>OZ037715.1:2268406-3660305 GCA_964035505.1 Watsonalla cultraria
AGTTTCACTCATGTATGAGACAGATGTATGTGCCGTGCATACATCTGTCACTGTCGCACAACTGAATTAACATTGCAACAAGAGCTCATGGTTGGGCCCCTGGTAGGAGACCGGCCTCGGGCTCGTTTGTCATTTGTGTTCCCAACTACGATCAATTTCTCCACTCTCATTATCCCTTCGCATATGTGTATACCTACAGCGTATATATCTACAATTGAGAATCTAATTTTCTTAAGCCACTTCAAAAGTACCTGTGCAGAAACATCTTATGACACTTTTGTACCCAAATAAAGACATCTCCGAGTGCGGGACCTCGACCCGAGAAAAACTTGCGAATTGGTTAATAAAATCCCGTGGGACCGAGTCCGGGATCACTGGCAATCCCGACCTTAATCCCGGGCAGACAGGCCCGCAGACACCCGGTCCTTGTTGTGTTAGGGAAATTACTCTACTTTGTATATGTTACAAATATTTCGTTTTGATTGTAATGTTTTTTTTTTTCGGCAATGATTTTAATATTAACGCCTTCCCCATAAAAGTCCCGGGAGGGCAAAAAAAGATGATACGATACTCAGTTTTCACTGAAAATAACTAGGTGGCTTCCTGGTAAAATGTATTGTCTATATTATTTAATAAAATTAAATAATATTATTTTATATCTGTATGGCTAAGCCGTCAAATCCAAATCTGGAGAAGGTACCAAAAGATTGAGGAAGAATATTAAGTGTCTATTTGTAATTCCAAATTATCAGCTTTTCACTCAATTAACTTATCAAAGGTTTTTTTTATTGTTACTTTCAAAAATAGGGATCAAAAATTGAAATCTACGCGGCTGAAACCGTGGGGCAAAGCTTGTTAAGAAAGTTAAACCAAGCCAAGTGTAAGTCATTGAATTTGTCATAATAACATAATATGGACGAGAAAATGATACAACATGACCTTTGCATGTGATCTCAGGGAGGTACCGTACTAAAGTTTGACCCTGCACCCTTCCTACCCGCAGTTTATGTCGGGTCCATGAATGTGCCGCTGGTCCCATCCCTTCGCATCCCTTCGTCTGGGACGCGTCTGTCAGGAGATTAATGCGTGGTTATCTACCAAGGTCGAATTTACGTACGTTTGTTTGCAAAACTTTATACACGTGGCCTAACAATTCTTAAAAATTACATACTAGTTCATCCTCACGTCAGTATTCCCCTAAGGGGTAGGCAGAGGTGTTGTAACAACACCCACTTTTCACCGAAGATGATTTAGTGCCAACGTGACAGATACTGAGTCTATCGCCGTCTCAGGCACTATCCATACGTCTTTGAATTACTTCTCAAACATATGCAGGTTTAGTCACGATGTTTTCCTTCACCGTAAAGCACGTGGTGTAAAATCACGGCATATAAGTTTTTAGAAAAAAATATTTAATTAAACCCAATGGCCACTACGGTTCAATTCTTAAAATTGTTACATTCAAATCACCTAAACCATTTGAATATAAATATAATAGCTATCTAGTTGACAAATGCATTATGTCCGTTGGTATTTTGGGGATACTAGATATTTGATTTTACGCTAGGCATCGCGAGTTCGACTCTAGTGTCTCTTAAACATTCATGTGATGGTCATTGTGGTGCTTATATTTTATAAACTGAAGTATATTTACGATAATATTACAATCCTTTGTCTATATTAAGCTTCAGTTAATTTGGACTAGATGGCGCTATGAGCTATCGTTATAATGTGTATTTATCATTGTCTATGGTCTGTATATTATTCATTTAAATGTAATTCTCACGAAGGTATTATATTTGGTTTGACAAAAAACGGATAAGATATAACATAGAGCTTTGTAACTTTTGTGACCTAGGCGGTAGATAAACAAATACCAATTAAAGATTAAGAAGAAAAGTATTTCTTAGTTAAAAATTACTTACGAATCCGTCTAAAAAGTTTTGATTAGTTCGCACCGTTCTTACCTATAGCGTCTTACAGTAAACATATATGAATACATACTATTCTATAACTATAACTCGCATCGTAGAAACTTATGTATGTATGTATTAAGATTGGTACATCTATATTAATATATATATAATTCCAAATAACAGCTTTCCACCAAATGCATATGAAAGTATACGCGCTACTGACACTAAAAAATCAGGTTTTAATTTTTGTCTGTCTGTCTGTTTGTTCCGGGTAATCTCTGAAACGGCTGGACCGATTTTAACGGGACTTTCTCAGGCAGGTAGCTGATGTTTCAAGGAGTAACTTAGGCTACTTTTATTTATTACAAATATTAGGTTTCCGCGACAATAAGGATGAAACTAAATCTAGTAGTAAATAATATTCTTGCACAGCTAGTAGTAAATGGTATTCTTTATGGAGTAGTTCTTCTAGATAAATGCAACCGTCCGAACCCAGCGGTAATACTTCCAATTATGTGTAACATGTAATTAAATCATTTATAAACAAATTGTCACACACATTTTTAAAAACAATAATTTTCATGGCAATTGTTACAAATTAAATATCCTCTTCATTTCACCGTAGTCGGGAAAAAAATATAACAAAAAAAGTCGCATGTTTAGACAAAAATATGATAGCTGTATTTCAGACCATAATTCCTTGTTAATGTTGTTTAATATCACATTATTTAACGTAGCAAAAAATACTAAAAACCGTAAGAAGAATGCTAAAAATATAAATCAAGAGATGTACCCGAAGCGTTTTTCTCACGAACGCGATAAATATACGCCTAAGTTCCAATAACACTCTCAAATATTACTTTTCTTTTTTTCTAAGAAAATATAAGAGAGAGAATGTCGGAAGATATGAAAAGAAATACTTCGGAAGTATTTAATAGAGCGCCGTAGCTCGCGGCTACGAGAACGCTACGAAATTTCGTAGCACTTCAATACAAGAGGTATAATGCTACGCTGTAGCTATTACATTGGCAGATTTAGAATCATTACTGTTTTTCAACACTTTACACAGGTGCTACTTTTTTAAACGGAATTTCCCGACGTCTTCTGTTACGCATCAATTGTCCAAAAATATATATTGGTTTACCATCGATCGCGTTGGCACCTAATTGCTTTATTTTTCAGTGAAAACAGTGCCTAGTACGAGTTTTCTAAAATCGCCGTCACAAGTCACCGCGTCGACGTAAACGCTGATTTGTATGGGCTCATAATAGTGTCATGTTTAGGCCGACAGAGGCGCTGCTCCGATCTCATACAAATCTGTGTTAACTTTGACACGGTGACTTGTGACGCCGGCAATGAAAAACTCGTACTAGGCACTCTGGGTGCTGTAATACCTCTACCCTTCTGAGAAAGCGCGAAAATGTTTGTACGTCTTGTTTATTTGAAATACCATAAACATGGACTTCTACAAAGTAAGGGAACTCTTTGATTGTGTTCAAACTATTATATCGTTTTGTTTTTTATTTTTTCAACCGACTTTAAAAAATGAGGACGTTATCAATTCAATTGAGTATGTTCTTTTTATGTTACTTCAAAACTTTTGACTCGGTGAACCGATTTCGATGATTCTGTTTTCATTTGAAAGGTGAAACTTCTCAAGTGGTCCCATTTTAGTTTAGTTCAAATAAGCAGTAAAGCAGTAATAGTAAGTGTTACATACTGTAAAAGAGCGTATGTTTGTTGTTATGATGGTATAAAGGTTGCTTAAATGTCAAGAGATATGAACCGGTGGCATTCGCAAACTGCAACGGACTGACCTATATTAAGGCCACTAGTTTATAATACTTTTAATAGAACGCATCTGTATGTACGAGATACGTATAATTAAATGTCCATACATTTTTGAATTGATGTTTGCTTATATCGTTATGTTTTTTGCATTATGTATGGCGACGAATAAATTTAATATGAATATATCTGTCATATAAACTTTCAACTCTATTTTAGCCCCTGTAAGGTGGGATCCCTTATAAGTGGTTGGAAAATGACAAAAACTTAGTGTATATTCTTTGTGTATACCTACACGGGCCTACACCTCGCCAAGAACACACCTTGCAAATTTCATTAGGACCAACAGTTTAGGCTACGCGTTGATAACGGTCAGTCAGATCTTTGAATTTTATGTGCACAGATCAGATATGTTTTTGTTTTTCTCAGCACGTCAATTTTCCAACCTGTGGTTATTTCCTCGACGTTCATTATGACCTTACTGAAGCCTAAGCTGAATAAATTCAACTTATTAATATTACACTTGTAAACACATAGCCCTAACTAACAGGGAAATATTTGTGTTATAAAACCTTGCAGCCGTAGTCTGTAAGGTCAAAACCCGGATAAGAGTGCCATAAACTGAAGGGCCAATCGCTATTGATTCTGAAGGATTCCACCGAATGGGGCCTTAAACGATCCCCTCAGAGTATATAGGCCACTTGTTACTTTATCAATGATGGAGACGCGTGTATAAGACATTTTTCTTGTTAACTTCTTAAAACCTTATTTATAAAAGCGCTATTTCATATTAATATAGATAATTTTAACATTACACGTCGTCTGGTAGAAGCCTCTCGTGACAAGCGAGCTGGGGCTTTTCTCGCTCAGAGAATCAACATTGCTATCCAACGTGGCAATGCAGCCAGCCTTTTTTTGGGATTAGTTTTCTACTTGTAATTAATTCTAAGTATACATAAGTTCTTGTATAGAGTCATTGAGCTTTTATTCAATGATTTTTTTATCGTAATTTTAAATGGTGAAAGTAAATAACAAAAATATAATTTGTCAAATTTTTCAAAAAAATTACTTGTGCGATGTAACTGAACTTTTACATACAATGAGCTAATATTCAAATGTAAGTTCATTTGAAACTGGAAATCAAATCTAAATTACGATGAAATAACTTCTTTTTAACCTGTTATTTTACAAACATAATTACAGTAACAAAGAAATTGTAATCAAAACTAACAAGGTGATTAACGTAACAATATTACCGCTGAGATGAAATGAACCACCAAAATACAGATGAACCGAAAGCGAAGGGCAAATCGCGCGTATCGCGGAAGCAGGGTGCCACTTTCACCCTCGCTTCAAGGTCACATTGCGCCTGTGTGGGTGTGTGTGTACCTCGGGTAACCGGACTAAATTACGATGTCAGCGTTTTAAACGGAGTTCGTAGTTATAGACGATAGCTTTAAAGTGAACTTCGTGTAATTCATGTGAGCGATAGGAAAAAGCAAGTGACATAAAATGTGTAAATTTTACAACTGATATTTTTGAAAGGTAATAAAATTAACGATATATTATTACCATAAATAAATCAATATCAGTGACTCGTTTTTAATAGTAGTTGTAACTATGTTATATATGTTTATATAGTTACAACTACGATATTTTCATCTAACACTTTATCTAAGCGATAATATTAAGTTAAATTGTTGGTTTTGATTACAATTGATTGGTTTTTCTAATTATGTTTGTAAAATAAGATATTTTCAAACCATAAGATTTCATCGCAATTTGAGATTTGGGTGAGTGTGTGTACGTCGGATAACCGGACTAAATTATGATGTCTGGGTATTGCGTATTAAAAGAAGTTCGTAGTTGCAACTATGTAAACATTAAAGGGTTGTATATATTGATTTAAATACATAATAAATGCTTTCATATTAAGTTATTTTTTAAGCTAACTTACTAACCGACAGTTACATGTGGCTACCTTTATATTCCTATATACTTAATGTAATTTTCAGTCGTCCTAAATTTAAATTGTAAATTTTTTTTTTTTTAATATTCTTGATATTGATAATTTTGAAGTCACACTGTACTGCAATTCAGCATTTTAAATGCCTAAATCCCTTTATTTCGACCAAAAAAAAAACAAAATGAGAAAAATAAATTTTACCGAAAAACTAAATTGTACCTTAGCATTGAAGATTAAAAATCGTGAACAGTAGACCGAAAACACTCGATTATAGACTAGACGCGTTCACAATTTGTCGACTCGGCGTAATTTGGGCGGGAAATTGATTTTTTATGCCATTAAAGGGGTGGGGGGTGAGGTTGGGGAGGGGGAGGTTAAAGTTATCGGATTTTCGCGCCAGAGTCGAACGCACCAACGCGAAGGTTAACGCCAAAAGCTGTTATAGTGTTGTTAATGTGAATTGTCTCATGTCGGGTTGGGTTTGCATTTATTTATGTGGCAATATTTATTCCATTTTTTTTATATTGCGTGCTTGCTTATCTATACATATACATACAGATAAATAAAATTTAAGTGTCTGTTTGTAATTCCAAAATAACAGCTTTTCACTAAATGCATATGAGAGTATAAATGCTACTGACACTAAAAACAAAGTTTTAAAAAAATTCTGCTGGAACGGTTACGGCTTGACGGATTTTAACGGGACTTTCACTGGCAGGTAGCTGATATATCAAGGAGTAACTTAGGCTACTTTTATTTATTAAAAATATTAGGATTCCGCGACAATAAGTTGATACTAAATCTACGCGGGTGAAACTGCGGGGCAAAGCTAGTTGAGCCTAAATTTGGTCTGAATTATGAATTGATTGACTGATTTTTTTAAACTATGTTTGTCGCATGCATCGTCAATATTGTGAATTTTATTCAAAGGAAATAAATGAAATCGGTCTAATAAATTTTAATGTGTTCAGAAATATGTAGAAATAATGTTTATTTCAACTTTAACCCTTTACAGCTAAGACAAAATATATTTTGGAGAAAGTATTCATTAACCGAAAAAGATTTAAGGAACCCTTATTTGAATAATTATCTTTAGTTACTTGCTTTGACAGATATTCTCGACGAGAAAGCCGAAAAAGACGAAAAAACAAGTACAGTACCTATCAAAATATTTATTTTTAGATTTTTTTAATTGCTCGTTGTATATGAATGAATCGAGCACTTTATTAAAAATACTAATACATATACTAGCCATAACGCAGTAAAGTAAACACATTTGTAAATCCCAATATTCAACAAAGAGCATGACGTCACCAGGACAAAGCCACGAGAGGTCACGACCTCAAGATCCACGCCACAGAGTGAAAATAAAAAAGAAAACTTCTCGAACAAATTGGTATAAAAACCAACCAGTAACAAAATGATAATGGCGGCGAAGCACACTTCATTACAAAGTTAAATAGCGGCGACTACCTATTTGAAGATGCTTCTAGAAATGTCTCGAATTATTCCCCCTATTTCGTTTGATACTTTGAAATTTGAATTAACCTCGTGAAAAAAGTAAATCGATTTCAAAATGTTCTAAAATAATGACAGATATTCCTAATTTTGAACTTAAAAAGAGAACGTTGTTACATCTCCATTTAAATTCTTAGTAATTGATCTTCAATTACGTTTTCGAGTCTTATTTGAATAGAAACAAAACACTAGATACTGTTAGAAGTAAATAGAAAATTCTCATCCTTTCCATTCCTTTGTAATAAGTTTAATTGATCGGGAGAATCACGCACGACTCCAAGACGCCATAGCATCGTCTACGAAACGAAACGATCGAACGAACACGGAAGAAGTGTAGGTACGTTGCAATGCTCATACAAAATTCGTCTGACGCACACATAGCCCTGTCGGAGTATATTCGTCAAAACAAACGCACACAATTGCACGTCGTCTGCCGAATTATACACACACATAGAGTGAACTATTGCATTGTGGTTGTGTGCGTGAATGAGAGGGAGAGTGTGACGAAATTTCACTTTCCGTTTTGGCAACGTCGCGCCTCCCTCGTTCGTCGACATTGCACGGGGGTCGGGGTGGCGCGGCCCATCTAGTTCTCTGCATTTACATTTTAAACTAGCTGTGCCCCGCGGTTTCACCCGCGTAGATTTTAATTTCAAGGTTGCCCGCGGAACATTAGCTATCCGTCAGTGAAAGTCCCGTCCAAATCCGTCCAGCCGTTTCGGAGATTACCCGGAACAAACAGACAGACAGACAGAGAAAAATTTTAAAACTTGGTTTTTCTGTGTCAGTACCGTGTATACTTTCATATGCATTGAGTGAAAAACTGTTATTTTGCAGTTACAAACAGACACTTCAATTTTATTTATCTGTATAGATATTGGACATCCATCCTCTAATTCAACCGAATTAAAATGAAAATGAAAATTATTTATCCAGTTTATGCCCTGCAGGCCTAGGCCTTTGTCTAGACAAAGTAACAATCTCTCGCGCTTGCGCTAATAGAAACGATAAAAAAATTATGGAAATGACATAAATCTGTCACGTGACATATGTCATTCCCGTACATTTTGTATCGTTTCTACTAGCGAAGCGTGAGGATAATGTTACTTTGTCTACAGGCACTGGTAAGGCACATCGAAGAATTGAGCACCGATTGGAAAAATAGCCTTCTAAGAACCGGCAAGAAACTCAGCTGGCATCATATACATTTCATCAATATAGAATGGTGACCGAATTCGATAGCTTGTGACGGTGTGCCTACAAAATATCAGGAATACCATGTCCTCTCAATTGTAGCTAACTGCTAAATTTAATTTCTATCCTACTATTGTTAGATAGCCTTAGGTACTCGTAGATTGTATAATATTATAATGTATAAACTGAAATGCTACGTACTTTCAGCTAACTTTGTATTATGTTAGATATTAGATAGCATAGTATATTTCCGTAAGTGATACAGATAAATAACATTGAAATGCTGTTTGTAATTTTTAAATACGATACTAACTTTATAAAACCAAATTTGTTTTTTTTTGTCTGTTCGTTTGTTACAGCTAACCACAGAAACGGCTAAACCGATTTTCACTGGTAGATTGCTGATGTTATAAAGGAGTAACTTAGGCTTTTAAGGTCTTATATTACCCCATGTTTCTAGCCCGATTAATAATGAAAACTATTATTTTTATATGAGTATAATTTTAACTAGACGAAGAAAAACGCAGTAAACTAGAATACACCCAGATATTGTACGTAGCTTCACACAGAAGGGGTTACATAAAACATACAGACGTCGCAAAAACGAAAAATGCCTTGTAGTAAACTAACGGTGCTGTGTGTACCATCTCAAATACTTCAAAAGCGTTCTCGGAAGTGTCATCGTAAGTGAGACAGAGACGGTCGTGTGCCCGTCTCGTTCTCACGACTATCGACTGGCGAAGGGCGAATATACTTTCGTTCATTTTACAGATTATTAATTCCGTCCGCGTAACGTTACTAAGTGAAATTCGCGATGACTATATGCTCACGCCTGTATTCCCCGAAGGGGTAGGCAGAGGTGTTATAATAACAACCCACTTTTCACCGATGATGCCAACGTGACAGATGGTGAGTCCATTGCCGTCTCAGGTGCTACGTCTTTGAATTACTTCTCAGTCATATGCAGGTTGCTTCACGATGTTTTCCTTCACCGTAAAGCGTGGTGTGCACGTAAGTTTTTTAGAAAAACACATTGGTACAGGCTCTGCTGGGATTCGAACTTGCTGCGAAGAGCCGTGGTGCCTGCTACGCATGTAACAAAGTTCTGTCCAGAATAAATATAAGTTAACTACAAGCAGAACGGAGTCTTAGAAAAACTCTCGCAAAGACACGAGACGAGATTATTCAGGCGTAATGTCAGTAAGAACCGATCGCATATACGTTATTTTGAGTGGCCCTTTAACGGCAATGTACGGCAAAAGGGACTACTAGTATTACTTAAAATTTTGTATGGGAGATCGTACATTGCCAACAATGTCAGAATATAAATTATAATTGAATGTCTCTACTAATACATTATTGCGACATCCAATAGATTTTTTTGCGACATTCGTACATATTTATTTAAGACTTAAATATATTTCTTTTTTAAGAGCGATTATAATGAATACAGCCTTGTTATTCAATAACAGGTTTTGTTTGATATTAAAAATAGCTAGGTCGAATCGAACCTCTTCCTATTTTCCAATACGTTTAAAAAGGTAAAGTAAGATTATTTGCTTGTCTATTGGCTATCTTTTATGTATTTTAAATTTTGCCTTTTTTACGACGCTCAATATATTTACCAATTTTACAGAAATCGAAACTGTTGTAACATTTTAAAGTTCACGGTCTTAAATCGATTGGTTAAGGCTGCACAGGCTGCGCAGGAGTCGGGTTTCGCCGGATGCGGCTGCGGAAGTGGCGTGCCCGCCGGACGCGCGCCATCTTGCTTTTTCTTTTTTAA
Source organism: Watsonalla cultraria (assembly GCA_964035505.1). Classification (NCBI taxonomy): domain Eukaryota; kingdom Metazoa; phylum Arthropoda; class Insecta; order Lepidoptera; family Drepanidae; genus Watsonalla; species Watsonalla cultraria. The sequence goes on from OZ037715.1 coordinate 2,278,575, forward strand.
CACAAAAAAGTATCAACGTAGATTTTATAAATAGCCAGTACCAAAATTAGGAAATTACTTTTTCGAGATTTATTTTAGGATGAATAATAACCCTTGCTATGCCAGTCCATAGCATATCCGACCTACATTTAAATGGAATCACTGTGTAGTGTTTCTTTGCGCAACAATATATATTTAAACATACATTCTCGTTTGCTTACATTGTAAGCAACATCTGTACTCCAACACAAAATATTATAAACCTTATGAAGTTCGAAATAAACCGCATATTGGCTTGACAATTGACAGCTAAGCATAAAGATTAACAGCAAAAAATTTTATATAAAAGGCCAGGTAGAGCTTTTGTGCTTTGCGCAAACGCAACAAAAGCTGAGATTTCGATGCCCAAGCGCATAATGGTTGATAAATTATTTGCTAATTTAGTGTGCCGAGACAGCACCTGGCTACGTGTGGGAATATATGTATGTGTTCAATGTATTTTATGCTCGCCGTATCCTTAAGATTAATTGACTGTAAATAACGCCATGAAAATTGGTTTTATCAAGACTTCGATAACGAAATGCCCAGTATTCTTTTATTTGAATCATGTTCTAATTGACAGTCCGATTGTTCGTCTGTTAGAGATAATTATATTATATATACCTAAAGAGATAGATATGTCATTAGCACGCATAAAGAAAAGACACGAAAACTATTTTTATATGCTGCTATTTTTAGCGTTCCGACGGACCCTATTACTCCGCTGTGTGTCTGTCTGTCTGACGATTCATAACGTTAATTGGTATGATTTTATTTGATTAAAAAAAAATCCAATATGTAACTCGTTATTTGAAATAAAACTGGTCATATAAAAATAAATATCTAAGCCACCAATAAAATCGTGTATTAAAAACAAAAATAAAACATTCCAAATTTGAAACGATGTGATTATAAAGAGTCTGGAAAACCGCCACGCACTGTAATTAGAGGAACGGCAACAGCGTAGAATCGGCGGCTGTGGAAATGCAACGTCGCATTTTCACTTCACCCCAGTTTACACCCCCACCCCCGATGACTCATTCAACCTTTGGAACGGACATACGATCTTTTGCGTACAATGTCGATCCTACGCTAAATATTCGGTTCAGTACGAACGCGTGTTTACTTATTTGTACTGTTTTGAAAGTCGAACGAATTTTTTTTTAAGGCTTAAATGGAATTTAAGAATTAGTGTTTTGGATATGAGGTTTTTGGTTGCACTCCATCACAAAACTATGGTACTTAGTTAGCTACAGGAAAAAAATCTGACGCACGTATAAAGCTCAGTGTTCTGAGAAATTGCTAAGAAAATTCCATACTTTAAAATTTCTACGAATGAAACCTTCAAAAGTTAGAATATTGTTTTTAAAAATTCTATTCTTGTAAGGAGGTACTTATGTGAAAATAGCAGACAGTCATTTATAATTTGTCTTTGATTGCGAGACAAGAAAGACTGTCTGGTTAGAGGTCGGTTATTTTGTCTATGGACATTCGCAACATCGAACAAGGTCTCAAACGGTGTCGTGTGCTAAATTAGTGTTATTCGAATTTCGAACACAAAATCACTGGCAATTAGAGTAGGATAAAAACTGCGGTGCATCAAGACGCGACGTAAGGGTTAAAAAGTAGTAACTACCTACAAATTCCTTTTCCAAATCTTTCGTTACTTTTACGGGTAGTTCAAGTCAATAAATTGGCGACACTGATTAGGTCAATCATTTCATTCAGTGGAATGTTTTGATCATGTTGTTTAAAGATCTTATTAATATAAGTTATGTTAAAGTTACGTACTAAGTTACCTGTGTATTAAGTTACCACCGAGGTGGTGTCATCGCCATCTGTTGTTCTGTTGATTCTGAAATGGACCATGATACACTTACCTGTAACAAATGAAATATTTATTAGAATAAGCAATTTCCTTTGCCGACCCTAACTTCTCTATCTTGTTTATAAGTTTAAAGTTGTTTATGTCTAGAAAGATTTCAGTAGGGTATGAGATCTAAATATATCCGTCAGTAGGAAATCATATAAACTTAAACATATCGAATTACTTTATTATTTACTAAATTAATTATCAAAAATAAATCCCTCGTTTATAAATGAACTAGCGGTGCCCCGTGGTTTCACCCGCGTAGTTTTGTTTCATGCTGTTTTAAATAAAAGTTGCCATGAAACTTCAGCTATCTGCCAGTAAAAGTCCCGGTAGAATCGGTCCAGCCGTTCAGGCATGATGCCGTGACGCCCGTGACCAAGGGAAATGGGGATGCATTTTTATATATAAGAAGATACAAATCCTTTTTATTTTTAATTTTGAAAACAATAAAACATAATTCACGCGAATAAGACTACAGGAGACAGCTAGGTGCAAAAGAAATAAAAATAAACTTCGGCATTCTATAACAAAGTTGCATTTTTTATAAAAAAAACCTCGTATCCCAAAAAAAAAGTTTTCGCCAAAAAGGAAGAATACGACATCCTTCATTCTCCAGTTCACTTACTTATCGTGATTAATCGCGTATAATGGAACAATGCGATAAATCCATCGCCGGCTTGTCGCAGCTGACGCTACCTAGCCGTCATTTGGTACACATGGCAACACCAGCCATCTGTCAAATGCATACAAACCAAACCCAACTCTATATCTACCTGAGTTAGAGTTCAAAATAACTCAGGGTTTTACATTCTAGCTATTCCATACTTCCTGATAGGTAGGCAGCTGCCTAGCGCGTGCGCACAGCGATAAAAGGTTACGTTGAATGACACGCGAAAGGTCACTCTATCGATTCTCTTGTTCGCTGATCTTTGGAATAAAACTCTATGACAATAGGTCTAAGAAAAACGGAGTCAAAAGCTGCAGCGTAGGTAGCGGACCGCAAATTCGGCCGCTTAATCTACAAGTACTAATATATAAAGCCAAAGAGTTTTTTGTTTGGTTGAATACGCTAGTGTCAGGTCCGATTTCAAAAATGTATTTCAGTGTTAACGAGGAAGGGTATATAGAACTCATAAACGAAATCGCGGTCAGAAGCTAGTATTACTAGTAGTTAGTATGCGCACTTCTGCCTACCTCTTCGGGAAATATATGCGTGAGCGTAACATGTAGCATCAGTCACATAAGTATAATCAGTCACTTAAGTGATTATTTTGTATGTTTAAAATTGCATAATATTGTTGAAAAGTGTAATTACTGAGTTTCTTGTCAGGTTCTTCTCAGTAAAAGCAACCTTCCGAACCTGGCGGTAGCATGTATAATCTTTATTTATAAAAATGCCCATTTCCCTTGGTCACGTCATCACGGGTGAACGGCTGGTTCTTATGAAAGAAAAAACTAAGAAACTTGCGAGGAAAATTTAATAATTTAAGAATACTTAACAACCATATTAGATTCTATCTTTCTTCTTAAATCTAACCTTAGCGCTTTGGACAGTAAAAACTTATTGATGTAACCTTATGACGTTTGACATAGAATTGACAGAATACGTGCTGCATTCTCATAATAAGGCCGGGCAACGTCTGTCGGGTCAGCTAGTCCTGTATAATTGTCATTCTGACGATTTGAAAAATATTTTCGACTTTGACTTTGAATGCAGTCCAATGGCGTACTACATTTCCTACAGTAGGTTGTACTGGCTATTTACGTATGTATGTAATATTATTATGGAATAATATGGTTACATAAATGAATTACGTACTGCAAGAACCGACTATTCGCCCTATTTCCAATATGAGGTAAACTTCCATTTCTAAATTGAATCAATTTCGGACAAAATTAACATATAATATGATATTTTGGAAGCGCTACTTAAAAATACATTTCTTTTTAAAGTAGGTATCAAGGATTTTGTAGCAGCTGTTTAAATTATTTTTTACAGCATAATGAAGATAATATAACAAAAGATAACATCCTAACATAACACAATAAAATAATTCAAAGGCCCAACCAAGTTGGCCATAGAACAAATTTTTCTACCTGGCAATACATAAAAAACAGGTCAATGAACTCAAACAGCTGCTCCATTTCAATATGGCGGTGCATTTATGTCAAAAATTAATAAATGCAAGCCAGTTTTACGTATGATGGATATATGGTGTATGAAATGATTTACTGTTTTTGTTGCGAATGTGTTTAACTAATATATTGAAGTTAATGGACGCTTTTTTTATGTTTTAAGGACTACTTGTGTTACATGACTGAAGTTACATCATGATAAGTACCTTATTTAGTCAAATTGTAGTAATTAGATAAAATAAGTCATTTTAGTGACGCAATTTTATTTTTTCAAATTTGGTCAATTTGTAAAATGCATTTTTGGTATCGAGATTAAATTTACAATTATTTTAAATTTGCAATATTAGATTGAATTTACAATAAGTCAAAGTTCAGACTAAGACAATGTTTTACTGTACCTAACTACTTCTTATCTACAAAAAGGACTGCCAACCTAGCGATAATAAAGTTAACTTATTATGGGATAGGTATGTGAAAAAAAAGGAACTATATAAAAAAGCGACAGATGCGTGTCAAATGTCTACCGTCGTAATTACCGACAGTGGTTCGTATGTGAACATAGGAACAATAGGATAGATACACCATGTGTTGCTATAATAATAATGTCATTATTTTAAGTATACTGTATTTTTAAAACCTGAATTAAAACGAATCTGAATAGGAACATGTTAACATAAATCCGGCTGTGTTTTAAAATTTAAATGAGTAATAAAATATGCTGACCCGTTCCTAGAAGGGGTAGGCAGAGACAACACCTACTTTTATCAGAAGAAGGTTAAATAGATGCCAAAGTGACAAGGGGGGAGTCCATAGCCATCTCAGGCACTATACATACGTCTTTCAATTACTTCTCAGACATATGCAGGTTTCCTCACGATGTTTTCCTTCACCGTAAAGCACGTGGTTTGAAATCACTGCACATAAGTTTTTAGAAAAACTCACGGTACCCCGCTGGGTTTCGAACTTGCGTCGCTTGCGTTGCAGGCGACTGCTCAAACCCCAAGACCACAGCTCTTCTGCTGCAGGTTTCCTCACGATGTTTTCATTCACCGTGACGTTTATTATGTGACATCACTGCATTTTTTTGTAAAAAGTTTTTATACGCTTCACAAACAGCTTGCGTACAGCAAGGATATAATGCGTGGATAAATCAAATTTCAGACGTATTCGATGAGACGATAAGTAACTCATGTTACCGACACATTGTCACCAAGTGTTTCCCAAGCTTTCTCGTAAAAAAAAATGAAACATAAATCAAATAAAGGTGCGTTCATATAACGTTACAATATTTGAACGCGACGGAAGCAGCCGACGACGTTCAAAAACCGGAGCTAAATCATAAATTACACTTTACACTTCCCGCAGGGATCGAGTTGCACGCAGTTGTCACGTAATTACGATTATCGTTAAGTGACGATTTTAATCGATATCGCGTGAGAACGCGGCCTTATCGCTTTCGATTTGTTACATACTGTAATTTGATTGTTATTCGATTTAAATTAAGAACTCTGTGAAAATGGTAGCGCTATGCAAAATTGATCGAAAAAGCCTATGCGAAATTTATACTTATGTAAAAGTTATTTTTGAGTAATATGAATTTATTATTGGTTTAAAGTTCTGCCTGAGAGTGTATCGCTTAAATCGGTCACGGCTTAATGTTTCAACCACAGAAAAATACGATTTTATGTTATACAGAAATAATATTAAAATTTGGATAACTGCAATATTTAGACAAAAATGTTTAAATAGCAGGTTTAAAAAAACTCCTTTAAGCTCTAAATATATTTTTAATGAATAAATAAAAAAAAACTGCTGAATAAATTTGATCTCGCAATTATTATGTCGCTGGTAAAAATCTAGTCGCCTATATTTTTCCGAACGAGGTCGTATCTCTGTCGGCCATCTTTAAACCGTTCTATTTACCTCAATTGCACATAGAGCTCACCCTACCCCAGTGCATAAAAAACTGCAATTTGCCTATCAGGTCTACAATAAAGTTGGCTTTAAGCCCTTGCCAATATAAGTTGACCTATCTATCACCTTTGGGCTTGAATAGTTAGTTAAGCGACGGGGGTCAGGTAAAGGTGGTGGTATCTGAAAGGGTGAGGAAGGCTTGATGCTGGGAGGTCGTTATCCTGTGCTTGATTGTCAGATGAGTGGCGCAATGAGTCATTGAGTGAGTAAATGTACTTAAAAAAAATACGCTTCGAAAAAAGAGCACATTTATTATTTTTTAAGTCACAAAGGAGGTCATGATAAGTAGGTAAAAGTCGATAGAGTGCAGATTTACAGGTATTAAACTGATAAAGCGATTTGTTTATTTTTACCGTTGACGCAATATATATTGTTAAATTAGAATGGGCTGTAGGACTAGCCGACGTCCAGCGGTTTCACCCGCTTAGTTCCCGTTCCCGTGGGAGTACGGAGATAAAATATAGCCCGAGATAAATATATTGAAAGATTTTTTTAAATCGATCTAGTACTTTTTCAGCCAATTCGTTACAGACATACAATCAAACTTTTCCTTTTTATTATATTAGTATCGATGAAAGAACTAACTTAATATGTGATCAATTTCCTTCCTACTAATATTATAACCAGAAAGTTTGTAAGTAAGTATGGATGTTTGTTACTCTTTCACGCAAAAACTACTGAATGGATTTTAATGAAACTTTACAATAATATGGCTTTATAAAGATATTGTGTGAATTGTCCAAACTATGATGATAAGTCAAAACCTGCGCAGACGAAGTTGCGGGCACCAGGTAGTATTAAATATAGACCCGTATAGATAGTGACCCGCGGTTTCACCCACGTAGTCTTAATTCATGGGTATTTTTATTTCACTACTGGTTAAAAAAGAAGTTGCCTACTCCTTGTCCCTACATCAGTTATCTGCCAGTGAGAAAAGCGGTCCCACCGTTTTAAAGTTATTTTTTTTAAGATTTTTAAAAAAGTTATTTCTTTTTAACTAATGATGGTGTGATGAGGTACTTGTACCAATTTTTTTTTGAGAGCAAAATGTTTATTTCTAATCTAAGAACCGTCTAAGTATTTCTAACCCTTACAAAGCAGTGGTATAATATTTCCTAGCAATTAACCCTCCCGTAGCGAGTGCGTTCAGTGGGTTACGCACCCTCCACAGTGGGTGTATTACCACCCACCTTGTTGTGTATTGCCTATATGCTCTTTGACCACATTGCATTCAAGTTATGGGGTGGAAAATATGTTCCATCTAAGTAAGGTATTAAGGTAAATAATAGAATATTATCGTATTCGAGCATAGAATGATATTATAAAGGGCATTGTTACAGTTAGAGCCGTGGTGGCCGTGGGGTCTTAGCAGTCACCTGCTAAGCAAGTTTGAATCCCAGCGGGGCCTGTACCAATGAGTATTTAAAAAAAAAAATATGTTTAGTGATTTCACACCACTTGCTTTACGGTGAAGAAAAACATCGTGAGGAAACCTGCGTGTGTCTGAGAAGTAATTCAAAGACGTTTGTGTAGTACCTGAGATGGCGATAGACTCACCATCTGTCACGTTGGCACTTAATCATCTTCGGTGAAAAGTGTGTGTTGTTATTACAACACCTCTGCCTACCTCTTCAGGAAATACAGGCATATGTATTGTTACAGTTATAGGGATAGCGTTGACCCGATAGAGAAAATTTAGAAAAGCAATTTTTTATTGCGTAGCCAGTTTTATTAGGATCAAGATTGCGACGCTATTTTATTAGGAACGGTGTGTGAGAAATACTTTTTTGATATATCCCAGAATCATCATAAACTTCGATATTTTGATTCCTCGTCGTACCACCAACTCATGCCAGTGGTACGAGGAGGAATTTCGATATCCTCTTCGTACCACTGAGGGAAAATTTTTGAATAAATAAATCATTAATAAAAACCACAGAGTAAACACTAAGCTAGGAACATTATAGCACAACGCGTTCTATGCGTACATTCAGCCTACTTACCTGTCTAACCTATATACTATAGTTTGTAGGTTAGGCGTGCAGGGGCGGCGTTAAAGCTATGTATTCACTATGTACCTAGGTCTTTTGTACCTTATTATGTATGTAGTACTCACACACACGCACGTGGTAAGGGGTTTAGAATCTGTATGTGTGTATGTTATTTAGTAATCTTTATATGTCTAGATACTTTACTTGCGTTTTTAAATGCATCAGTGCTGCTTGAAAGAATAATTATAACTAGGACGTCACGCGGTTTCACGCGCGTAGTTCCCGTTCCCGTGGGAGTACGGGGATAAAATATAGCCTATGTTAATCAGTGATAATGTAGTATTCAAATGGTGAAAAAAAAGTGGCTGTTAAAATAGACATCTGTTAATAGTTATTTTAAATAGCTGTGCCCCGCGTTTTCACCCGCGTAGATTTAGTTTCATCCTTATTGTCACGGACCCCTAATATGTTTGATAAATAAAAGTAGCCTAAGTTACTCCTTGAAATATCAGCTACCTACGAGTGAAAGTCCCGTTAAATCCATCCAGCCGTTTCAGAGATTACTCGGAACAAACAGACAGACAGAGAAAAAATTTAAAACTTGGTTTTTTAGTATCAGTAGCGTGTATACTTTCATATGCATTTAGTGAAGAGCTGTAATTTTGGAATTACAAACAGACACTTCAATTTTATTTATCTGTATGTATAGATGTATAGATAAGTAAAGATTTTATTGGTGTCCTTAGAAAACAAGTTATTTTGATAACAATAGCACTAAAGATTCCCTACTTAGCTCAAAATTAATAAAATATTATCAAACCTTTATTATTAAAGCGAAAAATGTAAATGAAAAAAGTTTAGCGACTCTATTGAAATCGCTTACAAAGGTTCCTTAGAGGCTCTTTAGATGAGAGCCAATTTTAATCTAGTGTTGGTTCGGTAGCTTTCTTGTTAGAGATACGTCAAATATAAATAAGAATTAAGAATAATGTTGCCATGGAAAATAAATTAAATTATTTAATTAAGGTTATTAACTACGTAAATAAAAAAAAGACGATTTTTGAGTAAAAAAGTTTAATCATAAGGAGCTTCGTTCATTTCTATCGATGTATCATCACATATCGAGTCAGCTTCATCGATGTATCGATTTACGTTTTAAACAAACGATAAAGAAAATACCGATTCAGATTTTAAATTAAAACAAAAAATAAAATGCATTCCAAAATCAAAACGTATTTAAATGTTAAAGTCTCGTTCGCCAACTAGCGCTGCGTTGAAGCGGTGTATTTATTCTAACGCGTGCAGAATTAGATCTCTCTGGCGTAGGGGGTGTTAAGAGGTGGGAGTAGGGGGTGTTCACGCTGCACGGAACCGACGCGTGTCAGTGGGGAAGTCTCTAATGAACTGTATGAACTAGTGTACCTAGCACATGCGTATGTAATACGATGGATATAAATACGTTGGTCGGTTAGGTGTATAAGTAGGAACTACAGTAGAAATTATATAATCTATACAGATAAATAAAATTGAAGTGTCTGTTTGTAATTTCAAAAAATAGCTTTTCACTATGAAAGCATGTATGATATGAAAGTATACACGGTACAGACACTAAAATAACCAATTTTAAAAAAAAAATCTGTTTGTTTGTTCCGGCTACGGCTGGAATTATTTTATCGGAACTTTCACTTGCAGATAGCTAATGTTTCAAGGAGTAACTTAGACTACTTTTATTAAAAAAAAACATTAGGGTTCCACGGGTCACCCATGAAATTAAGTCTACGCGGGTGAAACCGCAGGGCACAACTCATTTCTTATATGAGAAAAATATTCACAGTGTAGAGGAGTTTATTTGTTGACGCTAGTTAAATATTTGCAAGTTTTGTAATAAATTTAAAGCATCTCTATACTATGCTTTCAGCAAATCATATCATTATACAAATTATTTAGAGATCTTATTGTGAAGTAGATGAATTTGATTTCAATATTTCACTCGAATGCAGATTATTAATTTTAACCAAGAACTTATATAAATTTCATTTGTCATTTTGTAGAATTCTATACTTGCAACAGGTTTTACGAGTAGCCATCCTTTTGAAAACATTTCAAAACACGCGTCCAACCAACAAGCCAACCGCATTTCATGAATACGTACGAAGCATTATTTTTCTTTCGTATCTCAACTTTAAATATGTGTTAAAAGCCCTCAAAGTCGCAGGGATGTGTTAAAGAGCTCGGGGCCGAGTCGTGTATGCGTGGGCACGCGCGATTTTACCGCCGCGTTGCTTCTGAACCCACCCTTAACTTACGCAACAAACACATCATTATGATTCTACGTATGGTCGGTAGGTATGTGCGATCGCCGGTAATGTGTTCTATTTTCAAAATATGAAAAATATCAGTTATATTAACATTTAACCAAAAAAATTTAGCGAGGATTTAATATCAGAGTATTAACCACGGAGACATTCAAAATCGATATATAGAGCTTTGTAATAAAAAACTATTTCACTTTATAAAGCGAGAGTATATCCCTAACTAATCAAATATTAAAATGGACAAACGCAATAAAGCAAGCAATAAATAACTGGATCTGCATTGGACATACAAAAATAATAATAAGAGAATACGAACTTTTAGTTTAGTGTTTGTGCACGGCAAGGGTGCGTAGATGCACCCCTCACGCACATAGCCACGCACACTGTGGTAACTGGGCTGTGATTGGTCTGCTACATTACGCATGTGTGAGTACCTATTTGGACGTAGAAAAGGTCGGTATGGATAGATTTATTTATACCATCGTGTTCTAGGTTGTGTGAATTAGTTGCGTGCATTGGGGTAGTCTTCGCTAGGAAAAAGTATTGATTTGTTGCATAGTAGTCGAGCGCGTGGCTCTTAATGCATGCGGGACTTACTAAATAAATTGCAATGATATTTTATTGTAGTGGGCATTTTATTTTTGGAATATTTGAATTTAGAATCGAACAAGGATTAAATAATCGTCGATTTTTTTATAGTTTCTAATTTTATATAGTAAAAAGTCCCTATTCTTTTTAAACAAAATATATCGCTACTATTTATTTTTTGACAAATTAAAATAATATGAAGAAAAAAATAAATAAACGAGAAGGAAAGACATCAAGTTTTTCACAAAGAATAAATCAACAAAGCAGGGAATTTAACACATATGAAGATAACATAATGAGCTCATAACTTACGGTGGTAGATTATGCAGATATGTAAAACTGGTTTGTAACCGTCACATTTTATAATATGAACAGCTACTTCTTTATTTAAAAATAAACCGCCAATGGTTACATTCATAATTTAAATGTACTTTTAATGCGTTCATTCAATGATAACCTGAATGTTGTACATCGAATAAAACTTAATCGAATCATCGCATTCACTTTTAAAACTGGCCGAAAAACGCAGCTGACATCGGATTAAAAAACTGAGAAGAAATTGAAGGTTGCTTTTTTGGAATTAGAACGGCGTTTGTTAGATTGTATTTAATTTGGTCGGATGCCAAAAAATATATCAGAGGCTGGCCTGATAGTCGCATTTTTAGCCGAGAAGTACAGTTATGTACAAGTCTCAGAGACCTACCTACATTTAGCTTAGATAGCTAATGTTTAAGTCTACGCGGGTGAAAACAAAGGACGGCTAGTTACGAATACATTAAATTGAAATTTAATTATCGCATTGTATCTATAGCATTTATACCGAAAATAACCAGAACTCACTCAACTTCTAAAGTAGTTACATTATATGTGTACTTAGCACTTTTTGTTTTAAATGTACCGCTACGTCATAATATTTTTTTTCAACTACCCACAATTCCACAATTAAAATAAATGTATAAAGTTGCACAATGGGACTAGCATTGCGTGCCCAACTAACATCTAAACATCACATAGCCAGCTTTAGAATAATTAAAAATAACATCCTTTTATGCAGCAATATACTCATCTGCTCAAATGAGCTGCTAATAATTTACTGTATGGCGCTGTGTTTAAAGTAAGTCCTATAAATCCGAGCGAGAATTTTAAGAATGTATATAGACACAATAAAATGTCCTTGACGTTTGTTCGTTGAAAAAGAGTATCGATTCGTGGTGGGTAGAAGGCGGGAATCTTTCTTTTACATACATACAAACATATGCTCACGCCTGTATTACCCGAAGGTGTAGGCAGAGGTAATAACAACACCCATTTTTCACCGAAGATTAAGTGCCATCGTGACAGATGGTGAGTCTATCGCCGTCTCAGGCACTATGCATACGTCTTGGAATTACTTCTCAGACATGGTACTTTTTTGTACAGCAGTTGGATAGCACTTATCTTTTTTCACTTTGAATATATATATTAATATACATTAAAAAAAATACTGCTTAAACCGGCTACATCCTTCAACAGTAATTTTAACGTAACTCACAAGCTATATTAGTAATGGCAACATTGAATGCACGCGTCTGTCTCGTATCCTGTTTGTTTTCCAAGCACAGATACATATTGCTACTGACAAACTTTATAATACGTATTGTGCCGACCTGTAGTTTGAGATAAAATATATTTACGATTGTTCATAATATAGTCGTTTATTCAATACTAACAAAAAAGCATTCCATATTTAAATAATTTAAATTTCTTATTATTCAGTACTTAAAAAAAATTAAAAAAAAGACATTTCCGACATTACCAACAAAATAAAGGTCCGCTCACACGAAGCAAAAACAAATCAATAAAGTAAAACTCCTGTTACACGTTCGAGTTGCATGCAAGATGCATCATTAATAAGTCAATTCTCGTGCCGTTACATCAGCTGATAGCACAAAAAGCTCGACCTAACATCTGCCGGCCGTGAATCACCGGCCCTTGGCGCGTGCCGCTTGGTGAAAAAAAAAAGAAAAAAAATCAAAAGTGTAAACTCCCGCCGACCGTTATAATCGCCTTGGTTCACTGTGGGTGGACTCACGTGGTAGGTATTTGGGGCTTCATTTAAAAATCGAACACGGTTTTTGCGCGCGTTCGGAAGCGATAATGCGATTATTTATTTTAATTTTTGCCTTTTTTGGACTTGAAGTGGCATTTTAACGCAAATGTATTAAGAAAGAAGTAATGTATTATGTGAATAAAGTGAATGAGGTATGTAAGGATCGTGGCATGTGGCAAACGGTCTCTGCCTACCTCCATGGGATGCAGGCGTCAGCATTATATGTATGTGTGTGTGTATTAAAAACGGCTGTTTTTTGTTATATTTTTGTTTTAGTAAGAGTTTCTAAGCGTCTAGGATTTAATCTTCTGTTTAATCTGATATCTTCGCTACTGAAACCTAACTATTCTAATACTAATAAGCTTCCTATTGAAGAAATAAAAATAAAAAGAAGCAAGTACTTTACGGACCTCTTGAAAGGAAAACTCCCTTTAACATTAAAAAAGAGACTGATGGACATATGCATTCTCCCAATCCTCACCTACGGTGCTCAGACATGGTCTTTGACAGATTATCAGAAATCCAGACTAGGGGTCTGCCATCGAGCCATGGAACGTAGTATAATGGGAATCAGATTAATAGACCGCATTCGAAATAAAGTACTTTAAGCGAAAATAATATTAAGAGTTTGAAAAGTCACTGAACTTTCATCAGTTTGAGTCATAACTAGACAAAACATATCTCAACTTTTTTTCCAATTGTCAGGTGGCAATTATTATTGCATATTTGCGTATAGCAATAAAGTAGCGAGAAAGTCAGTTTGAAAGTGATGGCCATGGTATGAACAGTCGCCTGCTACGCAAGCGACGCAAGTTCAAATCCCAGCGGGGCCAGTACCAATGAGTTGTTCTAAAAACTTATGTGCAGTCATTTCACACCACGTGCTTTACAGTGAAGGAAAACATCGTGAGGAAACCTGCATATGTCTGAGAAGTAAGTCAAAGAAGTATGTATAGTGCACGAGACGACGATAGACTCACCATCTGTCACGTTGGCACTTAATCATATTCGGTGAAAAGTGGGTGTTGTTATTAAAACACTTCTGCCTACCCCTTCGGGGAATACAGGCGTGACCATATGTATGTAAGTACCTACAGAGACAAAATTACTCAAGAAAATAGCGTTGGTATTTTAAGATATATTATACCTTAATTGCTTTGCAAACGATAAATTCGCCTTAATTTCAAAATGGCGACAGAAAATGCCATTAATCTTTGACAAGAAAAAATAACTCGATTAAAGTAAACGTATGAATATTGGGCAAAACAAAAAAGCCATTAAAATGGACGATAAAAGCTGAAGAGATTTATAGCGAAGTTACTTCTCAATGTTTATTGGAGAATATTCTTGTTTACTCCAAAAGGAAAACACTATTATTCGTTTAGCGATACAATTTTGGCATCGAATTCCCGTTAATGTATCGAATAACAAGTTAAATTGGAACTCTCCTCTAGTCTGGGTATACTTACTTTCATGTCCATTAAATAAAGTCGATTTTCGAGATACTTTTTTTTCAAATTTTTCTTTACTTTATACGATTGAACTTTACACCCTGCGTATTATCATTCATAAAGGGAACTTTATATGTTTTGATACTACCTAGAAATACATAAATTAATCGCTAACAGTGTATGTAAGCCAGGAGTCACGTGACCACATCATTTGACTGATTAGAAAAGAGCATTATTTTTTTCCAATTTAGCTCTTTAAAATAGTTAAGAAAAATACGAACACGAGGCGAGACTCGAACCCTCGAACGTCCTCTGCAAACCGAGCAATTGGTCTGCCAAGTGCGGACCGCCTTTATTATTTAGGTATATTCAAAATTCTCAGAAATGTTTATATGCATAAAAATCTAGTATGTTTCCAATTTAGCGTTCGGAAACTACGTTAAAGGTAGCCCAGGTTAAATCTATAGACGGCTGATCGAGAGAAATGGAAGAGAAGGACACTTTGTGCCGACCACAAATAACATGGGATAAAGGCAGCAAGATGATGTAGAGTCAAAATGATGAAGCAGGAAGATGATGAAGAGACAAAATTTCTTGCCGGTTCTTCTCAGAAGGCTAGTTTCCGAACCTGTGGTAAATTCCTCGACATTCATAAGTTCCTTACCAGGGCCTAAACTGAATAAATCATTTTCATTTTCAATTTCATTTTCATTTTCAAAATGAAATTTGTTCATTAAATCCCTATTATAATGTTATATAAAAATTGAAAGAGCGCTTAGTTTGCGTATGCAAGTCAAGCCTTACTTGATCAAGGCGTACGCTTGTAAATTGTAGTCAAAATCTATTGATAATGAATTTTATAATATCATGATATAAGTAAGTGCCCATTTATATATGCTTTATTTCTTGATATATTATGTAACTAACTGGCGAGAGACAAACGCGTCTATTTATCAAACTTAATTTGTTTTGTCTAGATTTAGTCGCGTTATGTCTGCAATCTTTTATGAAATATATTCCTATTAATGTTCTCACGTCAGCGGATGAAATATTAGCTAAGTAATTGTTGAGAAAAGAACTCTACATATTTGGTTAAAGATCAGGGGGTCTACTCTCATTCTCCGAAAACGAAACTTCGGAAACGAACGAAAATAAAAACTTAGTTTTCGTATCGCTTTGTTTTTATCAAACTCTAAATATAGTTCCTTTAATCATTTTATTAAAGTAGGTTTAGAATATTATAATTTTCTAACAGACCACGTTCGTACGTAATTTTAGAACAAACTAGCTTTGCCCCGCCATTAATTTCATGGGTGGTTTTATTATTACGGAACCCTCATTTAACAAAAAAGATAGCCTTAAGTTACTCTTTGTAACATCAGCTACCTGTCAGTCAAAGTCCAGCTAAAGTCGGTCCAGCCGTTTCAGAGATTATCCGGAACAAACAGATATACAGAGAAAAATTTAAAAATATGTTTTTTTGTGTATGCATTTAGCGAAATACATACATCATACAATCCAAGGATTGATTTGGAATTACAAACAGACACTTCAATTTTATTTATCTGTATAGATTAGAACCGTGGTAGGAGCTTTGTAACTTTCGGCCGAAGCTTCGTTTTTCGGAGAATGCTACTCGCTTCCTGATTTTTGGTAGACTTTGTTTTTAGACGTCAAGTCTTTTAACCAACCGTTAATTTGACAATCGAATATGCGCGCAATGTCAAACAATTTCACAATACTACAAAGTCGTCATATGTCTTTCACGACACATTGTCAGCTACCCTTATCTTACAGGTAAAAAAATCTTATATCCAGCTGTTCCCCAGCTTTATTTGTTCACAAGATTGCGCACGCGCCGACGTGGCAGATGCGTCGCTACCGACCAATAGCATATAATAACCAATAGCAGCTTTCCTATGCACCGCCTATTACTGAACTACCATTGTCTGTGGAAAGGTGAAGTTACTTATCTATATTTAGATATGGGTGGAGATAAGTTTTGATTTTTGTAAGCTGAAATGGGTGTTACTGTACTTGGTAAAATGTGTATAGGTATTGATCAGCCGCGTTTTTCACTAAGGTTTCTCATGAGCCATGAGCTGTTATTGCCATGATAGTTCGACTCATTCATTATTAAGAAAAATACTGATATTTTTTTATTTGATAGAGACCCTACAAGTTTTACAACGAATATTTTTTTATTTTAGATGTGGATACCTAACCCCACTGTTACTTAAGGTGACGTATATATATAAATGAATTCCTATTTCCTGGGGCCGATTTTGACGGGACTTTCACTAGCAGATAGCTGATGTTTCAAGTAACTTAGGCTTATTTTCTTCAGAGAAAATATTCTGGCTCTACGAAATAAAGCATTAAACTAAATCTTGAGGGTTCAGCTACTTTTAAATATAAGATTATATTCGAATAACCAATTTAAATATATTAAAGTAATCTAAATGTATATAACTCAAAGGCGACTGACTGACTGACATAGTGATCTATCAACGCACAGCCCAAACCACTGGACGGCTCTGGCTGAAATTTGGCATGCAGGTAGATGTTATGACGTAGGCATCCGCTAAGAAAGGATTTTGATTAATTCTACCCCCAAGGGGATAAAATAGGGGATGAAAGTATGTATGAAACTAAATTATCGCGGGTAATACCGCGGGGCACAGCTAGTGTCAGTATAATTATTGTAGCCAGGTGCTTCAGTGTATAGCGTCAACACTTAGTTAGTGGTACATTAAATTGCTTACAAGTACTTAGTACTCAAGTAATTACATATCATTATTATTAAATGCTAGTACACCACTTGCTTCTATTATTTTTATTAAAATGACTATTAATTACCCTCATAACTATGCGCTTCGTCAGTTAAAACATTATCACGTTTTAGAAAATAGTGCCATAAACGCGTTCAAACAAACAAACTCTTCAGCTTTATATATAAGTATAGATAAGGAATTATCATCGTAATTTATCCCAATAAAAACTGTATCAAGATTCGTAACGTAGAACGATGTTTTCGAAAAGGTTATGTATTAGCTGTGCCACGCGATTATACCGTGGGTATATTTTAGGGTGGCATTTTTTCACGGAACGCTGATTTGAAAGAAAAGTAGATAGAAAAGAAGGTAGCTGATGTTCCGAGGAGTACCTTGTAACATCAGCCACCTGTTAGTGAAAGTCCCGCTAAAATCGGTCCAGCCGTTTCGGACATAAGCCGGAACTAACCGACAGACAGAAAGACAGACCGGCGAAAGACAGAGGTTTTTTTAATTGATATTTTTGTCTGTCCCGTATACACTTGTATCGGAATTCAGCGTAAACCTGTTATTTTGGAATTACAAACTGACACTTCAATTTTATTTATCTGTATGTATAGATATAGATGTAAGTGACGACTTATTTTTATATTATTTTATAAAGGTGCCTAAGTTCTCACTCAAGTGCGTACTTACCTTGTTTAAAACTAATTTGCCAAAGTTACTTCGTAGCCTGTAACTTACAATCGTAAATTAAGCCGAATACGTTTCTTGCTTCGCTTCGCTAAAAACTTTTTCGAGGAAAAAATATCTTATTATTTTTTTAGACTCGGGTATTCCTTTAATGACTGTTAATGAGGGGTATTTTGTTAGAAAATTAAATGAGTACTATTTATTATAATTTCAACTTTATATTTTGGGCTTTAGCTTCATAGGACCAGGGGGCCTATGATCGTTTAAGCAGCGCGTGTTAAGAACTTCTTGGCTTTGTTTAATTTTACGGGTCAAACTGCTGTAAGCCTAGACAAAGTAACATTCTCTCGCGCTAGCGCTAATAGAAACGATACAAATTGTATGGAAATGACATAAATCACGTGCCTGTCACGTGACACGCTCGACGAATAGAAAATTGGTGGACAATGTCACTTGATGTCAGTACCGTATATACTTTCATATGCATTTAGTGAAAAGCTGTTATTTTGGAATTACAAACAGACACTTAAATTTTATTTATCTGTATAGATGTATAGATAAAGATTGTGATGTAACAGCTAGATTTACATATTCTATGTCTAGACCAAAAGTCATTTACGTTAACGACTATACCTACATCCCTATGAAATACACAGCAAAATACAGAATTGAGATCACAGTGCGAACGATCTTTTCGCGGGCTATTAATTTAACTGTCATGTTTTTATTACAATTTTATGTAAATCTCTTCTCTTTGTTTCATATTTTCGATACTACCTTGTTTTTTTTTTTCTTAAAATTATTATTTTTACGACAATAAAATTGTTCTGCTTGTAATTTTGCGAATAAATGGATATATGATTTTATCTCGTGGTGTTATTTATATATAATGATTATAAGTCTGTCCTAGGTATAATATCTATGGTATCCATGTTATTCTTAATTTTTGAATTTTTCAGTTCTATAAACAGATTTTAAGACTTGTACCCACACGACGATACAGATAAATAAAACGAAAATGTCTGTTTGTAATTCCAAATCAACAGTTAACACGAAAGAGACACAAAAAAACGATTTTTTTAATTACTCTGTCTGTCCGCTTGTTGTTTGCTGCAACGATTTTGACTGGACTTTAGTAGGCAGCTAATGTTACAAGGAGGCACGTAGGCTACTACTCTTAAAATTAAGTCTATACCAGTGAAACCGCGGGGTAAAGCTAGGTGCATAAAATCTTCATCTGAAAGGACACTATTACAACTGATATATGAACGTGGATGTGAACAATTCCACATCTAGACTCACTCGAGGAATTGATCAAAATCAGCAACGTTTGCTGAAATGCTGAAACACGCTCGTAACTTTACTATCGGGTATAACATTGATAGTTGACTTTCTAGGAGAATTGAGGTGATGTCAACGTCCGATATATTAGAATAAATTCATGCATAATAAATGGCTGCTCAAGGTAAGTGCGTCATTCGCGGATACATTCAGTGATATCGTTTTTAATAATGTTTAAAACATCCTGATGGTTAATGCATTTACCAGAGCCACTTCGTATCTATGAAATAAATTGAATTGTAGATTAAAAGTTATGCATACAATTGGTTTAAGATCAACAATTCACGTTGACCTGTATTTTGAGAGAGTTGCTTAATCTTTACGGAAAGTTATATTCAAAAAAAATTATCTTCTTTTCCGATAACTTCTCGCAGCGTCGTTGCTTGCATATCTGGTGTGGAAACCTCAAAAATGTAAGTGGACGATAACAGGGTGCGAATTTCAGGGAACTATTGGGTCCCAATCGTAATAGCAACTGTGCCACGAGCTCCTCATATAATATTCTGTAACTATAGAAGAAAATATCTTACCTTCTTTTCCGTTAACTTCTCGCAGCGTCGTTGCTTGCATATCTGGTGTGACTTGTCGTTGCGGCACGGCGCGCAGTCCCCGCAGTTGTCCTTGCGTTGGCATCCGATGCACTCGCCACACCGCTTCCTCTTCTTCTTTGTCTGTCGTTGTAAATTGAACTTTAAACACATTACTATATAAGATAAATTGCTGATTCTACTAAAATTGTTGTTAAGTCTTATCGTTGCTAACACCTTTTGAACCGACTTCAAAAAGGGGGGAGGCTTCTCAATTCGACCTTATATTTTTATATTCAAAAGAGCCGTTGCAAATTGAACTTTAAACACAATCTATACAAATAAAATTGAAGTGCCTGTTTGTAATTCTAAAATAACAGCTTTTCACTGCATACGAAACTATAAGTATGCGGACCAAAAAAAACCAGCTATAATTTTGGATTATTAGCAAATACTATAGTTAAACTCAGGCCATTTCAGTTAACTGTGTTAATATGTGTGTAAGAGACAGATTATATTTGACGTTTATATCATCTGTCACTGTCATTGTCACTCATCAGTCAAACAATCAGGGACCCTACCCTACCCTGACCTCTTATTGCCATGATAGTTTAACTCTTATTATGAGACAGATGTATATGACGTGTATAAGTCTGTCACTGTCACACAGTGGAACTATGATGACATTAAGAGCTTATGGTTAGGCCCTGAGCTCATGAAGGTATGAGTACACAAATTATTAAACAAATATGTTGGTTTAGATTTTAACTTCGCTTTACAAAGATTTTATTTTACTACGTGAAGGATTTAATAGTTTGCACTTCTTCGTGAAATTATTAGACTTCTATCCCATTATTAGAAAAACCTAAGATAATCCTAAGTTAAAAGTAGTGCCATCTCTTTTGGTAATACGGATTTGAAAAGAGTTGAATATAGCTTTAGTCCGAATTTGGTTTTGGTTTCAATCTTTTTCTTTCTTTCTTTTATTTGTCTTCATATTTCTTGGTTTAAACCATGTATTTTAATAAATAATCAGACATTCTTAATCTTGCCCGGATATCAAATCACAACAATGTAAAGACATTAAAATACAACGTGATATTCAATCGTATCAAAAGATAATTATCCCTGCAAATTGCGTTTCTGTCATACATAATTCTATGTTTGAAACTTAACCGACAATTCAAAAAGAACCAACAAGCATTGGGGAGGATGCTAAATACATTTTACTGTTACATTTCTCATATCTGATTTCATTCCCGTTGGTTGCGTGTCGGTAACTTCATTCATTGTTGGTGTATGTTGGATCAAACATTTGTATTACATCCTTTTCTATATTCATGTATCGGAGAGGGAGAGAGGTATTTGCCAAATAAATTGTAAGGGGGTTTGAAATTACTAGCCAGACAACAATTTTGGTGTTCTGCACTCATTTAATGAACTGTCTGCGCCGACGCATACAATCGGATTGTGCTACTCTCATTTAAGCTATTGAATTCGATCCAAGATTAAAAAATATACTATAAAGTAATTCACTTACTATAAATATAATAAAGATGTTTTAAGCTATAAATCCATTTGATTTCACCTCATATATTATTAAAAACCGTATCAAGATCTGTACCTTAGTCCGGAAGAACGATACGTTCAAACAGACAAAAATACATTTGTATGACGACTTCAATTGATACTACTCAATTTAAAAAAAAGGAATCTAAGTAGGTGTACGATATATTTTAGGTTAGCCGCACTTCTGCTAGTTTTCAAAAGAAATAATGCAAATATATATGAAAATATTATTCACATCGCGATTGAAAACACAACAGCTGTGATGCAGCAAGAGGAATGCCCTTCAATTATTTCGTGCAATTTTGTTCGTGCACCTCGGTTATCTTCGGCTGTGATCGGAACTGATGGTGGTCCACGACGAATAATTTAAATATCGAATTCTATTGCTTTTAGTAGTTTAGCGAAAAAAGTTTAACGCTTATGGTCGAATGAAACAGCCTTAACAGGCGAGGCGAAATATATATATATAAATAAAATACATACTACTTCTAATATATATACCTACGCAAACTTGCTGATCCTCTCGCAATGGTGGGAGTAGACTAAGGACTAAATAAATCTCTATTTGCATTCACACCATTATCATCTCCCTGGCCTTATCCCATACATTGTTGGGGTCGGCACTTGATTCAACCCGATGCGGCTGATCACCTGATTTTTACACGAAGCGACTGCCATATGACCTTCGCAACCCCTTTTACGAGGAAAATCGGTAATTTTAGTTAGATTAATTGTCAAACTCTTAGGCTAGACTGGCTTTTAACGATTGCCAAAGATGTTAAATTGGCAACCGGGACCGACGGCTTAACGTGCTCTCCGAGGCACGGAGGGAACTCGGGCGGTCACCCATCCAACTACTATGCCACGAGTACTTCTTGGCATTCACAATTTCGCTTATCTATCTGTACATGCATACATATATATTATGCTCACGCCTGTATCCCATGTGGTAGGCAGGGACCACCGTTCGTCACATGCTACGATCCTTACATACTTCTTTCGCTTCATCCGCATTCATGCATCTCTTCATACTACAGTAGTGTAGTATAAGACTCAGTATTGACTGACTTTTACTTGAAAGCACAGCCTAAACCGCTGGTCTAAGCATGAAATATGGAGAGTGAGTTATTGGTGAGACGCCAAGACAGGGTTTTCAGAAATTCCACTCCAAGGGGGTAAAATTTAAAAAATAGCATAATAATATGTCTGAGAGAAATGTTATGTCTCTACGTATGTAGAGTGCGTGAAACAGTGATGATGGATTCACGGGATTATAATAAGGTTACCTTACTTTATCTTCGGTATGAAGAAGCTTTAACGCTGTATACCATAGAACCATTGCAGGAAAGTGCAAATATTTTCAAGAGATATTTCGAACAAAGTTACTAGTTTACTAGATGTTTCTATCATGTTATTAGTGAAACCTTTCGCTTTTCCCAATGTATTATATATTCTAGGGAACTTGGGATTTTCCTTTTGAGTCACTCGCATAATGAGTAACGGATGAAAATGACAAAGAAAAATAAACCCTATTGTATAATAGAATAGCCATAATGTGGTTCACTTCGTCGAAGTATGCGGATATCCACTGCTATTATTAGAAAAGTGAATAGGCACTAATAATACTGCCTTGTTGGTCTAGTGGTCGCAAGTGCTGTATAACACAAGGTCCTGGGTTCGATCCAGGGTCGAGCAAAGTGATCCATCTGTAATTTCCCAGTAGCAGTCCGGAGTCAGGATTAGTGCCCGGTAAATGACAAGGCTCACTTCCCACCCTCTTTCACCTCTGCCTACCCCTTCGAGGAAAATAGGCGTGAGCATATGCATACAGGATTATTACGTAGCCTTAGAGGCGACAAAGTAAATTATAATATGATAAAATAAATATTGTATGCATTGCATGACTTTAGCTAAAATTGCGGTACTTTTTCAGAGCAAACTTGCAATTTGACTTTAGTTTGCGTGAGTTTAATGTGCTCCGATAGTCATCTTGTTGCATTCAATAACAAAGCAAACGAATGCAGCTTTTTGTTCAATTATATGCTAACTGTTGCTAATGTGAATTTATAATATCGAAGTCCAAAAGTTAAAACTCTACCATTGAACAATTACTTCGTACTTAGTTTTTAAATTACCTTAATGAGGTAATTTAAGCCCGCTTATTCAAAATGAATCAGGACATGACAAAAAAATGTGCATCATTTTCAGCGCCACATATATCTATTAATACCAGCCAATCGAGACACATCAGCGCTACCATATCCTTAAAATTATGATGAGTATGGTAAGTTATGAACAGATCAACATACACACATACCAGACACAACGATTACTTTCTTTGGTGATTCGCCGTAATCGAGTAAAAAAAATACTTGGATCAAATTAATATCAAGTATTTTAAAGTTACTAGCTTGCGAGCGCTTCGCCTACATAGCAGTCAGAAATTCAACCCCCATTTAACCCCCTTGCCAGAGGAATTCCATGGGAAAATACAACCTACGAATTCCTCTAGAATCAGCGATTTCGACTGTGCGTTGATATTAAACAGTCAGTTATTCAGGACTATATTTATATTGAGGTGACCAGCCTCCACAAGCAGCTGTTCTTTATCAAGCGTCATAGGACGTAAGAATGCAAGGAATGCAATTAACTCTAACATCTAAACAAACTTCAGAATATATCAATTATATTTACATCTGCTAGGTGGCGGTTGTGAGGAAACACTGACATTTCACACCGTAAGAATGTAAGCCCAAGACTCAACCTTTCTAGGTTAGCGAAGTACGTAGTTTTTACCTGTAATTAAGCCTATGAAGGCTGTATTACTAAGCAGTATTACTTTTTATGCTAGCTTTACTTCAGTATTCTTCTAATATCGTACGTTTTGAGCGGATTAAAGAACTACTGTCCTGGTTTCCTGCATGTTTCATTATATTGTTTGTAATGCGTAGAAAAGTCTGTGACACAGAAATTAAGATAAAACATCGAACTATTTAGCTATAAGTATGTTCTATCAATTCACTTCGCATTAATATAATTTTCAATTAATTTGCAGTAAGCAAATTTATTTACAAACCGTGTGGTTTGCTAGTTGGTAAGTAAGATACTGCTTACTATCAGGCAGACTGCACGCATATTGGTCGCCTTTGTAGTTTTTTTATACATTTAATAAAAGAAAATCAATTCACTGTTAATAAATTTCTCGATAGACAGAACGAAAGCAACTTAATGGAAAATGAATAAAAATGTAGGCTCAAAGAGTAATTACTAATTGCAATCCAGATAAATTTGAAAGTCATAAAATGTTCTAAGCAGGACACGCGTAAATCGCCCAACTTTAATTTGTGTCTTAAACGAGAGAGCAAGTTAATTTATTGGAGGAACAAGAGAATCGGCTAACTATTAAATTTATAGCTGCGAAGACAGAGAGTTCGCCCATTCCCGAACTCGAGGCTGGGAATAAAAACTGCTCCCCGAATAATAAAAGGTGGAATTACGGAGAAAGTTTCTCTTTTTCGAGTTCTTTCGGCGTAGGTACAGTCGAATGAAAATTCAGAGAATTCTCATATCTTTCGTCGAATATAGAAACGGCTTTCGCGATTCCCGAGCGGCTTGTTTACCCAATTCGCCGATTCGTGCGGAGGGAGATTAGTTGTTCCCGTTTTGTTGTGTTCGCTCTGAACTTGGCTCTAGTATTTTTAGCTCTCATTCATACATTCAGTTAGCTTGCGTATATGTATACATGAAACACAGTAAGTAACAGTATCGCAAATAAAATGTTTGTATAGCGAAGTTAAATTTTGCATAAAAAATATATCTCGAATTGACACATCTTAACCAACCATCGAAATTTCTCTCTATTTTATAATAATACACGACAACTTTGTTTTCTATATAAAAATATAAGGAAAGGTATAAATACCTATGCTTATTAGAGTTATTTAACTTAAGGGGTTGTAACAACAACACAAAATCTAAAGGGGACCTTATAAAATGATTGGATGCTTACCTGTTTCTCGCTGGATATGTCGTCGAGGTCCATAGGTCCCGTGTTCATGGGCGGCGCGCCATGGAGGGGCGACTTGAACCCGGCAGTGGAGGACACCGCCGCGACCTGCCCGCTGCTCTCCGACCCCATCTCCATGTTAGAACAGTCTGACTCTGAACTATTGGCCCGCATTTTCCGACGCTCTTTCTTTCGGAAGTCCGACCTCGTCGGGGACGATCCAGTTCCAAAACCGTTCGTCTTCTTCTCGTACCCATTGTCAATCAACATCGGATTCTGAAAGCTCGCGTGGTGTAACCCGTTAGGCGTATACTTGTCTTGCAATGACTTCATGTCGAACGGTTCATTCTTCAATACGTGCACTACCGTTGGACTCTGTATGTTCTGTATTAAGCTCCCATTTTGATGGAGAAGCGTTCCGTTTTGGTGTAGGATACCATTTTGGGTCTGGAATGCGTTGATAGTAGCTATGTTAGGTTGGTACAACTGTATGTGTCTGTCGTCAATGTACGCCTGTCCAGCAGGCGCGAGCTCTCTTGCTTGTAGAGGAGCTGGAACTAAGGGGTAGCTCCGAGCATTGACTGCTGTTAGTGTGTGGAATGTGGTAGCATTAACTGGCGACAGAGTCGTAAGAGTTGTTGATAAAGGTGTGACCTGCGCGAGGGTTGTGAGGTGTGCCGGTGAGGACGGCGTGGTCAGCTGCGTGAGCTGTGTTAAATGACTAGGACTAGCGCTGGGCGTCGGGCTTGCTGTGACTGGTACTGGGGTGACACTGGGCAGGCCTGTCTCTGGTATCACGGTCGTCTCTGGAAAGGTCTGGAACTGGCTTTGAAAGGACGGCAGCTTGTTGGGTATTGGCTGCAGCGTGACCGATTGATATTCAAGCGGTGCGGAGAAGCCGGCGCGCAGGATGGCGTCCTTCGAATTGACGGTGATGGGCATGGACTCCCAAGGGCGGTACTGCGCCTGGGACGCGATGACGGACACGGTGTCGCCGGTCCGCTCGTAGTACTCCCAGGCGGGGTCGAGGAGGCGGGTGTCCGCCGTCAGGATCCGCTGCTCGTCCCCCATATCGCCGAAGGTGACGAATGGCAGCAGATGCGAGTCTGCCTCGCGGAGAGTTTCGCTCATGGCGCACCTCTTCGCGTTTTCCTCATCGCGTCTCCGTTACTTAAACTACGACTACTTGTACTGCACTGGAACTTGTAATTTGTACTCTATGGCTCCGTGTTAAATGTTATAATTATACGGCACACTGGTTTAGACTACACTAATCACAATCTTAACAGGTAGATATAAAAAGTCCTTAACAACAGGCAATCACTTAGACAAGTCTTACACTAGTTATTTAAAATCTTTGGCTGACTTCATTAAATGCTTGAGGACTCGGTTCGTAGTAAAATGTTAACGATCGATAAAATATTTGTGCACTCGTTTAACGGTTTTAATTATTTTGGAACGTTTAAATACTGGTCGTTGATAGATTTTTATAAATTATTTTTATCTTTCGCTCGTTCAAAGGCTTCGTTTAGTGTAAATACCGATCACTTCAGACTTAAATTAATTTGTACTGTATGAGAGTTAGCGTATACTATGTACGATGTATTTATCGTTAAAAGGTTAAAAAATAGTGCTTATATTTAGATTTTTGAAACGAAAGATATGACTGGAGGCTTTGGTTTGATGATTCGACGCTTTTGGTTGCAGTTTTTTTTATAATTCAGCTTCTGTGGCGGTTGTGGAGAAAGGCCGGCTATCCGTGCGGCCGGCACCAGTCTGCAAGAGAAAAAAACATTTGATATAAGTATTCCTGATTTGAAATTTGGGAAATCTGCATTGCTTAGTAAAAAAAAATCGTAATTCATGACACAGCTTACAGACACTAAGGAATCTAGGCCTATTTTTTGAAATAAGAACGTTAGCTCCATTGAGCTTGAGGGTTGCCAATCTTAAAGATTTTAAAATTTACTCTTTTATTTACTGTTAAAATAATGTAGATTTGTCGTTTTGAAAAATGTCGGTAGAACACGTGAATGACGTAATCGGCCACGACCTGACCTCTTACTGTAATTAAGCCTATTCCACTTATTTTCTCGTAGATGCGCGCGTCTGAGTGTGTATTTTCGAACAAATTATTCCTAGATGTCTAACTGTTTGCAAAGCCTATATTTGAACTGGGTCCTCGTTCCAAACCTATCTGAATGGTTAGTTTTTACCACAAAGCCGTTGCCATTTATTTCCTTCATAACATACTCGAAAGGCTTAGCTGTCAAACTTAAAGGCTTAAGACTTCTGACTGCTCATAAAATTACCGAAACCAGTGCAATCAGAGGGCCTAGTGCGAGTTTTTCACTGCCGCCGTCACAAGTCACCGCGTCAAAGTAAACGCAGATTTGTATAGGATCGGAACAGCGCCTGTCGGCCTAAAGATGACACTATTGTGAGCCTATACAAATCTGCGTTTATGTCAACGCGATGACTTGTGACGGCGATTTTAAGAAAACTCGCACTAGGCACTCAGAGTCATAGAAGAATCTAAGTATCACATCCATCCATTCAATCAAGCAAGCAGAGTAGCAATATTGCATCATCATCTCCCTGGCCTTATCCCATATATTTGGGGTCAGCACTTGATTCAACCCGATGTGGATGATCACCTGATTTTTATACGAAGCGACTGCCATCTGACCTTCTTAACCTCTTTTTCGAGGAAAATCGGCAATCTGGGTTAAACCAGTTGTCAGACTTTCTTAGGCCTCTGACTGACCTGTAACGATTGCCAAAGATGTTAAATTGGCTACCGGGACCGACGGCTTAACGTGCTCTCCGTATAATAAACAATATAACAGTAAATTGTGCTACGAGCCCTTTTGAATAGTGAAAGTTTAAAGAAGGGATGAAAGGTGTAAATTGTAAAGAATGGAAGCGGGTAAAGTGGCGAGTTATGGGTTCATTCGGACATGTTTACAGCAAGTTGGGGCGCCTGCGCGCGGAGCTGTTTTGAATTGAGCGCGAATCGATGCAATGACGCGAATCATGGAAAAATGCGCTGTGATTATTTTTCAGGTTATAATTCCGGAAAATAATAGAGTTTTGTGTGAGGGAGAAATTATATTATGGAATATTTTAGATATGAAAATCATTGTTTTGTAGTTAGTCAAGTTTTTTTACGTTTGCAAAAGAGCAGTTAGATCATTGAACTTCTACTACAATACACTATAGGTTGAGCAATACGAAGTACGAACAAGATTATTACCTAAAATACAAAAATAAGTCGGTAATAAATTTGTTGAAAATATAAAAAAATACTTGCAGTTTCCTTTACGGTAACTATTTGAATCTAGAATGAATTCCTAATCTAATTCTCGTAACAAATTTAATCCTGCACAATTTGACAACATCATTTCAAAGTAAATGAAAAAAAAAAACAAAGAGTAAGTACTTTTTTTTACAAAGGATGATATATATACATTACAATATCATAGAAAATACACGTACGATATGTATTTTTTCTTAAATCGCGTGCACCATTAAGGCATGATAAGCGATAATCACGTCGTGACGTAACGTAGGCGTGACGTCACCACCCCCTCCCCTCCACCCTGCCCCCTTACTGAAGATACTCTTCTAGCCTTAGTAGGTCAAATTCGTATTTTTCTTAACTAAAGGTTATGGTAACTGTGCACTTACCTGTACGTATATACAGTACATACATACATATGCCCCGCCTGTATTTCCCGAAGGGGTAGGCAGAGGTGTTAACAACACCCACTTTTCACTGATGATTAAGTGAAGCGATGATTAAGTGCCAACGTGAAAGATGGTGAGTCTATCGCCCTTTCAGGCACTATACACATTCTTTGAAATACTTCTCAGACATATGCAGATTTCCTCGTGATGTTTTCCTTCATCGTAAAGCACGTGGTGTGAAATCACTGCACATAAGTTTTTAGAACAACTCATTGGTGTAGGCCCCGCTGGGCTTCGAACTTGAATAGCAGGTTACAGCTCAAATCTCAACGCTTTAAATTATATCAATTTTCAATTAGATTTCTACATATAAAACCACGAGGAGAAAGTAAACGTATTTATAAATAATACCAGAATAACTGTGAGTTTAACTTAAATTCTATGTAAATAACAAAATATACGGCCTCTATTTACCCCAAAACAAACTGCGAGCTTTACAACTCGGCTGAAATAAGATGTAGCAACTTGACACAGTTCCCTCAACAATCCGGCCCAATCGTCACGTGGTAGCATTATCATAGAAGTAAACAACACTATTAATAGAAGGGTACGCCGGTAATGTTTCGCTCTATTTCGGTTAAACTATTTTAAGGGCGACTATTTTCGTGGTGTTTCAAATTAAAACTATCTATTTTCTCTGATTTGAATACTACATTATTTTAAGTTTCTTTTATTTTACTTTTATATAATTTTATGGTCTATTGAAGTTTTACCATTAGATCTTAACCTAACTTTATGCAATGAAGTTCTTCATTCATTCGTCTGAATTGATTCAATTTCATTCATTCAATTTTATACTTCACTTAATCCACGTGCGAATTCTTTATTTGAACTGCAAAATTCGACATTCTCAACAAAAATAACAAAAGAGTTAGTCACAATTTATTCTAAATTCAGATACGGAAAACGATATTAATTTAAGAAAAAATATCTGGTTGAATTGCTAAGACGTCACTTGCAGAATTCGTGACTATTAATATAACGTTCTTGTTCATTAATTCATTCATAATTCGAAGGGTTACTTCATACTTTAGCAATAACGCAAAAGATGATATAAGTACTTCACTATTTAAATCAATGAAAACTCATTGGTGGCAGACGGAGGCATAGTATAAATAATAACTTTACAAACAGTAAGGAATGGAATAGACCTATTTTCTTTTGTTAAATAATGTAGACTTATCGTTTTGGAAAAAAGTTTGTAAAAAGTGACCGACTTATACGCAATAAAATATACCCTTAATGACGGTACTGCTGTTTTGTCCCTTAGAAATTCGCGTTTGCGTGAGTATGTCATTTCGCACGACTGGATTGTAAAATCACAGAATAAGCTTATATTTATACTGTGACGAGGTAAAATCGACTCTTTATTTCAATAATTTGAGTGAAAATGAAAGTCGTATAGGTACACGTATATACATCTGTCTCTTACAGTGAGTTGATCTAAAGCCACGAAAATACAGCATGGTACGGCTCCTGATATTATGAACATTATATTTTCGACTTAATATACATGGATGTAAGCTTGAATATCACTAGGTTCAAGAATATCACCGACCATATAGTCATACTGTAAAAAACTTAACCACATTTGAGTCTCAAATTGATGACTATACCGCTTCCAAAGGCTGTAGATCAAAAGAAATGTCTTTTGTTTGGTCTACAAAGCGGGAGTAAATTGCAACACGCTTGTTTCGACTTTTTCGCTTCCCCTCGAGTGCCTTGCTGGATTTTCCTCGGGGAAAAGGTAAAACTTTTCGTCCGCCTATTCACTATGACGTTACACCGACGTTTGCAATAACGTTCCTATTAATAAACATCACAGACATTTCATTATAATTATGTTTGTGGGAGAGACAAAGTTAAGGCTAACGATATTTTTTAAAGCAAGTTTTATTGATTTTTAAAATTACGTGCTTTGTACTCTGTGGTACTAGATAATTTTAACTAGCCAGTATTCTAATTTTGATTTTTTTTCCATCTGTGAACAACTCTGCAATTCGATGTTCAAATAGTTTTAAACTTCAAATCATTCATCAACATTGCGTCACTACAAAACTGCGATCAAAACGTCCCGACTAGTAATCACAGGGCGAAACTCCTTTGTAGGCGCGCACAAAGAACGTTCGACAAAAAATATAAAAAAGTTTAAACGGAACGCGCCTTGTAGACGTGTGTGTGGCAAGCGAGACGTTCGTGTCTACATTCGCTTGTATTGCAAGGATTCGTGTGTTGCATATGTGTGGGTGGGAGGAACGCGATAGTATCTGGGTCTCGGTTGTCAAGGGCAACCGTACAACCGCTGCAGCGAAAGCATTGCGCTTTCAGCTCTGCGCTGTAATTACACGGCTTATTTTTAGCGTCGGATGTTGTCGCTTTTTTGTGCGACACGCGAAGCTCGCAGCATTTGTTTAGTTTAGATGACGTTCCAAACTTGAAGCTTGCACGGACATACTTGACATTCGGTAGTTTTGAATTTTGTTCGATTCAAGCGTTACTTGAGGGTAGGTACTTATTGGAACGTCATTTTCAAAAAACCTTATACACCTTGCTAGAATTACAATGAATTCAAATTTAGGCCCAGAATTCCTTTTGTAAAAGTAGTTTGATCACAGATGCCGTTGTGTCTGTCAATATTTATTATTTAAGTGACTGCCAGCGTTAAATTATTAAAAATCTTGTACTGTCTATTTTGTCTTTGGGATAAACTAACACCATAATGTCTTTGAAGGATTTCTACAGAGTATTCCGCTCAGCTATTTTACGTTAGTGAGTTTCTTGCCTTGGTTTGCATTTCGTTCCTATTATATACTTTGTAAAAATTACGAGACCATTATAGTTATCATTGTTTCCAAAAAGCGGTCGAATAAACGTTTGATCAAAACCATGTTTTCTGACACAATTATTATTTAATCAAGTTTTTTTTTCTTCAGCTGTGTACAAAGTAACACATCCGGCGGCGCCTTGGCACAATGACTGCGCCGGAAATTGTCATGATCATTCGGTGATAATCTACTGATAGTATATCTATCTGTATTCTTCACGTCTTCCTTATAACCAACGGTATCGAAATTGCAAGTTCATTTTGCAAACATATTATACGTAAACTATAAGTAAATAAATAAATAAATAAATAAATATTATCCAAATCTATTCTACTATTATAAAGAGTAAAGATTTGTATTTTTGTGTGTATGTTTGTAATGAATAAACTCAAAAAATACTGTACCGATTTCAAAAATTATTTCACCATTGAAAAGACACATTCAGCAGACGACTGCTCAAACCCCATGGAGTACTACTACGGAGTTTGAGCACAAACTCCTTCGTTTGATTTAGCGCAACGTGACTATTTAATTACTTTTTTATCATATTTAAAACTAGAACCAAAAAAGAAGAAACAGAAGAAGCAAAAACAATCGACATTCAATAACATCGCATTATAGTTTTGATACTTTATTTTCACTTTAACGTTGTTTAAACTACACGTTGAAGATTGAACACAAATTATCGGAGAGTCCACAACATACGGGATTCCGTCAATATAATCAAGTGCTATATAATATTATATCGTCTTGATTGAGTAGATAGTATTCTGATTTATTAACTATTCATCTTATTCATCCAATGCCACAGGCTATAAAGTTGTCTCGCTTAA
This sequence comes from Watsonalla cultraria, assembly GCA_964035505.1. NCBI lineage: Eukaryota > Metazoa > Arthropoda > Insecta > Lepidoptera > Drepanidae > Watsonalla > Watsonalla cultraria. The sequence continues at coordinate 2,311,328 of OZ037715.1, forward strand.
ACTTTATGTTACACCGATATATGTCCTAAATTCACTATAAGGCACCTGAGTGATCTTGGACATACGTATCAGATCGTTTCTTTTCTTCTATTTCCATATCACTAAAGCCTTTTAAATTGACTATCTCTTCTAGTTTATGGTCTGCAACATTCTTCATCCACTACAACGTCTTTCTGCATTCTTAATATTTCTATTTATTTCCATATCACCAAAGATTTCTGAATTAAATTTATCTTCTACTGGTTTGCGCAATATTCATCTACTTGAACATTTTTCTGTGTTCTGTGATCCACCCCTTCTTCAACATCAACCACTATAATTTCATCAAGTACAGTTTCAACTCGCGCAAAACCCTATTTTTATGTTATTGGAGCAGTAATTTTCTAAACGACATGCGTCATGTAGATCGTAGATTCTCACACGGCCCGCTGGGTAATGACAGAGAGCACAGGATATGTATATCACGACGATTGCTACGCTGTTCTCGATCAGGACTATTATTTTATAAACTGCTGTTACGTAAAAGGTTTTGTTGTGTTCGCATTGGCACTCTTTGAATTCGTATTCTTTCAAATTAATTCAGTGCGTGCCCTAAGTCTTTACTAGCTGTTATTGCGCAGGATACCACTTCTTTATATTTTGGACAATTCCTGCAATATCTTTTTAAATCATAGCCTATGTGTTATTCTGACGTATAAGCTATATTATTGTAAAGTTTCACTAAATTTCATTCAGTATTGGTTGCATGAAAGTCCACTTCGATAGCCACTGCAGATAACGTGATTAACTTTAATTATAGAGTGCTCACGTATATATAATCATTAAGTTTTAGTCAATAAGTATAATAAAAGTTTTTTTTGTCAGTTTGTAACATGCGAGTAATAAGCGTTATACAATTTTACATGTTTTTCAAGATATACTTTCTGGTCATCAAGAATAAAAGCCCTATCGTTTCTTATGTTATATGAAAAAGATTTAAAAATATAATATAGCAGTGATCATGATTGTTTTTGGTCAAATCCCTCTCCCTGCAATAGTAACGTCACTAGTCAGTAATTTTAACAATTGGTGATCTCCACAACTGCCCCTATAACATAATTGCAATCAGTTACGATTGTCGCGGAGATATAACAAAAGTATCCGTTGCAATTGAGTTGCAGTTTCTAATGTAATGTGTACAAAGAGTAGAAGCCTCTCGTGACAAGCGGGCTAGGGCTTTTCTCGCTCAGAGAATCAGCATTGCTATTCAACGTGGCAATGCTACCAGCCTTCTTGGCACGATCCCGAGAGACACCGATTTGGGAAAATTCTATTTGTTATCTAATATATTTGTGAGTAATTCGTTTTAAATGCTGTTCTTGGTGTAGATAATAATAAATTATAAAGTATTTATTGGGCTCAATACAGAAGTCCAATATTGTAAGTAACAAACTTTTTATTACATAGATGATGTGCATGCACTGACTCGTTCCGTATAAAACAATAATTACAAATACATATCCAAAATATGGCATTGAATATGATGGCTGATTCATTAAACAAGTAGTCTAAGATATTTATTTATGTTATAGCTAAAGTGAATAAAAGCACAATTAAAACACATTTAATATGATAAAGAATCTCCCGATATAGAGTTACCGATCCATCCCATAGAAGCACTCGAGACGAGTTGAATAGAGCCGCAGATGTGTCGTTTTTTACATACATCTTTCCCACACTACCACTTTTTCTGATGCCTTAATACTTTTACAAACAATGCATTGAACTTTCTCAAAGACAACCTCACGAAATTGTGACCTTATTCATATGAAAATAAGGGTCTTTACAAACTCAAAACTGTCACCCCAAATGCATTTATAACGCGGTCGATATAGTTTTGTGAGGATTTTTTTGTGCGCACGTCTGTCTTACTATCGGATGCGACATCGGAAATTGTGCGTTTTTTGTACTTACACCTATGTGATGGAATTATTTGAAGGAAGTCACATGTGTATGATGATAATTGTATGATTTAGTATTGTTTCCTTTCCAAATCCCACTCCAATATTCAAATCCGAGACCTTTTACATTTCGTTTCTACTGTTTCAATGACCTTTAAACAGGTCTTTGTTACGGTGACTAAATCCCTAATCGGTTACTAATTAGAATTTCTTGATTAAAGGAAGTCTTATATAGAAGCTTATGCTGTAAAATCTTCCAGAAACGTTTGCCGAGTTGAAAACGAAATGAATTCACATTGTATAGGGAACGTTCACCGTCGCGTCTCCACCCCAAATAAAATCGAGCAATTACATTTCCACAAAACTTCTCCATACACTGAATGTTTAAACTTTACTTAGACGATAGTCGCACGTACCATCGCAGCTTTGTACGTCATGAAATTCGTATTCGTCGTTTGCTTTGGAGCAATAAGAAGCGGCTTATCCAAAGTATGAATCAACTTATGTTATTACTTGAGGCAATAATCGGGATATTGAAGAGCATAGACGGATGAAGAGCGTTTGATTTCGACTTAAGACTTTGAGACAACATTGATATTTTAAAATATTCCCGCTCACGTGTCTTTAAAGTATTTTATGAATGAAAATAACTTTAAATACATGCTACTTCGTCTTCACTTCGAATATGATGTGAGAACTAGAATAGCATTATAGCAGAATTTTATAAATCTGTATAAATAGCTTGGATTGGTTGAATATGTCTAATTTATCGATTCAATTCGGAAAAAAATACGGTTATGTATAGGACACAGTAGTCTCTGTCTACCCCCGTGAGATACAGGCGTGTGCATATGTGTAAGATTATGTTATAAATGATACGGCCGGGTTCCAAAGCTTGCGTTTACTTAGAAGTATCCGGCAAGAAACTCAGTAATTAGAAATTTTCAATATAAAGCAAAATTAATTACAAGAAAAAGTATGCCCATTGTTGTTCCAATGCAAAATAAAATTGGAGATCCTGAAACAATTTGTAGGTTGAGACCAAAAGTTGAAGACCTTTGAGGATTAGAATTAGGTACCTTAAACATCCTAAACCAAAATCATAGTTAACTAGGATGTGAGAGGAAACATAACTTGTTTAACTAAGAAGGAAGCATGGCATTGCACAATCCCGGCTCTCGCATGTACTAACAGATCCAGTTAGCTCGGGCGAAATTGGCCAATTTGTTTATTTGTTTTCATTGGCCTCACTGAACTTGACTCCCCATTATCGCATTCACGGGAGGAAGGCGTATTATTTATTCGATTATTCCGTGGGACCGGGACTCCAGCTCTTAGACCAGTGAAAGTGTCGACCATATTATCATTCTGTGCCCCAAGTCTGTATAACTATACGCTTACCAAGCAGTATGGAAATTAGACCAAACTTTTGAAATAAGAACGTTTGCTCCACGAAGAGTGACAATACTCAAGCGTGAGGGTTGTCACTCTTACTGTCAAAGTAATGTCGATTGTCAATTTGAAATTTAGTAAAATGTCTGTAAAACTCGTAAATTATCTATTCCCGATCGCCCACGATGTAACAAACCTGACATTACGCCGATGTCGCTTATAATCTCGTAGATGTGGGCTTCTGTGTGACTTTGTCATTTCAAACGATTAGTTCCTTTCGTACTGCTTGTAGCAGATAACAGATAACTGTAGTATAGGTCTCGTTATGATCAAAACATGTCTTCCCAAACGCAACGAAATTCACTGAAATACGTCCAGAAGTATCCTACTTGGAGTAAAGTACCTTTTGAATTCAGGCGATGTTCACAATTGGACCCATACTTCATCCACTAACCATAACAGTAAAGCTCTCGTTCAAAGTTTAGTACGCAAGTTCCAGACAAACTTATTGGTGCCTAGCGAAGTTATTAATCTTCAGCGCTCTCAACTGAAGCCAATAGAAAAGTTGTAATGTCTGAGAGTTTTTGAAGAATATCTACATCGTAGATGCCTGTGTTACCAGGAATGATTATATTAAATATAGGATTATCTTTTGCAATTCATATGAATATTGGATTAGATCTTCTTACGCTTTTGATATCGGTCCTATTTTTTATACGAAACTTAGATATTGGAATACAAAGCAAAAACACACCATGCATTAAATAAAACAGGAGTAATCTACATCATATCCATTTGTTACTTCTAAGATCAATTGAACTTTAAGGATAGGTCTTCAACCCACGCTTCATACTTTTAATAAGCTAATAAGAAAACGCCTGTCTGTTTGTATGTTCACATGAAAAGCTTTAAGTTTCCATCTCAGTCTTGGTATGAAATTTCATCACCACCTACTTTTTGCGAGTATTGGTCTTAGAAAACATTAGGCATCTTTGTCACTTCTGCGAGCTTCAGCAGTGAATAATATGCAGAAATAGGGAATTGGATCATATAAATTGTATTAACTGTCTCTAGAGATATTCTACTCTAAAAGAAATTTAAATAATTAGAATAAATCGAGCCACAAAACATATTCAATATGAACTTTAACTATTGTTTAGTTCGTTACGTGTCACTGCGAAACTTATGCGAGTATGGTTAATCGAGTCCCTTTCTCAGTTTAACTTCACAAGTTATAATTAGGGGTTCCATTATGTGACATCATGCACATCCAGCGAAAATGATGAGCCGATGCGTCATCCTTTGATGCCTCATTTCCCTGTCGCGCATATTCAATGACTCTTTACATACTCGCCACCCGACCACCAAAGAAGACTTAATTCAAACGTATCGTACTAGAAACATGCGGTATACAAAATCGGGTGCGTCAAAAGGATGAACTGCAACTATGTTGTTCTGATATGGTTTCTCAACACACAATAAACACTTGGGACAAACACATCAGGAAAACAGGCATCGATTCGCGAAAGCACACAATGAAAGCTGCGGCGGAAGCACACGACTCACACCGGAGCTCGCTTCATGCTCTGCTGCCTCTACATAACTACAACAATCCACAAAACCAGAAGCTTCTATTCCACAACTCCAAAACACTTGCACAGTTCGCCACAAAACTTTTTCAATTGAGACGCGAACTCCGTACCTTCTCCGGTCGCTCGATCCATCCGCGCCTTCTTTTTTTTCTTCGTCTCGGTGCCTCGGAAACAAAACGGTCCGAAGGACGCAAGCGAAAAATAAACAAAAAGAGAATCGGAGTTCGCGATCGCGTCAGTTGTGCGCGTGTCGCGTCGCGCGGGTTTTGTGCGAAACGCGTGTTGACGCGATGGCGGTCGGCGGCAGACTGGCGCGCGCGTCGCTCGACGCAGCTGCCGCGGCGGCCAATGGCGGGCCGGTCACGTGACGCGCACCCCGCGCCCGCACACGCTTGTTTACAAATAATAATAATACGGCCGGTGGCGCCGCCTCTACACGCCGCGGCCGGCTACGCGCTACGAGCTACGCACAGCTGTCGCTGCATTTGGCGGGATTCGATTCGGAGCACATTGCGTTGCGAGCCAAGCTTCGATCTGTTTACTTGGAGCAGTTGGAGCTTTCGCGGCGGCGTTCTATCGATCGGTACGCAACTTGCACCCGGCTACGCACCGAACACCGTCACACCGCTACTTATATTTTCCTAGTCGCTTTAAGACCCTGTATTGGCTGTATTTCCGAAAAAAGGGTAATACAATTATTACGCAATTTTGCTTGGAGGGTGCTGTAGTAGGCCCCATTTAGCGACAGGTTGATGTTTCCGATTGTTTTGCGTTCAGGACGTAAGGTGTAAGGAGGGTCTGAACCCCACATCACCTATAGCGCGACTCCCCTCGGTCTAAATCTGCGATCTGAGGTACCTCCTGATCTGCATACTATAGGATGGGACACTTGACAGTCACATTTGACTGAGCCCCTCAAATTATGACGCAGTTTACTTAGCAAGTGATACATTGTTGAGGTGTTCCCTAGCACACCTTCCAAGTTCATCATTACGAGGGGTCACAGCTTACACGTTGTTACCCTAATAGATCGATACCTGTTCCGGAATCTTCAACATACATTTCGTACTTAATACTTAGGTTGTCTATTTATAATACATCTTTCGAACAAGCTATTCCGCAATATTTTCTGCCTATTGCGGTGATGGCATCTTTAGCTTATTAGAATTACCTATCTACTTAGAATTGCTATAAAATTATCTGATTTCTATTATAGTTTCATCCACCAATTATCTGTCAACTACCTAAGAGCAGTTAGCGCAGCATATCTCCTGTAAAGTTCAAAATTATCGAGTAATAAGACATTTACCTTACAAATCCGTTTACTTACACATCAACGAATCTTCCTAAAGAAGTAATAAAATAGTTTCTTCTAAAATCGCTTTGTTATAACTAGCTTCTCGTGATTCATAGACAAATATAAAAATAGTGAATCGTTCCAAGAATCGTATACACGAACACTCGCACAAACGATCGTACAACCCCAATCGAGTGACTCATCACAATGTTATCGATAAATTTTCTCATGTAACCTTTTTCTATATTCGTCGTCACATCTGACATATGGCAACTTTGGATTACAATACTTTACGTTTAGTTATAATTTATATTTATACATTTATATATTAAAATGTATCCCCATTTCCCTTGGTCACGGCATCACGCGTAAATGGCTGGATGGATTTTAACGGGACTTTCACTGGCAGATAGCTGATGTTCCAAGGAGTGGTAAGACGTAAGGGCGGCGGGACGCCCATGAAATTAACTCTACGCGGATGAAACCGCGGGTCACAGATAGTTTATATTAATTACAAACGTGAATATGTTTTTTTTTTCAAATATTATTACAGCTGTGCCCCGCGTTTTAACACGCGTAGTTTCATGCTTTATATCGCGGATATATCGCGGAACCCTAATATTCTTTCTTAAAAAGTCTAAACCTAAGTTACTCCTTGAAACATTAGCTATCTGCCAGTGAAGGTCCATTGATCCAGCAGTTTCCATGATTAGCCCGACCAAACAGACAGACGGACAGAGAAAAATTAAAATAAATTGTGTTTTTATGGCAGTACCCTACTGTATACTTCCATGTTCATTTAGAGAAAAGCTTTTAATTTGGAATTACAAACAGACACTTTGAGACAATTTTATTTATCTGACAACGTTGCTAAACAAGCGTGCAGTCAACATGATGGTAAGCGCCTACTCTAGCCGACGTGAACACCAGATTGTTACTCACGAAATGCACACCTTCTTAACAATAGAATCACTATCCCAATATAACAGGAGACCATACCATCATAGCTAGGTCAGTGGCTCTACAAAGCAAGCACTTGCTATAATCAAATAAAAAAAATCAACATAAGGGACACTTGGAACACTCATTGAACGTTTTTGAAGGTTAAAACTTAGCTTAAATTTACTACCGTTTCCAAGTTTAAGCCTGTTATGAGAAGAATTGGCGAAACAAACTCTACGCAGGAGCCACTAATAGGTAACGTTATTTGAATATCTTCTGTAAGGAGATACAGTCGGGTTTCGAATTTAGAACTGGAGATCTTGTTATTCATGGCCAATTTTTTTTAAAACGTAGAAAAAAAATGTATTAATATAATAATTATTTCTATGTTTGTCGTTAGAAATGTGAATAATGTAAGCTATTTTATCCTATCCACAACCAGTAATTAGATAGGTGTGTGCTCGGTAAATAAATTAATACCAGCACATTGTAAAAGCTAATAATTCCCACTAAACTTAGACCTTCACCAGTATTTTGATAATAATAAAAAAAAAACATGCGATATAAATTCAAAAGAAATTGCACCGCGTCCGCGTGCAGAGCGTGTTCTTGCACCGTGGCGCGCCAATTTCATCGGCACGAAAGTGCGTAATATCGATTACTGACTCCCTTACCCTATCTGCCTTCTCGCTTCCACGACGCACACTCCACTACCAGAGACAATAAAAGCATAAATGCAAACGCAACGCGACTTTGCGCGGGAAGCATAGTCGCCATTTTGTTTTAACGCAGTTTGCTTTACGACCTTTTTTCCCGCGGTTTGCGTCCCTTACCCTGGTAGCCATGACAACCGATCTGTCACACGCACAGAACATAAAACGCAGGCATTGATTTTTTCCTTGCTTCCTCTTACTTTACGCGTGTCGCGAGACTTTTTGCTTGAAATTTTTATTTTCGATAGCGCGTCAATTTTGGCGGGTGACGCTAAGAGCTTTCCATCTTATTGAGTGTTGATTTGTTGCCTTATTTATGTATGTATTATTTAAAATAAGAAGAGTAGTATTTTTCGATACAATACACGGAATAAAAGTAATGTTTAGTGACATACTAGATGAGGATTTCTGAAAACTCATTTATTCAAATCCTATCTAATGTCGCTTATAACAATTTCAATAAAGATGTAAATATGTAAACTTTTAGTTTTTACTGGTATTGTTATGTTACTTGCCAATATGTAGATGTGATCATTTATATACGTAATTATTATATTCACTATTATATGTTAATGTATACGGAGTTGTTAGGTTTTAGACGCACATTTTATGTCAGAGCATTGTCTGGTGCTAGATATAAATTTAAAAATAAATTAAAAAATGCCTTGATTTTTTTCTTGTTATACCATCTTTTTTTTTGGCTCTTTTTTGAGGCTCAGTGACAAAAATCTTAAGCCGCAGTTCGTCACTAAAAACAGGGTTAACTTTGAAATGAAAATGAAAATGAAAATGATTTATTCAGTTTAGGCCCTGGTAAGGCACTTATGAATGTCGAGGAATTTACCACCGGTTGGGAAACTAGCCTTCTGAGAAGAACCGGCAAGAAACTCAGCTGGCACTTTCTTGCATATATCGTGCGTATACACACAACAACTGAAAAATAAAGGTATCTAGTACCTAAGTTGCCTTACTTTACTGTATAGTACTTATGTAATGCCGTGCCCTTACACCTGTAGGGTCTAAAAAGGCCACTTTGGAAGAATCATAATGTGATCCGATTATGATCATAATGTGAATGACAAAATGGTCATTTAAGTGCAATTCATATTATAATTCACGAATTTTTACAATAATTGTAGATGTTAGTCCCTAACTAACTTTTTATGATTCTGTCGTCACAAAAGGAATTCATATTTTGTGAACCATTTTAGGAATCTTCATAGGAAAGTGTCAAACAGGTGAATTGCGAAATATTAATTATCCGTGTATAATAAGCTTTTCACTAAATGCATTTGAAAGTATATACGGCACATTAAAAAACTATTTTAAATTTTTTCTCTGCCTCCCTTTCTGTCTGTTTATTCCGGCTAATCTCAGATACGACTTTCACTGGCAGATAGCTAATGTTACAAGGAGTAACTTAGACTACTTTTATTAGGTACCGCGGACTACTCATGAAATCTACGTGGGTAAAATCGCGGGGCACAGCTAGTATTATGTTAAATTGGAAGCATATAACATCCAACATTTAAGTCCTCTAATGCATCGAATTCAACAACCTATATATTTGGACATATCTATTTAATTAATTTATTACAAAAGTTTTTAAATTATCTGCAAGTAATTAAATCAATTTAAAAACTGTATTAATTATTAAAAATAATATCAATTCATTTTAAAAATCTTGCGATAGAGTTACGTCCGCAAACAAAGTTGCAAATTATTAAAAAAATATATTTATTTTTTTTGTACTCAAAATAAGATAAAACTAGCATTTTTTTAATCAATCGTGTAATGATGTTAGATCAAAGGTTGTCAGTGTCAGTTTACGAGTTGTTCGGTAAAAGGGAGAATTTGTTAAGGTAGGCTCGGAGGGTCTGGGGCCCTCGGTCGATGGAATTAATATGTTTGGAGCGGCATCACGGCTATTTTCCCGTCTGCTCGGATTTATTCCTCCTTACTGTTTTGATGTTGCAGTTCATTGAAAAAACTCGACTTACTGCGATTTTTTTCTCTTGCACTAAAGATTTCGTAATTTTTTTTAATGTAAGTAACATCTTAATATAGATCTTAGCTTAACATCTTAATTTTGTAGTAAGTATGAGTTTTGCCAATTTCCACGATTCAACGTCAGCTGAAAGTACCTACCCTAGGTTTTAATTCCCTTACGTATGTCAAAATATGCGATAGGTATTGTAGACGATACCAAATTTAAACAAGCAGCTGACATTACAACCTATTTATTTGACAACTTACTAACAAGTGAAAGATATAAAAAAGACAACAATAAAAACCAAACCATAAATATTGTAACAAAATAGTTTCCAGCAGGTATGAGTATGTTGAGATTGAGTTATAATATTTTTCCACAGCCCCAAAGGATGTAGGACCTGAGTATTAAAATGTAATACAAATGTTAATGTATTTAATAATGTTTTATTTCACAAAAAATGTGCCTGCTTAACATTATTACAGGATTGCTATTAGTATCTTATAAGAAAAGCCTACTCGATAAGTTTTTTTTGTTTTTCCTTACTGATTAGTAGAGCCTTTCTGATCGAGATGTTTCAGTGATCGCCTGCTATCTGCTACGCAAGTATTGCAATTTCTAAACTCACCTGTCTGTTCATACTATCAACTTTTTCTAATAACGTAAGTACAGTGTAGTCACATCACGAGCTATACGATGAAGGAAACCTGCATATTTCTAAGGAGAAATTCAAAGATGTGTATAGTTCCTGGGACTGCGATAGACTCACCGTGTGACGTTGGCACTTAATCATCTTCGGTGAAAAGTGGGTGTTGTTATTACAACACTTCTGCCTGCCGCTTCGGGGAATACAGGCAAGAGCATATGTATATGTATAGTGCTTGAGACAGCGATGGACTCACCATCTACTTACAGTGGCGTGCATTGCATATAAGCAGGTAAGCAGAAGTTGAATACACTCGTGTAGTGTGTGTGTGTCTTTATGTTCGTGTGTGCGTCTTTACCAAAATGTATGTACCTACGTCGCGACGCATAGGTATGTACTTAAACTGCCTACCTGCCTACTTCTTGTTTTTGCCTACCCCTCTGAAAATCCAATGCACGCCCCTGTCTACTTATCATGTTTTCATTATTATTATGCTCCAAGATATACTTTGGTCTCGATCGAGGTTGGTAGTAGAGAACCAGGGCTTATGCCAAGTGGACTGGTTCAAGTGTGTCAGTGTGATGTGACTTATGTAGTTAGTTATTATTATTATTCCGAACCGGTGGTCAATTTGTCAACATTCATAAGTACCTAACCAGGGCCTAAGTTGAAAAAATCATTTTCATTTTAACTTCAATTATTGTTCTCTCGTAAGATACGAGGTTGAGTTTCATTTTCCGCGAGCTTTTGGCCAAACGGAGATATTAGAAAAAGTTTATATGAAAAATATTAATGGATGAGATGAAACCTACAATGATAGGAACTTACGTATTATACGGTATGTATTCTGTGTTATTATTATTATTATTATGAGACTGTTATGTCCCACTGCTGGGCAAAGGCCTTCCTTCCAAATTAGCATTCATCTTCGATTCCTATCAACGCACATGCTCGTGTATTGTTCCTAAAAATGTTTATAAGATGTCTTATCGATACGTAATGTTATAAGGTAAGTCTGAAGGGAAGGGTGTTTACAGAGTCGAGAAAATTTAAGGTATATAGTAATTGTAAGGTGTTATCTTTCGCAAACATTTGAAATGCTGGATAATTTATTTTTAGAGGAACATAGTGTAGCTATTTTGTGGATATTTATTTATCGTTATTTATTTTAAGTTAGCTTTTCATTTTTATACGATTTCATTAGTCTAGTTTGCAAAAAAATGTTTTCGATAATTATAAAAAAAATAATAATTTCGAAATATTATTTAAAATGTGTATTTTATTATGATAAATGAAATAAAACATGCAATTTATTATCAATTTATTGGTTCAATAATTGGAAATTAATTCAAGGGATATTTACTTGCAATGAGTATCAAGGGATATAGGAAGGCAGTTGCTTATAAAATGTATTTTATTTTTAAGTAGTTTTAACAGTAAAATACAGTATTAAAGGAAGCGAAGTACTTTGAAGATTGATTTATTAAATATCTAATCTACTTACCACAAAAAGTATATAATAACTACTATTTACATAGAAAACCCACTCAAACTAAGATTATTAAAATACTTATATTTGTCCACTATCGTAAAAGTATTGTTAAATCTAGGTACTATTATTATACTCTGTCTGAAGTAACATTAAGCCGCATAAAATTAAATTTTACATTCAACTAACTATATAAAATATGACTTTACATACACAAAAGCATTAAAATTCACTTATTATTATAAGGCAGTGACGAACATTCAACATGCATTACGTGACACTAGCGCCATCTAGTATCGAGTTGTATAATCAACGAATTAATTTTGCGAAACATTTACATTTATTCACGTTCGGGACATTTTAATTTCTATTTAGTTATTGTTGGCTATTATGGTACACTGGCAACAGCTGGGTATCCAGAACAAATCCGTATAGAGATTCCGACCGGTCGACTCTAAGGCCACCAAACGCTTTTGTATGTATTTCTGTTCGCATCGAGAGCTATATCCGAGGGGCACCGAACATAATCCGCTGCATTGGGTAGATCTGTAACATGTTTTTATAAATTCGTATTTTCTTAATCACCAAAATTTTATCAAACAAACGATTTTTACTATAACGTTAGTTAAGCTATTTGACAACAGATGGCGCTGCCGTAAATTAATCACATTTCAATCCGATAGATGTCGCTAGCTGTATAAAGAACTTACGTGCAAATCTCTGCCCTGACGAGCTGGGTCATATTGTCTGACATATTGACGACGTACTTCCAACTGCCCTTGTTGTTGAGGGCTGCCCGGGGGGTGATGAACTCGGTGCGCACGTTGCATAGTTCCTGGGTGTTCGCCGCCTGCCTCCGAGGCCGCTCCGCCGATGTCTCTGCACTAGAATACAGGGAATCAGTCACGGACTGAATGCACAGACTAGTTTAAATAGACTCAATGGTTCTAATGCAGATTATTTCAGAATAGATTTGTCGTCTTCTAATCCTAAACTGCTTGCACTAATTTCTCTACGGACTCAGCATACCCTCGGGGGTAGGGTACGCTAAACTATACCACTGTAGTGGTGGGATTTGAAAAGTAGAAAACAATATGATTGCACAAACATAATAATATTTAATGAAGGTATGGTCAGGGTCAAATTTTACTCGTCACGTAATCAGTCCTATATTTATACGTATGTCACAAAAAGAGATAGAGCTACCTGTTATCATTGGATTAACTAAACAAGGCCTACGCTTATTGTCTACCATATTCTTAATATTCTTGTTAACTTCACACAAATCATTCTAGTCTTAAATTACGTAAAGCGACTTACTATTACTGAGGGAATATAATACATCCTCAAAATAACTACTTTGAATTAAATGATTGCAAATATTATTTAGTATTACATTTCCTTAAAAATAAGAACACGGTGTGGTACTTGTACCTAAGCCCACTGCAAGACGTACAGTTCCACTGCCAACTAAGCTCATGATCCCAACTCACACGCTGATTTTTTTGAGAGACGCCTTGGTTTAAGGAGATGTGTATACTTGCCTGGCCAGCCCTAGGGCTATCCGCAGCGCCTCGGTCCCCGTGAGCGTCCTCTTAGCGGCCTCCTTCACGAGCTCCGCGTTACGGCGTCGTCGCGTCGCACGTCGCACCGTGCTCGTGCGCGTCGGAAACGTCACCGAACGCTCTACCGTCACGTCGCTTCGGGAAGGTGACACGTATCTATTTGCAATACAGTTTTTACCACACATATTCTATTCCATACATACCGTACGCTCACGCCTGTATCCCCCGAAGGGGTAGGCAGAGGTGTTGTTATAACAACACCCACTTTTCACCAAAGATTTTGTGTCAACGTGACAGATGACAGACTATCGACCTCTCAGGCACTATACACACAATATTAAATTACTTCTCAGATATATGCAGGTTTCCTCACGATGTTTTTCTTCACCGTACAGAACGTGGTGTGATATCACTGAACATAAGCTTTTAGAACAACTCATTGGTACAGACCGCTGGGATTCCAGCTTGCATCGCTTGCGTCGCAGGCGACTGCTCAAGACCCACAGCCACCACGGATCTATTTTCCACTTGTTCGAGCTTCTACAAGTGGTTTGCTAGCCTGATGGTAAGTGCGAGTTTTTCACTGCCGCCGTCACAAGTCACCGCGTCAAAGTTAACGCTTAAAGATTTGTATGAAATCGAAACAGCGCCTCTGTCAGCATAAAGATGACACTATTGTGAGCCCATACAAATCTGCGTTTACGTCGACGCGATGACTTGTGACGGCGATTTTAAGAAAACTCGCACTAGGCACTCTGAAGGCAAGTGCGAGTTATCTCAATGTACCCGTCGCACGTCGACTTAGACGCAGATTTGTATGGGTTCGAAACAGCGTCGATATGTCGGCCCACAGATGGTGTAGTCAATAACTCAATAGCTACTCAAGCGCACATTTCACAAGTTTAGTGCTGCGGTGTATTTTACAATAACGTGTGTTTTCCACTGTTTGTTAATTGTATTTTTCAACCTTGCGGTCGATTACAACACTGACAAATCTGCTATTGGTAAAGTACTGTATTCACTTAATAATGTACTTGAATAGGTACATACTAATGTTTTCACTTTACTTAAGGTTATAGACTAAGTGTGTGGCTGATTTTTGATAATAATAATATATTAATGGAGAAATTTTGTAAAGCCCAGGCCGCTGGGATTTGAACTTGGTATTTTCTACTTTGATAGTATTAATTTTATTTTACTTTATATACTCACTTCCACCATTCAGTAGGGTTGTACTGGGTGACACCGCTAGCAGCCTGCCGGAACCAGTCGCTGGAATCGTAGTTGGGGTAGAAACCATTGTCGAAGAAGTTCTGATTGTACCCACCATTCGGCCTGTGAACACATTTACAACATAATTCTCTTACCCGTATCCCGTGTTATTAGTGTTCCATTTCTCTCTATCAGCCGTCATATCTGTATTCACCGCATTTCGTCATCTGTTACACAACCCATCCATCGTTCTTTAGGTCTTCCCGTTCCCTTGTAACAATCCACATTCATAAATAAAAGTTGTTTGCAATATTATCTATCTCCCTCCGATAAATATGTCCATAACGACAAACGCTTATTCTTCAACTACTCAGTCACTGTGATAAAACTTTTTACCTTATTATTAGGTATATTTTACTAGCTAGTACCCGCTACTCCATCTGCGCAGTATTCAACTTATTTTTATATTTTAGACAATTCAAACAAAATCTTTATATTTTAGCCTACTAGCGGACTTCACGCGGTTTCATCCGTATAATTCCCGTTCCTGTGGGAATACGGAGATAAAATATAGCCTGTATTAATTAATGATAATGTAGCACTCAAATGGTGAAAGAATTTTTAAAATCGGTCCAGTACCTTTTGAGCCAATTCGTTACAAACATACATAGAAATCTTTCCTCATTGTAATATTAGTATAGATAGCCTATGTATAAGCTATTGTATAGCTTATTGTAAAGTTTCATTAAAATCCATTCAGTACTTATTGCGTGAAAGAGTAAGAAACATACATACACACATACTCAGTAGGATTTACCTTAATATATTTACCTGTAAACCTTCTTATCGTAGTCATTATTATATTGATTATGCGCCGGGTTCCAGTAGCCATTGGGTCCGGAGTATCCCTGGAAGCCGAACTTGGAGTAGTTGGACGCTTGATAAGCGTTTATGTTGTAAGGCGAGGGGTCGACGGGAGACGGGGGCTGCAGAGGCGTCTTCTGAGAGAAGATTTCTGGAAAGACAAATGATTATAATTTTATAACAGTACTAGCTTTTATCCGAACTATTTACTTTATTATTTTTAACTGAGTAATTATAGGACTAAAAATAAAAAATACGTATAGTATTCGCAGGGGTCGCTAGTATATACATGTATACAGATAAATAAAATTTAAGCCTGGGGCCCATCCATGAGTTCTTATCGCAATGATAGTTCAGTTGTGCGACAGTGACAGATGTATACACGTCACATACATCTGTCTCATAAATGAGTGAAACTATCATGGCAATAAGAGCTCATGGTAAGGCCCCCGTTCATCTAACAATATTTTTTAAATCTTTCTCTGTCTGCCTGTCTGTACCCCTATCACGAGGTAGCCACCGTTTTCCTAATGTACACTCGCTAGCGTCTCCGACAATATTTGTATGACATATTTTAGTTCTTCACGTCAACGCTTGGAGGCGCTGTACAATGTCTCGTACAAATATTCGACGTACACGCTAGCGAGTATAGATTACGAAAACGGTGGCAAACCCGTGATAGGGGTACAGTCTGTTTGTTCTAGCTAATCTCCGATATGGACCGATGTTAGCGGGGCTCACTGGCGGATAGGTAATGTTACAACATAGGCTACTTTTAATTCAAATAATTACGGTTTCGCGGGCCACCCATGAAGTTAAGCCTACACGTTTGAAACCACGGTGCAGTTAGTATCTATATAAGTATAAAGTTGAAAACTTACCATGATGAGTTTTTCTAAAAACTTATTTACAGTGATTTTCACACCACGTGCTTTACGGTGAAGGAAAACATCGTGAGGAAACCTGCATATGACTATATAGATAGTTCACCGACGTATGTATAGTACCTGAGCCGGCGATGGACTCACCCTCTGTCACGTTGGCACTTAATCATATTCGGTGAAATGTGGGTGTTGAAAATTACAACACCTCTGCCTACCCCTTCGGGGAATACAGGCGTGAGCATATGTATGTAAAACTTACCATGATTAAACCTATTATGGAACTTGTTATAGTTCTTGGGGTAGAGGTTGTCGTTGACCAGCGAGATCTGATCCACGTGAGGCAGGGAGTTAGGCCCGTAGCCGTAGGGGTAGTCATTCTTCATGGTCTTCCCGAAGTCATCCCGACTTTCATCCGAGAGCAGAGTGCGAATGTCGTACTGACCCGCTTCTATCAATTGGCGAATTACTTTCCTGGAAAATTATACAGGTGTCTAAGAAAGAACACGTGTCTACTAGAAGTTGTGGAGTTTTAGAAATATACCATGTTGAAGTTAATAAAAAACCAGCATCCACAGCTCTTATAAATAAAATGAAAATGTAAATAAAATACTTATTCAGTTCGGAAACTAGCCATCTGAGAAGAACCGGCAAGAAACTCAGCGAAGCATTATGTAAAAACAACATTTCATCTAGGTATACAATAAAAAAAAATTGGTAGGTACCTATTCGTAAAACAATATTTATACATATAAATAAAATTGAAGTGTCTGTTTGTAATTCCAAATTTCACTAAACAGCGTTTAATGAAATTCAAATGAAAGTATTACGGTACAGACATTCAAACACCAATTTAAAAAAAAATCTCTTCCTGTCTGTTTGTTCAAGTTAATCTCTGGAACGGCTGAACCGATTTTAACCGGGCTTTCTTTTTAAGCTTACTTTTATTTAGAAATAATAGGGTTCCGTGAAATGAAGCATGAAATCTAGTAGAGCTAGTATAAAATAAATAAAATACTAACTCAGGATAAGGGTCTGGGTGCAGGCAGTAGGTGAGACCAGGCTGCGCGCAGGGCGGGGCGCGGCCGGGCGGCGCGGGCTCGTAGGCGCAGTTCTGGCCGTATGGACAGCTGTATCCGTCACCACTGCGGACACTTGTCCAGATCAACTGAAATTAAACAAAAACTACTTTAAGCACATTTTACAATATCATAGAAGTTGCAAACTTAAAGGAAATTATGCCACAGGAGCTTTACGGTGAAGTGGAAACTTGAAAAATAAATTTGGTCATGCCATCCTAAAATGGTCCCTGAGGGGGCGAGCAGTGGTGTGTGTCAATGTGACAGAGGGCGACTCAGGCACTATACATACGTCTTTGAATTGCTTAACAGCCATATGTAGGTTTGTGCACGATGTTTTCCTTCACCGTAAAGCTCGTGGTGTGAAATCTTGCTTAGACACATTGTGAGATAACTTGTACATTTTAATCTACGGGGAAAAGTGGGTCGCCGACCGGGTATCCCTTTTTGAGCGCGAATGGACGTCATCAATACCTACTTAGTTATACTTGGCGCTATGTATAAGTTCGCTGACATGCCTATTGCCTGATTAATATGCACGATTGTCACTTACCAAGTAAGTAAGGAGCAGACATGTCAACACTGACTCACAATAATCATTGCAATTATAACGCCTACAACTATTTATGTGAATCACAATCGATTTTGCAAAGATTTGCAATTTGTTTTGTTGGTTTAGCTACTGCGATACGCGAGGTCCAGGCAGAGGCAGCCCGCAGTCTAAAGTGCCTGGTTGATGGTAATTGATTCTCCCCCAATTACATAAGACTTGAACATAATTGGCGTAATGTGGGTGCAATATACATATACCTCTGCCTACCCCTTCGGGGAATACAATACAGATATAACCTTGTGAATACCATCCTCAAATTGAAGTTATAAGAATAATCCTTTAGGTTTCAAAGTACGATTCTCTCGCGCTTGCGCTAATAAAAACGATACAAAATGTATGGAAATGACATAAATCAGTCACGTGACACATGTCATTCTCATACAATTTGTATCGTTTCTATAAGGGAAGCGTGAGGATAACGTTACTTGGTTACCCAACCTAGTCTAAATGGTAACAATGATTCATACATTCAGCAAGTGTACCAAATCCTGCTACTTTTACCGTGAGTATACATCGGAGGTGAGTTGGATTAGTCACTTTCGTTTGTGCTTCGTGAATACCTGATACGCGCACTTAATACAGATTAACTTAAGCAGAAACTACTATTGGTTTCTCGAAGGATTAACACCTAAAAGATCTTAATATACCCTCACGAGTTATATGCGAAAATGGTGGGGACACTGCGCATGTTTTTATTCACCTAGCACCTTATACATAAAAATTAAAATGATTTTATCAGTTAAGGCCCTGGTAAGGGCACTTATGAATTTTGAAGAATTGACAATCGGTTCAGAAACTAGCTTTCTGAGAAAAACCGGCGAGAAACTCATAAAATGACTACTGCTTATTCAAGGTGCTCTTTACTCGTGACGGTAGATGTAAGTAAACAGCGTACGAATGCTTGCAAAATTAGACTTAACTAGGGCTAAAACTATGCCGATTCTTTTTTAAATCCGTGTCACAGAAGCAGACAGAGTCACTTTTAAACCAATAATTATTTTAGTCTAAGTTATGTAATTCTGTTGAAATATTTTTTGAAAACAATGGTATATTCTCAAACGAGTTCCGCGTGAGTTCAACTGGTATGACAGTGCGACATTAATGTCGTTAACGCAACACTGGGTATTTTCAAATGTTGTCTGATATAACGACAGGGACGTGTGTTGGCTTCTGGGGCACATTTTTACCGTACGTGTTGTAACAGATCTTCAATGCATTTTAATATTGTATATCCTGTAATCATTTAAATTTTGGTCAAACTTGTACCAATACATTTGCTTTTGAACACATCCTCTTTGTCATTGTTAGGATAGGCACCGACCAAACCCCATGGTCATCTGAGTCTTACACGACGCGACTCTGACTCAGAACCCATTTTAGACGGAAAATTGGATAGCTATGCCAGAAGGCCTAGACATAGCAACAATCTCTCGCTCTTGCCCTAATAGAAACGATATAAAATGTATGGAAATGACATAAATCAATCACGTGACATATGTCATTCCCGTACATTTTGTATACCAAAATCAAAATCAAAATCAAAATCAAAATCAAATATATCTTTATTCGATTAGACTTCATACAAAGTACTTTCAAATCGTCAGAATGACACAATTACACAGGATTATACATGCTACCGCCAGGTTCGGAAGGTTGATTTTACTGAGAAGAACCTGGCAAGAAACTCAGTAATTACTCTTTTAAAGAATATTATACAGTTTTAAAAATACAAAATAAATTGTTCAAGCAACTATAAGCCCATGGACACAGTTCTAATGCTCAATTGTCAAAAATAAAAACTAAAAACTAAAAATATAGTACAAATATATGTGAGCATGGCAAATTCCAGCCAGTCAAAGCAAAATTAAGATTAATTAATTGTAGCAAAAGTACAGTGCCAATGGGATTATTTACAAACATTATCAGGTACATCCCAGGCTCCCTTATCACAAATATAATCACTTACAGTATAATATCCTTTTTCAAGCAAAACTGATTTAATTGTTTCTTTAAATTTGTTGAAGGGCAAGTTTACAATTTTTGTTGGTAATTTATTATAGAAGCGTGTGCTCTGTCCTAAAAATGAGCCATGCACTTTTTGTAGGCGATGCGCAGGCACTACAATTTTATGTTTGTGTCTTGTGTTTACGTTATGCACATCACATTTCCTTTGAAACGATCCAATGTTTTGATGCACAAATAATAAGTTAGCTAAAATATACTGTGAGGCCACTGTCAAAATTCCAATTGATTTAAATTTTTCCCTTAACGATTCTCGCGGTCCCAAATTATATATAGATCGTATAGCCCTTTTCTGTAGTGTAAATATAGAGTCTATATCAGCAGCTTTGCCCCAAATTAAAATAGCATAGGACATAACGCTATGAAAATAAGAAAAATATACAAGTCGAGCTGTTTCTATGTCGGTGAACTGTCTAATTTTTCTAATTGCATAAGCTGCGGAGCTGAGTTTTCCTGATAACTTGGATATATGTGGGCCCCACTGAAGTTTATTATCAAGGGTTACACCTAGAAATACTACAGAATCTACTATTTCCAAAGTTTCACCATTTACCATGACCTTTGTATCAACAGGTTTGACGTTTGGTAAAGTGAATTTAATACATTTAGTTTTTTTGGCATTTAAAACTAAGTTATTTACATTAAACCATTTCAATACCTGATCAAGTGCACTGTTTACATCTTCATAATTCGTTTTGGCTCTGTCGACTTCAAACAAAAGAGATGTGTCATCAGCGAACAGTACAATATCACACGTATTCTTTACTAAATTTGGTAAATCATTAATATATACTAAGAATAGAAATGGTCCTAGGATTGAACCCTGTGGGACGCCCATTAGTACTGGAGAACCGGAAGATCTGACCCCATTTACTTCGACTTTTTGAATCCGTTGACAAAGATATGATTTGATTAGGTCGAGTGCCCTACCTTTGACACCGTAATAGTTTAATTTAACTAATAAGGTTTCGTGTTGTACACAATCGAATGCCTTGGATAGGTCGCAGAATACACCTATCATGTCGTGAGCGTTTTCCCACGCTCTATAAATATGTCTAAGAAGTGCAACACCAGCATCAGTGGTTGAACGACCTTTGGTGAAGCCATATTGCTCACCATGTAGAATATTATTAAGATTAAAGTAAGCGACTATTTGATTCAGCATAATTTTTTCGAAAATTTTGCTGAGGGCTGGCAAGATAGAGATCGGTCTGAAGTTAGTAGGGTCACTAATATCACCACCTTTAAATAATGGAATAACTTTACTATATTTCATGAGATCCGGGAATACACCGCTCTTAATACAACTGTTAAAAATGTCAGCTAAGTAAGGGGCAATTATGTCAATAATATCGTGAAGTACTTTCACTGATATATCCCATAAATCACCAGTCTTTTTGGAATTCAAACTTTTAAATGTCTTAATTATTTCAAAAGGCGTGATAGAACAAAAACTAAAGCTAGTGCCGCACTTAGAAACATTTAATTTCAGTAATAATTCGGCGTCTGTGGGAGATGAATTTAGGGAACTAGTAGTTACTATAGGAACATTTGCAAAGAACTTGTTGAAAGTTTCAGCTATTTCACCATCGTCTTGGATTACTTTGTTATCTATATTTAAAGTTAAACGACAATCGCGACTTTTTGCCTTTCCCGTCTCGGCATTAATAACGTTCCAGGTAGTTTTTATCTTATTATCAGAATTCTTGATTTTCTGGGCAAGATGCAAGGCTTTAGCTTTTATACAAACTTTCTTAAAACATTTAGAGTATCTAGTTACGAATGCTAAGAATTCAGGACTATGATCATTTCGTTTCATACCATAAAGTTCATACAACTTCCTTCTACTTTTATGGATACCTACAGTTGCCCACTCATTGAATTTAGCTTTACTATGTTTCTGAACTGTTTTTAGTTTAAATGTACTATTGAATTCCGTTTGTATAACGTTAAACAAGCTATTGTAAAGAGCATCAGGATCTTCTTGTGGCCCTTGCAGATAAGGTATCTTGCTTGCTAAGTTAGACCTGAAATTTGCTACAAGTTTCTTAGTAATAGGTCTGTAAGTGGTTTTACTTACTACATTATTAGTTTTATTTAATATTGTGATTTTTTGACCACAATGGTCTGACGTTAGATCACTGATAATAGATTTTTCCAGGGCCTCACAATCGCAGAACACATTATCTAGACATGTCGCAGAAGTGGCAGTTATTCTAGTGGGCTCCAGAAATAAATGCTTTAAATTAAAAGAGTTAAACAAACTAATTAAACGCACCGAAAGAGAATTATTTTCTAACAAGTTAACATTAAAATCGCCACACACTACAATGCCTTTATTAAGGCCCGCAACACGTCTAAGGGCATCTTCAAGGATTGATTCAAATGAACAGAAATTGCCAGATGGGGGACGATATACGCATATTATTACATTTCCTTCTAGTTCTATACACGATAGTTCGGCAGTGCGCTCGATTGACAGGTTTACTATATCACTACGCTCTTTACATTTAACATTATTAGATACTAAGATTAACGAGCCTCCATGAATTGCTGATTTTCTGACGAATGCACTACAAAGTCTATAATTACTACCATGGCCGAACTTACCACAACGTACTATAATACGACATAAGCTAAGCTAAGCTTTACTCCGAAAGGTACCTACATACTTACATCCCACATAACCACCACAGCAGTGAATAAAATATGTAGGTACTTTATCTAAATCACAAAAAGATTACATTCATTTGCACTGGTTGACAGGTTGTCAGACCAATCTTGATCCAATTCATTTGTGTGATGCAACAGTATGATACCCACTTAGATCCTTTGATCAATACGGATCATTAGAGCGAGGTTGCAAAACGAAAGTGTCATTATACAATAGAGCTGTCATCGTGACAATTGACACTCGCCCTCTGACAATTATGTGACAATACCGGCTAATGTCATACTTTAGCATTTTGTGTCAAGATCTTCAGGAAGGTTAGATAGTACAAATAACAGACGCATTATACGTATATGTGATACCTACATTATACAATACATGAACATTTAATCATTGTTAGGTGTCCTATATTATTTTTATTATCACTCGACTGCCATTTAACTAGCAGTCTCGCTGGTCTAGCGGTTGTAGACGCTACCGCGGAACACGATGTGCTGGGTTCGATGTCCGGGTTGGACAAGCGTTATTTAGTTTTTCCATCTGTAATTTCGCAGTAAAAGTCCGAAGCTTTTTGAACTTATTTCTCAAAATTTAATTATATTTTGGACTTGACAATCTCACTTCCACATCCTCCACGGTTATTTTAACACCACATTACCAAATTGTGATTCTTGAAAATATTCAGGTAATCCCAAATGGCAAATATGGATAAATTTTTACTAGCAAATAGCCGATGTTACAAGGAGTAAATTCAGTTACTTTCATTCATATACTCACAGCGGAGTTATGCGGAGGGATGAGGATAATGTTGCCAAAAAAGTTTTGTTTATGACTGTGGACCTAAGAAACGATGGATGGATTGTGTGAAAGATGATATGGCTAGAATGGTACTGAATACAGACATGACGGCTGATAGAGAGAAATGGAAGAGGAACACATTGCGCCGACCCCAAATAACATGGGATAAGGGCAGGAAGATGATGACTCACAGCAGAGTCTGTATTCCCCGAAAGGGTAGGCAGAGGTGTTGTAATAACAACACCCACTTTTCACCGAACATGATTAAGTGCCAACGTGAGTCTATCGCCGTCTCAGGCACTATACATACCATCATTGAATTACTTCTCAGACATATGCAGCTTCACCTTAAAGCACGTGGTGTGCGATTAAGCTACTTTCATTTAATAAATAAATGCACCCTTGATGATAAGTCTATCTAAAACCGAAACCGCGGGGCCCAGATATATAACTATAATTTCAAGTGGTGTATAACAACATACCATTACCGCGTACATCATAAATTACCAGTATTACAACTGAGATTACAACGTGCGCTCATCTATTACTCAACTCACTAACGTAACAGCGACAACAGACAGACAAACTATTTCCGATTTTTTTCAAACATTAAGATAACAATCATGTTCCCTATTACGTGTTTCCTCGCGTTTCCTTCTTATAACCCGATTAAATATGAAAGTTTTACCACAGAGTAGAGAGGTAATAGAAGGGCAGCTTTCTGTATTGGGCGAGAATCTGCGCTCACGCACTTTTTTTTTTTTTACTATCTGTTTTCTGTATCTGTTCCCCGCGGTTTGCGGTTTCACCTGCGTAGACTTAATATCATGGGGAACCCTAATGCTTTTTAAAGAAAAAGAAACCTAAGTTACTCCTTGTAAAATTAACTATCTGCAAGTGAAAGTCCCGCTAAAATCGGTCCAGCCGTTTTTGAGATTATCCGAAACAAACAGACAGACAGACGTAGAAAATTTAAAAATAATGGTTTTTCTATGTCAGTACCGCGTATACATACATATGCATTTAGTGAAAAGCTGTTATTTTGGAATTACAAACAGACACTTCAATGTTATTTATCTGTATAGATGCGTAGGTAAGGCAACGCGTGAATGACACTTTATCTTACAAGCATTCATAGTAGGTAGCCGCTTACCATCAGAGTGCCTAGTGCGAGTTTTTCACTGCCGCCGTCACAAGTCACCGCGTCAAAGTTAACGCAGATTTGTATGGGATCAGAGCAGCGCCTCTGTCGGCCTAAAGATGACACTATTGTGAGCCCATACAAATCTGCGTTTACGTCGACGCGGTGACTTGTGACGGTGATTTTAAGAAAACTCGCACTAGGCCCTCAGGTGGACTGTAAGCTTGTTTGTCGCCTTGGTAACAGAAAAAAGAATGAAGAAAAGAAGCAGATCAACGATATCCGTGAGTCAGTCGACCTTATGTATATTTATTTGTGTTATTACTGCGAGGTACACTAAAAGTTTTCTAATACAGTCGGAGAGTCGGATGGCGTTATGCAACCATCACTCATGTGGAATAATGTAACAATGGAACCATGCCTCCTATAATTGTTTACTATCGGTACAAATTACTCGAATCAAGATGAAATGAAAGTGAACATTGCTTATTGTCTTTTATATTAAACATAGTTTTTATTATTTAGGATGAAATAATTTTCTTATTACACTAGCTGTGCCCCGCGGTTTCACTCGCGTAGATTTGGTTTCATCCTTATTGTCGCGGAACCGTAATATTTGTAATAATTAAAGTAGCCTAAGTTGCTCCTTGAAACATCAGCTACCTCCCAGTGAGTCTCGTTAAAATCGGTCCAGCCGTTTCAGAGATTACCCGGAGCAAACAGACAGACAGACGGACAGACTGACAGACAGACAGACAGAGAAAAAAAATGAAATCTTAGTTTTTCAGTGTCAGTAACATGTATACTTTCATATGAATTTAGTGAAAAGATGTTATTTTGTATTTACAAACAGACACTTCAATTTTATTTATCTGTATAGATGTATAGATTGATGCTCAAGCATGTATACTCCGACGGGGTAGGTAGGAGTGTACTTATTATATATACCGACATTTCTCTAGTTATCCAGACAGGTATTATGTATCCAGCTGCTATTGGGAAATTACAGATGGGAAAACCCAATAACACTGCCCGACTTTGCTCGAATTAAAGACCTGCGTGTTCCGCAGTAGCGCTTATTACAGAATACCGATATTTTCACAGACATTTTATATGCACGTTAATCTATCTATACAGATAAATAAAATTTAAGAGTCTGTTTCTAATTCCAAAATACAAGCTTTTCACTAAATGCATATGAAAGTAAACACGCTACTGACACTGAAAATCCAAGTTTTATAATTTTTCTCTGTCTGTCTGTCTGTTTGTTCCGGGTAATCTCTGAAACGGCTGGACGGACACAACAAGGAGTAACTTAGGCTACTTTTATGTTTCAAAAATATTAGGGTTGCGCGACAATAAGGATAAAACTAAATCTACGCGGGTGAAACCGCGGGGCACAGCTAGTCTCTTATTTGAAGGATTTAAATACAAATGAAATAGCTTTAAAAATATTTGGCAGCAAAGTCGCAGTCAAAACTAGAAGAAAGTAAAGTAACCGATAGCAATTAGTCGCTTGTTATGATAAAGGCGTGTGCACACCTGGGCGTCTAACAGGTATTGGGAAATGCGTCGTTAGTGGCGACGGTGCATGGCATTGTTTGCGAATGTGGTTCAGGGTCAATGGGTAATAGTTATTGTATGTTACTGCTTACATAACGTGCACATCTTTCTCATGTATGTGTCAGCGGCGGTGTCGCTATGCCGAGATACTTAAGGCCTATTTTAGCTAATTATATTCATACTAGTTTCGACTGCGTGGCAGTAAGATTTCAAATCTAAGTAGGAGATGAATTTCTGAAAAGTCTTTCTTAGTGGATTACATCTCACAAATTGCAATGACGGTAAAATTAAGTGCTTAAGTTAACTAACAAATAATTACGCTCAGCAATTTCACACAAGATATCCCATAGGAACTGGCTATCTTCAACTAACATCGAATTTTGCGTGGTCAGATAATGTGCTTACTGGCGCCCGCTCGAGCTAAGGAATATTCAGTGTAAATATTTTCCCTATAAACTGTCCTAATCATATTTTTTAAACTTTCGCGATCTAAATTCATAGTTAAAGTAACTCGGGACTTATCACGATAATATTTTTAAAATAACGTATTTTGACGTTTCGATTGGGTTACACCAATCATGGCCGCGAGCAGATCTGCTCCCGAGTAAATATGTCCTTATCATGCTACAAATATAGTATCCCCTCATTTTAGTTACAGTAGAGGGACTTTAAATACATAATCTTAAGAGTTAAGTTTCATTTAATGCACCATCATCACCATCCGTCTATACATTTTTGTTTATCTCATCGATTAGTCTGTCCCTTGGTAAATCTGCCATTCGCCTAGGTGTGGTCGAACCTTTAAATGTATGCAGTATGGCGGAACTGCACGGCACGTGCGGAATTCAAGGGCGAGGCTCATTTGAATTATTTCATAATAAAATAATTCATGATTGTTGAAATAAATAGAGCTTATGGCCACGCCTCGGCGGTCGTGACTGTCGCCTAGGTCACCAGCTGTCAGGATACAGTTTGACATGTCACACTGTATATTTATATATCATGAAGTATGATACTGACATTGGCGATAAATATGACGATAACATCTGTAAGTAGGCAGCGAAAAAAAACTTCGTATTCTGTATACAGTCACAGCTATTAAGTTATAATTAACTACTAGCTGTGCAACGCCGTTCCACCCGCGTAGACTAAATTTATGGGTGGGTCAAAAAATAATATGCACACGCCATCAGAAGGGTAAGAATATGATTAAGTGCCAACGTGACAGAAGGTGAGTCCATCGCCGGCTCAGACACTATATCATTGAATTACTTCTCAGACATATGCAGGTTTCCTCACGATGTTTACCTTCACCGTAAAGTACGCGGTGTGAATCAATGTACATAAGTTTTTAGAAAAACTCATTGGTACAGGCCCCGCTGGGGTTCGAATTTGCTCAAACCCCAAGGCCATCACATTTAATCATCTTCGGTGAAAAGTGGGTGTTGTTATTACAACACCTCTGCCTACCCTTTCGGCGAATACAGACGTGAGCATATGTATGTATGTACGATACTGAAACTTTGTTTGGTTTGTGTGCTATTACGAATTTCAGTTTTTGGAGAAAAATATACCTAAACGAGTCATTACCTAGATCTGATCTAGGGCCTAGTGCGAGTTTTCTTAAAATCTCCATCACAAGTCATCGCGTCGACGTAAACGCACATTTGGTAAATTCCTCGACATTCATAAGTGCCTTACCAGGGCCTAAACTGAATAAATCATTTTCATTTCATTTTCATTCATTTTGCATGGGCTCACAATAGTGTCATATTTAGGCCGATAGAGGCGCTGTTCCGATTCCATACAAATCTGCGTTAACTTTGACACGGTGACTTGTGACGGTCGCAGTGAAAAACTCGCACTAGGCACTCAGGGGATCTACTCACTGCCTCGGTGATCTCCATGCATTTCGTTACTTTTTGATTACTCACAGGTACCATATTTCCGTGAACCTCAGTCCTGAGTACTGCATAGAGCCTTGCTCCACTTGCATACATTGCGCGACAATGACTGTATATTAATTATTTACTCAGCCCACGGAGTACACACAAAGCCATACATTCTTATACATACACTTGAACTGGGACTTTTTAGTTACTATTAACTCCCTACATGTTTTGATTTTTTCGTCTATACACCTGTACAGATAAATAACATTTATGTGTCTTTTTTATATTTGCAATTCACAGAATACACAGAAAGACGTCTATACTTTCGTATGTATTTAGTGAAAAGCTGTTAATTTGCAATTACAAACAGACACTTCAATTTTATTTATCTGTATAGATGTAGAATAGATTTAAATACAACCTTAAAATAATTCACACAGGTGGACTTCATGCAAGAGACATTTTTCTACCAGTCAACCTTAGAAAGAGCCGAAAGAGCTACGTAGAATCGCTCTATTCTCTATTCAACTGTATTTATAGTCAAAATAACCGCGCTATTCACTAAGGTTTCTCGGCGTCGAACTTGACGACGAGCGTTGGTTTCAATCATAGGAAATTGATACATAAAACGTAGAAGATAAGGTTCAATTCTATCTTTCAAACCGACTCTCGGCGACGAGTCCGACGCTGGGAAACCTTAGTCAATAACGCGGCTTGTGCTATTAACGAATACCAATACTTAAGTGTCAATACACCGTAACCAATAAATTGCGCGTATATCCGGATTCCATACACAAAAGCGGCGTATGACATAACTATTAAACGAAATGTATCGATTGATCAATCAACGTGTTGGCAGATTATGTTTTTGTTCATTGTTTGTTGTTCGATTGATTGGGCGTTGGATGTAAAAAATATCACATGAATATCAAATTGAGTTCTCCATAGCAGTTAAAACTAATTACAGAATGAGGCTTACGCTAGTCTAAACTTATAGGGGTTACGAAGGTCAAATGGCAGTCCCTTCGTATAAAATTAAGTGATCCTTATTCTAAAAACTTATGAGCAGTGATTTCACACTACGTGCTTTATAATGAAGGAAAACATCACGAGGAAACCTGCATATGTCTGAGAAGTAATTCAAAGACGTATGTGTAGTACCTGAGACGGCGATAGACATACCACCTGTCACGTTGGCACTTAATCATCTTCGGCGAAAAGTGGGTGTTGTTATTATGACCCCTCTGCCTACCCCTTTGGGGAATACAGACGTGAGCATGTATGTATATACGTAAAGTTAAATGCACAGTTAACATAAACTTTAGTTAAGAAAAAATACTGATTTGACCTACTTACTAAGGCTAGAAGAGTATCTTCAGTAAGGGTGCAGGGTAGAGGGTAGGGGGAGGTGACGTCACGCCTAAGTTACGTCACACCGTGATTATCGCTTATCATGCCTTAACGGTGCACGCGATTTAATCATCTTCAGGGAAAAGTGGGTGTTGTTATTACAACACCTTTGCCTACCCCTTCGGGGAATACATGCGTAAAGGAAGGAATACTTATTACGCCTGGGATGATATAAGAACTAGTGATAGACCGGGACTAAAACTACTTTTAAGTTGCCACGATAATAATTAAAAAACCGAACAGGCGAGGCCAAGGTTTGATTGTTAAACGGAAGCCGACCAATAAAGTCAAATAATAAAACGCTGTTGTCATAATAATGCTATAACTTACATTATTCGTTGGAGGTCCGGTTCAAAAAACTATTTAACACACTCGGTTCGAGTTTAAATGGTTTTTGTAAACGATTACAGTGCAGATAGCGTTTACAAGCATGTTAATTACTTGTGTTTTTGTACTGGTCTTGGCACTGGACACGTCAATTTAAATATATTGTCAATCTAGGAAGCAGAATTGATACAATCACGATATAATTGCTACCAAGTAACGAACTCGATTGCAAATTTCAAATTAGTATCGAAGTTTAACTGTGCCACAGTATATGTTTGAGCTTATAAAAACAGTACGGAATCCATTAACAAATCGTTCGTAATTACACACTCATACAGACGCGCGTGGTGCTGGAGAAAGATGCTTGGCATAAAGTGGACACAGTTTCGCACCAACGATTCCATACTGCAGGAGCTCAGGATCAAACAGCGTCTGTCGTCCACAGTTCAGACTCGCATTCTTAAATTCTTTGGACATGTGTCGCTACGTGGAGACGCATCCATAGAGCGTGTGGTGGTGCAGGGTAAATTCGAGGGTACTAGGGCACGTGGCAGATCACCAATGAGATGGACGGACCAGATTAAGGCTGTGATGGGTGTTCCTACTATCAACGAATGCTCCCGTAAAGCAGCAGTCCGAAGTGAATGGCGCCGTTTTGTTCAGCAAGCCACCAATTCTGACATTACGACCACGACCGCTCTGCCAAGAGTGTAACGATTGAGAAGAAGAGAAGACAGACGCGCGTACGAGGCGTAATATTACTATGGGGTGTCACGTCCTGAGGGTCTAGTGCGAGTTTTCACTGCCGCCGTCACAAGTCACCACGTCGACGTAAACGCAGATTTGTATGGGCTCACAATAGTGTCATCTTTAAGCCGACAGAGGCGCTGTTTCGAACCCATACAAATGTGCGTTAATTTTGACGCGGTGACTTGTGACGGCGGCAGTGAAAAATTCGCACTAGGCACTCGGAACAGCGTTTCTGTCGGCCTAAACATGACACTATTGTGAGCCCATACAAATCTGAGTTTACGTCGACGCGATCACTTGTGACGGCGATTTTACGAAAACTCACACTAGGCAATCTGGCCAATTGCGTAGGTATGCGTAATTTGCGTATTTTACAGACATTTCTTTGACAATAAATAAAGTAGAAAATTTTAAAAACTTAAACAACCTTGGATACTGAATGTTGGAACTGGATAGAGCATCCAGCGTGTGGGTTCAAACAGACTTCATAATTTTTGTATGGAAGATGAATACTTACTTTTAAAGACACGTATTGAGCCCGCGTGAATGACCCCTTCAAATTTGTAAGAAGTAGTCCTCGGATTCCACTTGTTTAAACATTTTGTCACTTTTACGTAAACGTTATTGACTGACATGCAACACAGTATATCCTATTACATTTAGGTAACTGTAAATGGACTAAATGAACTAAAATTATGATATTAATTTAAAAAGCAAATTCAAAGTCTAAGTCAAAAATATCTTTATTCGATTAGACTTTTACAAAGTACTTTCAAATCGTCAGAATGACGGATTATACATGCTACCGCCATGTTCGGAAGGTTGCTTTTACTGAGAAGAACCTGGCAATAAACTCAGTAATTACTCTTTTCAAAAATATTATACAATTTAAAAAAAAACAAAGCAAATCACTTGAGAAATGTAAGCCCATGGACACAGTTCCAATGCACAAATATCGATAAAAATTAACATAAAGAAAAGTCTAGTAGTTCTACTTATATCTAAAAGCGTTGCTTGAGATGACCAGCCCCCACAAGCAGCACCTGTTCACAAGTATGACGAGAATGCCAGCCATCGCCCTCGTCAACCATTATAGAGGAAGTGAGCGACCCGTCATCCTGACGCCGCCGCAAGCAAAGGCATTTTAGAGAGCTCAAAACTCAACGCAACCTTCCGAACCCGGTGGCAAAATATCAATATAATCGTGTATTTTTATTTGTAAGGGCAAATATTTATGTAAGTAAGTACTTTGTAAGAAGTCTAATCTAAAAAGATAATTTTGAATTGTTTAAAATCTAAGTAAATTTGGCGCTACTATTCAGTTTTTGTTCCACATCTATACAAGATTCATGCAAATTTTAGTTACTTCTATAAGTAAAATTAAATTAAAATAACAATTAACACAATGACAGATAATTTGACAAAGATTAATATCACAGAACGACCCTGAGTGCTTAATTTCCTCACGATAAAGTTCTAATTAATTCTTTGCGAACAATCGTGTTTGATTGAAATCTATGTATCTTGTCATAATGTATGATTCAACTGATTATCTGATTGTCTGTCTGTTTGGTTATATTACGCACGACGTCTAGGAAATCCGTATGTAGGACAGTTTAAATTAACTAAATAAAAATTTGCCTCGTTATTAATACCTAGAATTACCTCGGGCCCAGTTTAAACAAAAATCTTGAAAAACCGTGGTTGTCCTAGAGTTTCAGCAGTTGCCTGCTGCACAAACGACGCAAGTTCGAATCTCAGCGGGGCCTGTACCAATGAGTTTTTCTAAAAACTTATGTGCAGTGATTTCACACGACGTGTGATTCCTAACTTGTGCTGGCTGTGTAAACTGGCTTATCAAGTTGTATACTTGGTGTTAAACCCAACCGATAGTAGGTGCTGTCATGAGTTTTGAGCGCTGACTTTGAATGCGCAGTAATTTTATGAGTGTCTGTCTGTATGGCGCGTTGCGAACAAATACATGCGGATTAGTACTATTTAGTAGTAATATTTATTGAGCGCTCATATCTCGTGACACCACGTATAAATAATATATAAGAACACAATAAATCTGTCCGTCTATTTCGGAAGATGCCCCTGACCTTGACAGGTCGCTTTCTTCTCCATTTAGCACACATCATGTAATTCCGATACCCACATACTTAGATACAGTGACGCAACGTCGACGCCTCGACGCCGAATTGATTCTCAAATCATGATCAACTTTTGGTTGTTATCTATGCTATAATAGCAATTGGTTTATTAGGATTTATTGTATGAGCTCATCATATATTTACAGTAGGAATAGATATTGATACCCGAGCTTATTTTACATCTGCAACAATAATTATTGCAGTACCAACAGGAATTAAAATTTTTAGTTGATTAGCAACACTTCATGGAACACAAATTAATTATAGTCCTTCAACATTATGAAGTTTAGGATTTGTATTTTTATTTACAGTTGGAGGATTAACAGGAGTTGTATTAGCTAATTCATCAATTGATATTACTCTTCATGATACTTATTATGTAGTAGCACATTTTCATTATGTTTTATCTATAGGATAGGATAGGTAATCTGAGTTGTACGTTACTTTGATGCTAACTGACTTGTAGAGATATTTGAAGAGCAATGGTGAAGGAAAACATCGTGAGAAAACCTGCATATGGTGAAAAGTGGATGTTGATACCTTCCCTTACTTATCTGAGAATTCTTAAAATACATACTTTCATACATAGAAAATTATGATCACGCATGAGCTGGATCTGAGTGGTATTATTTAGAGAGATAATATCTGTACGTACATTATCTAAATATATATAACTCAAAGGTAACTGACTGACTGACATAGTGATCTATCAACGCACAGCCCAAACCACTGGACGGATCGGGCTGAAATTTGGCATGCAGGTAGATGTTATGCCGTAGGCATCCGCTAAGAAGGATGTTGATTAATTCTACCCCCAAGGGGATAAAATAGGGGATGAAAGTTCGTATGAAACTAAATTTACGCGGGTGAAACCGCAGGGCACAGCTAGTTATTTATATGGCCTAAGGCGTTGCATATACTTAGTTCCTGTTTTTTATTAGCTATTTTTGTCCAATCGACTATTTAGTATTTGTCACCTATACAGCTAAGTAAAAATTTATTCACCTACTTATTAATGTTAGATACAAGTTCTAGTGTTGGATACAAAATGCGTTTGCCAAACATTTGACCCAAGTGTGACATTAGAAATTTCTGTTTAGGAGAGACGTTAATTACGTATGCGACGTGCAGACTGATTGATTAAATTACAGCTAGAAAATATACATAAATCGGCGCCGACACAGTTAACGCCACATAAAGTCGATTTTTCTTTATGTCGAATATAAATTAATCTATTTTGTAATTAACGCCCAATATGAAAGTTTCACGAATGCAATGACCGCCATTATAATAATATGCAGATAGAATGTGGACTTACTTAAGTGGACTGAAGGCCCAAATGCATACTAATGTCTTTAAATGGGAAAAGTGTCCAGGGGCCTTACCACGAGCTCTTATTGCCATGATAGTTTCACTCATTTATGAGACAGACGTATGTGACGTGCATACATCTGTCACTGTCGCACAACTGAATTAACATTGCAATAAGAACTCATGGTTGGGCCCCTGGGCCTGTAGACAAAGTAACATAATCCTCACGCTTCGCTAGTAGAAACGATACAAAATTTACGGGAATGACATGTCACGTGACTGATTTATGACATTGCGATACATTTTGTATCGTTTCTATTAGCGCAAGCGTGAGTTACTTTGTCTAGGCCTACCGTTAGTTGTCGGAGGAACTGTGTGAGGAGAGTATAATATCTATACTAATACATAAAGCTGAAGAGTTTGTTTGTTTGCTTGAACGCGCTTACTTCAAGAACTACTGTTTTGAAATATTCTTTCAGTGTTAGATAGCCCATTTTTCACGAGGATATGATATTTATTAGCACGCTAAGACCAATTGCAGGTTAAAGTTGGATTTACATTGACGAAATCGCAGAGAGAAAAATCTGGCGATGAATCAGCCACATCGGGGTGAATCGAGTGCCGACTCCAACATACATACATATGCTGACGCATATATTCCCCGAAGGGGTAGGCAGAGATGTTGTAATAACACCCAAGATGAAGTTTTCACCGAAGATGATTAAGTGCCAACGTGACAGATGGTGAGTCCATCGCCGTCTCAGGCACTATACATACATCTTTGAATTGTTTCTCAGACATATGCAGGTTTCCTCACGATGTTTTCATGCACCGTAAAGCAAGTCGTGTGAAATCACTGCATGTAAGTTTTAGAAAAACTCATTAGTATAGGTCCCGCAGGGATTCGAACTTGCATCGCTTGTGTAGCAGGTTACTGTTCAAACCTCAAGGCCACCCCGGCCACGGTACACGCTCATAGCTTGTGAAGGGACCCGAGTGCCTAGTGCGAGTTTTTCACTGCCGTCGTCACAAGTCACCGCGTCAAAGTTAACGCAGATTTATATGGGATCGAAACAGCGCCTCTGTCGGCCTAAAGATGACACTATTGTGAGCCCATACAAATCTGCGTTTACGTCGACGTGGTGACTTGTTCCGGCGATTTTAAGAAAACTCGCACTAGGTATTCTCATCATCATCATCATCATCCTCCTGCCCTTTTCTTCAATGTCTTTCTGCAATGTGTTCTTCTCTTCCATTTCTCTCTATCAGCCGTCATATCTGTATTCATTCCCATTCTAGTCATATCATCTTTCACACAATCCATCCATCGTTTCTTAGGTTTTCCTTTCCCCTTGTAACCATCCACATTTATAAACAACTAGGCACTTTGTACATCATCTATACGTTACATGTTTTTTCACTTCACTCAATGTGTTTCTGTATAGTGAAGCAACGCTACTGATCACTATTACCTTAACAAATAAGTGTAGTTAAGCAACTGTCAAATAAAATAAATACTTTCATATGTTATACCTCAAGGCCTATGACAATTTAACAAGATTGTTATAATAATATAAACATTGCGGTTACTTTGCGTCAGCGCATCGCTTGAGAGGGTTTGCTAAATGTATTTGAATCATGTCACTATTTCAAAATTGTAAACAGATTTTTTTATTTAAGACTGCCTCATTTTTCTCTGCCTCAAAGAAAATTACGAATTCATCGTTTACAATTCATAGAAATTCATATTTGTATGAGAAATTGTACAGCGCCTCCAAGCGGTGACGTGAACTAAAATATCTCATAGGAATATTGCGCGGGACGCTAGCGAGTATAAATTACGGTGAAAAAACTTGTGATCCCGGAAAGAAGGAGAGGCCCGACGGCCAATCGTTAGGGGGGCAATGCAAGCTTGCAACCGCGATCGCACGCCCCCCCTGTAAAAGCGACGAGGAGGAACACCCGTGGGTTTTAGCCGGTATGAGTCCGGCATAACCCTTCCGCTGCCCCCGCAGCGGTTGGCGTATCCATGACAGATTTCACACGGTAAAAAAAAAGGGGTATAGAGCTTCATAACTTTAGTAAATAAACCCTAAATATCCGTTCCACTAACTGTGATGGTTCCGTTTGTCTGTTTCGCCGAAGTAATGAGGTAACCTTTCGTAAACAATAGGTGAGGTCGCGCAGGGCGCTGCTGCAGGGTTGTCCACATCACTACACTCTTATGTAATAAATACTACATTTTTAATTAGATACATTTAGAATAAACCATTCATTTCGACTTGACATGCGATCTTGAATACCTAGCAATGCTAGTATGTAGTTGTTTTGCTATCATTTTATATATATGTAAACAAAATTGAAGTGTTTGTTTGTAATTCTAAATTATTAACTTTTCGCTAAATGAATATGAATATTAATACGATAGGTACTCACATAAAAAAATTTTTTTTTTTCATTGTCTGTCTATCAGTCCATCTGTCCGTCTGTCTGTTTGTTGTAGATAGCATAGGCTACTAGGAGTAAGTTCCTCCAATTTTATTTCAAAAAAATTAGGCAAGTCAAAAATCCGAACGTCAAATCTGTTTCTGTATTAAAATGTAGCTTTTACGTATTTCCACATCGCATCCTTATTGTCAGGGAGACAGCCCTATTAACTCGCAATTTCCGCACTCAGTCGCAAACAGGGTTAAGGTCATCGACATTTTGAGCTTATGAAATGTTTCTGTGAAATTTTTGAATGCACATTTTGCACTTTAATTGATACTAGTGGACGTCACGCGGTTTCACCCGCGTAGTCCCCGTTCCCGTGAGAGTACGGGGATAAAATATAGCCTATGTTCCTCGCTGATGATGAAGCTATCCATTGCTGAAAGAATTTGCAAGATCGGTCTATTCTCTCTCTATATCTATTCAATACAAACAAACAAACAAATCTTTGCTCTTTATAATATTAGTGTATACTAGCTGTGCCCCGCGGTTTCACCCGCGTAGATTTAGTTTCATCCTTATTGTCGCGGAACCCTTATATTTTTAATAAAAAAAAGTAGCCTAAGTTACTCCTTGATGCATCAGCTACCTGCCAGTGAAAGTCCCGTTAAAATCGGTCCAGCCGTTTCAGACATTACCCGGAACAAACAGACAGACAGAGAAAAATTTTAAAACTTTTTTTTTATTGTCAGTAGCGTGTATACTTTCATATTCATTTGGTGAAAAGCTGTTATTTTGGAATTACAAACAGACACTTCAATTTTATTTATCTGTATAGATAAGAAAGGGCATACAGATAGTATGAAATAACGAAACGATCTCATATGAATCCAGCGGTGCCCCGCGTCTTCACCCGCGTAGATTTAGTTTCATGCTTCATTTCACGGAATCCTAATATGTTTTACAAATAAAAGCAGCCTAAGTTACTCCTGAAATATTTGCTATCTGCCAGTGAAAGTCCTGTTATATCAAATCGGTCCAGTCATATCAAATATTACTACCATATATATATTCATATGATACGCATTTAGTGAAAAGCTGTTAAATTGGAAATACAAACAGACACTTAAATTTTTTATCGGTATATCCATGTATGTATTTACGTATATATTATTTATATGTATTCTTTCGTATAATTATAATATGAACACTTGGCGTAGGCCCGTGCCATCAGAATGCCGGATAAGATCCGAGAACAAATAATAATAATAATATCAGTTTTTGCAAAAAAACTAGGTATAAACGGATGTTGTAAAATATGAAGTGCACACATGTTTCTGCTGAATATGTTCAGCATGCAAAATATAACGATAAATAAATATGTATAATTATGTAAGTGTATATTATTATTAACGTTCGCGCCCCAAATATTTGCTTCATCCGACAGTTCAACGCCGAAATGGCAGGGTCGTTGTGCAACGAAAGCTACAAGATCTAGTTCTCGCCCACGCACTTAATGCCTGCATATTTAATTATTATACTTTCTTTGACAAAGAAGATGTTCAAAAAATATATATTAACTGTACACCAC
Organism: Watsonalla cultraria; assembly: GCA_964035505.1. Lineage (NCBI taxonomy): Eukaryota > Metazoa > Arthropoda > Insecta > Lepidoptera > Drepanidae > Watsonalla > Watsonalla cultraria. Next base: position 2,349,602 of record OZ037715.1, read on the forward strand.
ATGCTTTATGGTGAAGGAAAATGTCGTGAGGAAACCTGCATGTCTGAGAAGACTTTCAAAGACGTATGTATAGTGTCTTAGACGGCGACAGACTCACCATCATGTTGGCACTTCACAATGTGCTCCTGTGCCTACCCCATTGGGGAATGAGCGTATTTATGTATTATGTAGGTTTACTCATGCTGTGTTCCTTCATCGTAAAACGATTGCTTGTGATTTCTATACTTATATTTATAGCCGACTTCAAAAAAGGAGGAGGTTATAAATTTTACTGTATGATTTTTTATTACAAAAAAAAGACTAAGATAGAACCTAGTTTAAAAGTAGCTCCATGTATTTCTGTGATACGGATTTAAAAAGGGTTGGGCATAATTTTAGTCCGAATTTAGTCTTCGTTTAAACAATGTTTTGAAATAGCGGGGATGGAATAAGACTGCTGGGATCTTAGCCTAACTTGAGTAGATGACTTTATTTTTAAATAGTATAAGGTTTTTTAAGATGATGAACAGAATACAGGGGCCCAACCATGAGCTCTTATTGCAATGATAACGCAGTTGTGCGACAGTGACAGATGTATGCACGTCACATACATCTGTCTCATAAATGAGTGAAACTATCATGGCAATAAGAGCTCATGGTAAGGCCCCAGATAGTACGAAATATTTGATTAGAGCAACCTGATACTAGATATATTTTCGTAGTGTTGCTAGTCTCCCGTTGTTCACAAGGTCTGTAAATGTCAAATTATTATAATATTATGTAGGTATGTCAGGTATCATCTTCGAAACAACTTCTGTGATTTAACCACATTATTATGTGCGTGTTGAAAAGTTATTATTTTTTTTCTCATTTCACCATCCAGCCATAATCTTTTGAAATTTACTACGGAATTTTTAATTTTTGGATTCGTACCCCTACTAATTCGTTCCCTACTAATCGGGGCCCTATTAATAAGCCTCCCCTGTTTATCCGTCTGTTTGTCTGTCACCAGAATGTATCTTATGAACCGTGATAGTTAAATACTAGTTGCCGCTATAACAATAAATACTAACAAAAAATCTATATCTATACAGATAAATAAAATTGAAGTGTCTGTTTGTAATTCCAAAATTACAGAGTTTCACTAAATCCATATGAAAGTATATACGCTACTGAGACTAAAAAACAAAGTTTTAAAATTTTTCTCTGTCTGTCTGTTTGTTCAGGGTAATCTCTGAAACGGCTGGACGGATTTTAACGGGACTTCACTGGTAGCAGATGTTTCAAGGAGTAACTTAGGCTACTTTTATTTATTAAAAATATTTGGGATCCGCGACAATCAGGAAGAAACTAAATCTATGCGGGTGAAACCGCGGGGCACAGCTAGTAATTAATAAACTTAAGAAATACTTGTCCTACGTTTTTTATAAAGACTTTTCAAAAATATTTATTTTATTTTTTTATTTTTTTATTCACAGCTATTAAAAAGAGTTTTTGCACAGAGTGCACGCCACTCTTATTGGTAACACAAAAGGACAAAATAACAACTAGTTTCGTTACTCTTAACAAAAATAAAACTAGGATAGTAGTAAAACATGGTCAAAGTCTGCGTTTGATATTACTATTCTTAACACTAGCCATTGAAATAGTCTATTATAATTTTCAACATTGGCCAGTCAGACACATTTTCAACAATTACTAAGATTAACCATTCTAACGAACATTTCAAAATTTGATGAACTTTAGTCTTAATAGATAATCCATCTAGGAAAATAATTTCTTTAAGTCTTATCAATAATTCAGTAAAATGTACCTCCCTTTTTGGACCTGAAGGTTGGCATTGTTCATCTTCCGTAACACATGTTTCTGCATCCGAAAGCCGAGGACGTCCTGTAGGTACATCTGCAGATCTAAACCTTTTCTTTTTAGACTTCCTCACTTGGTTGGGAGTAATGGGTGTCTCGCTTAACTTGATGTTTAAAACCTGCTAAGAGTGAGAACTCGCGCACGATGGATTCCAAACCATTACCATGTCAAATGTTTTATTTATTACAAGCTGTGCCCCGCGGTTTCACCCGCGTAGATTTAGTTTCTTCCTGATTGTCGCGGAACCCAAATACTTTTAATAAATAAAAGTAGCCTAAGTTGCTCCTTGAACCATCAGCTACCAGTGAAGTCCCGTTAAAATCCGTCCAGCCGTTTCAGAGATTACCCGGCACAAACAGACAGACAGACAGAGACAAATTTTAAAACTTGGTTTTTTAGTGTCAGTAGCGTGTATACTTTCGTATGCATTTAGTGAAAAGCTGTTATTTTGGAATTACAAACAGACACATCAATTTTATTTATCTGTATAGATATAGATGTATAGATAAGGTGAATTGTAGTTAAATATTTGAAAACATGCATTTATCATGCGGGTATCTCAAAGAATATTTTTAATTAAACAGTAAGTCAGTAAGTAAACGTTTATCTTGTTTACATAACCGTGGAACGTATCTAATCCTTACATAATATGAGTTACTAATCGTTTGCAGAAAAAAATCTTTTGTTGTGCCACTAAAATGTGTCTTCTAAACTTTTAAAAGCGATGTCTGTTTGTAATTTCAAATTAACAGGTTTTAAAGAGATGCATAAATGAAAGTATGTACAATCTATATCTATACAGATAAATAAAATTGAAGTGTCTGTTTGTAAATCCAAAATAACAGCTTTTCACTAAATGCATATGAAAGTATACACGCTACTGACACTAAAAAAACAAGTTTTAAAATTTTTCTCTGTCTGTCTGTCTGTTCACTTTCACTGGGAGGTAGCTGATGTTTCAAGGAGTAACTTAGGCTAAGTACTTTTATTTATTAAAAATATTAGGGTTCCGCGACAATAAAGATGAAACTAAATCTACGCGGGTGAAACCGCAGGGCACAGTCCTATATAAAGTTCGATAGCTTTTACACCATTCACCGTCCCAGCATTTAAAGTCCAACAGTTAGTATAAGTAACCGATATTATTTATGTCAAGAGTCCATGCCCGTTTTGATAAGAGGACCAAGTTCAAACACCTATATTTCCGGAGCAATGTATAGCGTACATTGCGATAGTTCCGCTTTTAAAATGACGTAGGTGGATTGCGTAAACAACGTCACACGTGCGCAAGCGTCGATCTATATGAATACAAATATGAATGAAATTGAGTTGAAACTACTTTGTAAAGAGACTCGCAATTGGTTGGATTTTATGAAGTATCAATATAGAATTTTGACCACTGATGTGTCGTCACATAGCATAGCTTTATTGCATTTATTCTCAGACTATTGTTCGTGAATTCATTCACGTAATCTTATTTTTTCAGTAGCTTCTATTCTATATTAAATCAATTCAGTAAATTAGCCTTAGATAATAATAGTACAGAGTGCCTAGTGCGAGTTTTGTTAAAATCGCCGTCACAAATCATCGCGTCGACTTAACCGCAGATTTGTATGGGCTCACAATAGTGTCATCTTTAGGCCGACAGAGGCGCTGTTTCGATCCTATACAAATCTGCGTTTACGTCGACGCGGTGACTTGTGACGGCCGCAGTGAAAAACTCGCACTAGGCTCTCAGAGAGCCAACTATGATCGTTCAAGGAGCGAATATTCTTTGACGGTAGAAAAATGAAACGTCAAAGCTCAGAAGAATATGCTCTGCTTAAACCGATGATGGTAGGCTCCCAGGTCGCGTCACGAGTTATAAGCAAGCAGCGGAAACAGTGGGGATTCTACGCATATATTTATTCGCCTAGCACCGTACATACAGATAGAGACAGACTAATAAAATGACTTCTCCCGACGCCGTCTGAGGCACGTCCTTACCGCGTCCTCTAACACATTCACTGCTGAAATTTCATCTTCTTCGTAAATTCTAACAGTTGGACGCGCAGGTGCGTCGTTAGCAGTGAACGCGTATAATACCACTCAGATCCAGCTCTAAACCGAGGTCCGAGCCCCGCACCGGGGCGCCCTTAGCTGTGTTGCTTAGTTTTTAAGTTTAAGCTCGGCTGGAGGCCCTTGGGCTCTTTTATTCGGTTAAGCAGTGGAGGTAACTCCCCCCTACCAACCGCGAGATACCATATCGTAAAAAATAATAAAATTACTACTGCATATCCAAGATAAACGCTTATAGCTCATGTATGTATTGATACATCAAACAGCCACTTTGGGAGAATTATAATGTGATCCGAGTATGATTCATCACTGAAATGACAAAATAGTTACTTAGGTGCAATTCATATCCCCTTGTAACCATCCACATTCATAAAAAAAATTTTTTTTTCAACATTTTCCTCATCCCTCCGCATAACATGTACTGTCAGACTATCAAAAACATTTCGATCACGTCGTGCTCAGAATGAAATATTATGAAGGCAGAATATAACTCGAGTAGAAAGCTGACCAGTTTCGTGTGCTTGCAAAACTGGAGCAATAAAATTATAGTTAGTATGTTTTTGGACAGATGAGCACAAGATTACGTAAATATTTTTTATGTATTGAACTACTAGATGTGCCTCGCGGGTCTGACCGCGTAGAATTAAATTTCATGGGTAGCTTTAGTAGTAGCCTATTTTACTCTTTCTAACATCAGCTATCTGCCAGGGAAAGTCCCGATAAAATCAATGCAGCTGTTTCAGAGATTAGTGCAAACAGACAGACAGATAGAGAATTTTATTTTCATACACATGCTTAAGAGTCGAAAAATTGCGTTCAGTGTTACCGTTGTAAGGGGTGTCACGTCGTGTCCGATTGCGCATACGGCATACGTGTTTTATCGACTTTTAAAAAGTACAAGACGACCAATGTAGATTATTTTGACAGCAACTAAAAGGGCACTGGCTATCAATTCAATTAAAGTATTTATTCAGTTTAGGCCCTGGTAAGGCACTTATGAACGTCGAGTATCGACCACCGAAGAAATTTACCAGAGAAGAACCGGCAAGAAACTCAGCCAGACATCATGTACATATCATTGAAACAATATAAATCATATGAAATTCAATTCAAAATATCTTTACTTGATTAGACTTTTAACAAAGTACTTTCAAATCGTCAGAACGATACGGTTACACAGGATTATACATGCTACCGCCAGGTTCAGAAGTTGTTTTTATTGAAAAGAATCGAATGGCGAATTAAAAATCGGAATAATAATAACGTAAATTAGGTACGTTGTTTTTAACCGAATCTTTTGTAACACAAGAGCGACAGAGAGTAAGTTTAACCCTCTACACGCGTCTAGTCGCGATGACCCGGCATTTTTGTTTGCAATCGTGTCAATAGGCACGGTGTCAAGTGCGTGTTGACGCAATGCGCGCGTAACGCCAACGACAGAAAACAAGCAACCGAGACGTAGCGGTAAATTAATATTTGTCCACTACAGCCGAGGTGGCCCAGTCGCCTGCTAGGCAAGACGCAAGTTCGAGTCCCAGCAGAGACGGTGGTTAGTTTTTCCAAAAACTTATGTGTGGTGATTACACACTACGGGCTTTACAGTGAAGGAAATCTGAGAATTAATTCAAAGACGTATGCGTCTGTCAGTTGGCACTTTATCATCTTCGGTGAACAGTGGGTGTTGTAATTACAGCTACCTACCCCTTCGATTCGGGAATACAGGCGTGAGCATATGTATGTATTTATCTGTCTGTCGGTCTGTCATAGGATACATTAATTTTTATTTTATTTTAGGGTTAAACTATTTTGTTTAAATTTCTCTGTCTACCTGTCTATCATAGGGCACTTCATTTTTTTTAAATTCTTTATTGTTCCCTGGGCCACCCATGGAATTAAGTCTACGCGGGTGAAACAGCAGGGTACAGCTAGTTTTTTCTAAAATTCCCTGTGGTTTAAATGCCGGGTCGGATAACATTAGCTATACATGTACACGACGTTAGCTTTCTCATGTCATTTGTCATAACGTCAGCACGACGATGGTTCTATGATGGCTTCATTAGCTGCATGAATGTTGTATGAATGTTACATGAATGTTGTATGAACGTGTCGGAAGTACAGATAGCAAATGTGATTACACTCGTTACGACTGTGTATAAAATTATGAAGGAACTCCACTAAATAAGTAAAAACATATTAATATATACATCTATACATACAGATAAATAAAATATAAGTGTATGTTTGTAATTCCAAAACTACGGTACCGTATAGTAAATATACTTAATATACGGTACTGACATCAACAAAACAATTTTTTATCTGTCTTCGAAGTCTGTCTGTCTGTTTGTTACGTCTAATATCCGAAACGGCTGGACCGATTTTAACGGGACTTTCACTGGCAGATACCAAATTTTACAAGGAGTAACTTAGGCTACTTTTTATTTATAAAACATTAGGGTTCCACGGGTCACCCATTAAATTAGTTCTACGCGTGTAAAACTGCGGGGCACAGCTAGTAAAGTATACAATTCAATGTCCTATTGATTGGATGACTGATATCAATGCACAGTCTAATATGCCTGACCTTAAAGACATGAAGTTTGTCCCCAAGAGGGTTAAATAGGGGATGGAACTTTTTGAAGAACTTTCAATCTTACGGGAGCTATTGGTTCAATATAATCTTTGTTTGCACAAAGCTAAGCTAAGTTATGTCCAAATAAAGTAATTTACATTGATTGGTCACAGTATATTTGTATCTGCGATCATGTGCACCCCCTGGTGAGAGAACCAAGGTTGTTCAAAGGACAAGCGTATTGAATTGATATACCTAAATAAAATAAATAAATATGCTCATACCATCTCAGAACGGTAAGCAGTGGAGTTGTTACAACAACACTAATCAACAATGATTTAATTGCACATTTAAGGGTTAAAGAACTATTTTCCGTAAAAAGGATTTGGATTCGATGCAATACGTTTTTACCATCTACATTCATTCTCATTACATCTAGAGTAAACTGGAACTAAAACTACACGTAACCCTCCATACCTATCACAAAAAGTTTATAAACCGGGTCAGGCGATGTTCTGTAATAAAAAGTTTTGGAGACTGCACTTTTCTATCTTTCAATTTCTTTAAGGAAGTCGGAACATTATTCTGTGGCGAAAGTGATCAATGAACTTATAAATTAACGGAAGGTTTCGCGTTGGACGAAGTATAATTAAATATTAAGGCTTGTCACAGATGCGCCACCAACAACAGCCATCGGTCGCCGGCGACAAGTCGCTCACACGCCTTTTCATAACAAGCTGCCGCCACCGGCGACACACTAGGAAATATAGGGCATAACGAGAAGTCCCGTACAAAGTTCATAGCTGCTTGACTCAGGTAGTCAGGAACTGAGGAATATCGTAGCCAAACACCTCTGATTCATATCGAGTGTTGTGTGAGTGACTAAGGTCACCAAAGCTCCATGAGAGTGGAGAGTGAGTGGAATAGCTGTGCTAGCTATATATTGTGTTACTTTCGTCTTTTACAAATTTGGCACAGTGATTTAATTTTTATAACATAGGGTACACACGATTGACACTGGTGTTGTTCACGTTTGTAAACAATAGCCGCTTACCATCAGCTTGCAAGCTTGTTAAAAAATGCATGTAAAAACCAGTGGTCGGTGGTTGGTCAGTCTGTGGTCGGTGGTGCGTCTGCGCCGCGCCTAAAGCACGAGTGACTCGTATGTCTAATCGTTAATAGTCTGTTACGTCAGCCCCAAACATGTTGGTTGCACAGTAGTCGGTAATTATCAAGCATTTGTATGAAACTGTTATACAGTGTTTTGGGTTTTTAATACCTCAATATGTTAATTTATCAGGAACTAATTTATTAAAAGAATTATTTTTATCTGCTAGTAAAAGGGCTCAGTTGCAATGTAATTACAATGCAAACGTAAATTTTTAAGTGAATGTCAGCATGTTTGTTTATTGAAGTAACTATAATTATAGCGGAATAACTGTCGCAGTTATTAGAATTATTAGAAAATTTTTGATGACTATTATATTTGAAATTTTGCGTATGTACTAGTTATAATAAGTAAGAAACTTACCAAAAGAATCGTTCTTAGATGTAAGCTGAGCCGTTTCATCTTAGTTGCCATGGTGCTGTTAGGTCAGGATGTTCCTGAAACAAGATACGATTATATATTGTACAGCGAATAGAGCCGTGGTGGCCTTGGGGTTAGAGCAGTCGCCTGCTATGCAAGCGACGCAAATTCGTATCTCAGCGAGGCCTTTACCCATGAGATTTTCTAAAAAACTTATGTGATCACACTACGTGCCTTACGGTGAAGGAAAACATCTTGAAGAAACTTGCATATGTCGGAGAAGTCATTTAAAAGACGTATTTATAGTACCTGAGACGGCGATGGACTCACCATTTGCCACGTTGGCATTTAATCATCTACGGCGAAAAGTGGATGTTGTTATTACAACACCTATGCCTACCCCTTCGGGGAATACTCTGTTTTTAGAAAAACACATTGGTTCAGGCCCCGCTGGGATTCGAACTTGCGTTGCTTGTGTAGCAGACTGCTAAAACCCCACGTCTCTACTGGTATGTTAAGTAATATTTAACTCCTAGTGATGAGCGGGCTCTTCTCGGCCAGGATTCAATCTGATGCTATTGCAATTACAGTGGCTATGGTGTTGGTATATTTTAGATTTTAGGTGCCAGAAATAATGCCAGAAATAGTGCCAGCATAGGACCACTTCTGACATTGAGTAGATGGAAAAATACCAGAGGGCCTAGTGCGAGTTAATCACTGCCGCCGTCACAAGTCACCGCGTCGACGTAAACGCAGATTTGTATAGGATCGGAGCAGCGCCTCTGTCGGCCTAAAGATGACACTAATGTGAGCCCATACAAATCTGCGTTTACGTCGACGCAATGACATGAGACGGCGATTAAAAAAAACTCGCTCTAGGCACTCAGTGCAAAGTTAGTGTGAGTTAATATTCGTGTCACACATGAGCTTGGCTCACACCCAATGGTTACAAAAGAAGTCCTTCACGCGCCCTTTGAACCACCATGAGGTATGGTGTTCACGTACCATTGGCTCACTCTGATCTAATCATAATCGGACCGACAACCAACAGTATCCTGTAGACTCAATTGAATAAGTATATTATGGTTTAAAGCTCAATCTAAATATATATACTATATAACTCAAAGGTGACTAACTGACTGACTGACTGACATAGTGATCTATCAACGCACAGCCCAAACCGCTGGACGGCAGGTAGGTGATGTTTCAAGGAGTAACTTAGGCTGCCTTTATTTCTTAAAAATATTAGGGTTCTGTGACAATAAGGATGAAACTAAATCTACGCGGGTGAAACCGCAGTGCACAGCTAGTCTCAAATAATAATTCAAACTAGACTCAAGACGGAATTGCAATGTTTTTGTATGGCATCACTGCGGTTATCTGCTATTGCGATCAGCGGTCACCCGCGGTCAAACGTCATTGGGATTTCAGGGGTTCCCGTTTATCATTGTTTCATCAGGTCGATGACCTTCAATATAGATTGTAAGTCTATTTAATAAGCTAAACTGGGACCTACCATCATAGTAGTATTAATATCGACTACCGGTTCGGAAACTAGCCTTTCGAGAAGAACCAGCAAGGAACTCAGCTGGCATCATGTACATTTCATTACATAGTGTAAAGGTCAAATTCGGAGCATTCGTAACCGCAGGAAGTGTATGAAGAGATGCATGAATGTGGATGAAGCAAAAGAAGTATGTAAGGATCGTAGCTTGTGGCAAACGGTGGTCTCTGCCTGCCCCCGTGGGATACAGGCATGAGTATATGTATGTATGCAGGTATGATGTTACAGGCATATCAAGTTTGTTATGCGGGATTTCACCCTCATTCACTATTGCAGGTGAAACCAAGCATCAGAGCTAGTGTAGTATAATTTCTGTTGTTACAGTCAGTGTCAAGGGCGGTCAGATCCGGTCATTTAGTGGACCAGTCCAAACATCTACAGGTCAAGGTCAGCGCTGTCCTTGTGCGTTTGATTTATTACAGTTTTGTTTTTAATCATTCTAATTACTGGAATAGTTTTACTTTGTTTTATGGTAGGTAAATATTCTGTCAATCAGTCATCACAAAATTAGCAATTACAGATTTAAGAAAACGAAGAGCTGAATTGAGGCGCTATCTCATGCGTATATAAGGTACCTAATATCTGTTTCCTTTTGGGCTGAATCACTGAACTGATTTTAATGAAATTTTGTATTGAGATAGCTACATGAAAGACAGGACAAAAGGACAAAAAAAATCAGTGAAAGAAACCATCAGATAAATAAAATTGCAGTGTCTGTTTGTAATTCTGGACTTAGGCTTTTATTTATTAAAAATATTAGGGTTCCGCGACAATAAGGATGAAACTAAATCTACGCGGGTGATACCGCGCGGCACAGCTAGTTCATAATATAATTACACTTAAGTGGTCTGAGCAATGTCTCAAAGTCTAGCCTTGTATCGAACTTGTCCAAACAGATCTAACTCAAACAGCGAAGCAAATAGGAACTACATGTTATAAATTATGTTATATTGATTACTTCCTATGTTTGGTTCAAGTTGCGATTAAAATTGATACAGTTTTGGACATTTGAGGGTCGACGTTCGCCCGCAGCTACGACTGAAGTAGTATTTCGCATAAAAACTTTCCATCCTGTTCAACCCCCTTAAAGAAAGTATTTCGGAAAAGCCTTTCTTGATATACACTAACACCTCACTAACATACCCTTTAAATGTCATGTCTCTAGGAATAGCCGCTTAGGCTGTACGTTGATAGTAAGTATACCATTTTCGTGGTAAAGTGTAGATGTTATAGGATGATAAAGATTTGATGCTTTATTGGATGATGTGTGGAATAAGAATGCATATTTTTGTTGTAAAATGAAATTCTAAAAAGTATAACGTCCTAAATTGTATTAAAATAAATGACAAAGAATTTTTTATTTAATTTTTAAATCTATATGCACCACCAGCCAGCTATGTGTGTAGCCAGATTACAGTTACGGTTGCCAATTTAACATCTTTGTCTGAGTTTCTTGCCAGTTCTTCTCAGAAGGCTAGTTTCCGAACCGGTGGTAAATTCCTCGACATTCATAACTGCTTTACCAGGGCCTAAACTGAATAAATCATTTTCATTTTTCATTTGGTAATCGTTACAGGTCAGTCTGAGGCCTAAGAAAGTCTGACAACTGGCTTTACCCGGATTACCGATTTTTCTCGTGAAACCGAACCTGGCGGTAACTTGTATAATTATGCCATTCTAACGATTTAAAAGTACTAGAGTTAAAAGTCTAATCGAATAAACATATTTTTGAGTTTGAGTTTAAGTTTGAAGAGATTCACGACGGTGAAATGGCAATTGCTTCGTATAAAAATCACCACATCGGGTTGAATCAAGTGCCGACCCTCCACCCAATAGCCAGGGTCTAAGAATATGGCTATGGTATCCCCTTCCTGTCGTAAGAGGCGACTAAAAGGGGGCCGGAGGGCCTGCTGGCGGTGGTCGGGGTGGGAGCTTTGACCACCGAGCCGCGGGCCCGGGAAGGTGGCAGCGCGATGTGGCTCGCGCTGCCTTGCACAGCGAGGTCTTCAGGGGCGGCGATACAGCTGCCCCGGGGATGTGCCCCGGCAAAGTGTGGGGGGACACCGGTCCGATCTATCAGAGTACCCGGAGTCCCCCCTGAGCACTGAGGATGGCCACCGGGGGGGTTTAAAATACCGGTAAAAATCCCACATACCCCGATCTGCCCCTCCCAGGGCGGTCGGAGACCTTTTGAAGGTTTCCCCCTCGTCAATAAAAAAAAAAAAAAAAAAAAGTGCCGACCCTAACAATGTATGGGATAAAGCGAGGGAGTTAAACTATCATGCCAATATAAGCTTGTGGTAAGCCCAGTGAATAGTAGTATGTAGTAAGCCCCTGTGTGTTAGTAAGGTGATTCATATCAAAATCCCTGCCATTTGTCGCCTAACTATATACGAGCCACGAACTAAGCCTTTCCCTCTCGGCGTGACCTCTGCCCTCATACCATTTCCTTAACGTTTGTACACTCAGCCTATTTCAATGATGACTCATTTAATAAATATATCTACATGATATACTAGCAGTGCCCGCGGACTTTTGTACCGGCCCGTTTGTCCCGCGAAATATTTGGAAATTATTATAGTCTATGACAATAACGTAGCTTTTTCTATTGGTGAAATAATTTTGAAAATCGGGTTAGTAGATCCAGAGACACACAAACACAAACGTTACTTCTGTATAATATTAGTATAGACAAATAAACAAAATGTATGTGTATGTTTCTTGTTCCAAATTACCAACATAGCACTCAATGCATGTGAGAGTATCTGCGGGATAAATATTTAAAAATTTATTTTTTACTAGCTGTGCCCTGCGGTTTCACCCGCGTAGATTTTAATTTCATGGTTTCCCGCGGATCCCTAATGTTTAAAAAAAAATCTAAGTTGCCTAAGTTACTCCTCAGTAACATAAGCTATCCGTCAGTGAAAGTCCCGTTCAAACCCGTCCAGCCGTTTCGGAGATTACCCGGAACAAACAGACAGACAGACAGAGAAAAAAATTAAAATTTGGTTTTCTGTGTCAGTAGCGTGTATACTTTCATATGCATTTATTGAAACGCTGTTATTTTGGAATAACAAACAGACACTTCAATTTTATTTATCTGTATAGAATAGATTTTTTTCTGTTTGCCTGTCGCTCCGATTTTAATTGTATTTTCACAGGCAGATAGCTGGGCAACTTTTATTTAAGAAACAAAATATCAATAACGAAAATTAATTTCATCCAGTTTTCTTTATGATGTTTTCCTTCACGGTAAAGTGCGTGACATCACGACACATAAGTTTTTGGAAATCGCTTTCATAATAATTTTATCACCTAATTCTTAATTGAAGAAAGCTACATGTATTTTTGTTCTGCCTGTTTGTTTGTTCACGTTAATCTCCTAAACGGGTGAACTAATTCTGACGGGATTTTTACAGAAAGATTACTGGTGCTTTATATTTAGAAATAGAATGAATTGCGCACAGATATATTAAAACGTAATACAATTAAGTCCATATTTGTGAGACGCAGCACAGCTAGTAATCAAAAATATATTTTGTACGTAAGTTATTCAAATGGTCCGACCGTACTTCTAGCGGTTATCGACATTTATCAAGCAATTTAAGACGTTTATTGTAATGTGATTTACAGTGATGACAGTATGATTGTGAACTCGCGTTCTATTTAGGGCTAGAGCTAGACAATTGAACATTTTTGGCACAGAGGAAGAAAGAAAATGTTAAGGGATTTTTTAAAACAAACTAGCTGTACCCCGCGGTTTCACCGGCGTAGATTTAGTTTCATGCTTATTGTTGCGGAACCCTAATATTTTCAATAAATAAAAGTAGCCTATGTTACTCCTTGATATTTCAGCTACCTGCCAGTGAAAGTCCCGTTAAAATCGGTCCAGCCGTTTCAGAGATTACCCGGAACGAACAGACAGACGGAGAACAAATAAATAAATTGGTTTTTCTCTGTCAGTACCGTGTATACTTTCATATGCATGTAGAGAAAAGCTGTTATTTTGGAATTACAAACAGACACTTCAATTTTATTTATCTGTTTAGAATAGATTTTTTTTAATACTTCGACAAATTTTTTTGGGACACAACAAAAATAAGCATAATCCACACATTCCAATTAACATCGCACTATTATTCATCCTTAACAACTACACCTTAACACAAAAATAAATAGTGATGATTATATAATGAGTATAACCACGGAAAAAATTTAAACAATATCAGAAAGCAGTGACTGTCGAAGCGCGCGTTGACGTCTATTGTAGGGCAACTTGGATAGTTCGCGCTATTACTGTATTGGTAGTTAACCTTTTATCCTCTTACCTACGACACGTTAATGAATAATCCTCTAATATTACACGTTTTTATAAGAGCACTAGTTGGGCCTCGCGGTTTTACTCTTTTTTTTAGTTTTATGGTTGGCTTGCGGAATCCTAATGTTTTTTTTAAATAATACTGACGTATACGTTACTCTTTTAACATTTACTATCTGCCAGTGAAAGGCTCGTTAAAATCGGTCCAGCAGTTTTGGAGAAATAGACAGACAAAAATATTTTAAAAATATTTTTCTTTTATGACAGCACCGTATACACAGACACTTCAATTTTATTCATTGTATAGATATCGATTATAAAAATACGGCCGTTATATATGACAATATCAAATGACGGTCGGTCTCATCTTACAATGTTACAATACTTAATATACAAATGATTGTCAGAATTACAATAATAATGTAATTTATGCGACTTTGAAACACCTGGCGCATTTTGAACATAACATTATATATACGAGTATTATAGTTACTTATAGTGTTGTATCAAAAGTATATATACTTTTATACTAATACTAGCTGTGCCCCGCGGTTTCACCCGCGTAGATTTAGTTTCATCCTTATGGTCGCGGATACCTTATATTTTTTTTAATAAATAAAAGGTAGCCTATGTCCTTCCTCAGGGTCTAAAGATTGTCTGTGCCAAATTTCATCAAAATCGGTTGAGAGGTTTAAGCGGGAAAGCGTAACAGACAGACAGAGTTACTTTCGCATTTATAATATTACTAGCTGTGCCCCGCGGTTACACCCGCGTAGATTTAGTTTCATCCTTATTGTCGCGGTACCCTAATATTTTTAATAAATAAAAGTAGCCTATGTTACTCCTTGATACATCAGCTACCTGCCAGTGAAAGCCCCGTTGAAATCGGTCCAGCCGTTCCAGAGATTACCCGGAACAAACAGACAGACAGACAGACAGACAGACAGACGGACAGACAGACAGACAGAGAAAATTTTTAAACTTGATTTTTCAGTGTCTGTAGCGTGTATACTTTCATATGCATTAAATGAAAAGCTGAAATTTTGGAATTACAAACAGACACTTCAATTTTATTTATCTGTATGTATAGATAATGGGATAGGATTATAAAGAGGAAATATTTTATGTAAGTATGTTTGCAACGAATTGACTCAAAAAGTACTAGACCGATTTTAAAAATTATTTCACCATTTGAATGCTACATTATCACTGATTAATATAGGCTACATTTAATCTCCGTTCACCCAAAGGAACGGGAACTACGCAGGTGAATCTTGCTTTTACACGACTTCGCTATTGAGGCTTAAGTTACTTATTTATTATTATTATTCCAAACTTACTGTGCCCCGCAGTTACACTTGTAGATTAAATGTCATGTATTGCACGAAACCCGAACTTTTTTAGACACAAAAGTAGCCTAAGATACTCATTGTAATATTTGCTATGTGGCAGTGAAAATCCCGTCAAATTGGGTCCAGCTGTTTCAAAGATTTCTCGGAACAAACAGACAGGCAGTAAAAGATTAAAAAAATATGTGTTTTATATGAGTACCGTATATACTCTTGTGTACCGTATATACTAATGTGTACGACATTCAGAGAAAAACTTTTAGTGGAAAATTACAAGCAGATAGAAGACAGAAGGTAAAGGAATTACATACAGATACTTCAATTTGATTTATCTGTATACATTTTCATCATAATCGGTTCAGCTGTTCAATCCCAAAATGCTAACGGACAGACAATAAAGTTTCTACATTGATATTATGTTTGTCATTTATTTTATACTAATAATTTTTATTTAATATTTTTTATTTTATCAAGCCAACTAATTAGCAAGTGCGTCAATTAAAATAATAATAAAATCCATTATTATTATACCTAATTAAGCGTTATTACGACTTTTGTATATGAAACAAACAATAATCTACAAAAGTATGCAAATCCCGATATAATAGCCGTGCGAACTATTCGACATAAAAACCTTTATTTTACGAAAACTTAATTGTGTTTGAGATTATTATGTCATGCTAGTACAGTCTTAAAAGATATCATGTATCGTATAAGATACACGATGGGTCAATAAAATGTATACATTAATAATTATTTGACTTTTATTATCTACCTACATGTGAAATAGGGTACCGTAATTTTTTTGTGTACAAAATTTTGTAGAATTTTCATTTGCGGAACGTAATTTTTTGTTGAGGATTAGTCATTCCTCATAACATCAAGTGTCTATCAGAGAAAGCCCCACCAAAATCGGTCACGCTGTTTAGTAGGTTAGCCAGAATAACAGAAGCAATTTTAAAGTTTTTTTTATAATTAGCATTTTATATTTATACTTTCATATTTATTATAATTATAAGCTTTCTGAGATTGCTAACAAACAATAGAATTGTACCTATAGATAGGTTTGGACCTGGATGGAGAAAATAATTTTATATGATTCCGGAAATATCATACCTTACCCAGTTTAAATATATCTATACATCTATACAGATAAATAAAATTGAAGTGTCTGTTTGTAAATAAAAAATAAGAGCTTTTCACTAAATGCATATGATACACGCTACTGACACTAAAAAACCAAGTATTTAAATTTTTCTCTGTCTGTCTGTTTGTTCCGGGTAATCTCTGAAACGGCGGGACCGATTTCAATGGGACTTTCACTGGCAGGTAGCTGATGTTTCTAGGAGTAACTGAAGCTACTTTTATTTATTAAAAATATTAGGGTTCCGCGACAATAGGGATGAAACTAAATCTACGCGCGTGAAACCGCGGGGCACAGCTAGTATAACATATAGCACACTTAGTTGGATGTTTTTTTCAATAATATTTTAATATAATAACTAATAATAATTATATTTTATTCGTATCCTGACTGTACTTGATGCTAATTAGTGGTTCTATAAATATGACCGTATCCAACAACTACCGGATAATATCTAAATCTTGAATCTAGAATAATATATAATGTGGAAAAATATCTATGCGAATAGTTTTATAATTGCTGGTAATTTTTTTAAAACTAAATATATTTATACATGTTTTGTTTCGATTATTTAGAAATTGTTAAGTTAAAGCCTTGAATTGTAAAAACTGGTTATTTAAATTAGATTCAACAAACAAACAAACTCCCCGGTATTTTTTACGTGTCCCTTCTATATACATAAAACATATCCTGCACATGTCTTGAACTAATTCAAAGACCTATGAGTGCCCGTATGTATGTATGTCTCTGTCAGTCTGTATGGCGCGTTGCTGATAAAATACATTGCGCACGGCCTGTAGACATAGTAACATTATCCTCACGTTTTGCTTATTGTAACGATACAAAATGTATGGGAATGACATATGTCACGTGACTGATTTATGTCATTCTCATACATTTTGTATCGTTTTTATTAGCGCAAGAGAATGTCTACCAGTTAACCGCACTATTTTCGCCGAGCGCTTATAACTCGTGACGATCCTGTACCAAGCAGGATAAGTTGTAGGCAAAAGCTAGTCTATACTAATATTATAAAGAGCAATGGTTTGTATGTATGTTTGTAACAAATTGGCTCAAAAAGTACTGGATCGATTTTAAAAATTTTTTCACCATTTGAATACTACATTATCACTGATTAATAAAGGCTATATTTTATCTCCGTATTCCCACAGGAACGGGAACTACGCGAGTGAACCCGTGTGACGTCCGCTAGTGTAATATAGTGTGCGATCAATAGTTTCCTAACCGCGGACAGTGTTGCATGTTATTAGCTAAACCAAATGTCATCGTGAATTAGCAGCTGATTGACAAATGAGATAGGAACATTTACTAAATGCACCGCCTACACTAACTCAGATTAGAATTACGTTTATTATAGATTGTATATTGTTATTTTGGAATTACAAACAGATACTTCAATTTTATTTATCTGTATAGATTTATAGATGAATCCCTATTTCCCTTGGTCACGCTATCACGCGTGAACGGCTGGACCGATTATACCGGGACTATCACTGGCAGGTAGCTAATGTTTCAAGGAGTGACTTAGGCTTTATATTATTTAGAAAACTTATTAGGGTTCCGCGAAATAAAGCATGAAACTAAATATACGCGGGGAACCGCGGGGCACAGGTAATATCTTTATATTTATAGTAGGTACACATTCTGAAATATCTGTTCCATACTTATGAACAGGGGCCCAACCATGAACTATTATTGCAATGATAATTCAGTTGTGCGACAGTGACAGATGTATACACGTCATATACACGTGTCTCATAAATTAGTGAAACTATCATGGCAATAAGAGCTCATGGTAAGGCCCCTGGTGTTGCTCGTGCTGGTCATCTCAAGCACATTTAGATATAAGTAGAACTATTAGACTTTTTTATTTTACTTTATATTAACTTTTATAGACATTAGTGCATTGGAACTGTGTCCATGGGCTTACATTATTTAGGTATGTGATTTATTTTGTATTTTTATAATTGTATAATATTTTTGAAAAGAGTAATTGCTGAGTTTCTTGCCAGGTTCTTCTCAGTAAAAGCAACCTTCCGAACCTGGCGGTAGCATGTATAATCCTGTATAATTATGTTATACTGACGATTTGAAAGTACTTTGTAAAAAGTCTAATCGAGTAAAGATATTTTTGAGTTTGAGTTAAACTTCTGTAACACCTCAGGGACTATGATGGAGTTGAGACTTTAATATCTTTGTAGATAATTACATAGGAAAGTGGACATATCTAAGAAAGGGTAGGCGTTTCGAATGGCTTTCAATGTTAATACCCTAATAAAATATTTTATTTCTGTCGGCTATAAAACATACTGTGATAAACTTTCTTCCGCAGGAAAACCTAACTCTGAACCAAACTATATCAAAACCAATCGAAATTTACTCGTTAAGGCAGATTTGAGTTACAGACGGACGGACGATCTTTTAAAGATAAATTAAAGGTAACAGGGGCCCATGAGCTCTTATTGCAATGATAATTCAGTTGTGCGACAGTGATCTGTCTCATAAATGAGAGAAACTATCATGGCATTAAGAGCTCATGGTAAGGCCCCTGTTGGTATATCACCTATACTTCTATATTAATATTATTATAAAGCTGAAGAGTTTGTTTGTTTGCTTGATTTCAAAAATTATTTGAGTGTTCAGACACCTTGTCAGAAGACCTTACGCTATTATTACGATAAGTCCAATCTCGGATTAAAATTTAGCACAAACTCCATGCCGACAAATTCGAGGGCAGAAACTAGTATAAGATAACCGTAATTAAAATAAATCATCATCTCCCCGGCCTTATCCCATACATTGTTGGGGTCGACACTTGATTCAACCCGATGTGTCTGATCACCTGATTTTTATACGAAGCGACTGCCATCCGACCTTCGCAACCCCTTTAACGAGGAAATCTGTGATCTGGGTTAAACCAGTTGTCAGACTCTCTTAGGCCTCCGTCTGACCTGTAACGATTGGCACAGGTGTTCAATTGGCAACCGGGACCGACGGATTAACGTGCTGTCCGAGGCACGTAGAGAACTCGGGCGGTCACCCATCCAATTACTGGGGTTAGAGCGAATGTTATGCGCAATAGCAGCTGTGCCACGAGCTTCTCATAATTAAAATAAATACTAAAAAATATAAGCTTGCATTGAGGGTATTCACAAAACAAACCTACCTCAAAATTCACGCACTGCACCACAATTAATTATTAATAATAGTAACTTCAAACTTCTAAATAGACTCGTAAAGAGCGAAAACTGATCTCACGAAGTCGTATTTTCTGACGAAAGGTTTTCGTGCGAGCATCGCTGCATTCGCGGGTATTTTCTCGGCGCACCTACGTGGGGACGTGGTAACGACGCGGCGGTGCGATTGGTACTGACGCCCAGCTGACCGTCAGCTAGATGTGTGCTAATCGCCACTCGTATAATCGAGTGAGAGGCTGTATATAGAGCTGTTTGTACGCTTTGGGGCGGTGTCACACAATTTTTTTTTCATGTGAATGTGTGACCTGATTTCCGGGTTTTTTTAGGGGACTAAAAAAGGATTACATTATATACGTAGTTTTTTTAAGGGAACCAAAAATGGTAGTTAAATGCGTAACTAATTGTAAGAATTACTCTAAATAAAAGGTGAAACGAAGTGGCGGTCATGAAAATAATTGAAATGAGAGGTCTTTTTCATGATGTAGGGAAGAATACCTAGTAAAAAGATATTTGATTGGAAAATTAGCCAAAGGGATTCAAAAATATTTTCAATGGGAATTTAAAGGGAATTTTTTTTGGGAATCCCGGAGCACTTCGAGCTTAAATATACAACTTGTATATATAAAACTTACAATTTTCAACCGACTTCATAAAAAAGAGGAGGTTATCAATTCGACTGTATTTTTTTTATTAAAAAATATCATATCTACGATACTTTATAGCCGTCACAAAGCCAGTGCACATACACACCATTAGTAAAACCATAGGTTTCGTTACGTAGTCAATTATACACGTATATTGCGCTCTAGTCACGCATCAACCTAACCAACCTACTTACAAGGTAAAGAAAGCTATATTTCGCAGACATTAATGTGATTCTCCAAACCGCTTCATAAATACACCTGTCCTCTTCACACACACGTAAACACCACTAATGTGACAGAGCCGGCTATATGCTTTAAATATAGACAGGTTTTGGTAATCGCTCAATAAATCGTTTTGTGATCGAATTTTGTTTGATCAGACGCATCTTAGAAACTTTGATATGGGGATTTGCGACTTTAATGCCATGGTATAACGGTTGGTTTTGAGTTGGCAATGGTGTTAAGAATTTCGTAAGACTATGCTAAGCATTTTTATTAGCAATCTTCACAGATACCTCAAGTAGGCAGATAGTACATAGTGACAGATTTGAAATTAAAACGAAATATGTTTGGAAATGTTTTTTAAGTGCCGTGGTGGCTTAGTGGCTTGAATAATCGCGCGATACAAGTTCTAATCGCAGCGGTCTATAGTCTGTACCAATTTGTTTTTCTAAAGTGCAATAATTTCACAAGAGCTTATTGGTGAAGGAAAACATCGCGAAGAAACCTGCGTATGTCTGAGAAGAAATCCAAAAACTATATAAGAGCCGTAGTGGCCGTGGGGCCTGCTACGCAAGCGACGCAAGTTCGAATCCCTGCGGCCTGCACCAATGAGTTTTTCTTAAAACTAAAGTGCAGTAATTTCACCCCACGTCCTATATGGTGCATATGACTGAGAAGTAACTCAAAGACATAACTATAGTCACCATCTGTCACGTTGGCACTTAATCATCTTCGGTGAAATGTGGGTTTTGTTGATACAACACCTCTGCCTACCCCTTCGGGGATCCTTCTTGGATGGCGTGAGCATATATTTTGTTTTTTTTATATATATTACTCAGCGATGTACATACCACCAATGCCACATAATAAACTGATGTAACAAGGAATATTCATATTATTTATGAAAAAAATGATTTCGCGCAGAAACATAAAAACATGACATTGAGGTATAGTCGCAGGTGACAGATACATGAAAATATGGCCTTAGAGAGCTGAAAGCAGTGAAAGTCGACAAAGGCTCCTGTTTGCAACTGATTAGTGGATAATTGACGAGTTTATATAACTAACTGTTAGTTAAAGTAATTATCTACACAGTGATAATCGTTTAGAACCTAGCGGCTAGAATCTAGCCAATTATCGGTTCTATATAAAGATAACATTAGTTAGACTTTAAGATTTACACATTCGTTACAAAATAGTTTAAACATGGTTGTTATAGGATGTTTTATCGACATTTATGTATTAGAATGAGTATAATTTCTTTTTCCAGGTATAATTTCTCTTCGATTTATTATTTGATACGTTAAAATAAAAATTCATACTTTAGCTCGCGCCTGTATTCCCCGAAGGGGTAGATAGAGGTGCATTTAAAGTAATTACACAAATTTTAGGTTTTTGTGTATGTTTGTAACAAATTGACTCAAAAAGTACTGCACTGATTTAAAAAATTCTTTCACCAATTTGAATGCTACATTATCACTGATTAATATAGGCTATATTTTATCCCCTAACTCCCACGGGAACGGGTACTACGCGGGCGAAATCTTGTGACATCCGCTAGAAAAATAAAAATATTGAATGCTTGTGAAGATTGAAAGGTGGTACTACTATCAAGGGATTTATTAATTGAGACCTAAACACGCTCCATAATAATTCGTTGACAAATACTTAAACGGATTAACTACTTAATTAAATAGAAAACTACTTAGGTAACGAATATGCCCTTTCATACTCGCTAAGCCACGAAATGATCTCATTTAAACAGCCGAGATTAAAAACATCTACAATGCTTGCGAAATAAGAATGAGTCATTGTCCACGAATTAAACATCTGTATTCAAACTGTAAGTCTGTTCTTTATATGTATGTACCTAGGTGTTGCCACTCTGATTTCCTTTATCTGCCAATAAAAGTTGCTGTAAAAGGAGTTAATATTACTTTCCCCCTATTCAGATTGCGAATGCTTCCGACGCGTCGTGCATAATAATTGCCATCTTTGCAATACTCTTGTTTGTTGCGGGTTCCCATTATACAGCTTAGAACGGATATAAGGATATAACGTCACAGGTGAATTTTGTTAGGAATCATCATCTTGCCTTGATTCAACCCAATGTGACTGAACTCATGTGATTTTTACACAAAGAGGCAGGGAGCTATCTGACCTTCGCAATTCATATTACGAGGAGAGAAGAGGAGACTTCTTAGGCTTCTGATTGACTTGGTAAATATATTAAATTGGCAATCAGGACCGACGGCTTAATGTGCTCTCCGAGGCACAGTGGAATTTTAGTAGGGACTATTTTAAAGCTAGTATTTTCTTAGCCAGGCTATCTAGAGCGCGCATGCATTTACACATATTTACACTTACCATGAGTTTTAAGGGATTCTGCTACGATTCCTTGACGTAACAGGCAAAAGTTCTTTCCCTCTATCATGATGTATGAAGCACACTGAAAAAAAACTATATTTCTTATTAAACTTAGGTACTTAATATATATATATATTATTATATGCTAGCTGTGCCCCGCGGTTTCACCCGCGTAGAGTTAATTTCAAGAGTATCCCGCGGTATCTGCCAGTGAAAGTCCCGTTAAAATCGGTCCAACCGTTTCAGAGAATACCCGGAACAAACATTCAGACAGACAGAGAACATTTTTAAAAGTTGTTTTTTCTTTGTCAGTACCGTGTATACTTTCATATGCATTTAGTGAAAAGCTGTAATTTTGTAATTACAAACAGACACTTCAATTTTATTTATCTGTATAGATTTAAAATAATAGGTGCAAGTCGATTAAAAGCAGTAAGTACATTGGAAACGCACAATACGGTACGCACAATGAAACGAGATCCAAAGTTGCGCAAGCGCCTCGTGGGAACATTTTCGCGCACGTTCCTAGACTCGTCTGTATGCAAAAACCAGGTACGGAACACACTTCCGTATTACCTGATGCCTTAGTGCGTGGATTAAAGTTCATAGCGGCAGGTAACAGGTAATCCGCACCGGTTTTCCCCAACAGTTACAATTACGTATACGTTATAATAACACGTTAATCTTACGTATTTAATTCTAGTTCGAGATCGTCCGCGTAGACTTATTTCATGACAAACCATACGAGTATGCAAGTTCATAATTTAATAGATAATAAGTAAATAATATAAAGTTTAAGTATAATATTATTATAAAATACATGAAAGCAAATAATTAATTAAGGAACTAGTCCAAGTTATCTATACAGATAAATAAAATTGAAGTGTCTGTTTGTTATTCCAAAATAACAGCTTTTCACTAAATGCATATGAAAGTATACACGCTACTGACACTGAAAAACCAAGATTTAAAATTTTTCTCTGTCTGTCTGTCTGTCTGTTTGTTCCGGGTAATCTCTGAAACGGCTGGACCGATTTTAATGGGACTTTCGCTGGCAGGTAGCTGATGTTTCAAGGAGTAACTTCGGCTATTTTTATTTATTAAAAATATTAGGGTTCCGCGACAAGAAGGATGAAACCTAATCTACGCGGGTGAAACCGCGGGGCACAGCTAGTAAGGTTAATAAATAAAGAGCATGCAAAATTAGGTATTAAAGATATTTTCTACTCGCAAATCATTGAAAATTCAGTGAGTATAAGTAGTCCAAAAATTAAAATGATTTACGTAATATACGCCCTAGTTATGAATTTAAAAAGCTCCAAAAACATACATAAATACCAAGGTACTGTAAAGGGATGTGATTTCATCAATAACAACTTTCGATTTGATATTAGGTACAATAGTGCCAAATAATATGAGCATGAAGGTATGGTAACAATCATTCCTGTTCAGATAAAATAGGTAATTGTTACGGTTGAAATTCATTATTTATGATTTACTTATTTTTTTTTACATATTGACAATATGAGTTCAATTAAAAACAAGACACTTACCTACCAGCTTTTTGCCCGCGACTCCGTTTGCATACTCCATTCCATTCTCCCTCCATCATCAGCAGGGTTTATCGATCTTCAAAATGTCTTCATTGTTCTTTTTCACTACTTTCAAAAATATATCGAGGTCATATCTTCAAATCCTGGTTTATCATTATCCGACAACTCGTTGAAAACTAAATACTACCCTCAGATTAAAAAAAATGATAGCTCTATGGCCAATGTTTTTTTAATCACTAACCGTCTACTGTATTGTCTATTAGATAACAATGGATGCGTCTGATCGACCTTCATGGTAAGCGACGGATGGGCGAGGCAATTAAGAAAGGATTTCAGCTTTGTTCATTATTAGACACGGTATTCAATAATGCGCGTATTTTTTCATGTCATTCGTTCAATGGCAAAGGTCGCGGGTCACATAAGGCCATAGTTGGTGTCACTCGGGATAACATTTGAACGATAGTACTAAGTAAAAAAGACGAGGTACTTGCAAATATTTTCAATTACTAGATCGAAAAGGCACATCTGGGCCTGAAGACAAAGTA
The DNA here is from genome assembly GCA_964035505.1 of Watsonalla cultraria. Classification (NCBI taxonomy): domain Eukaryota; kingdom Metazoa; phylum Arthropoda; class Insecta; order Lepidoptera; family Drepanidae; genus Watsonalla; species Watsonalla cultraria. The sequence continues at coordinate 2,374,529 of OZ037715.1, forward strand.
ACATTAGCGTCGGGCTTCGCTTTTAGAAGCGATACAAAATGTGTGAGAATGACATATGTCACGTGTCTGATTTACGTCATTTCCATACATATTGTATTCTTTAAAGCGATACATCTTTTAGAAATTACCCAATAAGATACTCTTACTCTAACCTTAAAAAGTCAGGAACGTCTTTTCTATCTATACAGATAAATAAAATTGAAGTGTCTGTTTATAACTGCAAAATAACAGTTTTTCACTAAATGCATATGAAAGTATACACGGTACTGACACAGAAAAACCAATTTATAAATTTTTTCTCTGTCTGTCGGTCTGTCTGTCTGTTTGTTCCGGGTAATCTCCGAAACGGCTGGACGGATTTTGACGGGACTTTCACTGACGGATAGCTAATGTTACAAGGAGTAACTTAGGCTACTTAGATTTTTTTTAAACATTAGGGATCCGCGGGCATCCTCGTAATTAAAATCTATGCGGGTGAAACCGCGGGGCACAGCTATTTGGTATATGTTAGCATTTTGCAGCAGAAGTTTTATTTAATTAGAGGGTTTATTTATAGAGTAGTGTAAAAAAAATTGATATATGAAAATATAAGAAAATATTGGTGAAATAATAACAATGTAATAGGATTCCATTTATTTATTTACCTCAATACAAGTCACATAAACAAATAAATAAATAATTTATTAAAACACGTCTAGCTCTACGGTAGGTACATCTATTATAAGGTACATCGATTAGATTATACTATAATTATTATAATTAATCAAAACACCCTTTGATTGCTACTTTAATGGTACAGTCACGAACACTGCGCATATGTAATATTAATAAATATTTAAATTAGACCCCAATTCGTAGCAATTACTCATTACTATGTAATATATACTGTTTTATGTAATTCTATGTGTACTACGTGTTATGATAAAATGTGAGAATGGATAGAGAATTTTACTGTGAAAGTAGATGATTGTACCTGCGGTGCCTGCCTACCCTAAGGTCATAAAGACGAAGTATATTTGCAATTAAAGGGTATTTTGAATACATTGAATTACTTTAAGATCCTTGTATTTCATATTTTAGATATTTTTGTGACAAATTTACATGAGTGACATTTTGAAGCGATGCAGTGATCAGTTTTTGGTGATAGTGATCTATAAGACGTGCTATTTTAGACCTTAATGCTTTTAGATAAGGTCCAATATAATCAGATAATACAGAAGTTAGAAGTGAGCACAGGGGGCCTACTATCATCGTTATAGCGTCTGACCAACTTTTTAGCTTCTTAAATGAAACTTCAAATCTAAGTTCTTAATACACCAATGTTGGTAGGCCCCCAATACACACACAAGTGACTGATGATGAACAGATATATTATGTTCAAATTTTTTACTTTTGTCGTTGACTGTACTTTTTACTGTAAGTGCAAAAATGTTGCTTGATATCAGATAAAGTACAGAATGATATAGTTTAAAATATGATGTTATCCTATAGTTTAAAGTAAATACGAACGTTTCTCATACGATTTACTTATTTATATTTAATATTCTATCACATAAAACACTGACATAATTTTCAAAACAATGCATTTTAAATAGCTAATATACTAACATCAATACATTTAGTATAACGTAACGAATAACTGACGCGAAAAATGTACAAAGGATTTTGAATCTTATCCCATCTTACTGAGATAGTTGGAATTTGATATCTGGCAATGATTAGTGTACCATGGTCTGTGAAATGGTAGTGAAGAACACGTTTTTTCGACCCCAAATAACACGAGATAAGGACAGGAGGATAATTATGGTGATGATGGCTGTGTAACCGTTTTCTCTTTTTCCTTTGTACATTTAATTCACACACTGCACAATAAATATTCAGGCTCAAATATAATCAACAAGCGAATAAATATATTCATACAATAAACTTTTATAGACAACACATAATTTACATTGTATCAGCATTCATAGCATTAGATCTTTCAGACCTGCACTTTTATTACGTATGGGTTTAAATTATCCCATTTTTTCATGTTTTTAGATTCCAATGAATAGCATGAACGAAATTATATATTTTTTTTAATAATCTGTCTTACTGAGTCCCAATTTTTATTGAGATTATAAGATCTATTTTTCAATTTAAATTTAGGAATTTTGTTCGCACTTCACTCAAACATCGTTATTTTTATATTTATTTTACTACATTTAAGTTAAAGCTTGATTATTATTTTAAGAAAATGAAATTAAACCCATAATTCAAATTGTCTTGACTAAAAAAAAGCGAAGTAGATGAAGTGATTCGCAGACATACAACGGCAATTAACAGAGAAATAAGCAAAATAAATACTATTTAAGCTATCCACTGGAAATTGGATTCAAACCCATACGTAATAAGGGTTGATTTGCTATACATTATATTTTTTTGTATGTGATGTGATAAACATGGTATTCAATTACAGGATCAATTTTCCCATTTGGTCATAGAATGTATCAATCAAGGTACTCATTAGCTTACAAGAATAATTCTAACTTGGGGCGGGATGATTTACTTTCACATTAATGGTTCTGAAAAACTTAAGAGTATTTTTATATTTATATTTGGAAAACATTTTTAAATTTTCTTCTTTTCTCAAACTCTTAAATGTATATAAAAAAAACCTCCGTACATTTTACTTCAAGGTTAATATACTTAAAACATATACGAAGCCCAAAAACTATGACAATTACAATTATATTTACGTGAAAATCTGTCATTTAACATAATTCTAATAAACGCGACACAATGCTATATACAAAACTAAAAAACTAGCGAAACGAACATAATTATAATTAAACGAAATATTTAAACAAATATTAAATTGAAACACAACATTAGAAGACCAACGTTAACTTAAAATCACATAATTATCATCACCAAACTTAACAATAACTTTTATATAGTTATATACACGAAACACCCAAGTCAAAATTATACCCCATTTTTTATAACATGGTAAAGAGAGGTCCCGGGCGCAAAACTAGTGCGATATCTTCTCATAGTACGTAATTTAAAGGAAGTAATGTGATCAGTAGTATATACATTACTTCAAACAATAATTACGCGTCGGTTTTTTTTACACCTAATATGACGGCGTCTCAAGTGAATTTAAATATTCACAAGTTATCAGAGGTAAAACTTTAGCTATCACTTACTTAGTATAATAATAATATACTGATACATATTAAAATAATAATACTCAAATATCTTTACATAACATATTGTATAATAATAATATTTTTATATATTTAATAACCACTTCTATCCGGATAGTGCTGAAACTACTCAATATATTCGATTATAGTTTAAATATAATCTAACCATATTGGTGCCCGAGCACACAACACAATAACTACTTGATTTCAGTGGCGTGCATTGCATATAAGCAGATAAGCAGTGCTCACAATTAGCGATGACTGAATACACTCGTGTCGTATGTGTTTTATGTCTGTGTGTGTGTGTGTCTATACCAAAACGTATGTACCTACGCCGCGCCACATTGGTATGTATTTTACTTGCCTACCTACCTACTTATTGTTTATGCCTACCCCTCTGAAAATCCAATGCACGCCCCTGCTTGATTTGAAGGCGTAAGAAAATTCTTGATTTAGAAGTTTTTACTCTGTATCCGTTAGTGATACGGATTTTAAATGAGATGGGCATAAATTTAGTCCGAATTTGCTCTAATTCGGACTTATAGTTTCACTTCATCTGGATAGCCATTATCCATAAACAACGGTATTTCGAACGCTTTCCCAAAATTAATTATGAATGCATGCTTTAATTCATAAGAATTTTACCATTTATTAGTGTTCATACCAATATAATTGAATATACAAATGAAATCTTATTCCAATGCGTTCGTTATAATTATATTATAATGTAAAGTACGTAAATAATGTATATAATATAATATTATAATAATGACTTGTATAAGGACAATGGAGAATAGAATAAAATACAGATTCAAAAACATTTAGCACATAAACAGTCATTCTTAATTCAGTCTAAAACAAAATATTAGAATAGAAATGCTAGAATTTCATGTTTTATATCCAACACTACCACTGAGTGAGAGAGAGATCTATAGGTTTTTTATAAATCTATCCCTATCTCTTAGCCAATAGTGAAGATAGCCACTGAGTGAAATGGCGATTGAAACGTAACATATAGCAGGATTCGATACTAAATGCAAAAGGTTCAAAATTATTTTAAACTGCATTAAGTTGTCAGAATATAATATAATCGAATGTATATAGGTCTTTGTGAGAATAAATATATTTATGTTGTGTAGTATACGTATATAATTCTGTTACTTAATATAGTCTCTTATATATCGCCTTAGGTGGACCTGTTAAAATACTTGTATTTTATGTATTATGTATGTAAATAAAAAAAAAAAGTCCATCACAGGTATTCTACCGAACACTATCAAATCCTACTATATTACGAATAAACAAAAAAAACAACCTCCTTTTTCGAAGTCGGTTAAGTATAGACAATCACCGATGGAATGCTTTCCGCAGTTACTTCACAGGTCAAAAGCCAACGTTAAGTGGGCAACGCCATAATAACTTAATTTGAGAAATTCGAGGAAGAGAATTATCTAAATTATAACCACCTTACACCGTAATACAATAATTATACTAAATTCGAGCGGTCACAATCAAACCGTACACAGTTTATTATACAACTTATTATATTACGTGTTATTACACTTTATTTTTAAATTTTTAGGCTGCACGTATTTTCTCGAATGCTAGCACTAATGAACCTATTTATATGAGTATGATTAGATGATTATGTCTTCGGATCGGACGGAGAGGGGTCTTTCAAAATACGGACACTTTATAACAATATTTACGAATAATCCATTGGGATTATTTGCGGCAAATCAAAAGCGTAAATTTATTTTCATTCTTTTACAAATAATATGATAATTGTGGCAAAAAATATATCTTACTAGTTGACCCAGTAAACTTCATACCATCTTTAATTTACAATAAGTAAAATAAATGATTTTGAACCGCTTAAAATTCCCTGAACTTTCATAAATGTATCAAGATCAAAATTACACAAATCGGTCCAGCCATTATCAAGTTTTAGCGAGACTAAGGAACAGCAATTCAATTATTTATAATTATATAGATGGGGTGTCGGAAATACGTGTAGCCTAAAATAATTAACTGCAGTTAGGACAATACTAATAGATATATAATTATATTGTTCACACATAGGTATAGTAACTTTTATATAAACTACACTCGGTAGGAGATCTGTCAACACATATTAATTCGATATATATAACGTATATCTATTGAAATGATAACACCATAGACAAACGCTGACTTAAGATATTTTTTTAAATACAGATATATTTTTGTCAAATTGACACATAGAAATTCAAAAGATTTAATTAAAAAATAACTGCGTAATTTTTTAATTCGCTTATTCCTCGCTCTCTCTGCCTACACCAGGGCCTGTAGACAAAGTAACATTATCCTCACGCTTCGCTAGTAGAAACGATACAAAATACGGGAATTACATATGTCACGTGACTGATTTATGTTATTTCCATACATTTTGTATCGTTTCTATTAGCGCAAGCGTGAGAGAATGTTCCTTTGTCTAGACCTACAGTTAGGGTGTCGGTAAAATGCTATAATTTTTTTGTGTAAATTCTACCGAATGGAATGTGAATGACATCCAATTTTACGTAGTGTTCCTTCTAAACATGTTCAATTACATAACACACGGTTATATTACTAAAACTAAATTCGATGAAGAATAAGCAAAATAAATTGCAAAGAGTTACAAAATTATAATTAAACTATTACATCTAAGTATATACTTTTATTACCGGCGTTCGGGTAATAATTCCTGTTATTAGCGAACTTTAAATATATACTTTATTTTAATTTTAGCATCATTTGCATCAAAACTCTTTGGTATTTCAAATTTAATGAAGAAATTTGGAAATTAAGTTTATACACTTTCTCATCAACTACCCTGAAAGTGACTTTGTAAATGCAATAACCAGTTGAAGTTGAACCTTCTTGCACAAGAATAAGGTTGATTATTGGACAGTATTATTAGTACTTAGTGCGTAAAATTGCTCAATCAATGCAAATGATGCTACAATTTCTAGACTAGAACAAAATTAACTATATACCCGCGGCCTAGGGATGTAAAGGCTCTCTTCCGAAGAGGAGATTTTCCCTGTTATGTTGTGTTATTTTACCTGTTATATTGTGTTATTTTACCCGTTACGTTGTGTTATTTAGATTTTACCTGTTAAGTTGAGTTATCATATCGTATTATTATTGCAGTGATTAGGCAACTTAACGGTATGACTGTGGAATGGAATAGCAAACAAAATGCGCATAAGTTACCTGTATTTTTCTTCGGAAGAAAGAGCCTCGGTCCTTTAGACCATCGATTCATATTAAGGTAGATACCTCTAGCGGGATATGTATCAGTTTAGAGCGTCGACTTTCCAACTAACAAAACACTGCGATTAAATGTCCAAAAGCTAAATAAACAACGGTCTAACCTAGCATTCAAATACTTATTTTCTTTTCGCAAAATAATTTATCAATGATATTAGACTTTTTAAAAGATACGGTCCCTACCGTACCGTAGTACCGCGTTCAAGTAGTCATAATTATCAAAGTGATAAACACTGCGTACGGAAGCTTTCTATCGTTTTGCTAACGCCTAATATATCCGTGTTTCTAATATCATTGGTGCAAATGCGAGGATTATTAAATTACTATACGTTAAGAGTATAAAGACACAGATAACGTAATAATCGCAGCGTTCGACAGTCGAATGTACGACGCCCTAAGCTCTTTGTGTATGGAAATGAACATAATAAATATGGTACCTTCACTAATGTACCGCACATTTAAGGTACCAAGTTGAGAATATTTCTATTCTCCAGCGATTCCTTCAGAGCGTAGAACAACTGCAGTTGTTGTTCTGGTTTCATGTTGTATACCTGTTTGGGAGACAAAGAAAATAAACAATTAAAAAAGGCAAGTTTCTGTACTCTCTTTTTAATCTCCACCTAATATCATAAAGAGGAAAGATTTGATTGTTTTTTTGTTTGTTTGTTTGCATTGTTGCAAAATTCTTTCAGCGATGGATAGCCATATCATCAGCGAGTAACGTAGTCTATATTTTATCCCCGTGCTCCCACGGGAACGGGAACTACGCGGGTGAAACCGCGTGACGTCCGCTAGTAATAAATAAATATTCCCATGCCATAAAGCATGAGCGTCCAGAAGGGTCTCTGGAGAGGTGTTGCAACGACCACTTTTCACCGAAAATACTTAAGTGACAACGTGAGTGAGGCATTATACATTTATACAGATAAATAAAATTTAAGTGTCTGTTTGTAATTCCAAAATAATACTTTAAAACTAAATGCATATCGTCACCGGAAAAGCAAAACTACTAAAGCGCCATTTTGGCCAATATGAGTTATATATATCGTTGAACTGGATTTTTTTTTCTGCGTCGATTGGTGTAGGTTTCATAAAGATCGAAGCCAATTTTTGGCGCTTCAGCACCTGAAAAATATGTGATTTTTCATATTTTCCATTCAACGAAAAATCCTTACGTAATAAAAATCTTAACCTTTTTTTTTAATTTGTCAGATAAGTAATTTTTTTCACTGTCATTAGCCACTTTTTCCTCATTCAGCAAGTCAAAATACTGTAGTTTGTATCATTATAGTCACTTCAGTATTTTTTGCTGGTTGCAAACATACCTGGATTGGGTTGATAAGTAAATTTGCTTTATGCAGGTATTGATGAACATGGCGCTTTAGTTTATTCTGTCTACGCAATTTTCTGAGGGGAGACGTGATTAGTATTTTTACTTTACGAATCTATGTATTTGAGTGTCTTTTAAGAAGTGTTGCATTCATGAAATCGACGAATAAGTATGGTAAACATGGTAAATTTAACTCGAAAATGGGCCTATGATTCGTTTAGTATTAAAAAATGTCAAAAAATATTACGTTTAGTCTTTTGGAATTAAGTTTTGTTATGATTACTATTAGATAAGTATTTAGTATTTTGTGCGAGAGTTATCACTGGCACACTAGGTTAGTAAAAAGATCTACAAAATATTTCTTCAAATTGCCTATTAATTTTGGGTGTCAATCTAGTTTCAATCAATTTCTACTGAAAATAATGAATATCATAATAACTAATAAAAAATATCATAATGAATAACATAATCCATGGGCTGGTAATATAATTAAATGAGGTTATCATTAACTTTTTGAAAAAACCTATTAAAAACCTAGCTATTATACCATGATTTCTTAAATGAAGAATATTCTTTTATCATCTAAGCTACCGAGATAAGACTAAAATTTATTCATAATTATCTCGTACCCTTCCTCGATATCATGTGTGGACGGTGAAATATTTCTTCTCTTACATTTCTCTATAGGTCTCTGTATTGACTCACTATCTACGCATATCGTATATCTCACAATCCATCAATTATATTAGGTCTTCCTCTACCATTATGACTATACAAATTCATACACGAAACTGTTTTCACATCATTGTCCTCATCGGTTCGTATACCATGGCGTGTCCATAGCAAAAGCTTATTCTTCAACTTAATTACTGGTGCTACATAAAAACATTCCCTTTTAAATTAATCCTAATTGTCATTCTAGTTATGCCACACATCCATTATCTCAATTACACACAATTACAATTGTTAGTTCCTTTCACCCCTTCACTTCGTAGCTCTATATTCAGGTCCATACATATACCAGCAGGGATTATAATTGACTTGCATATTATTTCCTACAGTTTATGGAGGAAGAGGTAGTCCAATATTGTCCCCGTGAACTGCTGCTGTTTCGTCCATCATCAGCCGCAAAGCCAGTTTAAGCAGACTGGTTATCGTACATCGCCCGAATTTATCTTCGCAGGACTGGACATACCACCAACTCCACCTATCACTTTTCCCCAAATACATACATAAGCCCACGCGCTCCGAATTTGACCTTTGTGTAAAAGATTGTTAAACTAATCATGCTAGCTCTTCCTTAGACACCCTCTACGGACACTTCCACTCACATTCGATCTATAAATTTATTTCGACAATCGCCTTTCACTCATCCATTCGATGTCCATACCATCTCAAAATACTTCTTTCAATTCTGGTCACCACATCATACTTCAACTTGTAACTGTCTCTTATTACAGTATTTTTAATTCGATCTACTATGGTAACTACCCAAATGTTCATACTAATAGGACACGAGCTTTATCATTCCATAATAATTAGCGTCTAGCACATCAGCTTTGTTGTGAAAGATGGGTACGAGCTTTGGCATGCACCATTCATTGGAGATCACCTCTTCATACATAGCTAGCGCAGCTTATTAAGAAATAGGGTGAGCATTCATACTTTTTTTAGCAACTTTCATCTCCTCTCTTTTCCATCCTTTATTCTACATTTCGGCAAATCATACCTGTATTCACTAGTTTACCATTCGATATACCGTTCCACTCACTAGCATCATTCAAAGACGTTTTATAGTATACTATAACAGAAGATGGCTGCATATTTCATACATATTACATGCTTAAGATATTTTGCATCTACCTCACTGAGTTTTTTAAAACGGCATAGTCTATTTTCGCTCCAGATCCATCATGTGAATATGCTAGATTATGGACCCTTTATTCATAATAAAAATTTTGTTTCTTCTGGCGAAGAAGTTGTCAATTTGTTGGAAATCATGGTAACTTTTACAGCAGATAATAGTGACTATGAGTTTCCCCAATGTTCGAGTCCAGATGTACCACAATCTTCAAGTATTTACTCTCTTCACAATTCTAATTTATTCTTTCAACTTCACCATTTAAATTTCTTCTCCTGTCATCTGTCATTCCAGCTTTAAGAGGAAACATGCCTTCATACTTTCATTACATTCATGTCAACTGTCAAATATTATTGTAGCAAAAATTATCCTATCACTCATTATTTTCCCATACATCATTCATTATTCAATTTACTATCACATACATGCCATTTGGTTTGCATTGACTTCCAATGTGATAGGGCTTGTAGCCTTTATCAATAGCTCTAGCTTTTGAACCCTTGAATTTCATCTTCTAAAGATATACCACATTTGTAAGTCTTACATTCAGTACATTAGCTAACTCTAGTCTTCTTCTAGTCATGGCCTATATGGTCTAACTTATACACATCATCATTTACGACTGGTCTTCTCCCTAGCGTCAGCTATCCATTGGAAAAAAATATTGCAAAATAATTATTTAAGCACTTAACTATTTTATTGAAAAATATAAAAACTGGGTAAGTAATAACAAGCAAAGCATAAATTGAAGTTCGAATTAAAAACGTTACTCAAAAAGACTTGTTATTCCTATGAATTTAGTATGCAGCTAGTACACATTGTTAGTTTTTACACTTTAGTATGACGGTTAAGAAAAAAAAGATTAATTTTTGATCCTTTATCTGTTACTTATGGCGTTTTGGCATAACAATGATACCATCTAATTGTGCTTTACATCATTTTTGCAATCGGTCTTTTACACATTTTATGGTGTTTAAGGGATATTTACTGAGTGTATAATCTATTCAAAATGCGTGTTAGTACTTTTTCTTAACAAACATTTCGAGAAATGTGGTTTGTCAGTACTTATCGTTCACTGCACTTAAACATTATTACGGAGATAAGTAATTTCTGCTTACGAACTATACAGAGCATAAGTACTAAAGCGACAGCTATCTCCTGAATTACAGGAAATATGCTGAAAATATTTATTTCAGTACATAGATAATAAATTCACGATATTTGTTTTCCTTTACTGTTTTTCGATTGGAATTATAGGAAAAGAGTTATGAATTTTTTTGTTAAAAAAAAACTTTAAATCGCTCTACTGTAAAATGGCCATTTGGCGCTTTAGTATTATAGCCTTTCCGGTGACGATATGAAAGTATACACGCTACTGACACTAAAAAACCAAGTTTTAAAATTTTACTCTGTCTGTCTCGCCGCGAGGCACAGCTAGTAATAAGAATAAAAGGTTCCAATTAGAATAGTTGGAGTCACAGTTCCGTATGCAATGATCTTCCCTTCGCTGGGGATGAGCATGATCACTCGCTCTCTCCACAATGAATTTGAAAGTGTTTTCTCAAATTAAATGACACAATGAAGATATGTTTGTACGTACTATGCACGCACGTGTGTTTAAAGTCCGGTCAAATTAGACCAAAAAATAAAAGTCAAGTTACCTAAATTCCCACTCAGCTGAAACTCGGTAAGATTGTTTGAAATATCATTAAAAACAAAATTTGAAAGGTCCCCATCTTTCCCCTATAAGGAAAAAAAAATATTCAAGGTCAAAGGTTAAAAAAAAGAGTTTTTCTCGATTTTCAGCAAAACGGTAAGTTTTATCATAAAAATATTTCAAACAAAAATTGTAGGTGATAAAATTGTCTACAAAATATTAATTAATACTTTTTTTTCTACGAGCCACCGTTTTTGAGATATAACGATTCAAAAAGTTGTAAAAGTTATAATCAGGGGAAAGATGGGGAACTTTCAAATTTTGTTTTTAATGATATTTTAAACAATCTTACCGATTTTCAGCTTGGTGGGAATTTAAGTAACTTCGAATGTCAAAATTTACCGGACTATTACGTATGATGGTGTGCAATAAAGGATATATTATTATTATTATGCATTGTTTTTACCTGTTGCAGCAACTTCTGCGGTGTGGCGGTGCGGATGAAGCTGGTGATGTATACATTGACGAAGGTGGCCATCAGGAACTGGCAGTCGAAGCGGTCCATTATGCCGCCGTGGCCGGGGATCACGTCTCCAAAGTCCTAAAAGATAAAAAAAAATATATACATACATATACTATACCAGGGGCGTGCATTGGATTTTCAGAGGGGTAGGCATAAACAATAAGCAGGTAGGGCAGGTTAAGTACATACCTATGTGACGCGGCGTAGGTTTATACGTCTTTGTAAAGATACACATACGAACATAAACACACACACGACACGAGTGTATTCAGTGATCACAAATTGTAACTTCTGCTTACCTGCTTATATGCAATGCACGCCACTGTAATATACTCACGCCTGTATTCCCCGAAGGGATAGGCAGAGGCGTTTTAAGATATTTAAACTGTTTGAGAATTTTAATTCATATCCTTTTTGGTTGGAAGCTTGGAACATTATGTAGGTTGCAGTTACAGGTATGCAGGTATTATTATTCCTTAAGTATTAATAATCTGATAGATAAAGCAAACGCCAGATTTTATGGCCGCTTATCCCAGTCGGTAACTTTTCACACCCTTCTTTAAGAACCTCGTGTCGTATTCCCTTGGGAGTACCACGGGCGTTCCGTCATTGTCATTTAGTTTTATTTATTTAGACAAAAATAAACCTAACTAAATGAAAAAAAAATAACAAAGCATTATTATCATATTTATTACACATGCTAGACCATTTCAGTTTCAAGCCAATCCAGTTTCTGACAAAACTAGAAACAAAAAATTTCATGATTTAAAATATTTCTTAATAAGTGGGTAGACCGACAATCGTAACGCAGAGAAGAATACTTGCCAAATGTTGAAACTATACCTTGATCTTAAATGCCCGTTTGAAGCCAGAAGCGAAGAATCCTCCGAACGGTCCGATGACAGAGCTGAAGATGCTCAGCGCCAGCGAGTGGATCATGAACGGGTACATGTTAATTTTCTCAGTACCCAGCTGGAATGCAATATAGTTAGTCGTAAAGTTTAAGGTTGGTTTTCGAATGCAAACATTTGATGGAGCTGGAGAGTTTTGTAATGATCTGATGTCATTATATATTGCTTTTACTTTTTAATCTTTCTTTAAGTTTTTATGTCATTAACAGATTTAAGGAAACGCAATAATTGGGGGAACTAAGTTAAGTTTTTTTCATGAATATGGATGATTACAAAGGGAGTGGAATACCTAAGAAGAGCGATGTTTGGGTTGTGTGAAGGACGATGTGGCTACAAATATGACGGCTGACAGAGAGAAATGGAAGAGAAAACTCATTGCGCCGACCACATATAACATGGGATGCAGATGAATCTTGACTCTAGTACATAGGGCATATCATTTTTGGAGAGAGGAGTTACATCATAATAAATTTAAACTTTACTCTGTTTGTTTAACCTTTGCAACGGCTGGACCGATTTTATCGGGTCTTTCACTGGTAATTAGCTGATGTTCTGCGGAATAACATAGAGTTTCCTTTATTTTAGAAAAAGAATGGGAACAAATAACTTACAACTTTCATGACAGGCGTAAAGAATTGTGGCGGCGTGTATTCGTGCAGACGGAACAGTTGCGAGGGCTCGCAGTCCATTGTCATGCGACCGAGAGACTCCGAGTACTCTATGGGACACACCAGGTATGGGTACTGGGACATCATGTACGCCATCTGAAATATATATAGCATTTATTATTAATTTAGTACCTGAATAATCTGGCTTTGCTAGGTATTTTATAAACTGATGATTTAATTTAAAAAAATAAATATTCAGGTTTGATTCCACTTGTAAAAATCTAGATCTATTTATCGCCCCCGTACACTGTGCAAACTACATTTCATGATATTCGTTGTAGTAGTTTCCAAATATACAGGGCGTATGCCTTATAAGGACAACATTTTCGGCACAGAGCATTGGTTGGTTAGTACATAACAATTTAAAAATATATAAAAAAACCCTTAAAATTTTAATGAATTTCTAATAACTACGTAAAGTACTCAAAACAGATAGTAAATATAACAACGAAAAATTTAGGGAATTTTTTTGACAGATGCTATGTGCCAAAAACCATAAAGTGTGCACTACATACAACTACGTTAACTGATTTATTTTAGCATAACCACATTTTCGCATTTATTCAATATGTAAAATAACTCACCACAAGTCCAAAAGCGACAGTTGAAATCCCCCCTCCAATGAACCCTTCCCAGGTCTTCTTGGGGCTCAGTTTGATGAGCGGAGTCTTACCGAAGAAGAATCCGAACACGTAAGCCATCACATCGTTGCAGATTATCATCGACACAGGCACTATGAACCAGATGAGACCTGCAAATTTGTGGAAGAAACCATCAGTATTATACACGATAAGCAGAACATGGAACAGCTGTTATGTCATACGTGATGGATTAAATTTAGTTTTTACGCAAAGGAATATAATTAAATAAATAAAATTGAAGTATCTGTTTGTAATTCCAAATTAACAGCTTTTCTGACACATCTTCTGTCTGTCTGTTTGTTTCGGATTATGTCGGAAACAGCTGGACCAATTTTGACGAGACTGTACTAGCAGATAGCTGATGTTACAATGAGTAACTTAGGATGATTGTTTATTTTTTTAAATAGGTCTTAGCGAAATAAAGTCAGCCAAGTCTACGCAGGTGAAACAGCACGGTATGATATCGTGTAGAATTCCGAAATATTAGTGAATTAATGGAAGTTATAAAGCGCCAGATTTCCATAACACATCCATTATATATTTTTGTATGACATTACAAAAATCAGCGTTACAATAAGACATAATAGGCGTTATTTGTAAACGTAATAAATAACAGTTAAATATGACAGCCGCTTATTGTGGTCGCGGTGGAGCAATCAAGTCAAATCGCCGTACCATACCCGAATATAACGTCGAACGTGTCGACCTATATTTTGACGGTATCTATATTATACGAACGCTATCACCCACAGCCTCACACTAAGGTTTTCCTGTATCGTCAGTGTTTCATACATTTAATTCCCAATACAGTTTATTATTACTTGTTAACTAAGCCAACAAACACATTCACTGCTAACATTGCATCTTCTTAATTCTTAAAAATGCGCAGCAGACGCGCAGATGCATCGTTAGCAGTGAACGCGTTAAATCTATATTAATAAGATAAATTACTTTTTGGTAGATCTTAATAAGACCTACAAACCCGTAGTACATCATTTTGTTCTATTGTCAATAGCTTTTGAAGCGCACGCATAAATAGGTTTTCGATTTTACACCTTGGGTTACAAAATCGCAATTTTCTTACGGTCTCTTCATTTTTATTTATTTTACATAGGTTATAGGCTATTTTATTTTTAGAATAAAATAGCCTATAAATGGACTATCCAACACTGAAAGAATTTTTGAAATCGGACCAGTAGTTCCTGAGATTAGCGCGTTCAAACAAAGAAACAAACAAACTCTGCAGCTTTATAATATTAGTATAGGTTTTTGAAGTATGTACTCTATGTGTATATTATTCAAAATGGTTAGGAAAAATGCGAGCACAAGGTGGGATTCCAACCCTGTAAACCGTATAGTTGATTTGCCAATTGACCCTATTACTAAGAATCCGTTGTCTATCTGTTTGTCTGTCTGTATGTCTGCCTGTCACCAGGTTGTATCTCTTGAACCGTGATAGTTAAAGAGTTGGCATTTTCAAAGATGATATATTTCTGCTACTAAAAAAATACTAATAAACAGAATAAATACTGCGTTCATTCAACAGAGGTGTTGAAGCTATTTCAAAATTCGGGAAAATCGGTTCAGCAGTTGAAATTTCTTAATGTTCGTTTTCTTAAATCTTAAGTGCTCATCTAACACTTTCCTATTTATAATATTAACATGCATTAAAAGCAGGCTAAAATGTGACCCATCTCAGAAGTTCTCAGATAAAGCTATAGCCAACGGCTGTGAAAACAACGACGTCGTTGAGGGAAGCCGATCATTGTCTATTATTATACTGTTGTTTATCGACCGGTCCGCGGGCCGAGTACGTAGGTCCGCGCGATTCCAGACAATTGGCTTTACACGGAAATTTAAAGCGGGATCCTTCACTTTGATTCGAAATCCATTTGAACAATTACGGGGAATCAATAAATCAATATAGATTGGGAACGTGGTCAAATATTGTACGTAATAAGGTGGAATAGAAAACTTATATGCAAATAGAACCGAAAGGAGTTATATTTTATTTTTAGTGTGTTGGGAAATAGTTTTGAATCTTCGGTAGGCGTATGTAGGTTATGTATTTAGAAACGTACCTACTAGGAAAAAATCCCTAAGAGAATATAAAGCCCTGATGGAGCGAAAAAATGAGGTACTTAAGTAGTACCTACATCAAAGAAAAGTCGACATCTCCAATGTTAAGAATCTTTAAATATTGGTACTTAATAAGATGCCTTAACCATTGATTGTTATAGTATCACATCAGTGCATTACATATAAGTACCTACAATGCAGACGGAATGGCGGACAAAAGCTGAAGACGAAAAATAAAATATATCTCTGTGATGCCAGCTCTTAAGGACTTCGTTATTAATTCAATAGCCGTAAGAGGTTTGAGTGAGTTAACATTAGTGAAGTGACGCACTTATCTCGGACGGCAATGTATAAATAAAGATATAACATAATGCTCCCGCCTGTATCCCATGGGGATATTTGCTACGTGCTTCGATCCTCACATACTTCTTTCGCTTCGTTCACATTAATATCTGGCTTACTTTTAAAGAACAAAGTATTTCATCTGTAGCCCAAGTTACTCCTTGAAACATCAGCTGTCTGACAGTGAAAGTCCCGTTAAAATCGGTCCAGCCGTTTCAGAGATTACCCGGAACAAACAGACAGACAGAGAAAAACATAAAGCTTGGTTTTTTAGTGTCAGTAGCGTGTATACTTTCGCATTTAGTGAAAAGCTGTTCTTTTGGAATCACAAACAGACACTTCAATTTTATTTATCTGTATAGATGTATTAAGTATATATCAACTTCCTACAATTGAAACTGCCGACGAGTTCGTCGCTAAGACATCTTACAGAATATCGCAAAAGAAGGGAATATAAAAACGGTATCCTAATAAATGTCCCGAAAGGAAATAAGGTAAGTGTTCAGCACTTGTATTTGCAAAACATTCCGATTATGTTCGTATCTGTTAATCAATGTTATCGTACGAACATATGGCGTGCCTAATCAACAACAGATAATATTGAACTTTTACTTTTGCAAAAATAGAAAACAGTTTTCATTTACAATATTTATAACAATAATTGACAAAGTAATGAATAATATAACGATAAATTATAATCTAAACCACCATAATAAAAGTTATTGATGAAAACCAGACTGAAAAACGATTCAATGAATTCAGAAAATTACAGACAAGCAGGCGCGTGGGACTTGGTTTTAAACGTAAATACTTATGGCATTTTAAAAATTAATTCAAACTGACATTAGCAAGATCGCAAGGGATGGAAAGTGAGAAGATAATTTTTTTCCCAGCAGTGGGCCACATCTGGCTCATAATCTATACAGATAATAGAATTGAAGTGTCTGTTTGTAATTCCAAAATTTTCACTAAGTGCTGACACTAAAAAACCAAGTTTTAAATTTTTTCTCTGTCTGTCTGTCTGTATGTCTGTTTGTTCCGGGTAATCTCTGAAACGGCTGGATGGATTTTAACGCGACTTTCAGTGGTAGGCGATGTTTCAAGGAGTAACTTAGGTTACTTTCATTTATCAAAAATATTAGAGTTCCGCGATAATAAGGATGAAACAAAATCTACGCGGGTGAAATCGCGGGGCACGGCTAGTAATAATAATAAAAGTAATTTAAAAGAAAATAAAAATAATAAATATAAACGCGTATTTCTCTTTGAGTTTACAACTCGAATACTGTCAGCTCTAAGGAGTGTGAAAATATATTATGCACATTCAGATATTTCTATATAACATACTCGTACCACAATAGTTCCAAAGCTACGTAACAGAAAGAACACTTGACACCCAAGATGAGGCAATGAAGCCATAAAACATTACAGCAATTCGTGTAAACGATGATCCGGTACATTCTCGTATGATTCACAGCGCACGGTCTATTTCTGTGTTCCCAACCCGTGGGCGAACAAGGTCTAGGACTTACAGACAAAAGGAAGCGATGAATGATTATAATCTTACGAATAATCTACACTAATATTACAAAGAGGAGGATTTTTTGTTTGTTTGCATTGAACAGCCGATCTTGAAAATTCTTTCAACATGGATAGCTACATCATCAGCGAGTAACAAAAGCTATATTTTATCCCCGTACTCCCACGGGTACTAAGGGTGAAACCGCGTAACGTGTGCTAGTAAATTGTAAAATTATATTTTTTAACACGCTTTTATTAGCTTCACCTGTATGTATGTATGTATGTATGTATGTATGTATGTAACCGACCCCTTTGAGCTCGATTTTGTCCTACTTTGTACGATCAGATTTAATTCAAACTTTGCACACCTGTCAAAAGTCGATGACAATGCAATAATCCGATCGAAGCATCCGATTATCCTAATTAGATTCGCCAGGATTAATTAATTTCGTAGAATGGGGTGCATAGTTAATAATTATAAACATTTTATTGACAGATAATGAGTAGAAGAATCATCACTTTGATAATATAATATCTTAAAAAGCGCATTGAATACACCCCACGCTTTTTTACAAAAATGTACATTCATTTCTAATTTACAATATTCTTTATCCAAATTTATTAAATTTTATTTTCTGATTTTTAGTTGGATTTTTTATGAAGCGTGTTTTTTTAGTTTTTTTAAACTATTATTTTTTTAAAAGAGTAATTACTGAGATTCTTTCCAGGTTCTTCCCAGTAAAAGCAACCTTCCGAACCTGTCGGTAGCATGTATCAATCCTCTGTAATCGTGTCGTTCTGACGATTTGAAAGTGCTTTGTAAAAAATCTAATCGAATAAAGATATTTTTGACTTTGACTTTGAATGTAACGAATTAAGTATAGGTATAGGAATCCAGCATACTTATGCGTAGAGTAAAGAGTAAATCAATGGTTCATAGGTTCAAGCAAGGATTCAAAGGTTGCAGTAGCTGTTTATCATCAGTAGGCCTTCGCCACAAGTAATTTTATTTAGAACTAGCTGTGCCCTGCGGTTTCACCCGCGTAGATTTAGTTTCATCCTTATTGTTGCGGGACCATAATATTTTTAAGAAATAAAAGTAGCCTAAGTTACTCCTTGAAACATCACCTACCTGCCAGTGAAAGTCCCGTTAAAATCGGTCCAGCCGTTTCGGAGATTACCCGGAACAAACAGACAGACAGACAGACAAACAGAGAAAAAAATTATAACTTGGTTTTTTAGTGTCAGTAGCGTGTATATATTTCAGATGCACATAGTGAAAAACTATTATTTTGGAATTACAAACAGACACTTCAATTTTATTTATCTGTATAGATTTCCATCTCTGTCCCTCTCAAACATAACTTTTTCTCGTGACGTGGGTACTATTAGGCTGGCAGGTGGGTTGAATGTTTATTTGCCGCCTTGGTTGCAATAAAACTTTATCGATGTGGTTTGGATCCCGATTCCCGATTATACGCACGCATATTATACGCATGTCAAAGCGTTCGCGATATTCTCTTCACGTATCCTCTATTCTTGTCTTGTATAATAAGTGTGTCACTTATATACCAAAAACATCACATACATCTATACAGATAAATACAATTGAAGTGTCTGTTTGTAATACCAAAATAACAACTTTACACTAAATGCATATGAAAGTATACCAACACGCTACTGACACTAAAAAACCAAGCTTTAAATTTTTCTCTGTCTGTCTGCTTGTTCCGGGTAATCTCAGAAACGGCTCGACCGATTTTAACGGGACTTTCACTGGCAGGTAGCTGATGTTTCAAGGAGTAACTTAGGCTTTTATTAATTAAAAATATTAGGGTAATAAATCTACGCGGGTGAAATAATAAATAAACTCGTGTACCGCAGTAGTTTTTACGACCACAAGGCCAATAAGGCAAGTCATTGGCCTACTGGTAAAAGCTACTAAGGCAGGTAAAATAAATATAAATAATATTCCTAACGCGTGGCATAAAGCGATAATAGACACGTAACACATAAATCGTTTAATCTTCTACCTAGCGCCTCCCGTGTCACCCCACACACTATTCCATTTACCCCAGTTAGAGACGGTTGACAGGCTTCAACGGCAAGGCCGACTTGACATAAATATAGCGGCCGGTTGTGCGATGCTATCGCGTACACATTGTCTATTGAATTGTGCCACCGATGGAATATATGGAACAATAGATGGTCTACATAAATAAATACATGAAATTGAAATAATGATGCAACTGTTGATGTGTCGCTGGATTTTAAGGAAGCGCTCTATGATAGCAAAAAATATATATCAAAAGTATTATATGGACGGCTAGTTCACTAATCTATAGACATATATATGTATATAATAATAGCAGTGTCTGCTTGTTATTCCAAATTAACAGTTTTTCGCTAAATGCATTAGTTAGTATAGTATTATTGTATTATATTATACATAAAAATATATCATTAAAATTATTGTCTACTAGTGGACGTCACGCGGTTTCACCCGCGTAGTTCCCTTTCCCGTGGGGGTACGGGGATAAAATATAGCCTATGTTACTCGCAGATGATGTAGCTATCCATTGCTGAGACTTTTAAAGATCAGCCAAGTAGCTTCAGAGCCTCTTCAACGCAGACAAACAAACAAAAAAACAATCATATCTTTTCTCTTCATAATATTAGTGTGAGTAGATATATATGTTTTTTTTCGGCTAATCTCTGAAACGGCTGGATCGACGTTTATTTTAGAAAAAAAAATATATCTAAGTAGTATTCAAAAGCAAAGCCTACTTGTCTATACAGATAAATAAAATTGGAGTGTCTGTTTGTAACTGCAAAATAACAGTTTTTCACTCAATGCATATGAAAGTATACACGGTACAGACACAGAAAAACCAATTTTTAAAAAAATTCTCTGTCTGTCTGTCTGTCTGTTTGTTCCGGGTAATCTCCGAAACGGCTGGACGGATTTTGACGGGACTTTCACTGACGGATAGGTAATACAAGGAGTAACTTAGGCTACTTAGATTTTTTTAAAACATTAGGTATCCGCGGGCAACCATGAATTTAAAATCTACGCGGGTGAAACCGCGGGCACAGCTAGTAATTAATAAAAACTTTGTCATAATGTCTATCTCACAGTCAAGATGCGAATAATACTTCATGAATTAAAAAATATAGCAATGTGTGCCAACCGCCATACATATATTCTACAATATCTTTCAACAGATTTTGACTGAATGAATAGAATGATGAGAACATTATGAAATCCTTATTTGCATAACTCTGCATACGAATATGTATGTGGGGAGCGCGGAACTTTTTGTATTTCATGCCTGTCGATGTCATTGATTATTTGGATGTATTTTGCTTATTATAAACAAGTTACTACTACACGGGTGGCTTAACTTTGGACAACCTTATTTTTAAAATAATTGTAACCTAAGTTACCTACTCCTCGTAACATCAGCTATCTGCCAGCCATTTCAGAGATTAGCCGGAACAAACAGACAGGCGTTTTATCGTATATACTTTCATATGAATTGAGTTAAAAACCTGTTAATTTGGAATTACAAACAGATTATTTTATTTATCTGTATACAGTATATACAGTGCCCATCCGGGAGCTCAGAAACTTGAAAGAGAGGACCCGCTTTGCTATATCCCTCTTAATAATACATAGTTATTGATGTAATTAAAGTAAACCCATCAGTAACATTAGCCCATTGAGCTGGAATAACTACGTACAAAAGATAAACGAAGCTAATTTGGGACACTTCCAAACATGACCTATTTAAACCAACCTTCCTACTTTCAATGTATCTACCAGCGATGGATGTGGGAGTATGTTCAGTTAAATATGTGTACATGATAAATATGATCACGATTCACGCCGTTGGTTGAAGCGAGTTCGAACCCTGGGTCTGGCCAATAATTATGTGACGAAAATGTTGGTTTTCCTTGAGTGCAACTAGATGATTGGTATGCATATTATAATATTTAAAAAATACAAGAATCATATACGAATTTTCGTTATTAGTCCTATACTAGCTTTACATACTACTTAGCTTGGCACTAAATGCCACATAAATATTATTTACTAAATAAAATGGAGTTTTATGAACGCAATGTTTGAAGTATCAGATCCTACATTGTTGCGTGACCAATGCTTTACTTTCAAATAACGCCAATTTAAATACATATACTGTGTTCAAATGTTCCAGACATTATAAATACATACATTTAAAAATGTCTCTATTTATTATATACCAGAAGATAAATATACCTCACTTAACATCGGTACAATACCCATTGATCGACGAATAATGATAACATAATTATTGACGCTGTAATATATGAACATTCCACATTGATAATGTTTGGAATAAAGGTTCAAGTTCAATGTCTGATTACTATATCCGAGTTGCCAATGCGCTGGTATTGTTCAAGAGTCTTATTTATATGCCACGATAATGATACCATTTCAAAACTGAGGGCCAAGTGCAAATTGTCCTACGACCATCGCACGCGCCGCCGTCACGTTGGAGAAAACGCGGAACACTATGACTGTCGGCTTACAGATGGCGCTGCTTCGAACACATATAAGGAAGCGTCTTTTCATATTCCATTGAATAGAGATAGAGGGGGTTAGAGGAAGGTTTAGTGTTAGTTCACTGATACTTTACATTTGGGTACAAAATAAAATGTTCTTAAGAAGCCAACCCGATGCCGGTGTCGTGTCGCATAGTATAAACAAGCTTTAATATAATCAGGCAGCGTCATTGAAAGACAATACAGTACCTACCGTATACTATAATGCATTGATAAAATAGGCTATTGTTATTAATACGCTTAATTATTATTAACGCCGTGGTAGCCGTCAGGTTTGTATAGTCGTTCACCACGCATGTGACGTACAATCCAATCCCATCGCTCTGTATCAAATTAAAAGTGCAGAAAGGTAATGTAGTGGGGTTTAAGCAGTTGCCTGTTACGCCAGCGACGCAGGTTCGAATCCAAGAAGGGCATGCACCAATGAGTATTTTCAAAAATGTATGTGCAATGCCTTCACACCACGAGCTTTACAGTGAAGGATAATAACATCGTGAGGCCTGCATGTATGAGAAGTAATTTAAAGACGTATGTATAGTGCCTGAGACGCCGATAGAGTCACCATCTGTCACGTTGGCACTTAATCATGTTCGGTGAAAAGTGGGTGTTGTTACTACACCTCTGCCTACCCCTTCAGGGAATACAGGCGTGAGCATGTGTATGTTTGAATATACTTTTTTCTAAATCCCAAAATATGTCAACCAGATACGTAATTTATGTAAGAGAGAACGTTACCTTCAAATATGTTCTGTATGATGAGATAGCTCTGCGTGACGACGATGAGCAGCGCGACGTGGGTCCAGGCGAACAGGCTGAACTGGCGCATGTAGTACCTCTTCACCAGCGAGAGGACGAACCACACGAAGCCCACACAGTAGAGGCTGAACGAGATGAAGCGGTGGTACGTCACCAGGAACTTCAGGTAGTCCTGTTCAGAAACAATAGAGGAATGTAGGCGTCATGTTAACACGCAAAATATTTGACATATTGTAGGTCCCTGAGTGCCAACGGTTTAAGAGGTTTAAACAGCGTGTGTTGAGAACTCCTTAGCTTTGAAGTTTAAGTTTACGGTACAATAATGAAACATCAAAGCTCTTAATACACTCTGCTTAAGCCGATGGCGGCAGGCCCCCTTTTCCGATGAATAAGTAGCAATGAGAGAGAGCTTAAATTGATGCCTTATGCCGTATCCGAGTATACAGCCCACAGAATAACCCACCCTCGCTTCGCTTCGAGTTATTTGTATTATACGTATGTCTATACTAATATTATAAAGAGGAATTATTTGATGGTTGTTTGTTTGTTTGTTTGCATTGAATAGGCTCCGAAACTACTTGACCGATCTTTCAGCAATGGATAGCTACTTTTATCCCCGTACTCTCACGGGAACGGGAACTACGCGACTAACCGCGTGACGTCCGCTAGTATGGGATAATGTAATTTTATGTTTTAAAGACCTTTGTACCAATGTAGACTTCACTTTATAGTAGTTTAAATTTCAAGACTGCAAAGTTAATGAATATCTAATGTTAACAGAACCGTGCCAGTTCCTGCGTTAAAATTCGATTGCTCTATATGGCAACAGATCCGCTTAATCGCAACCGACATATTCCAAGGTTGTTGTAGAATTTCGATGGATCTAGTAGAGCCGGTTACATGGTCATTTGTTATTTTTAAAGCTTACAATTTATACATTTGCGCATTGGAACTACATCCATGTGCTTATATTTTCTTAGTGATTTATTTCGTAAACATCAAAATTGTAAGCCTATTAGTTTTGAAAATATTTATATACTAGCTGTGCCCGCGGTTTCACCCGCGTAGATTTAGTTGCATGCTGGTTTTTTTAATAAAATTAGCCTAAAACACTCCTTGAAATATCAGCTAACTGCCAGTGAAAGTCCCGTTAAAATCCATCCAGCCGTTTAGGCGTGATGCCGTGACCAAGGGAAATGGGGATTAATTTTTATATATAGATTTCAAAATTTCCTGCGATACATATTTGTATAGGCAGACTTAATGCCATAGGCAAAATATATACGGTCAAATTCTAAATCCTCCTCCTTTTTTCAAGTCGGTCAAGAAAATTTCTGAGATTCTGTGCCGGGTTATTTCATTAAAATCAAAGCAACCTTCCGATTCATTTATAATTCTGTATAATCAAGTCATTCTCACGATTTGAAAGTACCATGCTAAATTACTAATAGAATAAAGATTTTGAATTATGGATAACAGCTTCACAGCTAAGCAGCTGATTAGCTGAATTTTGGTGATATTCGGTATTTATTTATTAACTCAACCTTGTATTTCCATACATAAGAATATACGGTATGGTAATATTATATGGTGGTTTAAAAGCTCACATATCAGTACCCATTGGGAGTTCAAAACTAAAGTAGTTAACAATTAAATCCTATCAAAGGTTGACGATGAAGTTATTAAATGCTAACGAAGTGAAACTAATCGTTTGACGACCAAAAGTTGTAAACAAGCGATTAGTGCTGACCGCTGCAAGCAATTACATTAATATATTCACCGTTATAGCTTTATCCCATGATTTGTTCATATAGATTTAGTAAATCTATACATCTATACAGATAAATAAAAGTTTGGAGTGTCTGTTTGGAATTCCAAAATAACAGCTTTTCACTAAATGCATACGCTACTGACACTAAAAAACCAGGTTTTAAATTTTTTCTCTGTCTGTGTGTCTGTCTGTTTGTTCCGGGTAATCTCTGGAACGGCTGCACCGATTTTAACGGGACTTTCACTGGCAGGTAGCTGATGTTTCAAGGAGTAACTTACTTTTATTTATCAAAAATATTAGGGTTCCGCGACAATAAGGATGAAACTAAATCTACGCGGGTGAAACCGCGGGGCACAGCTAGTAGAAAATAAGTAGTTTACGTTCGTAAGTGAACGGCGACTATAATATATATTAACCCAATTACCTACACAGTCATCAGCTACACAATAACCAATTAAGTAATAGCTAAGCTAATTGGTGCGTCCCAGTTACTAAATACTACTTAGTTACTGTGTCCGTTTGTTTCGCCAGAAGGTAAGTTATTTATACAAGGGACAACATTATATCCATACATCTATACAGATAAATAAAATTGAAGTGTTTGTTTGTTATTCCAAAATAACAGCTTTTCACTAAATGCATGTGGTGCAAAAAACCTAGTATTCAAATTTTTCTCTGACTGTCTGTCTGTTTGTTCCGAGTAATCTCTGAAACGGCTTGACCGATTTTAACGGGACTTACACTGTCTGACAGCTGATGTTTCAAGGAGTAACTTAGGCTACTTTTATTTAGAAAATATATTAGGTTTCCGTGAAATAAAACATGAAACTAAATCAACGCGGGTGAAACCGTGGGGCACAGCTAGTTTCTAATAAGCTGTCTGTCTGAAAAACAATTAATGATAATCGAATACAATCAGTCACCAATCATATAAATACTAAGGAATTAATGATAATAGTATTTACATTGTCCGAATTATTCGAATATTACAATACAATTTGCGTCACACATAATCTGCACCCGTGATTTCTTGAATAACTCTATACAGCTAAATACAATTGAAGTGTCGTGTTTGTAATTCCAAATTAACAGCTTTTCACTAAATGCATATGAAAGTACATATATAATAAAAACGGCTGTAGGTATACGTGTTTGTCTCTCTCTCTGTCTGTCTGTTTGTTCCGGCCAAGATCTGTAACGGCTGGTCTGATATTCCATTAAGTAATTTAGGCTACCGTTTTTTATTAAGTTTCCGAGAAATAATGCCACCTATAAAATGAAGTATACGCGAGTAAAATCGCGAAGCACAACTAATATAAAACACACATTTTGAAGTACCTACTCCAAACTAGACGATCAGTGATGGCCCTGATTGAATACTTTAACGATATCAATTTTGCACGTAATAATGAAGTGTTTATAGCACGCATAAAATTATCGATAGAAGAATGCGATATGAATCGTACGATATGTATTATCAATAGAATAAGTATTGTTGCATATTTGGGCGTGGAGGCAAAGTGGCTATCAGAATTGCTTACAAGTATCCGAGTAAATTATTAGGGATTACTTCACAAGATACTGAAGGTTGGGATGAGCTCTAAGGGTGTAGTGCGAGTTTTCTTAAAATCGCCGTCACAAGTCACCGCGTCGACGTAAACGCACATTTGTATGGGCTCACAATAGTGTCAACTTTAGTGTACCTTCCTAGATAAAGATTTTTTTTGGATGGATTTATTTATTTCTTCATTTTATTCGAAGAAGCTGGAGGAAGCTATTTCAAACATTTGAAATGTTAGCGGCGTCGAATAAATCAAGAAATAAATAAATATACAAATAATATCTTTATCTAGCTCGTCCCTACTAATATTATAAATGCGAAAGTAACTCTGTCTGTCTGCCTGTTACGCTTTCCCGCTTAAACCTCTCCACCGATGTTGATGAAATTCGGCACAGACAATCTTTAGACCCTAAGAAAGGACATGGGCTACCTTTTATTTATTAAAAATATTAGGTTTCCGCGACCATAAGGATGAAACTTAATCTATGCGGGTGAAACCGCAGGGCACAGCTTGTCAATATATAAAGCTGAAATTTGTTTGTTTGTTTGTTTGAACGCACTAATCTCAAGAACTAGTGGTCAAATTTAAAATTATTTCACTATTAGATAAGTAGTCCATTTATCGAGGAAGCCTACATATAGGCTTCATCACGCTAAGACCAATCTCGTATTGAAATTAGCGTTAGCCCAATGTAACTATTCCACGCGGACGAAGTCGCGGGCAGTAGCTAGTTGATAAATAGACTGACAAACTTGCAATCATAATTATTATAGGAAGGTGGGATATGCCAGAAACATAGCTTTTTTCTGGATTAGGTTTTTTGTTTACAAACTTGTGAAAAATCAGTCTACAGCAATGACGTTGCAGAATACACTATCAAGTTATTAGGTGGGAATATCACTCGATAAGGTAAACTTAACGAAAACAATGACATTAGGCGATGAATGGATAAGATTTTTTTTATCCCAGATAAAAAAAATCTTATCCATGCATCGCCTAATTCGATGGGTGAGCCTTTGTTCAAGAGTAGACAATCTTCTGCTGATATCTATACAGATAAATATACTCTGTCTGTAATTCCAAAATAACACCTTTTCACTAAATTTATATGAAAGTATAGACGCTACTGACACTAAAAAACCAAGTTTTAATTTTTTTCTCTGTCTGTCTGTCTGTTTGTTCCGGGTAATCTCTGAAACGGCTGGACCAATTTTAACGGGATTTTCACTGGCAGGTAGCTTATGTTTCAAGGAGTAACTGAGGCTACTTTTATTTATTAAAAATATTAGAGTTCCGCTAAAATTAGGATGACTGACAGACTGACTAATGTATCAACGCACAGCCCGGACCGCTAATCGTAGAGACATAATTTTGTTTTTGGTGAGGTAGCGGTATACACTAAGAAGGGTTCCCAATTCCACCCCTAAGTGAAGTTAAATAGGCGTTGAAAGTATGTAATGTAGTTGTAAGTACCATGCAGGCGAGCATATATCATTATCGTAATTCTCCTGCCCTTAACCCACGTTATTTGTGGTCGGCGCAATGTGTTTTCCAGGGGCCTTACCATGAGCTCTTATTGCCATGATAGTTTCACTCATTTATGAGACAGATGTATGTGACGTGTATACATCTGTCACTGTCGCACAACTGAATTAACATTGCAATAAGAGCTCATGGTTAGGCCCCTGTTCCATTTCTCTCTGTCAGCTGTCATACTATTCACTCCCTTTCGGCATAAGTATCATCTTTCACACAATTCATCATCTTATCTTAGGTCTTCCATTGTAAAACTTTTTTTATAACATTGTCATCACCCCTCTAAGTAAATGAGGGAATCGGGGGTCGCATGCTTAGCCATGAGCTAGTCCTTGGTTTAAAAGTAGCTCCAACTCTTTCTATGATACAGATTTCAAAAGGGATAGACAACATTTTACTCCGAGTTTGGTCTAGTTTTCTTTTAAACCGAGTTTTGTAATAGAATTAAGTATCCACGCAAAGTGTATCAACCGAAATAATTTCCTTGTTTCGTAACCAAGTTGTATACATTTTATGAATAAACATGATTGAAATGCATATTTATAAAGGTGCACAAGTGTTTGACCTATGTTGTCAGAGCGTTAGAATCCACATTAGTGTGCGGGGTTGCACAAGGTCAGCGTTACACGTACACGTTAAACACAAATATATCATGGTTAATAATGTACTGTTTACTTTACTTATAATAGCGTCATTGCGAGATACGAGATAATCAGTGAACAATTTAGGTCTAAGTGTCCAGTATGGGTCCACAAGGCTGCAAGCAGATCCGACGGACGTCCCGGTGAAACCCCAGAGCATATTGGACTGCACTTCACAATAACTATGTCATTTGAATTTTTATAATAACGGAATAAAGCATTGTAACATTTAATCTTATATATATATTCTTTATAACCATGAATAAATAAATCCTTTCGTATCGAAACGACCTAAAAGCAAATTGTCCTACTTGCATATCGACTTAAGCAAAATGTCGCGAAAACGAAAACACCCTGAAATCACAATGTTTTAATGACTCGGTTTAAGGACTAGGCTTAGTTTGCAAATACGAGAATTTGTCCGTCACAAATTATATTTTCTAAAAGAATTTGCTTTC
Organism: Watsonalla cultraria; assembly: GCA_964035505.1. NCBI lineage: Eukaryota > Metazoa > Arthropoda > Insecta > Lepidoptera > Drepanidae > Watsonalla > Watsonalla cultraria. The sequence goes on from OZ037715.1 coordinate 2,403,879, forward strand.
ATATCACAATTATCCCTCATTTTTAAAATTCCAATAAAAGTAATGTATCTCATTTTTTCTTGCTGTGTATAAAAACTTCATTAGCTTCCAATGAACCAACACAATATGACATAGATAAAAATTCATTCATAAACAAAAAAACGCGGAAAACATGTCGGAGGCTTTAGTTGTAAAAGAAGTACTCACAGTCCGATTGATGACGACTCCAAAGTAATCAATCAGGTTCTCTCCGTAGAAGAAGTAGTTGGACGTCAGCAGGAAGTACCAGGAGAGCGAGCGGAACCAGGGCAGACCGTGCACGCGGTACACCGCGTAGCCGATGTTGATAATCTCCTCGAAGCATTTCACTTGGACACACAGTACCTGTAATTAAACTTAGTATTAACCTTCGGTAATGAAGAAAATTCCACCTTATGCCACAAAAAAGTGGTGGCCGTGGGGTTTGAGCTGTCGCCTGCTATGCAAGAGACGCAATTTCGAATCACAGCCGGGACCTCGACCAATGAGTTTTCCTAAAAATCTTATGTGCAGTGAATTCACACCACATGCTTTACGGTGAAGGAAAACATCGTGTCTGAGACGGCGACGGACTCATTCTGTCACATTGGCTCTTAATCATATTCAGTGAAATGTGGGTGTTGTTGTTCAACACCTCTGCTTACCCCTTCTGGGATGGTGTGAGCATATTTATTTTCTTTTATTTGCTTGAAATGTATTACGGGTTAAAGAAAATACTTAAACATGATGTTGCCATGTCCATTCTACAATCTGAGCTACAAAACCAATAAACAGTTCAGCTACTGAACCAAGTATGCCAAGGCTTTGGCCTGCCAATTCTAGTCCAAGGGATTGGTGCAGTTCAAACCTACTGATATTGTTACTTACCCAATCTTCTTGAACATTTCAACAGGGGCCCAACCATGAGCTCTTATTGCAATATTAATTCAGTTGTGCGACAGTGACAGATGTATACACGTCACATACATCTGTCTCATAAATGAGTGAAACTATCATGGCAATAAGAGCTTGTGGTAAGGCCCCAGAGGTCCTAGATATGATCTCTGGGTCAGACAAAGTGTTATTATATTGTAATTTCCCAATAGTAACTCAGAGTCTAAATAAATGCCTGGTTAATGGCAATGGGAGTGCACCCTATTACATAGGACTTTATAAAAATTTAAATGTAAATGATTTATTCAGTTTAGGCCCTGGTAAGGCACCTATGAATGTCAAGGAATTGACCACCGGTTCGGAAACTAGCCTTCTGAGAAGAACCGGCAAGAAACTCATTATATAAATACACACCTCTGTCAACCCCATTAGGCAATAGCTATGTGGACATGGTGAACAGTATAGTATATACAGTGTGAAATGATAACTTACCGTAATCATGAGGGCCAAAGGACCTCCATAAATCAGCAGACAGAAGGCTCCGATCATCAGCCAAGTAAAGATACCCCGAATCACCCAGTTCCTCCATCTAGTCCACAATGGCAATGTTTAAAATAATAAAAATAAATATTCAAAACAAATACACATAAATATATTGTAGTAAAAAAAATTTAAACACTGTTAGAAGGTGCAAACCAATATAAACTCTAAGTATGATTGTTCATTTACAAAATCTACAAAAATGGCATAGAGCCTAAAAAGAATATGTGATTTTTTCACTTATATTTTAACTAGCTGTGGTTTCACCCGCATAAATTTAGTGTCTTCCTTATTGTCGCAGAACCCAAATATTTTTAATAAATAAAAGTAGCCTAACTTACTCCTTGAAACATCAGCTACCTGCCAATGAAAGTCCTGTTAAAATCGGTCCAGCCGTTTCCAAGATTTCCCGGAACAAACAGACAGACAGACAGACAGAGAAAAGTTTTAAAACTTGGTTTTTTTGCGTCCGTAGCTCAGAGTAGTCAGTAGTGTACACTTTCATGTGCATTTAGTGAAAAGTTGTTATTTTGGAATGACAAACAGACACTTCAATTTTATTTATCTGTATAGTAGTGTTGATGTCATGGATCTAATTTATACTGTACTTATAAAAAGCAAAATATAAATAAAACTTGTCTGTCAGTGTGTAGTGTAACAAACATGTTTGTCTGACTTGGGTAATTATTAATAAAGTAAATAAAAAAATACCAATTAAGTAAATATTTGCTTATTATAATAAGGTATGTTAGCAAAACATGTTGTGTGTTCTATTTTTAATACCATCTATGTTTTGTGCGAATAAATACTTATTATTGCAAAATATGACACTTCTTTATAAACATCCAGCTATTCTTCTCCAAATCCCATAATTAAGAACCCCTAAATATTAATAAGTACTTGGTTCAAATGTAACATTACATAATTTACTATGTAAATATTTACATACTCTTAAATTGGGTAAAATATGTAAAATCCTTTTTTAAAACATATTTCATGTGAATAAATATTATTCCTATTTCTTTAAATCATACTTCCAATAATTTCAAATTTTAAAAGCGTTTTTCTGTAAAAATACGTTAGTATTTAATTTAAGTACTTGCCTTGAAGATAGTCCAGAGAGTGCCGAATCCAGAAGCTCGGGCGTCTTGTCCGTGCCTTGGGGCAAAGACTTTGCCATTTCGTCCACATACTTGTCTTCCAGCCCCTTCTCCTCCTCCGAATCCACCTATCAAGGTAACGTTGCATAATAAAATACCAGGAAGACTATTTAAAAACTGGTTTAGTTAAAAATAATAACAATACATCTAATTGATCGGATTCTCCAGCCGTCTCCACTTTGTCGTTACCGTCACCTTCCCCGCGGCGATGTCTAAGCTCACTCATGTTAACAAATGTCTGTACTATTTAACTACACAGAATTGAAATTTTGCACGAACTCAGATATCGTAATTGAATATTTTAATCCATTTACAACAGAAAAACAGACGATGTTTTCTAGTTTTACAACGACAGCGACTGTCAAACGAAAAATCAATATTGTTTTTTTTAACAAGTGTGGTGTTGCTACTTTCTAACTAGCCACTTGCCACAGACGACATAATAAGGGAAAAAAATATTTAATTCAAATTAAATTATTTATGCTAATAGGTAACGTAAAATATAAAGTAAGAAATAATCACTATTATCTGTGATCTTACAAATACAAAGTAACTAAGTGAAGTTACGATTTATGAGCGCCAAAAGAAAATAATGAAAATACTACGCATGTTTTTATTCGCCTCACGTCAATAATGTAGACAGAGACATACTCGTAAAATAATTATACTGCGCTATTGGTATGAGCTCTTATGAACTCGTAACGGGGCCTGTACCTACTTTTAACGAAACTTGCCACCGTACTGAATTACTTTTATTATTTAACGAAATTTATTACATAATCGGAGTCATAGCGGGAAAGCTAGTTAGTGCATTTAATTTTCGTCGTATCGAAGCAATATTCGCCTTGCTCACGCTCAAATTTCACGGAATGGAAAAAAGAAGGCCCGCTGTTTCTTTATTAATATGTCCCTATTACTAAAGGGTTAGAATTTATGTATACTTTTTAATATAGTCTTCATTTTATCGTTTGTATTTCTAATTTATACGTAGTTCGCTGTGATAATTTCGTGTTTTAAATACCTAAAAAAACAATTTAATTGGGCAACATTAACAACCAAAATGTCAAATCAGTCAGAGAGCAGAAAGAAACAAAAAAAGTGTTGTTTGTTGGTTGGTTGGTCGTTCTTCGAAAACATAAACATGGCGAGCGAATTGGACGAGTTTGAAAAAAACATTGAAAATGTAAGAATTGTTGTATGAATAAATATCACTGTGAAGAATTAAGAGTCGTCTAACTAATAATTTGTAATTTCAGTTGAGATCTGATGTAAGGAAATCGTTTGCGCGCGTCTACGCAACTATAAAAGCCAGGGAATTAAAAACTTTGAGACAGCTCGACGCTTTACGGAAACAAAGCGAAGATGACCCAGATTTGAAGAGGAACTGTGTTCAAAATATCAGAATAAGTTACGAGATCGAGCCTACGTTGTTAGAAAACGTAAGTAATTTTGGTGCGATTGATTTTGAGAAATTGAATTTTGATAGTAGTACATTCCTATTAGAAGACTATGTAAGTCCTGAAGATGATCACATGTATTTGTATAAAACTATAGAAAAAACGACCATGGAAGTCGATGATAACTTAGCTATTGAAGAGGCTGCTTTAAGGCAAATAACAGCACCTGGTAATTGTGTTTGTTTTGTAAACATTCGGACTGAAGATGTAGCTAAGAAATTTAGAGTTATTGAACCTAATACCAGCCCCATTAAAGTTGCTAGTGCAGAAAATATAGTCCACAAAGGGGTCAAGGAGGTTGAATGTCCAGAAATAAGTACAGATGAATGTAAAAGTATAGAAGAAAGTAAAAGCTGTAATATCAATGCAGATAGAAGAAAAATTGATCCAACTGATGATTGGCTGGAATCTATAAAGGGGCAGACTGAAACGGAACCATCACAAACTGTTGACGTAATGGAACATAGTACTATTACCTGCTTGTAGTAGCTGTAACATTCTAGTCTTAGAACCGCTATTAATTTACTTAAGCCCATGAGCTGCTAATAAGAGTAATAAAATTTTATATTTTGTATATAAATTTTACTCTTTCCTTCTTAACAAAATCATCTGTAGCCTAGTCTTGTGTCAATCATATTTTATTCACAGTTATTACAGGTGCTATCACAAGTTTTTATTGCACACCAGAACTTGCTACTATGTACATGCTCATAACTGATTGTGGGACCTGCTGCATTATTCACTAAGATTTCTCCGCGTCGCACTTGTCGTCGAGTATCCGTTTTAAATATATGAAATTGAGCCTTATTTTTGTATGTTATGTATCAATTTCCTATGATTGAACACAACGCTCCTCGTAGAGTTTGATGCTAAGAAACATTAGTGAATAACCCGGCTGTATCATGTGATATGAGTCAGGCAGTACAAGTATATGGCATTTAATATTTTATGTACCATGCAGAATAGCCATGGGCGCCACCAGGACTACATTCAGGGAGGTGCATCAGCATTTACACACTATCTGTAGGTACTACTATTTAAAATTTTTAAGTATCTCTTGTCTGTTTCATTTTCTCATTTAAACAGCTGAACTGAATTGGCTGAAAATGTTATACTTCCAGTTTAAACCAAAGATGAATGAATGGTACTTAAATGATAAATATTTTTTTCTCTATCTAGGTTTCCTTTCAAACGTAGACTGCACTAGCACCCTGCTGCCGGCGCCCATGAGAATACCTACCTTAATACTTAGATTGGTGACTCTCTCTTATTCTTTCAAATATTGCTTTTCTAGACAAGTAGCCTTTTACTTAAAATTCGTTTTCATATTTAGACTAGCTCTGCCCATGAATTTCTCTTAAAAAATCTCGCAAAGCTGAGACACATCCCTGTTGAGACCTAATTATTATTTTATTAAAAGAGTGTCTCACTACTGGGCTACGACTTCCCTTCTCTTTTTTCTGTGACCTATATTAGTAAGCCTATATATTTTTCCCTAGGAAATCAAAAACATAATTTTTTTTTTAATCTGACTGGGTCATCCAGATATTAGTGCATTTAACCAAAGCATCATATTAGCTTTTCAGCTTAATAATATTATTAGCATACAACAAACAAACAAACATTCTTTTGCATTTATAGTATAGTTATTTAGATACCAGACTGCTACATATTTTTAGATTTATAAAAATCAACCTTATTGCTGGGGTGTTAAATAAAACCAAAGTTATAAGCATCAACTTATATTGTTAATACATTTTTACAAATGGCGTTACTGGACACTTAGGACTATATGCATTGACTCTGATTACATCCCCTAATGAATAAATATTAATTTTCGGCTTCCATTCGTGAGTACAACATTACACCAGGTTTATGCTCATTGAGACCTATCGCAAATATATTCTCTAAAATAAAACTTAAATAAGCTAGCCATCCTCTTCTTAAACTATGCATAAGAAAAGGATAGGTGATTTTATTTTAGAGAATAATTACAGATTCCGGCCACTTGTATGGTATTCGCCCACATCATGCATAATACTATGGTTTTATGGCACTTATTACATGACATACATTTTACAAATCATTCCTATAAATTCCCACTGTTGGATGGACTCTGTTTGTTTTCATGGAGAAAGGTATTCTAGTTTGTACTCGACTTTTCACTGGAATTCTTGTGATGGCACAAAAACAGTGCTCGTGGGGAAAAGCTTTATTTTAATAATGATTACCAAATTGACCCCAAGTCTTTTATTAAGACAATTTGACAGATGCAGTCTCCTTAAAAATACAATAATGCATGTGATTCCCTTCAAGACCCTTTTAAATCCAAATTTTGGAAATGAATGCAGACATTGTCTGGTTACCTAATTGTGGTAGATACGAACTATAGGATAGTGGAAGATTGTTACTACATTTTATAATGAATATTACAGTCGAATTAGGCACTAAATTCCCATGTAAATAAGGTCAATATTAGGCCACTTTTTTCACTCGAAACTAATTGTCGCATTGTTTCCAAGTGAGCTACAGACTAAGAATCATGCGATATTGATTCATTATGGTTACATTATGTTAAATAATTTCTACGTTTGATGATAAGTTAGTAAAAGACAAACAAATTTAATTAGAAGGATACAATGATATTTTAGACGTAATTTCATAAGTTGGGAGTACAAAATCTTATATGGGTTCAAACTAAATATAGTGCGTATCTAAAGCATGTTATAAAGTAGTAATTAATAAGTTACAACTACCTTACATAAGTGTTAACACTACTATTGTACATTTTAAACAAAATATTATCTGTAAGTTCTATACAAGGCCGAAGTCTGTGCAGACCGCGGCGACATCTCGGTTGTTCTGCTTCTCCGAATTGTTGGCTGCCATATTCAATTCGACCAGCGTATCCACGCTGTTAATACTGACCCCTTTCAATATCTTCTGAGCAGCTAAACTAGTAAAGTTAAAGCTCAAGTCGCTTAGACTTGGAAAATTGTAGAAATCCTGATTCTCCTTCTTAATATCCTGACTCAGGCTGTATCTTTTCTGTTTGTTCTCCAAACAGTTTAACTTCTCCGCTGACATATTGATGTCCTTGATCGATTCTTGATTCTTCGCTAAATTCGGCTCCGAACCCAACACTGTCGGTTTCTGATCTATCGCTTTCGTCAGCAGATTCGCTATGGAATCTGAACTCATTCGGTTGTTAACATTCGGCAAGCCGTTAAGCATCTGCAACGCAGCCGCTTTCTTCAATAAATCAACGCTCTTTAGTTCGCTGTTCGAGTTAATGTTCGTTTGGATTCCGCTGTTGGCCGACGACAAAGAGTTCTTTTGGTACCTCAGACTGCCCAGTGAACCTATAATGTTATCGTAACTTTTAGTGGGCGTCGATGGATTGCTATTGGCGATAGTTTCCGTGTTATGAATGTTATTATGAATTGCTGGAGAAGCCGGGTTCGAAGCGACCTCGTTTGTATTATTTAATTGGTTTTTGTATACGAAACTGTTGTTATTTGTGGCACCACCTATTTGCAAGGAAAGTTTACGATTATTATTCATGCCCGTGTCGTTGATGGAGTTCTTATTGAACTTGTTTTCTTGTACTTTAACAGGTTCCGGTTCCTGATACATCTGCTGTTTGTTTTTCTCGACACAGACGTCGAACGAGGTCTCAGTTGGGTTTTTTGATGCCTGATTTGCAACACCGTTTTGTGACACAGACACTACTTGTCTATCATCGTTGATAATGTAAATGTTGCTTCCGTTACTGGTCTCTGTAACTTTACCGTTTTCGAAAGTGATAACAGATCGTACTGGGGAATTTTGTACGTAAACTTTGGTGTTAGTACCGCCACCATTTTGTGATATCGTATTCGTGGTAACTTTTAGTGTGATAGAGTTGTTAGAGTTGGAACTGGCCAGCATCGTCGTCGACGGGTTCTCTGCTTTGGATGCTAAGGTCTTATGCAGTGGGGTTGCGGTTTTTTTGGGTGTACTTGGACAGTTTTTTGGCAAACTTTTGGGTGACGTGCTTTTACCGTTTTTTACTGTTTCGCCTCCGACTATGGGTGGTTTGTTTCTGTACTTGTGCAGACTTTTGGGCGAGCTTTGTAGGCTCTGGACTTTAACGAGTGACTGTGCTCTGCTGAGGCCAGGTGCTCCGTGCGAGTGGCTGTGACTAGGCGAGGGCTTCAGTGTACGATCTGATATGTGCGACTCTAAGCTCGAATGGCCGCTGCTACTTGTTTGGTAGCTTCGTTTCATAAGTGAATTCTGGTCAATCTGACCATTTTTTAAATCTTTTCTTGGGGTGCGGTGTGTGATTGTGCTTTCTAAACTAGAAGGTCCACTGGTGGACATCACGTGATCAGAGTTTGAGTAATCCCTTCTGAGGCTGTCGCTAGGGCTTTCTCTCAATTTAGGATCACTGCTTCGTTGTGGGGATCCGAAGTGGTCTAGGATAGTTTTATTGGTAGAGCTCCTACTTAGGGTGGATCTTGGAAGACTACCAGAGCTGGGGCTAGATTGCCTGATAGGTGAGTGGTCGTAATGGCCAGCCACTGAGCCCGCGATCCCGGATTCGGTGGATAGGTGTCTCTTGTGCCTCCTTGGCAGTGTCGATGACCGATTACTAATCTCCGAACCGTCGTAGTATGATGACACGAAAGATGTTTGACTCTGCAACGACTCCTGAAAAACAGAAACAAAAATTTAATCTTAAGTCGATAATTCGCTGATAATTAACCTTGAGAAACACAAATGCTTAAAAAAAATTAGTATCAATTTATCACACCAAAAACAAGAAGCCGATCAATATTTACTGGCAAGCGTATGTCAAGAGTAGGCTAGAGAAATTAATTGATTTTCCTACAACACTGACTCATAAATCTAATTCCAAATGAAAACGAAAGTAGCACCGTAAATAATTAATGTTGAGTTGAATATTGGACAGGCGTTAAAGTGAAGCGAAATGAACAGGATGTCGCACGCGATTTTGTTGCGTAGATATTTGACTGGTTTCCAATTAATAAGAAAGAAAAAAAATCACTGTTTTAGTTCTCTCATGCGCAGAATAAAACGCTTTTCTGATATGCCTACATTACCTAGATATGGGAAGACGGCAAGTTAAATGGCGATTTAAAACCAACACATGATTAGACACGAAACTCAAGTGTTTTTTATGAGACAAAAGATTCTTTGGGGTTTGTTTACGATCTGGAATTTAAGTTGATACTTAAACTGTAAAGGTCTGTCTGTAGCTAAGTATATATTATTTTTATTATTTTTATCCAATTTGGTGTACATATTTTTACGTAGGTTAAGTATACCTACCTCTACCTACAAGATGCCTGGCTGAAGTTTTGCCGGTTCTTCTCAAAAGGCTAGTTTTCGAAACGATGGTAATTTATCGACGTTCATAAGTGTTCATAAGTATTCAGTTTTGGGGAGGAAAACTAAATAAATATTTTATTAAATTCATTTTAATTATAGACATATCTACACCAATTTTTATCAGTGAATAGTGGCCATGGTCACGGCTTTTGGAAAGGTTAAAGGGTATTAGGATTTTTACGGATGACCGTACCTTCGAATTGGTCTGCGTGGCAACGCAGTGTAAGTGAACCGCCTTGGAGTTGAACCACTCCGCCGGCGGGAACTGCGCAGAAAAGGTGCTCATAGCGCGCGTCTGCTTGCTGCGGCCGCTTCGTCTGAATAAGCGGGACAGCAGGGACACTTTCTCTGAAATATCATAAATTACACCGTTAGTAATTATTACCGTGCATTGTCTAGCACTTATACCTATCTACAGGTAATTCAGGAATAAGGTAGCTTCTACTAGTACTTGAGTAGTCAATGTCGACAACAAACTCACCGTCACACTGGCAATCAATTAATGTTCGGTGGAACTGGGTGTCGTAGTCGTAGAGAGACTATTTTGGGTGAAGATTTGAAGATTGTCGACGATCAGGAGTTCAAAATCCAGCTGTAACCTCAGTCTGTGAAGACTTTGATTGTACCGTACCTGTAACACTGTGATCTCAGGAATTTTATCGAGATACCCTCTATAGTAACTCCCTCCATCGGTCGAAATACAAATGGTTTCGGTCGCACTGAGCGTTTCCAAAAGTTTCCTTCCACGAGCCCTCTGGTTCCGAAATGAAATCCACGATGTGGTTCATGCAAGTGTCCACGAGCTATGTCGCCACAGTATCTATAGCATAGGGTTCTTCCATACAAATGAGAAAATATTTTTACAAGTAGGTCGGCAACTTGTGATGCCCCTGGTATTCTAACCATTGGCTGCGGTTATTTCTGTTTGGTTGTTAGTTAGGTTATGTTTGTGTCCGTCATGTTTTTAACGAAACAAAAGCCACCATTTTAGGAAGTTTATTTTAATTTTGAATTTTATCACTGGGGGTTGAAGATTGTAAGAGTATACACTCACTGGGTGACTGCGATTCGACACTCGGCGGGTAATCGGTGGAGGATGAACTGTCGGTGGTGTTGGCATGTTTGTGGTGAAGACTCCGCGTGGAAGCGCACCGCTGCAAGTATTTGCTGGAGGAGCCGAAGATCCGGAGGGAGTGCCGTCGGTCGAGTGATCGAGGAGCTGGGAACGACGCGCTCCGACGCTTGTTCGGACGACCGTAGAGGATTTTGTCGTTGGGGTTGCCTGGAATAATAAAAGTATTTTTTAAAGTTGCGTATATCCTCATTATTAAGAGTTAGTGGTAGTAGAGTTCGTAGTCATTGAATTTACTTGCTTCCAACTGTAGGCTTATTATTGCGGTAGCATTATTGCTGATGAAAAGAATTACAAATATAGATTAGAATGACTTCTTTAAAGATCACTTAGATAGCTTTGAAAACAAAATTAGCACTAGTAGCTTTTTTAACCAACATCATAAAGTTAGCCCTCAAAAGGTTTACGGATATACTTATGGCAAAGAAAGTGATCATAAACAAGTTACGCAGCGAAAGTATATTAATCATTGAATATTTTCCAGAATTCTGTTTTCTTACATTGAAATGTAGCATGACGATTCAACGCAGGCAAAAAGGCGAACGAGTTCCAACTAAGGTTAAACATGGCAAGAATAACCGGCACGAGACTTGATTCACTTTTTAAAGATAACATTTTATTTTGTCGGCAGTCACTGCGTTCCTTTTCGGGTCAAAAAACCTTTAATTATGTAGAAGCTTTGTGCAGTGATAGTCACATTACGATCTCTAAGGTAAAGGAAAATATCGCCGGAAGAAGAAACTCAAAGTCGACGTGGAGGTGTTTGTTAAAGCCTTTATCTATAATGACTTCAGTAGGTCTAGACAAAGTAACATTACCCTCACGCTTCGCTAATAGAAACGACACAAATGTACGGGAATGACATATGTCACGTGACTGCTTTATGTCATTTCCATAATTTTTTTATCGTTTTATTAGCGCGAGAGTATGTTACTTTGTCTTGGCTTACAGAACGCTACCCATGTAGCAAGCGTCCTCTTTAATTGCGTCAAGATATTAGTGACTAAATATTATATACATGGCTTATACTTAGGTGTATTTGTCCCCTTTGAATGATGATTTCATCTCAAAATCACACTCACAACACAATAAATAGTACAAAATCCAGACACCTATACGTCGTGTTCATTAAGTTTAGCTTTTAATGAAGTCTGCGCATGCCTGATCCTAAATGTGCCTCACATCATTAACATGCGTATTTATACCGCAATAAATCTGCTCGTGTTTATTTCTGTTGATCTTGGCATTTGGCAAACATTCACGCGCTTAGAATTTCATAAATTCCATAATGTTATTGTACGATGCCGGAGAAATATAAGCAAAATTAGTTTGGATCGTATCTGTCGTTGTTGATAGCCCTAAAGCGTTTAGGTTTAGGATCCTTCGCGTGCTTTCTAAGAATAAACGTTCCTAGCAGTACCTATTCCTGATGATTGTTAAGTTGTAGTACTTTGTTGCATACTATGTTGCAAATGTCAATGGGTGGCATTAAACTACTTGTAGTTAAGACTGACGTCGTAATTTAAAGGATTAAGGATGTACACTCTTCCGATGAAACGGTATAGTTTGTGGATATTATTAACCCTATTGTATCTCTCATGTATACAGAGTCGTGTTTCTCAGCCTGTAATTTTTTCACGGGGTTGAACTAATCCACTAAACCATCTGGTATTAATTATTTAAACTCTGAGCAACGATATATGGCGTTGGCGTGGCGCAAACCTCTAAGCTGTGATCCAGTATGTGTTTAGGGGGGCTGGTGCCCAACGTGGGACAATGAACGCGAATTCCATAAAAATTACCCTAACCGAATGAAAAACATCTTGTTACATAAACTAGGTAATTCAACACGTAAATAGAAAAATTTACTTTTATAATTTACGGTCAGCAATATTGAAATGTGTTTCTGATGAAATGGAATTGGAAAGCAAGTAAAAACATTATGTAGTGGACACGTGCGCTCGCGCATGTGACGCATAAAGATGACAGCGGCAGTTGCGCGCGTAAATCAGCTGTGCTGTGAACTTGACAGGCAATACGTTTAGGCCACTAAGCATCAAGACAGCTCTACACATGTTTTATGTGACGCTACTATATTGTTACTAAGTGTGCACTAGGTATTTAACTACCTGTCGGCATAACTATTTAAAAACACGGAAACCATGATCCGTCCTGCAGAAACGTCCTGAATACATAACAAGATTTATATGACTGGAACAAGAACTGTGTTATTTAGGATGTTGTCATGCTTCAAATGTGTTTTCTTAGTAAATGGCGAAGAATATTAAAGTACACACATTTTAAAGCATACGTATAACTCTTACATAATATGTTGAATAGGTAATAGGTATACGTACTTTGGCCACGGATTCTACTAGTAGATACTATTCGTTTGCAAATGGGTGACTAACTTTGAACCTCAATGCAGGTAGGTAATTTCAGATAGGCATCTGATGCGTTGCGTGTTATTTATGTAGGTAGATACATGTTTTTTTATCTCGTTATCGTTTTGTGGCCACTCAGCCGCGCTCACAGTAATTAAGATGAGAGATTCTATTCGTTTTACATTAATTTACTTTGCAGACGTAGATCATTTGCGTCAACGCGTAGAGGATGGAAGATTGTCTTTGAAAAATAAACGATGGATTGGTATGTTTTGACACATCGTTAAAATATAAGTTGAGAAGGAATGTAAGAGAGATGTGAGAAATTATTCACTTGTAAATATTAGGTTGTATTGAAGTATCTATTACATTCTTTAAATTTAATTAATACCTAGGTAATTGGTTGTGCCAATTTTTGGCTTCTTCAGATAGGTAAGTGCCGCTAACAAATAGTCACGTACTTCGAGTTAAATTACTGTCAATGTTTTACCTACTCATTTTTATTTTATTTTTAAGTCTACTTACCTCACACTGGTAAGCACTGCTCAAGTCTAAAAGGATCGCATTTAGATAAGACTAGCATCGCATCAAACAGGCTCAAGACTATTCTCCAAGGCGATAAAGATGAGAACGTCAAACGACCAACTTTGTCTCATCATGAGCCCTCGTGCTAGGGTTAGCTAATTATGAGATTGCTCCTAATTTTTCAATATTATATAATAGGCATACCTGATCAACCTCTGCCCAAGAAGAGAAAGTCGGGGTCCGTTAGAGCTAAAAATAAACATCCCTATAAAAGGGGTCTGTAGTTTTGTTTAAAGAGTAAAGTAGTTTAAAGTTTATAGAACATCTTAGATCATTTAGAGTTGAATGATCTCAGGTAAGAAGCTGAAGTCTTTCAGTAACTCGCCTGAGCACATCCCGGGAGTAGTTATGATAGTCCATCGGGATCGTTGTGCTATCAAACTACTTTATTCAGTTCAGATAGTTTTGGGCTAAATTTGCCTGTAACGAGTACAATATACGAAAATTCATGCCTTTTAATCTGGCGTGTCAAGTACCTTGGTATGTAGGTATTTATCAATAAAAAAAATAAAAATTTATACGTTTTCCCCAAAGTTATTATTAGGAAAATTCCTGCGCCTGGTAACCCTATCATCAGATATATCGTCCCGTAAGATCGGCAACCTTGTCCATTAACATACCAAAGTCCTACACATCAAGATACCTGCAAATACACTGCTTTATTCCAACAAGTTGCATTATAGTCTTTCAGTGCTGTTGTTAAGGTAGCATTTTCAAGTCCTCGAGATATGCTTACAGTCTGTGCAGTTTTGTCTGTTTCAAGTCGAGAATTTGAGTCCATTAACGATGCCAAATACCTAGTAGACTAAAGGTAATAATAATATAGATATGCTCAATTGCTCTGATATTTAACAGCATCATAAATGGACAATCATTTTAGCCCTTTCGGAAAAGTTCCCGTTGGGGAATAAAAATCTTCACATGTTTTTAGATAACTGAATGGGTAGTTTATAAGGAGCAATACGTAGAAAAGAAAGACTATCAAATATTTTCTCAAACCGTGGAAGAGATTGATAGACATGAAAGAAAAAAGAACGAACTTGTATCTTCAACACACATAATTTGAATTGCTTATGCACGTGTCGTCAATTCGCTTTACGCCGAGTGGCGTTACGTCGACCACAAGATTTGTAAATAAGATACCTAAATACATAGTCATTTCAGATTGTCATATCTTACGTGTAATTTTATTACACATCCAGGTACATATAACTTTCTTAGAACGACACCGTAAAACGCATGTATTACAAGATTAGAGATAGAACATTTTGCGACAAACACATTCTGGTGGGAAATTATTGAGACACCTAGAATGTTGACGCAGGATTTCTAAGAAGTGTTGTTATTAACTTGTTAACTATTCTATCTTTCTAAGTTATTGATAATGGTTAGGTTAGGTACTGGAACCCACGACTTCTACAAACCGTGAAGTTGCTCTGCCAACTAAGCGACTCGTGGTTTTAGGAGCCGCCTTGCATTATCTGTTGGTTGGCGTACCAAATTGTCCTTACCACTTAAATAAATTTAATGTAAACATGCATAAATATCTAATATTTATTGTATCTTTGTCATCCTAATATGTAAATAGGTACATAAATGCTTTTTACCACAAATCACGGAAATAGGTCAAAGTGACAAGTGACAGATATTGCGAGTCGTGTCGGTCGTCGTCTTTCACTCGTCGAATTTATTCTCAGCAAGTTTCCCTGACTGCTCGCGGCGAGACAAATCACTATAGGTACAGAATTCATTGGTTTTACAATACAGTCCGGTTTTTAAGTCCGCATACCCGTACTACATAAAATTAAGAGTAACAGAAGGGCTTCCTTCCATTGACATAGTAATAATATAGATTAGACGTTTTGAAGTTTTAAAAATAGTCTTTAAAACATGCGAATGACGTAAACGCGACGTGACACCTCTAACTGTCATTACGCATATTCCGTTTCTTTACTCATGCGCGCGTCTGTGGGAGTGTATCATTTCGAACGATTTCTTCCTAGATTCCTAATTGCTTGTACCTAAAGCTTATTTTTATACTGCTCGGGGCTCAATAGCCAAGTGAATTTTGTAAGCATGTTTGTGTGCCTTTGTTGTACCTTTAACCATCACGTATGTAGGTACGGGAGCTATTGTTTTGTATGTTTTTATATTGCCGCCATCACACACAATTTTAAATCGTGCAATTTGATTGGCTGTTGAGATTGTAAGTCTGCGGTGGGTCACTCGTTTGTTGATCGCACTCTGATAATACTTGCGATCTAGCAAATTCCAACTGGCCTCCGTTATCGCGAACACAATAACATTTCGTTGTATATTTTCCTGTCTTTCACTTTTGCGTAAGCAATTTTGCTATGTTTAATGTGATCTACATTTAAGGTTATTTTATAAACAGACTTTGAATTTTGAATTTGAAACAAAAGAATATCGCATCAAAAAAGGTGTATCATGATCCAGTCATAAGAATATAGTATTATCTACTTAAGTAGTAGCTATGTTGCAATTTTCTGATTTTCAATGTGCCTTTCAATGTGCCTAATATTAATTTAATTTAAATGCTTAAATGGTGTTGGATCATCGTTGACTGGGTGCAAGTACCTAACTATATAGGGTCTAGACTTTTAAAACGCACATTTTGGCACAGAGCATTAGCTCATGACACTTATCAATATAAAAAAATTGCATAATTTTTTTTTAGTTTTTTTGTCGCGCATAAATTGTTGCTGCAATATGAAGATCTAAAAATGATAATTATGCCTCTAACTTCAATAACAAAAACGAAAAAATAAATAAAAAAAATGTTAGGTGAATTTTTATTTTATTTTTAAATTGATATCTAAGTATGTACCACCAGCCGATGCTCTATGAAAAATGTCCGCCTAAAGAGTCGCGATTCGGTATATACTCACATTTGTTTGTATAAGAAAACAAACAAAGGATATTATAGATATTAATAATATGGATATGACATAAGGTCTGACAGATAAATGACGTAAGTCGTAAGTCGCTAATGGTTCCGGCGCAAGCGCAAGTCACCGCTCTGTAGGTACTGTACGTAAATATTCATTTCCGATACAAGATGCACTTTGCTTCCAATAATAAACACTCAATGCATTATTGCCTGTTAAACCTCTACTATTTGTTTTCGTTAAAACATGAAAGATTAAAATTACTTACAAAGATACTTTTCTTCCTAATAAGAATGCTTTTAAGTAATGCTTCGTTTGATTTAGTTTTTTTTCGTATTAGTATCTGTTATACAGGAGCCGTCTAGAGCTATGAGCGCTCAGTGAAAATAAGGGTAACTCCGCATGTAGGTATTTTAATCACGTTATGCTATACAGTGACGGCACCGTTGGGCTTGTATGAAAAACACCGCATTTAAAAACACATTTATTTTATCCATACCCCAATTTATTGCTTTTGGAATTAATTTCAGTTGCATTATTTTGCACAAAGGCGCCATATGTCAACTTTTTATTTTCTTTTCTTTCATTTCGTATAGTAAAATAATTATGTAGGTACGTTAGAAAATATTGTTAGAAATATATTTTAGTGCGCGATCGCAAACCAATAGTAAGTCGCATCTTAAGGTGATGTTATTTCGGGTGCGCTCGTAGTATGCAGTTATCGGCGCCTTGATCCCTTACACGTGGTTGCTTTACTTGCAATCATGTGAACGGAATGTATCAAAGCATATTGGAAGTTTTAGTACTTACTGTTTTTTTTATTTACTTACTTTTTTTAATACAAATTTATAACAAAACAATTACAGACAGCCAGTATCGAAATGAGGATGGTTAAGTTGGTATTTGGTACACGGGTCAAGTACCTAAGTGCGCACCGTTTTTAATATTTTTATCGAATTGATAACCTCCTCCTTTTTTTGAAGTCGGTTAAAAATATGTCACAAGCCGTAATAAAAACCAAAAATAATTTATGAAATTGGATGGAGCAGCATTTTATGACATACTTCGGGCGTCAACACTCGGAACATTTTAATTGAAGACTACATTCAAACACATCCCAGAATCCAGATATTATTAAAATATATCACCAACTCTGACTGAATGCTGCATTCCACAACTGACCTAGTTTCGAGATGCATCCGTTCTTGAAATAAAACTAATTAAGGAGATAAATTATTGACAAACATTTCACCAACCAAATAAATTATCATATTAGGGCCCAAACCGTTACTTTATTTAGCGATCCAATTGAGTATTTTGCCATTTGATTTACGATCTAGACTACGATACGTCTATGTCTAATGGTATAATATTAAGTTTAATAGTGTACACTTTAACTATTAGCGTCGTGAGTTCATTTGATATTGTACTATTCAGTTAGAATTGACGCAATTGTATTTAGTAGGTTTCAATAGTTGACATTTCGCCTACGGTATCATGTGGCCATTTCGGATTATTTAGTACCAAGAAATCATTATCATTAGCTGAAGTTTTCGGTCACAAGGAGTAAAATATCAGTGAATAAAGTCTGTATTTTTAATGAAGAATTTGATATAGAGTTCTTGTCTGTATTTCCCGAAGGGACAGGCCGAGGTGAACTTGTAACACACTCACTTTTCGCCATTTTTGTTTAAGTCCTAATAGTGGCAAGCCTATTGCCATTAACCAGTCACTAAACCAGACTCCGGGCTGCTACTGGGAAATTACAGATGGAAAACCCACACACTTTGCCCAACCCGAGGATTGAATCCATGATTAATAGTATAATGAAGAATGTTTAATGCAATAAGGAAGGTACGACAAAAATGTAAGTACAATGCGTAATGCATCTTATTGGTAAGCTTCCTGAAACAGATTAATTTAAATACAATTGAAGTATTTCCGTTAGTGACAATAATCTCTTGAAAAATACCTTATGATTAATTAATTTATTACAATAACAAATTATATAAACATACCTTTTATAATATATTTTAAACATGATAAAAACATTAGGTTTTCTACGGATTTCTTTGTTTGCTGAGTAGCGTTCAGTTAATTTGACAGCCGCAAAAAATATGTAAATGTAATGGAAATATGCGTGCTAACTGTAATAATATACATAATGGATTTGAAAGTAGTAATTTGCATAGTTCTAAGTCGAAGAGACAAACTTTAAGTTGAGTTCAGTGACCTGATAGTGTTGATATTTCTTGCAGTCTCAAATAACCTTGTACCTACTTGTAGCCTTTAGTTTAAGACGTACAGGTTGCCTACCATCATCGGTTTGAGCAGAGCGTATTTACAACTTCTGAGCTTTGACGTAAGTACCGTAAAATTAAACGTCAAAGCTAAGAAGTTCTTATTACGAGTTGTTTAAGCGATCATAGTTGGCCCCCAGGCGAGTAGAGAGTGGGGATAGTGCGAATGTTTTTATTCGCCTCGCGCCATATAATATACAGACCATAAATAGCCATAAATTGCCATAAATAGACAGAGACAGACTCATAAAATGACTACTGCGCATTCAAAGGTAAATAATTGCTTACTTGTTCTTAATTCGTGATGGGATCTATATACATCATCAAATTCCGAAAATGCAGTGCCTACACCGATTCAGCAAGAAAACAATACAATATTAAATCTCGTAGCATTTTATTAATCTCTTCGAATTCCAGCCAGACTTTTCTTGAAAGTTACAGGTTAGTTTCAAAACCAATGTTATCCTCCGCATTTAAGTGATTAAATTAAGCTTAAACGTAATAGAATAAGTACTTAAAGAAAAATTTTATTTTCATGGCACTATTAAACTGTGACCTGTTTTGGAATGGATTAGTGAGGCGGATCATTTGGGCCTTATAAGAATCAGCTGACTATAAAGTTAAGCTGTCCGGCAGTCGTTTAAGACGAAATGGTTCACCTATAAATATATTTTAAAGTAAATTATTCAGAGGAGTAAATGCAAGCTTTGTTAGTCTACTTAGTTTCTGCCTCCGAATTTTCCATCTAATTTGGTCACGGTCTGAGAGTTCGAGGAATATAGAAAGATATTTTGTAGATATATACATATAGGTACCTCATATGTTGAGCTGTATCGCGTTCACTGCTAACGTGGCACCTGCGCGCCCAATTCTGAGAATTGAATTGACGAAGAAGATGCGATGTCAGCAGTGAATGTGTTGATCGCATATGTAGGTCATTCAATTCATGTCCGCAAATGACATTGCAATCAGTGGTATAAAGAGGAAATTAAAAATCCTTCTCGTATCACTGGTAGTACGAGTTGGTGCTACGACGAGGAGGAATTTTTAGGTTAATCCCTACGCATACTCTGGATATGAAGTATGTAGCAGGCAATTGTTTTTCACTGGACATAACGAGACTCGACATAATGCGACTGCACGACAAGGGAATAATTCGAACTAAAATCTCAAACCAAAGATTCCAAAGTGTTTCGGCCATAAAAAATTTGCAGCGGCACCTACTTTAGCATTTAAAAATTTATAATGGATTAACTGTTAGGATGTCCTAACAATTTTACAGCGGATCTTTAGTGACAATAAAATAACAAAGTAAAGAAAATTGACTCGTCGATACTTAGTTTGATTTTCGTGATTTTTGTTTCGCCACGGTCTGAACGTGTCCAGATTTCAAATATTCCAAAACACGTTTACGTAAACTGAAAATTGAATTCAGCCGTTCTTGCTAGTTTTTGTGCTGTTCAAAGTTTTCGTAGTATAATCGTCGAACACAGATTCCATGCAAATGGTTACTTATTCAGTGGCATTTATTTCTAAGGCTGGTTAACGATCTATTTACAAATTATTCGGTGATTATTCTAGACATGGCCTCTAGACAAAGTAACATTATCCTCACGCTTCGCTAGTAGAAACGATACAAATTGTACGGGAAGGACATAATATGTCACATGACTGATTTATGTCATTTCCATACATTTTGTATCGTTTCTATTAGCGCAAGCGCAAGTGAATGATACTTTGTCGAGACCTGCTCAACAGAAACCAAATCATGTGTTCCGTCTTTGACCTTGTAAAGATGAAAAAAGCTTCGCGAATAAAATACCTACATGCGCAGTTACAGCTATTTTCACTGAGCGCTCCTAACTTGTGACGGCTCCTGTACCTATAGCTACCTGTAATCATTCAACTTAAGTAGGTGTTACAGCAAGTTTGCGTTAAGGGCAATGATGTGCAAAAACATAATGTACCGTTTCCTGGGCAATTATCTATTTGATGCTATGAACTTATAGACAAATACGATATATTGTTACGGCTCTGTTCGTAACACCATGACACATCAAAAATAGAATGATCATTATCTTCAAATTAATTCTACAAACGGAAATCCACCGGAAACCAGACACCCAAAGATCACAAGAAAAATCAAAAGTATTAACATAATTCCTTTCGAAACAATATGTCACATTATAATAAAATAAAACTAATTGGTTATATTGGATATTGTGATCAATGCAACTGTAATAAGGTATACAATACTACTGAAGTTCAAAGCAAATTTGGAAGTTGACGGTGCAGCTAATGGCAGGAAATTGTATCTATTAGGATATTAGGAATGTTCATCTTCTTTGATGTGTTCAAATGCTCGTTCAACTTGTACCATAATATCCGCTTTCAAGTTTTGAATAAGTATTAAAGTTATTTAAAAAAAAAATTATAAGCTGCTTTCCCTCGTTGGTCTTAGACGTGGCAAATGCTATTGTCGAAAAAGAGGTCCTGTGTTCAATCCGCGGGTCGGATGGGTTGTAATTTCATAGTACCTAGCAGCCCGAATTCTGGATTAGTGTCCGGTTAGTGGCAATAGGCTTGCCTTATTACAAGGGTCTTAAATATAACTGACTGTAGGTAGACCTCTGCTTGCGTTTTGACCTTGCGTTTTGACCTTTGTTTTGTATGGAGACGTAAAATTTCCTACACTCGCCGCTTAGGGCGCTTTTAAACGTTCCTATGCAAAATGAAGGATATACGCAAGCGATATCGTCAACGTAAAAAAATTTAAGGTTTATACTTGGGGCACTGAAGAAATCTAAACGCAATGTATAGTGCCTGAGTCGGCGATGGACTCACGTTGGTATTGGTACCTACCTGATTGCCTACTCGCCTTCGATGAAAAGTTGGTGTTGTACCTATCCTGAAGGCGTGAGCTTACGTAATATAATAAAAGGACCTACCTATCGTAGTTAACATTAAAACCTAAAGTAAAATCTTAAATATAATCCTCCCAACGCAACTCCGAGTCGCATTTGTCGGCTTTTTATCGACCATTGCGATTAGTGATCAATTTAATATTATGCACGCCTTTTTTACTCTTATAAAGTGATTGGCGTAGTGTGGTGATGAAACGATCCATTGTTTGGTGACAAGTGATTCATCAATTCGATAGACAATCATTGTTTTGGTATAAAACACAGATTGGTAACCGTTTTATAAGCGTGCTTCCCGCGCGGGATCGCTCGTCTATGAAATTGGTCAGTGTCCTTGGTCGGATTCGTTGGCAATTGCTGCACCTTATCTGTAATTAGCCGAAACTTAACAGGAATATTGCCTGATTTTTTATACGATTTAAAAAAAGAAGAGGTTATTCATTCAACTGTAAGGTAAATTTTAGGCGCTGAGCCCTAAGAACTCTCTTTCGCGATGAATGAAAATGAAAAGAGGTTGCAGTGTCGTTGCATATTATTCGTTGAATAATTTAACTAACGGTCGTTAATCTATACATCTATACAGATAAATAAAATTGAAGTGTCTGTTTGTAATTCCAAAATAACAGCTTTTCACTAAATGCATATGAAAGTATACACGCTACTGACACAGAAAAACCAAGTTTTAAATTTTTTCTCTCTGTCTGTGTGTCTGTCTGTTTGTTCCGGATAACCTCTGAAACGGCTGGACGGATTTTAACGGGACTTTCACTGGTAGGTAGCTGATGTTTCAAGGAGAAACTTAGGCTACTTATATTTATTAAAAATATTAGGGCTCCGCGACAATAAGGAAGAAACTAAATCTACGCGGGTGAAACCGCGGGGCACAGCTAGTAATAGATAAACGTCAAAGAGTTTTGTTGCGGACCACGTTCGGACGTAGTATTAGAACGAATTAGAACTGTGGTGGGAACTTGAACGTGACACCCACCACTGACATTATAACCTCCTAACATATCTAGGTGTATTGCCTAGATATTTGGATCTGTTACGTCAGTAGCTGGTTTCGGAAAACTTATCTTATTTAAATGAAAATTAAAATATAAATTATTTATTCAGTTTAGGCACTGGTAAGGCACTTATGAATATCGAGGAATTTACCACCGGTTCGGAAACTAGCCTTCTGAGAAGAATCGGCAAGAAACTCAGCTGGCATCATGTACATTTTATTACATAGTAAACAATGATAATTACAAAAAACAACATATAAATTTATTCTTCTTCTTCTTGCGGTGCCTCTCCACTAATGGAGGTTGGGTCAGCTCCGCAAATTTGTCCTTATTTTTTAAGATATAAATTTATTAATAGACTAGCTGTGCCCCGCGGTTTCACCCGCGTAGATTTAGTTACATCCTTATTGTCGCGGTCTTAGTGTCTCCGTTTCGGAGATTGCCCGGAACAAACAGACAGACAGACAGACAGACGGACAGACAGAGAAAAATTTCAAAACTTGGTTTTTCAGTGTCAGTAGCGTCCATACTTTCATATGCATTTAGTGAAAAGCTGTAATTTTGGAATTACAAACAGACACTTCAATTTTATTTATCTGTAATTGACATTTTAAAACAATGATCTTATTCCTTATAAAATACACACTCTATATACACCTCATAGAATCTCAAACATTCAGACAAAATATAGTTCCATGCATCCGCAAACAGATCACATAGATGCATAGATAACAATGTGTATAGTTCAGATTACAGTCAATCAATATAAACTCTCAATACAAATTGACATTCATTAATATCCAGAAGTAGTTAAGATCATTAATGAAATTTCTAATTCCCTTTTACGCATCTTTAACTAATTCAGAGTACATTCCATTCATAAATTGTATATGCATTGAGGTTACAATACAGCCATACATAATTTCTCTTCTAACAATACCCGCTTTATCCATTTCTATCATCTTTCATTCTCTCATGGTCGATTTAGCAAGCCAACAGTCATGGTATACTAATATTGAGCACTATTACACCGAAATCTCTTCTTTCACTTCATTTTCGACTTTATCTCTGAAACATAATAGTGGAATCTGCTTGGCCATCGGGAATAATGATGCGTGCTCGACTTTGCCGAAAACTTAGTCATCATTGCAAATTATAAAATAATAACTTTCTGTTTCTTTTCGCTTTCCTATTGCACTACACATCTTATCTTATATCTTATATCTTATCTTATCTTATCTTATACCTTTAAACGAGCAATTCTTGTATGTATATAATCTGGATCTATGGAACGGCTGCAACGATTTTCATGAAATTTCGTATGTAGGGGGTTTCGGGGGCAAAAATTGATCTGGCTAGGTTTCACTTTCAGAAAACATCGTTTTGACCATGTTTTCATGCACTGAAAAACTCATAAAATATCAATACAATACGACAGTAAATTTCGCCGACAACTGTCAAGTTACAAGCTCAGAGGTGAGGCTGTCTGTCATCTTACAAGGTAATAACGAAACTACCGTTCGTTCTGACGTTCACCGGTTCGATTTTTTTCTATTGGTTCCTTATTTTTTCTACTAGCTTTTTTGAGAAAATGAAACCGAGCGCAGCTCGGTCAACCAGGTACTAAGACTTATATGCGAGGCCTAAATATTTCCCAAAACAATATTTTGCATTTTATCGCGCATGGTGACATTCTATGTTTTTTTCCGAAAACTGTCTCGGCTAATAAAGTGTAATGGCAAGTGTGGTCGTCGACCGACATATACCGTCCGCGTGATTCACTAAGGTTTCTCAGCGTCGAACTCGATGACGAGCGTTGGTTTCAATCATAGGAAATTGATACATAATACATTCACGATAAGGTACAATTTCGTACCTTTAAGAACCGACGCTCGAAGACGAGTGCGACGCTGAGAAACCATAGCGAATAACGCGGCATTATGTTCGCAACAATCGAAATATCGTTGAATATATCATATATAATATCTTCGCGATCAAAATGCTTTCTCTGTATGTATGTATAGATAAGTACTTTGAACACGTAAGTTGGAGTTGCAGGAAGGTATGGCACGCACAATCGTAACGGTAACGGCCCTTGAGACGTTCAATCATCAAAATTTCTTCAAATGTAGAGTGTTTCCACAGACACTACTCTATATCGATAAATTGACATTGATCCACAGAATTCACAGATAAACACAAACACAACTATTCGTATTTTATGTACTTTATGTAACAGAGGTCAAAACCCACAGCAAAATATTGATTTAAGAAACAAAGCTAAGATCATTTAATCTCACTCCTGGGAAGCCTGAAGCTAAATTACTAAAATCCAGTAAAGAGCCTGTCATAACGGTTATAACTAGCAAAATGTTGAAGGCACAAAGTGGACTGGATCACGCAAGTCTGACGTAATCTAGACCCGAAACTAGAATACGATTAGCCTAGATCAGGGTAGGCAAAGAGTGGTTAAGTCGATTGCGCCCTACATGTAAAAGTAATTTAGTTAGAAGCAGTAAATATGCCTTAGGGTCTAAAAGCACTCCATTTATTACTTACTTTGTATTTTCAATTACTCAGATTTCAATTCTTACATCAACATTGTTACCTGACGTACTTGGCTAAGTATTACATTTATGACTTTTGTGCAACATGGGTGGATGTTTAGATTCCTTGAAAATTTACTTTAATATGTTATTAGCGGACGTTACGCGGTTTCATTTGCGTAGTTCCCGTTCCCGTGAGAGTACAGGGATAAAATATAGCCTATGTTACTCGCTGATGATGTAGCTATCCATTGCAGAAAGAATTTTCAATATCGGTCAAGTAGTTTCGCAGACTTCAATGCAAACAAACAAAGAAAAAAACAAGCAATCTTTCCTCTGTATAATATTAGTGTAGATTGATGAGTCGGGTAGTATTGGGGTTTGAGTAGTCGCCTGCTACGCAAGCCAGGGGCCTTACCATGAGCTGTTATTGACATGATAGTTTCACTCATTTATGAGACAGATGTTTGTGACGTGCATACATCTGTCACTGTCGCACAACTGAATTAACATTGCAATAAGAGCTCATGGTTGGGCCCCAGTTCTAGTTCTAGAGTTTAAGTGCCAACGTAACAGAAGGCGAGTCTATCGCCGTCTCAAGCACTATACATATGACTTTGAATAACTTCTCAGACATGTAGATTTCCTTACAATAAAACACGTGGTTTACCTACTATGCAACTTACAAGTGGATCAATAAAGATTGAGAAGGCGATAAACGCCCTGATGGAAAGTGGTCACCGGCAAGTGCATGGACATTACTTACACCGGGTGCTTTATGCGTTGCAAAATGGACTCACTTTCTCGCTGTGATTGTATCAACAAATCTACAAGTTCGTTAATGTTTAGTTACGTGTCTTAACACCTATCACAATTGCGTGCACTTATATCTAAATCTATACAGATAAATAAAATTGAAGTGTCTGTTTGTAATTCCTAAATAACAGCTTTTGACTAAATGCAGATGTCAGTAGCATGTATACTTTATACATGCTACTGACACTATAAACAAAGTTTTAAATAAAATCTCTGTCTGTTTGTTCCGGGTTACCTCTGAAACGGGTGGACCGATTTTAACGTGACTTTCACTGGCAGGTAGCTGATGTATCAAGGAGTAACTTAGGCTATTTATTTTTTTATTTATTAAAAATATTAGGGCTCCGCTCAGCTAGCATATGCTAGCTGAGCCCCGCGGTTACACCCACGTATAATTTAACTACCACAAAAATTTACTTTTTAAAGTCTATGTGTTATTGTGGTGTATAAGCTATATAATTGTAAAGTTTCATTAAAATCCATTCAGTAGTTTTTGCGTGAAAGAGTAAACAAACTTCCATTCATCCATACTTATTAAACTTTCGCGTTCATAATATTATGTAGGATTTTCACGGCTGTGTTCCTCGAAAGGGTAGGCAGAGGTGTACTTACACCCACATTTCACCAGTTGTATATATTTATATTTACCAATGTAATAGAGGGTGAACCTTTTGCCATTAACCGGACTCTAACCCAGACTCCGGGTTGCTACTGGGGAATTGCAGATGGAAGAATCCAAAAACATTTTTCATGACCCGGAGATCGAACTCCGGCCCTCGTGTTCTGAATATATATAGAATTGACGTGTAGAATAGAATAGACGTCGATATATATGTACTAATAGATTGTTTTAAGAATTATATTAGACCAGTTTTACTTAGATGATATCATAAGCGCCCAATCAATATCAATCTAAGATTGGAATATAACCAATTCGATATTACATTCTTTAGTATTACGTAAACTTTAGAAAATAAACAGATATTTGAGGTCAATCACTGCAAAGTTGAAGATACACAATTTAATCGCATAATAGTTATAAAAACTCGCCAGGATAATCCAATCGATTATCGCCGACACTAACTTATGCACTGGTGTGCTTGGTCTGAGACTAATCGTGTGGAACTAATTAGTTAGACTTACTTGGAATAAAAACTAATAAATGGATGGTACCTAGACCGTCCGTCCATACTAAGAAGAGGTAAAGTTTGTGGGTTTGTGTGATTGTAGGGTATCTATTGTAGACCTAGACAAAGTAACATTCTCTCGCGCTTGCGCTAATAGAAACGATATAAAAAGTATGGAAATTACATGAATTTGTCACGTGACATATGTAATTCCCTTCCATTTTGTATCGTTTCTACTAGCGACGCGAGAGTATAATGTTACTGTGTCTACAGGCCCTCGACCGATATTGAAAAGTATTTTGACAATAGAACCACAGCTTAAATATAAGCTTTATAAGCAGTTAGGAAACTATGGACATGTCTTTCTAAATTACACACACAGACGCGCGTTTTTACGAGAAAATAAGTGGTATAGGCGAAAGACAGTAAGAAATGCAACGTCGTAGCCGATCGTCATTCATGTGTTTTACAGACATAAAATAAATTTAAATTTTCAAGATTGATAGCACTCACGCTCCTTGGGGCCAAAAAATGGCCTAGATTCCTTCTTGTAAAACTTTTTTCGGATTCCTAAAAAAAAAATACAGATTTTTAGGTAGTTCAATTATTCGCGGGTGAAACAGCGTTGCTCAGCTAGTCTGATTGTATAATACTTTTTATATGTTTTCATCTGCTAAAAGATAGTTAGCATTATTAACGGTTTACAGTATAATAAGTAAGTAAATTTTAAGGTTTGGAGACTAAAAACTGTGTTCGAGATATTTTTTTAAGCGTTTATATGGGTCGATGGCCTTTATAATTGTGAAGAATTCGTTTTACTGAATAAATATGAAAGTTTTTTAAGTCATTTTATCGGTATCTATTTATTAAGTCGTTTCTTGGAAGGAATTGATAACTAATTAAGCATTTTGTCACTTTTTGGAACTAATATTTCATATCGATAAATATTCGAGTACGATTTTTTTACATCGATACATCACGTAAAGCAAATTTTAATGATAACCCTAATTAAGATTGTAAATTTATATTTAGTTATCTTACGGCATCTTAAACAGGGTATCGTGCAATAATTACAATTACGAGTGAGGTAAGGTGTCATGTCATGTTAAAATTGTAGCTATGAGGTAATATTCTCGTTCCAAGTCTTTCGTCATACAATATCACACAACATTAACGTTTTGTATCTCAGATTAAATTATTCATGGACTTAGGGTGACAAATAAAACAGGTTTGTCACTTATGTGTTGTTATAGGTACTTTTTATCACGCCTGGTTCAAGATTTCAATCAAGACATCAATACATATATATCTATACTCTATATACTCTATACATACCCTATACAGATAAATAAAATTGAAGTGTCTTTTTGTAATTCTTAAATACCAGCTTTTCACTAAATGCATATGATAATATACACGCTATTGACACCAAAAAACCAATTTTTATACTTTTTCTCTGTCTGTCTGTTTGTTCCGGGTAATCTCTGAAACGGCTGGACCGATTTTAACGGGACTTTCACTGGCAGATAGCTAATGTTTCAAGGAGTAACTTAGGCTTTCTTTATTAAAAATATTATTTATAATTATTAGTATTGTTCCGCGACAATAAGGATGAAACTAAATCTTTATATTTAAATAATAATTAAACAGTTTATTTGAAGTAAATATAAGTATGAAAAGGTCCCGAAGTAATACGCAATGGGACTTAGGGTCGCAAGTTACAGTACCTAGTAATAATAATAATAATAATGATCTCCTACCGAATTACAGTTACTTCGGCAAATCTCAACGAGGATCAGTCATGTGCGCAGGAGATATTATAGTGCACAAGTGTGTGCGCAAACACAGGTGCACTCTTCATTACCTTACTCTCATAGTCCGATGGGACGGCAAACCGATACGACCGGAGGAAGATCAGGCGTAGGACCACCGGCTTAACGTGCTTTCCGAGGCATGGGGGTGTAAACACCGCCATCTTCCAAACTCTGGGCATTTTATTGTGAATTTCTTGACCAAAAAATCCAATATCTATTTTTGACCCGACCCGGGAATCGAACCCAGGATCTCGTGATCGGCAGTTGAACCTACTAACTACTAGACCAACGAGGCAGTCAGTACCTAACCTAGTAATATTACCCAGTCAAATTATTTACTTATACTTTCCAATGAAAACTGTTCAGTAAGATTGCTTGCGTACCTTATCGACAGATCTAGTTAAACTAAACAAAATAGTCTATCAAATCAAAACTAATTGAAGCGATATGTACAGACAGTCCATTCATCAAGTCAGAAGTGCATAATGTACAGGCGCGTATTCTGGCAAGTGTCTTGTTCGACGTGGAATCTTACAGTGGACACGCGAGTGTCGGTTTCAAAGATACAAAATTGGACTTTATTTTCTGCTAGCGGACGTCACACGGTTTCACCCGCGTAGTTCCCGTTCCTGTGGGAGTACGGGAATAAAATATAGCCTATGTTAATTAGTAACAATTTAGCATGCAAACGGTGAAGAATTTTTAATATCAGTTCAGTACTTTTCGAGCCAATTCGTTACAAACATACTTACATACAAATCTTTCCTCTTTATGATATTAGTATAGATGTATTATGCATCAATTCACTACGGTTGAAACTAGCGCTCGTCGTCGATTTCGACGCTGAGGAACCCTACAGAATAACACGGCAGTTCCCTTATATGGAAAGTACACGTTTGTTAGCTGAAGCGGCTCGCTTTCCACGTGGTTTCGCCTTTAATTTGACAATAATGATGTATCATCAACTCACTAGTTGGTTTCTAAGGAGTGTTAGAGCATTCCTAATGAGACATAACTTGTAATATTAGTTTACCTACTTTGATCTTCTTGTCAATCACCGAGCGAAAGTATATGCTTCAGTCATTCTAACTTTGCTTAATCACGTCAAATCTACGAGTATATCTATATAGATAAATATGAAATACTTTTGGACGTCACGTGGTTTCACCCGCGGAGTTCCCGTTTCCGTGGGAGTACGGGAATAAAATATAGCTAATATTAATCAGTGATAACGTAACATTAAAATGGTGAAATAATTTTTTAAATCAGTCCTGTACTTTTTGGGACAATTCGTTACATACATACGTACAAATATTTTCACTTTATAGTATTGGTATAGATTTGTGATTCCAAAATAACAGCTTTCCACTACATGCATATGAAAGTGCAATACACGTTACTTAGATAACAAAAAACAATTTTTAAGAGTTTTTTGTAAGATTTTTTTAAAGGAGTATTATATTTATAAGTAGTACCTTATAACATCAGCTAGCTGAACATTTTATGGACTTAGGCTACTTTTATTGAAGGTGGGTTTTTATATCTGTAATTTCCTGCAGCCCGGATTAGTGTCTGGTTTATATTATGGTACTGGCCTAGTCCCCTATTACACGGGACTTGAACATAACTGGCGAAATGTGGGTGTAATAACAACTCTGTCTATCTATATTTTTGAAAAGAGTAATAAAGAGGTTCTTCTCAGTAAAAGCAACCTTCCGAACCTGGCGGTAGCGTGTATAATCCTGTGTAATCGTGTCGATCTGAGCATTTGAAAGTACTTTGATAAAAGTCTAATCAAATAAAGATATTTTGAATTGAATTGAACATACATAAGTATATGACCCAGCATTAGTCGGATAAGTATAATGCAGTCAAACGCCATACTACATTTCCTGCAGTAGGATACTCGTTTGACCTGTCTTACTTTTAAGATCTAGTGCGTGTGCGATAGTGAGTCTAGATCTCTCATACATAAACATTAGTTCGTCGAAGCCATTGTAAAGTCTTAATGCAAGCCCATCTCTGAATGAACACAGGTTAAAATTAAGGGAAGTTTACAAGTTTATGCCCTTAGGGAACAAAGGTAAATGCACTCAAAATTTTTTATTTATACGTCCAATTAGTAAGAAAAACCTACAATCTATACATCTATACAGAAAAATAAAATTGAAGTATCTTTTTGTAATTCCAAAATAACAGCTTTTCACTAAATGCATATGAAAGAATATACGGACTGATAAAAAAACCAATTTTAATAAATTTTTTCAGTCCGTCTGTCTATATGATTGTTCCGGCTAATCTCCGAAGCGGCATGTCTGATTTTAGCGGGATTTTCACTGCCAGATAGCTAGTGATGCAAGGACTTTAATTTATTAACTGCATTAATCATTAGGGTTCTGCGGGTCACCCATGAAATCTACGCGGGTAAAACCGCAGGCCACAGCTAGTTATTAGTAGAAATATACGTCAATTGTTCTTCATTAACGTTCTAACTGAACGCAAAATTAATTTCTTTTCAAAGATATCTATTAAATGACGTCAAAAGCTGATTCAAATTGCTTTCATTTTCACTTAATTTGTAATCAAAACTTTACGTAAATGATCAATTGTTTTGGTAATTTCAGCTTTGCAATTTCGCGTAATCAATATTCCAATCCAAATATTGTACCTACCTACAGCACCTACTCGAGTTATAGCTAAGTTAGACCAAGACCTGGGGCCCAACCATGAGCTCTTATTGCAATGTTAATTCAGTTGTGCGACAGTGACAGATGTATGCACGTCACATACATCTGTCTCATAAATGAGTGAAACTATCATGGCAATAAGAGCTCATGGTAAGTCCCCTGTCCTTTAAGTAACCATAGCAGTCTATCCAATTGATGGCTAATCTGTAACTTCTCATGTACTCGGACGCTATTTTCTATTGTCATCTCTTCAATGTTTATTGAACTTTGTATTCAAATCATTATTATAAGAGCATCTTAAAAATTGGTATCGGACTAGACTTCATTAGGACTTTTTACCAACTTTACTAAGTGTAATTCCTAACAACCTATCATTTGATTTTGAACTTTATTTATTGAAGGTAAGGTTAAATCTCCACTGTCATGTTTCGATTGAGGCTTCCTGTACAAATACGGACTTGCTTTCCACTGATCTCTTTACTTACATACTGGTTTGTAGTGTAACATTGTTTTGCATTAATTTGAGCTTTAACTACATGGATTTTTGGTTCAATTTAACGGATGTGATTAAGCTGGGATGAACGTTCTGAATTAATGTGGCCTTCGGCACAGAATAACTATGTAAGTAATAGTTACTAACCTTCGCTCGAATAAATAATGGAAAGGATAATAATATTTATACATATAAACGAGCCTTTGAAAATATATCATCAATTTATAAATATTTCGCACCTTAAGTTTCTGCAACCTTACCTTCGACTATTATTCTATAAAGATACATTCAAGAGCTTTTCTATGCATATGAAAATATACGGTAATAACATAATAAAACAAATTTTAAAATGTTTCTCAGTACGTTTGTTCCGTTCCGGCTAATCTCTTAAACGGCTGGACCGCTTTTAACGGGTCTTTCACTGACGGATCACACAGGTGTTTTATTACAAAAAAATTGAATTCCACGAAATACAGCTATCCATGAAATTAAGAAAATCAAATCGGACACAACTAGTATAGGAAAATTGGGTGAATACTGGGTACAATTAACATATCATCTCCCTGGCCTTAATCCCATGTATTTGGGGTTGGCACTTGATTCAACCCGATGTGGCTGATCGCCTGATTTTTATACGAAGCGACTGCCATCTGACCTTTGCAACCCCTTTTTCGAGGAAAATCGGCAATCTGGGTTAAACCAGTTGTCAGACTCTCTTAGGCCTCTGACTGACCAACGATTGCCAAAAATGTTAAATTGGCAAACTATTCATGATTCAAATTATTCATGTATAAAGACCTTTATTTAATTCTTATAACCATCACGAATATCTATTTTAGAATTCAAATTCGATTCGACAATACTAACATTGATTCGATTTATCTGCGATTGTATTCAAATCGATTATGGTTCAATCGATTCAGCGGATCTTTCCTTTGAACGGAACAAAATAAAATGACGGTTATTGTAATAATATTCGGACGATTTGAGACGTGTTCATATTCCGTTGGATACCGTTAAAATGGTTTCCTAAAACAAATCGACTTGTAAGTCTAAAAAGGCCACTTTTGGAGAATCATAATGTGATCCGAATATGATTCATAATCTAAATGACAAAATGGTAATTTAGTTGCAATTCATATTTTTTATTCACATGATTTTCGAATGATTACAATAATTGTAGATGTTAGTCCCTAACTAACTTTTTATGATTCTGCTTTTACAAAATACAATTCATATTTTGTGAACCATTTTAGGATAGATAGAGCTTAGATCTTCATAGGAAAGTGTAAAACAGGTGAATATCGAAATATTAATAATTCGTGAATCATAATAAGAATTGCACCTTAGTGACTGACCATTTTGTCATTTAGATTATGAATCATATTCGGATCACATTATGATTCTCCCAAAGTGGCCTTTTTAGACTTACTGGTCACGAACTATCGTGGGACTACTCTGACCTTTACGAGGTCTCCGCACAATATAGTCCAATGTCACTTAGAAAACCGCAAATACCAAAACCGCACCCAAATTCAAGCTCTAGCCGGGAGCATATAAAGTACTTTATAGATTAAGCAATGCGACTTGTCAGATAACTTAATAGATTTGTAATCTCAGAGTTCAATGTCATCTAGATTCGGAAATGGTGTAAAGTAACGGGTCTATTATGTATAGCTGAATAATCTATATATATAATAATCAATTGCTGTTCGTTAGTCTCGCTAAAACTCGAGAATGGCTGGACTGATTTTGCTAATTTAGGTTTTGAATTATTTGTGGCAGTCGAGGGAAGATTTATTTTTTATTTTTTTTTTATTTATTTATTTAGGTTCACCAACAGTTACGACAACATATCACTAATATATATACATATCTCACATAGCTACAAACTAATTGCATAACTTTAACAGGTAAACACCACATGCGCTGTTTTCTAAATGTAACATTTATAATGTTTAGGTAATTAATTAGTGTAAAATAGGTAAGAACTTAATTTAAAGATTATTATGGCATTTAAAAGGTGAATATAGTAAAACAACAATTTCGCTTTCCCTTTGAAACTATTCCTTCCTGTCACAAACATTTGATGTTCGCCCCGTCGTTCAGAAATCAAAATAACAAATTACTTTTTTTTTTTATTTTCATTCTGAGGCAGTACGAACTTTGCTTGGGCAGCTAGTCGATAATAAAATGCACTAAAAATAATTGTTTTGTGTCATGAGTAGGTATTATATATTATTGAGAAAGCTAAAACCTTTGAAATAAATTACGCCGTAAGTATTAACCTATAAGGTACGCAGGGGTAGTCAGGGAACCTGTTTCAATTTACAACCCTTAAGGTGGTTTGCACCAACAGGGTAAGAAAAAATATGTACCATTTTAAAATTTCCAGATGAACTCATAATTTTAACTGAAAAAGCTGACATTAGCTAAACATACAACTTTTTACATATAATATTAAAAGTAACAATGACTGCTGAATTTGTTTAACTTTTGCTTTTAGGACCAAACTTTTATTTTAAATCTGATTTCTCACCAGCAGACGTCACGTGGTTTCGCCTGCGTAGTTCCCGTTCCCGTGGGATTACGGGAAAAAAAATATAGCCTATATTAATCAGTGATAATGTAGCATTCAAATGGTGAAATAATTTTTGAAATCGGTCCAGTACTTTTTGAGCAAATTCGTTACAAACATACTTACTTACAAATCTTTCCTCTTTATACTCGTAATAAGTTCTTGTTCTTAATACAATACCTATTCAAAATTATTACTTCCTCCTTTTCAACTATCAACCTCTTTTTACTCCACAGAAAAAGCGAAAAAATGATATCTTTTCATGCATTCTAGTTCTCCACGCCTTTAATCTACAATCCGAGTGAATCCAAGCTATTTTAAGCCTCATTTCTTTTGAAGCGGCCCTCAGCGCCATTGAATGCAAACAACGTAAAATCGCGGAAACTGAGACGCTTATGTTCGTGAGAATACTAAAGGTAATCGAAACTAATTCGTATTTACATCTTTGCTTTCATGAGTGATTTTGTAGTCGATGTCGGGTTCGGATCCCAATACAAAAATTTACATACATAATACTCACGCCTGTATTCACCAAAGGGGTAAGCAGAGGTGTTGTAATAACAACACCCACATTTCACCGAAGATGATTTAGTGCCATCGTGATAGAGGGTGAGTCCATCGCCGTCTCAGGCACACATATATGTCCTTGAATTATTATTCTGACATATGCAGGTTTTTTCAGGATGTTTTCCTTCACCGTAATGCATGTGGTGGGAAATCACTGCACATAAGTTTTTAAATAAACTCTTTGGCGCTGGGATTCGCTCAAAACACGATAACACCACGGCTCCGTATTAAAATAAAAATTAAGGAAGAATTTACATTCAAGAAAACTAAGTCGCAACAGGCGCCGCACGATAATCGATAATAGAAAAAGCTTTGACTTTAAAATTACCTACAGAAGAAATTATTACAAATTTCTATTCTCTTCTTTTACTTAACTAGCTAAAGTGTGTCCGAGAATTTCATAGTACGGGTCAAACCAATGCAGCTAGGAATTAGGTCACTGCAGTCCCGCTCCACATTCGTTTTTGTTTTTCACAGGCCCACAACAGGGGAATTTAGCCGCTATTAACGTCTAAATGGGGAGGTTCACGTAAATTGTTCCCTGCACGCAAGCCGTTGGCGGATCTGCCAAAGTGCTAGAGCAGCATAATTTTCATAGGAACACTGATTTTGTTTGACCTCGCATACTGAGTTAGTTGAACTTTGCAGTTTCGCGGAAACTTTGAAGCAAGTTAATTTTAATCGATTGGGAAAATTTGCTAAGAATTCTACTTCATCATCATTATCATCCTCCTGCCCCTGGCCCATTTTTATTACCTAACTAGCTGTGCCCGCGGTTTCACCCACGTAGATTTAGTTTCTTCCTTATTGTCGCTTTAAGTTACTCCTTGAAACATCAGCTACCTACCAGTGAAAGTCCCGTTAAAATCCGTCCAGCCGTTTCAGAGATTACCCGGAACAAACAGACAGACAAACAGAGAAAAAATTTAAAACTTGGTTTTTTAGTGTCAGTATCGTGTATACTTTCATATGCATTTAATGAAAAGCTGTTATTTTGGAATTACAAATAGACAATTTTATTTATCTGTATAGATTGGCGCAATGTGTGTGTCTCTTAATTCTAAGTCTAATTTCAATAGGTAAATTAACGGTTATAACATGTTTTTACGCTGTAGATATCACCTACGTCTTTCCTCATTTTGTATGGGGACGTTAGAAAGCGCCCCAAACGGCGAGTGTAGTAAGTTTTACGTGTCGACACAAATGAAAGCGCAAAACGCAAGGTCCAGCGTTGACGTTCGAAAGTGTCAACTTATACTTGGGGCACTAGGTGCCTACTATCATCGACCTAGCGATACTTACCAACTTACTAACTTTGACGTCAAAGCTAAGAAGTTCTTAATACGCGCTGCTTAAACGATCATAGTTGGCCGCTCTTGTTCCTTCATATAACAGAGAATTCTTTAAAAATAGAATATAGGTAAAGGTACTCACCGCCACAGATAACATCAGCTAGATTGGTCTGCACACACTGATGGGTGATAGCGCCGTCTCTGACGGTGGTGATCTCTCCGTACAGCTGGTGCAAGGCTTCTTGGTCTGACATGAGAATGCCTCTCGGGGAAGGGCACTCTTCGTCCAACCCGTTGCTGTGGTGACGGGAGGAAGACCGCGATCTGGATCTACGGCGTCTGGAAGGGAGAGTGATATATGAACCTCTATTACAGACCAACCGGCAGGTTGTAAGGCCTGACAATCGACCTTAAACTCTCACATTGTCGGTCACTTAGTTCGACAAGATTTCAGATTTAATTTTTAATTGGAAAATTCTTATCTTAGATACGAAAATAACTAATAATATGTATGTCAGTCAGAGACTGACTCAGAAAACAAAAACGAGTGGTAAATATAACGTGAAATCAAAGTGAAAAATAATTAAATTGTTTTATAATTGAAAGGATCGCGGGGTAGTCGGTGGCCTAATTTGGGGTCGCTCGCTACAAGTTCGTACTTGTAGCGGGCGACCCCAAATTGGGTGCAAGTACCAACATCATGCAGTTGACGATATTAGAAGTATAGATACGTTATAATATCACAAAACGAGCGCAATGTTCCGTACGTAGTATTTGTCCCTATGTCCTATGTTCCTATGGTCCTTTAGGCACAGTAAGTAAATACAAGCAGTATGGAATTTGTAATACCTTATTACTAGGGCAGTGTACTTATCGTATCACTTCAATGTTGAACTCATTGATATTAAATTTCCTGCCTGAATTTACTGCCACGCAATGTGAACTTAATTATAGTAAAGACAGGGCAGTTAGACTTATGTGAAACTTTCGATAACTTGGTGGTACTTTTTGGTTTACTACCATAGCTTCCTATTATTTGCAGAAAAAAAACGCTATACATTGTATTATGTGACTAATTGATTTAAGGCTATTTCAATGTAATAATTTCCACAAGGTATTCAAACAAGATTTTTATGGAATAGACAATTTATTTTAATGATCAGACAAAAATGATTTACGTTACATAATCATAAAGTTTTTGCTATTTTGTGTTCTTCCTTTCGTCGAGAGACATTAAGCTAAAGGAGACTTTATTTTGATATAATTAAGGTGCTAAATCAAAGGAATTAGCATCATTAACCGGCTTTTCTGCCGCCTCACGAAGTATTAGGTGTTTTTTATTTTATTAAGATGTTGTTTACATCCATTTTGTAGGACATCTATACATCTATACAGATAAATAAAATTGAAGTGTCTGTTTTTAATTCCAAAATAACAGCTTTTCACTAAGTGCATATGAAAGTATACACGCTACTGATACTAAAAAACCAAGTTTTAAATTTTTATCTGTTTGTCTGTCTGTTTGTTCCGGGTAATCTCTGAAACGGTTGGACCGATTTTAACGGGACTTTCACTGGCAGATAGCTGATGTTTCAAGGAGTAACTTAGGCTTTTAGTTATGAAAAATATTAGGGTTCCGCGACAATAAGGATGAAACCAAATCTACGCGGGTGAAACCGCAGGACACAGCTAGTCAAGAATATTTTCTTAAATTGAAACCCAAACCTACATTTTGGCAAGCACACAGAATAAAAGTCGGGCTTACGAAAGTCCCTATGACGCTAATATATATCAGCAGTCCAAATATTTGATAGGATACAATAGCAGGAAGCAAACATCTTCCGTTTTCACGTAATTGACTTTCAAAGTTGTCCCAATACCTTATTTTCGCATAAAAGTCAGATGTTACGTAGATTATACACGTTTTTTTTCTCTTTCGATTTACTGAAACCATGGTTTGTGTGTGAGTATCGTGACATGGACAACATCATGATGATATCTATAGATATATATAGTTATGGATAAATAAAATTGAAGTGTCTGTTTGTAATTCCAAAATACATACAGCTTTTCACTAAATGCATATGAGAGTATACACGCTACTGACACTAAAAAAACAAGCTTTAAATTTTTTCTCTGTCTGTCTGTCTGTCTGTTTGTTCCAGGTAATCTCTGAAACCGTTGGACCGATTTTAACGGGACTTTCACTGGTAGGTAGCTGATGTTTTAAGGAGTAACTAAGGCTACTTTTATTTATTAAAAATATTAGGGTTCCGCGACAATAAGAAAGAAACTAAAGCGTTTGAAACCGCGTGGCACAGCTAGTATATTCATAAAACCCTACAACTAGAGGATAATTCCTTATTCATAGACACCTTGTATTATTTCCACGAGTACTTATATCTGGAGCCATTTTAGAAAAGGTAAAATTAATTAATTTGTATCCAATGTTTATAAAAACGCGGAGAACCTATTTAGGAAAGAACTAGAGATTTAAATAGAGTTAGCAAATTGAAAGATTAATTAATTAAACTTAAGAGTTTATGCGGAAACATCCTAAAAACTCAAATTTTCAATACTGTACCTAAATTTAAGTCACGGATAATAACTACCTACTTTTAAATGTATTTCAACAACGTAGTTTTTCTGTAAGTGTGACAACATCTGGATAATTTAGGCTTCATTATTCACAGCAAATTGTTCTGCTTGAGAAACTCTATACAAATATATTGTCGCCTAATTAGTCTGGCACTAATTTGCATTAGAAATTATGATCTAAGTACTCAATAGTATCTATTTCTATTCTATCAGTCACATTTTCTCTAATGTCGAAATTAACTATTATTTCTGCTATTGTTAAAATAACATTACGATTAAATATAAAGAAATATAAATTGTAATTTATCATTGTCAAAGGTCATTGCATTGTTATATCAGCAATCGCAACATTGAAAATAATCTCTAAATAATAACGAAATTGTGAATGGCAAACCGCAAAACGTAGGTTCGATAGAAAACACAAGTCTAAGAGAGCTGTGAAATAAAACACAATTTACGAATATGTAGTCCAAGTCTTGAGAGCCCAAGAGATGGCATATCAAAAAAAATACTGTTATTTCTTTATATAGCCCTAATAATTTGCGTATTGCTATAATTACTCATAATGCCCGATCGCATAGCTAAAGTGGAGATGGGCAAGCAACTTGATGAAACGGAAGGTGGACCAAGGCGGTAACCAAATGGTGATCGAGAAAAGCGCAAAGACAAACGGACAGACCACCCACCCGGTAAATCGACATTATCGCGCAGACGGCTGAGAAATTGGTGGAGACTAACTCAGGACCGAGAACAGTGGTGCCTTATTACTCAACAGTGGCTGACCAACATATGTGTGCTACATATGTTGGTGATGATGAAGCCTCATTGCAACTTCTCTTGTTTTACATAAGTCATAATTAGCACATTAGTAGTAGAATTTACTTTCATTACCTGACTGAGTTTCTTGCCAGTTCCTATCAAAAGGCTTATTTCCAAACCGCTGGTAACTTTATTGACGTCTATAACTGCTTTCTTGCCTAAACTGAATAAAGCTTTTCATAGTCACGTTAGAATGTACTCAAAATTATTTAAAAGAGTTTGCCAGATTGCCAAATCAAAACATATAAGTAGTGAAATTAGCCGCTCTGATGATAAAATAAAAACTGTTTGGAAAGTTATAAACAGGGAGACTGGTAGAAATAAAACTAAAGAGCAAGTAAGTAAGCTTAAAATCAATGATAGTATTATATCGGATAAGTTAGAGGTCGCAACTGCTTTTGAGAATTTTTTCGCTAACATTCCCACAGAGACTACCAAACATCTTAACTCTAGTCCGAATACAGCTGAAAGCTTATTGAAACAATCGTTACGAAAAAGCTTCCCAGATTTTAGTTTTAAACATGTACGTCCTATTGACATCATGAAGGCATTTAAATCGCTTAGTATTAAAAATACGGAGGACTTATGGGGACTCTCAATTAAAAGTATCCAATCTATTATAATAACGATTGCTCCCGCATTAGCTTCTATTTTCAATTTATGTATAGATCAAGGTATATTTCCTGATATTATGAAATATAGCAAAGTAATACCGATATTTAAAGCAGGCTCTAAAGAAGATCCTTCTGATTATAGACCTATATCGATTCTTCCCGCGCTTAGCAAAATATTTGAAAAAATTCTGCTTAATCAGATGTTAGCTCACTTTAACGTACATAACATCTTGCACGATCACCAATTTGGCTTCACTAAAGGTAGATCAACAACGGACGCGGCAGCAAAATTAATAAAACACATTTTTGAGGCTTGGGAGGGCGCCTATGACGCAGTAGGAGTCTTCTGTGACCTTTCTAAAGCTTTTGACTGTGTGGATCATCGTACGCTACTTCTTAAGCTAAACTATTATGGAATTCGCGGAAATGCTCTCGACCTTTTATCCTCGTACCTATCAAATCGTCATCAGAAAGTTGGCGTCGGTGGTGTAACATCCAAGGGGTCAATAATCAAAACAGGCGTGCCGCAAGGCTCCATACTAGG
The DNA here is from genome assembly GCA_964035505.1 of Watsonalla cultraria. Taxonomy (NCBI): domain Eukaryota; kingdom Metazoa; phylum Arthropoda; class Insecta; order Lepidoptera; family Drepanidae; genus Watsonalla; species Watsonalla cultraria. Next base: position 2,445,057 of record OZ037715.1, read on the forward strand.
CCCATTCCTGTTTCTAGCGTATATCAATGACCTACCACTTGTTGTAGAAAATATCTGTGATATTGTTCTATTTGCAGATGATACATCTTTAGTTTTCAAAGTGAGTAGAAAAGACAAAGATCTTAAGGCACTAAATGAAACTCTAACATCTGTTTCAAAATGGTTTGATGCCAATAATCTCGTTTTAAATTCTAAAAAAACAAAATGTATCCGATTTTCACCACCTAATACATCGCAAATAGATACAAATATATCATTAGTTGGGAGTCAATTGGAGTTGGTCGAAAGCACAGTATTCTTAGGTCTTACCTTAGATTCTAAATTACAATGGGGCGCCCATATTGAAGCATTGTCAAAAAAGCTTAGTTCAGCTGCGTTTGCGGTTAGAAAAATTAAACAAATGACGGATATTGATACTGCTAGATTAGTCTACTACGCTTACTTTCATAGTGTCATGTCATATGGCGTATTGTTATGGGGTTCCGCAACAGACTTAGATTCAATTTTTATACTTCAAAAGAGAGCCATCAAGGCAATATACTCGCTGGACCCCCGAGATTCTCTTAGAGATAAATTTAAAGAAATAAATATTCTCACCCTACCGTCACTGTACATTTATGAGAATTTGCTATACATGAAAAAAAATATTCATCTATTCAATTTAAACTCGGACATTCATTCAATTTCAACACGAAATAAACACAAAATTGTAGCTCCTAGATTCAGGTTAGCAAAGGTAAATAAATCATTCATGGGGAATTGTGTTCGTTTCTACAATAAAATCCCACAGTCAATAAACGCGTTAAATTATGATAAATTTAAGACACACATTAAAACTGTACTGATGAAGAAAGCTTATTATACAATTTCGGATTACATAAATGATAAAGACATATGGAATTAAAACTCTGCACAAGTAGCTCCTGGCAATGACATGGTATGCAAACATGATATGTAAATCATTTGGTATTGTTTTTACGTTTTTAATTATTATTTTTTACACATGCATGCTGATACAATTTTCACTATTGTGAATAATTTATGATGTTTTTTTTTTTGTAATTATTATTATTTTACTGTGTAATGAAATGTACATGATGCCAGCTGAGTTTCTTGCCGGTTCTTCTCAGAAGGCTAGTTTCCGAACCGGTGGTAGATTCCTCGACGTTCATAAGTGCCTTACCAGGGCCTAAACTGAATAAATCATTTTCATTCATTCATTCATTCATTCAATCATTTTCATTGTGTACGTTGAGAATTTTAACGTAATCCGACGCCTACGCGCGAATTCTTGCGCCTATGTAAGTGAGATTAGAATAATTGGAATCAATGGGGTTGCAACAACTTGACACTTGTCTTGTTGTATTAGCAAATGACAGGAATGCAAATACTGCCGAGGCAGGTCCTGGACTAGAAACGATTGGAATTCTACATGTATACAACTAACAGATTGATTTATGGAGTGGTGTGAAGGAGCCGGTGAAACGTGTTATAGGTGTAAACGATGTTGACAATTTCAAATTGGTAAAACAAGTTGATAGAATGCTTTAGTTATTGGTTGGTTTATAAATGGAATCATAGGTTGAATTGCTATGATCACATTCAAACGTGGATTTAAGTTAAGAAGTTTTATATGAGCCTGCGGAGAATGAAGCTATCAAGGGCCCTACAATAACATCTTATTGCCATGATAGTTTAACTCTTATTATGAAACATATATATATGACGTGCATAAGTCCGTCACTGTCACACAGTGGAACTATGATGGTTATAAGAGCTTGTAGTAATGCCGCAGTGCGACTATGGTACACAATATCAACATCAAAACGTTAATAATGTTAAATTTGGCAGCTTGACAGCGCATATAATTAAATTGGAATTATCTCATAATAATGAATGCGAACCTTTTAGGTACGTCAAATAAATACAATTATCGTCCATTTTGTAATACGCAATGTCAAGTTTGGAGCCCAAAATGGGTGCGTTGGGTTGTGTTCATCGAATCGCAGAACGTGTCGTCTCGGTGACATCTCGAAATGGTATTGTGAGTCACCCCACAGTATAAAAAATAAAAGCTTTTGGTTCAAGCAGTAAGGAACCTAGGATTATTTTTGGAAATAAGAACGGTAGCTTCATTTAACGTGAGGGTTGTAAATCTTAAAGATTTATAATTTACTGTAAAAATAATATACATTTATCGTTTTGGAAAAAGTTGGTATAACAGTAAATCACGTATGCGCGATCAGATACGACGTGACACCCAGGTTTGATGCTACTGCCATTCTGCTTAGCTATACCTAATCTCGTAGATTTGTGCCTCTGTGAGTGTGTCATGTTGAACAATTTGTTCCTAAATTCCTTACTGCTTGTAAATCTTATATTTATATTGTGAGTCACAGTAGAGGATTTAATAAATATTGATCATGTTACACGTGAACTGACTTGTTGGCACATCATCGTGTTTTTGTTTCACATGTTTACTTTGCTCTTGAAATATTGTGGCAGCCCGGTGGCATAATTGCTGGGCAACTGTTGCTTGTGTAATTCTTAAGACAAGTGAGTATGTTTGCTTATGTTGCCTAAGTAAATGATGTAGGTACTTTTAAAGAACCATTTGCACAATTTGTAATTGTTCATGTCATCGTTTTGAGCAATCGAACTTTTTTGACGTTAACGTTATGGTACGATAAAGAAAATTTAGGATTGCGGACGGCTACTACAGCTACCAGGCAATACCAGGGTATCATCCCACAGATCGGGGGGAATATCATTATCAGTTTAAGGAACGCGTATTAAGAAATCTGCGCTTTAACGTTTAATTTTTGTACCGTAAAATAAACGTCAAAGCTAAGAAGTTCTTAATACGCGCTGCTTAAACGTCGTCAAATTAGAGTACCGTTCTGATTTGCCTGATTTTGGCGCTGTTCTCTACAGCAGACGTAGCGAGCATCATCAGAACGGATAGAGAGAGATGTAACACACTTAAAATTCAAAGAGGTTGCACGTCGCCTGGTAGAAGCCTCTCGTGACAAGCGGCTTTACTCGCTCAAAGTATCAGCATTGCTATTCAGCTCGGCAATGCTGCCAGCCTTCTTAGCGCAATCCCAAAAGGCTTAAAGTGCTGTTCTAATTGCCAGTCCAGCATATGTGTATATTAGGTCACTGCTAGGGGTATCATCGCCCATACTGCTGATCTTGTGAAGAATACATATTATACACAGATGAGACACGGACAGAATAAATTACTAGGGGATACGGATAAACAGGTAATTTACTCAGGTGTAACAATGAAGAACCCTCGCGATGTCTGGTAGATCTTCCGCTCCTGCATCAGCTGAGCCAGCGTGTCGTACACGACGTCCTGTGACGGCGTCTGCATCGAGGGGAATTTGGATGACAGTGACGTTCTGATGCTCTCCAGTGTTGCTGACTGACCCTGGACAAGAAACAAAAGTAAGCTTAAGTGTTTTTTTAAGAACATTTAAATATTTGGAATAGGTACGTTACTTAAGACATGTTAGATGGTTTAACCAGCCAACAGATCTCTGAGACTCGTAGTAGGCGGACCAACAGCATGGCTCACAGGTGGTCATGGGTTCGAATCCTATCATTTGTTTGTATTTATCTTTACTATTTTTAAGAATATAAACGATCCATGCCAAGTGCATGTGATGTTAGTAGACTTCTTAAATATGATGTATGCGATGATCATTTGTATGGAGAAATAAAATTAATATATTATTTGAAACCAAAGAAGAATTTTCAATTACGTATCTCAACAATAATTTTACAATGTACATGATTGATTTAAATTCAATAACTTCAACTTGAAATTAAGAATCAATTAATCAAGACGTTAATTCTTGCTCAATATAGAATAATTTTGGCATAAAACCTTGAAATCATCCGGGTACAATCAAAACCAAAAGTTGTGTTGATAAATTACATAACACTTACAATAAGGATGTAAAATAGCAAAAATAAATCAAAACACCGTTCTGAATAACCGCAGGAAGTCGATAAAAACATCAAATCAATCATTTGTCGTAAGTCAAGGTATAAAACTTGGATTATCAATCAAGTTTAATCAAGATGACTATGAATTAATGTCCCCATACTTGAATTGACCTTCGATGTAAGATTTGGTTAACTTAAGAAATACCTACATTGAGATAAGGATCCATAAAGGTTAACAAAAGAATTAGCTGGCCCGTAATCTATATAATATAGATAAATTAAATTGAAGTGTCCGTTTGTAATTTCAAATTAACAGCTTTTCCCTAAATGCATATGAAATTATACATGGTACTAATATTGAACAATCAATTTAATAAAAAATATCTGTGTGTCTGTCTGTTTGTTCCGGGTAATCTTCGAAACGGCTGGACCGATTTCAATGGGACTTTCACTGGCAGATAGATAATGTAAGAGCAAATAACATAGGTTACTTTAATTTAAAAAAAAAACATAACCGTTCCGCGAGCCATCCATGAAATTAACTCTACGCGGGTGAAACCACAGGGCAAATCTAGTATAAGCATAAAGTTCAGGACAGGTTAATTTGTTTTTCTATTAAACCAGTTCGCAATATCGTAGGTACAGTCGAGAATATAATTGCGCAGCAATGTTTTAATTAATTGATTTATTCACGTTTCAATTCATATTAATGTTTGATGTCAGCTTTGGATTTACTCAAGCTGTTTTGTAACTAAAATGATTGACCAGTAACGTTGTTTAATTAGTGTATTAAGTACTGCAATACCTTCTAATTATATTTATTTGGTAAATTTTCACATCAAATGTTGCTAGCTTATGCTTCAAACTTCTTTGAAAAAGTATTACTTTGAACAGTTTAATAGACATGTGATGCGAAGAGTTCATCTAAGTGAAATAAAAGTATTGCACTGTCATTCTGTAGGTCTAAAACGGTCACTTTGGGAGAATCATAATGTGATCCGAATATCATTCAGGAATGATTCATATTTCGCAATTCACCTGTTTGACACTTACCTGAGAAGATTCCTAAAATGGTCCACAAAATATGAATTGCTTTTGTGACAAATAGGAGAATCATAAAAAATACTAAAGGACTAATCTACAATTATTGTAAACATTCGTGAATGATAAATATGAATCATATTCGGATCACATTATGACTCTCCCAAACTGGCCTTTTTAGACCTAATGTTTGATTCACGGAAAGAGCGCCGCTTACGCGCTAATTACGGCTGTTCTTCACTACCAAATATCTAAATTTTTATTATGTCTGCTAGGCACCTTCATAAATTAAAATTAAAGAAATAAAAACCGACGGAGTCGCGGTTAAAAGTTAGTCATCAATATTGAATTACGAGTTGATAGTTGCTGCGCTTGTAAAGAATCGCTACATTCGCGTCTCTTATAGAGATTGACCAATATTATATTGCACAGTATTTAACACCCACACATTTGGTCAATGACAAGTTTTTAAACTGTTCAATCCAAATGAACCTTTGTATATTATTACACTTGACAATCGTAATCGACTCAACACGACATCTGAAGGTAACTGATTCATGCCGAATGATTAGCATCACCAACATGGAAATATTATTGGAGGTCCGATGTATCTCTTATTTACCGATTTGGTACAGAAGGTTACTATCAATAGAGCCTTTCTAATTGCCCTTTATACATACATGACTTTTGAAACTCATGCGTTATCTGTCGATTCAAGACCCTATAGAAATATTAGTCAACTAGCTGTGCCCCGCGAAAATTTAGTTTCACACAAATCCCCTTGGGGGTAGAATTAATCAAAATCCTTTCTTAGCGGATGCCTACGCCTTAACATCTACCTGCATGCCAAATTTCAGCCCGATCCGTCTAGTGGTTTGGGCTGTGCGTTGATAGATCACTATGTCAGTCAGTCAGTCAGTCACCTTTGAGTTATATATATAAAGATTATTGTTTTGATGTGCATATTTTTGAATGTAAACAATCGTTACCTAAGCTACCTTGCTGATAAAAGCACGGTAATAAAAATAATTGCAAAGTAAAGGGTCCCAATATAGAAGAATACTATAGGAACACTACATTATTTTAGGGAGTGGTACATTTTTCTAATCACTAAGGTAACATACAAGCATATGGCTCACCTGATGGTAAGTGGTTACCACTGCCTATGGTCGTTGGTCGTTGCCGGCCGTGTAAATATCAATGTCTTCACACCGTTTGTTGAAAAGCCCTATGTTAGATCCACGGTCTTCTGTATTGTGGACTATGGCACTTAGTTCCCAGTAGCACAGCTTCAAATTTCGAACTAGCGGACGTCACGCGGTTTCACCCGCGTTTTTCCCGTTCCCGTGGGAGCACAGGGATAAAATATAGCCTTTGTTACTCAAGGTAAATGTAACTTTACAATAGTGATAGAATTTTTTAAATCGGCACAATTGTTTTTGAGTTTATTTATACAAACATACACTCAAAAATCCAAATCTTTTCTCCGTATAATAGAATATAAGATCCCGTTATGCCTTACCTCTATTAAAATTACATCATGTTACATAGTTTATTCGACCCTTTTGTGTGACATGTGAACGCCGTCATCGTTCGATTTGAAACGCATAATTTATGTGCATATCTCAACGTTTTGTATCCTAAACTGGCATTACGTTAGCAGTGTTATCCCGCTTGACACTATCAACCCGTGCGATCTATCTGTCGGCTTATTAGCGCCAGTAACTAAATAGTTGCTATTCAATAGAATAATAACCCTTTACTCTGACCGTTAGTACTGTACGCTTTGCTCTTATGAAATGGCAAGTGTACTTTAAAGTTTTTGAAGAGGAAAGCTTCTGATGCGATCTTTTATAAGATAATTTGGTTAACAATATCCCGTATTATCTTAGTCTCTGTGCAATTTTAAGGATTAGTAAGTAATGTTCATTTTATTTTTCACAATAATTGAAGGCTACCTATTCCCCTCGAACCTGTATATTCACGCAGAAGAACATGTACATTTTGTGAATAGTATATTTTGAAGGCCCATTTAATAAAGGCGACCCTTTTGCCACTACCCGGCTACTAATCCAGACTTCGAACTGCTACTGGGAAATTACATTATGGAAAAATCACACGGCGCAAGGATCTAACAGGTCCTTATGATGCAGTAACGTTCGCGACCACAATACCAACAAGGCAGTCTTATCACAGTTACACAATTGTATAACTTGAGGCACACAATCAAATGAAATCATGTTCCTAACCCACCCAAATACCGGCGATGCAAATTCGATCATGTTGTTTTATCGTCCGATCGACATTGTTTAGTAACTCAGCCTTCGCTAGGAATGTGGCAGGTATCCAGTTTAGTAATGTGCTAATATTATGGATTTTGTACTGATTAGGTTAACTTAGTTTGTGTTCGACCGTTGTTAGGCTATTTACGTCTTGTCGGTTGCTAACGCCTCGGAATACATTATGAGTGAATGTTACTAAGGGCCTACGAATGAACTGGTAAAATACCAAATTTGGTGATTCTAAGGGATAAGGGTGTATTGCAACGCAAACTGCAGATTTGATGGTGACTCAATTGTATAGATGATTTATTGATTATTACATACATATGCTCACGCCTATATTCCCCGAAGGGGTATGTAAACGTGTTGTAATAACAACACCCCACTTATTACCAAAGATGATTAATTGTCAACGTGACAGACGGAGAGTCTATCGCCGTCTCAGGCACTATACGTAAAGCCCGTGGTGTGTAGTCACTGCATATAAGTTTAAAGAAAAACTCATTGGTGCAGCTCTCGCTGAGATACGAACTTGCGTCACTTGCGTAGCAGGCGACAGCTCGGACCCCACGACCACCACGGCTCTCTTACTATTTCGACTAATTAATTATTCGTTGCTTTATTACGTCAGTCAGAAACCCAAAATTGGTCAAAATTTTTAGAAGTTACATCAAGAAGTCAGTCAAAGTTTAAAGTCAGAAACGCTTGGAATGTATTCTAAGTTTTCTATAAAGTTAAAATCTCAGTCGCTTTACCTAAGAACGCGATGTATCCAGAATACCCACTGCATAGTTGAAATTCTAAAACGTACACAAGAATTCCGAGTAATAACGAAAATAAACACCTCGTTATGTCGTAACCTCATTCCACGACCAATAATACAAGTTATTCCAGGAACTCACTGGCACCATCTCCAGTTTATACCAACTTATACTTTATTAACATTCCCAATGAGTATTGGCACAAGGTCCTGGGAAAATGGATCTTAAACTATGTGACATTCATTGGAAAACATTACATTAAACCGACGAGCATAGGGGTATATTAATACACTAGCTGTGTCCGGCGCTTTAACCCGCGTAGACTTAATTATTTATTTCTATATTTATATTTCGCGGCACCATTGATTTTTTTTTAATTCTTGTATCATCTGCTATTGCCGTCTCAGGCACTATTCTTACGCCTCTGAATAACTTCTCAGACATATGCAGGTTTCCTCATGATGTTTTCCATCACCGTAAAGCACGTCGTGTGAGTTCACTCTACATAAGTTTTGAGAAGAACTCATTGGGATTCTAGCCTGCGCCTCTTGCGTAGCTGGCAACTACTCAAACCCCACGGCCGCTACGGCTCTTTTAAGAACTGTGAATACGAGCAATAATGCACGTTCGCAAACATATAGATACTTTGAATTCATGTTTCAATTAGCTAAAACAACGTTGCTTAACAAAGCTACCTCAATCAGGTGCAACACACGATCTATAAAAATTTAAGCAAGATTAAAATATTAACTGCCTAAAAAGATTGATGAAGTCGCAGTTTGGAACTAGTTGTGATTTGCACCTTTCTCGTAACCTTTGAGATATTTCGCATGGGCGGGGCGTATGCCTTGTCATGTTGATGACGTAATTGTATCATTCTGCATGTAACCAAAGATAAATGTGTAACATCGGTATTGTTACGAGATTTGAGCCTTATGAGGTCATGACGCTTGTAAGGTGAGTGCGTTAAATGGAGGTTGGGACTGGCAAGGACGACGTTTCAAGATATTTTGTATTTCGTCATCATTTCCCCGCCAATGTTGTTCAGCTCAGAGTTGAAGCACATTAATCAGAATCCCCTGCAAAAAAATTGGAGGTACCCTATTGGTTTAAATTCTGTAAAAGTTCTAGTATAAACTGTATATAGTTTGAGTGCCTTTAAGGTTTTTTATGAAAATTATTAATAAAATAATTTAAAAAAGTTATTAATCATCAGTTACCAACCACTTCCATCCCTACTAATATTACAAATGCGAAAGTAACTCTGTCTGTCTGTTACGCTTTCCCGCTTAAACCTCTCAACCGATTTTGATGAAATTTGGCACAGACAATCTTTAGACCCTGAGAAAGGACATACGTTACATTTTATTTATTATAAATAAATATTAGGTTTCCGTGACCATAAGGATGAGACTAAATCTACGCGGGTGAAACCGCGGGGCACAGCTAGTATGATATAAAAACCTTCTTGTGGTAAAATAATTATTCATATAATATAACAGCAAAATTTGCTCAGCAGTTCAGACTTCCAAAATAGCTGACAGATACTTAAATTTTTGAATTCAAGCAATTATACCTATACATAATATAGCCATAGAAAGTCTGAATTAAAATAAAATAAAAGTTATTGCCCTTTAGACTATAATTTTTATTTTTATTTTTTTCATGCTGTCGATACGAATACTACGGTCTATAGTATAATCCATACAAATGGGCTGGTTTGTATGTCAGCTTATGAACTTTCTTCATAAACTCAAAACAGAGATAAAAAAATACCAATGTATCGACTATTTTTATACTGTTCTCTAAGAATTCACTTAATCGTCTGAACATAATTGTAAATTCAACGGTAAAGTATAAATTCCCAGCCGAAATATGAATGCGAAACGTAAAAGCATGTCAAAGGTATTAAATAAAATCTCGTTCGGGTGACCGTTAGTTACCTTACAAGCTCGCAGTGCTAAAAATAACGCGATTCAATTCCAAGAATGCAGTATCAAGTTGCAAACTGCATTCGCATTCATAAAATTCCATCCGGCACTTTTACAGACTTAACATAAGAATATTAGCCATCTAGTTTTTTATTCCTCATCTTATTTCTATAGGTACATAATTTAATGGAAAAAAACCTTTAAAAAAAAAGTTATTTCGTGTTTATTTAAACAAGCAATCCGTTTTAAGATAATTATTTTCAATTCAATTGCATGATGGACAAACATACATACTCGTACATTGCTATAGTTAAATAAAAGCTTGTAGTGATATACAACGCAACGTAAGAAAATCTTAATAAATGATTTGAAGAAATTCCAAAAATGACACAATATTTTTAAGTGCTTATTGAAACTCGCATACTCAAGTTTTTTTTAACATCGGTTAATAACATGTCACCCATTAAGTATCTACTTAACCACTTAAGTTGAGCACAAGTAAGCACTTTCAAAAATTTACTTTTAAGGTTAAGTTAACTAAACATGACGCAATACATGACGTCTGCTATAATTTTAGATGAGGAGTGTACTTCAAGCTCATGACATCTATACTAGCCCATACTAATATTTCAAAGAGGCAAGATCCCCGTAGTCCCACGGGAATGGGAACTATGCTATTTTTTTTTTTTTTTTTTTTTTTTTTTTTCTTTTTTTTTTTTTTTGGACGGGCAACATTGGCCAGACCTGTCAAGTTTTTACGTCTCCTTAAATTTTATTGTTATTTAAATTAAAATAAGTAGTAAAATTAATTCATAAGTTAGAAATAAACATTATTTAGTGCTTTAATATTATCGGAAAGTGTTTGTGGAGTAAACAATTCAAGATTTTCGTCGCAACAACAACTTTAAAAGTGCGACCCTTGTGAACTGTCAGACAAATGGACGTTATACAAACTTTCAAACACAAGTGTGACTCATTGCAATAAAATACAGGGAAGTATCGTGTTTATTTATCACATTTATATTAAAAGTGCTACTCATTACTACATAACACTGCTCATAACCTATGAGCAACGTCCAACACACACCTGGCCCAGTGACAGTCTCACTTTACTTGACTTTTTTTGTGGAAGTAAAGTTGAAGACGACTACTACCGCCTCATACAAATATATACTACCGTTTTTTACCAGTCTTCAAGCCATTTATTTGCTCAAAATAGTTGTTAACTTACACTTACACATTGTTTATTGTGGTTATTAATAACTACTGTACACAAACAACTTCACATCTCAGTTAAAACTTCTACATATCTCTCACATCTCTTGTTTGCATTCCAGTCACTCCGAAACAATGACTACCATGATGACCCGAAAAGCAACAGCTCGGGATTTGGAGGACAAACTTAGGAAGACATTGCACGAACTTCACTTGTCAAAAAACCTCAACAACAAACTGCTGCAAGAGAGGGATGAGAGCGAGGAAGAGGTAGCCAACATTGTTAGGAAAAATAGTCAATTAAAGAAGGAAATGGCTGAACTGCATTTACAATACACTGTAGTCGAAGAAGAGCGGAATCAGTTGCAGGACATTGTCTCATCATTCAATGAGTGCAGCGACACCCACGAGAGGGCCCTGACTCGCATCTCTGAGCTAGAGAATAGCTTGAGTCATGCCCACACACAGGTGACCAAACTGGAAGAAGAGAGGGACATAAACCAGACCACCACCACGCTCAGCCTCTACGATGAACTGGTTCGCACTGACTCCGGAGCCTTCCCAACCGAACAACTGGTTACAATTGACTTAACCAATGATATTTCCTCTCATGTACAGATGGGTAGCCATAATAAATTAAAAAAGTATGTTAAGCTAAATAGGTTTATTAAGAAAACTAGAAATTTAATAAAAAGGCAAAGAAAGTTCCTTAATAGTATTAAGTTAACAAAAGAATGTTTATCTTTAAGAAACACTTTAGATTCATATAAATGTAAATTAAATACTTTAAAGGTCACACATGATATAGACATTCAACGATTGCAGTCCGACTTGCAGAGTAAAGAGCAATATTTAATAGACTTAACTAATAAATATACAAGTGCTCAGAAACAGATTAGTGAACACATCCTGGCTACCACCGAGTTGGTAGACCTCTGTAACTATAATGTGGAGCGGTTTGACTCATTAACAAACAAACACTCTTGTGGCTGTGGGCTCCTATCATCACCATCCGATAGTGAGCCCCTGCCACTGCCCTGTAAGTTGGGGGTTGCTGAGTTAAATGACACCATTCAACAAATAAGTGTATGTCCACCTATACACAACACCTTAGTGTTTTCAGATAGCCTAGGTAAAAACATAGGTATATTACTCGATAGACACATTAGCGGTACAGTAGTTAATTATTGTATGCCAGGGGCCACATACACACAAATAATTAATAAAATCAAGTGTATGACAATAGATCCTCAATCTGTTGTGATTGTTTTGATAGGTGAGGGACTTAGGGTGCACAAAAGTGAATTAATAAGCGGCTTAGAATATCTGTCACAATTAAATGTACACAACATTATGTTAACTGCTTTCCCCTATAGTAAGAGCTACACTGACAGGCAAAATGATTATATAGGTAGGTTAAATAATGTAATTTATAGGACAGGTTGTCATAGCGACAATATTATTTTTTTTGACACTAATAAATTTATTAGTGGATTTATTATAACTGGGGACTTGTTTTACATCCCCAAAAAATGCATGAATATGATCGCTACATTGGTAGCATATAATATTAACGGTGTTATAGCAACTATAACAAAACATAGGTTAAGTAATCAAACGGTGTTACATTGTTCTAGTAACACAGAAATTAGTTCTTGTTCTAGTTCTTTAAACTAGTAACTGAGACAACGGCCGAGTCCCTCGTCAAACGGCTCTGTCGCCTTAACGTAGTGCACCAAAATATACAAGGCTTGGCTGGCAAACAATTAGAAATTGATTTATTTTTGGAAAGCCATAACGTTCATGTGCTTTGTTTAACCGAACACTGGCTTAAAAATCATGAGCTATTGCTCAATAATAGTAATTATAGACTTTGTAGTGCATTCGTCAGAAAATCAGCAATTCATGGAGGCTCGTTAATCTTAGTATCTAATAATGTTAAATGTAAAGAGCGTAGTGATATAGTAAACCTGTCAATCGAGCGCACTGCCGAACTATCGTGTATAGAACTAGAAGGAAATGTAATAATATGCGTATATCGTCCCCCATCTGGCAATTTCTGTTCATTTGAATCAATCCTTGAAGATGCCCTTAGACGTGTTGCGGGCCTTAATAAAGGCATTGTAGTGTGTGGCGATTTTAATGTTAACTTGTTAGAAAATAATTCTCTTTCGGTGCGTTTAATTAGTTTGTTTAACTCTTTTAATTTAAAGCATTTATTTCTGGAGCCCACTAGAATAACTGCCACTTCTGCGACATGTCTAGATAATGTGTTCTGCGATTGTGAGGCCCTGGAAAAATCTATTATCAGTGATCTAACGTCAGACCATTGTGGTCAAAAAATCACAATATTAAATAAAACTAATAATGTAGTAAGTAAAACCACTTACAGACCTATTACTAAGAAACTTGTAGCAAATTTCAGGTCTAACTTAGCAAGCAAGATACCTTATCTGCAAGGGCCACAAGAAGATCCTGATGCTCTTTACAATAGCTTGTTTAACGTTATACAAACGGAATTCAATAGTACATTTAAACTAAAAACAGTTCAGAAACATAGTAAAGCTAAATTCAATGAGTGGGCAACTGTAGGTATCCATAAAAGTAGAAGGAAGTTGTATGAACTTTATGGTATGAAACGAAATGATCATAGTCCTGAATTCTTAGCATTCGTAACTAGATACTCTAAATGTTTTAAGAAAGTTTGTATAAAAGCTAAAGCCTTGCATCTTGCCCAGAAAATCAAGAATTCTGATAATAAGATAAAAACTACCTGGAACGTTATTAATGCCGAGACGGGAAAGGCAAAAAGTCGCGATTGTCGTTTAACTTTAAATATAGATAACAAAGTAATCCAAGACGATGGTGAAATAGCTGAAACTTTCAACAAGTTCTTTGCAAATGTTCCTATAGTAACTACTAGTTCCCTAAATTCATCTCCCACAGACGCCGAATTATTACTGAAATTAAATGTTTCTAAGTGCGGCACTAGCTTTAGTTTTTGTTCTATCACGCCTTTTGAAATAATTAAGACATTTAAAAGTTTGAATTCCAAAAAGACTGGTGATTTATGGGATATATCAGTGAAAGTACTTCACGATATTATTGACATAATTGCCCCTTACTTAGCTGACATTTTTAACAGTTGTATTAAGAGCGGTGTATTCCCGGATCTCATGAAATATAGTAAAGTTATTCCATTATTTAAAGGTGGTGATATTAGTGACCCTACTAACTTCAGACCGATCTCTATCTTGCCAGCCCTCAGCAAAATTTTCGAAAAAATTATGCTGAATCAAATAGTCGCTTACTTTAATCTTAATAATATTCTACATGGTGAGCAATATGGCTTCACCAAAGGTCGTTCAACCACTGATGCTGGTGTTGCACTTCTTAGACATATTTATAGAGCGTGGGAAAACGCTCACGACATGATAGGTGTATTCTGCGACCTATCCAAGGCATTCGATTGTGTACAACACGAAACCTTATTAGTTAAATTAAACTATTACGGTGTCAAAGGTAGGGCACTCGACCTAATCAAATCATATCTTTGTCAACGGATTCAAAAAGTCGAAGTAAATGGGGTCAGATCTTCCGGTTCTCCAGTACTAATGGGCGTCCCACAGGGTTCAATCCTAGGACCATTTCTATTCTTAGTATATATTAATGATTTACCAAATTTAGTAAAGAATACGTGTGATATTGTACTGTTCGCTGATGACACATCTCTTTTGTTTGAAGTCGACAGAGCCAAAACGAATTATGAAGATGTAAACAGTGCACTTGATCAGGTATTGAAATGGTTTAATGTAAATAACTTAGTTTTAAATGCCAAAAAAACTAAATGTATTAAATTTACTTTACCAAACGTCAAACCTGTTGATACAAAGGTCATGGTAAATGGTGAAACTTTGGAAATAGTAGATTCTGTAGTATTTCTAGGTGTAACCCTTGATAATAAACTTCAGTGGGGCCCACATATATCCAAGTTATCAGGAAAACTCAGCTCCGCAGCTTATGCAATTAGAAAAATTAGACAGTTCACCGACATAGAAACAGCTCGACTTGTATATTTTTCTTATTTTCATAGCGTTATGTCCTATGCTATTTTAATTTGGGGCAAAGCTGCTGATATAGACTCTATATTTACACTACAGAAAAGGGCTATACGATCTATATATATTTTGGGACCGCGAGAATCGTTAAGGGAAAAATTTAAATCAATTGGAATTTTGACAGTGGCCTCACAGTATATTTTAGCTAACTTATTATTTGTGCATCAAAACATTGGATCGTTTCAAAGGAAATGTGATGTGCATAATGTAAACACAAGACACAAACATAAAATTGTAGTGCCTGCGCATCGCCTACAAAAAGTGCATGGCTCATTTTTAGGACAGAGCACACGCTTCTATAATAAATTACCAACAAAAATTGTAAACTTGCCCTTCAACAAATTTAAAGAAACAATTAAATCAGTTTTGCTTGAAAAAGGATATTATACTGTAAGTGATTATATTTGTGATAAGGGAGCCTGGGATGTACCTGATAATGTTTGTAAATAATCCCATTGGCACTGTACTTTTGCTACAATTAATTAATCTTAATTTTGCTTTGACTGGCTGGAATTTGCCATGCTCACATATATTTGTACTATATTTTTAGTTTTTATTTTTGACAATTGAGCATTAGAACTGTGTCCATGGGCTTATAGTTGCTTGAACAATTTATTTTGTATTTTTAAAACTGTATAATATTCTTTAAAAGAGTAATTACTGAGTTTCTTGCCAGGTTCTTCTCAGTAAAATCAACCTTCCGAACCTGGCGGTAGCATGTATAATCCTGTGTAATTGTGTCATTCTGACGATTTGAAAGTACTTTGTATGAAGTCTAATCGAATAAAGATATATTTGATTTGATTTTGATTTGATTTTGATTTTGATTTTGATTTTATGCGGGTGAAATCGCGTGACCTCCGCTAGTAATTCTACTAGAGGATATATTCTAAACATATTTAGCGTATATTCATACATAACCAAGTACATGATCAGAGCAATCGTAATTTACTTACTATAATAAAACTGGAAGTCTTAACCTTCGCATATGTGTGAGAAGTAATTCAAAGACGTATATATAGTGCCTGAGATTGCGATGGAATCATCCTCTTTCACGTTGGCACTTAAATCATATTCGGTGAAATGTGGAGGTGTTGTTGTTACTACACCACTGCTTACCGGTTCAGGAAGTCTGCCGAGAGGGCATGAGCACAAATATATATTTTTAAAACTACATACATACATATGCTCACGCCTGTATTCCTCGAAGGGGTAGGCAGAGGTGTTGTAATTTTCAACACCCACATTCCACCGTATATGATTAAGTGCCAACGTGACAGAGGGTGAGTCCATCGCCGTCTCAGGCACTATACATACGTCTTTGAATTATTTCGCAGACATATGCAGGTTTCCTCACGATGTTTTCCTTCACCGTAAAGCACGTGGTGTGAAATCACTGTACATAAGTTTTATTAGAAAAACTCATAGATACAGGCCCCGCTGGGTTCGAACTTGCGTCCCTTGCGTAGCAGGCGATTGCTCTAACCCCGAGGCCACCACGGCTCTATAGGTATATGTTTTTAAAACTGTAAGTAAATATTTTTTTATGATGACGAATCTAGTCAATGGCTAAACGCACCTCTACCACAATTGACATACGTTGATCAATAACATATTCATTAAAACAATATTACCAAAAAACGCCTTGTTTGAAGCGCGCTAAAGGCCGCAAATTATTCCATATATGGACGGACATAGCAGACTGTGATCTCACATTTTCTATTTTAGGCACTTTTGTAAAAAGACAACGATTGTGTTAAAAATTACTCAATAAGTCTGTGGTACAAGTTTAAAGCGAATATATTAAGAAGTCTACTCAAATAACGATATAAAATATCGTTATTTGAGTAGACTTCTTACAAAGTACTTTCAATTCGTCAGAAGGACACAAAAATACATTATACATTTTTATAAACGTTATCACCAGGTTTTAAGGTTGCTTTTGTTGAGAAGAACCGGACAAGAAACTCAAAGATTACTCTTTTAAAAAAATATAATATACAATGTTCAATATATGATGAACACAGTTCCAATGCTCAATTGTCAAAAATCTAATCTAATATAAATAAAATTGAAGCGTCTGTTATTCCAAAATAACAGCTTTTCACTAAATGCATATTATAATATACACGCTACTGACACTGAAAAACCAAGTTTAATTTTTTTCTCTGTTCAAAGCAAAAAAAAAACGAAAGCTAATTCTATTTAAGGTTTCGAGTTGCTAGCGGTCATAAGGTGCAGTAACCGCTAACTTAGTCTTTATTTTATATTTATTAAATTCAAACGGTAATCCTTAAAATATGCAAACTTAGACCACAAAAACAACTAAAACGGGTCTGCACACTGCCAAACCGGAGCGAGCCATTTTATTTTACATTCACGGTCAAGACATTTCGTGCTTAGGAAATTAACACATGGTATTATGTAAATTTGACAAATAAAATCATGTTATTCTACCTTTATTTGCTCATACATATTTACATTTCGGTTTTTGCTATATAAGGTGTGGTTTTACGGTTTGTTTAATAATTTATTTGTGTAAATAAATAATATTTTTTCTTAAAATAATGTCAATCTTTTTTTAAAGTCTGATTAGGATGCGACAATAGGATAACGTAACAATAACGAAATGGAAACTTTTTTTATCTACACTAATATACATCTACATCAACACCAATAATATATAGAGGAAATGTTTGATTGTTTGTTTGTTTGTTTGCATAGAATAGGCTCCAATACTACTTCACCGATCTTGAAAATTCTTTCAGCAATGGATAACTACATCATTAGCGAGTAACATAGGCTATAATTTAACCCCGTACTCCCACGGTGAAACCACGTGACGTCCGCTAGTTACATTTACAGCTAACAGGAAAAGGTGCAACCTATCAATAAAATTTTGAATGGAAATTGGCACATAGAAGTTTTTACAGTTCCATTAATAACAGTATCATTCGTGAAACGTGCCCACCTCGCTGAGTAAACTACTGACGTTATTTGCTTAAGTTTTTAAAGCATCACGATTATAAGACTCTAGTCGTGAATTTTATATTTGTGCCAAAACATGCTTGTTTATATAGGGTAGCGGAATTAAATTTACTCGCACTAAATAGCGTACTAATCTAGTATGAGAACTATTCTTCCTTATTTTTTTTTGGATAAAAATCACACAGAAACAAATCTGCTATTGGCTCAACAAATACACTAGTTCCCATTAATTATTTAGTGAGGATTAACTCATTTGACACTAACGATTATTTTTGAATATTATAAAATATTCAAAACGTGGCTAAAAAATCCTTGGTTTAAAAATAGCTCTTATGGAAATGGATTTAGCTCGGATTCAGTCTAGTTCTTGCTTAAGGCATATTCTGTTCTACATTACTATTATAAGGGGGATTTATATTTTTGTGTGTATGTTTGTAATGAATAAACTCCGATTCTAAAAAGTCTTTCATCATTGGAAAGCTACATTCACTCTGATTAACATAGGCTATATTTTATCCCACTACTCTCACGGGAACGGTGAAACCGCGTGACGTCCGCTAGTTCTGTATTAAGGGAGTTTAGGTTAGCAGTTCTTATATATTGAAGGTATTACAGGCAAATAAGACGTGCAAGTGCAACAATACTGTTCTCTGTATTTTTTGTGTTAAAAATTAATTGTGTAGACACATAGTAAGTTAGTTAACGTAACAAAAAAATTATGGTATCAAAAACCTTTCCGAGTAAATTTTGGGTGAAACTGAAACATAAAATTAAAAGTTTTAATCGGGTATTGTATCTGCTGTCTAAAGAAGCTAATTTGTATAATACCTAGTTCCTTTTCTTTTTCGGTGAAAGTTTGAGAATCAGAGCTCGAGAAGTCGAGATACGTATACGAAATCAATGATATTATACAGCCTGATTCACATAAGCCATTGTTTCAAAGATTTTTGCCATAATTCCGGGCCAGTGACCAAATTACTAAGAACTGGCACATTGGAAATTGATAACGAGATTTCAAAGTCATTGTAATTAGCCACGGTTGTATTATAATGTGCTTAGTCATTTTTGTTTTGATACTAGTAGGCTCGCCAGTCTACGCTCAGATATTTGGAAATTCCATTAAAGAGTACCAATACATTTTTTCATTTAGGAGTCTTTTTTGAGGATTATTAAACTATCCTTGTATTGTAGCAAAAATAAATTTCTATGAAGTCTTTGTTTTTTGTGTTTTCGAGAGACAAATGCTATATGAACAATAAAATCGCGTATGTATTTGACTAGCTCCTGCCCGCAACTTCGTCCGCCGTGATGGGTCTTAGCGTGATGATAGGTGTATAGTCTTCTACGATTAATGCTGTCTAACACTGATAATTTTTCAAATTTGAACAGTAGTTCCTGAGATTAGCGCGTTCAAGCAAACAAACTCTTCAGCTTTATATACTATTAGTATAGATTAGCGACGATTACTAGCACACAACACTCATTCTAAGCTAGAAATAATTATCATATTCTTCTTTGGTGATGAGGTAAAGTATAGCCTTTAATATAATAAGAGATGCTGTTATTTCCTACCTCTCTTAAATATCTGAAATGGTATAAAGTTGCCGAATAGAATAGAACTTTATGTACCTGTGACGTAAGATCCATAATGCAGTCGCATAGCGCTTCAGGCAGTGGCGTGAACTGGCCTTGGTACGCAGGCGTTACGATGCAGTCCTCTATGTCACCTGTAACAATGGGGAACAAATTATAGCTTTGTTGGAAACGGAAAATTCCATGTAAATTATTTATTAAATTTTTAGACCTTGTATAAATAATATTTATTTATAATCTTCTTCTTATTTTACTAGACTTAAGTTAAGTTATGCTTTATGAAATTAAATTCTATATATGAAAAATTACATATACAGAAAAACACCTAAAATAATTATCACCTAACGAATTTTGTTTACGGTAGCTAATCTCAACGGGGATTAGTCATCTGGGTAAAAAATATTATAGTGCACAAGTGTGTGTGCAAACAGGTGCACAAATTATTCCCTCACTCTCATAGTCCAATGGGAGGCAATCCGACACGACCGGAGAGAGATCAGGCGAAGGACCAAAGGCTTAACGTGCGTTCAGAGGCACGGTGGTGATAACACCGTCAACTTCCAAACTCCGGACATTATATAGTGAAATACACCTAAATGAGGATGCGTGTTCCAAGTGTTCTTTACATTGAATAACATTATTTGATTTATTGATAATATTAGATTGAATTGTAGCATTCGTATTATCAGACTCTTTGTAATTACATAGATGAAGTAGGTACTTCATGGTGAATGGGTGTAGCAGTACAGGCAGTGATTCCATAAATTGTGCCCTCACAATGCAGCGTGACCCGAGGGACGTTGCGTTTGGATCACTTCCAAAATAGACGGACGTGGTACAAGTGATAAGCGACTTTCACATAATTTTACATAATTACTCCAAAATTTCCAAAAAAATATACAGATGCGACAACGCGGTACTTGATTTTCATTTTGGACGCACGCAGTGGAAGCGTGCTGGGCCCATAACCTATTAGATTAGGAAAGTAAACGTAAATAACTTTGGATACGACTGTATTTTATAGGTGACACGAGAAGAGAGAGAAACAAAAGAGTACAGGAAAGAGTAAAATATAAACCATAAGTAATAAACTATTATTTACATATACAAACTCTATGCTGGGTTTAGCCCAACAGTTTTGGCATCGTAAGCTCACACTTTCCCAGGGTCCCTAAACGGATAGGTAAAGTTTTTACAACACCTAATTTTCAACGAGATCTTCGATAATAATGAGGTTCATGAGGTTATAAATAAGGCGAGAAGAGGTGTTAATTAATCCCAAACACTTTCAAATACTCGAAGATAATTTAATTCAAGTATTCTAAATACTGCTGTAAAGCTTGAATTACATGGGAATAACGATAAAGCTGGAATTCACATTAAGAATAAAATATTTATATACATACTACTAATTGTCGAGGCCCGTAATGTTAAACCAGTGTCCTCTAAAGATATCCTCTTTTTATAATACAAATACATTATTAAGTAAAATAAAAAGTTAAATAAAAAAATGGACCGGTCCCGGAAAGTCGCTTTTTTTCTATAATTTACTCCACCACCAGTTACAGTTTGCTCGTAGATAAAGTTTAAAACTACCGGCGAACAATAAAACCGTTCGCGATGCACTCACGCGACGGACAAGCTGCGTTACGTGTATTGGTGACGATACATTTATTACTGGCTTTTTAATAATATCCGCCGAATATAAAATACATTTTAGATAAAACTGATATGAATATAGATGCATATAAAATAATGTGTGTTTGCAACAAGCGTACTACCTGTGTGAGGTAAGCAACTGCTGTCGTATGAATGAACGCTAGCATGCAACTTTTATCTATAAATAATTGATGCACAGACAACGTACATGCGCAACGCATGAACCAGTGAAGATATATTTACAAATTAAATATTTCTAGAGATCCTGAACAGTTTTTTTAAGTTCGTACACTAGAGAGATCCAAATGACGAAGCTTTTAAACAGGACAAATATTCAATCTTGTAGATTTTCCTGTTGAATTTCTTCTTTTTATTTCTATTATGTAAAGTACTTCGGGATTTGGAAGGAGGCCACAACATCACACCAAAAATTAAGGTCTTATTCCCCGAAGGGGTAGGCAGAGGTGTTGTAATTTTCAACACCCACATTTCACCGAATATGGTTAAGTGCCAACGTGACAGAGGGTGAGTCCATCGCCGTCTCAGGCACTATACATACTATAAACTTTCCTCACGATGTTTTCCTTCACCGTAAAGCACGTGGTGTGAAATCACTGTACATAAGTTTTTAGAAAAACTCATAGGTACAGGCCCCGCTGGGATTCGAACTATACCTACTATTATATTATATTATATGCAGGTCTCTCTATCTATCTATACCTGCATAAAATATTTCTATTGGTTTAATGAAATGTATAAGATGCCTGGCTGAGTTTCTTGTCGGTTCTTCTCAGAAGGCTATTTTCCGAAACGCTGGTAATTTTTTGACGTTCATAAGTGCCTTACCAGTTCCCAAATGAATAAATAATTTTCATTTATTTTACTATGTAAATATTTCGCAATATGCATGCACAAAATATCACCACCATTGTCATTGCATGTTGGTGTTGCATAACTTGACAACGTAGCACTGCGCCAACCTATTTGTTTGTCAGTTTATCAGCACTGACGCAGGTACGGGTCACAATGGGGTTGGTCCAACAATACCGTATTCAACGTTTGCACTTAATGACCTTACTTCTATAGTAATACTATCATCTACACTAATATTATTAAGAGTATAGATTTTATTGCTTTTTTTTGTTTGTTTGCATTGAATAGGCTCCGAAACTACTAGACCGATCTTGAAAATTCTTTCAGCAATGGATAGCTACATCATCAGCGAGTAACATAGGCTATATTTTATCTCTGTATTCCTAAGGAACTACGCGAGTGAAACCGCGTGATGTCCGCTAGTGTTATATTAATACCGTTTCGCGTTGTTGACGAATTAAATCGCAGTTTCGCTTTTTGAAATTGAAACGTCACGACAGTTTTGACAGGAAGACATGGAAGCCTCCATATTGCCATAGTTTAAATATAAGCTGTAGATCAATTTAGGATACAAGAAACAAATCGTTCGAAATGACACACCCACACAGACGCGCATATCTACGAGAAAATGAGTGGAAAGGACGTAATGACAGTAAGAGGTGTCACGTCGTGGCTGATCGCGTATACGTCATTCACGTGTTTAACCGACATATTTCAAAAGTTAAAAATGACGTATCAACATTATATAATATTTTGACAGTAAAATAAACATAGAGTATTTATTTAATCTTGACGCTCAATGGAGCCAATGTATGAACCTTTCCGCATCGTTGACAACGGATTTAAATATTAATTTTTTATTTAATTAATCTATATACATAAAAATGTATCCCTATTGGAACACTTAGCAAAATCGACTCAATGTTATATCATAGCCGTAAGCGCTTACGGCTTTAGTTATAACGGAAGCGACTACAACTATTTTAAAACCAAACCCATGTTTTAGAGATTTATGGTGAATTTCCACCCAATTTATAGGTAGTCTTACAAAAACATGCCATTATTCTATTATACCTCGCAGTTACATGTAACAAGGGAATTTTAATGGATTGGACAAAATGGACACGGCTAATTAGGAGCTAAGATGTATTGTAATGTCCATATTTGTTTGACAATTTTAAATGTACCTTAAATCACGGCTGTTAGATTGCTTTTACAATGTCAAATTTAAGATTCTATTGATGATAATAAATTGTACTCTTCTTTTTAGAATATTTTCTAAAAGAGAAGGCTTAGTTTTCAGCTTTCTTAGCTAATTCTTTTTTACAAAATATTTTTTGATATAATGATAATGATTTAAATTAATACTTCAATCTTTGTCGTTAAGAATTCTGATGGACTTTTAAACCGACCTTCTGTGTAGGTAATATTACTCATATCTAGGTAATTGATTTCCTCATTTCTAACGTATTTTCCTGGAAACTAGAATTTCGAGGTTAAGTTGTTCTTATACAAATACTTAATAATAAATACCAAATATTGTATCACAGTACTTATAATAAAATTAAAAAGAAATAATTTTCATTCTATGTAAATAAATAAAGTTTGTAAAATAAAGAACCCGATATGGATTCAAATTGGTTCATTCTTTCGAAAGTTTAATAATGCCATTTGTTACTTGTATCAAAAAAAAATATGAGTTACTCGAATTTTTTTTTTCCAAAATAACAAATTTTGTTTATTCACCTATGCGCCGCAGATGTAATCACACTGTTTTAATTTGTTATTTCCTGATTCTGAGTGTATATAAATTAATAAATCATTAACACGGTATGAAATGAATGATTATAATTTCCTAGCTAAGTCCTATTAAGGACATACAAGACATATTCACAATAATCCCTAATAAGCCATAATGGCTTTAGACATCGCAATTAACTGACTTTCGATTTTATTTCCATGAAGTTGAAGTTTAATTTAAATTACGAGTATGCTCGGTGAATTAATGGGACTGAATGCGTGTGGGCCGGGTTAAGAGCTTTTTCAAGGGAACAAAAGGGACCAACCTAGTTTTTTCTAGGTTACCTATATTTTATCCTCTTTGAAAAACTGTAGGTACTGCGGGCGAAAATTTCCCTTTATCAAAGTGAATTATGTAAGATATTATATAACTTTTGTTTATATCTAAGTAAGACATGCCTAGAATTTCACGCGCATGCGTGATACACGTAAACGTGTAATCTTTAGAATCGTAACGGAAATGCAGTTAAGATACGAATTAGCGAATTACCCACGATTCCTTCAAGAAACTAGGTTTGCATATTTATTAGTTCATTTATACATCTATACAGATAAATAAAATTGAAGTGTCTGTTTGTAATTTCAAAATAACAGCTTTACACTAAATGCATATGAAAGTATACACGCTACTGACACTGAAAAACCAAGTTTTAAAATGTTTCTCTGTCTGTTTGTTCCGGGTAATCTCCGAAACGGCTGGACCGACTTTATCGGGACTTTCACTGGCAGTTAGCTGATGTTATAAGGAGTATCTTAAGCTACTTTTATTTATAAAAAACTGTGTTCCGAGGGCCACCCGTGAAATTAATTAATTAATTATTTTTCAATTTTACACATCGCTTTTCTAAACACCTAAAACTTACGAAGAAATCACAGGAAAATTACCTGCCTTGCCTTCAAAAGTTAAAAGTTCCCGATACAAGTTGAACACGAACCAAAAGCATAGATAAGTACACTCACGTGCAATTGAATAGCAGCAATTTGCAAGGCGCTTTAACGCCGAGCGTGGGTGCTATTGGGTGTCAGGCACCTGTTATGATCACTTACATTTGGTGCATGTGGGTTGGTTGAAGGTTTAGTGCATACAGGTACTATTTATTGGTATTATCGGTTTGTATGAAGTGAGAAATTTCACGTGTTTTACGTGTATTTATTTAACTTGTAGATTTAGTTTTATGCCTAATTTCGCGTTAACTTAATATTTTTTTATAAATAAAAGTAGCCTAAGTTACTCCTTAAAACATTAACTATCTGGTAGTGAAGGTCCCGTGAAAATCCGTAAAGCTATTTCGGAGATTAGCCGTAACAAACAAACAGATAGACTGAGATTTAAAAAATAATAATAACCGTATATACTTTAATATGCATTTAGTGAAAAACTGTACTTTGGAATTACAAACAGACATTTTATTTATCTGTATAGAGTATAGATTATTTTATTGAACAATTGTATTTATTTTATTTTAGTGCTTAGTACGTCTACGTTTTCACGTAAGTATTGAATTATACCTCTTAAGATTAAAGGTCGCAATTATTCTACAAGCCTGGGAATATGTGATGATTTATAATTTACAATGCCACCGTCGAAATGTCATAAGCAATTGTGCATTTAAAATTTTGATAATTACTTCAATTTGTTTTTTCCATAAGTTTCATTTGTAAAACATTTAGACAGGGAATAAAATACTCTTAAAATATCTGATGGAATCTCATCCCAAAACCGCTATCAATTCAACAGTCTACATCTATATCTATACAGATATATAAAATTGAAGTGTCTGTTTGTAATTCCAAAACAATAACTTTTCACTAAATGCATATGAAAGTATACACGGTCCAGACATAGAAAAATCAATTTTAGCTGATTTTACAAGGAGTAACTTAGGCTACTTTTACAACGCGGGTGAAACCGTGGGGCACGGCTAGTCTACTAATATAAACAGACCAAATTAACAAGTTACACAATCAAACAATAACAGGTAAGTGACAATTTGTGTGCAGTGCATGCGACTTACTCGTATGAATACAGTATAAGCCTTAATCGAACGACAGGTAATGCATTGTCATTGTTTTATTTTACATCACCACGTGGGTAGTCTGATCCTCGTAAATACCTTGTTTTACAACCGACCTCAATGGAATTAAAATCAGATTTTTACTGTGCACTTTTATGTGGCCTCATTTGCAAATTTTAATCAATATGTCTAAGTGACTCGTTTTAATTGGATAAAATTTATTTGTTATTTTATATATTATAATATAAATTATCTTTTACTTAAACAACTAAATACAATTAGTTAAAAAAAAATTGGGGTCCACTTAATTTATTCCATCCAAATTATAAAACTGAAATCAAGTCTACGAGAGTAACACCTAGTATTACAATACGTGACTTATAATTACGTAAAAATACGCAAGTATTATAGAGAAGGTGTATCATAAGAGAATTTATTTTAGATACAAAAATATCAATACAAAATGTTATTCAATACATTTGGTGTCAAGAACAACTTTAATGAACGTAATTAGTTACATTATAACATTCGTTATCCCTCAATATTATAATCGATAATCTAATATTTCTATGATTTAATTACGACAACTCAAGGATTTTATTAAAATAAATAATGACAAATCGTTGCGATTTAAATTGCAATTCGAAATTAATAATATCATTAATTTTACGACTAGCTGTTTCACCCGTGTTGCCTTTATTTCATGGATTGTTTTATTTCGCAAGCCTAATATTATATAATAAGCCTAATTTAAATAAAATAAAAGGATCCTACGTAACTCCTCAAAATATCAACTAACCGCGCCGGCCATTTCGTAGATTAGCCGGAACACACAGATAGACAGAGTAATTATTTTTAAAAGCTGTTGAAATTACAAGTAAACACTTCAGTTTTATTTATCTGTATAGATATTTATAGATATAGATGACGTATAGTGACGAAGAGACCAAGGTTGTATTTAGGCCCTATTTAATGATTCGCTGAAATTAATGACATTGGTGAATGAATATCATTTATTCATTATGTTACTATCATTAATGCAATTATTACATTAATGTACGTTTAAGCCGTGGTTTGAGCTAACAATTTGTTTCGTTGTTTATGATGTAGTGTTGTGACTGTGATTGATCTACAAACAATTATTTGGACAGGCTGTTCATTTGTTATGGCTATTGAAATGTACGTGTGTTTGTATGCAGGTATTAATAATAAGATTTTATTGCAAAATATCTACTTTGTCTATGTTTAAAACGTAGGAGTTTCTTATTGAGCGACTAAGACTATTATGGTTTGCTACCACATTGAAATTTATATTATTTATTTTATGGTATAAATAAAACATGTCGACACTTTTAACTATTATTATTATTTATTAACTTTTAAATATTAATATTAGGGTTCCGCGACAATAAGGAAGAAACTAAATCTACGCGGGTGAAACCGCGGGGCACAGCTAGTACATAAATATATACAAACGCTCACGCCTGCATTCCCCAAAGGATTAAGCTGATATGTTTTGTCAATAATTCGTTTCAATTCAAATTCATACCTTATATGACTGCGAGTCTAAGCATAAACCTATTAAAAAAGCCCCACTTTATCTATAAAATATATAAAGTTGGAAAAAATATATTATATTGTATGTAATTATTGTATTCACATTTCAACAACACAAAGATACTGGCTGTATACTAAATGCCACAGTTGCAAAAAGAAAACAACTTACATTCCAAATTCAAAACGAAATGGAATGTTTTTAAACAAAGAGCAACACTGGAACTAAAGGTCGTTACTAAAAGAGCGCATTGTCCTTCCAAAGTTGCAACCTTCGAGACGCCACATGCGCTTTATCGCCCACTATATCGCCGGCCCTATAACGAGAACGCAGGCGCCATTTACATAGGGCTGTCAGCATTTAATAAGTAAATATCGATTTGACGGTTTTTATGTTAGTCTACAGGTATTTTGGACACTCCATTGAGGGGTATGGCGAACAATCGAAAAGTCATCTAAGTATTAGAACGGGTATATTTTTCACCCATTGTACTACTGGTAGAACGGCCAACTAAGGCGTAAGTCAATTGCGAATCAAACGTAAAATAAAAATAATACATAGAGTTGAAACACGAGCCTTAAAAACCGGATTTTGGAAATCGGTGAACACATATAGAAAAATCATTAGGATTAATTTTTTTGGATTCAGGATTTGATACACTTCACGATACAGGTACCGTCACGAGCTATGATCGTTGGCCTTGAACGAGTAGTATTCATTTCACACGTGAAATAAATACATGCGCAGTTACCATGTCAATTTTCGCTGAGCTGAGGTTCAGACGTAAGCACGGAGGATGGCCACCGGGGAGTTTTATTGCTGTAAAAATACCACATACCCCGACCTGCCTCTCCTAGGGCGGTCGGGGACCTTTTGAACATTTTCCCCTCGTCAATAAAAAAAGACACGTATCAACACATTTTGGGCCACATTAATACGCAATGAAAAAACCCAAAGTTTGTTCATGAATAATGTCATCAATAACTTGTTGAAGATAGTGCAGCCCCGTTCTTCCAAACAATAAAAATTATGGCTGACATGCAATATTATATTAACAAAATAAAATAAAACAACAAAACCAATACTAAATAATAATAAGATAGGTTTCAATATCAATATCAATCTTCAATAGTATGTGAAAGAAAAAAAAACAAAAGAAGATCGGAACTATTTGTAATTTAAAACATTCTTATTTTTAATTATAGATGGCCAGTATTAAAATAGGTCCTAGGGCCTTACCATGAGCTCTTATTGCCATGATAGTTTCACTCATTTATGGGACAGATGTATGTGACGTGGATACATCTGTCACTTTCGCACAACTGAATTATCATTGCAATAAGAGCTCATGGTTGGGCCCCTGGCCTATTTGCCTTCTACAATAAATTAGACACGCAACGACATCAAAAGGTACTTAGGATACAGATTATTTCATAACCATGTCATAATTTAACGTATATTTTATGGAAAAGATTACGTATGTAGCTAGAAGTGAGGCTTGATTAATAATTTCCAACCCTGCGCGCGCATCTCATCTGATTAATGTGTAATGAAGTGTTATTGTAAATGAGTGTTTGTTGCGCAGATAGCGTCAGGATATCATTATCGTGTGATTATCGCGGATGAGTGGCCGTGGGTGACTCTTAAATGTGTGGGAAATTAACATTGAACACGAATTTGGTTGGAATGTTATTATTTTATTTAGATTTACTAATCATCTATACTTATATCATAAAGAGGAAAGACTTGTAACGAATTGGTTCAAAAAGACTTGAACCGATTTTAAAAATTCTTTCACTATTTGAATGCTACATTATTAGTGATTAATAAAGGCTATATTTTATCTCCGTACTCTGACGGGAACGGGAACTACGCGGGTGAAACCGAGTGACGTCCGCTACTCATATTTAATTCCAATCATTATCTACATACATGCATATGCTCACGCCTGTATACCCCGAAGGGGTAGGCAGAGGTTTACTCTTATGGTACACAGTACGCCAGTTATGTTTAAGTCCCATGTAACAGACGATCTTATTCCCATTAAGCAGGCACTCGCATGCAGCCTCCGGGATACTTCTAGAAATTACAGATGGAAAAACCTAATATTACTTTGCCCGACTCAGAGATCGAATCCAAAACTTCATGTTCCACTGCAGCGTTTATGAACACTATGCCAACAAAACAATAACAGTATTTTTCATAAGCAGCTGATCATCCTCCTGCCTTTTCTCATGCTATTTGCACATTGTGTCTTCTCTTCCATTTCTTTCTATTCTGTCAGCTTCAGCCGTCACTCCTTTAGCCATATCACCTCTCACACAATCCATCCATCGTTTCTTAGGTCTTCCTCTCCCCTTGCAACCAACCACATTTATAAACGTAAATAACAACTCATCATATATTTTTAATTAACCTCCCTTAAGAATAATACGACCTTAGTTTCGAACTCATACATTTAAACCTGTCAGTCGTAACGATATCACGAAGCACGCGAAGTTAGAAGTTTTTAACTAAGTATTTTCCATTCCAGTGTACGTACAGGGAGCAAAGCCTGGGGATCGAACGTAAGCCACGTTGAGGGAGGTAGTTTGTGGTGTCTAGACAGTCTCAATTTAATGCACTGCGACGGCGTAGGCGAAATGCGTTTGGAATTTTTCTATTTACAATTCAATTTATTATGTAAATTTAGTGGAATTAAACTTTTGAACTTAGAATTGGCATAATAGAGTTGATTACAATCTGAGTTTAAGAGTAAGAGGTTTGCAATAAGATAGAAAATGTAATTCCATGGAAACGTTCCCGAAAAGCCATGCTGGGGAATAATAGAACGTTTGGGTAAGATTGACCATGATATAATACCGTATGAATGACATTTCCGACGAAATAGACCATATTTTGCGTAGCGGTTAATATTGTACAAAACCTGATTTACAACCGTTTTCAATAATCTGTTATTTAGGTAACTAAAGACAAACAATCTGATAGATAACTGGGGATGGGAATCCATCTGCAACTTTGATAATTTCGTTGATCCAGCTCGAATCTACAATTATGTCCGCACTTAAAATATGGCTATTTCGATAGAAATTTCTATCATACGGTCTTATACCAGCTTCGAACTTACCCCAACATAACTCCCCGAAGTGGCTTTTCGGCTTTTCCAAGCTACTGCCTAATAGGGATCTTCAGCCTTCAAGAAGAGTGAACCCACAAGTTTAGTTCTTGCAAATACATTCTGTTTTCTAAACTACGTTATCACCATTTGAATAATTCAGCACTCAGCCTGAAATACTGACGTTCACGAACATGTTAATGTCGAAACTGATAATTAAAAGTTTGCGTGCTAAGTATTTGATACCTTGAAAACATTTTTGTAAACTTAATGTAGGTACTAGTTAGCTTCACCCAATAGCCAGGGTCTAAGAATTTGGCTATGGTATCCCCTGCCTGTCGTAAGAGGCGACTAAAAGGGGGCCGGAGGGCCTGCTGGCGGTGGCCGGGGTGGGAGCTTT
Source organism: Watsonalla cultraria (assembly GCA_964035505.1). Lineage (NCBI taxonomy): Eukaryota > Metazoa > Arthropoda > Insecta > Lepidoptera > Drepanidae > Watsonalla > Watsonalla cultraria. The sequence continues at coordinate 2,476,360 of OZ037715.1, forward strand.
GACCACCGAGCCGCGGGCCCGGGAAGGTGGCAGCGCGATGTGGCTCGCGCTGCCTTGCACAGCGAGGTCTCTAGGGGCGGCGACTCAGCTGCCCCGGGGATGTGCCCCGGCAAAGTGTGGGGGGACACCGGTGCGATCTATCAGAGTACCCGGAGTCCCCCCTGAACACTGAGGATGGCCACCGGGGGGGTTTTAGTGCGGTAAAAATCCCACATACCCCGATCTGCCTCTCCCAGGGCGGCCGGGGACCTTTTGAAGGTTTCCCCCTCGTCAATAAAAAAAAAAAAAAAAAAAAAAAAGGTACTAGTTAGCTTAAACTATGTTATTAAAGTAAGAGACTTGGCGTGATGACATATAGTATTTTGCGCGACCTTTCAACAAGTATAAAGGTTTCAAGGGTGTGGTGTGAAAAACTGAAGTGTCTAATTGTAATTCCAAATTAACAGCTTTACACTTACTATATATGAAAGAAAATACGCCACTAACACAATTGCATGTCTGTCTTTCTATTTATTTGTTCAGACCCATTTCCAAAACATAAGTGCAAGTATTTGTTTCATGCACTGGCAAATAGCGAGTGGACCTACTGGGTAAGGCGTATCCGAAACCAGAGGACTACAAGCTCTTCCCCATGGGCAAGATCTTCCGGCTTGTTCAGGGAGTATTTGAGGAGTCAGGTACGTAGACCATAAGGGCAAGGGCGGCACAAAAGATCCCAAGGGTCGACGTGCTTCCGGGCAACCGGACCCAATAATGCCACAACAAGATAAGATAAGATTTGTTTCATGGAAAGCATAATGAAACGAATACACGATATTTTAATACTGCTCGGTAATTTTATACGTCTGAAAAACCACCTAAAATTTGAAAACGTGCTAGCAAAAGATTTGTCTACAATTTCGTTATAAAGGTCTTGTTCTACTGCTTATCTCTTAAGGCTTCTTTTAAATAAACTTTACTTAGTGAGAAACACGAAATAAATACATTTTCCAATTTTTCAATCGATCTTAACACTATACAATATGCCTCAGAGTTATTGAATAAAACGGTTCAAATTCCGTGGTCACGTAAATTTTAAGGTAGTCGATAGTAGCCTGCTGTGTGAAAAAATTTGAAACTTGAATGAAGATGTTTTCCAAACGGTATTGATAACAAGTAAGAGTGACAGGGCACGCTCAGCGGGAGTTCACTCTGACAGAAAACCGTAGTAAATTTATATCTGTCCCCATTATGGATTTGTCATCATCGTAATCTATTACCTACTCGACGTGACGTCACGAACAATATCTTCTGAATAGAGAACGCTGCCAAGTAATGCTGCCTGTATTATAAATGTTGTCTGAGCTTTCTAGACTTATATTGCATTAAGACTTTTTAGGCTCTCAGTTTTGGCACTGGGCATTGGTAGGTGGTGCATATCAATCTATACTAAGTATACTAATAACATTATAAATATAATAAATAAATAAATAAATAAATTATAAAGAGGAAAGATTTGTATGTTTGTAAAGAATTGGCTCAAAAAGTACTGGACCGATTTAAAAATTCTTTCTCCATTTGAATGCTACATTATAATTGATTAATAAAGGCTATATTTTATCATACGGGAACGGGAATTATGCGGGTGAAAAAGGGTGCCGACAGCTAGTTTAAAAATAAAATAAAATTGTATTCATTTTTTTTTCGTCGATGTACTTACTATTTATTTTTGTAGTAAAGTGTACTTGTAAGGTTACTAAAAGTTCGATGCTTATTGGATGATATGTGGGACATAAGACTATGCTTAGTTTTATTGTAAATAGTTTCATCCTTATGGTCGCGGAACCCTAATATTTTTAACAAACAAAAGTAGCCCAAGTTATTCCTTGAAACAGCAGCTACCTGCTAGTGAAGTCCCGTTAAAATCGGTCCAGCCGTTTCAGAGATTACCCGGAACAAACAGATAGACAGACATACAGACAGAGAAAATTTTTAAAACTTGGTTTATTAGTGTCAGTAGCGTGTATACTTTCATACGCATTTAGTGAAAAGCTGTTATTTTGGAATTACAAACAGACACTTCAATTTTATTTATCTGTATAGATTGATATTTACTACCAGACATTGCGGTCAATAAGTCTCCACTCTATATACCTATGAGACGTGTATTTTCAAATTTTTTCATGAGTTCCTGCATGACATAACTTCTTATGTAAAATATTCATAGTAAAATAAGCTACCATTAAAATCACAATCTTTGTCAGCACAATGGAACGAGTTTCATTTTATTATGTTGTCATACGCGTTTCATGTCAAAGTTAATCGTAACGTTAGTAATTTTCCGGATTTCCTAGCAACTTGAGGAAGGTGGCGAATAAGTTGCGCAAGCGACGCGGTAACACGATTGTATGTAATTTAAACTTAGACGCATCACCCTTACTACTGGTTACGGTTACTGTGGAATGAGTAAATAACGGAGAGAGCCGTGATGGCCGTTGGGTTTAAGCAATCGCCTGCTACGCAAGCGACGCAAGTTCGAATCCCGGCAGCCTGTACCAATGAGTTTTTCTAAAAACTTACGTGCAGTGATTTCACACCACGTGCTTGACGGTGAAGGAAATCTTGAGGAAACCTGCATATATCTGAGAATTTATTCAAAGACGTATGTATAGGTACCTGAGACAGCGATAATCTCACCCTTCATCACGTTGGCACTTAATCTTCGGTGAAAATTGGATGTTGATATTACATCATACTTTGTTGTTACAACAACATATTTGTTTGCAAGATTTTTTCATCTTTTGAACGTAAAATAGTAAATGGTAGAAGTGACAGTTCTTCTCAAAAAGCTTGCCTTGCTACTTGGATTGAAAATACTACATAATTTTCATACATTCTTAGAAACGCAGTATTCTTATGTCTAATGTCTAAGGCTGTCATAAAATTTAAAAAAAATCACGAGATTAAAGTTCAAAACGCAATAGAATGTGATTTCGAGATGAGTTTAAATGGTAACATAATCTTAGTGATGCGGTTATGACTGTGGTTGGCAGCTCGGTATGAAAAACTAGTGCAATTTCAGGTAAATTACTATAAATTGTGACGTACAAGTTTTATGGAATTTAATAAACAGCTTACACTGCTTAAAGTAAATAATTCTTGATGAAATGCCAAGAAAGATCTCCAAAGCTTACGATGTTAAAGTGTATTCACTAAAGAACACAACGATATGATATTCTTGTTTATTTTTAAGCGACCACCAAGTGAAGAAGTTTATTATTAGTGTCTATTTCTTAGGTTAAATGGATATCAAAGTATGTAGAGTATCAGTCTATCTGCCTGTCTGTTTGTTCTGGCTAATCTCTGAAACGGCTGCATTTGACGGGACTTTCACTGGCAGATAGCCGATGTCATAAGGAATAACTTAGGCTTCTTTTATTTTGGATAAAAAAACTAGGTAACATAGTTTTTTTATTGTACATTTGATAAGCATTGAGTATTTATTTCACGATACAAAAATTATATGTCGATGCTTCCTTAAATGAGTCCTTTATGGGCTTATAAAAACGATCTTAATTCGCCCTCAGGTTTGCATAAACTCTAAAGACATTCTAATAGTTCTTAAAGATTTAAAGGAAGCTTATTAAAGTCCCAAGAACAAGTATTTACCTTGAATCACCAACAATCATACACTATTAAACCAATTTACCGTGTTTTTATAATGCTCATTACATATAATAGTAATAAGGTATGTTTACCAAAGCAAATAGATTGTCTCGATTAACAATGAACGTGTCAAATTATCCCCCATCCTGCTATTAAAGGGTGTTCAAGTCTACGATTCATAAAATAATATAAATACATACGGAAGGTAAGCTTCCAAATGTGTCAGGACCCACTCAGCCCCCAATATTCGTCCCTTAGAATAAAAGTTGTAGATTCGGCCCCTATATAGCTGGTCCACCGGGAGGACAACAGTCAATTATTTATTTATCTCCACTCGTCTCCTGGTATAAATATTTTATATATTTCAACATATTATAGTTGAAAATCATGGAAACTACTCTTTAAACTACTGACGCCCTAGTACTTTAGATAGATCAGTGGACGAGTGGTCTCGAATTTCGACTATTTAAAGAAACTGGCCTTCTGAGACGTTTTTCTTTTAAGATCCATAGTACACTTGAAATTGCCTATTACGTGGGGACACTATTGCATTGTTCATGGAGAATAATAACTTGGCTCTGATAGAGGCTGCTTGGTAACTTAATGGTGTATGGGTTAAGTTATGGCGTATAATGAATAATAGTCACGTGTAGTTATGGCATGTGTTCAAAAGAAGTCAATGGGAAATTACAGTCAACTTTAAATAGACTGGAGTATAGTCAGCTTCAATATAGGCTGGTATATAGCATGGAAATAATTTGGCGTACTAGTCCAGTCACAATTAAAATAGTCTAGCGTAGGTATTACAATGAACATTAAAATGTTGCCTGGGGTAGTTGGGTTAGCTGACTAGAAGTCAACACCTAAGCAAATTAAAAAAGATCATATTTAGATGGATGAAATGAAAAATAAATCTCTAAGATTTGACTCGAGGCTCACTTAAGAATTTGCCTTTAAAGACATAGTTATTTCATAAATATTCAAAAGCCTTCAGTGTAATATTATTGCGGCACTTGATTCAACCCGATGTGGCTGATTACCTGATTTTTATACGAAGCGACTGCCATCTGACCTTCGTAACCCCTTTTTCGAGGAAAATCGGCGCTCTGGGTTAAACTGGATTGCCAAAGATGTTAAATTGGCAACCGGGACCGACGGCTTAACGTGCTCTCCGAGGCACGGAGGGAAAACCAGCGGTCACGCATCCAACCACTGGCTAGGCGTATGGTTGCTTAACTTCGCTGATCGAATCATATGCACAATAGCAACTGTGCCACGAGCTCCTCCAAAATTTTCGGTATTGTTATTGTAATTATTAATGATATTTTGCAAGAGTTGGATTTATATCGACACCATTTAAATTGTTTTAACCCATTGCACTGTACATTAGTTTAATATACAATAATACAGTGAAACTTGGTTAAGTGGGACCTGAATAAGTGAGAATATCCTCCATAACTGGAACTTATGCTGAGGTCCCAACACTTTGGCACTGAATTACCTCTGTTAGTGGGACGAGGTAAGCCTCTATATCTGGGATTTGTTCTTTCGATTTATGATCATAGTTACCTCTATAACTGAGACAGCGAGTAAATTTTATATGCATAAACCTCTGTAACTGAGATAACATTGTTTGTTTACTCATTCTTATTCTACCCACAAATTCCACACGTAATCTATTAATGGAACCCTCTGTAAATGAGACAGATATTTATTTATACCTGTATATCTGAGACACTGGGTAAGTGGAATACCTCTATAAGTGAAACGACATTGCAGGTCCCTTGATGTCTCACTTAACCAGGTTTCACTGTATTTATAAACTGGAACAGTAAATTTTTCCACCACGTGCCTAGTCACGTCTAAAGTGAGTGCTAACAAAAGCTCATGCGCTGATCGCCCACAGCTGTCGTTGTTTGGATAATGTCCCACGATCGCACATAGAAAGTGTTTATTATCAAACATGATCTTTCGACAGAAGCCTCGGGTCACAAAGCAGAAAGCAATCAGAAGGACGACTTCACATATGCGCCGTTATGAGTCTCGATCTCGTATCAAAAATAGAGCACAATGTAAAGTACCATTGAGCATTGAGCAAATTGTAAAAACCATTTTTAAAAGAGTAAGTGGTGTGTTTTGCCGGGATCTTCCAAGAAAAAGCAAGCTTCCGAATCCGATGGTAACATGTAATTTTTGTGTCCTTCTGACGTTTTGAATTTGAAATTTGACGTTTTGAAATTGAAGTCTAATAAAATTAAAATATTTTTGATTTTGATATAAGGAACGCAAGTGATTAACCAGTACTCAATAGGATTGAAGCTATCAAATCTCTCCATGTTCCGCGGTCTCTATCTATCTCACTTTCGACTCTTACTATGTTGCCACAGTAGTTATTACATTCACTTATCACAATACGCGTGTAACACTATTAGGGTCCTCGTTCATAGACTGCAGTAGCCACATACCATGAAGCGGATTGCACTTTTGTTTGCCACCTTACTAGTATAAAAAACTTGGATCAAGTTCGATTAATTCCAGTAGTAATTTGAAAATAGGGCGCTGCTGGTATGTCTGTGTGCATGCGCAAATTGCTGCCAATTTACGAGAGCTGGTCTTCTGTTTATATTTATTTTGTGTTGGTATTAGTCTCGCATAGAGAAATTGATTCGGCTGAGTAATAATCATACTCAGTGAAATGACCTATAGGTTAACTCTTTGCAATAACATTATTGTTTACAACTAAAACAGAGAAACAATAAAAGATGTCTATTTCACAAACAGACAGCTAAAGAGAAAATAAAATTACATCATCACTTCCTTCAATAATCAGATCTAAATTTAATAATCCTTGAATCGCGATAACCTTTGCATGTCGAGAGGTGTTAAATGTATATGTTTATAATTTTTATAGCATAGATAATTCACAGCGATTTGAATGCGATCCAATAGCGACAGTATCTCGTAGAATATCGATCCGTGACGGTAAATTCGTGAAATGATATCGTGATGTAGTTTCGTGACGTGCCTTGTCTGGATTTCGCCTTATTATACAGATGGCCATCCTACGACAGATCTCTGACCCGAGGTCGTCAACAATGGGTTTACTTTCGTTTTGGCCAGTATCAACAAGGTCAACGCACTTCACAATACCGTTGTATACTGGTGAACTTGGCGAGGAGAAAGATGGACGCATATCTGCCACATATCGTGTGGAACAAAAGAATCCGAATTTAGACTCGGTCGTGTGTAAAATTAAGTAGGCGTAAAACACTTTCGAGTAACAGCAATCTCTTAGTTCTTTCTACGTATCCGGATGCTTTAATCTCCCCTTAAAAGTACTTAGCAAACATTTGCTGCAACACAGCTGAATCCTGTAGTGATAATATGGAAATAACTTCACAAACAGTGGTTTTAATGATCATCTTCCTCCTGCTCTTATCCTATTTTATTTCTATTCGATGCAATGTATTTTTCTCTTCCATTTATCTCAATTAGCCGTCATATATGTATTTGCTCCATTTCTAGCCTTGTCATATTTCACACAATCCATTCTTCGTTGCATAAGTCTCATTCACCATTTTTTGTAACATTGTCCTCATCTTCCACATAATATGTCGTCATGACAAATCCGAATTCTGCAAGTTTTAGTTACTACTTTCAGACTTCCCTTTATAAACTACTTGGCTCTAGAATATCATCACATGTTATCTCATTAACTTAAAAGTGTTCGTGGATAGTCTTAATAAGTAGGAAAGTTTACCAAAAATGCAGTTTGGGCGGGCCTGTTTTAGTGTGAACCAGCCATATAAACACGATGAAGAAAGCTTAGCGTCGTCGCGGCTGGCGGAATCGGAAGCATACTTTTTGTTAGAAAATGAGAATTGAGTGTGTGAATATGGCAAGCTCATTACGAATTAGGATTAGAAACTATCATTTGTAATGAGAACTAGAGCAGATGGTCGCCTATTGTTGGTGGCGAGAGGTTCGTTATCACTTTTAGCTTAATAGAAACTTACTATTTTTTATCGATTGCCGCTCTTACTTTCTATACGCAACAATATCATCGCATCATTGAAGAAATCACATTCATCGCCGTTACCAATTTAGGTCGATTGCTAACATTAATAGTTTCAATTTAAAATATCAATAAAAAAACTGTGTGTACTCATATTTTTCTTCAATGTCTTTCCTGTTCCACAAATTAATAAAAGTTTGCTATGAAATAAACTGCACACTTACTTTTATGCTAATTTTGAAGTGATCTGGGGGCCTGCCATCATCTGCATTCATTTTGCACTGTATAGTTAAACGTCAAAACTAAGAGTTCTTAATACGCGCTGCTTAAACGATCATAGTTGGCCCCAAGTACTGTAATGACACTAATTTCAGAAATGTAGAATGCTAATAAACAGCTACTAGAACCAATCATAACGGCTATAAATCCGGTACTAAACGTAACAGAACATTATCAATTGATGATAATTTTGTATCTAAACGCATCACATCCGACGAAAGCTCTAATAACACCTGCGGAAGGAAAACTAACTGTATTTGCTCAATTATACGTCTGAGAATTAGGTATCTGTAACACATTCATTGCCAAGGTCCATGAAAGTACAATGGATGCTAGTGAATAGTGAAATGATATGGAAGCCTGGAGCTATTGTAACATCTAACAAAGGAATGATAGGTCTCGGAACAGTAGCTGAATGGGGCTGTCAGTCAGTTCCCATAATGTGCCAAGTGAAGAAATCGAAACGATTGCATGCAAACTTGTTCCATAACTATTGTTCTGTAAACCTTTGAATAGACATATACAGGAAATTGAGCTATCAAGTATGGTACAGACAGACAGATATGTGTATACGGAAAACTCAGATCCAAACGCTTAAAACGACTATACCTATACAACCGGTCATGCAGCGAATACTTTTGTAATTAGCATTGAATTAAACTGTGAAATTGAAGATAGAAAGCCTAGATAAGCTGCATTCAACGATGGAAATATGAATAAAATACTTTGTGTACAGAATTTCGGCTCACTCCATAGGATTGCAGTTGCCTCATTTACATTGTAGATTTCAGCTTCTCAGGCAATATATATTCAATAAATATATGAATATGAATCTCAAGAGTGTACATAGTCTGTAAGAACGGAGTATCTATGTTTATGTTCTACTACTACTACATTCGTCGATCATAATGAAAAAAAAGTGCACTTCTACAAGTTATTGCAATGGAAGTAAGGACAAAATTATAGATTCATTCATTTTCATCATTCAAATGTGTTGATATATATTGAATATTGATTTATTAACAACGCAAAGCCTAAATCAGAGGATTCCGGGAAAACATTAACTAGGTAATTGTATTATTCGCATGAATTAAACTCGCATAAAACCTAAAAATCAACATTTCATTTGCTTTATTCGAATTTAATTTTCATAGTCATCAATGGACTGAAAATCTCAAAAAACATACTTGTTTACAACAGGTGAAATGATTCACATCAAAAAGTAATTCACTAGTGAATCTTATCTATACATCTATACAGATAAATAAAATTGAAGTGTCTGTTTGTAACTGCAAAATAACAGTTTTTTACTAAATGCATATGAAAGTATACACGGTACTGAGAAAAAGCAATTTTTAATTTTTTTTCTCTGTCTGTCTGTCCGTCTGTCTGTCTGTCTGTCTGTCTGTTTGTTCCGGGTAATCTCCGAAACGGCTGGACGGATTTTAACGGGACTTTCACTGGTAGGTAGCTGATGTTTCAAGGACTACTTTTATTTATCAAAAATATTAGGGTTCCGCGACAATAAGGATGAAATCTACGCGGGTGAAACCGCGGGGAACAGCTAGATATAATAATAACTATTTTGTAAGCACGCGACTAATAACCAGGTGGTGTGTGACAAGACAAGACGAATAAATATATGAATATGAAAGTAAAATTGATGAACAAGATAGATCAAATATGATAGGTGTAATTTACAAGTGTGGCTATTAAGAAAACAATTACATTTTTAATTGTGTTTTTAGTTTTAGTTACATAATGTAAGATGCACGAGTTTCCTATTGAATTAGAATAAGGTTTAAATTGGACGCAATATGAGTCGTTAAAGTTGTTATGGAGTCAGTAAAAACGATTTTATTTCTTGAAGGTATTATCTACTCGTAATATAACAGTTGACTTACTTACCTAAGCTACGCCTTAATCCCAGAAGTAGACTTCATAAAAGTCTTTGTAAATTATATAAGTTTCATATTGTCTTGTTGATTTAATAAACGCCATTGCAGAACACGGGGTTCCGGGTCGGGCAAAGTGTTATTCGGTTTCACCATCTGTAATTTCCTAGTAGCAGCCCGGAGTCTGGATTAGTGGCCGGTTAATGGCAATAGGCTTGACTTGCGACTTAGCAACTGGCGAAATGTGGGTATACTATAAGTACACTTAAGCTTACCCCGTCGGGGAATACAGGGGCCTTACTACGAGCTCTTATTGCCATGATAGTTTCACTCATTTATAAGACAGATGTATGTGACGTGCATACATCTGTCACTGTCGCACAACTGAATTATCATTGCAATAAGAGCTCATGCTTGGGCCCCTGGTGTGTTTACCGACGATCGTAGTCAACTGATACAGAACATCATAAGCAAGTTAATTCATAAGCATGGTTCAATACAAGTACTCAAAAACTAGCGGACAGCATGCGGTTTCACCCGCGTAGCTGTCGTTCCCGTAGGAATACGGGGATAAAATACAGCCCTTGTTACTCGCTGAGGATGTAGCTATTCATTGCTGAAAGAATTTTCAAGATCGGTCAAGTAGTTTCGGAGCCTATTCAATGCAAACAAACAAACAAAAAAACAATAAAATCTTTCGTCATTATATTATTAGTGTAGATAAATGTGCTCACGCCCTCGCAGAAGGGTCTCCGAAGGGGTAAGCAGAAGTGTTGTAACAACAACACCGTTCACCGAAGATGATTAAGTGCCAACGTGACAGAGGGTGTGTCCATCGCAGTCTCAGGCATTATACGTCTTTGAATTATTTCTCAGACATATGCAGGTTTCCTTCACCGTAAAACCCGTGGGGTGGAATTACAGTAATTCAGTTTTTAGATAAAGTCATACTCGTATTGTTCTCCACCGCGTTATTCACTAAGGTTCCTCAGCGTCGCACTCGTCATCGAATGTCAGTTTTAAAGACACGAAATTGAACCTTATCCTCTATAAACTAGTATCAATTTCCTTTGATTAAAACCTAGGCTCTTCGTCAAGTTCGGCGCTGAGAAGCTTAGCGAATAGCTTAGTGAACAACGCAGCAGGTTTCCTTACGATGTTTTCCTGCACCGTAAAGCACGTGGGGTGAAATTACTGCATTTATGTTTTTAGAAAAAATCATTCTAATATTTTTTTCTGTACGCTATCAAATGACGATGCACGGTTACGAAACTAATTCACAGTATGAAGTATAAGTGTTTTTATTGCTTTAACGTAACACAATAACCATGCAGTTAAAATATCGTTAAAAACTTATTACGAACAATTTAATAAACAATATTGCGTATTGGTTTTAACTGTTATTCGAAAATTAAGTTTAATTTGCTGAGATAACTTTCGCTTTATTAAGAAGAGTTTCCAAGATTGAAAACAGACTTAGATGCCCTTATGGAAAACATGGTTTAAGCGAAGACTAGATCAAACAGACTCAAATATATCTGTTTAATTTATTTTGAGAAGCAGCAGATTCAGCTGCTCATTGCGCCATTTAAATTAAGAATTAAATTAAAATTAATTAAAATATCGAATTATTTTAGATTGGCTGCTTTGATTGATATTGAATTCATATTCAGTCTTGTAAATCCTGTTGTTTTGTTATTATTTAAAGTAAGCCTTACTTTATTAATATTGACGAATTGGTTAAGTCCATATCACAAGAAGAGAAATAGCTACTTTTAAGGTAAGGACTACATATTTATATACAGATAAATAAAATTAAAGTGTCGGTTTGTAATTCCAAAAAAACAACTTTTCACTAAATGCATATGAAAGTACATTCGTATATAAAATGATTTGCTTTAGCCTAAGTTACTCCTTGTTAAAATCTGCCAGGGCCAGTATCATTACTGACGTAAAAAAACAAAAAACTGTGTTTGTCTGTCTGTTTGTTCTGGCTAATCTCCAAAACGGCTGCACCGATTTTAACGGGACTTTCACTGGCAAAATCCGCCAGTGTCCAAAGCAATGACCAAATGCAAAGTCCCGAAACAAGGAGTAACTTAAACTTAGGATAAAACAAAAAATATGGTTTCGCCGGTCACCCATGAATTTAACTCATACTTCAACAAAACAGTCATATTTCAAGGAAGTGTCAACGATAATGGCTACATAGGACATAAAAAATTCTAGACTACACTAATGTCCGTGTAATAAATTATATAAAAACCACAGTATTTCAACTAAAAACGTTAATTGCGGCGTATGTAAGAGGCCACAAGGAAAGGCACTACGGGTCAACGATTCAGCAAACTAACGGTGCACGGATGTCAACCGAGAAACCTGCACGACCACTGTGGTACGACCATAATATAACCACCGATGACAATAAGATATCACTAGTAGAGTAGGGGCCAACTATAATCGTTTAAGGAGCGCGTATTAAGAACTTCTTAGCTTTGACGTTTAATTTTTAAGGTACAAATGATGAAGGTGATGATGGTAGGCATTACGAGGTTTGCACCGTTTTCGTAATATATACTCGTTAGCATCAACGACAATATTTGTATAAATTATATTATAGTTCTTTACGTCACCGCGAGGAGGAGCAGAATAATTTCTCATACAAAAAATCGACGGAGACGCTAGCGAGTATGCTACGCGAACGAAACCGATGCAAAATTTAGTGATTGAGGTACTATGCATAAGTATATAGGTTTTAACATGTTTTACGTTGACAATATCACCTGAGTGATTTCCTAATTTTGTATGGGAATATTAGTCCAAGCGGCGAGTGTAGGAAGTTTTACTTCTCCATACAAAACGACTCAAAGGTCAAACGATGGCGTCCGAACTTGTCAAAACCTATTCTTGGGCACTGGGGCACTACCATGACCTCTTATTGCCATGATAGTTTAAATCTTATTATTAGACAGGTGTATATGACGTGTATAAGTCTGTCACTGTCACACAGTGGAGTGTGGTTTCATGGTATTAAGAGCTTATGGTTAGGCCCCCGATCTGAATTTCGAACGCGAAGCAATTAATGATCCTCTCTTGAAAAGATAAATTCCAGCCATTGCGGTACTGTGTACCGGATATAGAATTGATAGCGCTACCGTTGTGACAACATGCAAGCAGTCCAGACATAATAGTCTTGATTGTTGAAATAAATTACGTTTGACAAAAGGCCGCTCGCAATCAGATGTAGCTTATCACTTTGTCACTCTTGCTTTCTTTTGAGATGCCTCACGTTCACTTTCGTCAATATCGATCACAGTTAACTTAGTGTCTTGATAACTATCAAGATCATTTAAATGCTCGTCAACTATTTTGACAAATTTATCCTCGAAGTTAGATGCTATCTGTTAAGCAAATGTGACTCTTACATCTTTAAGATTACAGTCTAGATTTCTCGAAGCATTATTTGTGATCCGGAAAAAGCAGCTTTGTTTGTCGGCACACGTGTCCGCTTATGTCCGTCCTGTCACAACAGCGTCTAGTTGTCGTGACAATCGTTGACTGGTGAAAATCTATCTGAACATGTTTTCTCGATTTGCATCCACAGCATTTGAATACCTACAAGCTTACGAGTTTGAGACAGGAAAAGTTTGTCAGGGAAAGTGCTCTACAAAGCTATTAAAATTCGTAAGGGTATCTATCTATACAGATAAATACATTTGAAATGTCTGTTTGTAATTCCAAAATTATAGCTTTTCACTAAATACATATTAAATTATATATACTGACATAGACACTTCACGGGCAGATAGCTAATGTTATAAGGAGTAACTTGGAATACTTTTGATTTTTTTTTAAATAGGGTTCCGCGGGCCGCCCATGAAATCATGTCTACGCGGGTGAAACCGCGGGGCTAGTTATATTAATAAGTTTATCTTAATACAATTTTGAATCCAAGATTTTATGAAAATGTCTTACGTTCTCTTTAATTTGATACCCATACTGTGGTAGCGCAGAAAAATAACTAGTCCGCCATCTTGGATGATCCGCCATATTGGAATTAGAATGACGTTACAAAGCTATTGCAAGCATGTATTGTCATCCACAATTCAGCTCAATCGGAAAGGAATAAGTGATTTGAAATTTAGTTGCAAGTTTCCACTCGGACTAACGTATAAAAATTTAATTTTGTAGAAATAAGCCGTGTAATTAAAATATCATTTAAATGTATGTAAAAGAGTGGCTTTTAGGTACCTATTGGTGATATTCTCACAATTGTATCAGTTGTTAGTATCTTTTTGATGTTGGATTCCAGACAATTACTTACTTTCTAATGTGCAGGGATCGTTTTCATTAGGTGTGTTAAAGTAAAAGCGGGGGTCACGTGTGATCATGTCGTGACGTTATTCCACATTCACGGAGTTAAGGTATCTTAACAGGGCTCTATCGCGAACACTACCGACTGTTGTTTTGCATTCCAAAGTTTAGTATGAAATTTCGATTGAATTTTTTTTGTTAATTTTTTTCTCAATCGTAATTCAAGTCTTTGTTACCTAAATATATACAGATGAATACAATTGAAGCGTCTGTTTGTAATTCCAAAATAACAGCTTTTCCCTAATGTTAAATGTATGATATGGTACAGACAAAAAAACATTTAAAAAAAATCTCTTTCTGTCTGTTTGTTCCGGCTAATCTTAGAAACGGCAGGGCCGATTTAAACGGGACCTGCACTCGTAGACGTATTTTACTAAAACTATAGTCTATAAAAACTTATGATTTAATAGAAAACAGAGATAGACTGTTAATAACGATAATGGATGAGTAGTAATAGATGCCTATCGCTATTTGCAAGAAGGTAACTTATTTTTTATATGAAAATTGCATCTTCTGTCTCGTTGTGTCTCAACAGTTCTGTGGTTGTGAAAATAAATATCTCAGAATCGGTCACATACACCTACTCTCAAATTCTTCGAATGCATTTAGAACTTTATTGATAGCATAAATCGACACTTGAATAAAATTAATATTACAGAGAACACGGATTTGTATGATGAATTTTTATATTGGTTGGAAGCTTTAAGATTGAAATAAGCTTAACCTTTCCAGAAGGGTTCGCGAAGTAATTAGAGGTTTTGTTCTAACATCACTTACTTTTGAACGAAGATGATTAAATGCCAACATGATGAACTCTGAACTCTGAACAAAACTTCTTTGAATAACTTCTCAGACTATGTTTTACTCTTCCATAAAGCTGGTGGTGTGAAATCACTGCTCTTAAGATTTAAAATCTCTTCACTTATAATAAGGTGCATTATCGAAAGTCACTACACTCACCTACTCATATGGCTAACGTAAGAAGCTAATGAAGGGTATTTTAATAAAGTAGGAACAATAGCGGTCTGTGACGAAACAATGTTCACGCGGAAGCAGATGATTGATCATGATTATCAATAATTAACATTCTGACCTTTATTTGTTTTACGTATTGTGAAAGCTTTGGACCAACTCTTTGTATGTATTTGACTCGATTAACGAAAGTTTCACCAGTTAACTCATATTGAGTAACAATTCCGGTCATGTCCCTATGTAATGCCATTCATACAAGATTAAATGAACTGCTTAATTGAACACCCCTTATCTGGACGCTTTCAATCACCTATCACACTTAATACGTCTAAACGAGACAAAGCCATCGGCTAATTTGCTTGTCAGTACAAAATAATCAACATTGATCTAACGCCGCGTGCATACAACAATAGCTACTCTCCACCATGCGAAATCGAGTCATAATAACTCATGGTAAGTTCCAAATTCGCTGGGAACAGATTCGTTGCGCCTGCGTAGCTATGAAAGACTTTTAAATTAACAGCAATCAAATTTCGATTTTAATTGGCGGCGATAAGTTTTCTTTTTCTGTGTTATAATATTGAGCTTCTTCATGACGGAAGAGTGTGTCAAATAGGAGCCAATTTGCTGTTTGAGGCTAGTGTATGCCGTGGATCGCCCGAGGTTCAACTCATTAAGAATACTTTCGCTATTCAAATGACGTGCGATACTCGTTCTTTTATCGCAGTAGATTTGTATCTCGGCTGTGTTACGTGGGGTAACAAGTTCACACGATATAGATTCGTTCAGCCGTCATTTCCTGCCGGCAAATTAATACTTCGGAACAGCAATCCCAATCGGCTACAGCTGATGTTTCATCAATACTCACAGTGTGCGAAATGCAAAAATGGAATTGTTATTCTTATCGACGAACCTTTCGATCTAATTATAAACACTACAGTCTAATTCTATCAGATATTACTAATTCCTTATTCCTGCCTTACAAATATTTTACGACCATTCGGATTTGGATTTTCGAAATAACTTTTAGAGTCGAGGGCTTTTGGGTCTTCAACGCCACCATGGATTTAATAACAATTTTTGAGAAAATTGGGATCACGAGCGTCCGTTAATTTGAGCGTGGTTAATTTCAAAGAGCGTTTTCGGACCACGCTTGCAGTCCCATTTTTCGCCTCAAAAATAACTATCAAATACAGTGTAGCATTGGAGACCGTAGCCCTGGTTTCAAAAGCTCAACTTTTATATCAGATGGAATTCATCTTAATGCTTAGTGTAAAAAAGCACACAGAACATTACAACTTCCTAGGACAATCTGAATATATGTGAATATATTAAGTTGCATCAATGTAAAATATTAAGTTCCTGTAATACCTCTTTAAATAATTACTTTTCGTATGAATCGCAATCTATCACACAGTGCTCATAAAGCAAGCAACGACCAAAAGTTAAATCAAAGAAAAAACAAACGAATCCAAGTTCATTGAACTGCAAATCGAAGACCAAACTCATATTTTTTGTTAATGACTCCGATCCACGCTATTATAGTTCTAAATAGTCAATCAAACGCGTCGTAATGAACAAATGAGCTATGAATAGTGTGGCAGTCACGAGTCACGACTCGGATCTCGATACTATCGTTGTATCGAGAAAAATTTCTCGCGGCGCCTTTTCGAATAGATCTTCGTTACTAATCATACCATCATTTGCTATTATCAAATCACTTAGTTCAATTTTCAACTCTAAATCAAGGGCTTAGATTGAATTTTGCCAAATCAAAGTCATATGAAGATGCGATGTTTGATGGATGAGTTTGCAATACAAATGGCGACAGGTGACGCAGCAATGAGAGATGATAATTCATCCGTTCGCAGTACAATTTTGAATCTAATATTAGTGACATCAGAGTCCAGTTTTGAGGTATGAGAATGTATATTGATTACAGATTTGGTGAGGTCTTCATTCGGATACGATTCGATATTCAATCTTAAGGTTCTGCATCACAATATTGATTTTGGACTTCTTAATATTATGTTTTTACAAGAAGGTATCATGTCTGGATCAAAACTACACAGCATGATTTTGAAGGTCTTTAAATAAGGTATTACGAGGTATATATCAAAACTATCGATACTAAAATTGTTAGTGGGAAAGTGTGATTGTCTGTCTGTAGCGCTAGCACAGCTCATCTGATTTTTGATCTGATCAATATTTAGCATGTAGAAAGATTCGTAATTTTGTGGTGATCATTCTGCCTACCCTTTGGACCGTATAGAGAAGGGATCCCTTACGCAAGTATTTCAAAGCAGTGCCTACCGACGAATGTCGGTAATGTAAAATGCTAATAGTTAGATATAGACGATAAAGGTATTATTCAGCTGTCATAGTGCGGACTAATAAACATCCGTGATAGGTCAGAGAGCTTTTACTTACCGCTGTGAACATTATTTAATACAAACAAGTAACATTTCAAATATTTACTTTCATTAGCGTGGTTTAATAGTAGACCATTTCAATAATCGAGTTGTTTCAATTAATCGTTTTATGCGCGACTTTCTACCATAATGTATTTGATGAAAAAGCTCATCATCTCCCTGGCCTTATCCCAACATTGTTGGGGTCGGCACTTGATTCAACCCGATGTGGCTGATCACCAGATTTTTATACGAAGCGACTGCCATCTGACCTACGCAACCCCATTTTAGGAGGAAAATCTGTGATCTGGGTTAAACCAGTTGTCAGATTATTTTTAGGCCTCCGACTGACCTGTAACGATTGCCAAAGATGTTAAATTGGCAACCGGGACCGACGGCTTAACGTTCTCTCTGAGGCACGGAGGGAACTCGGGCGGTCACCCATCCAACTACTGGCTAGGCGTATGGTTGCTTAACATCGCTGATCGAATGATATGCGCAATAGCAACTGTGCCACGAGCTCCTCTTTGATGAAAAATTTGATGAAAAAGCTATCAATTTAATATAATTTTACTTATTCGGTTTAGTTTGACGATAACAGGTAGCACATGAGAGGAATTCATATTCATTGTATTAGTTGCTATATAAGTCGCTAATAATATTTACACTTAAATTAATTTATTATATCTATACATATTTTTATATCTATACAGCTATATAAAATTAATTGCCTGTTAGTAATTCCAAAATAACAGCGTTGGATATGAAAGTAAACTTTTGAAATGAATTACAAACATGACTAAAAATATAAATCCAATCTCGACCCATAATAAGTAGTGACCCTACATTCACACAATGTTATTTACCGTTTCATCTTCAACACTATTTCTCCATTTGACATTTTCCGTAATATCGACACTAACCCACAGCGCAATAGAAACACAAACAGTACTTTATTTCACTGGGTCGTGCTATTTACATGGTGTAAAAGTGAAATTTCTTGGTTTGATATGTATAAAAGGATTTTGTCAACAAAGTCGGCAAACTAGCGTGCAATCAGCTTCTTGTTAAGCGGATATTACAGCCTGATAGACGCTTGCCGCACCAAGAGAGTCACAAATATTTGGCAGAGAGGTAATGCTTGTACTAATTGAATGCGGCTAATTATGTTCGTTTCAACAGCGCGTATTAGATTTGACGATAAGCAGGTAAGCAGATGTTACAATTTGTGATCACTGTATTTAGGTACTCGTGTCGTGTGTGTGTGTGTGTTTATGTTTGTGTGTGCGTCACCAAAACGTATGTACCGACACATAGGTATGTACTTAAACTGCCTACCTGCCTACTTATTGTTTTTGCCCTACCTACCCCTCTGAAAATCCAATGCACGCCCCTGGTGGTACCATAGTGAAACGTCAAAGCTCAGAAGTTCTCATTATGCTTGGTTGAAACCGATCATGGTAGGCCCCTGATGCTAAAAAGCTTGTCTATGAATGAGGATGGTTTCAAGGGAAGAGGAGATCTAAGAAACGATGGATGGATTGTGTGAAAGATTATAATCTTGCTAAAGGAGTTAATATATATATGATGGCTGATAGAGAGCAATGGAAGAGAAAAACATATTGCGACGACCACAAATAACTTGAGATAATGACAGAAAAATAGGGAAATATAGGCAGAAGTTTTTTTTTTATCTTAGTACCTGTATAAGCCAAATATGCTTAGAGCAATTTATAGTATTTTAGTTCTGTATTATAACAATAGATGGTGTTAATACTGTTGACATTTGTATTTACAACGCGCTATCGAGAGTCTCACCGTGGTTTATATATAAAACGTCATTTGTATAATAAAAAAAATTTTTCCTCTTTGGTATATCGTCTTTCAATACGATCCCAAGTACCTACCCGAAGGCCAGAGCAGAGTTTGTTCAGTACCGTATGCTATATTATAACTTATTGAGAAGTTGTTAAATTTAAATTACAAACACACACTTCAATTTTATTATAGTTTTACTTAAGGGCGGACGCGAAAAATTTAAAGCTACTGCCAATATATTTGTGCTATAATCTCAAGATCGTAAAGCAGTATGAAAATGTAATATTTACATAGTGTGTAAACAATAAATATGTCGTATGGAGTGATACGATCGTAACTTTCACCTAGTACAGTCTTGGATGGACGAGACGGATGGACAACTGCATCTATTTAATAGGGCTTTCCTATAGCATCTCATTATGCTAGAAAGCAAATGAACTTTCTCGGTACGATGACATCTCTTTGTAACACATTATCCTTATTATCGATGACTTGCTTTATCATTAACGTTATATATAGATCATAATAACATAATAAATTATTTAAAGTATTAAAGGACTGTCGCGTTGGTCTTGTTTTCGACCAAAGTGTTATTGGGTTTTTTCATCTGTAATTTCTCAGTAGCAGCCCGGAGTCTAGATTAGTGCCTGGTTAATGGCAATAGGCTTGCCCCCTATTACATGGAACCTAACTATATCTGGCGAAGTGGGGGTGGATTATAATAACCCCCTTGTCTAGCCCTTTAGGGAATACACCAATAATGCGAGAGACATATGTATCTATTTACAAGACCTTATTAAGGCAACATTAAAATCGCTTACGATCGCGGGAGGTTTTTAGCACTCATCGCTCTTACCAGTTAATCCCAGTTTTAATAAATATATGTATTTTTAAATAAGATTGACATATCATTTTTGTGAATGTATAACTAACACAAGAAGAACTTGATTGATCCCTACTATCTAGCTCATCCAATTAATCTAACACATTTTCTACCTGATTTCAGACATTTAAATATTGCGACAATATTCAAAGAGAGCTGGATTAATTGATCTTGCTTCACAATTGTTGCACAATCACTGGTTCCTTGAATCGTTTGTCTGTCCGTTAATTTATTTTAATTTAAACTGTGTTATTCATTGAATATAAATCTAGAGTAAACTTTAGAATACAAATGGAAAGCTAACATAAGAAAAATCTTTTAATTAAACAGAGTTAAATTTAAATGCTCAGGCGCTGTTATAAATCTCAATTTTACCAAAAAATATTAAATGCTTATGTGTCAGCCGGCATTGCCATCTTCAAAAATATATCCTTGAATAACTTCTTATTCATATGAAATTTTGTGTACGATGTTTCCCTCGACCAAAACTCGTGGAGTGAAATCACTGCACCTACTTTTTTTATAAAAACTGATTTAAAATGTCGCTAGCGCAGCAGACTTCCCAAAACATTTGTCCGACATGGCTCTCGGTAAATTAATACATGACCAAACATCGCTCGGTAACAGTCTTAATTAATAAAATTGTGACACTGCGCAGGTGCGCTACACAGCAGCTAGTGAGCAATAAAAAAAACATGTTTGACCTTAGCAAAATGTCGTTACAATATAACTTTTTAAACTTGAACTTTCACTCGTTGTACCAATTTCCCATGTTGGTAGACAAATACGTCTATCCTTCTATGGTGTGAGTGAAAGGGCTTTGTCTTACAAATATGTATATCGGTGAGCCATAGTTTATGGTGATGATACCATAACAAAATAACATAGTCATAATCTCACGCGAACCTCACAAATGTCACTAACATCTCTCTTGAAACAAAGGTACCTATCATTATTATTTATCTCGTTGTGGCAAACAAGCATACTGCCCACCAGATGGTCAGTGATCACCGTGGCCTTCGAACACTTGCAGTGCCAGAATATCACGACTGCTTAAGAACCTCTTAACACTCTTCTTAATGCTCACTAGGTTATTTAAGACTAAGTTTTTGCCTTCTAGAAATCTAATTTGTTAAAATAACTGTGATGCGTTTCTGTTTCTTTTGATTTTAGTCAACCTTTCACTAATGATACGTATATATAGTGTAAAATAAATGAGTGTTTAACTCTTGTGAAATTCCCGCCACTTACGCTGGAGTGGGCGATCTTCGATGTCACTTTGACATGACGATATGCAAATAAAAGCTAATGTGTCGACGCATTACACTTACCATCCGTACGTAATGACTGTACTTACTTAGAGAGAGATCATGTCATTTATCTTGGTTGAGACGAACGACTACGTGACACACCATGTGAGTCACTATAGTGATCTAGCAGAATACTAGGCCCCTTAGGGCTATCCTTAAGGCTTGGGGCTGGTCGTTCTAAGCCCGATTCACTTAATGTACCGGAAAGATTTCGTAGCGACTTAGTCGTGGACTGTGTTTACGTATTCATAATATAAAAAAAATAGAATAGCTCAGTCGTCGTCGCGAAAACATCTTATGGAGTTTAAGGCGTATCGAACTACTATTTTGAATCACGGGAATACCATTGGGAGAGACTTCGATCAAATTACTTAAATCGTTCCATCTCATTTTGTAATACGGATTCAGTGAAATAATCTTATGGTCATACTTTCAGGGAAAGATATTAGGACTCTGCTCTATATTTGCCGAAACTCTGGGAACTGTTGTAAGAAGAATAATATTTTTATTACACAGATACATAAACAAATTAAAATAAAAGAAAGCCAACGAAAGAATATATATTAATTTATCCGACCATATAAGGATCCAATACTTTATGTTTCCTAAGAATTTAGACAAATTTCCAAACCCACGCAAACCGTGGGCAAGATAATATGCAGAGCAATAAAATTAATCTTGTCGCAAGTCATAAATAACTAATCCATGAAATTTTGCAACTCTTAAGTCTAAATTGTAGGAAATGTTTACCATATAAACCCACCTATAAAAGCTCCTTAATAACAGGGTAACCGCAGCTTAACTTTCATTCTCCTAGCATTAATTATGAAAGCGACAATCAATTACTACGAGACGCTGGTCCTGAGGCGAATCATATTGGCATGACATTAAACCATGCAAAAAACAACATTAATATTTCCTCACTCAAATGGGTAGGCAGAGGTGTTCTTCTAGTACACCCATATTTCACCAGTTATGTTTAAGTCCCATGTCATAGGGAGCGAGCCTAATGCCATTAACCGGGCACTAATCCAGACTGCGGGCTGCTATGGGAAATTACAGATGGAAAACCCCAGTCAATCAACAAATCCAAACAGTCAGATAAATAATATGTTCCCATACAAAACATCATATACAATTGTGCAATATAACCATTGATTAAGTAATCCCTATGCAGATAGGAAACTTCATCCGTCACGGAAACATAAATCTTTGAGAGTGACAGCCAGCTCCTTTCTGAATGTATCTTGTAAGCGTGGGCTCCATGTCTGGTCAGGCGGTACTGTTGTTTTAATATCCAGTTATCATTCAATACAAGCAGTTACAAGTTACTTTCTGCAATTTGGTCCGTTAGCTTTGGTAATTATTACAAGTTGTCTTAGTCCCTTCCCGCTTTAATTCTTCTGTTCTTCTATGCTTCTGTTCTTTAAAATTTGATGCTTAGCCACGATCATTTACAGACACAGTTGTTATTGCGCATATCATTCGATCAGCGAAATTAAGCAACCATAATCCAAGCCAGTAGTGACCGTCCAAGTTGTGCCTCGCAGAGCCTTTGGTCCCGGTTGCCAATTTAACATCTTTGGGAATCGTTACAGGTCAGTCGGAGACCTTAGATAGTTTGACAACTGGTTTAGTCCAGATTGTCGATTTTCCTCGTAAAGTCGCTTACAGTGCCTAGTAGGCACAATGTATTCTATAAGGCCTACAGATGATGATGAGCCACGTTCATTTACAAGAGTAACTAGCTTGTGCCCATTGCTTCGCTTGCGTTGCAGCAAGATTTCACTTACAAACTTCCAACCACTTGACGACTAGACCAGATTATGAGCAGTAAAAGACAATAAGAAGTGATCATATTGTTTAATATTATCATTGTCATTCTCATATCCCATTTGATCTGGGGTCGGCGCAATATGTGTTTCTCTATCAACCGTCTCTGCATTAATTCCCTTTCTAGTCGTATCATCGTTTTTTATTCATCGGTCTTCAACTCTCCTTACAACCGATATACAAACTCATTTTCTTTATATTGGAGTCTTATACCCTGGAATAACAATGCAAATGAATTCTTGCAAAACGCCAATAAAATGTGCAAAGTTATAAAACAAAACTTGTTTGTCACTAACTACTCGCTACTGGCAATTATGTGTTCTATATCTCTTAGATTTGTGTCGACTGCAGTGCTGTTATGACTGGCACTATGACAATAAAGCAATTTCACTCTCTGCGTACCTTCAGTCGTAAGGCTGGTAGTAAAAGTTACTGGTTTTAGTTAAAGTCAACTATGATTTGCATATTGTTGGGTTATGCACGGGGAAATGGTGTTCTACCACTGTCGCCGCAACCGGAATAAACTCGTGGATATCATTATGGTTCTGATTTAATTATCTATTACTGGGGACCAACTATCTATCCATCAACCTTTAATCGAGCAATTCTTGTGTATATGTTCTATTTAATAGCTTCTCTTAATATAATCTGAATGTCGAAAACGGCTCGAACGATTTTCTAAAAATGTAGTATTTCACCTATATACTACATTTTGTGAAAATCGTTGGAGTTTGGGGGGCGATAAATCGATCTAAATAGATTTCTTGGTCAGAAAACGTCAAAAAAAACAGCACAGCACGAAGCAGCAGCTTAAGGATATATATTTAGCCGATAAGTATATATCATTCTAAGTGAACCGGTGGTAGATTCCTCGACATTCATAAGTGCGTTACCAGGGCCTAAACTGAATAAATAATTTGCATTTTCATTTTTCTAAGCCTTCCTCGATAAGCAAATTTTCCATTCGGACCAGTCCTGAGATTAGCGCGTTCAAACAAACTCTTCATTTGAATAGATTGTAACTAGACAGTAAATATTTCGAAAATATCTTAATTATTATACTAATAAATTAACAAACCGTCATTAACCTTAAAATCCTACCCACTACGAAGCATCATGAAAGAGATACGTAAACACCTTAGCCAGAACTGAAGAAGTAGATATAGATCATAATTCACCAAGTTACACAATATCCATAAAGAACGTAACTTTCAACCAGCAGATATGGTGCGGTTCATTTTGTTTTTACTTAAATCTAATGTGTAAGAACCCAAATAAAAGGTTGTAAGTGTACATTCGCGTGTCAGTAAAGTAATGCACCGAGTGTTTTTTCACCGACCTTAGTGAATGTGCGCGTAATCTTTATCTTACGGTGATTTTCCATCAGCGTAATTCAATTCTGCCTATATAATCCATTACGTATTATTATAACTTATCTTGAGACTATGTGAATACAAACTTAACGGTACAGCCTTTCAATTCGCACTTAAGAGATTATCATAATATATAATAAGTATGTTACACCTCTGCCTACCTTTTCGTGCTTATGAATACACGAAAAGGTAGGCAGAGGTGCAAAGGGTAATGTACCTTCGTATAGAACCCATTTTTGTATCGTGTATATATTTAGGTATTAAAAAAAAGTAACTAATTCATATGTGCGCCACGTACGTTTTTGAGGAATGAAAATTTCTCTGTCTGTCTGTCTGCCTATGTTTTAGTTCCGGCTAATCTTCGAAAAGGCTGGATTCTAACGGGACTTTCACTTGCAGATAGCTAATGTTAGAAGGAGTAACTTAGGCTACTAGTTTTTAAAACATTAGGGTTCCGTGGGCCACCCATTAAAATAAGTCTTCGCGGGCACAGCTAAGTAATAAATAGCAATTATTTTACGACCATCGTGGACACTGTGCAGCAATATGGAATGTTGCGCTTGACTTCACATACTTTAAAAGCGAAAAAAAAGAACGATAACATCCTTACTCCTTGCTAGATTACATACTTTGTGGTCACTCCTCAATCTTCACTATGGATTTTTGTGCCAAAAATGTCTTCACGTACGTCTAGGTTATTGTGACTATTTAATTGTGTGAATATAACTTCACTTAGGTAAGTTCGTTTCATTTAATAACACTTGTGAATTTTATCTGGTAAGAGTTTGACATAACCCTATAATGGATTACCCACTCCAAAAAAAGGATAGAAATAGGTATTTTACTTCAGAATGTTTGTCTGTGATTAATTTGTAGACTATAGAATGAATAGCAAGAGCTAGTCGGAGCTCTAAAATTAGTCTCACCGAATATGGTAAAGTCCATTCTTGGAACTAAGTTTGTCAAACATTTCCGCGGAACGCTCATTTATCTAATTCGTGACGAGTTTCAAATGGTTTTTGTTGGACCTGAACAAATGTATTTGTCATACGCCTCTGCAACGAATCACATTTAGTATCTACTTACTTCAATGTTTATGTAATTTTTTAAGGATTAGTTACTAGATAAAAATCTGTATAATATGTTTAGTGGTTGCCGTAGGCCAAGGACGCTTTTTGTTCAGTAGGTCTAAAAAGGCCACTTTGGGAGAATCATAATGTGATCCGAATATGATTCATCACCGACATGACAAAATGGTCACTTTAGTGCAA
Organism: Watsonalla cultraria; assembly: GCA_964035505.1. NCBI lineage: Eukaryota > Metazoa > Arthropoda > Insecta > Lepidoptera > Drepanidae > Watsonalla > Watsonalla cultraria. The sequence goes on from OZ037715.1 coordinate 2,502,439, forward strand.
TTCATATTTATGATTCACGAATGATTACAATAATTTTAGATGTTAGTCCCTATGTAACTTTTTATGGTTCTGCTATTTGTCACAAAAGCAATTCATATTTTGTGGACAATTTTAGGAATTTTCATAGGAAAGTGTCAAACAGGTGAATTGCGAAATATGAATAATTCCTGAATCATATTCGGATCACATTATGATTCTCCCAAAGTGGCCCTTTTAGACCTTCTGATTCGTAACTAATCATACTTGCTGGTTTGAACTAAAAGAAACCGAACATTTTTTTTTCAAAGTGCTCATTCCTTTTATCCGTTCTTTCTTACCCTATTGGAGTGCTCACATGAAAATTGTACTTACTTATATGTCATTAAAGTGCTTTTTACGAACCAGCAATTATATACTAATGTAGGGTTCTTCTCATATTGTTGGTCTCAAAAGACGAGTATGTAAACAAAGTAATTTTATCACTTATCAATGATTATGTCATTGCAGTCTGATATGGCTTGAATTATATTAAAACATAACAATGAATTGTTCAATGTCAAATCAAGACAATCGGTCAACAATGCGTAGCCATCAATGTCATTGACAAATACAATAAACTAGCGGTAGTCATACAGTTTCACCCGCGTAGTTCCCGTTTTCTTGGGAGTACGGAGATAAAATATAGCTTATATTAATCAGTGGTAATGTAGCATTCAAATGGTGAAAGATTTTTTTAAATCGGTCTAGTACTTTTTGAGCCAATTCGTTACAAACATACATACAAATCTTTCCTCTTTTCAATATTAGTATAGACATACCATTTTGACGTAACTCACATAATTGGCGTTGTATGTGATTATACATACATTATGCATTGATGTTAAGTATTGGAAGCTACGTGATTATGTTTTGATTAACAATGAGATTAACACTTTATTTGTAAGAAGACGCTATTAGAATACGCAAATAGAATTGACGTCCAAAGCAACATACAAACTACTTGCCATAAAACTATAGATTACTAGAGTATCTCTATTATAAGGAGAAAAGATTTGTTTGTTTCTTTGTATTGAATAGGCTCCGGCACTACTACCGTGTACCAAAAATCATACAAATAATTTCAGTCGTTTTGCGTGATTGCGTAACATATATCTACATTGCATAATATTATTACGAAAATAGCTGTGCCCCGCGGTTTTCACCTGCGTAGATTTAGTTTCATCCTTAGTCTCGCGGAACCGTAATATTTTTAATAAATTAAAGTAAGTTATTCCTTACAACATCGCTACCTGCTACCTGCCAGTAAAAGTCCTGTTAAAATCGATCCAACCGTTTCAGAGATTACCCGGAACAAACAGACAGACAAAAAAATAAAAATTTGGTTTCTCAGTGTCAGTAGCGTGTATACTTTCATATTCATTTAGTTAAAAGCTACACTTCAATTTTATTTTTCTGTATAGATTAAATAATATGCAAATAAGAACATATTATGAATATATTAAATTTCTGTGGACATTCAAGGTGAAAACTGCATAATAAATACCACTAGAAAAATGAATGAACGAACAGACATAACAAAACTAAACCTTATTTTCCTTTCACTTGATAAATAATGAATGTACCTACGCATAACTGCTGCGTATCTATTGATCGATATGTACATATAGTTAACGTAGAGCCTTTGTAGAACAAAACAAAGGCCGGCTTGAGAGCGCAGCGTTACATCACACCGCGCACGTCCTTGCAAGGCCGGTGCGCGGGCGCATGCACTCAACAGTAAAGCCGCCATATTGAATTCAGGGTTTCTACTTTGATTGTCGTAAGTTTTACACTATAGATTATATTTGACATTGTTTTTTTTTAACTTTATACGAGTTTTGCTTAGTTGTAGTTTGTATAATGAAAACGCAATTTGAAATAGATATTATAATAATAATATTATATTTTTATAAATGACATGTTTATATTCTAAATTCTTAAAAATGCTTCGGAAAAAGACAATCAGCGTTTCGCCTCGTGTTCGTATTTTTCCTAACCATTTTTAATAATATTGTGATCTACATGATGCCAGCTGAGTTTCTACTCAATTCTTCGATGTTTATTTGTGCCTTACCAGGGCCTAAACTGAATAAATCATTTACATTTTCATTTTCCTTCACACAAAACATGGTTTAATTCAAAACGCAACCAAACTCTGACTAAAAACTATTTCCATCCCTTTTGAAATCTGTATCACAAAAAGTGATGGAACCACTTTAAACCAAGGATTAACTTTTTTCGTAATAAGGGGGCTAAAAATTCATTTCATTCATTTCAACCATAACACTAACTAGGTAGGTTCCCTAGAAATAAATACGTCAAGAAGTAAATATTTCTCGTTAATTGAGTAACAATAACTCATCGACCTAAACACCCACAACTAACCTTGCCACACCAATAACTTCACCGCGACAACCCTGACGACATCGACACAAGCCGCTCGCGTAGGAGACATTGCATTAATACGCTTGTTTGCAAATCGTGGGAATAAAGGATAATGCATCTTGGTTGCTTGATCTTTTTGTCATCTTTTATGGCAACACATAAGGAAGTTGTTTTCGAGGCAGCACTTAACAAGATTTAAGTGAAGATGAAACAACGTGACAGATCGTGGATTAGATTTATGAATGCCAATATAAAATAGTCTTATGATAGTCAAGGTGGCCCAAGCGATACTTGTTTTGATACCGGTATCAAACAATCACCTTAGAACATTACAAAAATATTTAGTAATGAAGAGAATAAACACTCTCTAAGTACACTGTTTGAGTCTAATTAAATAGAAATATTAAAACAAATTTTGAAACACAATTTCTTTAACCAAAGCCAATTTAAATTATAAGGTAAGAAATGAAACTTACCAAGTCCGCATATCAGATAAGTCGGCGGAGGTTTGAGTACAGACCGCGCGTAGGCCCCTCTAACGGTCTCCAAGGCCCGAGGGGCCCCCGCGACCAACAGGACCCCCGGGGACACGTACCCCGCGTACCGTAGCTCTGCCGTCGCCGCAGCTAGGGCCCCCGCCCACCAGCATTTCGCATTTGCTGCTAGGAAGCTCTGAAATAAAAACAAAAGGTTACAACATGGTCTGTAGGCAAACAACAGAATTGTGTCTTAATTCTATAGTACAACTAAAGTCTTAAAATCTGTCAACAGCGTCGTGGGGTAAACAGTCGCCTTATTCTGAACCCCTATCACGAATTTGCCACCGTTTTCGTAAACTATACTCGCTAGCGTCACCGACAATATTTGTATGAGATAGTTTAGTTATTCGCGTCAAGTCTAGAAGGCGCTGTGCAATTTCTCATACAATTATTTGACGGTGACGCTAGCGACTATAGATTACGAAAACGGTGCCAAACTCATGATAGGGGTATTGTAAGGTTTCTCAGCGTCAAACTGAATGTCGAATGAATTGTCGAATCGACACTCAACATCGAGTGCGATTCTGAGAAATATACCAGAATAACCGCGGTAGGAGGCAAGGTGATGCCTGCAAATCTTCTTCGTTTTATAGCATATTAGAATATTTGGCATAAGTATGAGCCCGTTCTTGAAATACTAAGCAGTGAGTATTAAGAACTTCGGCTTAATGACTTTTAATTTTATTGTGTAGTCTAAAGCGTCGGCTTAAGACGATCATAGTTTGCGCCCTGGTGCAAATTCATTCATGCGTTTTTATGAACGTGACTTAGAAAAATACTTAGGTAAAGAAAGTGAAGACTTAAAGTTAGAGTTCCAAGTGACTGAACATAATAACATAGGTAATTCGAGAAAGTATATCTTTTTAGATATATTCATCATCTCCCTGGCCTTATCCCATGTATTTGGGGTCAGCACTTGATTCAACCCGATGTGGCTGATCACCTTGATTTTTATACGAAGCGACTGCCACCTGACCTTCGTAATCCCTTTTTTCGAGGAAAATCTGCAATCTGGGTTAAACCAGTTATCAGACTTTCTTAGACCTCTGACTGACCTGTAACGATTGCCAAAGATATTAAATTGGCAACCGGGACCGACGGCTTAACGTGCTCTCCAAGGCACGGAGGGAACTCGGGCGGTCACTCATCCAAATACTGGCTAGGCGTATGGTTGCTTAACTTCGCTGATCGCATCATATGCGCAATAGCAACTGCGCCACGAGCTCCTCTATCTTTTTAGATTAAATTATTGGAAGACGAAACAAATATTTGTATCTTTAATCAGCGATTGAAAAGTGTTGATCGTGATCGAAATAAGCAAATCACTGCTATCGCGTCGCAATCAATTCGGCGCGTCTGTCGAGCTTCATTTATTTAATTATCAGGCAAAAAAACCGGGGGTCACTAACAGTTTAAGCGTATTAAGAACTTATTAGGTTTGATTTTACGACACAAAAATGAAACGTCAAAGCTCAGAAGTTCTTAATACGCTCTGTTCAAACCGATGATGGTAGGTCCCCAGAAGCTGTAGGAAGCTATGCAATAAACAAGTGAAAGTTCAAATTGCAGTCTCACTTGAACTTATGAACTATATCCTTGTTTCACAACTCTAAAACTGCAAAGAATTTAAAAGATATCTGTGAATTATGCAGTCTATGACTTCCTACTTATCATTTTGTGGTATCATTTTTGTAATGCCTAAAGTGGTCTTTAAATTGTTGATCTATTATAACTCTACATGGAATTAATGCAACCTGGTTAAGATTGAAATCATTTTGTATTCGCAAACTAATATTTTTACCGGAACAAAATGAATACCTGCTATCTGTTATAGTTATTGAAACGATATGTATTCCTCGAAAGGGGAGGCAGTCCTCTGCCTACACACTTGATACACCTGGTGCCTAGTGCGAGTTTTCTTAAAATCGCCATCACAAGTCATCGCGTCGACGTAAACGCATATTTGTTTGGGTTCACAATAGTGTCTTTAGGCCGACAGAGGCGCTGTTCCAATCCTATACAAATCTGCGTTTACGTCGACGCGGTGACTTGTGACGGCGGCAGTGAAAAACTCGCACTAAGCCCTCTGTACCTACTTACAGTACACTCGTGTTTCGTAAGTTATGTTCAAGTCCCATGTAAAAAGGGGCGAGCCTATTACCAAATAAAAGATCTTTAACATGAAACAAATCAGCTTTTCCCTCTGAAAAAAGGAGAGGCCGAACAGCTAATCGTAAGGGGGGGCAACGGAAGCTTGCAAACGCGATCGCACGCCCCCCCCCCTGTAAAAGCGACGAGAAGGAACACCCGTAGGTTTTGGCTAGTATGAGTACCTACAGCATAACCCTTCCGCTCCCCCCGCGCCGGTGGCGTCTCCATGACGGATTCCCCACGGAAAAAAAAAAAAAGAGGCTGCTAAAGATAACAGTATCAGTTGACAACGATCAAGGTGTTCAACCAAGCTATGTTATAATATAAGTTACAGGCCTTGACTCGCACTTAAGACCTGGCATTTCGCACGGTTGCACCACGATGCACTTTACTCCTGTACTGTTGCAAAATGAGAGCAAGAGGTTAAACGACTTATCGCAAAATCAAATTAAAGTAATATAAATTTGCACTTTCTGAATGGACTAAAGAATTCCACGGGTTAATCTCTCGAATCGAAGTTTCTTTGGAATTTAAAAGTAGGTGTGTGGAAAGTGTGGAATTTGTTATAAGGATAACATCTGTTGAGAAACTTAAGGCTTCGCAATCCACTCTTAAGAGTCGCAATCGTTGATTCATCTGATTATTAATTACAGTTTGAAAAATAAGTCAATTGTTATTTGCTTTAGATTTCTTTTCTCACGTATACTTCATTATATAAACAAGGAATAGCACTTAAAACTATGTAATTATAAGTAAAAAACTTAGCCCAAATCGGTCTCTCGCGATGGTGCCAAGAAGGCTGGCAGCACGTTATATAGCAATGCAGATTCTCTATGCGAGAAAAGTCCCAGCCCGCTTGTCACGAGAGGCTTCTACCAAACTACGTGCAAAGTCTTTTAAAGTTGAGGAGCATCAATATTTGTTTCAGCCTCTATTTTTGTATTACTTTCAGAATACGTTCCATCTTTCCAATAGTAAGTCATTTCTTACAGCTATAATTATTCCAATTTTAGAAGTCAGAGACAATCTAGACATCTTTCAAACAGTAAATCAAGATTAGACCAAAACTGGACTAAACCAATATCATCCAACCTTATTGAATTGAAATCCGTATAACAAAAAGAGATGGAACTACTTTTAGACCAAGGATCGTTTTGTAATAATAAGGCTATTGTATATAACCGTGATTTATATTACAAATTATTTGAAACCGGTAAACGTATTGGTCTTACCTGCGATATACATTACTCATTCGAAAACCATATAAGCACATGAATCAGTTTGTACAGTACTCGACACTTACGATGCTATCAATAACATTACATCAATAAATGATGCATTGTTTCAAATCAGTCTTACTTATCGCATTATTGATGGATCACTGCGGAAGATTGATCCTTTACTACATTTTGCACTTAATAAGGCTGTAAATTTAGAAACATCCATACTAATGTTATAAAGAGGAAAGGTTAGTATGTATGTTTGTAACGAATTGGCTCAGAAAGTACTGGACCGATTTTAAAAATTATTTCACGTTTTGAATGCTACATTATCACTGATTGAAATAGGCTATAATTTATCTCCGTACTCGCACGGGAACGGGAAGTACGAGGGTGAACCCGTGTGACATCCGCTAGTTTGGAATAACTGAACAAAATGTTAGAGTTTCAACTGTGGCTGAACGTCAATGTTCATTAGTAGTGTTGTATCCTACAATTAGCGAGAACGTGGTGAGTATTTGATATCGAAGGCATTACTTACTTATTTACTTAAAATGTGAGCCGTGGTGGCCGTGAGTTTTGAGCAGTCGTCTGCTACACAAACGACGCAAGTTTAAATCGAGTGGCATGTACCAATGTATAGTGCCTTAGACGGCAATGGACTCACCCTCTATGTTCGTTGAAATGTAGGTGTTACAACACCTCTGCTTGGGTAAGCCTGAAGAGTCCCCGAGGGGGTCCTCGGGGACTCATCAGGGATGGCATGAGCATTTTTTTTAAATACTCCTAATTTAGTATTAAAGTAGACACTTCAGTTTCATTTATATGTAGACCACAACATTCCATGTTTATTTTCTCATATTATGAACAAAAAATTAAAAGGGAAATTGCTCACACCCAGCAAGCTAGGGAAAACAGCAGTTGCGAACAGATTTGATGGACAGCATCATTAGCTCGCTCGATTGTGTATCGAGTCAGAAAACTCGTCGACAATGTAAATTGCCTTGAGAATTATCTCGTTAGGCTGTGGGCATACACAAAGATACTCCAATAATTTAGTTTTAGCGTACGGAGGCCAGAATGATAAAATGAGTGTTTGGGGGGATCATACTGGCCTTCCAAAGATTGCAGGAACTAAATAAAACTAGGCTTCATATCCAAAGATTTGTTATAATGTCAAAAGAAGAAAAGAAACAAAACAATGATAGACGTATTTATGTAACGCGATACAACTTTCAATGGCGCGATCTATTTAACTACTAACGCCATCTACTTACAAACAATGAAACTAAAACATACTTCTTTTACATACAACCTTTCATTTACATTTCAACTAATATAGTGGCTGTATGCACTAGGCCTTAGTATCATAGATTATCATTTTCTTGGGTGTGAATTAAATAAGTATTTTAGTGAAAGTGGCTGTCCGTTTGGGGCACCGGCTCCTGCAATACCAGTACCTGAACGGTGGACATGGAACCTACAATTACTGTCTCATAAACATAAATACCTGCAACTGACAATTACTTCATCAAACGCTTTTAAATAGCATAACCGATGAAAACTTCTTGAGAAAACCTGCATAATATTATTATTTACCAACTTCTCCCTGCAAAGTCTTCAGAGAGAAAAGTTAATTTGGGCTTACACTAACTTTACCCCGCGACTTCGTTTACAGCATGATCATAATATAGCCTATATCCTTTCTCGATAAATGGACTATCTAACACGGAAATATGTTTTCAAATCAGACCCGTAGTTCCTGAGATTGGCGCGATTATTCAAACATGGTGGATTGATATCCCCAGTTATCTGTCAGATTTGATCTACCCATACCTACTCATAATAATGTTAATAAGCAATATATTAATCGAATGAAAGTAAGGATTTGTTTATCTTTGATAACCTAAATGACAGATGGATTAAATATTTAAAGCAACCGATAAGAGATGGCTATTTAATATCAATTATGTAGGTATTAAGCTACAATTACATTGACATCTAAATTCATTTGATATTGTATTAAGGTGTTACTGTTATTATTAAGAGCTGTGGATTTGTGGTTTGAGCAGTCACCTGCGACGCAAGTTCGAAACCCAGCGGGGCCTGTATAAAAAAAAATAAAAAAATAAGTCTGAGAAGTAATTCAAAGATGTATGTATAGTGCCTGAGACGGCGATAGACTCACCAGCTGTCACGTTGGCACTTAGTCATCTGCGGTGAAAAGTATGTGTTAATACGATACCTCTGCCTACGCCGTCGGGGAATACATGCTTGAGCATATGTATGTGTTACTATTCGTATTAAGTCATTTATTATCTCATTGAAATAACATTCCTTAACATAAAAATATTATTATTTGATTAGTGTTCGTTGCATATTATAAATCCAGCATGCGCAACTTAAGAAAGAGTCGGTCATTGACTTCTTCAAATCTAGAAATCTGACAACTTTTTTGTATCCTACAGATGAATGCGTGTTTTAAATATTTTGATAGGGTCAAAGGTTAACAACCTGTTTCAATGACAATCGATTTTCTTGTCCAAGTGAATATTTACTATATCTTGCATTGGGTTAAATAGTTAGAAGAATGGACATAAGGCGAGTAGGTTAGAAAATTTTTGAAGTTTCTAATATAACTAGCTTCTGCCCACGACATCGAGCGAAGAATAGTAACTTTGGGATAACGTTAACTGCCTACAACCTATAATTTTTTTTTATCATTCTTATAAATCCTGAGATTAGCGCGTATAAGCAAATTATTCAGCTTTTTATCTTTACTCCATACAGATAAATAAAATTGAAGTGTCTGTTTGTAAATCCAAAATAACAGCTTTTCACTAAATGTATATGAAAGTATATACGGTTCAGAAATTAAAAAAAAACAATTTTTAAAAAAAATCTCAGTCTGGCTGTTGGTCTGTCTGTCTGTTTGTTCCGGGTAATCTCCGAAACGGCTATACCGATTTGAACGGGGTTTTCACTGACAGATAGCTGATGATACAAGGAGTAACTAAGGCTACTTTAATTTGATAAAATCATTGGGGTTCCGCGGGAAAAAAGCGGGGCGGAAAAAAACCAAATTTTAAGTACCTAGTTAAGAAGTAAATATCGGAATATTTTGGTGGTTGAGAATCTTGAAGTTGATGAAATTGTGTAAGAACAATTCTGTGGGGGTCTTGCATAGGTATTTTATAACTAGACTATAATCCTTAGTCTAGTTTTTAACGTAACTAAATGGATGCTTTACAAACCCAATTATCATTCCAAGCATCTTAGTTATTTCAATTACGATACAGCAGATGGTTTTGTTTGCATTTAAATAGTAGGCTTTTACACCTGGCGAGCCTGTTTTACCCTTGAAACCTTGTGACATGTTATTAATAAATTACTTACCTACTACTATACTCGTTTACACCTGCGACTACATCCGCATATTGAGTTTTAAAGTACCCGAGTCAGTTTAAATGTGGTAAATTCCTCGACATTCATAAGTGCCTAACCAGTAGGTCTAAAAAGGCCACTTTGGGAGAATCATAATGTGATCCAAATATGATTCATCACCGACATGACAAAATGGTTACTTAAGTGCAATTCATATTTATGATTCACGAATGATTACAATAATTGTAGATGTTAGTCCCTATGTAACTTTTTATGGTTCTGCTATTTGTCACAAAAGCAATTCATATTTTGTGGACTATTTTAGGAATTTTCATAGGAAAGTGTCAAACAGGTGAATTGCGAAATATGAATCATTCCTGAATCATATTCGGATCACATTATGATTCTCCCAAAGTGGCCGTTTTAGACCTACAGGGCCTAAACTGAATAATTAATTTTCATTTTCATTTTAATAAAGCTATTTCTAGTTATTTAAATTTCAGCAAAATGGGTACAGCGCTTCAGTCGTTAAAAGGTGCCTAATAGATACCAATCTGCTATTCTTTATGCATACAAACTCTAACGCGCGACTTATCCTAGGAGTTACCTACTAAGTTTCACCATGAATCTTTTAGCGGTTAAGCCTTGAAACTGTAAATATTCTTGTATAAAATAAGTAGTTGCTTAAAAATGTTTGGCCGTATAAGTATTGTCGATTTGAGCTAGACTTATAACGAGGAACAAACCCATTACTCCGTACCGTTTCTGATGTAAGTAGGTACGATTGTGCAAGATTAATTTAATGTGGTAATTTGCAAACTTTTGAACTCTATAAAAAAATACTCACTTGATCACTTTTTACTGAGTAAAATTCTCCAACTTTTTTACTTGACTATAAAGCCATTTCTTATTCCAACTTAGATATAACTTAAGCTTTACTAAAGCTAAGGAGTGGTAGACCGCAAGTTGATGACATCAGTCTCGGATCTCTGACCTCATGATGTCATGCTTAGATTTTTGATGTCATGTCTGACATTAGCTAATGATCAATGCCGACAGTCACGACACATATATCTATATATTTTTTTATAATAAGCTCACGGTGTCCTCCACTACAAGAACTTATAAAACGGTGTCGTCTGAAAAATATAAAAAAATCAATACAAAACAGTCCACTCGGTGGTGAGCTAACAAATACTAAGCGAGCGATAACGATATTTAATTTATGTTCTAAAGTATAATACTTAACATGGATAGTTTCTATATGTGGTATAATAGTGTGTGTATTGCAGGCTCAAACTACGGCGCTTGCATTGCAAACAACTAGGTATTATTTAAAATAATGATGTTGCGGGCGTAGCGGGGCTCTACTCAAAATATGTTGCATGTGCAACGGGCCACTACTCAAACTATGTTGCATGTGCAACGGGCCACTACTCAAACTGTGTTGCATGTGCAACGGGCCACTACTCAAACTATGTTGCATGTGCAACGGGCCACTACTCAAACTATGTTGCATGTGCAACGGGCCACTACTCAAACTGTGTTGCATGTGCAACGGGCCACTACTCAAACTATGTTGCATGTGCAACGGGCCACTACTCAAACTATGTTGCATGTGCAACGGGCCACTACTCAAACTATGTTGCATGTGCAACGGGCCACTACTCAAACTATGTTGCATGTGCAACGGGCCACTACTCAAACTATGTTGCATGTGCAACGGGCCACTACTCAAACTATTTTGCATGTGCAACGGGCCACTACTCAAACTATGTTGCATGTGCAACGGGCCACTACTCAAACTATGTTGCATGTGCAACGGGCCACTACTCAAACTATGTTGCATGTGCAACGGGCCACTACTCAAACTGTGTTGCATGTGCAACAGACCATAACTCAAACGACGTCTTTTGCTTAGCAGATATATACATAGGGCGCAGGCATACACAGTATTCAAAATACGGAACTTGCGTATCGGGCCACTATACAAAGTACGTGTAAATGCTTAAAAAATCCTGCACATATACGGTCAAAACGAATGACTACGCGGTATCATTTCACCAATATCAAGTCAAATCTTCGCACGCGAGAACAAGTATTACATACATTATTATTTTAATGAAATAACATGCGAATTACACAACAAAGAAACCGAACCGTTTATCATACAAACAAGTGTATTAAATTACGTATAAATACGTAATGAAGTCTTTCTTGCACGGGAACTGAATCTGCACTCTCACGGGAATACCCGACGGAGCGTAACAATGTACGTATATAATCTGTTTGTCTGTGTGTTGCGAACTTTTGAGATGGAAGCAGCGATACGGCACTTCCCACAGTTCACTCGTTCATTTCCGAGTTTACTCGCTTAATTGGTCATTCGAATTAAAATTGTTTAAAGGGATTTATTGCGTTTACGGAAATTCTTTGTTTATTTTGAAGACGTGTGATATTTTTTGTAGACAAATAAGCGTGCTTTCCGCCTGGTAAGCGGTTACTGCCTATGAATTGCTTTGCTTGCATCACCAAAGTTTTATTACTCGCGCGACCCGTGGGTACCATTACGGCATTACCATAACTATGTTTCAAATCACAATATGTCAAAATATTTAGGTTAGTGCAAAGAGGGTAGGTTTATGGAATCAACAGGCTTTTTTCTTCAGAAGAAGGTAGCTAATACCGCAGTATCTACACTATTTTTGCATTGAATAGGCTCCGAAACTACTTGACCGATCTTGAAAATTCTTTCAGCAATGGATAGCTCAGTGAGTAACATAGGATATATTTTATCCCTGTACTCTCACGGGAACGGAAACTACGCGGGTGAAACCGCGTGACGTCCGCTAGTATTATATAGCTTGCCAAGCAGTATGGAAGCTAGACTTCATTTTTGAAATAAGAACGTTTGCTCCATTGAGCGTGAGAACTGTCACTAAAAGTTTTTAAAATTTACTATCAATGTGATGTCATTTTGAATCTTTTAAAAATGTCTGTAAAACACGATGACGAAGATGATTAAGAACTGTTGATCTGATTTTACTGATATTTGGAATAGAGGTAGTTTTAACCTCGAGGAAGTACAGTACAAAAAATACCCAGAATAAGTCACGGATTAAATTAAGTTTTGCAATGTATAACAATACACCAAGACAAGACCAAACTCGGACTAAAACTATTTCCATTCCATTTTAGGACCACATAGAACCACTTTTAAACCAAGGATTATCTTAAGAAATGTTTAGTAATAAGGGGGAATGTGTCTTATAGTAAGTGGATACCATTTATGACAATTATAATATTTAATAGTATTGGTAAAGCAGCCGTGTACTGCATTAAGTCAATCATAAATAATATCCGACATTTATGTTAATATTAACAGAATAACCGGGTGCATGTTAGGCTTTAGAGGAAGTGCTAAATGTCTCTATAAATCTATTTATTGCCGATTAACAAACCTTTGGTAAACTGGATATAGCCGGTTTGATATTGGAAATGGATTAAATATAGTTAACAGATAGTTTATATTTGTGAAGTAATTAATTATATTAATAATATTTTTTTAAGGTATAAATGGATTATACCTATATAAATAACGAGAGGAAATAAAAATGAATTAGCGAAAACTCGAGTGATAAGTATTTTATTCTATGACTAGCTATGCCCCGTGCCACATACTTTCATCCCCTATTTTATCCCCTTGAGGGTAGTATTAATCAAAATCTTAGCGGATGCTTACGTCATAACATCTACTTGCATGCCAAATTTCAGCTCGATCCGTCGAGTGGTTTGGGCTGTGCGTTGATAGATCACTATGTCAGTCAGTCAGTCAGTCAGTCAGTCAGTCAGTGAGTTACATATTATATTATCTAAATATTTGGGTAAAAAAAAATTTGTTTTCCTTAAAGTAAATAAATTAATATGTTCACGTCATCCCAGAACGGTCTCCGAAGGGGTAAGATGATTAAGTGGCAACGTGACAGATGGTGAGTATATCGCCGTCTCAGGCACTATACTCACGCCTTTAAATTACTTCTCAAACATATGCAGGTGCACGATGTTTTCCTTCACCGTTAAACACGTGGTGGGAAATCACTGCACATAAGTTTTTAGAAAAGCTCATAGGTACAAACCCCGCGGGGAATTAAACTTGCATCGCTTGCGTAGCAGGCGAGTGATAACGCCCCACGGCTACCACGGCTCTTTACTTTAAAGAAACCTTTTTAAAAAGATTTTTACCGTCATCGTACGTAATTCTTGTCTATAGTTACAGATCAGCAGAGGGGCTCGTGGCACAGTTGTTATTGCGCATATGATGCGATCAGCAAAGTTAAGCAACCATACTTCTAGCCATTAGTTGGATGGGTGACCGCCCGAGTTCCCTCCGTGCTTCGAAGAGCACGTTAAGCCGTCGGTCCCGGTTGCCAATTTAACATCTATGGCAATCGTTACAGGTCAGTCAGAGGCCTAAGAAAGTCTGACAACTGGTTTAACCCAGAATGCCGATTTTCCTCAAAAAAGGGGTTACGAAGGTCAGATGGCAGTCGCTTCGTATAAAAATCAGGTGATCAGCCACATCGGGTTGAATCAAGTGCTGACCCCAAATACATGGGATAAGGCCAGGGAGATGATGAGTTACAGAGCAGCAGGACAAATACCAAGGAAGCAAAGAGTCATTACTCCATATTAAACCACGACAACTGTCCCATACTATAATCGTATCACATCAATTCCTAGTTGCATCACATCACTTACCACTTAAATATGACAATAGCCGGCCAATCTAGACAATATTTTACTGTGACTCTGATTGTGATTTATGTTGTTACTTGCACAAGAATAACTATTATGAATGAGTCTAACTTTACCGTTTATACCAACGACCCTTGAACATCTCCCATTGTTTAAAGGTTATTTTATAACAGTTGCGTTATAACTAGCTTTATAACGTTATAGCACGTTATGTAACGATAAATTGATCATGACGTATATTGTCCTATTGTCATAATGTAACAGGTTAAAAAGGTCTAACCCCGTTGGTAACGTCCTTTGAATTAACTGCCATTATAAACAATGCAGGAACACAGTTTTGATTTATTGTTACTTGTAAATAACGAACCATCTTGTTATTTAACTATTTTTATTTTATTTGTTTATTTTTTGTTTCTTTATTGAATCAGATGTTTTTTTTCTTTGTGGCCAGTGTTTAAAATAAGCTTTAATACTGTATTCTGTATTTTTTTCTTGTAGTTCTAATTGTATTTATTTATTATTATTTTTATTATTATGAGCCTGAATTGTCCCACTGTTGGGCAAAGGCCTCCCTTCCCTCTTTCCATCCCTTCCGATCCAGAGCTTTCTCAGGCCAGTTTTTCAGGAAGGCGTTCAGTTCGTCCTGCCATCTTTTTCTCGGCCTGCCACGTCTGCGCCTCGCATTCGGAGGGATCCATAGTGTGGTTCGCCTAGCCCACAGTTCGTCTGACATGCGACACACGTGCCCAGCCCAATCCCATTTCAGCTTAGCAGCTTGATGACCAGCATCGGCGACTTGTGTTTTGGAACGTAGTGTACTATTTCGAATGCGGTCTATTAATCTGATTCCCATTATACTACGTTCCATGGCTCTTCTATTCCATCGTTCTAATTGTACTAAATAAAATTTAATGATTTGTCAAATGGGTATATTTTTTATATTCTTTCGACGTTTGCATTAATTTTACCGTATTTTCGGAAGTTTTGTTTTTGAAGATTTACCGAATAAATGCAGTTTTCGTCGCTTTGCATACCTGTAACAAAAAACATTTTATTATTAAAATAATGCATCTTCAATTAGTTCTCATGAATAGCAATAAGTTTAACTGGTTTCGAAAACTAAAAAGTTCAAAAAAATAAAAATTCACTGCTCTGATTTTGAATACGCTTGAAACTTCTTAGGAGCAAATGATATTTGAAAAAAACATTTTGCAAGTTATATTATTTTGTGACTAATAATTCGTGTACAAATTCACAATTTTTGAGTTTTGAAAATCAAATAGGTATGTGGTCTTTGAATTTAAGTCGTTTGATATCTTTTTAGAGTTCATTTTACCTTACACGAGGAAAAAAAAATTTATTGACACTATTTCATTCATAAGTGAAAGTGAAAACTTATCAATGAGTTGTAACACGAACTCCTCTTATAAACTCGGCTAAATACCATCGCCTTAAATCCAGGGTGGCATAACTTGAGAAACACTTACATTATTAGATACAGTACACAGGAAATGTACCTTTTCGCCCCAAGTATGGTGGGTCAAGTAAATTATGAAGTAAGGCTTTGATCAGACTAGAACTCATTGATGAAAGTTTTTTTTTTAATATCTATCCTACTATTCATCTATTTATCAGTGAGTCTCGTTAAACTGAGTCCAGCCGATACGGAGATTAGCCGGAAAAAATTGACTAACCAAAAAAAAATCCTTTTTTTTGCAGGGGCCCAACCATGAGCTCTTATTGCAATGTTAATTCAGTTGTGCGACAGTGACAGATGTATGCACGTCACATACATTTGTCTCATAAATGAGTGAAACTATCATGGCAATAAGAGTCCATGGTAAGGCCCCTGTACCGTAGATACCGGTACTTTCATTATATTTGCAGTAAGTGAAAAGCTGTAATTTTGGACTAAAATATATATATTAAGTATACATTCATTGCTGTTCGTTTGTGTGGCTAAAACTCGAGAATCACTGGATAATTAAATATTTAAATTAAATTATACGCGGGTAAAACCGCGGGACTGTGCTATAACAAACAAATATTAAACAAATTGATCTAATGCACTCACAACCTAACTGCAAGTGAATATTGCAATTTATATAATTGATTTATTATCTACGAGTTTCCACTCTGACAGGTTATTTAAACATTTATGGTTATCTTTTATTAGTTTACTGTCAAGTAATCGTTTACCGTTTAACCGATAGCGTTCCAACTAATATGGCGCTTGTATATCATTAATATTATGCTACTATTTACTATTTATTATGTAATATATCAGCATTCGGTAACAGGTATTATTATATCCATACAGATATATAAAATTGAAGTGTCTGCTAGTAATTTCAAATTAATAACTTCCCGTATAATTGTATACTTCTGAACTTAATATATCGACTATAAATATCGAAAATATAATACTTAATCGACATAGTAAATTAAAATAGTTACAACCCTCACGGTCGATGGACTAAATGTTCTGATTTAAAAAAAATTGTCTAGAATCCATACTGCTTAGTAAGTTTATATACTGTGCTTAGGATATCTGCAAATATCGTGTCCAAACCTACTGATCTTTCATATTGAGGTCTGAGATCAGCAACCGTAACAGTATATCGACTCGATACATCGATACAAATCCTAATTGATATATCGATATCAGATCGATACCGACGTAACGAGATCGCGTGTTTCTACTGATATAATGGATACTACACGATTACTAATGTAATCCATAGGAGTATGATCTTTATGCTTCAGGTAATTAGGGGGCTATTTGTTTGAAGTAGTTTACGACATACAGGTCGTAGGTGAAAGGTGACGTAATGCATCGATAGTGAGTTATGATTGTTCTTTTGATACACACGAGCTAGTCGAACGACGAACATGACTTAGGGCAAGTGTTGGAAACTATTTTGATACTTATTTATGGTTTTTATTGTGTTGTTTTTCTTATTATATTTTATAAAGTGAAGTTGTCAAATAAATACGCTATATGTCAGCTGCTTTTTTCCACTGCTTCTCATTTTAATTTGCTATCGTCTACAGCAAGATTTATAGGATCGTGGTCACTGTGTGAATTATTTTAAGTTTCCTTCGAGAATAAACCGTGGCGACTATATAAAAAATACGAGTTATTTGGTATCTAATTAAATAAATAATAATAAAATTGTAAGCGGAATCTTCAACAAAATACTAAATTTTGAAGTACGTAAAATGCCTATTTAATCTATGAACTTAAACGAAACTTAAAGTCAGCTAGCAGATAAATACTAGCGAATAATGACAGACCTGTGATTATCATAAAATAATATGCCTAATCAAATAATTGCTGATAATATGTAATATAAAGCCATTAAGTATGTAAAAACAAATGTTATTCAAGTTTCATTTGCACTACTATGACATATTGTTATTGTCCTTGTTTATATTTCCTTGCCATTAAAAGGTTAGCCTAATACAAGAAATATTTTCATTTTGAGATCTTTAGGTCAATAAGATAATTATTTATATATTTATGAGTCCTTATAGCTTTAGAGGTTTATGTAGCTTAGCTAACCGTTATTCCGTATATATATCGTTATAGTTCAATTCACTGTAGGAGATAGATGTATCACAGACGTATTAATACTTTATCTGATTTAATCAGCACTAAGTAATATGTTAGCACGTTGCTAATGAAGAAATATTATAATTTTTGAAATTAATCATATGAAGCGCATAATTTTTGTATAAAAGATAAATTATCCTTCAAAACTTCATTAAAAATTGAGGGTACAGGGGACCATTATCGTTTGAAGCAGAGCGTATTGAGAAATTCATTGCTTTGACGTTTGATTTTGTGATACCAAAATTAAACGTAAAAGCTAAGAAGACATCACTTCTAACTATGATAGTAGGCCCCAGTTGGCCAATCGTATCACCCGTGTGTATCAAACATGTGTGTCGAAACTCATACCATACTCGAACACACGAACGAGTGCAAACGTCCGATAAACATTAGTGATAACTTAATTTCATTTACCGATACACATCGATAGCAATGTGAGTTATTATATACCAACACGCATCGTATGTAATTGAGATGTTCACAGTTTTGCCATGATGATGGTGCAAGCGACGTGTTTATTTCATTATAAACATTGATTAAGCAATTCGCGATCCAATAGTTTAACTAAGTGGATTCACAACGAGTTCATACTACATATATATAGGTAGATACGTAGTTTTAATTAAATATGATGGAATAATGATTTTACATTTCTATTTGTGTTTGTTTTCGATTAATAAAGATAGCAGTAAAGCTAGAAGTGTGCTAACACATAATTTGGGTCCAAATACATTCCGATATAAGTAATTCTTTATTTCAATCTATGTCATTACGCCTGTTCTGTCTCAAGACATATAAACGTGTTTGAATATCATCTCACACATGCAGGTTTCCTCACGAGCTTTCCGTTGGTGAATACATATTCACACTCTGTTAAAATAATAGAACGCAACCCTATTTTACTATAATCTGTGGTGTAATTATGTCGTCATTGTCTTTGACACTTTCCTGCTCTACGCTCTTGTTCTCTCTCCGAATACAACTCACAATAAAAAGTAACACACTAATATAATAATCCAAGGTAAATCCTACATATTCACATATGGACAGATTTTTAAAAGGACAGATTCTCATATGAACCCATTATCATATGGTAAGATTCCCAAAAAAACCAAAGTACATGTAAGTAGGAAATAAAAAACCAAGATTTAAATAATAAATAATAATTACAACTATAGATATACGAAGTTGTATTAGGAAGCGTATTCAAAACGTGAAAAGCTCCCGAGACATGTATTACTCGTACAATGAATAATAGATACCTAGAGATTCCATAATGAGTCCTTGAACACCCATAAAAAGATCAGACAAAAGTTGCGACACTCATTTTTCACCCAGGATAATTAGTTACGTTTAAGATGGTGAGATTCAGCATTTCATGTCATGTCTCAAAATCGGCTCAAGGTCAAATAAGGAGCTGTAAGTGATCAAACTTGAATCAATTTAAGTTAAGTAACCTGCGAAATTATTTTCTAATCGTACCTATGTTACGCATAAAATAAGCCCATAATATGTGTTAAGCTGTTAACAATATAATGTATGATATTAAATAATGTTAAGTACACACATAATAAGCTTAATATACCAAACTAGGTCAGCGCATGCAATACGCACAAAACGTACAAACGATTTAAATTATATACAAATAGCTGTGCCCTGTTTTCACCCGCGTAGATTTAATTTGATTCCCGCGGAACCGTAAATGTTCTTTATAACTAAATTCTCAACGAAATGTCCGATTGGAATAAAAAAACAGTATTTTACTTTATATGAAACTAGCTGTGCCCCGCGGTTTTACCCGCGTGGATTTAGTTTCATCCTTATGGTCAGAAACCTAATATTTTTAATATAAATAAAAGGTAGCCTATGTCCTTTCTCAGGGTCTAAAGATTGTCTGTGCCAAATTGAGAGAGACATAATATTAGTAGGGATGGAGTATCCAACAAGAAAGTAAGTATATGAAAGAATTTTTGAAATCGGACCAGTAGTTCCTGAGATTAGCGCGTTCAAACAAACGAACAAACTCTGTAGCTTTATAATAATATAAAAAGTATCCTATGTCCTTTTCCTAGTTCTAAGCTATCTCCTTACCAATTTTTATCTAAATCGGTTCAGCCGTTCTTGAGTTATAAGTAGTTTAACTAACACGACTTTCTTTTATATATATACGAGTAGATTAGGAAATGCGAGCTTACACAGAATTGAAGTTAAATGTAGAGCAGCATTAGTTCCTTTCCCACTACATCAATTCTTGTCGCGGTCTTTCTGTAAGGTTTCTTAGCCTGAAGGAGAGCCGTGGTGGCTGTGAACTTTAAGCAATCGTGTGATACGCAAGCGACGCAAGTTCGAACCCCAGCGGGGCCTGTTCCAATGAGTTTTTCTAAAAACTTATGTGCAGGGATTTCACACCTCGTGATTTACGGTGACGGAAAACATTGTGAGGATACCTGCATATGTCTGAGAAGTAATTCAAAGACGTCGGTTTGAGACGGCGATAGACTCACCATCTATGGCATTTAATCATGTTCGGTAAAAAGTGGGTGTTGTTATTACAACACCATTACCTACCCTATATAGGCGTGAGCATATGTAATTATATGTGTTAATTTAAAAGCATATGTGTTAATTTATAGTTGGCTTCTATTTGTTTATTAGATTTGGAAATAGTGTAGAATAATGATAAAGTATCTGGGTGTCTGCATAATGTGCAGACCTGTCAATGTATATGAAGTATTTACATTACACGCAATTCCACACTGTTCTGTGCATTTATCTTCCTTGAAAAGCAGATAAAATAAATCCCAGCATCATATCGAATCATCAATCATCATCTTATCGAATAGAAACGAGTCGCACCGTTAACCATTCAATAACCCAACCAATTCACGCCAATGGTCGAATACCTCTGAAGTACAAGCGAAAAACCTCTCGCAATAGCATCTCTCGTCTATAAATAACAACCGCAATCAGGATCTGTCGACTCTTAGCTCGAGTTTACAACCCTTTGTAAGTTTATAGATTTAATTATGTTCACTTATTTACTAGGAATTTCTTGACTAATTGCTAGTTAGTGGCGCAACGAATGAGACACGTTGGAAATAATTTTATTATGTGAGTTTTGTTTTGAGCCACCGCGTTTTTAAATGCATGTGGAATTGGGTGCTTATGGGAACGAAAAATCCACGTTTTTTAACAGCTTTTATTAGCGTGATACTTATTTATTGTTTTGAGTTGAATAAATTATATTTGATCATTGGAACTGTGTCCACGTTTTGTGGTCAATTCTTCGACGGTCATAAGTTCCTTACCAGGGCCAAAACATTTTAGTTCATATGACGTCATCTCAGAAAAGTTACCTATACATTACATTGCATACATTATTTATATGCCTACAAAATATTGATGAATATATGAAGCGCAAGTCGAGAAAATAGAGTTGATTATCGTAATCACCAACCCTAAGCAATACTTGGAGAAATATATTAATTAGTAGCTCCGGCTAATATAATAAGCCAGGGCTGTCCACAGAAGCAACTAATGGTGTTACCGTCCCTCTGTCTGTCTGTACATCTCTGAAGGGTAACTACGCCTGTTTTACTGTGGATACGACAAAGGTACTTGAGCCAGAAAATATGAGGTTTATATACGATTCTCAAGTTAAGAGTGCTTGTAACTGGCCAGCATATGTTGAAATCTTAAATAATAATAAAAAAATAATTTATTGATCAAATTCAGAATACGGTTGAATATTCTTGCTAAACGTCAATGCGACAATATCAATTTATCACATTGAATATGTAAAGGATTTTAGAACCTATCTTCTTTTAAGGTAGGGGCTACTTTCTACTAACAAAGTTATTAATGTGGTTGAAAGGGAAAAATCTGATGTAAAATAAACAATAAACTAAAATTCAACAACCAAAACCAATCACGTTTACTTGTCAAAAAAAGCAGCTTTGAAACCCAATCGCCGGAACTAATTAACCAAGTCCTTCCTAACCGCCATAAATAAAAGGAAAAAAGTACGCCTCATCTGCTTTTTTCCATCATATGCTCTTCAGAGAAGGCCAGAATACCTTGCTCCCTGGGCGTTTTACTTTACGGATAATATTCTTCGGAATTTAGTTTATTAAGGTCCGATGGAGGTCTGGTTGTACTGGCTGTGCTGGGGTGCACCCTATCTGTCAAATGCAGGGTTCTTAAGTGACTAATGTTCTAAGCCCTTCGGATTTTGAGTTTCCCTCGGACGTATTAATGGGTCTTAGAAGTATTGATTGAATGCAGACGAATGGTAAAGTGATTCTATACATAAACACACATACATGCTCGACTGTAGTCCCTGAAGGAGTAGGCAGAGCCGATTTAACATATTTGGCAATCGTTACAGGTCAGTCAGAGGCCTAAGAAAGTCTGACAAATGGTTTAACCCAGATTGCCGATTTTCCTCGATAAAGGGGTTACGAAAGCCAAAGGCAGTCGCTTCGTTTAAAAATCAAGTGATCAGCCACATCGGATTAAATCAAGTGCCGACCCCAAATACATGGAATAAGGCTAGAGAGATGATTTCGCCAGTTATGCTTAAGTCCCATGTAAGAGTCCCGAGTGCTAATCCAGACTTCAGAGTGCTACTGGGAAATTATAGATGGAAAAATCCAATAAAAATTTGCCCGACCCGTTATCCCGAGTTATCCCGGGTCGGGCAAATTGTTATTGCTATAATTGTCATTATATGTTTTTTTTTTAATTCAGATGTTAATCTGAGTTAAAAAAAAACATACGTTTTCTTCCATCGTAACGATCGACGTGTTATGCCACTGTTTAAGTTTAGTATGTTGTATGAGTATGAAACCACTTCGTCTAGCCTAATAAAACAAATTCAACCATTTATTGGCATCAATACTCAACTTTATTAATTTCAAACATTTGACTACGCAACTTTTATTGGATACAATTCAAAAAGTGTTTAAAAACTATTGACGAACACTCTTTTATCAAAATTACACTTTAAGACAATGGTCTAAAGGCGAAAATGAATGCAGAGCTCTCGCAACAGATACACCAATAAATTTGTAGAATGAGTGAAACTTGTTGATAGCTGTCATTGATGTCATGTCAAAAGTCAGTGCCTTGTCAGAATATGTCATAAGTTGACAGTTATCGCTACCAGTGCGATTGATACAAAGGAGACCTTAGACTTTATGGCAATGCTTATTAGTTACTTTCTATTTGTTAATAACTACAAACACGTTTTCCTTTTTAAATGAAGAATTGTGCGCTCTTCTGTAGAACCGCTTATTCCCAGTTGGCATTGAAAAATTATTATATTCAATCAATTACCATAAATTATTCAAACAAAACAATTCCTATAGTAAAATGACCTTATTAGTGTACACTTCTGACAGCAAGTGCAACGGATTAAGTACAATGTCAGCTAGTCAATGTGGCAATATTGTAGGTTTATGCTAATTAGGTGGTTTAACTTTCTTTACAATAACTTTGTAACAAACATAACATTATAAAATCTAAAAACAGGGTCGTAAGAACTATTATTGTTTGATTTAATTCAGAAGAATTTGCTCCGGATATTTCAAATCCTGGATCTTGTACTTAATCATAATTCATTTTCTACTTAATAAGTACCAAATATAAAAAAATATAAATACCAAAGTAACATTTGTTCTTTACTGTACCAACAATGGCTTTAAATCGATGTGACGTTTTCATAGTGATAAGAGGTCAGGACCCACTAGTCCCCTGAAATTCGCCCCATGGGCCTCATCCCCTTAAATTTTTGAGGTGTCCACTCGTCCACTGATCTATCTAAAGTACTAGGGCGTCTGAAGTTTAAAGAGGTAGCTTCATGTGTTTTTCGACCATATATAATATTTATACCAGGAGACGAGTGGTTACCTTAACAAATCGGGGCCGAATGTGGGGAAAAAACTAAAATATATAGAAAAATCTGTAATGAAAAGTTTGGAATTTTCAATATAATTCGGAATTTCCTTTAGACAGCTGTAGTAATCTTCTTCGCGAGAAGATCCAGTATTCTTAATTTTTTTCATCATTGGTAGATAAGTTTGCAGAATTTAAGTTATTAGAAACTTAACAAAATGTTAATAATGATTGCGTGAAAGTTAAGTATTTTACAGTCTTTAAGTCTCTAAACAGTAATTTATTTATTATTCCTATAATATTTCAGAATAACTGTACATAATTCAATAGAAATAATTGCAATTTCTTACCTAAAAATAACAACAACGTGCAATAAACGTGAAAGCTTTGAAAGCTCGCAGGTGTTATTCTGTGAATCGATAACGTTCGAACGTCGTCGCTTGACCTTGCTTTTTACGCTTGTTTTGTATGTAGACGTAAATCTTCCTACACTCGTTCACAGTTTCATTATCGCTTTGTTTTCATCAAACTGAAATTTCCTTCAAATGATCATTTAATTAAAGTATTCATTTAATCATTTACTTATTTTAGATAATTAAGAACCGTGGTAGGCACTTAGCGAAAATTAGACTAAAACTATGTTTTTCGGAGAAAGTAGTACCCCAGAGGCTGGAGTTCTAATAATTTTAAGGCCTTGATTTCGGCACGTTAGTGACATAAATACCTTTTTAAATCCGGTCTAACATCATTGGCAGATGCTACAATATCCACTCTTCACCGGATCGAATACCTAGTACCTACCGTATACCTAGTATAAAAAACTAAGTACCTACAAAAGTGACAGATTACAGTCACATTCTCTCAGGCCCTACTTAAATAGGATTTTAAAATAGTTTCCATACTTTTGAAGATATTTTAACAGAATGCAGCTGTATTGTAGAAAGGTGCGGGGTATTAGTTGACGAATCGCTGTGGGTAACCACTGCATATGAGCTCCTTTATGACAACTTCGTTGCACGACCAATACAAATTGAAGAGCTATAAACGCACGTGTCGCGGTTAGCGAGTACATTTGTTAAGTTATTGCCTTCGTTATTGGTAAGAAAACCCCTACTCTCCCTAGTCGGGCCCTACTCTCAAAAAGTAGATCGAAAGTTTGCAAAGTTTCTACCAAAATTTTTATTCGTTCTAAAATTACGTACGGACGTGGTCAAATTAGTTATCGAACGAAAATGCATAAAAACGAAACGATACTGAAATGTGCTCTCCCAGAAGGAACAACAACATCCACCTGTCACCGATGATGATTACTTAAGTGCCATCGTGAGAGACGGTGAATCCATCCCCGTTTTAGGCACTATGCATAATATGTCTTTTTGAAGTATTTCTATAGCAGTTGCAGATGTCTTTCTTCACCGTAAAGCACGAGGGTAGAAATTACCGCACTTAAATTTTTTAGAGAAAGTCATTGGTACAGGTCACTGGGATTAGACATTGCGTCGCTAGCTCAGCAGACAACTGCTTAAACTCCAGGGCCACCGCGGCTCGTTAATGAAGCTTCGTTTGCCCCAAGTTCTTGGAGCTACCTACTGAGTTCTGAATGTGAAACTACGTTTGTCACGGCCTATTCTCAAACTTCATCACAAATTTCTGCGTCTTCCGAATTTGTACGGAAAGGGGTCGTTAGACGGCGTTTTAAAGGAAAGAAGGGTTTAAAATGACGTCACTATGTTTAGACTATCTCCACCTTAAAAGAGCAGAATATATCTGCTCCCAATAAAATTGCAATAACATAAATCTCCAGCCCGATAACTGGCATTAACGGCACTGCTGGCACTCTTGTAATGTTGCTGTTGACATTGCTCGCAGCTCGCACTACTGTCTACTTTGTGACATAACTCTTACAAAGTTGCTTTGGATGCTTACAGTGTATCTCAAACTTTAATCCTGCACAAGCTCAAATAGTTTTAAAAGCTCAAATAAAATGGCTTTATTACTTGTGTAGCAGCGGTTTCTTCACTCGCTACATAGATGCCGCTACTCACTAACAATTGCAAAGTTTGAGTCCAAATTCACGAGAACCTAAATCGCGCAATAAGAATTTTTGAGAGCATTGCAGTATATAACAAGTTCCTAACTAGCATATTTGGAGCCGTGTTTGCCAAGACATGTCTGATCATGTGGAAACAAAAATATTTTATTCCTTATTGCCTACATAAGGAAGCAAGTTTGAGAACCACATTAAGTAGCAAGGCATGCGTACAATAGAGACCGCTCGTTCCTATAGTACCTACTAAATCTATATATCTATAGAGCTGCCTTCAGTATCAAGAGAAATGTCTAGTTTTCTAACGCTAGCCGACGATTCTGCGGTTATCGGAAACTTGAGACCATTGTAATACAAAACAAGATCGCTTAACGGACTTGACGAGATTACTTATGATAACTTAACCCGGTTATAAAAGAATGCAAGGTATCTTATTAATATTAGAAGTGGATTGGTATTGAATTTCTTATCGTAGATTGCTTTTCACAAATTTTTGTGCGTCTAGTGAAGTTTTCGTGTAAGTAGGATACAAAAAATTAAACCAATGATAGTCACTACAAAGTAATTTTTTTTTTGGTTTTTCAACTAGGTGCTAAATACCTTTATATTATACAGGTCGACCAGAGAACCTCTTCCATTTTTCGTAGGCTAAGTGACTTCCTAGTCCTACCCTTTATTTGCACACACACGCATACTTAAATGTGCGAAAATCTCGAATCATGTAGAAAGCCTATGCATGTATATAAGTCTGGTACTACCAATGTATGGGAGTTGAACTTCTGCAGAGCTTTGTGTCTGATCTAAGTACCTTTTTTTAAAATTTATTTTGCTAATCCAGTTTTTATAATGACTTAGTTTTCTCTCTACAGGGTGTTTCGAAATTCATATTAAGGATTATAACGTGTGCGATGAACTCATTAAAAATGACTAACCTTTTTCTGACTTTTTCATATTTTTTATGTGTCAGGTTACTCCTTTCATTTCACGATTAGAAGCGTAATTAGACTTTCCACCCATTCCTATATTAAATCGTGGACAAAACTGCAATCATTTGATACATTTACAGACAAATGCACAAAAATCTAGATTTTAGTTTAAAACTATAAGATGAAATCAGCAGATACTATAGAAATATAGATTTAACAGCACTGACGGCTGTGTATTTCCTGTAATTCTTCGAGAGATTTAATCAACCAAGAGAAACGTTGCGCCGAGAAGAAAATGTTAATGGAACGCGATATGAAATCGATTAAGAAGAAAGTCATTAATTATTATATTTTATAGCTGATTTCTTGCGAAATATTTTCAAAAACCTGTCGTCGACACTTTAATCCCCTTAACCCTCCCGTGATCGAATCTATCTACCCTAAAATGCTTTCGTGGGCAATTAGTGTAAAATGTGTCAAGTCAGGCTATGAAACATCTTAAGGGGAACATTTTAAGATGTAGAAGACTAATCATTATTTACAGGTCCCGTAATGATTTATGAGCGTTAACCTATGTGTAATGTCTATGAGTCTGTCTATGTATGTTTTTATGGCGCGACGCAATTAAAAACGCGCAGATTTTGGCTCATCCCCACACCTCCACACATCCTTTTTTCACAATTTTTGCTTAGCGCTCATAATTCGTTTACAGAACGGCCTAGTTTAATTACCTTTTCGAGTATAACTACTTCGATTTTTAAGATGAAAATAACAAATATCTTACTCGTAAAAGTCCCAAATGTCACACTGTAAACATATGAGAAGCGGTATGTAACGCAAGAGGTGACATATCCAGGATTCGTCACGCTGTTTTCCTTCACTGTAAAACTCATTTGAACTTGCGTCATTTGCGTGGCACGCAATTACTCAAACTCGCATTAATATAATTATGATACACTGATTAGTCTGGTAATTAAGGATATATATCTAAATTTTAATTTCAATCTTAACGTATCTACGAAAGTGGCATAGAAATGACAGTTTATTCAAAAAATTGCATCTTAGTAAAATGAGTAATTTCTATAAAAAAAATATAATGCTACGCTTTTAGCTTCTAACTTTTCCCCAATCTCCCCAAGTTAGTAAGTTCGGAGTGACGTCGGCAATTACGTACGACACAAGTTAAAGTCGGAACTGCTTAGTTTATGACGGGGGTAGTTGGGAATTCTTCGTCTCGTCGTCGCGAAGAATGTGAAACAAATTTGAATCCCGAATACTATCTAAGATACAAAAAAAAAACACTTTTGTTTATACAAGTTGGTGCCCGCGATTTTGTCTGCGCAGGATTAGAATTTTCCGTTCTGTTATTCTGATGTAGCTATGCGTATTATTGTAAAGTATCATCAAGATCCATTCAGAAGTTTTGCATGAAAGAGTAACAAACATCCATCCCTAAATATATGAGCAGGGCTTCACTTAATTTTATTATATCAATAGCAAAATCATCAATTTAAATTGCAATTGCAATAAAAGTTTAGAGCAAGTTAATAAGCTCCATTTACACATAGAACAAAACTAACAATTCTCGTATTAAAACATCAAGTAATAAATATCAAAAATGTTGATATACCCACAACGTTTAGATGTGAGATAACAGCGTAATGAGCAAGTGGCAGTAAACACGCGATAGTTTCGACTTACCCCACAATTACGCACTTCAAACACAGATTAACTGATATTACTTCTAAACACGACTTAGTTAGCGTTTAGCGTAGTTTACTCGCGAATTATGGTTAAGGCGTTTCCGATACTTATAAAGTGTTTGTTATTGATTTCCTTTGCAATGTACACTTCAACTTGAAATTAGAATAACGTGAGAAGCCTCAATTATTACAAATGGTATATGGATTTTTTTTATATTTTTGTTTTTTTTTTGTAGGGAGTCCATACTTTAACCCCAGTTCTTCCTGTACATATGTTATCGGTGAAAGTTCTCTGTAAATATCCAAAGAAAGAAAAGTCCACAATTCACTATGGTTAAAACAATATCCAAAGGGGGTAACAAGATATTCGGATGTGTGTATGATAATCAATTTAACTAGGTATTAATTTAATTATAATTCCACGGAGTAGATCGACAAAAGGTTTCACCACAAAATTAGCTGTTAATTTTGGTATTTCATCGAATTAGTAAATGACGGCGTACATAGTAAACCCAAAGCTAAACAAAAAGGGGTAAGTTTAAGCTGGTTCTCAAGTCTGGTTACGTATTGTAGATAATAATATATTGCACATGTACCCACCCATCTCGCAAGTCTATCCTCCCCATACTTACCATAAAGATACTCATAGTAAGTACTATTCGTGTCGCGACCACCTTGGAGAAGGCGGGGTGAGTCGGACCCACGATTTATTGCCAACATGCAAAATACTTTATTTCGTTTTGTTTTAAAACGCGGTGTACTTGCATTCTTGTGGTTTATTTTGAGATGGCAACATTATGCACTCCGATTATATTTTTACGTATTATATTGTACTATGTGTGTCTCGAGGCCGATATACCTGCCCAGTTATCTTTTGGGCATTGTCTATTATATAATTTTATGAATTAAAACGAAAACGTAGAATGTCAGTAAATGGATTGTGATAAATAGGACAAGGCTAGAAAGTTACGTTACTGCAGGGGTAGATATAAACGTAGCGGGGCCAAATAGCACGAAATAGGGGTAAATAGATAATGATAAAGCGTAGAACATTGAAGAAAGTGCAAATTTAGCATTAAAACATTCCTAAGATGGGCCCTCGGGCAAGATGTTCGTTTGCCACCTTAGTAAAATGTTCTAGCTGTGTTCCGTGGGACGGATCTTACTTTCATCATTAACCTTTGTGCTTGTACCCCGGGGCATTGCTGTAACGACATCACACACGCGAACATCATCGGATCACTTCACTTAACATTTATGTAACAATGAACTAAACACCTGCCTTACAATTACTTAGACATTACACGTATTAGTTATCTGAAGTGTTCAAGACAGTTCCTTCCTAAAACTATATTCATCATGTTTGAAAAGCTGTATCACAAAAAGAGATAAGAAGACCTACTACTACTAATAAAGAGACCTACGTTTAATGATGAACCTACGTTTGATTATCTTAGGTGAAGTCTTGTAATAAGGGAACAAGTTTTGTTTCTGACATTTATTTCAACGAGTGATCTGTTTCTTAGGAATTCAACCGCAACCCAGCTCCGAAATAGTACATTACGAAATTATTGACTTTGAAACATGTCAATATCTTTAAAGAGGAACAGAAAACGGCAGATGCTCGGCTTGGACCTAGCACGGGCTAACGCGAGTGATTCTTTGAATGACTTTAACGATTAAAGTCATTCGCTCGATTCATTCGACGACATTTCGATCGTTTGTTTTACGTGATTTAAGGCACAGTACTAGCATTATAGTTCCTACTGTAACCCTATGGCTCCCATGCCAAGATCGGTGGAAAGCAACATTAATGATGTCACAGTTCACAAGATTGTGTACAATTATATCTGGTGTAATTTCATTGCATTACTCGGTGCGGCGTCGTGACTATGGCTTTCTAGAGCCCTGTATTATGCGTCACGCCAATTACAGCTTCATAGTGTTTTAAGAGTTTGAGTACTGTACGTGATTGTACTGCGGAGTTAAGTGCCGGGAAAAGTGTGGTGAATTTTGAGAACCTTTCCAGAATGAACGCATAACTTTACAAGCTTATTGAATTGAGCTTTAGCAATGGGACTTGGTTTTAGGATTGACATAATCAAAATATAGTATGCCTAATATAATCTATACAGATAAATAAAATTGAAGTGTCTGTTGGTAATTTCAAATTGACAGGTGTTCAAAGTATCACATAATATAAAAAAAATCTCTGTCGGTTTGCTCCGATTAATCGCCGAAACAGCTGGATTATACAAGATAAATCTTGTAAAATCCAGCAACTTAAGCTACTATCATTTAAAAAAAAAAATTGTGTTCCGCGGGCCACCCATGAAATTAAATATAGGCAGGTAATATATAAAACCACGGGGACACAGCTAGTTATATAATTATATATTTTTATTAATTAGAGCAATAGTGATCGACCACTTTCCATCTCAGCAGTCTGTAAAAACTAAATAAGAGCAGTGTTGACATGCAAAATCAGGAAATTTACATATGCCTGAGAAGAAATTCAAAGACTCATTTTGCGGTGATGTCCTCACCATCTGTCACGTTGGCACATTATCATCTTTGGTGAAAAGGGAGGGGGTATCAGTATCATTATAATTAGATAGGTACTAACACTAACGTTAATTTTACTGACTTTGAGAAACTCTTCCCCACGCAATATTTTATACGGCATGTTCAATGTTTAAACGGTCATCTTGAACGTTGGTAGAAAGGTGTTGAGAGCCTCGTCCTTGAATCGTGTGCCGATTTGCAGATCGCGGCCGCTGACCGCGCGGATTCACTGTGACGAATCGAAAATTACCCTTACTTTTGTAAGTATTTAACTGTTCTTGCAATAAGCCCCAATAAACAAAATGTATGTAGCCTGCAGTAGAGTTCTTGCAATAAGGCCCAATAAACAAAATGTATGTAGCCTGCAGTAGAGTTCTTGCAATAAGGGCCAATAAACAAAAGGTATATGGCCGGTTTGTGTGTGCAGTGCGTAGAAAAAGTTTAGGATGGGACTTTGTTAATATGACTATACATTTCCCCGCAGTTTCACCCGTTTAGACTCCACTTCATAGGAATCTACTGTCTCACTCATTCACTTTGTAATGCGAGCTTTTAACTCATTTCACACAAGATATAAAATTAATTACACGAAAAAAAAAAATTCGCTAAATAGACGCACTTTTTCTCAAGTGATGCACTTATACATGAATGCAAGCAATATTATTTTAATTAAAACATAATATATACATATACAATTTGAAGTCCTGACGGAGTCACTTATACATATATCTACATGATTGCTTATGTTCAGACTGAAATTTTTAAACACTGATGTTTTAAAGAATACCCCATTAAGTTCCTTACAAACTTTACCTATTTTAATATAAGTATAGGCCATGATTACCATACATTTCATACACGCATCTCATCAAAGTGTATTAAATGAATATTATAAAACTCTTTCTTTCCTTTTGCTACATTTACCCAGCTCTTCGTATTAAGGTTACAGTAACATAAAAAGCGTAATCTAAAAATGTAAATAGTAGTTAGTAAATAGGTAATAGGTAGTGAGCGATATGCACTAACATTAAGTAATGTTACATCACGTAATATACATTTAAACATTGCATAAATTTAAACATCATGTGCAACATATTCGGCTATGTGCCGTAATGACAATGATTGTTTGCACTTAAATATTAATCTGCCGTAGACATTACCTTAATGAATCAGTTACATTACAACATTAGCGTTGTAAATTAAATAGTGCATTTAAATAGCTATGTGTATTAGAAAATAAAAGCGTGATTGACACACGCAATGTCAGTTTGAACGTGCGGGCTAGCAACGACGAATTGTTAATTTTGAATTCAATTAATTGGTACTTTTATTCTATCAAGTGTATGGATAGCCACGGTGGCCGTGGGATTTGAGCAGTCGCTACGCAAGTTCGAATCCCAGCGGATCCTGTTCCAATGAGTTTTACTAAAAAATTATGTGCTGAGATTTCACACCACATGCTTTACGGTGAAGGAAAACATCGTGAGAAAACCAGAGAAGTCTGCAGTAATTCATAGACGTATGTATAGTGCTTGAGACGGCGATAGACTCACCATCTGCCACGTTGGCACTTAATAATTTTCGGTGAAATGTGGGTGTTGTTATTACAACACCCCTGCCTACCCTTTTGGGGAATACAGGCGTATGTGTTGTAGCAGTCGCTCGAACCAAACAGTCAACACGGCTCAAAACAATTTGATGTAGGGAGGTATTAGTGTATAGAAAATAAATGCTAAAATAAATATTTGCTAATGGCAACACCTGGTCGTCTTGTAGACAAACATGTCTCGTATAAACAAATATCTAGTTAGTGTGATGATAAATAGATATGACAGTGCGAATTGTATTAATTACCGCTGCTTTACTATGCAATCGGACGGATGGAAAGTTGAGTAGAGCGATTAATCAAACTCGATACTTCGCTGGGATACTTGTTCATTTTGATACTTAATTAAATATACGATGTTCTTGTTTATTAATTCGCGCTTGTGATGTGAGGATGTAATTAATACTACCAGAGCTATTATTTATCATTTATAAGCTAACTAGTGAAGTCTTGATGAATGTTCGCTTGTTTATTTATCACAACTTATGTCAAATGTTAGTTAATCAATCTATCTTATTATATTTTAAAGAAAACAAATTTCGTCGTTGCACGTGCAAAAGTAGCTATGTGTATTTCGTGAACTGTGTGTCAAAATTTCCAGTAATGTGTAATTTTGTCATTATTAATAATAATACCTATCCAACATTAATCTAAAAAAAACTATGTAAATTTGTTATATGTATCAATAGTAAGAATTTTTTTGTGAATACTCGGGCCATATATCGAGAAAATCAAACGCGTCTCCTAAAGTGTGTAAAGACATAGCTACTTTTGAACGCGCAACGACGATATGTATCTTTGATCGAAAAACAAAAGCTACTAGGTAGAGCAATTGTGGAAATTCTTTCAAAGTCAAATTATCGTTCTGTTAATAATTAAACTTAAGTAGGTTTAGAATATATAAACGTCAAAGAATTTTGTAGCAGACCACGTTCGTATATAATTTTAGAACGAATAAGAACCGTGATAGGAAGTTAGTGAACTTTCGGTCTGTCTGTCTGTTTGTTCCCGGTAATCTCTGAAACGGCTGGACCGACTTTCCCTGGCAGATCGCTAATGTTACAAGGACTACCTTAGACTACTTAACCTTTTATTTCCATGAAAGTATGAAAGCACTATAATAATACACGACTAATAAAAATTACCATTCGAAGTGCATTTTTTCAGTCTCAAATGTAACTTTCATAGGAAGATAACAAAAACTTGGTAAATGTTAAGTTTGTTTGGCACGTAACACGGTAATCGCCATTGGTCGTCAGACTCATCAATCAGACTTTCAGAATTTGCGTGTGACCCCACGCCGGCCCGAATTGCCAACCCAAAAAAGGCACATATCAATCATCGCCCCAAACGATTACGGACCCATTTCCTTATGGCGGAAGCATCATAATCGCTTAGCGGTGTATTGCGGTGGCTTATTGTTTCTATATGATAGTTTGTAAATGTGGGTTTGTTTGTACTACGAAGTAAAGAACCAAAACTTAAGCAATTAGAAGAGACCGGCCTAGTGCGAGATGGATTCGCGTACAGAGTTTCCGCACAAACCTGATGTAACTAAAAATGTATGCTTCTCGCAATTTTAGGGCTTCGTAGCCAAATGGCAAAAAACGAAACCCTTATGGATTCGTCATATCTGTCTATCTGTCTGTCTGTTCGACCGTATGTCACATTTTCTCCGAAACTATACTGTACTCTTGAAACTTGGTAAGTAGATGCATTCTGTGAACCGCATTAAGATTTTTACACAAAAATAGAAAAAACACTAGGGACTAAAAAAAAAATTTTCATCCCATACCGTGTGTGGGGTATTAATGGATAGGTCATCAAAAATTATATCGAGGTTTCTAATAAAAAAAAAAAACTCTAAACTGAATAGTTTGCGCGAGAGACTTCCCTTTACTGACTGACTAGAAAATGTGTGCCCCCACAAATGTAGGTATGTCATTCCTATACATCTTGTATCGTTTCCATTAGCGCAAGCGCGAGTTGCTAGTTTGTCTAGGACCACAGATCGTTAGCGCAATTTTTTGCGTTTTATTTACTAAAAGGTACTCCAGTTCAATCTCATTCATTTCCTAATGTTATGTATGCGATTACACCTTACGCAGTACAGAGATGTATGCATGTGTGCGTGTGGCTGCGTCCACCGTGAAGTGAGTCAAATAAACAGTGCGCTATGAGCAAGCTTGCGTTTTACTTGTGTTCCTCTCCGTTCTCGAATACATATCACCTAAAATAAATTTGTAGGTAGTAAGAATGTAGGCTAGCACATTTTTAACAAGTTTGTAGGCCAGACACATTGATTGACATCTTAATTTAAAAATGTAGACCAATACAGTTTGAGTCATTACCAGAAAATAGAACGCAAAGTTTTCAAGGCAAAATAAAAGTTGTAAATACCTAATACCTGGTTTACTTTAGTCATACTTCTACTTACAAACAAACGGACAAACGAACGTAATTCTATAATAATATTACAACACATCCGAATTACTTCTTTTGTTAAGTTTTGTTTATCAAAGAAACAATTTGTGTTCCCTTAATGGAGGAGAAAACTTCTAAAAAATTAAATAAATAAATTCCGTTAAACACAAATACAGCTTCTAATAAAGAGTTTTTCTAATATACGGAATTACAAGTCGTGAAAAAAGATGGCTATCTAACATTAGAATACAAATGGCTGGCCGTAAATATAATTTTATTAAAATCGATGCAGCTGAAACCGCAAAGCACAATATGGTCCATATTATTGTTATTATATTTGGTTTCGTAATTTGTCCAACACACAGACATCCTCAAATTACGTATGATTGTACGTTTACTTTACTATTACGAGAGGAATAAAAACTGTGTAATAGAGTAATTGTTTGCTTAGACTGAAATTGAGAATTGTTTTTGCACCGAGTTATTATATAGAGTTGAAAGTTAACTTCGTAGTTAAGTGGTTAATACTCAGTGAAAAGGTATTATATTACCACGCACTCATGGAACATAGTACTTACTTTATATCGATCGTAGTTGATACTAGCTGTGCCCTGCGGTTTCACCCGCGTAGATTTAGTTTCATCCTTATTGTCGCGGAACCCTATTTTTTTTAATAAACAAAAGTAGCCTACGTTATTCCTTGAAACATTAGCTACCGACCAGTGAAAGTCCCATTAAAATCCGTTCAGCCGTTTCAGAGATTACCCGGAACAAACAGACAGACAGGCATCCAGAGAAAAAATTTAAAACTTGGTTTTTTAGTGTCAGTAGCGTGTATACTTTCATATGCATTTAGTGTAAAGCTGTTATTTAGGAATTACAAACAGACACTTCAATATTATTTTTCTGTATGTATAGATGTATAGATATAGATTTAAGTGTAACTTGTTAAATTAAGGTGTCTTCAATTTTGTAACGAACTTAATTACCCTTATTGACTCTACCGGTACAAAACTAAAGTTGAGCTTTTTATATATTCATATATAGCTGTGCCCCGCGTTTTAACCCGCGTGAGATAGATATTTTAGATAATTTATGGGGGGCTCTAGGATACCTAAATTTTCATTTAAATAAAAGCCTAAGTTCCTCCTTGTAATATTAGCTATATGTCAGTGAAAGTCCCGTTAAAATCGGTCCAGCCGTTTTGGAGATTAGCCTAAACAAACAGACAGACATAAGACAGTAAAAATGTTTTTTAAAATTGTTTTTTTTATGTGTGTACCGTATATACTTTGATATGCAAAGCTGTTAATTTGAAATTACAAACATATAATTATAATTTATTTATCACTTTAGATATACTATATAGATTGAGCGCCACGTTTTTCGGGTTAATATATTTACATACATACATATGCTCACGCCTGTATTCCCCGAAGGGGTAGGCAGAGGTGTTGTAATTTTCAACACCCACATTTCATCGAATATGATTAAGTGCCAACGTAGCAGAGGATGAGTCCATCGCCGTCTCAGGCACTATACATACGTCTTTGAATTATTTCTCAGACATATGCAGGTTTCCTCACGATGTTTTCCTTCACCGTGGTGTGAAATCACTGTACATAAGTTTTTAGAAAACATCATAGATACACAAATATTTGAGATTCACAAATAATGTGGCTTTCTATTGGTAGGATAATTTTCAATATCGGTTCATGACGCATCAGTGCCTCTCGCCTACTACCATAAAAAAAATCACTCGGCCAGCATAGTAAGAGACGAAAGAGTCGTATTATAGCTAGCACAGTGTCTCCTCTTCTCTCAATGATAGCCAGTTTAACGATAAAAATGGCAGGTTTGTATGCATCTTTAAAATAACAATTGCCTTACACGGTTTGCAAGATCTTTATCGTCAATAGTGTTATGTAGCTTCCGTTTCCAACACCCAAGTTATGTTTTTATACGGCCGAGTAACATTTCACTGTACACGCTAAGTTTTAAGTTATTTTTGCCCAGTTACACAAGTCACGCATGTTTTAACACAGTTATCTAAGTTATAGCTGACGCCTACTTTAAGAGGATCACGATTTAAAGAAAGATCATCGATTTTGGAAAAGTTTAACCTGTATACAATTTGGCCTTATGTTAAAAACTTACTTATATATACAAGGAAAAGTTCTAAAACTAATTACAATTAGAAAATTTGGCCCAGATCGGTGCCTTATGTGAAATTTGAATGGGCTCTTCCATTCACTACGAACTAGTACCTATTGACTCATTTCAAGATGTTTTGTAAACGAAATATAGACTAAACTTTTTTACATCCATATCACAGAAAGAGATTGAGCTACTTTTAAACCATGGACTATCCTAGTCTCTGTTTTGTGATTTAAGAGCTGCTTTTATCAGTGAAGTAACTGCCAACCCTCTCTGCTTTCTGCTTATATTTAAACATTATCGTACTATGAGATCACCCTGCCTTTTTCTTTCAGCTGTATATAACTGATCCGCTTAGCTTTCGTCTTCTTTGCATTCCATCTATCTTTCCTTCTATGATGGTCTTTATGAAAAGTCATGTCATAACAGATATTCAATCATCACCTGTTTTCTAGCGTCTGGATTATGATGTAAACTCTGGACCGCCGCAAATTTATTTAGCAACTAGCTGTGCCCCGCGGTTTCACCCGCGTAGATTTAGTTTCATCCTTATTGTCGCGGAACCCTAATATTTTTAATAAATAAAAGTAGCCTAAGTTACTCCTTGAAACATCAGCTACCTACCAGTGAAAGTCCCGATAAAATCGGTCCAGCCGTTTCAGATATTACCCGGAACAAACAGACAGACAGACAGAGAGAGAAAAAAAATCATACTTGGTTTTTTAGTATCAGTAGCGTGTATACTTTCATATGCAATTAGTGAAAAGCTGTTATTTTAGATTTACAAACAGACACTTCAATTTTATTTATCTGTATAGATGTATAGACAAGTCGAACTCTATTCGTAATCATTAGAGGAACCAATATTTCCTTAGTAATTGTTGGAATATAAATTTCAATGAACACGTACAATACTTATCCGAGAGATTAGAACTGATCAATAGACTAATCACTTGAAAGTAGAAGTTACATTCAGGAAATAGCCACTGAATATCTTATCCCAATAGGTCATAGATAAGCAAGTTTAAAAGCAAGGTTTTCACCACAATAGGTCAGTTGCGTCATCATGAGCCCCATTAAAGAAACTACACTATCCAATAATTAAACTACTTCAACTACTGGCGCCAGTGACGCCGTTAATAGTTAATTATGATCAGTATTCAATAAGCAACTCTATAACCTCAGCCAATTCTCGTTTCCATTGGACAATACTATTGACATTCTATTTTTGTTTGACTTCAGTAACACGTTAAGAGGTGCTCATTAGATTGCGACCTATATACTCTACTCATAGGATCTCTTCATTGTGCTGAACTAGATCAGGTTTTTATTTTATCTATCTACAACCTATGTTTGTCCACTGCAGGACATAGGCCTCCCCTAATGAATGCCATAGTGCCCTGTCTTCGGCTTGCCGCATCAAGCATCTGCCTGCAGTCTTTCGCAGATCGTTATCCCACGTAGTCGGTGGGCGTCCTACACTACGTTTGCCGAGTCGAGGTCTCCACT
Source organism: Watsonalla cultraria (assembly GCA_964035505.1). NCBI lineage: Eukaryota > Metazoa > Arthropoda > Insecta > Lepidoptera > Drepanidae > Watsonalla > Watsonalla cultraria. The sequence continues at coordinate 2,541,339 of OZ037715.1, forward strand.
CAAGAACACGTTTACCCCAGCGGTTGTCGGTTCTTCGCGAGATATGGCCGGCCCACTGCGACTTCAGCTTGCTAATTCTTTGAGCTATTTTTTCTGTTAATTTTGGCTTACCAGGTCACATCTTGCACATAATTATAGCTCGTAGTTAAGGGCCTTGTGTGGTTTGAATTGAATCCACGGGCACAGATTTTTCTAGTTTTAAGCATAATTTAGCTACGTCTCCAGTATGTTTCTTTACCAATGGTTTTTTTAATTCATTGAATCCTTATTGAAATACAGATTTTTAAGACGACTCTGTCAGCTTTACCCTTTTACCGATATTTCAGTCAGTTTATACCAAGTTTCAGCAACACTAATTCAGTACTTTGGCCATAAAAAGTGACAGATAGACCAACAAACAAGGATCTTTTCACATTTATAATGATAGTGTAGATCTTGCTGTTTGTGCATTCCATGTCGATTAGTGTCATCGTATATTAGACTTCGCATATCTTTAACGTTTGTAAGGAGCAGTATTACTGCAATATCATCTTTAACGTTCAAAACCAAAATATCTAGATCGTGTTGACCTTTAGCGCCAGACTCATCAACGTCCATACAATGATGCGGTAACACCTACGTAATAGGAGTAATGCGAGTAATTATCACGAGGCAAACATATGAATTGTTGAGTCAACTTAACGGTGTCTGCACAACGGAGCCGGTTCTCGCAATTTTTTACAACTAATTACCGTATATTCTCAGTCCGTTATGTGACTCGAGTGTCTTTGCTTTGTCTACAACTAAATTTGCGAACGATACCTTGTACATATTCGTGATCCTTTAGAACATTTTGCTTTATAGATATTCACAAAACATCACCTAAAATAATCCTTGTTTTAAAAAAACTATAATTATTTTTGAGATACGCATTTCAAAAAGAATGGACATATTTTAAGTCCGATTTTAGTCTTAAACCATGTTTTGTAATATGGGGGAACGAGTTGAACTTCGATCGAATAACGATTTTGGAACAAGCGATTCCACACTTGTAGAGGACTTCGATCAGATGAATTAAATATTTCAATAATATTTCGATTGTTATTTTACGTGTATCAGGGTACATTTCGGTTAGGAGCGTTCGTCCTTGAGTGTCTTTGCTTTGTCTACGATTAAATTTACGAACTGATACTTTGTGGATTTCTGTTGATCCTTTAAGCTATTCCATTATTGCGAAAAAATTTTACATGGAGTTAACCATAAGCTTTCTATTCTATGTAACAATTACAGATAGACGTCATAACTTCCATTTGTCACAAAATCACTGTCGATCTATGAAGGCATTTAGAGGTGATTGTAGATCTGCTATTAAAGTGCGAGTATTTTGTTTGTTTAAAAGATTAATTTAAATAGCCCTGGAAAACTTTTCAGTATCATCTTTATTATAATTTCAGTCAAGTTGTCGACTAATGAACAGGCCCCTTTGAGTTTCTTTGGTAACTTTTGGTTTTCTGTATGTCTCCTGATTTCAGATCTTTGCTTTTTCCTTAGCTCATTGAATAAAAAGGTCTATCAAGTTCTTGTCATCTTCATCCTCTTGCCCTTATCCCATGTTATTTGTGGTCAGCGCAATGCGTATTTCTTTTTCATTTCTCTCTATTAGCCATCATATTATATTCACTCCCTTTCTAACCATAAAATCTTTCACACAATCCATCCATCGTTTCTTATGTCGTTTCGTTAACACTTAATGGTTGAAGACTTTCATCTGAATTATAATAAGATAATCTATGGAAATGGGTGGAGCAAACAAGCTTTGTTAGTTTGCAGTAAAATTGGGCTTTAATCTAAAATTACGCTAAAATCTACTCTTTAGGAGCTGTTCTAACGGTCGAATCTAAAAAAAAACGATCCCAGATATTCCGTTGCTTAAACGGTCATTGTTCAACAAAAAATCCAACCGGATCTACAAGCCTTGCTTAACTTCTCATTGTATCTCATATTGTAAGTGTATGTAATAGTAAGTAGCGAAAATAAGTAATTAATCTCACCGGCGCCGGCGGTCAGCGAGGTTACGTTGGATGACTCACGCGCATATAAAGGCGCCTACATACGGTCCTAATGTCAGTAGAAGCCTGAACCCTCAATGGATGTTTTATCCGACCCGAATTCAGAGCAATATAAATGGAACGGATTTATCTAATAATGTGACAATCAAGTAAGTGATCTCACGAGCTCCGTAACACTTCCCTATAAAAACAGTAAATGAAATTGCAAACACATTCTCACTCAAATAATGTTTTTTTTATTTTAGTGTTTATTATAATATAGTTTAAATAGGGTGAAAGGCGTTTTACAAAATAAATTTTAAAGAGCCAACGTCAGCGGAAATGTACCTACAGGGCGTCCAGAAAACTTTAAGACCAAGTTTTAACAACGAACTTAGACGTTGCGAAATAGTATGTAAGGATCGTAGTACGTGGCTTACTATGAGACGATCGCCTAAATGGCAAAATAAGACTTTTCTGCTCATTTTAGTAGGTAGGTATATGTATAGTTTTTTTTAAATATTTTGTGTTGTTTATAAGTTTGCAAGGTTATCAACTGAGCCTCATTTCCTTAGGTATAGCATCCGCCTGGAAGAATCTTCCCTTTGCTGAGTCAGAGCATGATCACCTGCCTACCCCACGATATATTAAAATCATCTCTAATATGACCTTGTCCTTTCCGCACACGTAAAAGGTTATTCTTTGAGGATTCCACAAAGTTTAAGCTAAAGAACTCTTGAATTTCTTTACCTACGTCGTTGAAACTCTTCTCAGACGTATGAATGTTTCTTCACGATGTTTTCATGACGCATAAGATATGAGAAGAGGATATGAAATAATCGACTGTCGATTGCTAAACCACCGAAAGAGTCTAATTAAATAAAAATAAAAACTGTTCGATCGATGCAATTTATATCAGATGTGTTTTCAAACCGATGACTGTCGATCGTAATAAGCGCATAGTCGACCTTAATCCATTAATATTGTAACGAAATCATTATAAATCACTGAGTAAATAGGCTAATCTAGAACGCAGTTAGTCTAACAAACTGTGTTTTTTTTTATTACGAGATCATCAATTAAAAAAAAAGAGATTTCATCAATCAGTTGGAATTCGAAAGCTAGTTATGTATCTAGCGAAGCTTACAGGCCTACGCCCCTTGTTGATACAAGGTCCTAAAAACTACATAAAATGATATTATATCTTCATCCTCCTGCCCTTATTCCATGTTATTTGGGGCAATGTGTTCTTCTCTTCCATTTCTCTCTATCAGCCGTCATATCTGTATTCACTCCCATTCTAGTCATATCATCTTTCACACAATCCATCCGTAGTTTCTTAGGTCTTCCTTTCCCCTTGTAACCATCCACATTAATAAACAAAACTTTTTTGGCAACATTATCCTCATCCCTCCGCATAACATGTCCATACCACGACAAATGTTTATTTTTCAACTTCTCAGTCACTGGTGCTACTTTCAGACTTCCCATTATGAAATAATGATGATGATATTAAAGGCTGCTCAAAATGAAAGTAAGTTAATTATTTTTTTGCTAGTTGTGCCCCGTGGTTTGGCCCGCGTAGACTTAACTCCATGGGGATTTACTATATTATACGGTACCAATTTTTTTTTAAATAAAAGTATCCTAAGTAACTTATCGTAAATTAACTATCTATGTAATATTAGCCGGAACAAACAGACAAACATATAGAAAGTGAAAAAAAAGTGTATCGTTTATACTTTCATATGCATTTAGTGAAATTTAGTGAAATGCCGTTAATTGGGATTCACAAACGGACACTTCAATTTTATTTATCTGTATATGTTAACCGATCAACTTCTAAATAATGAACATAATATACACTTAATGAATGAACGTATATCAATGTAGAAGTAACTATAAAAAATAATTTAAATGCTCTCGTTGGACACAAGCGCTACTAAGGCACTTACATTTGAATCATTCTACTAAGTGTTTGCTTAAGTTGACTAGTTATAATTATGTAGTCTGTACGTTGTTATTAAATAGCTTTTACTCGAGACTCTATCCGCGTTGGTTAAGTACATGGCGCCATCTCTTATTAAAAGAACTCTACATCCTTTAGAGCCTAGGTATTAATTTTGGTATGTTCAAATGACAACGATATATAACTCAAGACTTTAAATGTATGTTAGAAAATCCTCTGTACATGGTTTTCTTTGTTTATATATTTTTAAATTTCTGTAGATCTGTTAGAACTGTCGATGGTGACGTATAACAGTGAAAAACTTAATATTTAATTCTATAGCTTTTTCCTTGTAAATAATTAATAGGAATAACCTCCTACTTTTTTTGTAGTCGGTCAAAAAGAGTAGTATTCTGTACCGTAATGTTATGGCATGTAAAATTACCGAGTGGAATAAATTGTATAAGCCAAATATGCATAGAATATTGTGTGGTATTTTAGTAATACGTTATTTAGATGGACAGATGGCGTTGACTTTGTTGACATTTATATTTAAAATACGCTACTGATAGTTTGAACGGGCTTATATATATGAAACGTCTGTTGTGAAATAAAAAGCTTTTTCCTCTTTGGTATATTGTCTTTCATTACGATCCCAAGTGCCTACCCGAAGGCCAGAGCAGAGTTTGTTCAAAAATAAGTAAATTTCGAATAAGCGAAGTCAACAAGCTTTGGATAATACCTTCACATTAATATAATTTGGTTAGTTAGTGCGTGTCAATCTAAAATGTCAGTAATACAATACTCGTGGTTATTTTTATAGCGAGCTGTACCAACTCAAGCGAAACAGACCCAATGGGAATGTACCTTTGAGTCAGCATTAAGTAGATTTTGGTAACGCATAACTTAGCATGTTTGTGCGTATATTTGGCATATCAAAAAATTATCCACCCCCTTTTTCTCGCTCGGTTTTTTAATTTCACTGTAAACTGGGAGCCCCTTCTTATTTTTTTATTTCCCAAATTAGCTAAAAACTCGATTAAAACATTTTTTTCTTACAACTTTTGTTTTTTAAATAAATATGTGCAATTTTTAAGAAGAAAATATTTGTTACCCATCCATTTGTCATGGAGGGCCTTGATAACCCGCGATTAAACCAAGGTAAGAGTCCATAAATTCCCTACCCTTGGGAAATTGTCAGAAACAGCTTTTATGTTATATGATTTGAGGCAGCTTGTGTCACAAAATATTACTAGGAAGACGAATGCAATGGAACGTCTAGTGATAGGACGAATAGGGGGCAAACAATCCCGAGATCGATCTCCAACTAGATCTGATCTCACAAGAAAACTACCACGAAGAGTTCCATAACGGAGTGCTCCAGAATCGAGCATATTAGAAAGACATGAAGGAGCATCTATACATACTACACACAGATAAATAAAATTGAAGTGTCTGTTTGTTATTCCAAAATAATAGCTTTTCACTAAATGCATGTGAAAGTAAACACAATTTTTCGGCTGGACTGATTTTAATGGGACTTTCACTGGTAATTGAATAATGTCACAAGGAGTAAGTTAGGCTAATTTTAATTTTAAAAAAAATTGGGTTCCCCACCCATGTAATTAAGTCTACGTCACATTAAGTCACAGCTAGTCGTCAATAAAGCTTGTAACTGTGCATCCATGACCACGTTCTGTCAAGACCGGAAGACCAAGAAAAAGAAGTGTCCTAAAAGTACCACATAATCATCTCCCTGGCCTTATCCCATACATTGTTGGGGTTGGCACTTGATTCAACCCAATGTGGCTGATCACCTGATTTTTATACGAAGCGACTGCCATCAGACCTTCGCAACCCCATTTAGGAGGAAAATCTGTGATCTGGGTTAAACCAGTTGTCAGATTATTTTTAGGCCTCCGACTGACCTGTAACGATTGCCAAAGATGATAAATTGCCAACCGGGACCGACGGCTTAACGTGCTCTCCGAGGCACGGAGGGAACTCGGGCGGTCACCCATCCAACTACTGGCTAGGCGTATGGTTGCTTAAATTCGCTGATCGAATGATATGCGCAATAGCAACTGTGCCACGAGCTCCTCCTCGAGCTCCTCCAAAAGTACCACATAACTAGGTCCAAAATTGACCCACACTGTACCGTCATATATCAGAAAAAACTCAGCTTTCACAAGGCCTTATAAAGCTCAAAATATATTAGATGGTATATAATTTGGCACCTACCGCCGTGGGCTAAGATAATTGGACAATATACACTTTCCCTTCTTAGGCTTGCTGTAGATTACAAATTAAGTTAGTGTATTGACACTCCAATCCTCTAGCCCGAAGCATATTCAATCATTAGGTCTTATTTAATATCTATTAGGATTCTACTGCGCTAGCTTATACTTAGTTACTAGACCGAGATTTGTAAAGATTGATGATTTTTAATTAAGAACGAATGTGTTTTTATATAATGAACTAGCATTGTTTGAGAGCTATAGATAAGTTAGAAAGAGGATTCAGCCACATTTTTGTACCACAAACGTATAGCCTGATGGTAAGCGACTACTGCAGTCTATGTGCCCCTAGTACTTATAGGTTTTAACCTGTTCTTACGTTGACGATATCGCCAGCGTATTTACCTCATTTTGTATAGGGACGATAAAAGCCCCAAGTCAATAAAAGAAAGGTCAAGCAACGACGGTAGAACGTGTCAAAACCTATACTCGCGGCAATAAACGCCTGTAACACAAGGTATACACGCGTTATAATTATAACTGAATCGAAATTTACATTAAAGTTAATTAATTTGAAAATCATTAATAAGGACTATTCTAAAAGATTTACTTACTCTAGTAGCTGCTATATTGACACTTTTGTGAGCGACTCTTAAAGCTTAATTAATCGTAAAATTATGCTTAAGACCATTTACGGTACATACTACAAAATTTCGCTCTAGCCGCGGACCTTCATATAAATCCCGCCGGAATCCCGAGTGATATTTTCTTCAACCCACAGCGCTAGCGAATAACGCTCGTATGAACGCCTTAAAAACAACAATGTATACAAACCAACTGGGGCCCATGAGCTCTTATTGCAATGTTAATTCAGTTGTGCGACAGTGACAGATGTATGCACGTCACATACAACTGTCTCATAAATGAGTGAAACTATCATAGCAATAAGAGCTCATGGTAAGGCCCCTGGTCAAATACCTTTCATAAATAAACGTTACTTCTGAATGACATTTTCATTGTAACCAAATACGCTTAAGCCTACACATATCATTCGACCTGCGACCTCTAAAAAGGTGTAATTGAAAATGTATTACATAACACCTTTCTCCGACTTTGGATATGGAAAACGGTCATGTCAGTGGGGTGTCCAGCTTTGGGTGATTAATTACCTGATGAGATGTTCTATTAATGGGTAGAAGCTCGTGCCAATCAAGTTTTTATTTAAGGTTGAAGTTAAGTCATGAATCATGATACGGACGGAATTTTATTCGGATATTTTTTAATCGCTTGATGTGTCGTGGTTAGCGGTTTTACCCGCATGGGATTACAATGAAAGCTATGTTAAATACTTAGTGATAGTTCTTTTTTTTACAATTTGCGTTGATCCTTCGGTCCTATTGATCGCAGCGTGATGTTGAAGTCTAAAGCCTTCCTCGATTTTTCAATTCAAAACGATAATTTCTAAGATTCAAAAAAATACAGTTAATTGAAAAAGCTTTAAGATACATTTTAGAATAGTTTTACTATAATATATGTAAAACTACCTGAAAGTAGGCTCGTATGTTCGTGCTTTTGTTGATACAAATAAAATTACTGTTAGAGTTATTGTATGCTAGTACCAAATCTAGTCTTTTCGAAAACCATTCAATAAACAATTTAAAACTGCGCCAGACTTTCTGAAGTAGAACAAAACCGCAACGAATCTCAAAACAGTTCATTAAATACAAAATAACAATGCATAATATAAATAATAAAAATCAATGTATGTATTAAGCACTTTCATCTCACTGCAGGCCATTTCACTCAGCTAACGAGATTGGCAAAAAACATTGCACTTAATACAAATACGGCGTTCGATGGACTGATAGACAGATAGAAACAAATCGCTGATAAATCGCCAGTAATTACATCGATAAGCGATAATTTGCTGTTCAGATGTCGTGACCCGAACTACGGGGTAGCTTTCTACTTGTTCTATTAAGGACTGCTCACACTTAGATTAGATCTTATTTTATAGTCGATTAAAGTCTTTCTAATATTCATTTAACCATAACAGCTTGTGGTAACTGATTTGATCAATCACACACAATTTTAACTGATATAATTATATGTTTTCTGATTTGCTTATTATGTCGTAACATACATATTATAAGAAATATTTAAGTATATACACTAGCTGGACCCCGCGGTTTCAACGGGTAAATTTAATTTCATGATTACCCGCGGCTAAAAAAATCTAAGTAGCCTAAGTTACTCCTTGTAACATTAGCTATCCGGCAATGAAAGTCCCGTTAAAATCCGTCCAGCCGTTTCGGAGATTACCCGGAACAAACAAACAGACAGACAGACAGAGAATTTTTTTTAAAATTGTTTTTTCTATGTCAGTTTCGTATATACTTTCATATGCATTTCACAAACAGACACTTCAATTTTATGTATCTGTATAGATATAGATTAGAGTGTAAGAGTAATTTGTACACTACCTTCATGCTCTCATGTTCCACCATTATTCCATCCCAGGTTGTCTGGAAGAGATCGCCATGTGCGATAACACCGCCAATTGTATCCAACCAAGTTTTCTCTGTCTGTCTGTTTGTTCCGACTAATCTCCGAAACGGCTGGACTGATTTTAACGGGACTTTCATTGGCAGGTAGCTAATTTTACAACGAGTAACTTAGACTACTTTTATTTAAAATATTAGGGATCCACAGGTCACCCATGAAATAAACCCTACGCGGGTAAAACCGCGGGGCACAGATAGTAAATACATAAATGTATCAATAAAGCTACTTTGGTTTAAAAATTGTTCCATCACTTTTTGTGACACGTATTTAAAAAGGGGTGGACTTAGTTTTAGCCAGAGTTTAGTCTAATCTTGGTTTAAACCATGTTTTGTTATAATCATAAGAGGATCATAATTCCTTAAAGATTCTTCAGTTTTTCAAATCCATATATCCACCAAAACAAACGTATACAGAGTCCTTAACAACTCTCTAGTTAGTAATGACATGAATTATTAAAAAGTATAATTCGTACTTGTATAATTGCGCGTAACAATAGGGTTGGAAGCGTTCGGTAATTATTAACCACCTTCCGGTATTGTTGTCGTTTTGTTGAGAGGTGTTATAGATTTGTTATGCAATTATTAATGAAAGCGTGCCTATTATTGTTCCAGTTCTGTCATTGTTATTGATTCATAACATGTGTTGGTTACTTTATACAACTGTTACATGTAAGTTGACGTATTGTTATCGAATGGGGATGTGACAGGTCCCTCGAGGTCCCTTTAGGTTCCTTGAGGTCCCTCTATGCCAGTGACTGGTATTCAACCTAGAGAATAAAATGTTACATAGAAAATACATAGGTCTAGAATTTTGAAAATTAGTTCCTTAGTGGATCTACCTCTTGCATTGATCCAACCTCTAAGATCAGCGGTTATTGGATGTGCCAATCTATATACAGATAAACAAAATTTAACTGTCTATTTGTAATTCAAAATTAACAGCTTCACACTAAATGCATATGAAAGTATCGTAAAGTACCGCTGAAAAAGACTAAATCGCACTTCTTAGCTTTGACGTTAAATTTTACGGTACCATAATGAAATGTCACAGTTAAGAAGTTCTTAAAACTCTCTTCTTAATACGGTGGTAGATCCCCCGTTTTCATTAACTACCTACGGTTTTCATTGCGGGAATCAGGACTTTTAAGAGGGCTCCCTCATCACTAGAATGTTTGTTTCACTGAGAAAATCAGAGTGCCTAGTACGAGGTTTATTAAAATCGCCGTCGGAAATTATAGCGACGTTATAAACGCAGATTGGGCACACAAAAGTGTCATCTTTAGGCATGGGCTCACAAAAGTGTCATCTTTAGGCATGGGCTCACAATAGTGTCATCTTTAGGCCGACAGAGGCCCTGTTCCGATCCTATACAAATCTGCGTTTACGTTGACGCGGTGACTTATGACGTCGGCAGTGACAAACTCGCACTAGGCCCTCAGACTTCGGTTTTGGAATTCGTAGTCAACAGGGAGTTGCCCTCATCTAGCCACAATTTCTCACAAGCCATCAGTTCGTTAGCCTAAGAGACAGGTTTTTAAATTAAATTTTCACTCGCGCATCGGATGTTACGGTTGCAGTTCGAAAAGTACTAATTAAATTAAATTGCCTATTCCAGCTGCTCTATTGCTAACATTATTAATTTATATTGACTTTCAATAGATACTAATGATACCTCAGACACCACATACTAATAATTTATTCGTAATGTAAGTACGTAACGCACTGGGTGTTCGATGTTCAGTCATATTTCTTCTCAGTAAAAGCAATTTTCTAACCCGGTGGTAACATGTATAATCTATCTATACATCTTGACAGATAATTTAAATTGAAGTATCTGTTTGTAATTCCAAATAAACAGCTTTTACTAACTGCATATATGAAAGTATATACGACACTCATATAAAAAAATAATTTTCTGTCTGTGTGTCGGTTTGTTCCGGCTAATCTCCTAAACGGCTGTAATGATTTTAAAGGGACTTTCACTGGCAAATAGCTTATATTACAAGGAATAACTAAGGCATCTTTTATTACAACAAGAAACATTATGGTTACGCGGCCACACACGAAATAAAATTTAGAGAAACCGCGGGGCACAGCTAGTAAAATTATACATTTACAGAGACAGGTGACAAATTAGTGAAAAGTTTTTAAATAGAAAGGTCACTTATATAAGTGAGTAAGTGAAAAATGTGTACCCTATTGTCTGTTCATAATAATGATTGGCTTATTCGACTGCTCACATAATTATGCAACCGAGAACAGTCCGAATACAGGCATTGTCTTAACACCCATACGTATATTTATAGATTACCGATCGATAAAAGAATGCCTTAAGGTATGAGAATAAGGATTATATTACAATGGGAAATTTCCCCGAGTTATTTCAAGTCTAAATGTACATGCCGGAAGAATATTGTTAGTGAAATAATCGCAATGATTTTTTATTGGCTCTCGTAAAAGGCCCTTTTATGTCCACTGTTGCCAGCGGTAAAATAAACTTTACGATTATCTACACGAATCGTTATTGTGTAATCGATTTAATGTTTGAAACAATTATCGACGTAGTTAAATATAGCTTTATTGATGGACAGATTGAAACAAATCGCTAGGTTGTTGGTTTTATTGTTGGCACCGCACTTTCTCAGGTGTTTTGATAGATATTTATGATTGCTGGGGGCTAAGTATGATCGTTTTTAGTAGCGTATTTTAAGAATTTCTTAATACATACATATGCTCACGCCTGTATTCCCCGAAGCGGTAGGCAGAGGTGTTGTAATAACAACACCCATTTTTCACCGAAGATGATTAAGTGCCAACGTGACAGAGGGTGAGTCTATCGCCATCTCAGGCACTAGGCATACGTGTTTGAATTACTTCTCAGACATATGCAGGTCATTTCCATATATTTTGAAAATGTTACTTTGTCTACGCCTGCTATATTTATTTTTCTCAAATGATAAATACGTTTTGAAAGGTCACAGAGACCGCTTATATTTTTATATCCATATCTTCCAGCTTTTAGTTTCAAGACTGTTTGTATAATAAATAGATAAACATAGAACCGCCACAGATCTCTTTCCGCATTGAAACGATAGCCACAAACAATACAATCGAGTGACAATTTCATAATAGTACAATTCTCACAATAAAATAAAACAAATAAGTACGTAATACCGTTCCCACGGGTAGAGCGAGTCAACGTGGAAAGTTCACTTTATCGATCCTACTTATTAGATACTAGCGGACGTCACGCGGTTTCACCCTTGTAGCTGCCATTCCCGTAAGAGTACAGAGATAAAATATAGCTTATATTAATCAGTGATATTGCAGCATTCAAATGGTGAAAGAATATTTAAAATCGGTCCTGTACTTTTTGAGCCAATTCGTTACAAACATACATACAAAACTTTCCTCTTTATAATATTTATCAGATAAGCACAATGCCACATTATGAGCGGTTAATTAAGCTGTAACTATGACAAATTAAAACACCCTCACAATAACTTGAGATCAAGATTGCAAACGTTCGAATAGTAATTCGATTGTTTATCGACCGCAAGTGTGAAGTATTCGATTGTTTGTTCATACGTAATCGATTGGAGAAATATTTTGTGTGATGAAAGTGGCGACGCGACGTACTGTCGAGAACGTATTTAATTTATTATTATCTGTCTAAATCTATAGAGATGAATAAAATTTAAGTGTCTGTTTGTAATTCCTAAAACAGCTTTTCCATAAATGCATATGTAAGTTTACACAGTAGGTACCTACTCGTACTAACATAAAAAAAAATCATTTTTTTTTCTCTGTTTAATATTTTTGTCTGATTTTAAGAGATCTTTCACTGGCGAGTGAAACCGCAGGGAACAGCTAGTATAAATTAATACTATGTCACGATCGATCAGAAATGACGACATTTGTTAGACAATGTATCAAAAAAATTCAATGATTTCAAAATACTCGAGAAAATCTTTCATTCGTGAACAACATTTGATTAAATAGAAAAAAATACCTAAAGTCTTAGAGTACACTAAAGTTCTACTCACATGAATAAGATACTCATGTTTGGACAGCTGACTCTTTGTCAAACTAAGTGAAAGTTATGTTTTTCGTCACTCTACTTATTATGTATTTGCAATGCTAATTGCATTGTAAAAAAGATGGAAAAATGTTACTCTTTTTATTACCACGTACCGTACGTTTATTTACCACGCACGAAATTGACACCGTGCCACTGGCAGAGATTTTCTCTGTTATACTACGCCCGTGACTTCGTCCGCGTGGAATAGTTACTTTGGGCTATCGCTAACATGAACCCGCGATTCATCGAATCGGACCAGGGGCTTTACTATGAGCTCTTACTGCCGTCATAATTCCAGTGTGACAGTGACAGACTTAAACATATGAGCTAAACGATCGTGACAATGAGGTGTCATGGTAGTTCTTGAGGTTAGCGCATTCAAGCAAACAATTAAACAAATTCGTTACCTTTATAAATTACAAGCTGTGCCCCGCAGTTTCACCCGCGTAGATTTAGTTTCATCCTTATTGTCGCGGAACCCATATATTTTTAATAAATAAATGAGCCTTAGTTACTCCTTGCTACATCAGCTACCTGCCAGTGAAAGTCCCGTTAAAATCGGTTCTGCCGTTTCAGAGATTACCCGGAACAGACAGGCAGACAGACAGACAGAGAAAAAAAAAATTGGTTTTTGGTGTCAGTAGCATGTATACTTTCATATGCATTTAGTGAAAAGCTGTTATTTTGGAATTAAAAACAGACACTTCAATTTTGAGACATCAAAATTAAAGGTTGTATTCTTTTTGAGAAGGAAAGTAGCATATCTCGGACATGTGCTGCGACATGAGCGCTACAACCTTCTCCAGATTATAATGATGGGGAAAATTGCAGGGAAAAGGCGTGTCGGAAGGAGGAAGTTGTCATGGCTCCGAAACCTAAGGCAATGGACTGGGATAAACAGCGTCGAAGAATTGTTTAAGCTTGCAAAAAATAAGGACAAATTTGCGGAGCTGACGGCCAACCTCCATTAGTGGAGAGGCACCACAAGAAGATTCTTTTTGAGGTGTTTATACTCTGGGTCTAACACATAAATAACGCGAACCAGAATACGCCAAAGCGACAATTCAAAGAATGTGTCAAGAACCGATAAAGTCAACACAGCACAATAATATTTTAAATCAAATACGAAATCCACACTCGGTCTGCCAGCTGAGATACGAAAAGTCTGGTGCGGAAATTGTTCGGCGCCGCGAGAACAAACAAAACAATACAGATGCCTACCGACAGATCCGAGCCATTGTTCCAACTGCATTGGTGAAATAATTGTTCTCCCAACCAAGATCATTGATAAGCGGAGTGAATTGTTTTATCGGATTATCGGTCGACACTGAAAGGACCGCGTCAAGAGAACTAGTAAAGGAAGCTTCGTAGATGGACCGATGACCTGCTAAAAGTGGCAGGTCTCGCTTTATACGTAATGGTGACGGAGAAGCGTAGATCCACTCGGATTGTTTTAGATAGACTGGATTGAAAAGTTGTGATCTTAGCCTAAGAGCTTGGATTGAGCAAACATACTTATTTAAAAAAATTGGTCTGGATTCCATATTGCTTAGAAATCTTATATGTATACAAAACTCAAAAATATCTTTATACGATTAGACTTTTAAAAAAAACACTTTCAAATCGTCAGCAGGATACAAATAAAATTACACTGTACAGGGGGTCAACTATGATCGTTTAAGCAACGTGTATTAAGAACTCTTAGCTTTATAATTTAATTTTACGGTACGAAAATGAATCGTCAAAGCTAAAAGTTATTAATTAATACGCATTCCTTAAGCCGATCATGGTAGGCTTATAAATGTTACCAGTGTGGTATAAGTCTGTCTTGTATGAAGTATAGAATGTGATGATTGACAGATACTATGATGGACGAGACTCTGACCAATACAAAGCTTTTATTGGAATTGACACTTTGAGCGTGAAATTAAACGTCATTTTTGACAATCGCAATGGAGAATGGTATGATGCCACTGTTGCGTAATTTGAGTTATTGTTAGCCAACCACACCGTGAATTCCTTACAAAGCAAATTAATTAATATCAAACATGGTATGATTTGAAATAAAGGAATTGAATACTTAGTACCTACCTTAGGTAAATTTGTTTTTGAAAATTATGCGATGAGACAAATTTTAATTCCTTCATGCCTTCATTTATATTTATACCAAATTTAAGAGATTGCAGGTTTTTCTAAAATGTTCTTGAAAAAGGAACATCTCCCTGGACTTATCCCATACATTGTTAGGGTCTGCATTTGATTCAACCCGATGTGGCTGATCACCTGATTTATGTACGAAGCGACTGCCATCTAGCATCGTAACTCCTCTTATGAGGAAAATCTGTATTCTGGGTTGAACCATACTTAAAAAGGATATTTTAAAATCATTATTTGTCTGCCTTTTTCTTGCAGTTAATAAAAGGACCATTTTATCGACCTTTAACTGAAGATAACTGATACCTCTAAGAATACCACTTAGCCTTATTATTTTTTGGTAAATAGCACCCCTTATTGCTTCGAGAGTTAAAATAAATCCAGGAAATACTGATAAAACCTCGGGCACACCTATTTAAATTAATAATGACGGTAATTGCCCAGCCATCTTGGTCTCAAGGAAATCTTGCTTTGTTTGTACATAGCTCTAATGGCTGAGGCTTCCTTATGAAAGGAGGATGCACTTGAAACACTCATAACTCTAATTAGCCATCAAATCCCCACTATTATTAAGCATTGCTGTGTAAACACCGGAACGGAGTCAACAAACACAAAGATGAAGGATGTGCTTGACTTATTGCAGAGTACCGTCTATTTATGTATGTATTTGTTTTCAAACGCACAAAGTCAAAGTCAAAAATATCTTTATTCGATTAGACTTTATACAAAGCACTTTCAAATCGTCAGAATGACACAATTTACAGGATTTTACATGCTACCGCCAGATTCGGAAGGTTGCTTTTACTGAGAAGAACCTGGCAAGAAACTCAGTAATTACTGTTTTCAAAAATATTATACAATTTAAAAAAAAACAAAATAAATCACCTGAGAAATGTAAGCCCATGGACACAGTTCCAATGCACAAATGCCGATAAAAATTAACATAAAGAAAAGTCTAGTAGTTCTAGTTATATCTAAATGCGTAGCTTGAGATGACCAGCCCCCACAAGCAGCACCTGTTCACAAGTATGACGAGAATGCCAGCCATCGCCCTCCTCAACCATTATAGAGGGAAGTGAGCGACCCGTCAAAAACAAAGAAGTCACAAATCAAAGAACTCATTATGTCTGTGATACAATCTAAATGGATTAGCGGAGAGTAGAGGAGCTCGTAGCACTATTGCTATGTTTGTATTAATTGGCTAATTGGATGACCGCCCGAGTACCCTCCGTGCCTCGGAGGGATGTTATGCCGCTGCCAATGTAACATCTTTGGCAATTTTTTTCAGGCGTTAGAGGTCAGTCGAAGGCTTAAGAATGTCTGACGACCGGGACCCAGATAATTGATTTTCCTCTTAAAGGGGTTTCGAAGGTCAGATGGCAGTCACTTCGTATAAAATCAGGTGATCAGCTACACCGACCCCAACAATGTATGGGATAAGGAGATGATTAAATTTTATTTAACTCATATCGCGGTGAAGGATGTAAAGACATGACACGTATAAACCCAAGAGGAATGGAACAACGTGGAGTTAAATCGGTGCGAGAATGAAATAACCCTTCCGCCCCTTAAAAAACATTCTTAACTAGCTGTGCCCCGCGGTTTTACTCCCAAGTAAATTTCATGGGTGACTTACTGGGTAAGTTACTCATTGTAATATTACCCATCCGCTAGTGAAAGTCCCATTAAAATCGGTACAGCCGTTTCGGGTATTAGCCGTAAAAAACAGACAGAGATTTTTTTTAAAAAATGGTGTTTCTATGTAAGTACCGTATATACTTTCATATGCATTTAGTCAAAAGGCGTAATTTTGGAATTACAAACAGACACTTCAATTTTATTTATCTGTATAGAGTATAGATGTATAGAGTCAATAAATTTGACAAAATAAATATTTTCAAACTTCCACGAGGGTCAGATTGAGAAATAAATCAAATCTTGCTATTAACGATTTGCCTGGCCTTGACCTTCTTTAAATCTACAGTATAATAGTATCTACATAACTGTTTCTATACAATCTTCAACCAGAATGCCGAACCTTTATAATAAGAGCCTCTAGATTATTTATCTATACAGATAAATAAAATTGAAGTGTCTGTTTGTAACTGCAAAATAACAGATTTTCACTCAATGCATATGAAAGTATACACGGTACTGACAAAGAAAAACCAAGTTTTAAAATTTTTCTCTGTCTGTCTGTCTGTCTGTCTGTTTGTTCCGGGTAATCTCTGAAACGGCTGGACCGATTTTAACGGGACTTTCACTGGCAGGTAGCTGATGTTTCAAGGAGTAACTTAAGCTACTTTTATTTATTAACAAATTCAGGGTTCCGCGACAATAAGGATGAAACTAAATCTACGCGGGTGAAACCGCAGGGCACAGCTAGTTTTTAAATATAATTTAAGTTTTGTAAGTTTTTTCGTTTCTTTTAACCTTCTTTTAAAACAGAATAGAAGGAAAGGTAGTATAGTAGGGTAGAGAGTAAGAGAGACCAACATTTACATACATGAGACAAGTTAAAAAAAAGGTGTCTGTCATGTCCTAAAGAAGATCAAAGATAACACTGGATAGAGACAAGTGGAAAGAGTTGCATCGGTTACACAGACAAGAGTCGACTCTTGAATTCATGACGATGATGAAGATTTTTCGGTTCGACTTTCTTCTAAGTTGCAAAGGATTGACATGCATTTAACATACCCTGTCCTGGATACAGCATAGGATATCACGGATAGGTAAATAATTATAGTATTTAGGTACATATCATTATATTTACAAAACCCCAGGGCACTTAAGGGTAACGCACACTCAAGCGCTCCGAACGTTGGGTACCATAGGATTTTTCCTGCGAATTGTTCGATTCGGCGCGAATATCATCCAAGTAATTTTGATACATTCGCCTCCTACGGATCTGGGCCTGCTGCTGAACTGATAAGTATGCATTCTCCTTTAGAATAAATTAATTCACCAACGGTATTTCCACTTCACATCTGTTTCCTAATTGCACCACAAC
Organism: Watsonalla cultraria; assembly: GCA_964035505.1. Classification (NCBI taxonomy): domain Eukaryota; kingdom Metazoa; phylum Arthropoda; class Insecta; order Lepidoptera; family Drepanidae; genus Watsonalla; species Watsonalla cultraria. Next base: position 2,559,360 of record OZ037715.1, read on the forward strand.
ACGTAACAGCTGATTAATTTAGTACACTCGATTCGAATTAATGCTGCAAGCGTAATGTACATTCAGCTGCACTCCTGATTTATCCAGGCCATGTAAGGAATCTATTCCGGTGCGTTTGATCTCAAAAACAGATAAGGAAGCGTTCTGACCGATAGAAGTAATTAATTCAAATTTATAGCCGTTCAAAGATACATAATTGCATTTTTAATAGTAATTTTAGACCTTCTATGGTGAATGAAACGATTTATTTATAGATCTCTCTATGGTCGGATCAAAACCTTTTTGAAGATAAAAGGCAAACGATCCGTGATTTTGGCAAACAATAAACTTTGACAAAGCTCGTGTGATCAAAGACAATGATCAAACGCTTTTTCGAAGCTTTTTTTAGTCGGAACATCTAACAGGAGACAGTGACTGTTTTTATAGATCTGTGAATTGGATCACGTTTTTAGATGACAGATGAAAGTCGTATCTACCGCAATCCATCATTTTGTTATCATAATTATTATACAATACGATATTGCATATGCGAAAGTGAACCTGATTAGGAGCTGCTCCGGTTGGAACCTTAAGATATCTTTGCAATGATACAAAATCTGGCTTCTGCCCGTGACTTCATCCGCGTGGAATAGTTACTTTGGGCTAACGCTAACTTCAACCCGCGATTGGTCGTAGAGTGATGTTTATAGCCTTAACCTTCCTCGATGAATAGACTATCTAAGACAATATTTTTTTTGAGTATTACCTGAGATTAGCGCGTTCAAGCAAACAAACAATTCAGCTTTTTATATTAGTATACATTAATTTTTGTAATAGACTTTCCTGAGATTTTTTTTATACAATGATAGAACGTTAAGGAAGAGTACCTTTGAATGCAGAGTAGTCGTTTTATGAGTCGGTATCCCCACTATATTTTTTGTTCGTTCTTTACTCGTGACGGGACATTGCCTAAGAACTAGCTTTGACATTTAATTTAATAATGAAATGTCAAAGCTCAGAATATTCTTCGAGAGCATACTCTGCTTAAACCGATGATATTAGGCCCCCTGTACAGTTTATTAAAATGTCTTGAAAGTAAGATCACAAGCCAAAACATCGAATAATTTGGACACCATCATCTCCCTGGCCTTATCCCATACATTGTTGGGTCGGCACTTGATTCAACCCGATGTGGCTGATCACCTGATTTTTATGCGACTGCCATCTGACCTTCGCAACCCCATTTAAGAGGCAAATCTGTGATCTGGATTAAACCAGTTGTTAGATTATTTTTAGGCCTCCGACTGACCTGTAACGATTGCCAAAGATGTTAAATTGGCAACCGGGACCGACGGCTTAACGTGCTCTCCGAGGCACGAAGGGTACTCGGGCGGTCACCCATCCAACTACTGGCTAGGCGTATGGTTGCTTAACTTCGCTGATCGAATGATATGCGCAATAGCAACTGTGCCACGATTTGGACATATAGTTGGTTATTCAGCTTGTCCTAACACAATTTAATAATAAGATACCTTTACAAGCGCATGTGTATCATTACGGTGTACCAAAATAGTCATGCAATGGCAGAGAACTTTTTTGGTAAACAAAGCTAAGTGCTTCCAAAGTAAAACTTGCTTCTTAAATAAATCATCCCTTCTACTAAACACTAATTAGAACAGCGAATGGATGTAGGGCTGCCATAAACTATTTCGTAGTTAAACACAATTTCGAATACCGGTTCAAATACTTTTGGAGAACTCTGAAAATTAAGATTAAAACTTTAGTGTTGAGAACTTCTAGTCTAGACCGACGTCACTATAATAATATTAGAAGTTATGTAATTGCGTCGTAGTGACCAATCCATTTTTCTAAAGCTTTTGTATCAAGATTTCTATAACAATGATAATGAAAACTATTTTTGAATACTTGATAATTATAATGCACATAATAGTATAATTGTGTTTATAGAAAAAGATGCTTTGTACATTTCCATTTATACCTATTTAGGTCTTTATATGAGTTATTTGTAACATCATCTAGGGCTACCATACCATATAATTTTTTCTGCAGAGTCACCCCCCCTTGATGTTAATACTTGGCATCACGAGGGGGATGTTGAGTAATAAGATTGATTATTTTTAATTCATGTAAAAATTATATTATATTATGACATTGGCAACCCTATTGAGCATTAGGCAATCTCTACTAACCCGTTGTTTACGTTGAGTCGGCCGCCCGCGTAGTCAGCTGCTACTACCATGTGTCAATAAACATGAGGCCATGAGACTTTGGGACACAATACGGTATCACTACGGTACCACTGTCACAGAAGGACACAATTATTCACATTAAAGTACCACGCTATTTAAACGCTTTAAGGCAGTCAAGTGACTTTGAGGTTCAAAGTACAGGCTCTGGACAAGCCACTTTTAATTTTGTCTTTAATTAAGTTAAAATTTGGCAGTAGTTTGTAAATAAACTTGAAACTTATGGCCTACTTGACGGCGCATCGCTTGACAGCTTGTGAAAATATTTCAGAACGAGAGTGACATCTGTCAATGTCAGTCGAGCCAGATTGACAGGTGTCATAAGAAGGATTGGTGCGGGTATAGTAATTTTCATACACGTGGAATTACTTAGTTATATTAAAATACTTTGGTTGTATTGTAACTTCGTTATAAATACAAATTTAAAACCCGCCACATGTCTGCAGCGACCGACATACCCTCGTCCTTGCCCGATAATATGGAGAGATACGATATTTAAAGGCTAAAAGTAAAGTGACAATCCCATATAAATACGTAGTTACCAAAGAGTATTTGGCTTATTCGCACCATGGTTTTGTTTGAGGCTCAGACAGTTATATAGCTGTCTGGGCGAGCATTTGAACATAGAATACATACCTGAAACAGCAGATATCCCGAGTCGTACATCCAGAAGTCGTCCGGCGCGTTGCCTGGCTTGGTGAGTTGTATCGCGAGGCAGCGCTGCAGGATCAGCCGACAGCGCTGCCCGCCCGCCCCGCGCCCGCTCATGCCTCACGCGGGCGGTGGCATGTTCTAAAAACAAAAACAAATAAAAATAAAAAACGAATAAAATGCACAAAAATGACAAGTAGGATGTGCGATAGAGCATCCTATGTATAAACGTAAAAGTTTGTAAGAATGGATGTATGGATGATTGGTACTATTTCACGCAAAAACTACCGAATGGATTTAGATGGAACTTTTCAATAATATAGCTTATACCTTACATCAGAATAACACTGGCTGTAAATTATAATTTCGTGTTCTAAATAATAAAGATTTGTCAAATGCTATGTACACGTGGTCGCAAGCACCAGCTAGTAGGAAATTAAGGATTTTAGGTGCATAATAGACGCTTGGATACATATTGTACGTACGTTTTAAGACTAGCTTTAGTTAATGTTTATCATTATCGCTTTCAAATTACAGTAGCAAGCTGCAATTCTTCCAAAATACCTACCAATGATAACCATAACGTCAGACTTTGACATGACGATTAACGATTAAACTTTCTGTTGCAATACTTAAACATTAAGTTCAACACTTTCTACAAACAAATTATATTATTTTTTAAGAAACTATTAAAATCTATACAGATAAATAAAATTTAAGTGTCTGTTTGTAATTCCAAAATTACAACTTTTCACTAAATTAATATGAAAGTATACACGCTACTGACACCGAAAAACCAAGTTTTAAAACTTTTCTCTGTCTGTATGTCTGTCTGTCTGTTTGTTCCGGGTAATCTCTGAAACGGCTTGACCGATTTTAGCGCGACTTTCACTGGCAGGTAGCTGATGTTTCAAGGAGTAACTTTGACTAATATTATTTATTAGAAATATTAGGTTTCCGCGACATGAAGCATGAAACTAAATCTACGCGGGTGAAACTGCGGGGCACAGCTAGTTTGTCATAAAATCTTCCAGCAACCTTGAACACAAATCAGCATAGTAACTTTTAATTCTAATTTCTACATCTGTTCCGACGAATCCGGCGTGACTGAATACTCGATTCTTAAACGAATAATTCTTCAAATACAATCGATTGTTGACCACAGACCCTTGACATGACAGTTTGAGAACAAGGCGACAGGTATTGTTTACGTCCTCAGTGCGGTCGTGAGGATTACACGGTGTAAAGCTGTGTTTACACACTTTGACACTGTTCAACACACGAGTGCCTAGTACTGCCGTCACAAGTCACCGCGTTGATGTAAACGCAGCTTTGTATAGGATCGAAACAACACCATTTATCGGCTCACAGATGACACTACAAATCTGCGTTTACGTCATCGCGGTGACTTGTGACGGCGATTTTAAGAAAACTCGCATTAGTTACTCCGCGTTTTAAAATGTCATCCGTTTATTTTCTACTAGCTGTGCCTCGCGGTTTCACCCGCGTAGATTTAGTTTCATCTTTATTGTCACGGAACTCTAATATTTTTAATAAATAAAAGTAGCCTAAGTTACTCCTTGAAACATCAGCTACCTACCAGTGAAAGTCCCGTCAAAATCCGTCCAGCCGTTTGGGAGATTAACCGGAACAAACAGACAGACAGACAGAAAAATTTTAAAACTTGGTTTTTTAGTGTCAGTAGCGTGTATACTTTCATATGCATTTAGTGAAAAGCTGTAATTTTGGAATTACAAACAGACACTTCAATTTTTTTATTTGTATTTAGTAAAAAGCTGTAATTTTGGAATTACAAAGAGACACTTCAATTTTATTTATCTGTATAAATGTATAGATATCGCAAACGCAATTATACCTTCACGCTCGAATCATTTATTAAGACGCACTTAAGACTTTAAATAGTCAAAGCCATGTAATAAAATGAACGGGGACCTTAAATATCTGGTTTGGAAGAACTGAGTTTAACTAATATAGATATATACTTAAATATATAAGAATAGAGAAGTAAAACATGATGTAGCGAAACAACAAATTCAGGAATATGACCGATGAAGTTGCGATACCCCTTAAAGCTACTATAGCCCTTGAATCTATGATATCATGAAACTATCGCCTCCATTAATTAAAAAGATCATCCATTACTTAGAAATACCACAGACAAAATATTATAAAGCACGAGTTTTCACTACTTTGATCTATTACGTTCGGTATCGTGAGCATGCAAATATTTCTGACAGATTGAAAGTTTAACTTTAACAACTACGGCTGCCGTAGCATTTGTCATAAAATTAATATTTAACACTGGCAAGAATTATTGTGCAAACATGCAAATTTATGATAATACTGGCCAGTACCAACCTTGAAGCATTAATTATTTTAAACAATTTATTGATCGAATCTAGAAAGGAAGAATAAAACATACTATATACTAATAATATTATAAAGAGAATTTATGTATGTTTGTTACGAATGTGCTCAGAAAGTACTGGACCGATATTAAAAATGATTTCATCATTTGAATGCTACATTATTACTGATTAATATAGTATATATTTTATACCCGTAACTCTACGGGAACGGAACAACACGCGGTTTACACTCACGTAGACGTCTGCTAGTAAGTAATATTGTATCTCTATACCCTTTCATTTTCTAGGTATAAAACCGATACTAAAATATTAATATTATTAGCAAATCGAAAACTAGGTTAATAAAATGAGAAGCCGAGCTACCGCTAAAAATAACGGTGATTAAACTTCACCATGTAAGCGTAGAATACTATTACATAAATCCAACTGGGCATATATTTTCAGTAACAGCTTTTAGCAAATGCATTTCCATAATCGAATACCTCCCAGCATCGTTGCAAGTAAATATACATTCTATTTCCAAGGTAGTAGAAGCTATTATTGAAGGACTTGATAAGTAAAGTAAACGTACTGTTGTTGACATGATAACTTGGTATAACATCTAGTTGCGTAAGTAATGTTGATTCTGGGTGTCGAGAGTCAATACAGATTCCTTAAGTAAAGCTTTATATGACTATTATATGACTGATTCATGTTACTTTATACTGAGACTATACTAGTGTACCCGGCTACGCATCAGTACCCCAAATATAGATTTGTAAATGTTCAAACTTCGTCGCTTAACCTTGCGTTTTAGCGTGGCTCAACATGTGTTGATCGGACATCTTTGGCATTCAACAGCCACCTCCGAAAAATATCAACACATTTTGAGCCTCGCTAAAAAGCACGGTCAAGTGACGACGTACATACTTGCGGTACAGGTGGGCCACTATGATCGTTTAAGCAGCGCGTATTAAGAACTTCTTACTGTTCTTTAACGTTTAACTTTCCGGTACGCTAATACGCTCTTAAACCGATGATGTTAGGCCCCCATGTGAGTTTGCTAGGAAACGGAATTTTTCCGCCTTTGTATTTAGGTACCATCGCGATAAACAATGAGTCTATTGCATCAGGTACTATGTATACATCATTGAATTTCTTCTGAGACGACATGCAGGTTTCATCTCCACATACATTTTCAGAAAATCTCATTTGTATTTACAGACAACACTACGAATCACTAGACCACCACGGCACTTTATAACGTGGGCAATATGTTTACTTCCTATCTGTAATGGAGAGTTGAAAAACCATTGTTATACCATCTGCCCCACATTCATCGTCAAAACTAAGCCTGACTTCCTAGCCTGCCTACCCGAGTGCGGTATCGCGTGCTCATTTGACCATAACTCATAACACCGTCCAATTCTGTATTTAGGCTGTGCCATTGTTATTATAACGGCATCAATGCCAGTTTTGTAGTTGTGTAACTTGCCTTTACGTCATGAAACGTCTGCTTTATTAAAATTGAAAACTTTATATATAGACTAGCTGTGCTGGAACTTAATTGTATGGGTTTTTTTCACAGAATTCTAATTGTTTCTAAAACAAAAGTAGCCTAAGTAACACCACATCAAGTATCTGCCACTGGTAAGTCGACGTTTCAGAGTTTCGTCGGAACAAACAGACAGACAGACGAAGATTTTTTTATATATACTTTCATATGCATTACTTAATTGGGAAGCTGTTAATTTGGAATTGGAATAAACACTTAATTTTTCTTTTCTGTATAGCGAATTGTGTTCAAATATACCGGTTGTAGCAGGTATTATGCAGGTATCATATATCATGTCGTTCTGACGATTTGAAAGTAATTTGCTGAAAGTCTAATCAAAACAAATGACTAGTCACAGGTTTCAGACTTCCTAAATTTATATGATCTAGCCTAGAGTTCGAAGGTTCTTCCTTGGACCATAAACATTCGAAATGAATATTTAACATCATGACAGCGGGTCCTGATTATAAATGTACGCATGTTCCTATCAAAGAATACTAAATATCACTTGATATTTGTATCGGGTCTCTCAGGGATGCTAAGAGTACAATAGTTCTAATTACCATCTAATTATGTATGCATTTAAGTCAACGGTTTAAGTTTGTATGTGATATAACTCGTAACTGATTCTCTTTGTTATTAACCTACTATCATTTTATTATTAGACACTTAAATTACGGCCAGCACTTTACTTACAGATATTTTGACAGTTACACAATAAGATTAAAAGAGGAACCATTAGTCTGTATAAATTATGGCGGAAAGAAAATCTTTTAAGATCAATGTAATTTTTTCCTTACAGTTTTGATTTTTATATTTTTTTTGTATATATGTGCTTTATTTGATTTGATTTATATTATAGGAAATAATCTGTAGTATTTACAATAGCAAACTGAAAACATAGCAACTAATAAACTCCATCAAATACCATATGCTCAAGCATTCCCCGAAGGTGTAGGCGGAGGTGCTGCAATAACAACACGTACTTTTCAGCGAAGATGAGATGTTGAGTCTATCGTCGTCTCAGGCACTATACATATTAATAATAACACTATACATAGTAATTCAAAGACATAAGTCTTTGAATTACTTCTCAGACATATGCAGGTTTCCTCACGTTATTTTCCTTCACCGTAAAGCACATGGTGTGAAATCACTGCACCTAAGTTTTTAGAAATACTCATTGGTACAGGCCCCGCTGGGATTCGAACTGTTCAAACCCCACGACGACCACAGCTCAGAAAAACATTGTCAAACAACATCAGCTCATAATCTAGATGTTATTAAAAATGAATCAGCCAAAAAAACTGGACCGAAGTCAAAGCAATTGGATTACAAGTGCCAACTGATGAACTAGATTGATATCAATTTCTTCAGATTAATACAAGAAGAGATTAGTGCAGCTACTTTATTAGAACAGATATAAGATTATAGAGGATTCTGCGAAGTAACAGACCGGTTATGAGTAGTAAGCGTTTATCTGAACCAGTATTCGGTGGCCAGTACAATCGGTACGTGTGACAGTAGCGTGGGCGAGACTCTGTTCTACTTAGTATTGTATGCTACAGCTGACAACTGTCACGACCATGTGATTCTATGGGGTATTGGTGTGGAAAATAATAAAACATAGCAAATATTAAGCACAATCAGGGTGCCAGAATTTTTAGGAGCCGTGGTGGTCATGGAGTTTGAGCAGTCGCCAGCTACGCAAGCGACGCAAGCTCGAATCCCAGCGGGGCCTATACCAATGAGTTTTTCTAAAAATTTATGTGCAGTGATTTCACACCACGTGCTTTACGGTGAAGAAAAACATCGTGAGGAAACCTGCATATGTCAGAGACCTAATTAAAAAGACGTATGTGTAGTGCCTGATACAGCGATACAATCACCACCTGTCACGTTAGTACTTAATCATCTTCGGTGAAAAGTGATAACTAAGCTTATTCCATACATAAAAACGTTTTTAAGCGGACTCAGGCGACTGGGACCGCTACATATCCCGCTACAGTCCCAGTTGTCAAATTAGGTTTTATTTATTTCAATTCAATGGAAACACACAACTGTAACAGTCTAGCACCCTATCTGGCGAACAATCGTGTGGGTGTCGCCTTTGATGAATAAAAATGTGTCATTTACGGTACATTTGCCACTAGACTAATACGTCTTTTATTGTACGATTTGATCACGTACGCTATTGTATATCCAAACAAGGAAACATTTCCTTTGGCATCTAATAACATATTGAATTAAAATGTCAGTAATAAATCCCCTAAGATCAACGGGTTATTCACCAACTGACTGAACCAACGTATGTCAAGTTGACGAAGACGTAAAAGTTCCAATTTTAATTTCACTAAACACAGAGTCAGATGTCGAAAGAATAAGTGATATTAATTTTGAGACTCACCCACTGGTCACTCGTGTGTCCAGTATCTTGTGCCCAGTGGGCCCTAACACACAGAATGATATACAAAACGATGAATTGTCTGTCTGTCTGTTTGTTCCGGCTAATCTTCAAAGCGGTTGGACCGATTTTACCGGGACTTTCAGTATTACATTTTTAAAAACATTAGGGTTCTGCGAGCCACTCATGAAATTAAGATTACGCGGGTGCAAACGCGAGGCACAGCTAGCAAATAAATATCGTACAGTATACAGAACAAGCAATAGGCAAAGTAATATAATTATGAAACTCACACTAATAATAAATGCCAACTCAAGTCCTTGGTGTAACATTGACATTCATCGCAGTTACATCGACGGTCGGATGTAGCGGAACTCATCCGGTTTGACCACGGGGATTTGACATTGCGCCTATAAATACACTATACCAACTCGATTAGGATAACGATTATCGATTAACGGCACTCGTTTTAACCGTTTCTTTGAACTCCGACCCGTATGATTCAGTATTTAGTTTTAATCGAGTAGCGACTGACACCAACTCTATAAAAAGTGCGGTGACAAAAAGTAGCACTGAACTAATTCGGTCTGTCGGATCTTTAGATCTTTCCGTTACGCCTTTCAATAATAATTCGATTAAGAATCGATTCTAGTATTTCTCGTTAATCTAGACTTTCATATTCAAATGCGTTTTACTTTTCCAAATTGCGCATGCGTTTCTTACATTTTTTTTCAAATCATTGAGGATCTCTGTAGCATCAGTCCAGCAGTTTTGGAGATTAGCCGCAACAAACAGACAGGCAGATAGATACTTTTCATATAAATAACGTATGTATGTATATGCATTTAGTGCTTGTTTGTAATTTGGTATTGCAAACAGACTCAAATTTTATACATAGGTATTACTTTAATTATATTTTATTTATAGATAAGATATAGATATCGACATAAAACTATGAAAAGTGGACATTCCATCCCCTGTATAATAAAATAACGCGTCAAATTGAGAAGGGATGAAATTCAATGCTTTGAGAAATATTCAGCCGTTATGTCAGAATTCTATGGCACCCCAACAGCTGCGGGTATTATTGAATTCTTGGATCCATGTCGACTGACGTGATGGTAAACAAGATTACCATGGCTTTTACTTTATTGGTTTATTTTATTTAAGACTAGCTGTATGCCGCGGTTTTACCCGCGTAGAGCTAATTTCATGGGGAATCTGCGAAATCCTCGAAGGAGTAGGCAGAGGTATTCACCGATGATGATTAGGTGAATCTATCACCGTTTCAGTACTATATAAGTCGTTGAATCACTTGTCAGACATATGCAGGTTTCCTCACGATGTTTTCCTTCACCGTAAAGCACCTGGTGTGAAATCACTGCACATAAGTTTTTAGAAAATTTCATTGGTACAGGCCCCACTGGGATACGAACTTTCGTCGCTTGCGTAGCAGGTAACTACTCAAACTTATTATATTTCAGTAATTCAGTAATAAGGCACAGTATGTGGACATCAGACCGCTATCATGGTAAGGCAAAGTACGGTCATCACAAATAACAATGGCAACGTAATCTTGACAAAAGCTAATAACAATAAAATACTTTTAATGTTAGCTTAATATCTTTGGAACAAAATGCCAGCTATTTCGCATAAACCTGATGCCTAGACGTCTAATAAAACGTCTGTTTTGTAACTGCACCAAACTGTGCACTTTATTACAAGATTGCTTCAGACAATGCGCTTTGCTTGCCAGAATTCTTAAATGAAACTGTAAAATCTAGATAATATATCTTGAGACATGTCCACACAAAATTGACGTCCCAAGCCAAGCATAGTTTGTAAGGTTGGCTATTTTCGCTGCGACAAAAAATCTTAATAATATCATATTCATGACCGTTCTCAACAAAAGCAACCTTCCGAACCCGGTGGTTACATTTATAATCATGCACAGTGTAATTTGTGTATCCTGACAATTTGAAAGTCTTTTTTAACACATTCGCTGCTGAAATTTCGTCTTCTTCGTAAATTCTCTAACAGTTGGACGCGCAGGTGCGTCGTTAGCAGCGAACGCGTTAAGAAGTCGGATCAAATAAGGATATATTTGAGTTTTGTAAAATCTGAACGAGACTCTTATCTTAAATGTTCATTAAGTAACTACTTAATCCACCTTTTTGCATAAGCAACAAATCTATACATCTATACAGATAAATAAAATTGAAGTGTCTGTTTGTAATTCCAAAATAACAGCTTTACACTAAATGCATATGAACGTATACACGCTACTGACACTAAAAAAACAAGTTTTAAAATTTTTCTCTGTCTGTCTGTCTGTCTGTTTGTTCCGGCTCTGAAACGGCTGGACCGATTTTAACGGGACTTTCACTGGCAGGTAGCTGATGTATCAAGGAGTAACATAGGCTACTGTACTATTTTATTAATTTAAAATATTAGGGTTCCGTGACAATAAGGATGAAACTAAATCTACGCGGGTGAAACAAATAAAATTGAAATGTCTAATTAATATTAAGTCTATCCACTAAGTGTATGTGGTAATACCTTAATGGATATTTATAAGCAAAATGTTTAAGCGCCAGTTTATCGCAAACCTTCACCTATGCCTCGGTTGACTAAGACACGTATATTTTTATTGCATTGCGCAGGTTTAGTGAGGCATGACGAAAGTTGTGATTTACCCAACATCGTTTCATATCAGGATTTACCTACAACTGTAAGGGACATGTGTGTAAGGTTAACATCTGACGCTGTCACTGTTTAAGTACTCTGTAGTAGAGTTAGTTAGGCCCTGTAGGTCTAAAACGGCCACTTTGAGAGAATCATAATGTGATCCGAATATGATTCAGGAATGATTCATATTTCGCAATTCACCTGTATGACACTTTTCTATGAAGATTCATAAAATGGTCCACCAAATTTTTATTGCTTTTGTGACAAATAGCAGAACCATAAAAAGTTACTTAGGGACTAACATCTACAATTATTGTAATCATTTGTGAATTATAAATATGAATTGCACCTAAGTGACCATTTTGACATTTTGATGATGAATCATATTCGGATCACATTATGATTCTCGGAAAGTGGCCTTTTTAGACCTACTGGTAAGGTAACGCACTTATGAACGTCCAAGAATTGATCTCCGGTTCGGAAACTAGCCTTCTGAGAACCGCCATCATGTTCTTTCATTATTATTAATTACAATAAAATTCACATAAATTGTATCAGCATGCACGTGTAAAAATAATACTAAATGATTTACTAAATAATAATGTTTGCATACCATGTCATTGTCAGAAGCTACTAACTTGTGCAGAGTTTTAATTCCATATTTCTTTATCATTTAAGTATGTAATCCAAAATACATTGTACGGTTTTACGGTCATTGTATAGACACGGCAAAATGTCACATCAGTGATCCAAATTTATAATTTAATTGTAAATATTAAGATTTCAAAGTAGCTCCTGGTTTCGATCCACGGATCGGCCAAGGGTTTTAAGGACTGTTCATTTTATACAGGATTGTAAGTGTTATCACCATGTTAAAAGGTTGCTTTTGCTGAGAAGAACCCGACAAGAAGCAGCAATTACTCATTAAAAAATAAATATACAGATTAAGTAATTACTGCGCTACGTAACCCGCAAACATGTAATAGCACACTAATTTACTGTGTATGTGCTATTCATAATCACTTTATCATCAGCGGTTTAGTTATATTTTTTATGGAAGCTATAAACATCATTTCGGGCAGTAAGGAATTGAAAATACTTGACCAAAGAAAAACTTCCGGAAAAGTTTTGTAAGCGTGTGTCGCATCTACTATAATAAAAATTGCTTTATTTAGTTTAAATAAAACACTCCGTATTTTAAAGTTGTTTTTATCAGGACCTTTTTTGGTGTCGCCAAGAAAATTATAATACACCCCTTAAATGTAGTTATTTGAGAGAAGTAGTTCTGGGGTTCTATACTCTTTTTCCTAAAATAAAACTTCGTTCTTTAAATTATTGAAAAATTTCTTTCGCTAAGTTATTAAATATATAATGTCTTAATTATTTTAACTTAGACTGAATCTTTGGATTTCGTTGATAAAGAGTAGGCTCTAAATTAATACAAAATTAATAGAATTGTTCTAATTTACTAACTAGAAAGTCAATTGCTTTTTGAGACTTTGAAAATAAAATTATCGCCACATATAAAGAAACCCATAAGCCCTGCGTCAGAAGTGTGCGACAAAAAAGTCGCAACGTGACTCTAGCTTTTAACGGAAACATCGATTGCCAAGGCCGTACAGTCGCGATCGACGACGCGAAACGCATTGTTTTAACGCGACCATTGTAGTTTTTTTAACCATTTTTCTATTTATGTCGACCCTAAACGTAATTCCAAACTCCATAATCGTGGGAGACACGCGAAGTTTTACAATTCCACTTTTGTTTAAATAATACACTCAATTGCCTAATAGCTGTATAAATATTATAAAGAGGAATAGTTTGTATGTAAGTTTGTAACGAATTGGCTCAAAAAATCCTGGACCATCAGCATTTCAATGCTACATTATCACTGATTAATATAGGCTATATTTTATTCCCGTACTCCGGGAACGGGAAATACGCGGGTGAAACCGCTTGCCTACCGCTAGCTGTATAAAATATATTCGAGCATGACTAAGTAAGATGTGTCTTGGTAGCCTTGTATTTTTTTTAAATATTAGGGACGTCACTTGTTATTAGAAGACCTTGGTGACTTGTGATTTCCTTGACGATAAAACATTACGTGATACTTTTCCGTTAATGTAAGCACGAATACACGTGAGAACATTTTAGTATTCATATACATTTTGTACACATGAAAAACGTACATTTGATAATGTGGTGTTTTTTTATTAAATACTACCTGTGCCCCGCGGTTTCACCCGCGTAGATTTTATTTCATGGTAGTCCGCGGATCCCTAAAGTTTTTAAAAAATCTAAGTAATTCTAATATTTTTAATAAATAAAAGTCTAAGCCTAAGTTACTCCTTGTAACATTAGCTATCCATCAGTGAAAGTCCCATTAAAATCCGTCCAGCCGTTTAGGAGATTACCCGGAACAAACAGACAGAGAAATTTTTTAAAAATTGGTTTTTCTATGACAGACATACATCGTGTATACTTTCATATGCATTTAGTGAAAAACTGTTATTTTGCAGTTACAAACAGACACTGTATCTGTATAGATAACTACCTGTTTAGATAGTCCGTATTCACCGAATACGATTTTTTAAGGGCAAAATTGATTATTCAATGAAGTTAACTCGATCCAAAACTAAATAGAAACAATACAAATTTAAAACAAACTGTAGGAAAGAAGTCAAACTGCTTTCAGAAAACATGTGATTCAAAAAAAAATCTTGCGTTATGCAAAACAATGCGAATACCTATTTAATTCAATCTTCTATACTTTCTGTATCGGTTAATACGAATTTTTGAGTTGTAAATTCAATTGTGTAATTGAGTTTACTCGGCCCAAAACATTGCTTAAAAGAAATACCGAAACTTCTGTTTACAGTCAAGCTGCTTTAAGAAAACTAATATAAAACATAAGTACATAAACTATGTGAGTATCCATTTGATTTGAAAGCTTTTTCTTCCCTGCTACATAGGCATTTTTGATTCAAATTCAGTAAAACGGGGGAGCCCTAGCAAGGTCAGTCCGCAGTGCGGCCGCGGCCGGGTGCAGACGGAGGTATCGATCGCATCTGCACGCGTCTGCACCACACACTAATGTGTTGCCGCCTTTATATTATGCGATTAAATGTGCTTTTATTATTAATGCAAAGTATATTGCTTCTAAGCTGTGCGGCTGAGACTTAATTCGCGTCGGAAGCCCTCCTAGTTTATATTGCTGTGGGGTTTTGTAAACTTATTTAGTCGTATACTTTACGACTTTAAATTATCAATCATCTATACAGATATATACAGATAATAATAAAATATATATATACACATGCATAAAAATGAAGTATCTGTTTGTAATTCCAAAATTACAGCTTTTCACTAAATGCATATGAAAGTATACACGCTACTGACATTGAAAACCCAAGTTTTAAATTTTTTCTCTGTCTGTCTTGTCTGGCCGTCTGTCTGTCTGTCTGTCTGTTTTTGTTGACTTTCACTGGCAGGTAGCTGATGTTTTAAAGAGTAACTTAGGCTACTTTTATTTATTATAAATATTAGGATTCCGCGACATGAAGCATGAAACTAAATCTACGCGGGTGGAACTGCGGGGCACCGCTAGTTTGTTAATAAAAGTAAGGGTAAGCTGATCCAGATTTGTATATTTCTCACGAACGGAAAAAAAGGAAAATTTTTCTAGGAATAGGTACCCAGTACTTACTCGGTTAGTTACATACGATCTCAGAGTGCCTAGTGCTAATTTTCTTAAAATCGCCGTCACAAGTCATCGCGTCGACGTAAACGCAGATTTGTATGGGCTCACAATAGTGTCATGTTTAGGCCGACAGAGGCGCTGCTCCGATCCCATACAAATCTGTGTTAACTTTGACGCGGTGACTTGTGACGGCGACAGTGAAGAACTCGCACTAGTATAGGCACTCAGTTCAAGTATTTTTTGACAGTTACTGATTTTATAACCGGTCAAAAGTAATTGCTATAAATAGTTTATGATAGTCTAAGCTAATATTATAAAGAGGAAAGATTTGTATGTAAGTATGTTTGCCAAGAATTGGCTCCACAATTACTGGACCGATTTTAAAATTCGTTCACCATTTGTATACTACTTTATACTACTTACGGAATGGAAACTACTCGAGTGAAACCGCGTGACGTCCGCTAGTAATTAATAATGTAGTCAAATAAAATTTGCAAAATGCCATAATAGATCGATAAGGTCGTAAGCGCCGTTACGCATTCCCATTCTCCGGCAAACAAAGCTGGCATTGGCACACGCGTCAAAACGTATTGAGAATTATGAAATCAAGTTGTTATTTGTTAATCTATTTACAGCGCAAACTCAGCAGGTACTCAAATACTGCTCCTTGCATGAGGTCACAGCCTTCTGTCTTTGGAGCGAAAGGGCAATCCTACTCAAGTGCTATATTATGATCTGACCGACGAACGCTAAGCTCAGCTAAAAACAATCTCTAATCTATACATCTATACAGATAAATAAAATTGAAGTGTCTGTTTGTAATTCCAAAGTAACAGCTTTTCACTAAATGCATATGAAAATATATACGATACTGACACAAAAAAACCAATTTAAACTTTTTTTCTTTGTCTGTCTGTCTGTCCGTCAGTCTGTCTACTTTTATTTATAAAAAATATTTATTACGGTCATTAGGGTTCCGCGAAACGAAGCATGAAACTAAACCTACGCGGGCGAAACCGCGGGGCACAGCTAGTCTAATCTAAATCCAATACAAATCTGCGTTTAGGTCGACGCGAAGACTTGTGACGGCGATTTTCTCAGTAGTATCTTCGAGCAGTGAGTGTGTTAAAATGGAGGTTAATGAACTAAAGGTTGTTTTACATCTGTGTTTTGTCACTACAAGTCAGAGGCACAATAGAAAAGAATAAATAGGTAAGGTAAGGGTGTTGCTAGTTACCAACTTTTGAGTGTTTATCAACACCCATGTTTGTGGTCTCAAAAAGAAAAAAAACGAGACTGAAGCCATTACTTCCATCGAGTTCAAAAATATCTAAACCGATCTTATTGTTCATGATAATTGAAACGAATACTTTGTTAAGAAGAAAAAAACATTGCTAGAAATGAAAGTTGGATGCTTACATAATTATTTTATCTAGTACTTACTTACTGCAAGAGACCTACCTAGTTAAATGTTTTTCCTTAATTATAAATCTAACCGCGGGGGGTGGCACCCGCGAATAATAAATTTCATGGATAGCTTTATTTCGTGAATGCCAATATTTTTAAAATAAAAGCAGCCTATATTACTCCTTGTAACATCAGCTATCTGCTAGTGAAGTCCAATTTTATTTAACTGTATGTATATGTACAGATACTCATCATTGAAATTTGAAAGGCTGAACAATACTTAACAATATTATATTTTTAATGCCTTCCTAGAGGTATCCCGGACTAGACTGAGGTGTTACAACACTTTTCACCAAACATGATTAAGTGCCAAAGTGACAGATGATCCGAGTCCATCGTTATCATAGGCACCATATCTGTCTTTGAATTTCTTCGCAGATCTATGAAAATTTCCTCATTATGTTTTCCTTCACAGTTTTTGTTACTTCATATACCATTTATTGGTAAAGATGACTTAGACTAATCTCTAAAAAATATATAATACCAAAGAGTTTTTTGCTTGAACGCGCTAATCTCAGGAACTACCATTCGGACTTAAAAAAATGCTTTCAGTGTTATATAGCTCTTTTTTCGAGGAAGGCTATTATATGTATATCATTACGCTACGTAAACGAAGTCACGGGTTAAAGTAATATGAATGATTACTACTATTACAAACCTCAATGTTCGGTGCAGGAAATCGCTTTCCAACGTAAGGTGTAGCACAGTGTAAAAGTCCCTAGGCTTTTGCTCTTGCCTCTTGGGTTGTCTAGAGGCGGTTGTCAAGGTCGCTTGTAAACTTGTAGTAGAACTCTAAAGGTTATGTAGACTATTTTTACAATCCTCTTTTAACACTAAGTGAAAGGTCATTGACCAATAATGAACCTTAATAGATAGACTTAAATTATGATCACGTCTTCTTCGTTTCGAAAGTTGATGGGCCTAACTCACTGACGTTAGTCGTAATAACATTTATTATTAGACTACCCGCAGAAAATTTCATAGAGTCAGTATCTTTTTTTATTTGCATAGACAATTTCTTAAAAAAAGAGATTTTATCTTATTAGAGTTATTACCTTTATAAAAGTTAACATTGGAAAAACCTAGCCGTCAAACCGCAACAATTTATTTAACTTATAACAAGAGTCAAGGTCACTAGCATAGACAAAAACAAAACCACAAACTGTCAACCGATGTGACGTAAATGTCATTGACGAGCTGTCACGGCCTTGTCATCCCTTCCCTCCTTCCCGGTGTCATGTGTCAGATAGATAATAGAATAATGATGGAAGTATTAAGTACTACGTACGTAGTGCTTATTATTTACATGCTAATGATACGAGTGTACTAATAGGCGCGCACGAACGGCTAAAAAGTATAATATGACGCCTGGTAATTAGTATTTAGAGGTGTTTCTAGAAAGTTTGTCTCAAACGATAAACTTACCTAACTATTGTTAAAAAAAATTTAAGATCTAAGTTAGAAGTTTAGGTCGTCAAATATTTTACTTGTGGTAGATTTACGATTATTTAATATCTATGATTTAATCATAAAAAAAAGATTTATGGCGACCGATCACCCGTTGTTTTCTTAACATCTATCTCTCTCTATCTATCTCATCTCGCAATATTTGTATGATATATTTTAGTTCTTCACGTCACCGTTAGGAGGCGTTGTACAATTTCTCATACAAATATTCGGTGGAGACGCTAGCGAGTATAGATTGTAAAAACGGTGGCAAGTCCGTGATAGGGGTACAAGTAGGCATCAATGACAGAAGCCAGTTGACACTGACAGGTTAGCCATGTTTACTTTAAGATTATGTCATAGCAAAGGCCGACAAATGTTAAGAGTATAAGTAAGTAGTACCACTATTTTTTGTCAAGGTTTACCACATTTGATGGTAAACCACTCTGGTCCATTTGATGAGGATTTGGATGAGGTATTTCATTAAGTATGTCTATAAAACATGTCAAGAAGGACTTATGGCTGTGAAGTAATTACTGCATGGTGATAATTGCTCATAACAATATAATCTGTGTTTCAAGACGCAGCCAGACTTGCATGATAAGCCTATGTCTGTCAGGCCTGTCGGAGTTGCTTGCCTTCTGCGTTCGATCGTGACAGATGGTGAATCTATCGCCGTGTCAGGCACTAAACATACGTCTTTGAATCACTACTCAGATATTTGCAGGTTTCCTCACGTTGTTTTCCTTCACCGTAAGGTACGTGGTGTGAAATCACTGCACATAAGTTTTAGAATAATTCTGAATTCTTAATATAATCGGACTAAGTAAATATGTTTGTTCGTGACCGGTCTAACGTAGCGATGGTGACGGCCCTGCGAGGGCTGCGAGCATAATTCTAATGAGATAGAGATTTGAGTGATACTCAGCAAGCGCGGTGAAAGTAACAACACATCAAGCCTAAGGCTTTAGGTTTTAGGGCTGGTGCAAGTCACGAGGTTGGAGGAACTTGTCGTTTACTTATTTGCGCTGTGATAACATCCAATCCCATTAAAGTGAAATATTCCTTGCACAGCCACTCTACCTCTCCCCCCGCCCCTGGAACATTGGCAACCTTAATAACAATAATGATCTCTTACAGAATTTCGGCTACGGCGGCTAATCTCAACAGGGATTAGCCATCTGCGCAGGAGATATTATATTGCGCAAACACAGGTGCACTCTTTATTCCCTCACTCTCATAGTCCGATGGGACGGCAATCCGACACGACCAAAGAGGGATCAAATTTGTATAGGATTGGAACAGCGCCTCTGTCAGCCTAAAGATGACACTATTGTGAGTCCATACAAATTTGCGTTAACGTCGACGCGATGACTTGTGACGGCGATTTTAAGAAAGCTCGCACTAGGCACTCAGGCGTAGGACCAACGGCTTAACGTGCTTACCGAGGCAACGGGGTGGAAACACCGCTTAGACTGAACTGAACAGATATGATGTTGACAAATAGGTAAGAAAATTTAGTTAAGCCTATCAATTCCTTTTATTTCAAGGTGAATAAACCTGCTCGGCAGGAGTGTTGTCCGTCATTGCTAATCGATTTAAAGAATTTAAAATATCAGGTTCTTGACGACAGTCGACCACTTAGCATTTCTATAAATATTCATTACACTACACAAAGATCTTCTTATTTGCTTGTAAGAAATATGTCCAAGCAAATAGATTGTCACGTGTTCGCCTTGAAGTTTTTGTTTAATGCTTACCTATGTAATCTTAACTTATATTATGTTATGCTTCGTCGGATATATATTTTGTAATTGTATTGATATCATTTCAGTTCATTCCATTAGGTCGAAATAAATATAACCTTGTGAGTAGGTAGGTATAGGTATATTACTTTTGAGACCTAGTTTATTTACATTATTATAATTGTGAAATGTCAAATTGTATAGGCACTTTCAAAGTAATTTAAACTTTCTGGTCATTAGTCAACACCTGACGACCTTACGAAGTTACGTTAATTTCATACTTTGGCCCTTGCACTCAAATTGGCCCAACCCCAGTATAAAACTACTCTAATACATTGATCAAATTCTTGGTTTAGGTTATGCACATGTTCCACGCCTTGTTTATAACAAAGGAAAACTTACTTTTATACCAAGTTTACACCTATTTGTTGCAAAAAATTAAACTATATCTATGCAAAAAAATAAAACTGAAGTGTTAGTTTTACCACATACAACAGCTTTGCACTGACTGAAGGCATATGGCATACGGTACAGTTATGAAAAAAAAAAAAAAATATTTTCTGTCTGTCTGTCTGTCTGTTTGTACCTCTTCTTGCAAACTATATGGCACTTTCCTCCAATCGCTTACACTCCTGCTTTGCATCTTTTAGTTAGTTCGTATATCGGAAAGTCCTCTCCATTTCAGTTGGATTCAAAGTCAAAAGTTGGATCACATCACACAAAAAAAAACTAGGTTTGGCAAACTAAGTAGATCATAATTCTACAAACTTTTACTTTAATATATTTAATTAAGCGTCAATATAATTATGTAATAAAATTCGGCCTCAAAAAAAGAAAAAAAAAATTATGTGACATAAATTACATACTTTCTTTTAAAGTTGGTTTTTGATACCGAGCTTGATGCTACATTTGGTACCAACTTCAAAAGTAAGTACCTACCCATCTCATTCAATCATTAGAAAAACAAGCTACAGTCGAATTGATGATAACCTTCTCCTTTGAGGCAGGGAGATGATGAATGAAGTAAAATCGTATACTTTCATACTTAATTTTGGTTTCCATTCGGATAATTAGATTCACTTAATCCCAAAGGAATTTTAGACATTAAACTAATAAAACCACATCATTGGAAGTACATTACATTCCTACATTAGAACTACAAAGATTTTTTTAAATGGTATAAAATAATAGTACACATTAGGTTATTACTCTAGCGAATTGTCAACTATTGCTCAATGTAGTAAAACATACGTGTCTTGGTAATTGCTGTATGCGACATATCAAACGTATATTTTCACATTTCCAGTATAAGCTGACCTTTATGTGTATTGAGAGCTCAAGTAAGTCGAGGTTAACTTACACTGGCTGTAGCCTAGTAGCACGCGCATATCAGCTGTGCAAATAGGTACAGGGGCTTATTTTGCAATCGTAAGAAACAAAACTTTTCATATTACGTTTAATTGTGAATTACAGTGTGTGACCTCGCTGTGTTTGAATATTGTATCAATATTTTATTATGCACTATATCTAAATATACATATATAACTCAAAGGTAACTGACTGACTGACATAGTGATCTATCAACAGACAGCCCAAACCACTGGACGGATCGGGCTGAAATTTGGCATGCAGGTAAGTAGATGTTATGACGTAGGCATCCGCTAAGAAAGGATTTTGATTAATTCTACCCCCAAGGGGTTTGTCAATTTTAAATCGATCGGGCTGAGACTTTGCATGCATAATTTATTTATAAAAAAAATAAGGGTGCCGCGATATTAAGCATGAAACTAAATCTACGCGGGTGAAACCGCGGGGCACAGCTAGTCTGGAATATATGTTTGTACTGATTATTGATTGCGTATTAATATATACTTAACTTATGCTAACGAAAATAGCATACATATACCCACGCCTGTATTGCTCGAGGGGGTAGGCAGAGATGAAGTTTAAAATGTACCTTCTTCCTTAGAGATAAGGTTCTTTATCGAACTAATAACGCCAAGTAAGGCTCTAATATCGAATTTCAATTCAATCTGTTCATTTATTTCGCTGTGAAAAGGTTATTCATACTGATATACATACATACATACATATGCTCACACCTGCATTCCCCGAAGGGGTAAGCAAATGTAGTAATAATAACACATTTCACCAAAGATGATTAAGTGCCAACGTGACAGATGGTGAGTCTGTCGCCGTCGCAATATACATGCATCTTTGAATTACTTCTCAGCCATATGCAGGTTTTCTCTCGATATTTTCCTTCACCGTAAAGCACGTGGTTTGATTTTTTTTATGAACTTAATTATAATAGTAACCAAATAGACAGATAGTCAAAGACACTCGCATTTAAAAGTATAGATAAAAACAAGAATTTGCCTGGAAATAAATAAACTTGCACAAATGAGCTCTCTGTATAAATCTATGCAAAAACATAGTCAATAATAAAAAACTAGATTAATTTAATTGTATCATTTGGGACGGTAATACTAAGATAACTATGAAGTTAGATAACAAGTAAATTCACGTGTTCAAATTGGTTCCGATACCGAACTCGAGGCGATCACATAACTGAATTGATGATAATCAAGATTTTGTAGCGAAAGCGTACACACGTAATTTTATTATTATTTACTTACTTAATGTTGTTATTTAAATGGTGGAGCTCGTAGCATTGTAGGCCTAGACAGAGTAACATTCTCTTGCGCTTCCGCTAATAGAAACGATACAAAATGTATGGAAATCATTCACTTGACATTCATTCATTCATCATCAGCCGGAAGACGTCCACTGCTGAACATAGGCCTCCCCCTTGGACCGCCACGTGTTTTTTTCTTAATTCTGAATCAATTAACGGCACTTTTACATACTTACAGATGAATTCCAAATTTAAAAAAATTCACTAAATACATACAAAAGTATTTATATATACTTAAGTACATGTTACTGATGTAAAAAATAAATTTAAAAAAATCTCTGTCTGTCTGTCTGAACTGATCTGAACAGATTTGTCTTGTAGTTAAGTAATTCCTGTTAATTAAAACCTTCTACACTAACTATACACTTTTCTAATCTAGTTAATGAAGACTGTTGAAAAGATCTCATAACAAAAATCCTATTCCATAACTCCCTAATTACAGAACATGGATTAAACGAAGACTAGACCAAACACGGACTAAAGTACCATCCATCCCTTTTGAAATTCGTATCACAGAAAAAATAGAGCTACTTTTAAACTAAGGATAGATAGTCTCTGTTTGGTAATAAGGGGGTAATTGTTGTCGAAATAAGTCCCGATAATACAATATAAGATAAGGCAACACATAACAATATGTTGCAATACACTTGCATTCAAAAGATGAGTACAATCGCTTTATAAATGTAGTCGATTAAAAATCAATCAGACTACAATAATTAAGCCAAACGCTTCCCTTCACAAATAACATAATAACGATCACACGTGTTATATAGCGTAATATAACGTACAATCAATTAATCGTTTTTTATTTTTGTAAACCGTTAATTTAATATTTCATTGTTTGATCACAAAATTGTTGCGTAACTAATTGTTATCTTCAAATTGTTTGGTTCGTTCTAAATGTTGAACACCTTGAACAATGGTGAGAGATACTATCCTTAAAAAGAAGATTAATTTCGAATCATCGGCAACAATTTAATGATAACGGACGATTTTCAGGGCAATTTATATAATATAGTTCACTCGCTTAGATTTAGTTTCATGCTTCATTTCGCGGATCCCTAATATTTTTTATAAATAAAGTTACTTCTTGAAACATCAGCTACCTGCCAGTGAGTCTCGTTAAAATTGCTCCAGCCGTTTTAGAGATGATCCGGAACAAACAGACTGAGGAGCTCGTGGCACAGTTGCTATTGCGCATATCATTCGATCAGCGAAGTCAAGCAACCATACGCCTAGCCAGCAGTTGGATGGGTGACCGCCCGAGTACCCTCCGTGCCTCGGAGAGCACATTAAGCCGTCGGTCCCGGTTGCCAATTTAACATCTTTGGCAATCGTTACAGGTCAGTCAGAGGCCTAAAAATAATCTGACAACTGGTGGTTTAACCCAGATCACAGATTTTCCTCCTAAATGGGGTTGCGAAGGTTAGATGGCAGTCGCGTCGTATAAAAATCAGGTGATCAGCCACATCGGGTTGAATCAAGTGCCGACCCCAACAATGTATGGGATAAGGCCAGGGAGATGATAAAACAGACAGACAGAGAAAATTTATAAGAATTGTTTTTTTAATGGCAGTTATATGCATGGAGTGAAAGCTGTTAATTTGGTATTAGAAACAGACAATTTAATTTTATTTATCTGTATTGATATATATTAGGGCTTAGTTTCATCCGAGGCCTAACATCAATTCTTATTACGGAGGCTAACAAGTAAGGGTGGGTTGCACCATAATACACTATGTAAGTATTAAGTTATGTTAAAGCTAAAGATTGGACAAATTTTACGATGACTGAGGCTATTTATCTAGCTTTGCCTGCAGAATGCGAAGTCGACTGTATTTTTTTTCCAAAAAAACTATTCTTATAATCTAACGTAGGTATTTCACTTGAAGCATTATCACGAAAAGGGCGTCCCATCTAACACTCTATTATTTTCATGGAAGATCTGATAACATCTTGACTTTATCTTCTTTAATGGTTACAACTACTTGGAACCATAAATGCTAGAACAGTGAGATCTTCTAGCATTTATGGTTTACATACCTAAGGATTTTGTAAAACGAAACTATTCTCGCTTACAAAAAGAAGCGCAAATATGAGATGGACTTAGCTTTGAACGATGATTCAGTAAGTGCGCAACTATGATCGTTTAAGCAGCGCGTCTTAAGAACTTCTAGGTACGCTTTGACGTTTAATTTTGGTACCAAAAAATAACAGGATATAAAAAAAGAAGTTACTAACAAAGTTACGAAACCTGAGCTTGATCTCTTCCCCTCATCTCATACACGAGTAT
Source organism: Watsonalla cultraria (assembly GCA_964035505.1). Lineage (NCBI taxonomy): Eukaryota > Metazoa > Arthropoda > Insecta > Lepidoptera > Drepanidae > Watsonalla > Watsonalla cultraria. Next base: position 2,584,622 of record OZ037715.1, read on the forward strand.
GTGAGTTGGTAATGTTGCATAATGTACCCTATTTAATTATTAGAACATAAAATCTCTGCGCCGATAAAAAACAATCACGCAAACAATAGGCAATAAACATGCACAAACCTATGTCCCGATCTCCTGTACTTTCACGAACACACATGCACATCTAATATTACCACAACACACTACATCGAATTCTATTTGACATTAAAAAGTAAGAGTCCGAGACTAACAATCGAATTATCGACAAATGACAGGGTGCTATGAATACGGCACCCAAATTTAACATGTAGACATATCTGCTAAAGTCAAGAATGCGGTAACAATACCTGCAAATGATAACTAATTCTAAGTATGTTGAGACAAAAATAAAGACAAGGTAATCAAAGAAGAAATGGACGCTGTATATGGACAAAAAGTCGTTTGAAAGGGAAAGGGCGACAGCAGTGACTCGCGAGCAAACCCAAGCAGAACTAATGGTTATATTTCTATACAATGCATCGTTATTGCTTTCTATCAGATTTAATCTACACACAACGTATTGATGCAGGAACGTGTACCTATCACTGATAATATTAACGATTTTGTTGAAGAGACAGCAGTTACAAACGTTTAATATAGCCCCGAGGGTGAATTTATGTAATTTGACAGTTGATTTGATATGCATTATAACCGTGTGTTTGATTCATCATTAATAGAAACTGTATCAGATGACAGGCGTGAAAATGTATATAATGTGCCACAGATTTACATTTTCGGAAGTAATAATGACGCTCTTGACACATCGTTAACTAATCATTAAGAAAAAGTAGTAATTAAACCAAGAAAGTCAAGGGAAGGGAAACGTTAATAATTAGGAAGACATGCATAAATATTGATTGGCCATAATTAGAAACGGGATTAGTGAGAAAAATCATTAAAAACTGCATAGTAAAATTAATTATGCTAATTATATCACTAATAAAAAATGAGAATTTATCTTGATATGGAATCAGTTGATTGACAATGTGTATCGTACAATGGCAAGTAGTATAATATACAATACAACTGTTTAGCATACTAAATAATAATCACATACAAAGCAACGAAGGCAATGAAATCATGAGAATGATACTATTCAACTGAGCACTAGCCTAGGCATAATATCCGAAACCAGAGAACTACAAGCATTTCCCCATTTGCAAGATCCACCGGATTATACTCCCTGTAATACTCCCTTTTAATTAAAGGAATCAGGTACGTAAAGTATAAGGCCTAGGACTGCACAAAAGATCTCAAGAGGCAACAGCTTCTAGTACACCGTATCCGCTAATGCCTTAATTTAAGATAAGTCAATATACCCAAAAGTATTACTGCAATTAATTATAGTATAAGTGGCAATAGTGTGGTGAACTTGATATTGAAAATGCGACAAACCGAAAATGAAAGTGAGGCAGGCTTCTTTTCTCTTTTAACGGTTACGTCTCTGATGACTTAACTAATTCTAAACATCCAGATACCGCTGTAGTTTTAACGACCGATTAAATAAGCATTCGAACCAATCTCACTAAAAATTTGTCGCAATAGGTTCAGAATAATTATCGATCGAATTAGTGCGACTCATTTTTAAGAATACTGTTGTAACTCAAATTAACACACTTTGCGAAACCAAAAGTACTAAGCAAATTGGCGACACAAAAATCTGCCACGATATCAAATGCAAAGCGGTTCGCAATAGCAGCTCAAATTACAAGTTTGAATTTGCAATACGACGTGTTTAATTAAGTTTAATACCAAGATGAAATGATAATGAAAACCAATTTAGAGTGAACTTTACTCACAATAAACACAAAATAGGTTTAAAATTGATTAAGCTTATGTCACAATGCACAAATATAGGCTGAGGACGTGAGAAAATTATAGACCTAACACCTACCACAGTTTAATAAGTTACGGTTTGGAATTGTGGGTCTTACTCGCTACCAATCAGGTTATCTATACATCTATACTAATTGAAGTGTTCGTTTGTAATTCCAAAATATCAGCTTTTCAGTAAATGCTTATGAAAGTATACGATACCGACATAAAAAAAAAATTAACGGGACTTTCTCTGGCATATAGCACATGTTACAAGGAGGCTACTTTTATTTAAAAAGAAGCGTAAGGGTTCCGCGGGACACCCATGTAATTAACTCTACGCGGATGAAACCACAGGGCACTTTATTAGAATATTTTACTGCCTTTAAAAACCTTGACAAGGTATTTTACTATAGCTGTTAGTATCCTCTTGTTTGAAAGTCTTAAGATATCCTAACTGATCTTATACTCTGATTAGAGTCTACAGCATACACTTCAGATGTTGTAACTAATCTGAGTGAACTTACGTCGCTGCCGATAACCTAACCTATGATCTTGTATTGTCTAGCGTCAGTTCTATTGTTGTTAATACCTGTCTGCTAAGTGAAAACAATAACCATTGTGCTGTTCTCCGCTTTCATTCAATAAATGACCTTGTTAGCTCATTGACTCTAGGCAACATTATTAGGTCAATACTCGAAATTATTACCTAATTGTAAATCAATACGGTCTAAAATTAATAGTTATGATGCAACCTTCTGCATTGTCGATCTATCATAATTGTCATAAGTTTAGATAACAAATTGACTTTGTTTCAGATATCGAAACATTTGTTACATTCTTTTATATTACATATCTACTTCGTAACTCTGAATTGTCTGAAGGTTGAAAAATGTTTTATAACATTAAGAGTTTATAAGGGGAAGTCTGAAAGTAGCACCAGTGACTGTAAAGTTGAAGAGTAAACATTTGTCGTGGTATGGACATGTTATGAGGAAGGATGAGGATAATGTTGCCAAATAAGTTTTGTTTGTGAATGTGGATGGTTACAAGGGGAAAGGAAGACTTATGAAACGATGGATAGATTGTGTGAAAGATGATATGGCTAGAATGGGAGTGAACACAGATATGACAGCTGATAGAGAGAAATGGGAGAGAAGATCACATTGCGCCGACCACAAATAACATGGGATAAGGGCAGGAGGATGATCATGAGTTTGTACTGAAACATTGTTCGAACTAAATCTTTCCTTTTCAATCAAACACGCCCAGTAGGGAGGGAGGTGGGCAGCTTGTTTTCTTTGTTTTAACAAACCATCGTGTCAAGGGCAAAATATTTGCAAACTCCGCGTTTCACGTTTAACATAGCCCGAAACATGATCAAAGATTGTATTAAAAAGCGGTTGTTGACCAACATCCAAATATGTATGCATATAGTATATTGAACCCAATGTCACAATATCAAATCGATACATCTATACTCTATACAGATAAATTAAATTGAAGTGTCCGTTTGTAATTTCAGAATAACAGCTTTTCACTAAATGCATCTGAAAGTACTCGTATATGCGGTACTCACATAGAAAACCAAATTTTAAATATTTTTCTCCGCCTGTCTATCTGTCTGTCTGCCTGTTTGTTTCGGTTAATCTCCGAAACGGCTGGACCAATTTTAACGTGACTTTCACTGGCAGATGTTACATTTATAATATTAACTTAGGTTACCTTTATTTTAAAAAAATAGGTTCCCGTGGGCCATTCATGAAATTATGGGTGGAATCGCGGGGCACAGCTAGTGGACAAAATAAAGTACAAGCTATATTCAACATCGAATGCCATATACAGATTCGGACATGCATCAAATTATTCTCTATTTGGTTTTGTAACGTCTCTATTATATTCGCTTGTTTTCCTTAAAAGGCTTGATGTTATCTCGCTTCATTTCGTCCGAAATATTCCCTCAATGCCAAAGTATAGTCACGTGTCTTTTCTGATTCTACTATCAATAGATTTATCAATACGGACTTGAAATGATAGATTTGTATTATCTTGATCACATCAATAATGTATCAATCTACGTTAAAGTATTTTTGCGTACCTAATTCTGATTTGGTGGGTTTTTAAACTCTATACCTACATCTAAGCAATTTCATAATTAACTTGAATAATTTTGGAGTGCACATACGTTTTTCCCTTCAAAATAATTATGATGTTATTCAAAAGTTAAATAATTTTTTTCCTCCTAATATGCGTCATCAAAGCTGTAGTTCCTTCCTTGTGCACAATTTCCTAAACAGTATCTGCTCTTTTTAATGTACTGATAACTGTTTCAGGCACCTTTATAGCAACATTCTGCTATTTATTCCACGCCTTATATTTCCCACACAAACAGACCTCATTTTCCATTGAACAACTGTTATGCTTTTCAAAGAACTTGTACTGACCTTAAAACAGTTGACCAAATGTGTACACTTCAAATTATTCAAACCAAACCCTTCGACCTTCTTCATACCAAATTGGGGTCAGGGAAGTGTTAATCGAATTACAAATGGAAAACTGGAGATAATTAAACCTCTTTCCGAGGGATACAAAGACAATGCAGAAATGCATTCACAATTAGCTGAACAAGCCTCAATTAAGGCTGCAAATCATTATCTTACCCTGATCTAAATTGAATGAATAGGTGTGAGATTATCGATAAAGGTGGAAAGGTCAACAATTTAAGTGTTTTAATCAACAATATATTTATAGACACTAATTAAACGATAAATGATACTAATTAAAAACAGTCCAATTATTATGAACTTTAATCATTTTTGTATATTTTTTGTCTAATTAGCGTCATTAATGTTGTGTCGTGCTAATTTGTGAATAAATAAATAATTAAAAAGCAACTTTTGAGGGACCGCTTAGGTACATTGAAAATGTAATTATACTAAAAGCCAGTAGCCATAGGGAAGCCAGGCTTGGTGATAGCTTCATCACAAACTATGATGCTTTATAGTGCAAAAGTGACGTCTCATTCTTGGCTATAGCAGATAAATTAATAAGGTGATGTGCTGACGGACGGGTAAAAATTTTGGTTTAATGGTTTACCATTATTTCTTTTATTCGCAAGTCACCTAAAAGCGCCAAATATTGTCACTGATTCGGAAAATAGCATTATTTTAGTCTTACAACCATTTCAAACTTGGGCTAAGGCTTAAATCTAATGCGTCGACCACCAAATAAATGTAATTTTGTCTGGCTGTATCTTTTGGATTATGTGGTGATACCTACAAAAGTGCTATGTAATTATAAAAAAAAAAGATAAAACACCTTTAAATAATAGAACATCAACAAATAATATTGCCATGATTTAACAATTTAGGACTTTCAGCAAATTAAAAAGAAAACGGAATTCAACTGCAGCGGGTAATATTAAATATTTAGAAGCATTAATCATTACGATTGCTCAATGGGACCTCGAAAAGACTACAGTCATACTCATTCACGTTGTATCTTGGATCGTTGTAGGTCGATATTTACAAGCTATTCATGAAGTAATGAAGGCCAAACATTCTGAATACAGCCTTAATGGCGTTAGTAATGTGTGTTTGGACGCTTCTGATTACAATGCACTTATGTTTTTGGAAGTCGACAAATATGTAACTCAACTACATACATATTTTATGTTACGAACCAGCTCTTATTACTTTGTATAGAAGTAGAAGAAGTCACACATTTGTGTCATCTTGCTTTTCGTAGACATTGAAAATGTATGGATTTACCTAAAATACGTGTTCACAGAATGTCGAATTTGGTTTCAAGTTATAACATTTGGAGTCAAAAACCAATATTAAATATAATCCACATTATATACCGTATATTGATAAACATAGGAAGTTTGTAAATTATCCTATAATTGCTGATAAAGCACGTATGAAATTCAAAAGAATTACCATCGGTTCAGAAACTAGCCTTAGCCTTGCAGACTTCAAACATAATCAAAGGCATCTTAAGAGCACCCGCCGAATAATTTGTATCTTACATACAATGTTTTGTACAGAACATCAATTAGCTGAACAATTAATCATGAAGTTATGAATAGTTGTAAAGCTAGAATAAAGGACAGATTACCGAAGGCTGTCATCTATGTGTCAAGGCACTATGTACATTTTAACGATCCATGATCTCGCATAATACGTGGTAATATAGTTGACAGACGTTATACACGCATGTTCAATCAAGACAAGGTTAGACAATATTTGATTCAACTTATTATTCACAAATCGTGTTGTAATTTGTCAGATTTACTGTAAATAAAGTGCGCAGTGTAATTTGTGTGGTTTTTTGATTATTACAGAAGAAGGATGTGATTTCTTAGATGTTCTGATGGTGGATTTGCTCGTGACATCTCGTTAGTAGATAACGTATAGTCGGCTGTAGCGTAGCTAATTAATATGCCAACCAAGGTCTCAGTGTAGGTTATTTCAAGAATACTTCAAATACTAGATTGTTTTTGCATGACACACATGTTTACATTCTAAATTCTAAAAAACCGTAAGCCAGCCCCTAAACCGCAACAACAAATAACAAACAAGGGAAGGACGCATGGGGTAGGATCACGAGTGGCTCAATTGGCAGAGCAACTGCAAGGATTGCAGAGGTCGTGGGTTCGAGTCCCGCCTCGTGTTCGTATTTTTCTTGACCATTTTTAAAAACTTCATATGCTTCTTTTTTTTCAAGTACATTTTACTTCGATTTTAAGGCACAGTGAAAATGATTGGCGAGTAACCCAAAATGTTGCAATTAACTTTAATTTTAATATGGCGTTCCCATGTCGGCTTAACTGTACAATACGACCAATAAAGAAAATAAATTCTACAAAACTGCAGAACCAACTGTAAAATTTCACATTTAACTTCCACTTGCTTTATCGACAGATCTCGACATGTGAGGTGCTATCGTTACATCACAAAACGATAATCATGTCAAATTGACATAAATATACGTTCCTAAACATATTTGACACTATCTCAAACAATCGGAACTGCGACGAAATAAAATAAAAGAGTCGTCTAGATAGTTACACGCATGAATGCTTAAAATGATTCCGCTTTCTTATACGCTGCAAATTTAATTTTATTTATCTACAAATCTCTGCTCGTACAGTTGTCAAAAAAGAGGGTAACCAGCGTGCAAAAACTAGTGGCGACGTCGGTTATAGACACACTTTGGCGACGGAGTGTGTGTCACCGGGTGGAAAATAAAAAGAGGTTGTCTGAGCTAGTGACTCAGTTGCATATACCAACGACATTAGCCAGCTATTTATTGACAACATAGATCTTATCTTAATTGATCTAACTCACAGAACGGTAAAACTACAAATGCAACTTAATTTCATTTTATACTATATATATACAAATTTTATACGGTTAAGGACACATTAACAAAACAACTCCAATTGGACACATTTTCGCATTAAAATCTTCAATATATATATACAGATAAATAAAATTGAAGTGTCTGTTTGTAATTCCAAAACAGTTTTTCACTAAATGCATATGAAAGTATACACGGTATTGATAATAAAAAAACCTATTTTTTTAAAAATTCTTTGTCTGTCTGTCTGTTTGTTTCGGGTAATCTCCGAAACGGCTGGACGGATTTTAACGGGACTTTTACTGGCAGATAGCTAATGGTACACAGGAGTAACTTAGACTTCTTTTAATCAAAAAAATACAGTGAGATTCCGCGGGGCACACATGAAATTAGGTCTACGCGGGTGAAACCGCGGGGCACAGCTAGTATAACATAAAACATCACTGGAATCCTATACCTCTATTATAATTATTTTTCTTTCTGAGTTTACGATGAACTTTGCCTTACGCGTGTGAGACTGTAATTTAGTACAAAGTACCGTTGTGTTATGCATAATGTTCGTAACATAATGTCATTATTACGTTGACGTGACCAAATTAACTCTTTAGAAAATTTACACCTCTCAATATGTGTTTAGCAACATGCATGATGATAGAACGGTAATTTGCTTTGAGGCATTAGAAGAAATAGCTTTGGGAACAATTTTATGCGTGAATTAAAAAGCTAAAAATCATTCAGGAAAAGCGAAGATGATTAATATCTGTAAATGTGACCTGTGTACATACATACATACGTGCTCTATTCAACGAAATACGATGTTTTGAACGAAAATTCCCAATGATCAAACCACAGTTCTTATTCGTTCTAAAATAACACCCGAACGTGGTCTGCTAGTAAATCTTTAAACGTTTATTTAGCACGTTCTAAACCTTATTTAACTACATTATTTAACGAACGAATTGAGTTTGATAACAACAAAACGAAACATCGGGGATTTTCATTCGTTTGCGATGTTTCTTTTTCGGAGCGAGAGAGTAGACCCCTGTATGCAAGTAATTCGGAAGATAGAAGAAAAAAACATGATTTATTTAAATAATATTTAGTAAAGATCAAGATTTAACTTTCCCTAAAAGTGAATAAATATTATTATTATTATTATTTCCTTTTTATTTTTTGTTCTCGGATTTTATCCGGGATTCTGATGGCACGGGCCTAGGCCAAGTGTTCATCAGGAGGTATATTGTGTATGTATTGGTTGTGTGTGCGGTAGTGACGTTAATTTATTATTATTATTATTATTAGCCTGTAGTGTCCCACTGCTGGGCAAAGGCCTCCCTTCCACTTTTCCAACTTTCTCTGTCCTCAGCAGACTTCTCCCAATCGCTCCTGAAAGCATCAAGCTCATCCCGCCATCTCCTCCGAGGCCTGCCGCGTTGTCGTTTCCTGCCATTTGGGGTCCATTTTGTAAATACATAAATAATATTACTTAAAATTTGTTCAAGGAAAAACTTAAACTAACACAATTTAGCAACGTTGCTAAGTAAGTTGTATTAGCATATCGCAGTCAACATGCAGATAATATCACATTTCGTGTCACGTTAGCATAAGACTAAGTGGAACTGCATGCAGGTTACTTAGGTCAGCCAAGTAGACTGAAAACAGCTTAGCAACCTTGTTGACAAATTGTTTCATTACACTTATTGAAAATTTAAGCCACTCCACACATTTTCGAAGCGAAATCATTGCATTGAATACGGAATATTCATTTACAATCTCGAGTCGCGATAAAATGTTATTGAAATCGTTGTTAAACCATTTCTCATGACTCGTTAGTACTATCATGACTCCTTAAAGAGTTATAAACTGGCCCACTTAAAGATGATATCTTCTTGAAAATATAAAACAATTTCAGGAGTGCATGATATATTTTGAAACAATAATTCAAATTGAAGTTTCGAAACCACTTGATAATTAACATTTACACGTTGAAGACAAAACTGACTTACATCAAATTAAATCGACCTTCGCACAAAAATACTAAAGGTGCTCATTATTTGTACCAATATTTGCATAAGTATAGGAAGCTTATTTCGTAAATGCTGATGCTAATATTATGTAATACATAGCGAATAAACATTACATCAGTTTCTACACAAGATACGTGTTCAAATGACAATGAACTTGAAGCAGATGAATAACTGGTAAATATAGAACCCATACGCATGGGTTCCATTCTTGTTTGGGATTCAAAGGACCTCCCACGGAACTCTATAAAAAACTCAGATTTGACTTCAAATTTCACGAGAAGCGTAATGGCTCATTGGACTCGAATTCAAAGGATTTTTTCTTATCGACTTTTAGAAATGTTTATTCTATCAGTTTTTAGCGATAACTCTTCTTCCAGGAGACGTTCGTGCTAATCAAGCAGATATCAGTATTGAGTACGAACTTTCTCACTGACATAAATGTTCCATAATGATGTTATGTAAATTCCTCGACATTAATAAGTGCCTTACCAGGGCCGAAACTGAATAAATCATTTTCATATATAGTAATGTAGCTATTCTAGATGTTATTATCATCCGCATATCGATGAACTATGAACAGACGGGTCGATTACCTTGGATCATTCAAGAGATTCACTTATTATTATTCGGTTCGGTAAAGCATTTTTTGGTTAAAATGTGACTTTTGTGAGGAATACAGCAAATAAAGGTTTACTAGAGCATTAGAGGAATTTATTGTGTTGTAGTATGAATTACACTCAAGAAAATTGAGATACATAACATGGATAGATGATGCAGCATAGTATAGATGAATTTAGGAAAAGTATTATCGTCGTTTAGGTAACAGTAATAATTTAATCATTCAAGCTATTGTTTCGACACCGGATCAAATTCGAAGATTTGGATGCACGAATCATAAAGCTAACGTGGAGATGGGTGGGTCATTAGATGAGACAAGAAGACCGAATTTTGACCAAGAAAAGGGCGAAGACAAACGGGTAGACCACCCACCCTGTAGACCGCCGATGCAAAGGCGGCTGTAAAGCTGGACTGAGAGCAGATGAGTGTAACAGAGAAGGCCTATACCCAACAGTGGGAGCATGTGGACTGAATATGGTGATGTTGAAGCAGCAATTGTTTAGACTTAAGAGTGACTTTACTCTGATGTCTCTTAATACCCTTTACAAGACCATTCTGGGAAGGCATGAGCCTAGGAAAATGCACTTGTGACTGTAGGGAAAATTATCATCGGTTCGGAACCTAGGATTCTGACATTTTAGGTATCTAAACTATTTATAGGCATGTTTTTTATCATAACTGTAACAATTACTTAGTTGTGCATAATCGTTATGATTTTAGGTATCTCCCTTGTTAAAGGAACTAAGTAGTGGGCTAAATGATAGTACGTCTATAAAATAAACTAAAGCACATCACAGTCGATTTGGTTCCTTGTATCAGAGTCTGTTGATAAAGCTATTTGTAGTACACCGGTAGCCTTTACTTTTTCTTAAACACAACAATCACTGGCGCACCGTGAACGTGTTACCGAAATTGAACTTCAAACATTTGAGGTCGACATTCAATCAGCACATCACGATTTCATGGCACAAGACGTGGTGGTAGGATAGTCTCGTAAATAGAAAACTCTGAAGTCGACAATTTTGTTTTTTTCTACAATACATAATGCTTTTTAACCATGTTAAGGTATGCGTGAATGAATGCACAAGTGGGTAGGTAAAATATTTTTTCAACCAACGCTGTTTAATGTAAACAAAGTGAGCAATTAGAGATCAATTTGTTAAAGACACCCACCCACAGCCAGTTTTGCAACTGTAAAAAATACTACCAACGTAAAATGAGTCAACGCAATCTCAAGATTTCAATTAATGTCCGATTAATTTAAAATAAGCAATTATAGAGTAATAAAATAGATAACAAAATTAGGTGTTTCCAAAGAGCAGAGTTCTCCATCGCTAGGTTCAGCCTTGGCATTATGAACTGTGAAAATGTTAGATTACTTCATTTCCTAACAATACGGCATAATGAAATTATATTTTAATCTCTCCACAATACTAAAGTATTATCAAACGATTTTGAAAGCAATTAAATAAAAAGTAGTAACGGATCTAGAAAAGTTCATATAGCCACTGATCGTGTTGCGAGTGTTCGGAATAATTTCTCTACATTGAAAAAAACAGTAAAAGAGCACATTACTTACGCTCAGTGTCGAGAGCGAATTTGGCTTCAAAGCAAAAAATAATAAAGTTAACGCTGCAATGTTTTTTTACTTGGACAAAGCGCTCAATAGTCGTTTTTTAGATAAGTTTTTGCACATCTGTTCAGTTGGAAATAAACTCACGGTACACATGGCACTTTCGATTGATGCAAAACATCTTCGAGGTCGCATACTAAATCATATCATCCACATACAAAAAAAAGTTTTTGCTAAATCTTCTAAAAATCCTATTTGGTGATAAGCTGCTTAAGGGTCGATAGACCAAAATGCAAAATTTTTAATAAACCACGATGTTATAGATACGGTTAGTTTATACGTTTTTGGATTGTTAATCGTCGTTCGGTAAGCGTTTTCTATTGTAATTGCAAATTTCCCGGCAACCGTAATTTTTTTAGTATATAATTCTATAGCGATAAGATAAAAAATAACTTCATTATAAAGATTATTAGTAAGTGCCTTTCGTAACTTTAGTTCCCCCACATCAGTTTCGGCGGTGAATGATTCCACCGATTACTCTTAACTAGATTAACCATCACTGTTTACTCGATGACCTACATAGTTTTTGCTATCCATGGACTAAATTAAGCCATTCTTTGAAGTTATTAGTTTACTTTTCATTCCAACAAGGGCAAGGTCTGCATCAGCAGTCTAAATGCCTGTGGTTTATATTTCCAAAATATTATCTGCGGTTTTAAAAAAAAGTTATTACAATGTTTTTTTTGTTACCGCTCAATGTCCTTAAAATGTCGTATGGTAATTATTATAAAGAGAATTAATATGATAATCTTGGAACTTTTATCAGCGCATTGAATCGGCGATTCGCAACGCACATTGGTAGAGAACGTTGAGGTATACTTACTATAAATTTTAACAGCACTTTTACTCGGTAGCCGACCTTAAAACTGTTGTTACAATGTCCAACCCGTCCGTGTAGCGGGCAGGAGAATATCCAGTCACTCACACTAAACACACCACTCTGAAAATCAAGTTAGCACTTCACGAAAGTCCGGCGGGGTACGGGTCCAAACCCGTTCCGAGGGTACCGAATTCCGGTTTTGGAAGGTCACAATTCGCGGAAGGCCGGAAAATGGAGAGACTGTTCCAATTCAACAATGTTCGGGTTGAAAGGAAAGTCTAATAAGAAAGTTTCGTGTGTAAACTTTTTCGCGATATCGTAGTCGGCGTCACGGCGCCGAGCGGCACAAGCGTCGCGACTGGTAGCGCGGTGCGGACTGCCGCGCGATCTATCATTCCCACCAGTGTGCAATCGAAGCCTCCATATCGCGACGCTATTGCATATGTGTGCTGGTTTGCAGATTCTCCTACCACGATATTCATTTCGACATGCTTTTCTGTCGCTTACTGTATTTCCATTGCCGTCAAAGTGTGATGTTTTGATTTTTCTTTTTTGTCAGATTCTGTAGTGGACGTTGACTTAAGCAAGGTTAACAGGGGACGTGTGAGAATTGTAACCGTCTCTGGGATCAGGTTTTGGTGGTTCGCTCATTTATTGTTATGGGCCTGCAGTAGGTGCATAGTTTTATTAAATTGGCTTTTTGTTCGTGCAGACTGGCGAGGGTTCCCGCGGGAGCGTCGTTAACGCGAATGCTGAACCTGCTTTACTGCTTTTAAAGTTACACTTCATTTTTGTTACACAGTTTTTTATTTTTACAGGAATTGGTACAATATAGTCCTACCATTATACCATCTTATGAATCTCTTCCTCGACAATTTGAACGTCTTTTGATTTAAATTTTGAGTTACCTGGATACGTCTAACCTGAAACATCTTCTAGGAGCCTTAATGAAGTTCAGAAATACAAGATTCTACAGGCTTTCAGACCAGACGATTTCTTCTCACTTCAAATCTATTGTTGAGATTGAGAATGAGTGAGGAGCGAAGCAATAATGTCTTTCAAACGTTCAAAAGAGTTGTTTGATATAATAAGTATTTTCTAAAACCCACATTGAAATGAATGATGTCCAAACGCAAACCGCATTAGCACGTTAAGTAAAGAAAATCTATAAATAACCAAGCTATTGAAATATTCTGCATAATGAGGTGACTTGGCCGTGCGTTCTCTAGATGCCAGCCAAAAAATTATTATTATTCGTTAAAAAGCAAAACGATTTGTTCCAATTATATTTTAAACTAGCAGTGTCCCGCGGTTTTAACCGCGTAGATTTAGTTTCTTCCTTATTGTCGTGGATCCCTAATATGTTTAATAAATAAAAGTAGCCTAGGTTACTCATTGAAACATCAGCTACCTACCAGTGAAAGTCCCGTTAAAATCCGTCCAGCCGTTTCAGAGATTACCCGGAACAAACAGACAGACAAACAGACAGAAAAATTTTAAAACTTGGTTTTTTAGTGTCAGTTGCGTGTATACTTTCATATGCATTTAGTGAAAAGCTGTTATTTTGGATTTACAAACAGACACTTCAATTTTATTTATCTGTATAGATGTATAGACTAGCAGTGTCCCGCGGTTATAACCGCGTAGAGTTCATTTCCATGGCCCGCGGAACCTTATAAATAAAAGTAGCCTAAGTTACTCCTTGTAACATTAGCTATCTATCAGTGTAAGTCGCGTTAAAATCGGTCCAACCGCTTAGGAGATTAGCAGGAATAAACAGACAGATAGATAGACAGACAGACCGACAGACATTTAAAATAATTTTTTTTTTATGTGAGTACCGTGTTTACTTATTTTCTTATGCATTTAGTGAAAATCTGTTAATTTGGAATGACAAACAGACACTTCAATTTGATAGCCTAAAATTATAATAAATTTATTATTATTATTATAAAGTTGAAGAGTTTGTCTATTTTGGTTAAGCGCGCTAATCTCAGAATTACTAGTTTGTGCGTGTTCGTATTTTTCCTAACCATTTTAAGAATTAAGTGGTCCTGCTGCACTAGACAGTTACTAATTCACTTTAAGTTATACCGCGTGATGAAAATAATTTAACCCAATACAGTGTTCAGTTAAGAGCAAAGATTTTTTGTTTAAATTTGAACTTGAATAGGTATTTAAGCCAATTTATTTAAAAACATACAAATAACACCAAATTTGTTTCCGTGGGTATACAAAGGGCCAACCAAAGAATTAAAATGGAACCAAATAGGCTTCTTAATTAACTAACATTTTAAAGGAACGATTTGTTAATGTTATTTTTTTATTGGCAAAGCAATCTCAAACTTAAATTTCTTCGTAGAACTTATAAAATAACTGTTATCAGCTAAGAGGAACCAGTTTGTGAGATATATTATCATGTCATACTTGTGAACAGGTGCTGCTTGTGCATCTCAAGCTACGCATTTAGATATAAGTAGAACTACTAGACTTTTCTTTATGTTAATTTTTATCCACATTTGTGCATTGCAACTGTGTCCATGGGCTTACATTTCTCAAGCGATTTATTTTGTTTTTTTTAAATTGTATAATATTTTTGAAAAGAGTAATTATTGAGTTTCTTGCCAGGGTCTTCCCAGTAAAAGCAACGTTCCGAACCTGGCGGTAGCATGTATAATCCTGTAAATTGTGTCATTCTGACGATTTGAAAGTGCTTTGTAAAAAGTGTAATCGAATAAAGATATTTTTGACTATTAAAAAAAGAAAATTGTTGTTTTTTTTACCACACTTGAACTATTTACATACTTCTTATGTTCGCATATGTATTCTCTGAAGGGATAGACAGGGGCGTACTTTTAGTACACCCACATTTAGCCAGTTATGTTTTAGTCACATGTAATAGGGTACTAATCTTCTATATATCTATATATATATAAAAATTAATCCCCATTTCCCGTGGTCACGATATCGCGGGTGAACGGCTGGACCGATTTCGATTATTCTTTTTTTGTTGTGTTCGTTATTGTCAAGAGATGGTTCTTATGAAAGAAAAAACTAAGAAAATTGCGTGGAAAATTTTAAAATTTAAGAATACTTAACCACCATAATAAATTATTTCATTCTTCTTAAATCTAACCTTAGCGCTTTGAACAGTAAAAAATTTTTGATGTTTGACATAGAATTGACAGAATACGTGCTGCATTCTCATAACTGAGACAGGGCAACATCTGCCGGGTCTGCTAGTACTATATAAACACCAGACTTCAGGCGGATGAAATAATTGTGTACTAATAAATGTGTTAAATTATTTCTAAAATTGTAATTGCAGACCAACCCTAGATCCTCGTCTAGTATTTGAACTTGACCTTGGTAAGTAATTTTAGTGCAAAAACCGGTGTTGAACTTAACCTAGATAAAATAAATAAAGCTATTCTTAAAATAATATGATTTCATCAATTTTATTATTGTTCTGTGACACTTATTTTTTATTAGATTTTTATGTTATTGAGTTGAGAGTATTTTAATTTTAATGGCTGCAGGTTGGCTTATAGTTTTAAGGTTTTAGTGAAAAAGCAAAGAGAAATGATGTTAGTAATTATGTAATATACATATAGATAAAAATGGCTCCCTGAACTATGTAATTATTATAAAACATAGTTTAAAAAACACTTGTCCAAAAATTGGGAATAAACAATATGAAATGATAAACGACATGAATGAGAAAAGTGACTGCAATTCCTTAAGAAAATTCAAACCGTAGTTACGAAAAAATTTTTGAGTATTCCGTTTCAATACAAAATGTTACTCACGCCTATTAAAGCTTTCAAAACAAAAACAAAAGAAGCCGTGAATTCAAAAGATAATTTAAGTATAACCAATCAGAGTTTATGACAATAAACTATGTGTCAGTCGAAGGGTCAAGTCATAAAGTCATACGTCATGGTATTACATTGCCCTATCGCTGTCGCAAAAGCCGTATTAGTACCTCAATAAAACAATGTAAGTTTGCAATTTGTGTAAAGCATAATTTTCGTTACGCTAATTAGCTTGCGACATCACACATACGGTCAGGCCGTACGGCGAGCGAGTTGTGAAATGTGAACAAAAACTACAAGTCCGCGACTCTTTGAGGTTCGTTACCAAACAATTGTTCGTTCGTTCCCAGACAATCGCATTTGCGTGTTAATTGCTGAAAGCACTGCGGTGATACACACTGGTGGTCCCTGTAGGCAACAAGCTCGAAATCAAAACATCTTCATTTGATTGGACATTAGAAAAATACTTTCGAATCAGAAGGCTCAAATGGCCAACATTTCTACTGGCCTACTATCATCGTAATAGCAGTGACGTCTTACTAACTTATTAGCTTTGATGTTTAATTTTTAAGTAGTTCTCAATTCACTTTGCTGGTAGGCCCTCTGTTCCTTGTATAGATATATAATTTAGTTATTATTCAATAAATGTTTATCAGATCATAGATATGGTGACGCCTGTATTCCCCGAAGGGGTAGGCAGAGGAGTTACAATATCAACGCCCACTTTTCACCGAAAATGATAAACAGATAGTGATCTTGCCATCTCAGCCACTATACATACGAGTTTGAATAACTTCCCAGACATATGCAGGTTTCCTCACGATGTTTTCTTTCACCGTAAAGTATGCGAAAATCACTACACATGAGTTTTTAGAAAAAGTCATTGGTACAGGCCCCATTAGGATTCGAACTTGCATCGCTTGCGTAGCAAGCCACTGCTCAAATCCATGGCCACCACGGTTCTTTAACAATAATTAGAAAATAAATATTATTATATGTGCCGTCACGAACTATGAGCTGTGTGCTTTGAATGCGTGTCGGCACCTATGGTTGTATTTCTAATCTTTTAGTTCAAGGCACCTAGAAATGGTTAGCTGAACCAGAATCCAGTGAATCTCAACATGTAAGAACAAACTAATTGCCCTAGGGTTATCCGCGCAGACGCAATTAGACACCTAGTTCCTTATTGTGCAAAGGCAGCAAAACATGCGCATGCGACTACGATCACAACTCGATCCCAATGTAATTTATAACACATCAGTATAATAGCCTTCTGTTTAATTACAATCACAACATAAACTTGCCATTTCTCATTTATCTACTCGCTGAATGAATGGAACAGAACGAACGATTGCTATTTAATGAGTAGAAATTGCTTTGAAGGAGTATTTACTGTGGACATTAAAGTTTATTAATTTGTTTACGAGAGGTAAAGTATAGGTTATGTGACGAGTTAATATAAGGTGACTATTTACTTGATGTATGATTTCGTAGCAAACGTTATATTTTGACATAACCTAGAAGGTCCTACTATTTACACTTTCACGCTAAACAAAGTGTGCGAAATGAGTTGATCCGCCATCTTTGAAAATTCTCCGAAAAAGTATCAATACATTTTGAGCCACGACAAATTTCGGTCAATCGTTGAAGTTTGAACATGTCATTACCTATATCTGGGGCACTGATACAAACTAAGCTTTAAAAAGTATAGATCCCTAAAATAACTTAGTTGGTCCTTCGAACACTTTTGCTGACTTACATGTCAAATTTGAACTCCAGCTCATCACTTAAATGTTCGACACTTCAATTTAATATTTGGACAACACACCAATGTAATTTTAATAGATGCCTTTTCACTTAATTATTTGACATTCATAGCCTCTTAACTTAAAATTAGGCGCCACGTAACATCTTCTAAGCTTCTTGAAACGTCAAAGCTAAAAAGTCTTTAATACACGCTGCTTAAAGCGATCATAGTTGGCCCCCAGTTAAACTTTACTTCATCTACGCGAAAGTTTCAAACACGAGATGTATTTGCATTTCACCAGTAAACTAGAGGCTGTCTAATAATAATGCTTTCCTTATAGTGTAGAGTGGACGTCATAATTCCTGGCACAATCTGTACTTTAGTAGGTTGTGTGAATGGCAAGGCAGGACGACCGGCGCCGCGCCTTATGCCTCTCGCCCTGATTACTGTTACTATTGGTTACTTTAGAACATTTATTTATTTATGCTTTCTTGTGCACTGAAATTCCTAACCTAATATTATAGTACAAATAGCGGTTTTATCGCTCAAGGCAATTTATTTTATAGCAATAAATTAAATTAGCTAACACTAACATTTTTTTGACTTCATCCCAAGAGGTTTGACACATTTATTCGCGAAGATTTTGTGCTATATTCACCTAATTATTTAACTGATTAATTAATTATAAAACTAATTAAAAAAGTCTCAATGACAATACTCTGATTAATGTTTTTGATTTTCATATGCAGGTTTCTCACGAAGATATTATATCCTTTAACGTTAAGCTCAGTTTAAGAATAAAGGTTTTAGGAATACTAATAGCTAATCTTAAAGAATCCCATACTAAAGGCTAGTTCTTTGATCCCTATCAGTATCAAATCACTCTTGATATACTGAATGCTTACAAAAAAATATCCAGATTTTCCTATGATTCAAATATGCTTGGGTTAAATGTCAAACATCAACTATATGATATAATATTTCTTAACTTTCGCGATTTAAATTCAGTCTGCTCGCGTTCACGATTGTTGTAACCCAATCGAAACGTCGAAGTTATTTTCAAAATATAATCGTGATAAGTGCCGAGTAACTATAAATATCAACTATCTGAGAATGAAACTCACTTGATACTCGCATAATAAACGCATAGACCAAGAGTAAGGGCCGTTAGGTCCTGTTCCCATGAAGTTAGACTATCGGCCGTGGGTTCAAGTCGTGACTGAGTTGCGCTGACCTTTGTCAACCGACCAAAGACCAACTTGCAGATATGAACATGCTAAATCAATATGCCCTAACGACTAGGTTGTTAAACTAACAGGAATCATTTTGTGACTGTTATGGAAATGCAATTTAAAACCACACCAACGATATTTTCTACGCTTTTGAAAGGTATCTGAAAGAGGAGTGACTTCACTCAATTTTTCCGGAAAAATATAATGTGTTGGAGAAACTTGTTTAAAGTTTTATTTACATTTTAATATATTATAAAAGATACAAAATTTTCAATCTGAAGTGACAAAATAAATATGATTTTTACTGGATACAGAGTGCTGTAACCAAAACATGTTTTGCCTCGTTTGAAACTCAAAATGCACCAAATGCCCTTCAAATCTTCGCACATTTACGGCCGATTACGTCACACGAAATAGTTCACTGCACCCAAAATTCTTTAGACATATCGTGTTTCACGACCATCATGATTCTGATCACATACAAATGTGATTTTATTCTGAACTCCAAATGAGTCAGTCTCATCAGAGTCGATCTTGTGTCTTGAAGCCAGTTTTTGTTGAGTCATTCTCCCAAAATGAGTCAGGTTCTAATTTTATCCATTTAGGAACACTAACCCGGATTCCTTTGAGCATTGCATGAGGATTTAGATTTTGCAAACGGGTAGTGCTTAAATTTATAGCTTTTTAGTTATAACGGACGTCATCGCGGTTTCACTCGTGAAGTTCCCGTACCCGTAAGAGTACGTGGATATAATATAACTAATATTAATCAGTGATAATGTAGCATTCAAAAGGTGAAATAATTTTTTAGTTCGGTCCAGTACTTTTTGAGCCAATTCGTTACAAACTTACATACAAATCTTTACTCTTTTATATTAGTATAGATTTCAATATAACGATAAGTTGTCAAATTGAAAGCTTCGTCGTTCATGAAGTTGGAGTTGTGGGCGTAAATGGCTTAAGCGTGTGACACCACCCACTTTTCTCTGAAGATAAAACAGCTCTCAGCGTTACAGATAGTAAGTCTCCTGCCATCTCTCAGTTAAACACTCTGACGACAGCACGAGACGAGACCTAAGTACATATTAGAAAGTGGTTATGAAGTAACACTTTACGGTAGAGGAAAACCTCATGAGGGAACCTGAATATGTCTACGACGAAATCAAATCCCTAAGACGGTGGTGTACTTACCATCTGACACATTGGCACTTAATCGTCTTCTGTGACAAGTGGGTGCTGTCGAAATAACACCTTTGCTTACCCCTTCTAGGACCCCTCCTGAGATGGCGTGAACATATTTATGTAAGTATGAACTGACATGACCAACATTAATGACGATTATAGTAAGGATACAGAAGAAGTTTTGGTCCTGCGAAGGCACTTATGAACGTCGAAAACTTACCACCGGTTCAGAAACCAGCCTTCTGAGAAAAACTGGCAAGAAACTCAGCCAGGAATCATGTACAATTCATCAATACGTAGTAGTAGTATGTTAGTAGGTAGGTATTAGTACAAAATAGGTCCTCCAAATTGGATGCAACATCATCCAAAAATGTATCAACCCTTTTAATTCACGAATGCAATCTTAAACCAAAATGTATTTTATTCAATTGATATATTTTTGCTACTTAATTATGTTTTCCTGCAAGTTTCCCTCATTAATCATGGTCTACATAATTTATGGACAACGTTGTTGGCATTGCGTGCTCAGATTTTCATTTCCCGGATACGGTTTTACAAGATGGATTTGAATTAAGATTACAAAATACTGAGATATTAAATCACTTCAATAATCTTGTTGTAGGCGTACCTTACTCTGTAATTATTATAAACTTTCTTAGCCTACTCTTCTATGTATCTTCTGGGATCTTGAAATTGTTGGGATCATCTTCACAAGATATCAGATTGTCCGGGCTTAGGAAATCAATCATCGTTATCAAGTTAAGCATCGGATTCTGTTCCACGACCCTCATCATCATCATCATAGGCCACTTCATCTTGTCAGATGATTGTTGCAGTACTGTGTCCTATCTCCTGCACCTTTTCCTCTGACTTAGCAGTCCACAGGCAGCACGGCATCTCTTGCCACATCTATCGCAAGTGAACCGAGTATCTGAGGATGACGCAGTGCTGGTTGTTCGAAGCCTTTTCTGCTTAATGCTTCGCAATGCTTTGACATCCCAGATGACACTACACTACATCGGCGCCATTGGATTCTTACATTGGCAACGCATGTGTCTCCAGTTCCTCATATCCACATCAAAGCTCTTCATATCACACTTGCAGAATTCTTGTACTGGACCGAATCATCATCATGAATTTAAGAGTAATGAGACTCTTTTCGGTGTAACCGATGCAACTCTTTCCATTGGTCTCTGTACAGTGCCATCTCTTTGACCTCCTTATACGTCATGAGAGACACCTTTTCTTTAACTTGTCCCATGTATGTTAGCCTTGGTCTTCCTCTTCCTCTCCTCCCTTCTACCTTTTCTTCTACTATGTTTACTGGACCGAATAGCGTAGTAAAAACCTTTCATGGAATGACAAGGAAAATCATTATTCCAAACAAAACGCTACTTAATCTTTGACCAAATACAAAGTGTAATATAATTTATATCAAATCCTCTGTGTTTCATTTGCCCTATTGTGAAACTTATGATACACCCCTGTTAACATTTGTTACTGTTTTATCTGCCCTTCTAATTCCTTATTGTTTGTTTGTACCATATTAAAGTGACTCTAAATGTTGTCATTGACCACGATTATAGAGGAAATTAAACTAATATGTGAGCAGCTTTTGTACACGACTTCTTCCGCGTAGTATATTCGTTATAGCAGATATAACGTGGTTTTATCCGCGTAGTTCCCGTTCCCATGGGAGTACAAGGATAGAATAAAGCCTATTTTACTTGCTGGTAATTTAGCTGTTTGGGGAAATATTTTTAAGATCGGCACAGAATATATACAATGCCAACAAACAAACAAATATTTTGTCTTTATAATACTAGTATCCGCGGCGTCGCCCGCGTTTAATTAAATATCAATAATTTAATTTTATTAACACTGTCCTGCCCAGGTCTCTCTGACTCAGTGATATTTTAACATTCTGTTAGTGATAGTTTTTATTTAAATCGGAGATTATTGGTTACAAAATCTTCCATCTATATAATATAAGTATAAATAGCCAAAGTCTACCCTGAACGAATATGTCAGATAAAAGTGAAACATTTTTTTTCAATCTGTTCAGAACTTTTGTAGTTATTAGTTACAAGAATAATACTTAAATGATACGTAGACATAAACTAGTGGAATCAACCAGTGAAGGCGAATAGGTAAATCATTAGTATTTAGCATTCACTACTGAACTATCAGCTTGCGGTTTCATATCCGTACTAAAATCTCGCCGATTTAAATCCATTCTTTTGTCTGATGGAGGTCAAAGTTTAAATCATAAATCCGGTTATACCCCAAAATAAATAAACCGTTCTAATTTCAGTTTTTAAGATCTTTGAATCATGTACAAATCGAGAAGGTATTTTTTGCTTAAGAGTAACTGTGTAAGCTATTGTGTGTATTCAAAGATCTAAATAGATTTATTATGCAGTACCGAGTATTGCACTGTTATCGTAATCTATACTCACTCACAATATTTTTATGAGATGTGTAAGTTCTTCACGTCAATGCTAGGAGGCGCTGCTCAAAATCTAATACGAATATACGGCGGAGGCACTAGTGCGTATACATTAGGAAAAGGTGGCAAACTTATGGTACTGGGGGGCTACCATCATCGGTTTAAGCAGAGTATATTAAAAATTAAACGTCAAAGCTAAAAGATCTTAATTCACGCTGCTTAAACGATCATAGTTGGCCCCCAGGTAGGATTGACGTATCAACACTGTGATATAAATAAATAGTATCGATTGATTACTGAGAGAAACCGATAATGCGAGTGTAGTTAGTGAAACGACGCACAAGGCAAACCGCTTGCACTAGTCTGTAGGGTGTACAGGAACGAGACCAGAAAAACAAGACTTAATTTTAATGGAAAGATAGCAAATGTTTGAAAGTACCTAAGATGTTAATGTTTTGAAAGAGATTCAGAGCTGCCCGACTGGGAAATGTAGCTCCACCTTACAGAACATCACAAACAAATAATCCTGCGCTGAGTAAGGTCGCCAGTGCTCAGGGGAGGAGTAGACGTGGATTCGTTGCAAGCAATAGCTGTTATTACTATCTTTGTCTATTTTTTGGTGAGGGGAATTAAGGCTATCCCTCGAAATATGCTGTTTTTTTAATGTGTAGTTTTATTAATTTAGATTATCTAGGTCAGGCCTATAGACTTGACACCAGCGATCCCTAAAAATCCGTTCTCCACCCATCACACCTTTTTTTTTAAAAAGAAATTCTGTTCCTTGGATGAAGACTTATTTTAGCTGTAAATATATTTTATTGTTTTATTTTCCATCCCAAGTCATAGTCACAGTAGAATGCAAGCGACAGGTTTAGTAGGTCGACAGTAAAGTAGCCTAACCTAGCTAACGTCATTACCACTAATAGTCTGCCTATTAAACCACCTAAGATTAATATAAGACTTTCCTTTGAAACCAAATAAAAGTATCTAATAGATACGGAATCTACGGAAGACATTTTGATAGGGTTTTAAAAGGACTTCAAGCAGTTTTAAATGTGGCCAGTTTAGTTAACTAGAATCGATCTAGTGTAAATTTAATTCGCTTATATAACTTTCTATATTTTTTCTTTTTTCTTCTTGCCAATAATAACTAAATTTGTTAAACAGTAAGAATTAAAATAATTTGAACAGCGTTCGGCAAGATTACAAAATATTCAAAAATGTTTACTTTCTGGATCTGTATCTGGGACTTCGTAAAACAATGTTCTAAAATATCCTAAGAATATTTGTACCTTAGAACGGTAATTTAAGAAAAAGATATTCAAATCATAGTATCAGTCAGACGAAAGTGGTTCACACAAACTCTAAAATCACCTATTATTTAACACGACGTAGGTAATCGTGTAATGACCACTAGTGCAACATTAGCGACCAAAACGATTTGTCTTACTGTACCAAAATATTTGGCCAAGTCACACCCAATTACATAACCTCCAAATAACCAACATTAGAATGATAAATGACACTAAAATCATGAGCACGCGCAAAACTAATAAGACGTATTTTAACTTCATCTACAAATGTATCTCTGCCCTCAAATAAGCTGTTTGCGTTTGAAATTAAACCTTATTCGCTATTAAAAAGATTTGCAGTTGTATTAATATTAGTAACCTTAAGTTGGTAATGACTAACATTTAGTTTTGGTATTGTATAAGAACGCCGCGGGGGTGTGAGTGGTGCTTCAATTTTAGGGGTACTTTACATTCTATTGATTACCCCTATATCTGTATTTGAAACTTTCTTCTAACTCTCACGAGTTACGTTCATGTAATTGTGATGTACCTACTTATAGTGTAAACACTGGTTTAACTTATATATAAGGAATTAGAAGCAAAAGGTAGTCATAGTGAATTTACTGTCAATCGGCTTTCAGACACAGGCAGTTCCGATACAATTTGGAGTAGCGAAGTAGCATTCTTCAATATCTTTGAGAACTATCAGTCCCAGTCGCATATAAAACATCTTTGGCAATCGTTGCAAGGCTATCTAAGAACTTGTTTGGCTTAGGTATTCCCTGTAAAAAGGGTTGTGATGGCCAAATGGCAGTCACCCACTGTGTAAATGAGGTGACCAGCAACTTTGGTTTGAATCAGACGTCGACCCCAACAATGTATGGGATAATGGCAGTGGGATAATGGTTTGCAATCGCAAAACTGTATCTGTAAATACTATAATACATCTCCTATACATACAGAAGTCATAACCACTGGATCACCAAGTTAGGAAAGGCATAGGTATATCTATAGGGTATATCATAATTTAACTGCCACAGTTACCATCCTATGCAAATAAAAAGCACTTTGAATCTCACATGAAGAAGCTAATCCATAGTATTACATAAATACAATTATTGCTATAGTTAAAGACACAATCCTATTTACTAATCTGCCGAAATCGGACCACCGTGTCAACTTGTACCCAAACTGCCTGGGGCGTAAGGAAAGAAGTTACTTTAAATTATAGGACATTTCTCATAAAGCATTCACTAGTAAGCTAGCAAGCATTAAGTATAGTCCTACAAAATTAAAAAGGCTAGAGAAGGCGCTGTCAAAATTGCCGTCAATGGTTCACCGATGCTATATTTAGTACCAATTTTTGTCGTGAGCCTTCTTAAATTGGTGGTATTGTATCGCAAATTAATGGCTACACATACGTTACTTGAAATATTCGTTGGCTTTCTCTTAATTGTTCTTGGAGGATAATTTAATATTAGTATTATGTATTACTACTAGATAATTACCTACTCCTTTCATTCGCCCCGCGGTTTCACCTTCGTTGATCACCGAATAGTTATAAGTGAGCTCGCACTTCGCCTAAAATAACGATATAAAGTGTATGGGAATGACATATGTCATTTCCATACATTTTGTATCGCTTGTAAATACAATTTTTCAAAAGTTTAGTTACTTTCGACTTAGAAATGAGAAAACGTGTGCAAAAGATTTGCAGTATCTTATTCTAAGATGGAATGAAAAAGTTATGGCACCTTTGAGAAATAATTTTGCAAACAGCTTTTAAAAAATGGCCGATTATCCAGTTGATCACTAGACCAACAGTTCCGCAGTAGGCCTGCGGAACACGAGGTCCTGGATATGACCCCTGGGTCCGTATTTTCACAGTAGCAGCCTGGAGTCTAGATTACTTAGTGCCCGGTTTATAGCAATAGGCTCACCCCTTATTACATGGGACTTAAACATAACAGGCGTGAGCACATTATGTATGTAGCAATACGAAGCGCAAATAAAATAATTATGATTGAATACAACACACTCATTAGAATCTCTCTTAGTTCTTGTCTTATATATAACAAATGTTGCAGTAGTGAGATGTTCTGATTAGACTTCCACAATAGGAAGTAGCGAAGACTATGAAATATAGTGCTATTAAGTTCGGGTCATTTCATACTTGGAGTTAAATTCGCTATGATGTAACACCACACCGACAAGCGAACAAAGATTCATTTTAATTATTAGCATAAGTCATGATATGACGCCTGGTCATCAATCAGCAGGCAGTTTATGGTTATCAGCTGTTCATGCTTACTAAACGCTGTGTACCTTTATGTCGTAACTAGCTAAGCCCCGCGGTTTCACCCGCATATACTTGATTCATATGTGACTTAATTTCTCGGAAAATATTTTTTTCTTTTGAATTAAAGTATATGTTCTCCTTGTAAAATCAGCTATCTACCCGTTAAAATCAGTCCAGCTGTAGAGAACAAACAAGCAGACATACATACAGGAAAGTATTGTGAGACTCGAGATAGTGCCTCCAACGCAAGAAAACATGCGGTAAAAAAGAGATCACCATTATTGCAATGAGAGAAGAAGTCAGCGCTGCCAACTCTACGTATCTTTACGTAGATCTACGTATTTTAGTACTAACTTCAGTCCCAGAATCTACGTATTTTTTAACAAATTTGTAAATTAGCTCTCATTAGGCTATAGCGTCGCGCAAAAAAGGTTTATTAACGTTCCTTCATAAGTAACGCACACTCAGTTCGCAAGAAAGTACTAAATACGTTTGTTTTTTTTTTATATTTCCTATAGGTACCCAACCAAGAAGAAGATTATTGCGACCAATCTTATGAAACCTAAACTAAAGCAGCTTGATGAAACTACACGCTGCTTCTTAAATCTGAGTTGGCAGCACTGGAAGAAGTTGACTAGTACCTTTGCCTTTCATTGTGATGCCAGGGGCCCAACCATGAGCTCTTATTGCAATGTTAATTCAGTTGTGCGACAGTGACAGATGTATGCACGTCACATACATCTGTCTCATAAATGAGTGAAACTATCATGGCAATAAGAGCTCATGGTAAGGCCCCAGAACGGTTTTGTTGAACAGATTAAGTCTATGCTTGCATAATGTCTTTCCTACAAGTCTTGTGTGAACTTTTACCAACCTTGTTTAGCGAAACACCTAATTTAGTGGTGCAACGAAACATTTTATGTTTCCAATCTATTAACATAAAGTACAAATTATTTACTCTACGCTTTATTACCTGTGAAACACAGGCTGTGTTGTTGTTCACTTTAATACTTATTATGATCACAACTATGTAGTTATATGATCTGAGTTCTTCAGCGTTATAGTTTCAAATTAATTTTGAATTTGATACCAGGAAATATTAGACACCAGCTTCTGAAAAGAATTCATGTTATATCTTCGGAACCTTGCCTACAGGGACTCCTTTTATTACCTAATATATTTTAATTATTAGATTATTATTATTTTTAAGTGATAGATAATATCATGTATGATAATTATGTCATGTAACTGAGTAATAAACTTTATTCATGTTATACATACATTCATGCGTATGCTCACGCTTGTATTCCCCGAAGGGGTAGGCAGAGGTGTTGTAATAACAACACCTACTTTTCACCGAATATGATTAAGAGCCAAAGTGACAGATGGTGAGTCTATCGCCGCCTCAGGCTCTATACATACGGCTTTGAATTATTTCTCAGAAATATGCAGCTTTCCTCACGATGTTTTGAAACGTGGTGTGACACCATTGCACATTAATTTTTAGAAAAACTCATTGGTACAGGCCCCGCTGGGATTCAAAGTCAAAGTCAAAGTCAAAAATATCTTTATTCGATTAGACTTTATACAAAGCACTTTCAAATCGTCAGAATGACACAATTACACAGGATTATACATGCTACCGCCAGGTTCGGAAGGTTGCTTTTACTGAGATGAACCTGGCAAGAAACTCAGTAATTACTCTTTTCAAGAATATTATACAGATTTAAAAATACAAAATAAATCACTCAAGCAACTATAAGCCCATGGACACAGTTCAAATGCTCAATTATCAAAAACTAAACTATTACAAATATTTGTGAGCAAGGCAAATTCCAACAAGTCAAAGCAAAGATAATTATTAGTCTCCTAGATGTGCACGTCTATCTTCATCCCATATTCATATTCAAATTCAAATTCAAAAATATCTTTATTGATTACAACAAAGTACTTTCAAATCGTCAGAACGACATGATTACACAGGATTACATACAATGTTGGGGTCGGCACTTAATTCAACCCGATGTGGCTGATCACCTGATGTTTATACGAAGCGCTTTATTATTATTATTATGGGACGTGTATACATCTGTCATTGTCACACAGCTGAACTATCATTGCAATAAGAGCTCATGGTTGGGCCTCTGAAACAAACCAGTGGCATTAGAAATGTGCCACTCATCGTTTAAAGTATAAACGACCTTAACTTAATTACAATACAAGGCATATTTAGATGTGTCATCTAATTGACAGCGTGTCATAGGTCACATCAAATTATGAGACCAAAATAGCTGCATCTCTAGAAAGGCTAACCTATTGAATACCACTTCACTTTGGCATTCAATGTGTTAAACAAATATTGTGATACTTATAGTTTATCATACTCGAAGCCCTGCTGATGTATAATCTTGGCTTTCCAAAATTCCACCCTTAAGAGGGTCAAATGGGGGTTGAAAGTTTGTATGTGAAGTCTTACTGCCAGTCAGGCAAAGCGGGCACTAGCTAGTAATCTCAAACTTTATCAAATTAGCAAGGTGTTTTATTATGAAGTGTCAGCGTAGTATATGAATCTGTTACTATCTCTTCAGCGCGCATTCTTATTATGTGAGGTTGAATTTCTTCACAAAATTAAAATTTCTTCACTATAATAATGCTTGCCATGACCGTAAAATTCGTTAAATATTTTTTGACAAACAAATCATCGCCTTTCAAAGAAACAATTTTATTAAAATCATCGTTGACAAATACTGAAACTGGAACCCGGATGTCTACACTCATCGCATTTATTTGATTTTTTTAAATTATGTTCACTCAGTGCGATTTTATCCGACTTCAAGAGCGATTATTTTAAAGCCATCTCCCATAAACCTTTGATATGTCTCATGTCGTATAGATACCTAAATCACCCGCGCATATAAAGTTCACAATATTCTCCACCAACTTAAAATTAATATTAACCTCTTCAGAATGGTTATAATTCCGAAAAAAAAATTGTCTAATTCGATTACGAATGGTACATTCTTTATTTGAATAGTCTAATCGAATCTTAGGAGATCAAAGTACACTGGCTGACATTAGCGCAGTGTATGACATATTGACAAATTGTATGTTACAGCGAACGTAATGCCTTTGTTATTATGACCCGGCCGCGAACAGTTAACGAAGCGGATAAACTGTTGATATATCACCGATATACGTTACGTAACTGCGCAAGAGTTGCGCACTATAGAGGATCAATGTTGTTTTAGTTTGATTATTGCAGTAATGTCAAAGATTACTTCTTCTTATTTTAATGGTGGCGACGAGCTTGGGTGCAGCTATTCCGCCAATGTCAAAAGATTACTTCAAGATTAGAATTACACCGTTTCTCAAGTGTCATGTGTCAAGTATGAGTTAAAGAGTCATCTGTCAAATTGAGTGTTATTAACCTTAGGTTGTTTCGAATTTCGAACAATCTTTATATAGTATTCATTGCATTAATTGATGCGGTGTACGGTAAACTAACATGTAAGAGATGAATTAAACATTATTTATGACTGAAAAATTCATATTATATTTATAGATAGCAGCAAAAAGTCTATGTTTTGTAATATTCTGTAACAAAATCGTGACCCGAAGCGTAACGAGAGAGGGCCGCTTCTTCTTCTCACTATAATTTATATCTTTTCATTTTTGACCGAATTCAAAAAAGGAATAGGTTCTCAATTAGACTGTATTTTTTTACTTCACCTTAGAAAAATTAAGATATTAATCAGTATTTTACTGATTAATTTCAGTTCGGACAATGACATCTGTGAGAAAACCGCATAAGTCTTAAATTTGCATTATTTTATGTCAGTATTTTTTGTAATTATTTTTGATATAAATTTTATTAAGGACGAACTTAACGCCCACTCAAAAACCTGACATAGCCTTATATCGCAAGGGATAGAAAGAGAGAAGGAAGGCATTTGCCCAGCAGTGGGATAGCAAACAGCTAGTAATAAATTATATTATTTAGGAATCTAGGCTGAATATGAATCACAGCCCCAATAACGTTATTACACAATTATCCTTATCTGTATCAGAACAGTGCCATAGTTATGATACATTTCGTAACGCAATCAATCAAGGTATCTTATCGCATGTTGACAGCCATCCTTTGTAATAGCCCATTGATGGCTGTAGAAAGCTTTTCTATCAACTACATGATAAACTTCCATTATTTATTATCTGCGTGTATATTTAAAACATGCGTGATCGATACCTTTGTATTAAGGCGAAGGTCCGTCTTAATCCTTAGCCGATATATTGGATTTCCTCAGTTTTAGCGTCCGCTCATTAACAGTGTACCCCAGCGGTTTGTACCAAGTAGTTTTTTTTAACACATATGTGCCATGATTATCACACCATGAGCATTACGAGTGGCAGCGTTTCTCCACTAGATGGCGTTACTTGCTAACAATTACAAAATTTGAGTCATCATTTCAGCCGACAGTCGCCCACTGCTGGGCATCGGCCTCCCCCAACGATATCCACGATGACCGGTCTTGTGCCTCCCACATCCAGTTGTGCCGTGGTGTGGCGGCGTTAGAATACCACTCCCCCTCTCCTCCCGTGGGCGCCGGGGAAATCGGCTGAGGGATTTCTGGAGGGTGGGGAGCAGCATCCTCCTAGTCAAAGCAACACCCTACTGTGTTCGCCAATCTACCTCCCAAGCGTGGCGATTATTGGCATCCCCCCCCCTTTTCTTGCACACAGTCTGAATGAAATTTGAGTACGAGAACCTAAATAGCGCAATAAGAGTCGAGTATATTGTAGTATATATACTGGAGTCGGTGTTCCCCAGGATCCAGGTCCCTAGCTCATCCCCCAGAAACGACCAAAGCTGTGTTGCTTTGTTTTTAAGTTTAAGCTTGGCTGGAAGCCCTTGGGTTACGCCCTTTTGTCCGGTTAAGCAGTGGAAGTAACTCCCCTACCAACTGCAAGAGACTATATAGTAAAAAGAAATGCGTGGAAGATCTTCCCTTTGCATGATCACTTAGTGAAAAGTAGGTGTTGATTTTACAATACCTTTCTGCTTACCCATTTGGGGACCCTTCTGGGATGGCGTGAGCTTTTATTATAAGTCTATAGTGTGTGCAGGGGCGTGCATTGTATTTTCAGAGGGGTAGGCATAAACAACAAGTAGGTAGGTAGGCAGGTTAAGTACATACCTATGTGACGCGGCGTAGGTACATACGTCTATACGGTAACACATACGAACATAAACACACACATACACGACACGAGTGTATTCAGTGATCACAAATTGTAACTTCTGCTTAGCTGCTTATATGCAATGCGCGCCACTGAGTGTGTGTATTTAAAACCTTCAGACGCATAGACCCCGGAGGATAGCTACTTACTATCCAACCCTTGTAATTATATAATTCTTCATTTAAGGCTTCCTCTTAACAATGCTACACTACTACTCAAAACACCGTGCCACTATCGTTACAAAATTAGTAATCTATTACAGTGGGCGTATTACTTAACAACACATGCATGTAACGAAAGCCTACTTAATTTCGCTACTTAATATTTAAGATTATTCTATGTTAATCGAATCTTTACTCCTTTAAGAGACTAGTATTGAATTATATATATATAGCTCTATAATACTCCTGTATGTATTGAGTATTTATTGGATATAATGTATGTATTTATGATGATTAACATTTTATATGTACCTGTGGCCTGTATGCCATGGGGGTAGGCAGAAACCACCGTTAGCCACATGCTACGACTTTTACATACTTCTTTCGCTTCATCCACATTCATGCATCTTTGACCTTTCTGAAAAATACTAACTTTTAATAGAATGTATTTATTCTTACTATCTTCATCCATTTTTCAATTACCTACTTTCTCTTCTGGACAATAGTACTTTGTCTATAGACAAAGTAACATAACCCTCACGCTTCGCTACTACTAGCAAAACAATACAAAACGTACGGGAATGACATATGTCACGTGACTGATTTATGTCATTTCCATACATTTTGTATCGTTTCTATTAGCGCAAGCGCGATAGAATGTTACTTAGTCTAGGACTACTGTACCCTAAGGTTGCCTGGAAGAGATAGCATTAGCGATAAGGCCGCCTTATTTATTCCAGTCTTACTAATTTTATTGTTTTTTGTGTATTTCTGTGTTAGTGGTGTACAATAAAGTATCATATTATTATCATCTTTAAACAACGGCGGATCCAGGAGGTGGGTCATGGGGGTCATGACGCCTCCCTGAACTGGTTTCAGGACTTAAGTGGACCACTTATTGAACATAATTATTTTATTTATATATTTTGTCACCATACAGATTTTATAACTACATGCCTTTACATTAATTAATTCAATATAATATAATAACTTTGTATGGTGGCAAACGTTTCGGAACGAACGACTATGTGACCCCCTCCTGGCGCCAAAGCTAGATCCGCCCCTGTCCTTAAGTGTAACGTGTTATTTTGCGTAGATTTTTCCCACAGCTCAGTTCGATTGCACTGAATTATTTAATCAATTGATTTTGTCATAGGGAATGGTGTATATCCGCCCACGGAGTCTCTCACCCGTTTATCTTAATCTAACTTTAAGTAATAATGGTTCACTTAATTGGTTCAATTATTTACCTAACGCTTAATTTAATTGCGATGTGTTTTGTTGTTGCTTGATTTGGAGTTGTGATCCTTTATGCTTTACTAGCGGACGTCACCCGGTTTCACCCGCGTTCCCGTGAGAGTACGGGGATAAAATATAGCCTATGTAACTCGCTGATGATGTTGCTATCCATTGCTGAAAGAATTTTTAAAATCGGTCCTGTTCTTTGTGTGCCGATTCGTTACACACAAATCTTTTCTCTGTATAATGTCAGTAAAGTTATTTTTAGTGAAACCTATTTATATCGATTTATTACCCCCGAAAACTCCTACATACTAATTTCAAGAAAATTATTAACGCTACTTCCGCGATTTAGGTTTTTTATAACAATCGTTTATAGGTATTAGATGTATAGTTTCTGACCTGTAGGCCTAGACAAAGTAACATTCTCTACCGCTTGCGCTAACGCTAACGATAAAAAATGTATGGAAATGACATAAATCAGTCACATGACATATGTCATTCCCGAACATTTTGTATCGTTTCTACCAGCGTAGCGTCAGGATTATGTTACTTTGTCTACAGGTCCCGATCCATCGTCGATAGCTGACCTTGCGTTTAGGGTGGCTCAAAATGTTTTGATACTTTTACGGAGGCCCGTTGTGGTTGAATCCCAAATATGGCGGATCAACACATTTCGAGCCACAATAAACACGCGATCGAATGGCAACAACGATTTAACAAATACCAATACTTGGAGTACGGATGAATATTTTACAATACGACCAATACCGATAAATATATTTTCAACATAAGTGCAACAGTCATTAAGGTTCAATATCAAACGTTCATAAACGAGAATTTACTCGCTTGTCGTAAAGCTTCTAACCCAATTCATTATTGTCGTATTATAAAATATTACTTAATAGGTCTTTTCTATTGACTGATAGATCAAAGTAGTTTTGCCCACATTCCGACGTGTTGCTCCATTTCAATCGGCAATAAGGATTTAATTATTTGCAAATACTTACTAGTTATACATAGTACATAAACACTATCAGTGTAGAAATCAATCAATCAAACTATATAACAAAAGTCAATAAAATCTAAGTCTGCCATTTTGAAATGATTTCACGACAAATTTACATAGTAAGGTTCGACAATAAAACTTAAGTGCAGGAATTTCACCCCATGTGCTTTACGGTGAAGGAAAACATTGTGAGGAAACCTGCATGTCTGAGAAGTATTCAAAGATAGTGTATAGTGACTGAGACGGCGATGGACTCACCCTCTGTCACGTTGGCACTTAGTGATCTGCGGTGAAATGTGAGTGTTGTTACAACAACACCTCATAGTGCCTAGTGCGAGATTTCTTAAAATCACCGTCACAAGTCACCGCGTCGACGTAAACGCTGATTTGTATGGGCTCACAATAGTGTCATGTTTAGGCCGACAGAGGCGCTGTTTCGATCCCATATAAATCTGCGTTAATTTTGACGCGGTGACATGTGACGGCGGCAGTGAAAAACTCGCACTAGGCACTCTGATTACCCCTTCGGAGATGGCGTGAGCAAATTTCGAGACAACTTGATCTTAAATTCAGTTTTTCTCTTCTACAATACATCTCTCTCTATACAGTGTTATCGGTCATGAGAAATCAATTTGACTATGAAGTTCTAGTGTAAAATTAACGCGAGATATTCTCGAGATATTCGATTTTTTCATCTATACTAATATTATAAAGAGGAAAGATTTGTTTGTTTGTTTGTATTGAATAGGCTCCGTCACTACTACACCGATCTTAAAAATCTCTTTCAGCAATGGATAGCTACATCATCAGCAAGTAACATAGGCTATATTTTATCTCCGTCCTCCCTCGGGAACGGGAACTACGCGGGTGAAACCGCGTGACGGTCGCTAGTAGTTCAATAAAACAAAGTCATAAAAATATAAAGCTACCTGTATGAAATAACTTAATGATAAAAATATTGAGTATCAAGGAAATTAAATAATCGCTACTTATTTCAAGCCTATGCGACAGTCGCAATATACTGCATAACATTTTCTCTGCAATGCAGCGCGCAGTTGTTTACAAAAATACGGCTCTATATCAGCCCGGAGAGGCTGTTATGGGCTTCAATCAATTTATAATCTGTACGAAAATACGATATTTTTAAATTATAAATGACTAGCTTCCGTTCGCAGCATCGCCCACGTTTTACAAGGTATTCCTATTTTAACTCTATTACCAATATTCTGAATTCTATTAGTAAATGTTTTTTTTAAATCGGACCAGTAGTTTCAAGCCTATTCAATCCAAACAAATAAATAAACAATCAAATCTTTGCTCTTTATTATAGACAGACATATCTTTATTATAGATATAAGAAGATAAAAATTAATTTCTTCCATCATGTCTAAAACTGTAAAGAGAATTAAAATGTGTTAAAATAGTACATAATCCAATAGCTCGATTCAAAATTTCTCAGTAGATAGAGTACTGCTCACGACACTGTACTATGTGTATTGTGTAAAAGTTATACAATAGCGAAGGTATTTAAAGCTGCAAACATATTTAGCGATAAGCAACTTCTCTATGTTATCAATCATCGGTATTTATCTGCTGAATAAATAGATAATTACTATAGACAAATGGATTAATAACTCGGATTGGATTGGGTCTAGCCGCCTCCAACCGGTTTAGATTCAATTATTGGTTATGATTTGAATATAGGTGTATGCAACGCCGTTAGTCGTTTGAACATGCTTCCACGTAATTCTTATTTGGGGCACTTATTCAATGTTATAATCAAGAATAACTTTATTTGAGTAGGTACTTATATGATCTTAAATCAGACAAGTTTTCCAAAAAAATAAAAATTAATCTATACATACTTATGCTCACGCCTGTATTCCCCGAAGTGGTAGGCAGAGGTGTTGTAATAACAATGCCCACATTTCACCGAAGATGATTAAGTGCCAACGTGACAGATGGTGAGTCTATCGCCGTCTCAGGCACTATACATACGTCTTTGAATTGCTTTTCGGACATATGCAGGTTTCCTCACGATGCTTTTTTCACCGTAAAGCATGTAGTGTGAAATCACTGTACATAAGTTTTTAGAAAAACTAATTGGTACAGGCCCCGCTGGGATTTGAACTTGCGTCGCTTACGTAGCAGGCGACTGCTCTAACCCAAAGGCCACCACGGCTCTCAAAAAAGAGAAGTAAAAAGAAAAATAAATGATAAAAAATAAAATATCACTTACAATTTGTGAGTTACAATAAGACACAAAGCTTTTCTGAACAAAATGAGATGTTACCGTTAACATGTAATGGCCTGTAAATGCAAAGATTAGAAATGAACCGGCTACCCCGGGGCGGCGTTTACTCGCTGATGTGTTACAACTTACAGCTAACTTAGCTAACAGTCACTTAAGTTATGTAACTAACGCGAATTATTTTCACTTTGCAATTTCATTTGTACGCTCGCTTCGGTACTGATATTAGGGAGCAAAGTGGCAAGAATTTCCTTGAATCAATAATTTGATTAGAAATAAACACACTCGTCGTCGAGTATCGGTTTTAAATATACGAAACTGAACCTTATCTTCTATGTATTATGTATCAATGTCCTACGACTTAAACCTACGGTCGTCGTCGAGTTCGACGCTGAGAAACTAAGTATAGGGTTTGACATGTTCATATGTCGCTTTAACTTGCGTTATAGAGTGGTTCGAAATTTTGATACAACACAACTCGAGCCACGCTACAACGCCAGGTCAAACGACGACGTATGAACATTTGCAAACCTATACTTAGTTAGGGTACTGTTGTTTCATAGTATTATATGAATGTGACACTCGAAAGTGAACCGTAACATAACATTTGGCAAGCAATACCTTTACACATTATGTAAAGAAAAAGTAACTGAAAACCGCATTATATGCAGCCAGCAACAAGACAAGAATCAAAAAGAAAAAAGGCTTAAAAAAGTTAATCTTTACAGATATATAAAAATGACGTGTCTGTTTGTAATTCCAAATTAATTAATGCATATGGAAGTATACATGGTAGGTACAAACATAAAAAAAAAAAAATCTCTGTCTGTCTATTTGTTTGTTCCGGGTAATCTCTGAAACTGTTGGACCGATTTTAAAATAAAAAATTCGTAGTAAAAACGAAATTATAATGAAATTCTAAGTAGCACTTGTTGTTTGTCCAATGAGGCTAAATATTAAATTTGCAGAGGATCTAATAAATTATAGCAAAAACTGACATCAGCATAGCTAAGGCCTTGAATGCAAGAAAAACGGGACCACGGCCGTATGACTATGAAAACTTATAAATCACGATTAGTTTCAATTTCACTTCCATACCGATTTTGCACAGCTGTTAACCTGAATATAAGATTACTAGCGACGTCTTTACAACTTAATACATGGCAACTAATGACTGGTAGTGAAGAGGAAAAAATGATTAATTGATTTTTTCGCTCTCACTCAGAGTAAGGCCAGTATCTAGGTATTTTTAAATTATACAAAACTAGCTGTGCCCCGCGGTTTCACCCGCGTAGATTTAGTTTCATACTTATGGTCGCGGAAACCTTATATTTTTAATAAATAAAAGGTAGCCTATGTCCTTTCTCAGGGTCTAAAGATTGTCTGTGCCAAATTTCATCAAAATCGGTTGAGAGGTTTAAGCGGGAAAGCGTAACAGACAGACAGAGTTACTTTCGCATTTATAATATTAGTAGGGATTGTACCTAATTGAATTTTGGGATACAAACAGCGCTCTTACAGCCTTCGGTTTTAATGTGTATTTACGTTAACTGCCTGCGTAATTTTCTCATTTTGTATGGGAACGTTAAAAAGCGCCCCAAGCGGCGAGTGTTGGAAGTTTTACACCTCCATACAAAAAAGTGCAAAACGCAAGGTCAAGCGACGACGTTCGAACATGTCAAAATATATACTTGAGACAGTCGTCAGCGTTGCTGTGAAGTTACGAGTATATCCCCGGATCTGGGAAAGTGTTATCGGGTTATACTCGTATCTGCAATATCAATAACTAGCGGATGTCACGCAGTTTCACCCTCGTAGTTCCCGTTCCCGTGGGAGTACAGAGATAAAATATAACCTATATTAATCAGTGATAATGTAGCATTCAAATAGTGAAAGAATTTTTAAAATCGGTCCAGTACTTTTTGAGCCAATTCATGACAAACATACATACAAACCTTTCCTCTTTATAATATTAGAATAGATATAGATATGATGGCTATAACAGCTTATGGTATCTAAGATAGGAATAAGGAATATTAGTCAAAAATCACCGCGACCCATTGCTTCATTATTGTGGATTGTAATCCCATTCTCCCTTTCCTGAAGTCGGTTAAAAACAATATACAATCATGACGCTCTCTCTCCATCTCAGCATATATTTTACCAACAGCTCATCAGCGACGAAAAGTGAAGATTTCACATGCATGCGGACGTTTTGTTGGTGAAATGTATTCAATCACGCGAACGTATCAAAATAAACACAATTACATTCAATAGTGCACGTTCTGTGCCAAATAGTAACGAAAGAAAGTGACACTGCGGCTTTTGAATAGCCTAGATTTATCATTTTAATCTCGCTTTTTAGGCCATCTAAAAATACTAAGTGTATATTACTCTTTTGTTATGATTCCGCTGAACAAATTATCTGACA
This sequence comes from Watsonalla cultraria, assembly GCA_964035505.1. Lineage (NCBI taxonomy): Eukaryota > Metazoa > Arthropoda > Insecta > Lepidoptera > Drepanidae > Watsonalla > Watsonalla cultraria. The sequence continues at coordinate 2,623,250 of OZ037715.1, forward strand.
TGTAGTTACCAAAGAAAGTAGCAGACTTGTGTACATTTATTACTAAGTTCGTGAAGCAACCGCATTCCTGGTATCTTTGTACCTATGAATGAAGTGTCTGTTTGTAATCCCAAAATAACAGCTTTTCCGCGAAACGAAACCGCGGGGCACAGCTAGTATAAAATATATTTTTTGTTTTAATGAATTGTACAAGATGCCTGGCTAAGTTTCTTGCCGGTTCTTCTCAAATGCTAGCTTCCGAACCTGGATTTTTTCCACGTTCATACGCAACCTGAATGGGATTATAAACTGTCAAAAAAAACTGTTGTTTAAAGAGTTTCAATTTGTCGTTATCCTCAAATCGTTTTCTCAGTAACGACTATAATAAAAACCGATGACGTACTCAAACACCAGTAAGTTATAACAGCTACGTATGTTATTATAAACAAGTCTGTACATACTTTCGCTGACAATAATTCAATAAACAATTGGTATCTGTCTTCGCAACAAGAAATCAATTCACTTGCCCGCCATCCCCGGTCATAGATCAAGTTAGGTAACAGATGCGCCAAATTGCTAAAACCTGTCCGCATTGTAAGTACTATTACTACACACCAATTTGTATTCAATTGCGTATTTACCTATTTGTCAATGACATTCACGAGCAGTTAAAACGACTGTTACAAGACTCTTTTAGTTTAGATGTACACGTATCTTAGATTAAAATTTGGCGGTGTCTAATTGTGTTTCTGTGTTACTGTTAAGCTGGAAACGGCCTCAGAATAAAGGAGCGTTAACGTATACATTGTTTACAGAAAACGTAAGTATTTTTAATAGGATTGATTAATTGAGAATGAGTGTCGTGAATAATATTTAAATTTTATTTAGTAAATAGCACATTCTTCACATTAGAGGATATTTTCTAGCTGTATTATTAAAAATACCAACAAAATAAATATATTTTAGTAAATAATAAATAAATATAGCTATTATACAGTTCAAATCAATCTAAATCTTCTTCTTAGTAGTAGGCGAAAACTGAGAGCGTACGGAAATCTAATCTTAAAAGTTGTTCTACATTAACTTGATCTATGCCACGTTTTTCTGCCCACTCTTACGTAGAGCAACATAATTCGATAATAGTTCGGTAATTGTTAGAAATTGGTACCGACGGGTGGTTAGTTTTGGGGATCATTCTCATCGTTGAATGAATGGTGGAAGAGCAAAAATCATTGAGACCAGTCCTATTACGTGTGCGAGTGAGTTATTTAAAGCCAATAAATAATATACATATTTTTGGATAGAGTTTGTAATTTTTTTTTTGTATTTTGATATAAGTCAAATGGCACTGCGAATTTGTTTGTAAAATATTACGAAATTGCTATAATGGTATCATATCATCAGTATAATAATCATGACTCTTGTAAGTACTCTCTGATAAGGTTCAATTTTGTATCTTTAAAACCGACACTCGACGACGAGTATGACGCTAAGATTCCTTAGTGATTAACGCGACTGTATCGCGTTGTCAAATAATACTTAGTTTGTAGGAAAATAGAGGAAAGTGCATCTTTAGCGTGTCTTTTGGTAAATCCCAAACACATTAGGTATCCAATTTTTACAGGGCTAGAATGTCCACATATAATTTTTCAAAAATACATTTTGTACGGACCCCTCGCACATAATTCCACCGAGCTCCTCCCAATTTATCTAATTTAAGTGGCTTGTTCACAAGATTGCCTTAACATAATGATAATGATATAGCAGCCTATAAATAAGGCTATATGTACACGTAACGTACACTTTGGAAAGAAAACGTACATGCTACCACTGATTGCTTTATTTACCACTTGGTGACCTGGGGCCTTACCATAAGCTCTTAATGCCACCATAGTTCCACTGTGTGACAGTGACAGACTTATACACTGCATATACATCTATCTCATAATAAGAGTTAAACTATCATGACAATAAAAGGTCATGGTAAGCCCCTGGTCTTCCACACCCAACAAACACTTCTTGGTGGAGTTCGTGGTCTTAATAATCACCGGTTACGCAAGTTATAATAACAACGGTTTATACAATGCCCTAAGTACCTATAGGTCTTAAAATATTTTTATTGATTTTGTATGGGAATGTTAAAAAGCGCCCCATGCGGCTGTGTAGTAAGTCTCCATACGTCTCCATACAAAAAAAGCGCAAAAACGCAAGGTCAAGCGACAATGTTCAAACGTAACGTAAACCCTAAACTTAAGGCACTGGTCCCGTCATGAGCTATGAGCGGGCAACGTAAATAGAACGGACACTACGTATGTTTTTATTCGCCTCGCGCCATACATATAGACAGAGACAGACTCATAAAATTACTATTGCGTATACAAGATACGCGCCCACAACTCGTGAAGGGACCTTTTTATTTATTCAAACCTTCATAAGGTCCCCGACCGCCCTGGGAGAGGCAGGTCGGGGTAAGTGGGATTTTTCCTTTAAAACTCCCCCGGTGGCCATCCTCCGTTCTTCATCATGGCAATACGAGGTCAGGGTATGCAAACAAACGGACAAAGTTGAAAACACGAATACCTGTGTTATGGTGAAACCGCAAAAAACAAGTAGTATTGTAGTAGGTAGTTATTTCCTGTTGGTAAAGTATTCTAAGTCATCATCTTTTAATAGAAAATAGTATTGCAGTCAATTAAAGCCACAAAACTTTCTTGACCAAACCATAAATCATTTCCTTAGGCTTTTTGTAAGACACCGGTTTAATAAAAACAAATAGTAACTTACTTGCTTTCTTAATAATGTGTAATCTAATAACATTTAAACATCTCGTCTGACCATCAATTCGAAAACTTATAAATTAACGATAGAACTAACTGACCAATTTACGATATTTCATTAGTATATAATTATTTTACTTTTACTTTCCGATACGATTTATATTATTTGATTTTACAGTCGTTCAATGAGTGAGAAATTTGTGAAAATAATTGGTGCTCTATTAAATCAAGCAAATTAACGAATTGAAGTGTCTGTTTGTAATTCTAAAATAACAGCTTTTCACTACATCCATTTGAAAGTATACACGCGTTTCGCGTAACCCTAATATTTTTTTGTAAATAAAAGTAGCCTAAGTTACTCATTTTATCACCAGTTACCCGCCAGTGAAAGTCCCGTCAAAATCGATCCAGTCGTTTCAGAGATTAACCGGAACAAACAGACAGACAGACAGAATTTTTAAATTGGCTTTTCTTGTTTGTATCGCATATACTTGCATATGCATTTCGTGAAAAGGTGTAATTATCGTTATAAAATTACAAACAGACACTTCAATTTTATTTATCTGTATGTATAGATAACAACCATACTGCGACCAATAGCAGCGAAGCATCAATGGATTCTTTTATAAAACGAGAGAGATTATCGCTAAGTGCTTACTTAATTAACATAGTTTTTATTGTTTACTAGCTGTTTCAAACGCGTAAATTTTGTTTCATACAAACTTTCATCCCCTATTTTATCCCCTTGGGGGTAGAATTAATCAAAATCCTTTCTTAGCGGATGCCTACGTCATAACATCTACCTGCATGCCAATTTTCAGCCCGATCCGTCCAGTGGTTTGGGCTGTGCGTTGATAGAACACTATGTCAGTCAGTCACCTTTGATTTATATATACGAGTATTTATAGATAGGTTAATACTACGCGGGTAATCCCGCGAGGCACTATTTTTCGCATAACTTTAATACTCTGGGGCTAGTAAGTAATGTTACAAGTATCATAAGCAACAGTAGCTATTTTAGTAAATGATAGTTCAAGGGGAAGAATATTGTCTTGTTTGCCAAGCTTTAATGAAAAACAATACTTTAATATAAGTAGTAACGTAATTATTTAATGTGCTACAAAAAAACACAACCACTTACGTTCTCGTGCCAATTCTTAGAAAAGGCTAATGTTTGTAATAACGCCCACGGAAATCCATTTCATTCACAAATACAAATGGATTTGGCCACTAAACTCCTTTTAGAGTTCACGTGATTGGCAGATCAAAGAAAACAGTATAAACCAAAATTGACGGCCTTAAGCACCTGAGGTTAGTGATCTCCCACGAGTATACTAAAGCTACTATAAGCTCCATACTGTATTGATATAATGGTTTAAAAATACGCTTTATTAAAATTTTGTGAATCATAATATGAATTGCGCTTATGTGACCATTTTGTCATTTCGATGATGAATCATATTCGGATCACATTATGATTCTCCCAAAGAGGAGCTCGTGGCACAGTTGCTATTGCGCATATGATTCGATCAGCGAAGTAAAGCAACCATACGCCTAGCCAGTAGTTGGATGGGTGACCGCCCGAGTTCCCTCCGTGCTTCGGAGAGCACGTTAAGCCGTCGGTCCCGGTCGCTAATTTAACATCTTTGGCAATCGTTACAGGTCAGTCGGAGGCCTAAGAAAGTCTGACAACTGTTAACCCAGATTGTCGATTTTCCTCGAAAAAGGGGTTACGAAGGTCAGATGGCAGTCGCTTCGTATAAAAATCAGGTGATCAGCCACATCGAGTTGAATCAAGTGCCGACCCCAAATACATGGGATAAGGCCAGGGAGATGATGATTATGATTCTCCCAAAGTGGCCTTTTTAGTCCTACTGGGTTGTTCGCCGTTTCTGGTTGTAGAATAAATTCAAAACCATTAAAATATTATGTTAGACGAGGAAGCATTCTAATTCGACGCAATATCTAATGAATGTATTTACAGTTGTCTTGATTTGTTTGTTTGTTTGATAATATTTTGACGTTTGCTACGAATCAATTAGTATAGAGTTCCGGTAAAAGCATTGTTACATAACAGAACCAAATATAAGTAAATATAATGATCAAATGTTTGGACCACCGCGTCATGAGGTTACTTACGCATTTCATCCAATTAAAGGGAAGTCTCATTGAATTTCACACAACCGCAGAAATTGCATCACGGAGGAAGTGTGAATGAAATGTAATCTTAACAAAGATACGATCTCTTTACGATACATAATACGAGCACAAAATAAAAATGTACAGAAAGTCAGCTCTGGCGAAATGTTGCGTCCGCGCATGCGCTTACTTACGTTCCTCTCTTTTAGTGTCAACATGACAGATGTCACGTTGACAATTAATCTTCGGTGAAAAGTGGGTGTTGTTATTACAACACCTCTGCCTAACTCTTCAGGTTTTACAGGCCTAAAGCTACTTCTAGAACTAGTTGAACTTATTTACCTCTCCTTACTATAAAAATATGCTATCGGCTAATTGTCGCCTTCTTAATTCACAGTATTTTTGCACGTAAGTAAGCTATAGCGAATAAGTATGTAGTGAAACAATTTTCTAATTAAAATTAAGCTCTGAAACAGGTCGTCCGATTTAAAGGGGACTTTCACTGGCAGATTACATAGAGTAACTTAGGCTTACTTACAACACGGTTATTACGGTAAAAAAAAACAATCAAGTTTCATGAAATTTAGTCTACACGCGTCAAACCGCGAGGCACAGGTATCCAATAAACTTGACTTGACCCAAATATCCAAAATACTTTTCCCGTAATTTTCTTCGAATTTCAACATTTCTTAACCAATGCAGAAAGCCCTTCCATTACCTTTCTATTTTATAACAGCTGTGGCAACTGTCTCTCCAATGTCGTCAGGTGAGGGCGCTAGCATCGCTTTTACCAGTACATTCTCTATGCCGATAACATTAGTTCCACTTTCCACCGTCGAAACATAAATTGGCAGTGCAATGTTATAAAATACGTGGTCGTTATATCATGCCACGGTTTTTAATTGGTAGTATTTGACAGGCATTTACATTTAATGTGGGAGCTCAAAGATAGTCAGAAACAAACGATTTTAAAGATACCTTTGAAGATGGACAACGGAATTTTCCAACCAAAATCGTAATCTTAATGGTTTATGTATCCACGTTTCAGAAGGGCATAGTTAAATAACACCCACTCTATGCTTATGATTATGGTTACCATTTAAATAGATAGCTCTTTCAATGTATAATTCTAGTCTCCAGTCTGAAACCTAATTTGGCTAATTCGTTATTGAAAAAGGCGTCGTGACCGAGGGGTTTTGATCAGACGCAAGTTCAGATCCCAGCGGGGCCTGTATCAATGAGTTTTTCTAAAAACGAATGTCCAGTGATTTCACACCACGTGCTTTACGGTGAAGGAAAACATTGCATCGTGAGGAAACCTGCATATGTCTAAGAAGTAATTCAATGACGTATGTATAGTACCTGAGATGGCAATGGACTTACGCGCTGTCACGTTGGCAGTTAATAATCACTTAATCATGTTATTACACCTCAACCTATCTCTCGTAATGTATGTGCATTTATACTATAACCACATTACACCAGTTAGGTTTAAGTCCCACGTAATTGGGGGTGACCGTATCGGTATTGACCAGGCACTAAAGCACTCCGAGCAAATACAGATGGAAAAATCAATAACACTTTGCCCTACTTGGGTATCGAACCCTGGACCTTGTGTTCCTCAGAAGCGTTTTGCAACCACTAGACTTTTAATTTTTTAGCTAAGTACTTATATTATTATGAAATAAAAACATCCCGACTACTCCACATCAAAATACCTTCCGCAAGTAAAACATGAAAGCTCTTCATAACTAAATCACGAATTGCTTTGAAATCGAATGTCAAAAGCTTAATGTAAGACATCTCCAAACATGCAATTTGAACTTTCTTCTCGCCATATATGACGAGTTCCCACGAATCTGTACAAACATAAAAATTGTACTGTATGTGTGTGTGTTTGAATATCTTCACCTATCTATGCAATACCTCAAGACTCAAGTATAGGGTTGGACATGCTTAAAAGTTGTCGATATTCGATCGCGTTACGTTTAATTTCTCTGACTCGAGATGTGTTGATCCGCCATCTTTAGAACTCAACCGCAAACGGCCCCCGAAGAATCAATGTATTTTGAGCCACGCTAAAACGTAAGGTCATTTGTCAACGATTGAACGTGTCAAAACCTTAGAGCACAGATTTGATAAACATCTTTTCAACAATTTCGCAACCCCCATTTGTAAGTGGTGATATTATTAATTTTTCCCCCACTAGATTGTACTTAATACCTATATATAGGTACCCTACTTACATAGGCGACAATGATTTACGTAGAGTCTGAATATCTTCTAAGTCTTATGCAAACTATCCGCTGTATTAGATAATAAATATTACAAAAAACGAAGATCATGTTATACCACATAATATATTAATTATTATTTTCGTTTATTCATTTTCTTTATGACGGAACCAATTACGATTTCCTGCACTTAAGTTTAAAATTATTTAGATACTCTTTCCTGGATACTTTTTACACGCGCTTAATGAATGAAAATTACGAGCAAAGTCAAGGGTACTAGCTAGATCATAACGTGTATTAGACAATACGCCATACGATAGTTAGAGCATAACAAACACATATTGATGTGTATTGATGACAGTTGGCCAAAATGGTCCGATTGGATGTGCTAAACTTCGTGAGGTCATGACACAATGGGGAGCAAGGCTGGAGGCACACTAAGAGCATGATTACTCTCACTTTTATGGGACCTTTTCATAAAAATAAGATTGTAATAGTGTCTCTGACCAATCTATGGATTATTTAAAAAGTCTGCGAAGATTATAGCATTTTGTGTTCAGTGTTTTATTGGAGTGTTTGCCGATTCAGACCACGAGGTATTAGAACCACGGTCGACTACGATAATTTGGTAGGTTTTTTCGTAATCCACAAATTGAATAGTAGGTACCTACCGTAGCGTAAGAAAAATGACGTTCAATGAGTGTTCCAAATGTCCCCTATGTTGAATAAAATCGCCGTCTCAGGCACTATACATACGTCTTTGAATTACTTATCAGACATATGCAGCTTTCCTAACGATGTTATAACTACTGAATGAATTTAATAAAATCTATCATTAAAATAATGCTGCATGTAATGTGAAATTGGATATCCCTTTAATTTAAGATATCGCGTATCTATAGCTAGTTTATGTTCGCAATAGTACTTAAGAACCAATAATCTAAATGAATAGGGGTATGCAGACGATTCCCACTGAAGTGACATCAGTGATCTCATTACCATAAACAATACTTGTAACCTATTTAAAAGCGATCATTGCCAATAGATAGCACGCATTCACGGGTCGTTCTCATCAATTTGATATTTATTTCAAATTGCAGGATGATTGGAACATCATCTCCATATAGTATAGTTGTATACAGGATGCGTTGGACATATTCATAGAATATAATAATATCATAAGTAAATAAATCTAAAATTAACGACATATTTTTCAAGATTGGAACGCAACAAAAAGCGCTCGTGTAACATATTCCTTGTAAGAAAATTTGCGTCTGTCATTTGATTTGTTTAGCACCATGCAGCACCACACCTGTAGACTTGCAAACTTCAAGCATATTTATGAATATTTTCACACGTCATCGATCTCATTATTTGATTGCTCGATACATTTTATCTACTTATGGTTTGGTTAGGAAATTATTCTTCATTGACTAGGAACTACTCTATATTTTTGAGATCATTGTCTATATTTTTTTGATCTTTAATTCACTCATTTTAAATTTCAGCTTTGACGTAATATCCTTCGTTTTATTTTTGAAGTATTCATAGGCAACCTCAGTACACCACCAACCTAAATCCGTGTCACGTGGTTACATAAGTGTTGTTCAGACTATTGTGTCAGCCATGCTATCAGGTAATTAATCTGTGCTCCAGAAATCGATCCGTCTGCGTGTATAGTCTGCATTCCTCTGCACGAACATCGTTTCAAAAGTAACGCGGTGCCTAACCTAATTCGTGGTAGGTATCATAATATATTATTTGAATTTCTAATGGAGTTTTGTAAAAGATGATCGTTAGTTAGATGTCTCCATTCATCATGTCGCATGAAGGAGACTTATGTCCAGCGACAACTTTTAAAAATGAAAGTATTTTTGTACGTACATGTTGCTCAATTGTTTAAATGAAAGTTATCTTTTGTTGTCGTTTTTCTGATGTGACGAATATGAGCATCCTGGGGCCTTACCATGAGCTCTTATTGCCATGATAGTTTCACTCATTTATGAGACAGATTACAACTGAATTATCATTGCAATAAGAGCTCATGGTTGGGCCCCTCTTAGAAGCTTTAAGCAGTTGCGTTCGATGCCTGTCTTTAGCAGCACCTTGAAATCTTGTAGAGTTATTCTATACAGTCTATACAGATAAATAAAATTGAAGTGTCTGTTTGTAATTCCAAAATAACAGCTTTTCACTAAATGCATAGGAATGTATACACGCTACTGACACTAAAAAACTAAGTTTTAAATTTTCTCTGTCTGTCTGTCTGTCTGTTTGTTTGTTCCGGGTAATCTCTGAAACGGCTGGACCAATTTTAACGGGACTTTCACTGGCAGGTAGGTGATGTTCCAAGGAGTAACTTACGCTATGTGACGTAAACCACCCTTTTTAATTAAGATAGAATAAGATTTAACGATGTTTGCTGTTGTGAGATCATCCGACACCTGTAATAGTAACACCTGTAATCGTGGTAATAAAGTATTGCAATGGATTTAAGATTAATTAAGGAAACAATAGATGCGAGCAATACCAGATTTTCCCTTTCCGATAACAATGTTTCCGCAACACAGTAGGTTCCGAAAATACTGTTCACATTCAGTAGCAGACAGCACGGGTGTATGCAAGACGATTAATAACACATTATTTATTTTTATCGCATCTTTTTCACGCATGAATATATTTTCTGGTCCACACTTGACTTTGGACATTTGCGCGATTACTTCTTGTTGCAGGAAATGCAAAACTAAAATTAGAAGAAAAACTTTGTCCCATTAAAATTAATGTATTCAAATAGAGATTTCTTTTAAAAAAAATGTCAAAAGAATTGACAACCTTTAAAACGTTTTCATATTATTTATTCTCTGTCCATTAAAGTTCGTGCTTTATGTAATGGAAAACAAGTATGTGTTTCAAATTAATAATTCCGTTAGTGGGGTATTCTTAAGAAGTTGGTCACATATCTGTGATGGACCAAGCTGCTTTTAAATTACAAAAAAGGATATATATTTTTTTAATTACATCATAATTTTAACTTGCTCTAATAATATCACCAATTATGTTAGTATCACCTGCGTAGGAACTGCCCTTTTATTGCTTTTGACTTAGTTTAGATTAAAAAGAAAGTTTGATTAACTGAAACCTAACATTTTTGTGAATTGTTGAACCAATAACGAATTTGTTGAACAAGATCGATCTGTCAAATAATGTGTATTAGAAAATAACAAATGCGTTTATTGATTGATTTTAATAATAATAAAATAAAAATAAAAATAAAAAAGCCTTTTATTTCTTACAGCTTATAAAACAAGAAATTAGTTTAGATTAAATTAGCTTATAAACAAATATTAGTTTTATTTCTACTTAAGTTTGGTTCCTAAATTTAATTGTGTTAGTTTTTCTGAATCCTATACTATTATACTATTAATGTTTATTCTGTAAGAACTCCTATATAGGTGAAGGCCTCCTCCAAAGATAGCCAGTCCTCTCTAGATTGGGCTATTTCAATCCAGTTGGGGCCAGCTGTTTTTTTGATGTCGTCGTCCCAACTAGCTACAGGTCTACCTCTCTTTCTTTTGATTTTAATATAATAATGCTTATCGATACCCTTTTTGAATATCACACCCTTAACGATTAGTTAGTAGGTTAGTAGGTTTGCAAATAGTCAATCATCACGCAAACAATTGTCGATCCATTTATCATTTTTGCGGCGACCAAGTTGTTCGAAGGCTTTAAAACCTTAAACAACTTGGCTGCCGCACTACCGAGCATGTTCTTTCGGTGGCAAACAATAAGGCAATTTAAAACACTTAAAGTACAATCGTAAATACCCAACAATTTGCATAGATTTTCTTACAGATACAGTAACAGTTAGATTCTGGCCGTTGTCGCAATGTTGGACGCATTACGAAACATTTTAAGCGTCAATGGAGAATAATAGGTTAAGTAAATATTACATGAGGCCCACGGGGATTAAGTTTAAATTAAGAAATACATATAATATCTCTCAGCTTTGTGCGAATTCATGAAATTATGTGATATGAGCGATAGATTAATCTACAGACTCGTATTTGCGATACTAATGATGTGCTAGTCTTTTATAAGTCTAATACTATAACGTCATCTATATACATATGAATAAAATTGAAGTGTCTGTTTGTAATTGTAAAATAACAGATTTTATAAATGCATGTCAAAGTATAAACGTATACGGTACTGACATAAAAATACCAATGTTATTTTTTTTTCTTTGTCTGTCTGTCAGTCTGTTTGTTCCGAAAACTCTCCGAGGCCAAACCTATTTTGGTAGGATTTTCACTGGCCGATCTCCGAAACGGTTGCACCGATTTTAACGGAACTTTTACTGGCAGATGGCTAATGTTACAAGGAGTAACTTAGGCTACTATTCATTTAAAGAATATGAATGTATGTTAATATAAATCATTCTCACACATACCCACTCCTTTTAGATGGTTGAACGTGACTTTTCACGTCTTCACCCAAAAATATCCGCATTGTATCTTGTCAATCTTTCACCGCTCAATCATGTTTACTTTCAAACATGTCTTAGAAGCATACATGCTTAGAAGCTTATCTCCATTAACCTTATCACCGAGTTCCTTTCTGGATATTGACATACCATAGACTAAACCGCCATTTCACTCCCAACCATAAAGTAAAGAGCAAATGTGTAATTGAAGGTACAGATGGTGTTAACACCATAGGTGGTCCTGAGAGAGAGTCGGCTCTCAACTTGAGCCCACCGAAGGGCGATACAATTCCATTGTCAGTTGTAGATTCTAAACGACCTTTTGATTGGTCCAAATTGAAAATGATAGCGTGAAAATGACAAATGAAAATGAGTTATTCAGTTTAGGCCAGGGCCTTACCCTGGTAAGGCACTGATGAATGTCGAATGTTTAACTACCGGTTCGGAAACTAGTCTTCTGAGAAGAACCGGCAAGAAAATCAGCTGGCACCTACTGTGCATTACATAGTAAACAATGATAATTACAAAAAAACATATAAAATTATTTTAAAAAAAATGTGGGATTAATGACAAATATTTTTATATGTAATAAATAACATACTGTGAAAATTATTTTCAAATCTGCTTTCCCCACATTTTATATTTCCAACTTCTGTCACGTTGGCACTTAATCATCTTTGGTGAAAAGTGGGTGTAGTTATTACAACACCTCTGCCTATCCCTCCAGGGAAAACAGGCGTAAGCATGCGTATGTAATTTCTTCTGTTTGTTGTTCGAATTAAAATAGTAAAGTAACTAGTCATAAAAACGCTATGCGCCTCTCACGTACTCATTCAAACATTTGGCAATGAAAATCCTCTCTGCACTGAGTACCGTGTGTAAATCCACAGTAATCCCATGGTATAAAGTTCAAATTATACCAACAAAAGTTTGATAACAATGATTCATTCAAAGCAGAAGTGCAGCGAGATGCCTATCTTTCTATTTCGAGTGTCGAAGTGCGAATCATCCAATCAATTTGTAGGTCAAGAGCTTAAGGTCTTTAAGAAATTATATTGTTCTCCATACTCGTGTAGGTTTGTTTTTATTGCTTTTACTTTCTTATATTTAAAGTATGTAAGAATAGGTTTTTTTTATAATATAAAGGTTGCAGCGTAATTCTCCTGACAGGCTTACATTTGGAAACGATGGTAAATTATCCTAAGTTAGCGTAAGAGAAATGACGGTCAATAAGTGTTCCAAGTGTCCCTTATGTTGAATAAAACTTTTTGATTTGATTTAATACCGTCCTATCACCAAACAATAAGGCTGAGTACTTAACTCATCCTGCCTGCCGGTATAATCAAAATTCAAATATCCTTATTTGGTTACACTTTTAACAAAGCACTTTATAAGCACTATAAAGCTACATAATAATGCTTTTTAAAATGTTGAGTAGTACAAAATAAGTCCCACAAAATATATAAGCCCATGGAAGGACCACAGCCAATACACAAAATATCAATTTAAATTCAAATATCTTTATTTGATTAGACTTTTAACAAAGTACTTTCAAATCGTCAGAATGACACGATTACACAGGATTATACATGCTACCGCCAGGCTCAGAAGGTTGCTTTTACTGAGAAGAACCTGGCAAGAAACTCAGTAATAACATTTAAAAAATTACAACTCTGAGTAATACAATATAAATCATAAAAAAATTATATATATATATAAGCCCATGGACACAATTCCAGTGCACAAGTCGATAAAAAATATAAAAACTAAAAGTAAATACATACAGAAATAGAAAACAAGCTAAGAACTAATAGTACCTACACGTCACATACATCTGTCTCATAAATGAGTGAAACTATCATGGCAATAAGAGCTCATGGTAAGGCTCCAGGACCTGAAGACAAAGTAAGACTATCCTCACGCTTCGCTAGAAAACAATACAAAATGTATAGGAATTACATGTGTCACGTGACTGATTGATATCATTTCCATACATTTTGTAACTTTTCTATTAGCTTTTTACTTTGTCTAGGCCAAGTTCCATTGGGATTCTTGCTTTGCTTGCATAGCAGGCGCCCGCTCAAACCCCACGGCTACCACGGCTTCTACCACTTATCGTACTTACTTTTATCAATAAACTACCGGTAGCTCATAACATCAGAGTGATGCGACGTGAGGCCAAACACGGCCCCTTTCACGAGCTCACCTATGCCCCCGCGCACTGCCTGCTTGATATGATGCGCACGAACATTTTATATCATCTTTCCTATAAACATGCACTTCACTCAATATTATATTACTGACACGTAAGTCAAAATAGAAACACTGTGTAATATCTAAAAGTGATTTTAATTCTATATATTTCCTTGATAAATATATGAAATCAAAAGTATAAAAATTTTATGAAAATGATCATAGTTGTCCCCAAATATTTAAAACTAGCTCGAAGAAGAAAACTTCGCGGAAATCGGTGCCTCTCGGGATCGTGCCAAGAAGGATGGCTGCATTGTCAGGTTGAATAGCAATGCTGATTCTCTAAGTGAGAAAAGCCCCAGTCCGCTTGACTTTAGTTAATTTAATGAATTAACTACTAATACTTAAGTACTTGTAAAGACAACATGTTTATAATTTTTTTTTAGTTACCTCAAACCTTCCGGACATTATTTTTAAAAGAATATAAGAATATCTAGTATAATGCTATACGAGGAGTTACATATTATATAGATATGCTACTATTGTTAATCAAATCAAATTAGGGTTCCTAGAATTGTAACCCAACATGACAAAATACCTATACTTATAAATTGTTTTCTTACTATAATCTTTTATCGCCATCACTCCACTGTGTGACAGTGACAGACTTATACACGTCATATACATCTATCTCATACTACTCATCAGCTTTTCAAAGAGCTTGCACGTCGTCTGGTAGAAGCCTCTCGTGACAAGAGAGCTGGGGCTTTTCTCGCTCAGAGAATCAGCATTGCTATTCAACGTGGCAATGCTGCCAGACTTCTTGGCACGATCCCGAGAGACACCGATTTGGGACAAGTTTTCTACCTTTAATTAGTTTTAAGTACCTTGTTTATATAATTAAGTTTTTATTGAATAAATGAATTAATTCTATCTCATAATAAGAGTTAAACTATCATCGCAATAAGAGGTCATGGTAGGGCCTCTGGTTCGCAGTATACAAGCTTTCGTTTGGGACTAGATGGCGTTGTGTGACGTACTAACATAGCTTTCTTTTCTTGTAATTCAAGAGTTCCTAGGAAATACAACCCTAGTAAGAGTAACCTGTGTATTGACGCATGAAAAGGGATCACCATACATTTTCTAAGGCTAGTATTACACACATACTTTCTAAGGTCGTTGTGCAATGCGACGGAAGCACGGGTGAGTACGGTCAACATCGCAATAATAAGCGATTCAGCTGACAGAACTGCCAACAGGCAATTTTAATGGCTGTTATGATTATTGAAGGTATTGTGGTAAAGGGTTGCTCTATTCTGTCGGCTACAATGTATTTGATTGTTGGAATCGAGTTTCCTTATATCAATTTGATGGGTTTTCTAGTTTCTTGTATTATTTTCAAATAAGTATGGCCTAGTTGAGTACAAAGTTTTAATACTTATCTAAGTATGGACCAAATCGCACATTTACATACTTATTGAAATATTCAATCGTATTTATTTGAAAAGATAATTTAAAAATATATAAATAGTTTCGAAGCTTGGCATTATAAAATTAATGTCTGCTTAAAAAATCTTGTTTTCTGAATACTACGATTTATTTTTTATGAAGGTAAATTGGACAACACTACACAATTACAAATGCATAAGTTTATGTTCCTACGTTCGTTTCCCTCGTCGACACAAGCCTCTCCAAGTACACCTACATCGGTGGAGGGTCTTTGTAACAAACCTTATTCCCTTTCTTCTCAGACTTCAGGATTTCTTGACGTTTTGGGATCGAACCTCGATAATAGCAGTAATAACAAACACTTTTGCAGACACTACGCCCAGAGATCCGCCACTATTGTTACAATTTGACGACAACAATGATTTATGTGTAACGACACGCCCGCTCCACAGATGCGATATTAATCTCATCGTTCAACATGCACATTACAACACTATCATTAAATTTAAGACCCTACAATTAAATCATTAACATCATTAGCTACCATCTACCTAATAGCTTTCAGCTATCGAGTTGCTAATACAGGAATTATTTGGATTATTTCAAAAACATATATTTAATACTAGCTTCAGGGTTAATTTTATGGGTGTCCCGGAGAATCCTAATGTTTTTTAAAATTAAAGTAGGTTAGTTACTCCTTGTAAAAATAGCTGTCAGTGAAAGTCCCGTTAAAATCGGTCAAGCCGTTTCGGAGATTAGCCGAAACAAACAGACAGACAGATACATTTAGTGAAAAGCGTCTATTTTGTAATTACAGACAGACACTTAAATTTTATTTATCTGTATGTATGTATAGATAATAACAACTTTTTGCCACTCGTGTGGGTGTATCGATGTTGAAGTCTTTTCTAAATATCGCTGAAAGAGTTTCTGAATCCAGTGAGTTATTTCTGGGATCGCCTTGATGGGCATGTTCAATGGGATTTAGTGGAACAACATCTATTTTGTTTACTACCTCTTAGCAGTTATTTTTTTTTCTGTGGGATTTCCATCTTGGATACGCTGCGAGGGCAGCGGAAGGGTTATGGCGGACTCGGCTGAAACCCACGGGGTTCCTCGGGGGTCCTCAACGCTTTTACTGAGGGGAATGCGGTCGCGTTTACAGTCAATTAATCTAAGGTACTTTTAAAATGACGTTCGATGAGTGTTCCTAGTGTCCTTTGTCTATAGTAATATTATAAAGAGGAAAGATTTGTATGACGCATTGGCTCAAAAAGTACTGGACCGATTTTAAAAATTATTTCGCTATTTGAATGCTACATTATCACTGATTAATATAGGCTATATTTTACCCCCATAATTCCACGGAAACGAGAACTGCACAGGTGAAACCGCGTGTCGCCCGCTAGTGTTGAATATGTTTTGAGCTATCATGATCATATCAATCATCTTCTCCATTAAGGTCAAATTTGAAGCACTCATAAGCCAAAGAATTGTATGAAAAGATACATGAATGACGGCGAAGCGAAAGAAGTATGTACTCGTATATCTACCAAGGGATACAGATTATTTTTATATATTATTTTTTATTTGATTAGATTCTTAAAAACAAGTGGCAAAACCAAATAACTCACCGCCCGACCCAGGGATCGAACTCAAGACTTCGTGTTCCACAGTAGCATTTGCAAACAGTCAAATAAGTCAAGTCACTCGAACCGTAGTGTTACAATACTTACAACCAATGACGGAAGTACACGGTAGTTATTGCTTTACTAATTGCGCCGTCCAACTAACCGACTGACTAATATGACTAGAATTTATTTACATCTCGCATTGTGATGTAACGACTTTATTTATTACTCGAGAGCGATTGACAATGAGCCTTGTTGACTTTCTAGTGCGGGGTTTTTTGAAAAAGTCAATCGATGTATTTTTGAAGGTACGTGTACTTATTATAGGGCGAGTGGCGCGTGCTGTTACGAAGTAAATCACATTTTATACATAACAAACATATTGTGTAGCCTTACATATTGGAATAATTTAAGTGGTTCAAAAAACTGCATGAAAATATAGTGCTCGTAAGGTACCAAATCATAATTTATTTTAATTAAACGTAACAGTAAGGTCACACCAAGAGCTTTACGATAACAGAAAATATCGAGAGGCAACCTGCATATGTATGAAAAGATATTCAAAGACATTTGTAGATAAAATGCCTAAAGCGGCGATGGACTCACAATCTGCCACAAACCAACTTTTCGGAGACTCTCCTGCGAAGGTCTGAGCTTAAAGCAACAGTGTTGGTCCTGGTAAGGCACTAAAACAAATATGCTCTCAGAAGGACCCCCGTAGGGTTAAGCAGAAGAGAGTAATAACAACACCAAAATTTCACCAAATATGATCAAATACCAACGTAACAGTGGGTTAGTCCATCGCCGTCTCAGGCACTATGCGTGTTTGAATGTTTTCCTTCACCGTAAAGCACGTGGAGTGAAACTACTGTACCTAAGTTTTTTTAGAAGAACTCATAGGTGCAGGCCGCTGGGATTAGAACTTGCATCGCTTGCGTAACAGGCGACTGCTCAAACCCCACGACCTATTTTATGTATAGTATAGTAAAGTAAGGCATAAATTCGGAAATTAGTCAACAGAAAAGTACCTAATAAATAGTTTTGGTAGAAACAGGACAGGTATGAATTTAGTAATACCATTCCATTCACCGCTGAACTAGACTTAAATAATTATAGATCTTTCCATTGATACAGCATCATCTAGTCAATTGAATGGCTGAGAACTTCCTACCAACACACTTTCACAAATAGACCTTACGTCTCTAAATAATAAATTCAATTTAGCTTGAGCTGAATTAGGCAATGTCAATTCTGTATTTACATAATGTGATCCATATGTGGCATTATATAAAAATGAAATAAATTACTATTATATGCAATTTAATTGTTATCCTATGTAGGTCAGATGTAATCCATTAATCGTAAATTATTGTGCCAATTATCTGCTCAATACATTATGATCGTATTATGCATACATGTTTTAATCAGGATATGGGTTGATTACATTTTGGATTGAATTTCTAAAGTCATATCACAGTTTAAATACCTTTAAGCCTTACAAGTGGTTAGGAAATGACACACACACACACAAAGACGCGCGCATCTATGAGAAAATAAGCTGAATAGGCGTAATGACAGTAAGAGGTGACACATTGTGACTGATTGCGTATACGTTATTCACGTGTTTTTCCGTTTATGAAATCCGAAAACGACAAATGTACAGTATTTTGACAATAAATGACAAAAAAGAGTAAATTCGTGCATTTCGGTGAAGAAAAACATCGTGAGTAAACCTGCATATGTCTGAGAAGTAATTCTAAGACATATGTATAGTGCCAGAGACGGCGATAGACTCACCATCTGTCACGTTGGCACTAAATCATCTTCAGTGAAAATTGGGTGTTGTTAATACACCTCTACCTACCCCTTCTGGGAATACAGGCGTGAGCATATATACGTATGTATGTAAATTTAAAATATTTAAAATTGACAACCCTCAGGCTTAATGGAGCAACCAAAAGCAGTCCTTATTTAAAAAAATAGGCCTAGATTCCTTACTGCTAGGAAATCTTATATTTATACTGTGTGTTATATTGTGCAAAACGGCCCCCTTTCAAGACGTTCGAGCTTAACACGTTCACAGCCCTATGATAAATTGTCTGACAATCTGACACATTCAAATTTGCATCCAGTTTGACATTGCAACTCCATAAAGAACGGGATGGTACCTACATACAATATTTATAAGACTTCTTCTACCTTCTATCCGCGTGGTATAATAAAATGTTTCAGACTGTATGTTTTGCCCCCTAAAAGGAGGAATTTAGGAAAATGTTTTTAAGGGAATATCTTCATCTCGCAAAGAACACATTCTCCAAATTTCTTGTCCAGGACCAGCAGTTTAGACTGGACTTTTATATGTAAGTCGGTCAGTCGAGACTTTGAAGATTATATGTAAAAATAGCTGTGCCCCGCGGTTTCACCCGCGTAGATTTAGTTTCATCCTTACTGTCGCGGAACCCTAATATTTTTAATAAATAAAAGTAGCTTAAGTTACTCTTTGAAACATCAGCTACCTATCAGTGAAAGTCCCATTAAAATCCATCCAGCCGTTTCAGAGATTACCCGGAACAAACAGACAGACAGACAGAGAAAATTTTTAAAACTTGGTGTTTTAGTGTCAGTAGCATGTATACTTTCATATGCATTTAGTGAAAAGCTGTTATTTTGGAATTACAAACAGACACTTCAATTTTATTTATCTGTATAGATGTATAGATAGAGGCAAAAAGGATACGAAAGTAATTGATGATTTTTTATCCAGACTTCATATTTCGCTGGGAAACTGCTGCCTGAGTATCAGATCAAAGCCTTCTATTTTGTCTATTTCGTCCAAGCTTTATTGAAATTGTTTTGTTTTTACGTCCGTCCGGTTCATGTAATCTAATTTTGAAGCAATTACTGGCATCCGATTGCGCTGAAATTTGGTATTAGGTAGTAACTGCATTGTGTTTGATACAAGGCCGGTAGACAAAGTTACCAAAAAAATTCCTCGCGTTTTTTGTCGTTATGAGAATTTATTGCTTATTTATGTGATTTAGTGATTCATAAAGATTCGATATTAATTGG
The DNA here is from genome assembly GCA_964035505.1 of Watsonalla cultraria. Taxonomy (NCBI): domain Eukaryota; kingdom Metazoa; phylum Arthropoda; class Insecta; order Lepidoptera; family Drepanidae; genus Watsonalla; species Watsonalla cultraria. The sequence goes on from OZ037715.1 coordinate 2,643,207, forward strand.
ATGAACCCCAAAAATAAATAAAATTAACGACAATAATTTTTAAAGGTAAGGGATTTTTTTTACATATTTATAATTATATATGTAGCACCAACCGAAGCCCAGGCCTAATAGCCAAAAAGTACAGCCTGTGTAAAGAGCAAGTGATCGAGTAGGACAGGAGACACTCAACATACTCGTACTTATAAATTATATATAGGTCGATAATTTAAATTCCTAGACTTTTGGAAAATGAAAATGAAAAATATTTATTCAGTTGAGGCCCTGGTAAGGCACTTATGAACGTCGAGAATTTACCACCGGTTCGGAAACTAGCCTTCTGAGAAAAACCGGCAAGAAACTCAGCCAGGCATCATGAACACATCATCGAAACAGAAACAGTCAAAGTACACTTGTGACAAAAATCCAACAAATAAGGATAATTACCCACTTCCCTAAGAATGTTTCATACGGAGCGTATGCAATTTTGTAACGTGAATATGATCAGATAGACGAACGGATATGAGTCGTAATACTAATCATATTGGCTTATTTACATACAAGCGATACAGATCTACGCTGTAGGATTGGATGTTAAACCAATACGCAATTTTTATTAACATTGGCAAATTAAAGTTATATAAGTAATATTTCAGTACACGTATGTGGTAATTGTTTATCATGTTATTCCAACCGTAATGCGTTACGTACTTAATTTAATTACATGTACCTTAACGACTGAGTTTTGGTAAGTATTATTTTGCGTTTTTTTACAATGATTTCAACTGTATGCACAGTACTCGGCGATAAATATTGCACATCGATATCAGGAATAAGACAATCGGCTAGTTTCGGCTTCGTGAATGTCACTAACAATTTGACATCTGTCAGTCGTTGTCGCCTGTCGGTCTTGAGACCTCACATCAAGTATGGTATAAATATATGCTTAACTCACATAACAACTATATCTATTATCTATAGATATATATATAGAAAAATAAAATTGAAGTGTCTGTTTGTAATTCCAAAATAACAGCTTTTTACTACATGCATATGAAAGTATAAACGATACTGACATTAAAACCAATTTTTAATTTTTTTCTCTATCTGTAGCTGTCGGCTTTTAATTTACTAAAAAAACATAAGGGTTCCGCGGGACACCCATGAATGATGATGATAATGATGAAATTAACTCTACGCGAGTAAAACCGCGGGGCACAGCTAGCTTTTTTAAATGATTAATGTTTGCTCAATGGAGCATGAGGGTTGTCTCTCTTAAAGTTTTTAACATTTACTCTTTTATTTATTGTCAAAGTAATTTCGATTAGAAGTTTAGAAAAATGTCAGTAAAACAAGTAAATGAAACACCTTACTGACATAACGTTGTGGTCGTTTATACTCGTAGATTCGCGCGTCTGTGTGCGTGTGTCATTTCAAAAGTTATTTTCTAGATTTGGTACTGCTTGTACATATGACACAGGCCAGCTACACATTTTTACACTTCTCGTCTCATCGTAATGGAATGGCAGCGAATGAAAATACTAGACTCATTCGTCATTCAATATCGTGCTCTTCTTTGAATAGGACAACTTAGACCATTCAGCAATCACAAGGTAATAAAATCATTATAATGTCAAAATTACTTATGTAAAGCTCTTCAGTGGTATAATTTAATAGAATCTTATGTATTAGAAGGCTAATTTAAAAGAGGTTTAACGACTTCATTAAAATAATACCCATAATTTCTGTCTGGATACTTATCATCAAGCAAAATCATTCGATAACTCGATTACATCGATCAAAAACTCTCGGTTACATCTCTACATCCGCCCAGTGAACTAAAGAGACACGTAATCGATTCCAATTGCCTAAATTCGATTCTTGAGTGTCAATCGATGTTTATTCCACTCGGATGATCATGACACCTTCTGACCGCGGTTTCGCAAATGTGTGCTCGTGTGTACTTCCCGATAAATGGGCAGAGAAACATAATGTAATAAATTTGACCTACTGTAAAAAAATATAGAGAGTACCTCATTAGTATTTATCATTCGAAGATAGAATCATTTTCAAGTTCTTCTCATATTTAACCACAATTTTTTTTTTTTATTGTCTATGAAATTTGGTATTCATAAGCTCACGCCTCTATTCCCCGAAGGGTTAGGTAAAGGTATTTTACTATATGTACACTAATATTATTAAGAAGAGAGATTTGATTGGATTTTTGTTTGTTTGTTTGCATTGAATAGGCTCCGAAACTAACTGACCGATGTTTGTTTCAGCAATGGATAGCTATATCATCAGCAAGTAACATAGGCTATATTTTATCCTCGTACTCCCACGAGAACGGGAACTACGCGGGTGAAACCGCGTGACGTCCGCTAGTGTACTAATACATCCACATTTCGCCGGTTATACTTTAAGTCCCATGTAATAGGGGGCAAGCTTATTACCATTACATTTCTCAAGCGATATATTTTGTATTTTTTAAATTGTATAATATTATTGAAAAGAGTAATTACTGAGTTTCTTGCCAGGTTCTTCTCAATAGAAGCAGCTTTCCGAACCTGGCGGTAGCATGTATAATCCTGTAAATTAATGTCATTCTGACGATTTGAAAGTGCTTTGTAAAAAGTCTAATCGAATAAATATATTTTTGACTTTAACTTTGACTTTGACATTAACCGGGCACTCTTCCAGATCTCGGGCTGCTATTGGGTATTTACAAATGGAGTGTCAATAAAATTTTGACCAAACCTGGGATCGAATACTGGACCAATGAGGCAGTGAATGGTTGTCAGACAATGGTATTAAGTAAAACATATACGCAACTTAATCATCTACGGTGAAAAGTGGGTTATTACAACACCTCTGCCTACCCCTTCGGGCAATACAGGCGTGAGAATATGTATACGCGACGTGTAATAAGACCAATCATTTCATATACGAATATATAAGACTAGCGGACATCATGTGGTTTCACCTGCGTAGTTGCCGTTCCCACGGGAGCACGGAGATAAAAGATATGAAAGATACTCAAGGTGAATATGTAGCTTTCCAATAGTGAAAGAATTTTTGAAATCGGCAGTATAGTTTTTGAGTTGAATTACAAACATACACACAAAAATACAAATCTTATGATAAATAATTTGATGATTAAAAGAAACAAGGAATTAATTATACAAAAAATAATTTACATCGACGAATATCATAATCGTTTCAAATTGGCTGTATTATCATATTTCTTATAAATATTAATTTCCTTATAACTTTAATCATTGTTCCTGATGGACATTTTGGATTGATTTCAGTTAATTAAGAAAACCAAATGTTTTTTAAAATTATTCAAAGCAAACTACGTTGAGTTTCTGTCTTTGCTAATAATAATTTAACCAAGTTGCATTGGCCGTGGTCACGAGCTGACATAATGAAAATTAGGCCCTGGTGCCTTACCAGGGCCTTATGAATGTCGAAGAATTTACCACCGGTTCGGAAACTAGCCTTCTGAGAAGCAAGAAGAAGAAGCAATATTTTGTAAAGAATCTCTGTTTCGATCAAAACTAATACATTCTACACAGTAAAGTTCAAAGAGCCATGGTGGCCTTGAAGTTTAAGCAGTCGCCTGCTACGCAAGCGACGCAAGTTCGAATCCCAGCGGGCCAATTATTTTTTAATACTAAAACCTTATGTGCAGTTATTTCACACCACGTGCTTTACGGTGAAGGAAAACATCGTGCGGAAGCCTGTATATGTCTAAAAAGTAATTCAAACGTATGTGTAGTGCCTGAGGCGGCGATAGATTCGCCATCTGTCACGTAAGCACTTAATCGTGTGAAAAGTGGGTGTTGTTATTACAAGACCTCTCCTACCCTTCGGGGTATACAGGCGTACGCATATTTTTGTATGCTAACTTCGACGTTTCGGCCAAATTGTATACGAGCTGACTGAAGTGTTTAAGATCCATATTTGTTATTCAAAATGTGTATGAGTCACTTAAGTTTAAAATACCAAAGACAAGTAAGTACTTAGTCTTCTTATATATAAAAATGAATCCCCATTCCCTTGGTCACGACATCACGCGTGAACGGCTGGATGGATTTTAACGGGACTTTCACTGGTAGATAGCTGATGTTTCAAGGAGTGGTTTAGGCTATTTTTATTTAAAAAAAACAGCGTGAAACTAAATGTACGCGGGTGAAACTGCGGGGCACAGCTAGTTACTTAATAAAAATAAGACCTTCACTACGATTGAACTCAGTTGTAAACAAATCGGGAAAGTAGACATCGAATATCCATTATCGAATTTCAATAGTGACACCGCAATGAGACCTCTTGTGAATTGAGAAACGATTGTGAATTCATGTGTTAGGTTTATTTCAAATACTTGAATATTATGTAAGATCACGCCCTGCAAAAGGTTCTCCCATGGGGTAGTAGGATCTACAACACTCACTTTTCACACAAGATAATTAAGTGCCAACGCGAATAAGTACACTTACAAAAATCAATCTCCTTACACTATATCTATATGGTTTAAACTCATTAAAATTATTTATATAACGAATTACATTTACAAGTGTGTCAAGAAACCGGGCTGTGTGAAAAATATTGACATAAAAAATAATATTGTGCAGTGACTTGTTTCCATAAACACTCAAAACGTTTTGCCAATAAAAAAGTGAGTAATTAAATTGTCATTAAACGCTGATAAAAATAATTTACCACACAGTAGTCGTTTTCGGGTTACAACATTTTATTAATGAGAAGTAATTACGCTTAAGTGTAATTGCCGAATTCAGATAAAACCTTTCATTACAGAGCACCCCTTAATACATTGTGTACTAGTAGGTTAATTTTACATCAAAGTTTCCGTTCTCAGATGAGAAGTATTGCAGATTATAAAATAGATAATAATATTATTAACTAGCTGTGCCCTGTAGTTTCACCCGCGTAGATTTAGTTTCATTGTCACGGAACCCTAACATTTTTGATAAATAAAAGTAGCCTAAGTTACTCCTTGATATATCAGCTACCTGCCAGTGAAAGTCCCGTTATAATCGGTCCAGTCGTTTCTGAGATTACCCGGAACAAACAGACAGACAGAGAAAAAAAATAAAACTTGGGTTTTCAGTGTCCAATTAGACGAGGTGTCAAACAAGGTGATCCTCTGTCCCCCAAACTGTTCACCGCCACATTGGAACAAATCTTTCGAACGCTAAACAACAATTGGGAAGAAAGAGGATTAGCAGTCGGAGAAAAGAAACTCACAAATCTCCGTTTTGCGGATGACATTGTTCTATTTTCTTCCTCGGCCTCCGAAATGGTCTTGATGATCCAAGAATTAAATGAGAAAAGCCTCGAAGCTGGCCTGAAGATGAACATGTCAAAGACGAAACTCATGACAAACAGCACAAAGCGCAAAATAAAGGTAGACGGTGAGGAGATCGCATATGTTCAGGATTACATATACCTCGGCCAAATAGTCTCTTTCCAGGCAAGACAAGAAAGAGAAATCACACGTCGAACAGAAAACGCTTGGAAGAGTTATTGGGCTATGAAGGACCTCTTGAAAGGAAAACTCCCTTTAACATTAAAAAAGAGACTGATGGACATATGCATTCTCCCAATCCTCACCTACGGTGCTCAGACATGGTCTTTGACAGATTATCAGAAATCCAGACTAGGGGTCTGCCAGCGAGCCATGGAACGTAGTATAATGGGAATCAGATTAATAGACCGCATTCGAAATAGTACACTACGTTCCAAAACACAAATCGCCGATGCTGGTCATCAAGCTGCTAAGCTGAAATGGGATTGGGCTGGGCACGTGTGTCGCATGTCAGACGAACTGTGGGCTAGGCGAACCACACTATGGATCCCTCCGAATGCGAGGCGCAGACGTGGCAGGCCGAGAAAAAGATGGCAGGACGAACTGAACGCCTTCCTGAAAAACTGGCCTGAGAAAGCTCTGGATCGGAAGGGATGGAAAGAGGGAAGGGAGGCCTTTGCCCAACAGTGGGACAATTCAGGCTCATAATAAATAAATAATAAATAATTTCAGTGTCAGTAGCGTGTATACTTTCATATGCAATCAGTGAAAAACTGTTATTTTGGAATTACAAACAGACACTTCAATTTTATTTATCTGTATAGATGTATAGATAGTCGATTTAATAATCTAGCTGAGTGCCCGCAGTTTGTGTACCATGTCACTTAGGTAATATGTACTGAATCTCGGAAATGTTGTATGTAGGGGGTATCGGGGGTAATAAACCTAGGTGCAGGCCCCGCTGGGATTAGAACTTGCGTCGCTTGCATAGCAGGCGACTGTTCAAACCCCTAGGCCGCCACGGCCACCAACACACGTTTTAAAGACTTGGCATTCGCATTCCCACGCCCTTCTGTTGTTACAGGGCTCATGTTACGACTATTTCAAGCCTTTACACTTCACTGGAGCTTTTCTATAAATAACCACAGAGTAAGAACAATGGGGTTACTATATTAAACAACTGCAAATTCCTTAGTGATTTTTATATGCGTTTGTTTCGTCTTTGACTACTTTGCTATAATGGTAGGCATTCGTCAAAACATACCGTACACAATACCCAATAGGGCATGCGACGTTCAATGGTTTGACGGCAAATTGGTTTTAAGGCATGTATGGAAAATTGTATGGTGTATTGTCGCGTACTCATTCATGCTCCATAAATCTTAAGTTATTTGTGGTTTTAATAACATGACTTTCAGTCTAGATTCCATAGGGTTAGTTTAGTTATCGGACTCTATTATTAGTTCAAACTTAACGTTTGAATCAAGGTACAGGGGCCTTACCATTAGCTCTTATTGCCATGATAGTTTCACTCATTTATGAGACAGGTGTATATGACGTGTATATATCTGTCACTATCGCACAGATGAAGTATCATTGCAATAAGAGCTCATAGTTGGGCCCCTGATTGACTCAAGACAGAAAAACTGAAAGGAAAATTGGTTTTATTTTCTTAATTTCGTAAAATTTTGGATAGCCCTGATAGATTGCATTTTTTGGCGCCGACGTATTGAAATAATAAGCGGATTGATTATAAAAAATCCCGTGTTGTAGTTTCTGAGAGTAATCTCCAAATAATTATAAATATGCTCACGTTATCCCAGAATATGATTCATTGACAACGTGTCAGATGGTGAATCGATCGCCGTCTCAGGCACTATACCTACGTCATTGAATGACTTCTCAAACATGCAGGTTTCCTCACGATGTTTTCCTTCACCGTAAAGCACGTGGGGTCAAATTAATCTACAATTCGAGGAACTATACTTAATCCGCGCGAATATATTTAATCCGCGCGCAGTAGCGCGCGGATTAAATATTCTAATATATATTAGAGTTTAATATATATATTACGGATACATGCATCTTCGGTAGGTATGTTATGTAGAAACGTGCGTGTTCTCAGGTTGACTTATGAGTCACAACCTGTCGTCCTTACACCGAGTGTCGCATGTCACGCAACAATATACTTAAGTCACTTATAATAAACATTACCCACTTTTTATCGGACAGGGGCCTTACCATGAGCTCTTATTGCCATGACAGTTTCACTCATTTATGAGACAGATGTATGTGACATGTATACATCTGTCACTTTCACACAACTGAATTATCATTGCAATAAGAGTTCATGGTTGGGCCCCAGGTTGCAAACGTTATTTAATTGGGTCACATTAAGATGTACCGTTTTACCATCAACGATCCCTATTTATAGGTAGTAGATGTGCCCCGCGGTTTCACCCGCGTAGATTTAGTTTCTTCCTTTTTGTCGCGAAACCCTAATATTTTTAATCAAAAAAAGTAGCCTAGTTACTCCTTGAATCATCAGCTACCTGCCAATGAAAGTTCCTTTAAAATCGGTCGAGCCGTTTCAGAGATTACCCGGAACAGACAGACAGACAGACAGACGGACGGAAATCAATCTCAAAATCAATTTAATTTATCTGTAGGTATATATTTAAACTTGGATATATAGCAGCAAGACAGATGGTAGGTACCTAATGTAAAATGTGAAGCTATGATCTCGCTTAATATACCAAATAAATGTAGATAGTTAAGGGTAGATGAAAATGATCCATAGTAGTTACAAGATATCTGCTAAAATGATCAGAAAGCTTATGAAGCGATGCCTGAATGACAACAATCTTTATATATAAAAATGAATCCCCATTTCCCTTGGTCACGGTATCACGCGTCAACTCCTGGATGGATTTTAACGGGATTGTCACTGGCAGATAGCTGATGTTTCAAAGAGTGTATTAAGCTAATTTTATTTAAAAAAAACAGCATGAAACCTAAATCTACGCGGGTGAAACCGCGGGGCACAGCAAGTGGCTTATAAATATTAATATTAGAACCTCATTTCTTCAATTAAAATTAGGTTTTTTGACAATATAATAGTTATGTGTTATACAAGAGTGCAAAGTTGCTTTTTAACCGCGTGTTCAATTTTGATGACCGAGCAAGCGAAGGATTCAAAATTAGAATCCTGAGCGTTAGCGAGGGAATCAAAAGAGCACGAGGTGAAAAATCTTTGCACTCGAGTGCAACACGTAACTTTTCATTCCACCTCAGCGAGGAAATGACTAAATGCAAAAAAAAGCTCATTTGCGCATTATTAACAGTTTCAGTCAATTCTGTTGGCGTCAAACAATCTTCCTCGTCGCTAGAATCATCACTCATTTTAGTTTTTTCACTTGTTTTCAAGTTTCTTGTTTTTAATATAAGGTTTAACAATGACGTGAAAAAATGCCGCGTAAAGAACCGCGTACAAAGCAAATTGAAAAAAAGAACACCAAGAAGGTTCCGAGTCTGAGTTTTTAACAAATAAAAAAAAAGTTGTATGATATATTCGGCACCATAGAGGTAGCAGAAATTGGTTTAATGTTTTTTAAAATTCACAAACTTAGTGCATACGATGTTCTAAATTCAATTTACTTTATCCTCTAGAGAATAAAAACGGCTTTTCCACTCAGATATTGAAGATTAAAAATACTCTTTCCGAGATGGTGGGATGAAAATAAACCTTTTCAAAACATTATGAGCCCGAAGGTTTGTTGGAATGAATGTATAGATGTGTGTTTGTTACTCTTTGACGCAAAAACTAAGTACCTACGGAATAGATTTCAATGAAACTTTACAATAATATAACATACCTACACATCAGAATATCACATTGGCTATTATTTATAAAGATATTGTGTGAATTGTTCAAAATATTAAGATAAGTCAAATCCTCCGCGGGCACCAGCTGGTATGCAATATAATAGCAACCTTTGTAAAACTGTTAGAGCAATACTTTAGATGTATATTGCTAAACTATATTGTCAGGCACTTTTACTCCTGTTAGGATTACGAAAGCATTATTTACCGTCTCGTTGGTCTAGTGGCAGAACACGACGGCCGTCCTGGGTTTCCATTTGTAATTTCTTGGGAAATAGCAGCTCGGAGTTTGGAATAGGATCGCCCGGTTGGCAATAGGATCGTCCTTGATTACATGGGACGTTCCGTACACCGGAAAAAAACGCCAATTCCGAAAGGTTTCAAAAGTACAAAGTACGGTCGGAAGTTTCTCTAAGTTCCTTCTTTTTTGAAGTCGGTTCAAAACTGTTCAATAATTTATATTGAATAGTGTCAAAATACTTTAGTATTCACATATTTTGCAAATTAGAAACACACCCAACCAATGATGATAATCGCTATTAATTTTGGAATTCGCAGTTTGCAATTTGAGCCTATTAGATTCGACAATTAATTAATCAAGAAATAGGTAAAATTGTAATTTGGACACAAGAAATAATCGTTACTTATTGCATAAAATAAAATATGGGCTTTTACTTTCTAACAGTTATTGTTTCCTAAATTGTGTAATATTAAATGTGTTTTGTTCAGAATATTTCTCGTTTTAACCTTCAACGAGACATGAACACGTATAAATGACTTTCACAATAAAACTAAGTGTTATATGGGCACATTTTTATTACAATAAAATACAAAAACACTACAATAATCACAACTAAGATACAGGTTCTGAATGACACTTTCATATCAAAAGCTACGAATATAAAAGATGTTACAGGCCTGTAGACAAAGTTACATTAGCCTCACGATTCGCTCAAGATACAAAATTTATGGGAATGACATATGTCAAGTTCGTTCTATCGTTTCTATCAGCGCAAGCGCGAGAGAATGTTCCTTTGTCTAGGCCTACTGGGGCCCAACCATGAGCTCTTATTGCAATGATAATTCAGTTGTGCGACAGTGACAGATGTATACACGTCACATACATCTGTCTCATAAATGAGTGAAACTATCATGGCAATAAGAGCTCATGGTAAGGCCCCTGGTCTCCCGCCCGTATCAGCATTAAGTAATGTACTATAAAAAGCCACAACAACAACCAACAAGAATTGCGAGCATCTTCAGTAAATATTCTATCGACAGCTTCTGGCATAAGAGCTTAATTCAGGACACTGCGTGCTAATTATAAAATAACATAGGTATTATTGAAACAAAAATAAATAATACTTAACTATACACCCTAACAAATTCCGTACTCACAATCCTCCCAAGGATATTGAGTTTTATTTGCTTGCAACCCTTGAGAAATCCTATTGCCTAGATCTGGATGAATGAGAGAAAACATCTTCACAGCTTTACTTTTCAAATAATCAGTAGCGCTAGCTAAACTATAGACAATGTTTTCAACTAGTCTACCACGTTCCTCTCGCGTCATTTCGTTATTGTACATGTCTCTCGCTTGGGCAAAGTTGTTGGGATCATCCTGGTATATTTCTATCAGCTCTGATCTTTTATTGTCAACATAAGGCGCTGGGCCGTTAAAAGTATTGGGATAGTAATTGGGTATGTCCTTCATGTTATCCTTAAGAGGAGCTGCGCCATCTCTGTTATAATGAAGGGGTTTAGACCGCACTGGACAGTTTACTGGGATGTTTATAAAGTTGGATCCTAAACGGTAGTATTGAGCATCTCTGTATGCTAGTCTTCGAGCTTCGAACACTTTGTCAGGCCCACCAAGGATACCAGGCACCAAATTGGCAGGGCTGAAAGCAAGCTGCTCTACTTCTGCAAAATAGTTTGTTGGATTCTTGTTCAAGACGAATTTTCCTATAGGCCTCAAGGGATATTGGTCCAAAGGTAGCACTTTGGTTACATCAAAAACGTCAAATCTTGCATTTTTAACGTCTTCTAAGCTTAAGACTTGGATACTAACAGTCCAGCTCGGGAATTTGCCATTACCGATAGCGTTGTACAAATCTCTAATGGCATAATCAGGGTCCACACCCGCAATTCTCTGCGCATCCTGGGACCGCAAGTTCTTGATACCTGCGTCTGGCATGAAGTGGAATCTAATGAAGTTCTTATCACCATGCTTGTTAACTACTTGGAAGGTATGAATTCCAAACCCAGGCATGTGTCTATATCCGTCTGGTATACCACGCTCTCCGAAAACAATCAAGAACATGTGTAAGCTCTCTGGTCGCAAGGTTAAGAAGTCCCAAAGCATATTAGGATCAATCAAGTTTGTTGCGGGGTTCCTTTTTTGTGCTCGGACAAATGTCGTAAATAGAAGAGGGTCTTTGTACACGTAGATAGGTGTGTTAAAACCAACAATATCGAAATTACCTTCCTCAGTGTAGAATTTAAGAGCAAAGCCTCTTGCGTCTCGCGAAGTATCAATTCCGCCTTTTTCAACAACCACAGGTGAGAATCTAGCTACCATTGGAGTTTTCTTGCCGACTCCATCAAATATTTTAGCTTTGCAAATGTCAGATATGTCGTGAGTAACTTCAAAATATCCAAAAGCGCCTCCTGCTTTTGCATGAACCAACCTTTCAGGTATCCTTTCTCTAACAAGATGTGTTAGGGAGTCCATAAAATATTCGTTAAATATTAGTTTTGAATTCAGAGTGTTTGTAGCCACTTTATATTCAAGTGGCATTCCAGCAGTCGTAGTCATAACTCCAATTGGATCCTGAAAATTATGAAAATACAAATTATATTGGTTGATCAATAAATTCACCTTAGCAAGTAGGTGTTTAATTTTAACATCTCTTTTTGTGGACCTTACTGGGAAAACGTGAGCTTAAGTAGGTACCTATAACCACTGTAGGTATACCTACATAAACCTAGTAAACTTGTGAGTAAGTTCTTCTCAGTAAAAACCTTCCGAACCTGGCGATATCATCAATGTAAAATCCTGTGTAATCGTGTCGTTCTGTCAATTTGAAAGTAAAAGTCTAATGAAATAAAGTTATTTGGAATTTGAATTTGAAAAAGTATACCATGCTATAAGCTGTGGTATCAAATCCCATCAAAAATGTTCGTTATACATTATCAGTCTCACATTGGATTGGATTTTATTTTCCATTTTTAGAAAAATCATTTACTAATTTCAATTCATTAAATCACGCAGAAATCTCTGGACAGTTTATAATGAACACATAGAAAATGTGATTGAATTGGAACTTAGTTTGAGTATATTAAGAATACAAATAGGATACATACCGGATTCTTCTCCTTGAACAAGACTATCTGCTGCTCAGCAGGCTGCTGTTCCTGTTGCTTCGCCACCACCATCACAATAAGAACTGCTAGACGCAACATTTTCACTATACAATTGAAGGTATTGCTATTACACAGCACACAACATTTCAGTGAAACTCCATTGAACAATCATCTGGTTTTATATTTTAATGCAGCGACCGACCTTGCCTGCGTTAGGCTTCTGGTCAATGACTCAATCAATTCAAAATTATACGCAGATTAAATGTAGAAGGCAGCTTCTGAAAAATTTAATTACATAGGCATTAATGTCTTAAAGGACAATTCCACGCCAATTGACCTGGGTCACAAATCAAAGCTAGTAATAGTAGTAAGACAATTTAAGTACATTATACATTAGATTACCTACCGAATACACTAGGGTACCTGATACAATACTGCTTAAAGTCAGCACGGATTGATCTCGCCTCTAACTTCGCAGACAGTGACCAATCGGTTAGAAAACAGGTAAGTAAGCAGATTCCCTTACATATGTAAAAATATGTAATGGTTACAAGGGGAAAGGAAGACCTAAGAAACGATGGATGGATTGTGTGAAAGATGATATGACTAGAATGGGAGTGAATACAGACATGACGGCTGATAGAGAGAAATGGAAGAGAACAACACATTGCGCCGACCCCAAATAACATGGGATAAGGGCAGGAAGATGATGATGATGATGTAATGATCGCCAGCAAGCTATGGGGAGAGCTGTGCCTGTTACTAAAGGGGGTCGTTTCTGTAAAAAAGTTATTGCCTTACTTTGAAAATAGTGTAACTTGTAATATAAGACTAAGCGACAAATACAGAAAGGGAGATATGAATTGGACCAAAATTGTATTTTTAAAATAAATGTACCCTCTTATGCCTATAATTACACTACTAAACATTAACGGGTATTACAGTATACCTACTCATAAAGAAATATGTATATTTGTAACAAAGTGGTGTAGGTACAAATTTTCTGTCAGTAAGTTCGGAAGTGAAAAGGATTTAAATTCTCAAATAATTTATTATATACTGGTTATATCCTAAGAACCTACTAGGTACTTACACTATACATAATAAACTACATTATACCTGAGGCCTTACCTTAAGCTCTTATTGCCATCATATTTCCACTGAGTGACAGACTTATACACGTCATTTACATCTGTCGCATAATAAGAGTGAAAATGAAAATGAAAATGAAAATGATTTATTCAGTTTAGGCCCTGGTAAGGCACTTATGAACGTCGAGGAATCTACCACCGGTTCGGAAACTAGCCTTCTGAGAAGAACCGGCAAGAAACTCAGCTGGCATCATGTACATTTCATTACACAGTAAAATAATAATAATTACAAAAAAAAAAACATCATAAATTATTCACAATAGTGAAAATTGTATCAGCATGCATGTGTAAAAAATAATAATTAAAAACGTAAAAACAATACCAAATGATTTACATATCATGTTTGCATACCATGTCATTGCCAGGAGCTACTTGTGCAGAGTTTTAATTCCATATGTCTTTATCATTTATGTAATCCGAAATTGTATAATAAGCTTTCTTCATCAGTACAGTTTTAATGTGTGTCTTAAATTTATCATAATTTAACGCGTTTATTGACTGTGGGATTTTATTGTAGAAACGAACACAATTCCCCATGAATGATTTATTTACCTTTGCTAACCTGAATCTAGGAGCTACAATTTTGTGTTTATTTCGTGTTGAAATTGAATGAATGTCCGAGTTTAAATTGAATAGATGAATATTTTTTTTCATGTATAGCAAATTCTCATAAATGTACAGTGACGGTAGGGTGAGAATATTTATTTCTTTAAATTTATCTCTAAGAGAATCTCGGGGGTCCAGCGAGTATATTGCCTTGATGGCTCTCTTTTGAAGTATAAAAATTGAATCTAAGTCTGTTGCGGAACCCCATAACAATACGCCATATGAGTTAAACTATCATAGCAATAAGAGGTATGTAGGGCCCCTGATCGCTAAAGGCTGTTTCTTAATGTCACTATCAGAACCTAGAAGTATACAAATAGATATCGACCGCCAAAGAATAATTATTGTATTATGTGGTTGTGTCAAGGACTGTAATAACTGGACCGATTCAGAGGGAAGGCCGGCGTTACCCTTGATTTACTATTATTAGCCTAATTATTTACATAATGAGTATTCATTTATTACTTTGTTCCGCGGGTTCTATAATAATAAGATTCGAAAGAGCGAAGATTCAGTCGGTTATGCGAATTCTTAGGTAACGACAGTTTTTTTTTTGCTTAATTGTTTAAGATTATTACGAAAGCTAAACGTTGTTTTAAGAAATTATTATTATCATTAATTTACTCGTTCATTATTTGGAATATGGTGTTTCGTCTTCAAGTGAAAAATTGAAATTTCTCTTAATAAAAATATTTATGTTCTGGCTATAAAAACATCTTCAAATGGTCTGCCATCTTTAAAAGAGTTTCGACTAATTTAAATCGACTTTCCTCTCAATTTTCATAAGATTCGTATTTTAATATTTTAATTCAATTATAACAAACAATTTTACAAGAAAAAATCGATGATACTAAATAAATATCCGTATGAATCACATCAACTAAAGTCGTGTCTACAATACATTTTATTTACTCACAGATTTATCCAAAATGTATTTTAAAGTAAAACTACTCACATTATCACTGAATGAAAATAATTCTTTTCACGATCTTATTCGTACAAATGGCAAAGTAATCAGTAACGTCCACCAAATCAGTTTGAAGCGAGTGAATGCCTTGCGGTGTCTTTTCTATCTCGTCACAGTCGATCGAACAAGAAATAACCAATATGAAGTAACTCTTACCTTATTTATTCTATGTTCTATTATGCTACCTGCCGTAGACACTCAACTTTCAAATAATTATTTGAATTTGACCTCAAAAACGTCCGAAAAGGGTGCATTATTGTGTGAAACATTCATAACGCTCTTATTTTTCCAGAAATGTCTGTATCACAGGTTTGCATATCGAGCAAACCGTTGGATAACATTAGTACTTCATACATACACATTTACGATAATATGTAGGGGAAGAGAAGAAGAGGTGTACTTATAGTAAACCCAAAATATGTCTCCAGTACATGAATACAGTCCCTAGTACATGAATTTACATATATATGTAAATTACATATATATGTAAATTCATGTACTAGGGGACGCGCCTTTTGCCATTAACCGGGCAATAATCCAGACTCCGGGCTACTACTGGGACGGAAATAACAAATAGAAAAAAAAATCAATATCACGTTGCCCTGCCGGGGATCAAACCCAGGAGCATCATGGAGCAGGAGGAACATGTTCAGCAGTAGCACTTGCGACCTCTATACAAACGAGGCAGTATTTTATACAGAATTTAGGTAATACCTACTTACTATTCATGTTATAATTTGACAAAACTATAAGATGTCTAAAAATGTTTGTTCTCAGAACGTTGCATCATACGCGAAAAGTTCAACCAGCAATATTGAAGGTATGCTTTGCATTCGATGATGGGTCACAAAAACAATAGGTACTGGATAAAAAATATTTATTATCAGACAAAGGATTTCTTAACATAACGTAATTTGCTTTAGCATGCTCATGTGTTTTATCAAAAACCTTATTAGAAAAGAGCATCTTACCCAAAAAAATACAAACTCCAAACGATTGTTGAAAAGCAAAAGGTACCTAGGTCCTAATAAAGCAATATTTTGATTCTGAATAAAAATAACCATAAATTATAAAGTATATACTAGGTACACGAGTGTACGAGAATAATACAATGCTAATTATCAATTTATTTAGCATTCCTCATAATTATAATATTAGGTACTATTAGCTTGCATGTTTTGCAAGCCTTGTGAAATTCTCTTGCCTAAATCAGGATGAATTATAGTAAATAGCTTCACAGCTTTATCCTGCAAACAATAAGTCGTATTGACTAAACTATTCACAAGGTTTTCAACTAGTCTAGTCCGTTCTCCTCGATTCATATCATGAGTGTACAACTCCCTTGCTTGCTCAACAACATTCGGAGCATCCTCGTATATTTTTATCAGCTCTGTTCTGTTTTTATCAATATAATAATCCGGACCATTGAAAGAGTTAGGGTAATAATTTGGAACATCATTCATATTGCCCAGAACTGGAGGTACACCATCTCTGTTGTAAACGAGGGGCTTAGACCGCATTGGACAGTTTACCGGAATTTTCATAAAGTTACCACCCAAGCGGTAATTTTGAGCATCTCTATATGAAAACCTTCGAGCTTCGAACACTTTGTCAGGCCCACCAAGGATACCAGGCACCAAATTTGAAGGGCAAAAAGCAAGCTGCTCTATTTCTGCAAAATAATTGGATGGATTCTTGTTCAAAACAATCTTTCCTAAAGGCTTTAATGGGTATTTATCCAGAGGTAGAACTTTGGTTACATCAAAAACGTCAAATGTCGCATTCTTGACATTTTCCAAGCTTAAGACTTGGATACTAACGGTCCAACTCGGGAATTTACCAGTACCGATAGCGTTGTATAAATCTCTGGTGGCATAATCAGGGTCTTCAGCTGAGATTTTCTGCGCATCCTGCGACTGCAAATTCTTAATGCCTGCGTCTGGCATGAAGTGGAATCTAATAAAGTGACTCTCACCGTTCTTATTGGCTACTTGATAAGTATGAATACCAAATCCTGGCATGTGTCTATAACCATCTGGTATGCCACAATCTCCGAAAACAGCCATAAATATGTGTAAGGTTTCTGGGTGTAGAGTTAAAAAGTCCCACATAGCAAATGGATCAATTAAGTTTGTTGCAGGGTTTCTTCTTTGCGTTCGAATGAACGTCGTAAAGAGAATGGGATCTTTTATTACAAACATGGGCGTGTTAAAGCCAACGATATCGAAATTTCCTTCTTCTGTGTAGAATTTAAGGGCGAAACCCCTCGCATCTCGCAAAGTATCGCTGGCGCCCTTATCAGCATTTGCAAGTGAGAATCTAGCTGCTATCGGAGTTTTCTTTCCAACTCCATCAAATAATTTAGCTTTACAAATGTCTGTTATATCATGTGTAACTTGAAAATACCCAAAGCCACCTGCACCTTTCGCGTGAACTATTCTTACGGGAATCCTTTCTCGTACTATATTTGTGATGGAGTCCACAAAATATTCATTGCTCAATAGATTTGAATTCAAAGTGCTTGTGGCTTCTTTATATTCAATCGGCATTCCTGCACCAGTTGTCATTATCCCAATTGGATACTAAAAATAAAAAGTAGTAGGCCATTACGTACAAAGTATTTTTTATATGATATTGATACCACTAGGTCCTTATCATTAATGGGATGGAAACATGAAATCAAAAGGGAGATAATACAAATAAAATTATTCAAACAAAAAGTTGGTATATTTCAGTTGTATTGTTCCTACTAACTATAGGATAGTATATAAATATTATCGTTTAAGCAACGCCTATTAAGCACGTCTTAGCGTTGACGTTTTGTTTTACGGTACCAAAATGAAACGTCAAAGCCTAGAAGTTCTTAAAACGCTATGCGTAAACCGATGATGGTAGGCTGTACCTAGTTCCTGAGATTAGCGCGTTCAGGCAAACAAAGAAACTCTTCAGCTTTATACATATATTGATATAGATTATTATCACAATCCGTTAGATCTAGTAACGAGCAGTAACTTCCATATGACTAGGCAAAAATTGTTCCAAATGTTCGTTTTTGTTGTTGTTTGAGATCCGTTAGGCAGAACAATGGATCACAGTACCTACTAAATTAGTTTTTCAGTTTCTTGTCAGAAGGCGCTAGCAGTGAAATTTGTCTCGTCTCTTTGTATTACTGGCACGGTGGTTCACTCAATACTGGCGTAATCGAAGAAGAACATTGGCTTCAATCATAGGAAAATGCATACATAATGCATAAAGAATAAGGTTCAATTTCGCATCTTTGAAACTCGACGAGTGCGATGCTGGGAAACCTTACTGTATAACGCGGCAGCTCAGAAGATTGGAGACATAAGTAGGTACTATTTTCACTGCTCGCTCTAAGTCGTGACGGCACCTAGGTAGATATAAAAGTAGCCCAAGACAAAGTAGAATTCTCTCGCGCTTGCACTCATAGAAACAATACAAAATGTATGGAAATAACATAAATCAGTCACGTGACATATGTCATTCCCGTACATTTTGTATCGATTCTACTTGCAATGCGCCAGGATAATGTCGTTTTGTTTACAAACAAGCCCTGCTACATCGCCAAGTATAATCTTGCTCAAAGGTGTCATTAAAAATATTTAAATAGGTAGGTGGATGAAGGAAACCAATTTACTAACTTTTTCATTAACGAATAGATTCTGTACTTAATATAATAACATAATACCGGATTATTTTGCTTGAAAATAACAAGCTGGTCTTCGGCAGGATGTGGCGGCTCCTTGGCGAGCGTCATTGCAATAAGAACGGCAAAACGCCACATTGTCGAAGCTATTAACTGCAGTTATTGATGAAACGACGAACGTGACTTCAATATGAATGACTGAACCTTATATCACATGCAACTTCTGAAAAAATAAAATTTATTAGATAAATGGTCATTATTTGGTTGGCAATTCAAAATAAGCACCACTCCTCGAATTCCCGCCAAACCAAAAAGTGAGTTTATGTGTTTTGTTTTGTCTGTGCGGATTACTCATTATCTTTTATCATTCGAATTACTATTCTAAACTGGCAACATCGAGAAGCTAACCTAATCATTTTTTTCTTTCGCTTCTTTATTTTTACCTGACAGGGAACAGAAAATAAGGTACTAGTTAACGTCTTTGATTGTAATACGACCACAGATATGTATTTTAAGTCTGTAAATAGACAGAAAGTCAGATCATAGACAAAAATAAAGTCATTATTATCTGTTCACTTTCTGTCAAATTGTGTCACTGCTCGTACGCTTGTCATTGTGAATTCTAATTTAATTTATACTCTGTGCTCAAAATGCGAAAAGCGTCAAATTGTTAATAAAATTAAAATCCACGTTTTTCGCTTCGTATTTTCAAGTTTTGTCTATAAAACAATAAAATGATAAATCCCTGTGCTACGTACTATCGTTGAGCGAGCTTGTAAAAAGAATTATTCTTTGTTGTGTTCATAAAAATCTAACCAAAAATGGCAAGGTCGTCAAAGGAGGATCCGAGATACAGCGATATGAAGCATAATACATGGAACTATCACGCTGAAACTGCTGAAAACGTCGCACCTGGCACTTTAAACGAGAATAAACAGCCTCCTATCTCATCAAACTCGAGTGTCATGAGTGATAACAGTATGTATGTGAATCAAAACTTCAGTGGTGATGTTTATATGAATAAACACCCATTTATTGCGCCGCCTGGCGAAACTTCTGCCAATAAAGATGAGAAAATACCACCCAACAGCGTCCCTCGCCCTAACCAGAACTACGGGAATGCCGAGTTCGGCCTATTGAATTTAGGAAATGGACAGTTAGTGCGCGTATACTACGACGGTAATAACCAACAGTTAATTTTCCCGATGTCTGGTCAGTATGAGCTTTTCAACCACAACCAAGGAATGTATGACACTCCGCTGCAAACTGCGCAGCCGTCCCATATGTTTACTCTAAACCAAGATTATTCACATAATAACAACCACATACAAATACCACCTGTGACTCAGAATTCCTACCAGGATAATGTTAATGGTCAGTCAACAACTAATTTCCTCAAAGATTTCCTAGGGAATTTGGAACCAAATTCCACAGGTACCTACTCACCATTTGGGCAGAATTATCCTCTAAATCATCCCGATGCACCCAACCTTAACATACTTCCAAACAGCCCTATCATAGAGGCTACAAAAATTCAGGGAATAAAAGCTGAAAATTCACCGAAGCGGAATGAAAACAGCCCTCTTGCTGACACAAGCAACAAGAAGCGCATCGTAGCTGAAGTGAAGCCGATGCGCCCAACATACTCGGATGTGTTAGCGAAAAATACTAAGAACAATGCCCAAAGTGACCCTATATGTAAATATAAACCGCAGAATGTTGAGACAAACAGCAAAACTTTCAACAAAGGGAATTCCAAATTGGAGAAGCCCACAGCTAACGTAAAACATAATGATGAAAGTAAACATAAGAATGATAAGAAACACGGAAACACCATCTCATCAGGAAGTGAGTCCGGTGACATCAACACTGATGACATGGAGAAACACCAGAAACCTAACAAGAAAGCCAAGAACAAACGCAGCAACATGTCACGTAAGTGGTCTTCGTTCGATGACATCACTAACGAAGAAGACTCTAATTTCAACCACAACAACGAGAGTCAGTTTATGTTCATCGAGAACCAAGAGAAATCGGTGAAAAAGGAGAAAAAAGGTGACAATAAAACTAAAAACTCTGAGAAGAATACTGCTTCCGGAGAAGACTTAAAATTTGACGAGGATGATGATAGCCAATTTATATTCCAAGAGGGTCAAACTGAGTCTGGGAAGACTAAAAAGAAGAAGGATGCACGTAGTTATCACAAACCGAAACCAGTGCAGGACAAAAAGAAAGCTATGCAGACGAAAGTGCGGAGGAACAAGCCGGGTTATATAGGGCTCGCCCAGAATTACTTGGAGCACTGGGGAGAGGCTACATGGAAAGCCTTCATTTGGTTTGTGTACTTACTATCAGATATCTGCCGCATGAGTCTTCACTTATCATTTGATCTGTAAGTATATTTTGATAGTATTTAATGTTTTGTTGAATTACTTAACTGATAGATACAAATACCAGGGCATTAGACTACTTAAATTCTCCCCAAAAATCCATATAAGTACATATGCTCATGCCTGTATTCCCCAAAGGGGAAAGCAGAGGTGGTGTGAATTCACTGCACATAAGCTTTTATAAAAAAACTCAATGGTACAGGCCCTGCTTGGTTTCAAACTTGCGTAGCCGGAGTCTGCCCAAATCTCACGGCCTATTTATGTTTATTTAAGTAATTAAAAATTGTGTATGTATTGGATTACTATTTTCCATCAGAAATGTACCTTTCTTTGTAACTTGGGTCTGTAAACAAAGTAACATTATCCTCTCACTTCACTTTGACATAACATGACTGAATAACATGATGAGGGAATGACATAATTATGTCACATGTCTGTGTTATGTCTTCTCCATACATTTTGTATCAATTCTTTTAACACAAGTGAGAAGAATGTTACTTTGTCTAGGCCTAAAGTCTTTATACCTATCAAACAAGAATGATGATAATTCCAGCGGTTTATGTGAATTA
Source organism: Watsonalla cultraria (assembly GCA_964035505.1). Lineage (NCBI taxonomy): Eukaryota > Metazoa > Arthropoda > Insecta > Lepidoptera > Drepanidae > Watsonalla > Watsonalla cultraria. The sequence goes on from OZ037715.1 coordinate 2,665,110, forward strand.
GTTTTTCTCTAAGCATAACTGCAATGAGTCTTAAGCATTTAAACATCATGAGGAAACATGCTCATGTCTAAGCCTACTTACTATAAAAGTCTAAGATTTAAACAAATAGCATATAACATTTTGTAAAGAGTATATCCAAAAAAAAAAAATTGTCACACTAGCAAATAATAGCACCAATATTCAATCTTAGAAAGCAGTATAATACATAAAAAAAGTTAATAGATCCTTAAATCTAAAGAATTTTACAAAATTCGTCTTTATAATACTCATAAATGTGTTCCAGATGTACCTCAGTGTTCACACAGACCTATGTAAGCTCACAAGCAGTGTGGCGCAGCAGTAAGGACTGGCTATCTAAGTTGCGAGATAACAAATACGTCGTGTATATTGATACGAAGTTTGGACACACCCGTTTCGGCTTCTGGCGGAAACTAAAGTGGTTTAAAAGGGGTAAGTTATATGGTGAGTATGTTAACTGCTGGAAATCTTTGAATGTCACTTTTGGCTGCACTAATTATTCTGGTTTTACACAAAGGTGGTAACCTCTTTTCCTATCCCTTTCAACGCCGCAACAGCTATACTAATATTGTAAAGACGAAAGGTTTGTATGTATGTTTGTAACGCAAAAGCAACCTTCCGAACCTGGCGGTAGCATGTATAATCCTGTGTAATTGTGTCATTCTGACGATTTGAAAGTACTTTGTATAAAGTCTAATCGAATAAAGATATATTTGAATTGAATTGAATTAACGAATTGGCTCAAAAATTTGAATGCTACATTATCACTGATTAATATAGGCTATATTTTATCACCGTACGAACGGAACTACGCGGATGTGGCATCCGCTAGTAATATATATTAATACTAGCGGACCCGACAGACGTCCTGTATACCGACTGCGCCATTTGCCGGGCTAATTTGTGAATCTAAACCATCCAGGGCCCCACACAAAAGCATACAAAAAAAACATTAAAATCGGTTTAGCTATTTAGGAGTTCAGTGACATACACATGTACATACAAATAGTTTGGAAGTAGTCTGTTAAAGGCTAATCAAATAAAGATATTTTGAATTTGAACAGAAGATAGAAGATAGTCTGTTAGATCTTGGGGACCATAAGAGCTTTGGAGAAAGAAACTAGGTATATAATTATACATACATACATCAGGTGCGCCTGTAAGCCCGAGGTGTACTTATATTACAGCCACATTTCGCCAGTTATGGCACAGGCAGTTATGTTTGGGACTTATGCATAACTGGCTGAGTAGTTGCATGAATTTATGCACTCAGAAAGATTATTATGTAGATTAGAACATTGTAATTTAGACTATCAGTGTAATATTTTGTTGGTGAATAAATTAATAGTTGACTGCCTCATTGGTCTAGTGGTGGCAAATGCTTATGCTGAACATAAGGTCCTGGGTTCAATCCCTGGGTCGGGCAAAGTGTAATTAGATTTTCCATTGTAATTTCCGTGGAGTCTGAATCAGAGCTCGGCTAATGGCAATAAGCTCGCCACCTACATAGACCAAGCATAGCTGGTGAAATGTGGGATACTATATCACCTTGGGGTATAAAAATCTTATCGTCATGCTCATCCCCAGCAAAGGGAAGATCTTCCAGCCAGGCGCGTGTCATGTCTGGGGAACACCGGCTCCAACTGTTCTCGTTGGAAACTTGTATATATACTGCAATGCGTTTGAAAACTCTTATTGCGCGATTTAGGTTCTCGTGTATTTGTACTCAAGCTTCTGTTTTCTTAGCGAGTAGCGCCATCTATGTAGCGAGTGGAGAAACGTTCTATAAATTTATTGTTTTCAACAGAAGTCGAACCAGAAAATGGGAATGAATCGAACAAATTGAACGCCAACATACCTCTCCCAGCGACAGGCGAAGAGGCTATGAAACGACTGCTCGCGTGCAAGGGAAAAGATCCTTACAGGTAACATAAATAAGGTTTAAATTCATACACAACAGTTATGATAAGCTTATTGTCTGTTCATTAATAATTATAGACTTTGAATCATGATTGCACTACCCCGTGTAAGTATTTAAGTTATTGACCCTATGATAATAGTTATCGAGGAGATATATTTTTCTTGTTTGGTACCAATATGATATCTTTACATAGTATAAAATGGATTCGCTATCGCCGCCTGTTCGCTTATGTTTTATTTTAATGCAGTTTCAGCAATAGATAGAGTGATTCAAGAACAAAGTTTATATGTATGATACAAATAACTCGAAGCGAAGCGGGGGAGGGTCGCTAGTCTATACATACAGATAAATAAAATTTAAGTGTCTGTTTGTAACTGCAAAATAACAGTTTTTCACTCAATGCATATGAATGCACGGTACTGGCACAGAAAAACCAATTTATAAAAAAAATCTCTGTCTGTCTGTCTGTTGTTCCGGGTAATCTCAGAAACGGCTGGACGGATTTGGACCTTTTGAACTTTCACTGACGGATAGCTAATGTTACAAGAAGTAACTTAGGCTACTTAGATTTTAAAAAAACATTAGGTATCCGCGGGCAACCATGAAATTAAAATCTACGCGGGTGAAACAGCGGGGTGCGGCTAGTTTATTTATAAAGAACATTCTTAATTAACTACCTGTGTCCCACGGTTACACTCGCGATTTTTTTTATTTTAATTTCAAAGATGACTTTATTTCGCGAAATACGATTTTTTAAATGTAGCCTAAATTACTCGCTGTGACATCAGCTATCTCTTAAAAGTCCCGGTAAAATGGCTCCAACCGCTCAGAGATTAGCCGGAACAAACAGACTGTAATTTTATTTAATTATCGTATATTCGTTCACCATATGAATTTAGTGAAAAGCTATTAATTGAAATTACAAACAGAACCTTAAATTTTATTTATCGGTTTAGATAGTAGAGAAAATTCACGTATTATAATAGTCTCAAAATATCATAAACCGAGTGAACCGAGTCTTTAGGAGTGGTATGAAAACATTTAAAAAAAATATCTTACCAAAAACATGTAGGTAGGTACTGTATTATTCAATTACTTGCGTATGTATATTGATGGAATAAAATTCTTGTATGCACTGAAAATTGTATTGCATACAACTTTATACTTATATTATAAGAGAACTTGTTTGGATACCAACAACAAGGTCTGTGTACATTTGTTTCGTCTTTATGATACTTATCTTGATATTTTATTTTCTTTCAACTGTTTAAATAAACTAGCTGTACCCCGCGGTTTCACATGACTTAATCGGTGGCCCGCAGAACCCTATGGTTATTTTTTTTTTTTTAAATAAATGTATCCTACGTTACTCCATGTAGCATCAGCTTTATGTTAATGAAAGTCCTGTTAAAATCCTTCTAGCTGTTTTAGAGATCTGGAACATACAGACAGACAGAGAAATATTATAAACTAGCTGTGCCCCGCGGTTTCACCCGCGTAGATTTAGTTTCTTCCTTATTGTCGCGGAACCCTAATATTTTTAATAAAGAAAAGCAGCCTAAGTTACTCCTTGAAACATCAGCTAACTACCAGTGAAAGTCCCGTTAAAATCGGTCCAGCCGTTTCAGAGATTACCCGGAACAAACAGACAGACAGACAGAGAAAAAATTTAAAACTTGGTTTTTCAGTGTCAGCTGCGTGTATACTTTCATATGCGTTTAGTGAAAAGCTGTAATTTTGGAATAACAAACAGACACTTCAATTTTATTTATCTGTATAGATATATTTTTTATTTAAATATCTACCATATATACTTTCATATGCATTTAGTGAAAAGCAATTAATTTAGAATTACAAACAGATACTTTAATTTTATTTATGTGTGTATGCATGCATGTATGTATAGATGTATTTGCAATACCTTTACTAGCTAATGAAACTCCATGGAATTGATATCTGTTTTTATGGAAATTAACTTATTTTTAATTTATTGTATTGCATATTGTAATGGTAATGAACAAGCTGCCTGCTATCAAGCGGCTAATTATATACAGATAAATAAAATTTAAGTGTCTGTTTGTGATTTCAAATTAACAGCTTTTCACTAAATGCATATGAATTTGTATACGGTACTTAAATGAAAAAAAAAAAAACAATTTTAATTTTTTTCACGTCTGGCTGTCTGTTTGTTCCGGGTAATCTCTGAAACGGCCGGACCGATTTTAACGGGACTTTCACTGGCAGGTAGCTGATGTTTCAAGGAGTAACTTAAGCTACTTTTATTTATGAAAAATATTAGGGTTACACAACAATAAGAATGAAACCAAATCTACGCGGGTACAGCTAGTTTTTTAATGTAAAACGGGCCCCTATTACTAAGACTGCGCTATCCGTCCGTCTGTCTGTCACCAGGCTGTATCTCAAGAACTGGGATAGTTAAACAGTTGACATTTTAACAGATGATATTTTCTACTACAACTAAAAATAAAATAGATATGTATGTATTTAAGAGGACTCCCAACATTATACAACAAACGTGATTTTTCTGCCGTTTTTATAGATAGAGTACGATTCGCACTTGACGGTTTATGTTTGTCCTGACGATTTGAAAGTACTTTATAAGTCGTTGTAACTTATAGCAAAGTGTTGATAAAAACAAAAATTGTTTTTTTGTTTAGAGTTAATTTTTTTCAGTTTTTTTTTTTAATTTAGATTTTTATATTTACTTTTTTTTCAGTATACTAGGTGTTAGTGTGACCTGTACGGATGAGGAGATAAAACGGTACTATAGAAGGCAGGCGTTCTTGGTCCACCCGGACAAGAACCAGCAACCCGGCGCCGAGGAAGCCTTCAAAATACTCCAACACGCTTTCGACCTTATTGGCGAGCCGGTGAGTTCTTTTTGCAATGCTGGAGTAACCAGTCCAGCGCATTTGTACCAAATAGACACTTCAATTTTAATTATCTTTATACATGTAGATGTTAATATAGATTTATCACACATAATAAATAGAGATGTAAGTATAGTCCTATATGTCTTTGAATTTCATACCGTGCGATATTGGAGGTCAGTATATGGAAAATATACGACCTCGCTTGCCCTCTGTTCTTCCAGTTACAATTAGCCTTTCGAGATTATTTGCTTTTCTTCTTGCCATGTGCATGTTTTGAGGAGCTCGTGGCACAGTTGCTATTGCGCATATGATTCGATCAGCGAAGTTAAGCAACCATACGCCTAGCCAGTAGTTGGATGGGTGACCGCCCGAGGTCCCTCCGTGCCTCGGAGAGCACGTTAAGCCGTCGGTCCCGGTTGCCAATTTAACATCTTTGGCAATCGTTACAGGTCAGTCGGAGGCCTAAAGAAAGTCTGACAATTGGATTTTAACCCAGATTGCCGATTTTCCTCGAAAAAAGGGGTTACGAAGGTCAGTAGGCAGTCGTTTCGTATAAAAATCAGGTGATCAGCCACATCGGGTTGAATCAAGTGCCGACCCCAAATAAATGTTTTTTTTTTTTTTGATATGGTTTCTCGCAGTTGGTAGGGGGGAGTTACCTCCACTGCTTAACCGGACTATAGGGCGAGACCCAAGGGCCTCCAGCCGAGCTTAAACTTAAATACTAAGCAACACAGCTAAGGGCGCCCCGGTGCGGGGCTCGGACCTCGGCTTAGGGCGTTGCTGGGGGATGAGCTAGGGAGCTGGATCTGAGTTGTATTATTTAGGGACGTGGTTAAGGCTAGTGGCTCGGCGCGCGCCGGCCCTAGCAGAGGACGGGGGGCCCAAATACATGGGATAAGGCCAGGGATATGAATGTGCTTGTTTTCTCTCTTTTATTACTCTTAAATGCATGATGATGAAACATAAAGGCTAGATATGTGTATAGGAGCGTCGGTCGGCGTACGGCCGCCGCTGTGCGGAGTCCCGGCACGCCGAGGCCGCGTGGGCTGAACTGGGGAGGCTGCTCGCACAACTACACGACAAGATGGAGTTCGCCGCCAACACCATACGGTACACATCCATACATCCCTTGTTCTTCGTACATTACCAACTAACATTACTAGTAACGTACAAAGAATGAAATGTTCTTCCACCTGGTTTTGTACGAAGAAATGGCTGTTCTTACTACAAAATCATGGAGGGTCCACAGCGCCTCTGTCGGCCTAAAGATGACACTATTGTGAGCCCATACAAATCTGCGTTTACGTCGACGCCATGATTTGTGACGGCGGCGATTTTAAGTAAACTCGCACTAGGCACTCTGATGGCTTATCATCATGTATTGTTGATTTTCTTCATTCCTCAACTCACTTTTACCTTCTAATTCTGTGTGGAATTTGTAAAAAATATGGATTATCAATCAATAATCATGTATTGAATGTTTGTAGATGCACTAACTGCGGCCGCCGCCATAAGCGAGTGTTGACGGACCGACCGTGTTACGCCGCGCGGTATTGCATGCAATGCAAGATACGACACTCCGCTAAAGAGGTAACGAAATTGACCCCCGTAGATTTAGTTTTATGCTTCATTTCGCGGCACCCTAATATTTTTTATAAATATAAGTAGCCTAAGTTACTCTTTGTATCAATAGCTACCTGCCAGTGAAAGTCCCGTTAAAATCGGTCCAGCCGTTTCGCAGATTGGATAGACAGTACCATATATCCGTCCATATATTCATATGAATTTAGTGAAAAGTTGTTATTTTAGATTAACAAACAACTACTTCAATTTTATTTAAGTGTATAGATTATCCGCTTGATTTCAGACAGATTGTTACAGTAAAAATGCGCAATACAATAAAAAAATCGACTCACACCAAAAATCACGAAAAACATTTTGTTTTTTTTTTTAATAGACCTACATCTGTCTCATAATATGAGTCAAATTATGATGGCAATAAGAGGTCATGGTGGGGCCGTTAGTATATTTTTATATATAAAAATGAATCCCCATTTCCGTTGGTCACGGCATCACGCCTAAACGGCTGGATTTCTATGGCAGATAGCTGATGTTTCAAGCAGTGTTTTAGGCTAATTTTATTATTGCGGGTGCAACCGCGGGGCACAGCTAGTATCAAATATGAATTGTTTCAGGGAGACATTTGGGCGGAGTCTAGTATGATGGGTCTACTAGTGATGTACTACGCGTGCATGGACGGAGCCGTCTACCAGATCACGCAGTGGGCCAGCTGTCAGGTGACCGCTTAACCTCTACATACAACTACCCTAGTAACTTTTAATGTCACACGCATACCTAGCAATATAACGACACATTTTCAGTACATTATTCACGCCTATATTCACCGAAGTGGTAGGCAGAGTTGTACTTATAGTACGCCCAAATTTCGTTGGTCTAGTGATCGCAAACACGAGGTCCTGAGTTCGATTACTGGTGTTAGTGTAATTAGGTCTTGCCATCTGTAATTTCCCAAAACATGTGCCGTCACGAGCTATGAGCGCTTAGCTAAAATAATGGGCTTACGCAAAATTTAACCCTTTCCTCTTTATGATATTAGTGTAGATATATGCTTTATAGATAATATGAATGTTTGCAGAAAAAGAATTTAAAGCAACTGAGGCCCGACTGTCACGTGGTTCAATACCGCATCGTGTTGGGGAATAAGGCTCCCGCCGCCGCTGACGTCACACAACGACCCTCCAACGGGTAAATATCTATATCTATACATCTATGCAGATAAATAAAATTGAAGTGTCTGTTTTTAAATCCAAAATAAAAGCTTTTCACTAAATGCATATGAAAGTGTATACGCTACAAACACTGAAAAACCAAGTTTAAAAATTTCCTCTGTCTGTCTGTCTGTTGGTTCCGGGTAATCTCTGAAACGGCTGAACCGATTTTAACGGGACTTTCACTGGCAGGTAGCTGATGTTTCAAAGAGTAACTTAGGCTACTTTCATTTATTAAAAATATTAGGGGTCCGCGACAATAAGGATGAACCTAAATCTACGCGGGTGCACAGCTTAACCTTACATACATGAACCTTACATAATTTAATTAACAACTTTAATGTTTCATAATGCTGACATATTTGACACCATTCCAAGTCTAATTCAAAGTACATGTTGTAACTATTATGATATATGTAACTAGTATTTCATTTCGTGTAACCATCATCTCCCTGGCTTTATCCCATACATTGTTGGGGTCGGCACTTGATTCAACCCGATGTGGCTGATCACCTGATTTTTATACGAAGCGACTGCCATCTGACCTTTGCAACCCCGTTTAGGAGGAAAATCTGTGATCTGGGTTAAACCAGTTGTCAGATTATTTTTAGGCCTCCGACTGACCTGTAACGATTGCCAAAGATGTTACATTGGCAACCTATATTTCGTCTAACACTACTTATAATCATTGAATGGTTATCTTAAATGTGTTGGCGTTAGCTGTAAGTTTATCATATGTTGTCTAAATAAATAAATGACTGACTCGAGTCATTAAAGCAAGGCCTACGCCAGATTTACCCAAACCTAACTCAAGATTTTTATAGATTTTTTTATTTATGTGTGGCTCTCTAAATGGGAAACTCTGACTTAAACCTTTAAACTTAGATTTTTTTTTAATTTTTTTTTTATATCTGAAATCCGTTTGTGTGTGCGTGTCAAAACATGGGCGTCTAAAGCTAAAGTTAAAAATTTGGTGTAGTGCAAAAATTTTTTTGCTAACCAGTACTTTAATCATTTGTTTTACCCACCATTAGAATTTCAAGTAATTCAAGCCTAGGGTGAGGGAATGAACATAATATTAGTATAACCCATTCATTTAACTAAAATTTACCTAATACCACCATTATAATGTATTTTATGATGACCAACATCAGATTAATCGTCGGATATGTTTAACAGTCACGACCCCAACCTCGACGAGTTCCTCAACAACTTGTACAGCAAGTCCGGGGTGTCGTCCAACACTACAAACGTCAAACAGCCGCCAACAGACGCCACCGACGCTAAAAAACGACGCAACAAAAAACCCAAAGCCTAAACCTATCCCCTAACACGCTAATCCCCTCTCCCATTTGAAAAGCAATCATGACTGACACGTCTGACAGCTGTCAATCTGACACATGTCAACCTGACAGATGTCATGTGTCAGTCCACTCCGTTCTGTGAAAAAATGCCTTGAAAAGAGAAATGTTATTTAATAATGCATACATAAAATATATAGTTCATAATAAATATCTGGATGGCGAAGGATTGGAATATTGTTAAGGAGTTTAACCGTTTTGAACGATAATGGCTTCTATCACCTTGCAAACAGGGGTTGAAATCGTTCGAAGGTTAAGTTGGTATATTGAAAAGTACCTATTTAGGTTAGATACTTCTATATAAAGTTTTGACGAAAGGCTAAAAGCTAGTCTTTGTAGAGTCTAACGCTTTCAATAATGTGATATGTATCTGAGATTCATTTCATTATTACTGTGTTTAATCCGAGAATATCAAAAATCTAACTTATTTAGAAGGTCATAAAGTCCAAATTTACTCATTCATTTATGTTATTTTTAGTTCATGACAATTTATCGAAATTGAAAACTTTAAATCAAGATCAATTTTTATCGCAATCATAATAAGTGCAAACTTTTGTTTTGACAAGATTTTCACGTTGAATTTTGTGACTAAATGCTTGTGAATAAGGTTCGTTTTCGAACTGGTACTGCCAGGATATCGACAATACTCCGAAATCCCATAGTAACATTAGTGAAGTGCAGAGTACAATTTATTTGCATTGTGTGATTACTTGAGTAATAATGTAATATCACTGCGGTGAATGCTATTTATTCTCTAAAGAAATTAACAAAACTAAATATTTTTCGTTAATTTTAATTACCTATATCATATTGTATAGTTGTTTAAAGCGTTCTCTGCAAATATTTTTAGTTACACTTAGTTATATTTTGACACTATAATAATTAATTTGACAGTTGAGTTCGTACCTTCATGAAAAGTTATTTATATTTAAAAAACCAATTAGGTCCGTCCAGTGTCAACTTTGTCACGTGATTGATCCAAGATGACGTCACGAGCTGTGATGCTTTTGTAGATTGCAATCTACATAATATATTAATATCTGTATTTTGATTGTAATGAATAAACGCAAAAACTACTAGGAGTATTTTTAACATTCTTACACTAGTATCAGATGATAACTGAGTAACAAAGGCTATATTGTTATTCCTACGCAGGTAAAATCGCGAAGCACAGCTAGTGTCAAAATTATCATAACGCAGATCGTGACGTCATCTTGGTTGAATCGCAGGAATGGAAAACGGAGTTGCAAAATTGCACCATACTATCAAACTTTATTCCTTGGGTTTCGCTTTTAATAATATAAATGATTTCCATACGAGAGATCGACTCATACTGTAGCCCTAGACAAAGTAACATTATCTCGCGCTTGCGCTAATGGAAACGATAAAAAATACATAAATCAGTCACGTGATATCATATGTCATTCCCGTACATTTTGCATCGTTTCTACTAAAGAAGCGTGAGGATAGTGTTACAGGCCATGGTAATAATACAGTATACTCGTATTGGCGTTGAAATACTCTTTAAGGCCAGTCCAAACATTCTACGACAGAATAACTTAAAAAGATTTTTGCTACTAGCCTTATTTCATAATTGTGTTCAACTTTATACATAAACCCCTGCTATACAAGTATGCTTGTCTGGTTTTTACATAGAAAATTACACTACGTTTTGTGTCTATTTGAAGCACCCGTAAAGTTTGTCTGCAGTACTAAATTTGTGTATTGAGAAAATATTCTCATGAAAGAGTTTCAAATCATTGAATAAAAAAATCTTTGAATCAAATAGGCACAAGTCATTACAAGTGTTACACCATTGGACGATAACGGTAACGACACGATATCGTCAGACTAGTAGTTTGATACAATTACTACTGAAAGCTTTCACTCTGTCGTTGTAGTCTAGTATCGGCGGACGATATCGTGGCAGTGGGAAAGCGCCCATTTTCATTTAAGCGCATATTGTAGCCAAGTCCAGCGTACTCGTATAGCAGTGGTGAGTGACTTGTTATGTAGTTTGAACCTAATGTGTTGCTCAATAAAAGCTATTTTGATGTGTTGATATAACTGGTGTAACTAATATTGCACTGTTTCACTGCCTCGAGAGATTACGGTAATGTAGAGCGACGCCTGCGGTCCTCCGCGCTTCGAGACTCAATAAACATGTGGAAACAATACTTTGGCTTTTATTTCATTTTTTAATCTATTAAAAAAGACTTGTATAATATTTTTGGAAAGAGTAATTACTGAGTTTCTTGCCAGGTTCTCAGCAACCTTCCGTACGTGGCCTATGTATATCTATATCTATACAGATAAATAAAATTGAAGTGTCTGTTTGTAATTCCAAAATACCAGATTTTCACTAAATGCATATAAAAATATACACGCTACTGACACTAAAAAACCAAGTTATAAAATCTTTCTCTGTCTGTCTGTTTGTTCAGGGTAATCTTTGAAACGGCTACACCGATTTAAACGGGACTTTCACTGGCATGTAGCTGATGCTTCAAGGAATAATTTAGGCAACTTTTATTTATAAAAAATATTAGGGTACCGCGATAATAAGGATGAAACTAAATCTACGCGGGTGAAACTGCGGGGCACAGCTAGTGTTTAAATAATCCTGCATAATCATTCTGGCGAGATGAAAGTACTCTGGTAAAAGTCTAATCAAATTAAGATTTTTTTGCGTGAGTTTAATACGTTGATCACATTCAAAGGCGGACTGCAAGCTTGTTCTCCACCTCAACAAATTTTTTTTTTGAAAAAAAATTGTTCTATATCAAAAAAAATAACACTATACTTTATGTACGTTTTATTCCATCATGTCGTTCTTGTCGGCCGAGTCAGTAACAATACAATTCTCGTAGCTCCACTTGGGGTACATCCGCTTGTATAGATTCAATAGCACCGTGTCTTGGGACTTCAGCTGGCCGTCGAACACGCATTTCATGTGGCCGTGAGTTCCTAAACATACGATGAAACATTATTTTTAGTAGTTAAGTTTTATTATCTTAGTTGGCATAGAGACTAGCTCAATTATTTATTTGCAAACAAAGCATGTTACTCATGCATAGGGTGTGGATTTGAATTGGTAGCATATTCATTCAAAAATATCTTTATTTGATTTGATTGTTTGCGTCGCTCCATACAAGAGCCAAAAAGTGACTATTGCGCGTACAAGTTCGGCGCTCTGAGGGCCTAGTGCGAATTTTCTTAAAATCGCCGTCACAAGTCACCGCGTCGAAGTAAACGCAGATTTGTATGGGCTCACAATAGTGTCATGTTTAGGCCGACAGAGGCGCTGCTCCGATCCCATACAAATCTGCGTTAACTTTGACGCGGTGACTTGTGACGGCGGCAGTGAAAAACTCGCACTAGACACTCAGAACTCTTAACGGCACTCATATATACATCTATACAGATAAATCTATATAAATAAATTTGAAGTGTGTTTGTAATTTCTGTCTGTCTGTTTGTTCCGGCTAATCTCCGAAACTGCTGGTCTCATTTTAACGGGACTCACTGGCAGATACCTGATGTTACAAGAAACAACTTAGGCTACCTTTAGTTTAAAAAAACAAGGGTTTCGCGGGTCACGCTTGAAATTAAGTCTACGCGGGTGAAACCTAGATGCACAGCTAGTCTCTACTAATATTTAAAGAATTTAAAGAATTAAAGAATTAGTAAAATTAGTGATATCTAATAAAATGCGAGAAGATTAGTAGGAAATATTTGTCACCTAGCGGTTCCTTGATGTGTCCAATCCGTCCATACTTGGTCCTCAGCTTGCACGGCTTGAAGTACACGACGTCGTCTCTATTGAAGAACATGAACCGGATCACTGCTGACCTCTTGTTTACCTGGTACAACAAAAATTTTCATAGTTCCCTCGACTTCCAAATTAACAGCTTTTCACTAATGATGTTAATTTTAAAGAAAAAATATTTTTATTTTTTCTTGTCTGTCTTTCTGTTTGTTCCAGCTAATCTCCGAAACGTCTGGACCGATTTTAACGGAACTTTCAGTGGCAGTTAGCAAATTTTACAACAAGTAACTTTTATTTAAAAAAAAACATTAGGGTTCCGCGGGGCACAGCTTGTACTGTAATATATACATACAGTAATTACATTAAAAAACAACCTCTGTTTGTTCTGGCAATTTTTTGAAACTGCTGGACCATTCTAACGTGACTTTCACTGGCTTACAGCTGGTAACTGAAAATCTATATCTATACATCTTCTACACAGACAAATAAAATTGAAGTGTCTGTTTGTAATTCCAAAATAACAGCTTTTCACTAAATGTATATGAAAGTATACACGATAGACACTAAAAAACAAAGTACTAAAATTTTCTGTCTGCCTGTTTGTCTGTTTGTTCTGGGTAATCTCTAAAACGGCTGGACCGACTCTAATATGACTTTCTCTGGCAGTTTACAGCTAGAAACTGAAAATACTTTATAAAAAGTCTTATCAAATTGTGTTATTTTTAGTATAAACTTGCCGTTATATGTTTCTAATTAGGTGGTAAGGTAAAATGTACCTTGTACGGATGTCCAGAGAGCACAATTCTCTTGATGATGAGCCTGTCGGGGCTGCAGGACAGCAACACGCCCGACGCGACTAGTTGTAACTTTGTGTTCTTTTTCTCCTGTGAAACAAACATTTTTATAACACACTAGTTTCTATGTTTCTTGGGTTTTTAATCCGTAATCTCCCAGTAGTATTTTTGTAGGATGTTGGTCTTAAACTATTTTTCACTCTCCCACTCCTACCCCCCCCCATTTTTTATCGCCAAATTTATATAAAACCTAATTTATATAAAGGACAAATTTTAAATTGTATCTGTGGGGGGGGGGGGTGTGTGTGATCATGCTCATCCCCAGCAAAGGGAAGATCTTCCAGCCAGGCAGGTTTCATGTCAGCGAACACTGTTCTAGTTGGAAACTTGTATATATACGGCAATGCGCTTGAAAACTCTTATTGCGCGATTAAGGTTTTCGTGTATTTGTACTCAAACTTAGCACTTTGGTAGCGAGTGGAGAAACGCTGCTACATATCTGTCTGTCTGTTTGTTCTGGCTGGTTCTATTTTAAAGAGTTACTTTTACTGACAGATAGCTGATGCTATAAAGAGTAACGGCTACTTCTGTTTAAGAAAAAATCGAAGTAATATATTTTATCGTTAATAATATTTGGGTAAACCCTCTTACCTTGAAACAAAGAACTGTAGAAGGGCTAAACTGTATGGGAGCGTAGAACGACGCAACGCACGTAGAGGCGGGTTGGAAGAATCGCTCGTACTGAAACAACAACATACACTATGAACACACAGGAATTAAAAAAACACGAGTTTTAGTTGCATTCGCGCACGTAGGTGTCCAGATAGAATATGCAATTGCGATGCACTGGCCAAATGGCGAATGGACCTACTGGGTAAGGCGTATCCGAAACCAGAGGACTAAAAGCTCTTCCCCATGGGCAAGATCTGCCGACTTGTTCAGGGAGTATTTGAGGAGTCAGGTACGTAGAGCATAAGGGCAAAGGCGGCACAAAAGATCCCAAGGGTCGACGTGCTTCCGAGCAACCGGACCCAATAATGCCACAACAAGATAAGATCTATACAGATAAATAATAAATAAATAAAATTTAAGTGTCTGTTTGTAATTCCAAAATTACAGTTTTTCCCTAAATGCATATGAAAGTATAAACGGTACTGACATAGAATAACCAATTTTTACAATTTTTCTCTGTCTGTCTGTCGGTCTGTCTGTCTGTCTGTCTGTTTGTTCCGGATAATCTCCAAAACGGCTGGACCGATTTTAACGGGACTTTTACTGACAGGTAGCTTATGATACAACGAGTAACTAAGGCTACTTTTAATTTTAAAAAATAGGGTTCCCCGAAATAAAGCATGAAACTAAATCCACGCGGGTGACACCGCGGGGCACAGCTAGTATTAAATATATTGTATGGGTTTCCCCTTAAATATTTATTTAATTGTGTTAATTAGTTTTTACATTATCATTGAATATTTCATCATCTTGGTTCATGAGATGTATCTCACCTTCCTCGTGACAGACAGAGAGCTAAGTCTTAATAATAAGGTCCAGTTTTTTACCCTTTGGGTACGGAATCCTTAAAAGTAACTTTTCAGAGCATATAATAACTTACAGAACAAATAGGTAAGATTTCTAAACAGGGTCGTGCATTGGATTTTCGGAGGGGTAGGCATAAACAGTAAATAGGTAGGTAGGTAGGTTAAGTACATACATGTGGCGCTGCATTACGTTATACGTTTTGTTATATACACACACACACTCACACGACACGAGTGTATTCAGTCATCACAAATTGTAAGCACTGCTTATCTGCTTATATGCAATGCATGCCCCTGCTTTTAAGCCTAGGATTTTAGTGCCCAATACTGAACTATTAAATGCTCACCTTATGTTTACTTCCATTAGAGTGTTGACTGAATATAGGATTAACTATAAACCTCCTGTACCCAACTTGGAAGATCAATCTCTCTTTACTCTTAATAGGATCTTCGCTGGCTCCGGTGCGTTTCAATACAACATTCATTACGGACATCTTCTGCTCATGCGGTAACAGACCGAAGACTGACAGCGGTGCCTTTGGATTGGCTGTGCTGTATGCCTTCCATAAGTCCTGACGGACTCCCTTTATGTGGATTGTTATGTAGAAACCATACTGAAACAATTGACGGGTTTTTATCATCATTTCCCTGGCCTTTTCCCATACATTTTTGGGGTCGGCACTTGATTTAACCCGATGTGGCTGATCACCTGATTTTTATACGAAGCGACTGCCATCTGACCTTCGCAACCCCATTTAGGAGGAAAATCTGTGATTTGGGTTAAACCAGTTGTCAGATTATTTTTAGGCCTCCGACTGACCTGTAACGATTGCCAAAGATGTTAAATTGGCAACCGGGACCGACGGCTTAACGTGCTCTCCGAGGCACGGAGGGAACTCGGGCGGTCACCCATCCAACTACTGGCTAGGCGTATGGTTGCTTAACTTCGCTGATCGAATGATATGCGCAATAGCAACTGTGCCACAAGCCCCTCCATTGACGGGTTTTTATATAGGTTGATATTATCTAGGACAATTTATACCAGCAAGCATTCAAGGTTTAGAATCTAAAGTTTAGATTCAAAATCTCCAGTTGTAGTTTCAAAAAAAATGTACTTCTGAATTTTTATTTGCATAAAATATTATTTATTAACTGCTGGCCAAACAGGCTACGTAAGTTTTTGTACTGTTTTTTTCATGTAAATGTTTTACAGAGAGAGGCTTGTATCTACCAAATTTCCTAGTGGTGTAAAGGCCTTAAGTTATATTGAAATATAAATATGTTTGTTTGGAGTTTATACACTGTATTGAATTTGATCAATAAAATTGCTTAGGAGTCTTCACTAATATTAAATACCAAATGATCGCTGTCTGCTACCTTTTAGTTTGGACACACATATGGTTGTTAATAATCACTATGCAAAGTCTCAGGCAAACGCTAGTATTCCATAAAGCTTTCTTACCATATTAACTAGACTATCTTCAGTTTCCTTGAACACCCTCTTCCTAGTGCGCTCATAATTCTCAAACTGGAATATGCGTGCATAATCTTCAGGTAAATTCTCTTTAGCATCCCATGTAGACGTTCTGAAAGACTCAAGGCCTCTGTACCGCATGAACCGTTCCCTTGCTGGTACATCTTGCGGTGTGTCAACTTCATCAGGGAACTGGTGATCTTCCTTCGCTGCAGCCAGCTTTTGTAGCATTTCATGTTCTTCATGAGCATCAATTGTAGCATCATATTTTTCGTCCGTCGGTCCTACTTCGGACTCGGTGACAGATTCAAAGTCATTGTCCTCCTCATTTCGTTCCTGGTCCGAATTATCTTCTTCGCAAGACATGAATCGATCATCCTCACTATCAGATTCGTCTGAGTTACCAGAGTCATCTTCCGCATCAGATTCAACTATCCAAGCTGCTTGATAGTCTGACCAACCTTTTGGCACTTTTTTTACTTTTTTCTTTTGTGTCTGAAATTAATAATCAAAATTATTCACACTGTTGTTTTAGGAAAAAAGTACAGGTGGCGAAAATATACCCTATAGTTTCGGAATATATACTGCGTATGTTTTTATTCTGCCTATCACCATGCATATAGACAGAGACAAACTTTTAAAATGACTTCACATTCAATGTGCTCATAACAAGTGACAAGTGACTATATTGACCCCTACAACTCCCAGCTAATCCCTCTTACTATATGCCTACCTCCATATTTGCTTGTTCAATATCTTCTTCAGTGGGCCAAGTTTGTTCCGCATCCATTGGATCAGGTACATTCTCTGACACAAGGCTTTCCTGCTTTGCTGGATCCGCTACTTGCAATACGGACACTTTTGTAACCTCTGCATCCATTGTATCAGCTTTGCCATTCTCCTTGCCCAATATCAATGGGTGGGGATCATCCAAACCATCAATCCTAGCCATTTGGAAATCACCAAGACCAGTTACATGAACCAAACCATTCACATTCAACGGCATTCCACGTAAATATCCGCTGACTTTAAGTGTGCCCGAGTCTCCTTCGTTATCAGGAATATATTCCACCTCCTCCGCAAGTAAATACGGCCTCTTTTCTCTGTGGTGGAGAATGTTACGTTTCTGATTTCCAATTCTACGAAGCAGATTTAACCCATCTGAGGTTTTGTCTAGTTGCAAGACTTTCTCTTCTGGGAGCCATTTTGCGACCAGTTTCTGTACATTTTGTTTTTCGGTGGTACGTTTCTTGGGGTGGACCCCTTCAATGTCCATGGCAACAACAACTGGTGTGGGCATCCCCTGGGCCATGGACAGTGCAAGTACTTTCTCCCCCCATTCATCGACTGGCTCATCCAATGCAGATGTGATGAACAGAGCTGTGTCTGCTATTTTGAGGGCATCAAGTAGAGCAAAGTCATTGTCCACTTCAGGACAGACAAATGAAAAACGTTGTTTGAAATTTGGGAAACTAGAAAAAAAATCAAATAAAATTCAACAAATGGAACAAACACTAATTTTTTTAAGATGTAAGCTAAGGTTACATTTGCTACATCCTTTGAATATAGAACAACTTCTTTAGACTTTAAAATAAATATAGTACTCACCCAATATGAAGAATACCATTTTCAGACTGGTGAATAACAGCACCTTCAGAACAAGTCTTCAGTATAGCCAACGCGGAATTGACATCCAGCTGTGCGTTCAAGGGCACCACACAAACCAAGAACGGAGGGTTGCGAGTACCGCCTAATGCACGTTTCTTATTCAAAACTTCTTCGCGTTTATTCTTTCGAATTTGCAACGCTTGGTGTCGTCGCTCGTCTTTCTTCAACACATGACGATTACGACGCACAAACTCTTTGACATTTACCTTTCCTGAAATAAATAGTTGAGCTTAGAAATCAGAGGATTTTTTTGGAAATTAACTTTTCAGAATCAGAAACTAACCTTTATCCGCAGCCGATATCCCGCGTTTAGATCGATGGCGAGATTTGTGCGCTTTGTTGCTCTGTTTGAGAGTCCCAGAACGATGTGCTTGCTGCATTTTAAGTTTTTGTACTTAATTTTAAGCTTACAGAAATGTTATTTTATTTACTTATGAGCATCACAACACACATGGTTAAACTCAACGTGCCTTTTCGATTTGACACTCCAGTTGTCACTTTGACTTGACACAATTGACAAAGTTGTCAAATCATTATTTACAAAATCATATAGCTGACACTTCTTCCTTCTTCAGCACAGATATAATAATCTTAGGGGCAGGGTTTATGGCATACTTGCTATAAATCAATCACTCTATGCTTTAATTAAGATATCTATGACAAAAAAAAATTATGCCTGTCTGTGTACCTTAACTATAAAAATATTAGTAAGGTTGTGAAAATTAAAACATGAAAATTAGAAAGTTTCATTAATATGTATTTTAAAAAAGAGGGGGATGTATACATTTACTATTCAAGTAGGTAAGTTGATGGTATACGATACTCAAAAAAAGGAAAACTGATTTAGATAATGTAAAATGCAAAGTTAAACAAAAATACTTATTTTCAGGACATTGTCTTGACAAGGGAGAATAATACCTGAAATTAAAGTTCAAATAAATTTTATTGCACGGACCACAACCTAAAAACCTGCCTTGCTGGCTGTTTGCTGCTGACTTTCACATTTCATGATTGCAAGGGCAACACCGAGCACGCCAACATCACAGGTCACGTGACGTGACGTTGTGGACGTGTCATTCGCGGACAACTCGTTGGCGGCGTTGCGCAGGCTCTTTCACGTAAAAGTCCTATTGGAGTGTTACTAATGAACAAAAGTTGAATGGTTTTATTCAATTTGATCAGTGCATATTATAGTTAGGGTAGTAAAAACTCAATAAATCAAAATGGGAAGTGAGTATCATTGATATATTATCCGATAAACGCAGTGTAAGAATACCGTCACGTATTTTTAATTTTACATGCATTTCTCTGGATTTAGGATGTATATTGTGTATTGGACGTGTATTTTAAGTATGTAATCATTATGTTTGCAGTCAAATTCCTCGAAGTTATAAAGCCGTTCTGCAGTATATTGCCAGAAATAGCAAAACCAGAACGAAAGGTGAGTGTTTGGTTATATTTCGTTATATCCTCATTTATATGATGAATAAATAGGTGTGTCCTGTTTTACTAATGTATTTGGGTTCATTTTAATGTAACTGGATGTGTTTTCGTGTTAGAATGTAAGTGAAAGTGCATCAAAATCAAAATGTACCAACACTAGTAGAGCTAACTGTACATGTCACGAATAATTTTTGTGTACGTATTTCGTTTCATTTCTAACTGAATGTTTTGTATTTCAGATCCAATTCCGAGAAAAAGTACTATGGACTGCTATCACCCTATTTATTTTCTTAGTATGCTGTCAGGTAAGCATTTTTATTTTCATATCCTACATGGCACAAATCTAGAGATATATTCTTCATAAAAAGATTAATATTCACGTTTATTTCATTATAACAATACCAAGATTTTTATAACATTTTTTGATTTTTCATATGTCCATATGCTACAACTTATAATGTTACAACACAGCAGTGTACAGATACCAGTTACTTCATTGTTTTGTGAAGGTTTATAAGGTTTATGTTACTAATTAAGTTTATGAATTCACAATTTATTTACTTTACAATAGAGGCCACACATTCTAAAACATTTGCTAAACGAAACCTTAACAAGAAACTTTACCTTTTAATGGTAGTATTTACATGGTTACTTATGAATAAATCCTGTATAAATAGTTCTTTTAAACATTCATTTATACATTCAAGACAGTATACAATGCGTAACTTTCATTGCAAATGTTGCATCTGCTTCGCAAATGTTCACTGCTTAACATGCAAATGTGCTGTTAGCAGTGAATGCATTTAATAATTGTTACAATCGAGAGCCTGTTACGAAGGTAGTTTAAAAACTGCTTGACTGGCTAAGAAGCCAACAATCAACATACATAGACCGCTGGCATGTGTGTATCTAGGAGACTAGTTTGCCACACAGTTGTATCTTACAGCAGTCTTACCTGCTTCAAGTAGTCTTATGTTAATAGGACCCTTAGTTGCTTGATAAGCAAAGAATAAATTAAATGTTTAAGGGTCTGAACAAATGAATGATCTGACATTCGAGTAGGTGAGTGGGTACATGGGTTCAAATAAAATGACTGGATACAAACGTGATGAAAGTTTTTGATTATGCAGCGAGTCTTAGTATATACATATACGATGATAATCTTTACAGTGCGATTCACAATATAATTAGGCCCCTCCATCGTACATACTTGGCTTATACAAGGTCTTTCTGACTACTTTACTTATCTTGCAGTGAAGGTTTGAATATTCCCTTTGTCCTCAGATCCCATTATTCGGTATAATGTCCTCGGACAGCGCTGACCCCTTCTACTGGATCCGTGTGATCCTGGCCTCCAACAGAGGAACACTCATGGAACTGGGTATCTCGCCTATCGTGACCTCAGGGCTGATCATGCAGCTCTTAGCCGGTGCCAAGATCATTGAAGTTGGTGACACGCCCAAAGACAGAGCTCTTTTTAACGGTGCACAGAAATGTAAGTTATTTATATTTAATGAAAAGTTAGTTATATTGAATTAAATTTTTTCTTACATAATAAATAAAACTTCAATGATTTACCTTAACATTACCATTTATGTGCATGAAGAATATTATAGATATGAAATGGGGAATATAGTTTTGCTACAATGTGAAAACTAATTCTTTATATATTAAAAAAAAATTATATACAATATCGTTATGAATTAAAGCAGTTATAACCTCACAAGTGTTGAAGGCAAAATGCCAAAGAACTGGTGATAGTTTTGTTTGGCACTCTACCAATATTTTATATTTACATCTAACAAAAGAACACTTTCTAATTACACATACCTAACAATTTTAAAGCCCTAAGGTTAGATATTAACTGATGATTAGTGGTTTTCTCTATGGATGTCTCTATGATGATGTTTCTGTATGGAGAAGATTTATGTTAAAAAATATTTTTATTGCGTAATTTTAACTTCTTATAAAGTACTTTCAAATCAACACAATGACAAAAGGAATAAAAGTAAAATTCTAAATATATTTATTTTATTATAATTGTAACAAAGTACTCTCAAAGAAATTTTCACTTTATATTATACTAGCTGTGCGCCGCGGTTTCACCCGCGTAGATTTAGTTTCATCCTTATTGTCGCGGAACCCTAATATTTTTAATAAATAAAAGTAGCCTAAGTTACCAGTGAAAGTCCCGTTAATCCGTCCAGCCGTTTCAGAGATTACACGGAATAAACAGACAGACAGAGAAAATTTTTAAAGCTTGGTTTTTTTGTCTCAGTAGTGTGTATAATTTCATATGGATTTAATGAAAAACTGTAATTTTTTAATTACAAACAGACAGTTTCAATTTTATTTATCTGTATAGATTTATGTATTTTGCTAGTATTTTGTTAAAAGTAGTGACAAGTAGATGTGATAAGCTATTCTCACACCTGATAGTTTTACTCATGAATCACCCAGTATTCTTAAGTCCAACCTTCGATGAATACATGATGATTCATGGGAGGTCTCAATTCCATAATATGATCCTACTTTTCCTAATTTCTATTCTTATTAAATCAAATCAAAAAGTTTTATTCAACACTAGCTGTGCCCCGCGGTTTCACAAGCGTAGATTTAGTTTCATGTCACGGAACCCTAATATTTTTAATAAATAAAAGTAGCCTAAGTTACTCCTTGAAACATCAACTACCTGTCAGTAAAAGTCCCGTTATAATCGGTCCAGCCGTTTCAGAGATTATCCGGAACAAACAGACAGACTGACAGAGAAAAATTTTAAAACTTGGTTTTTCGGTGGAACACTTATTGAACATCATTTCTCTTACGCTAACTTAGGTTAATTTACCACCGTTTCCAAATGTAAGCCTGTCAGGAGAAACGGCGAAACAAACTCCCCGGTTTTTTTACATGTGTCCCTTCATATTTCTTAAATCCAATGAATATTAGGTGATTCATATACATGGTGATGATTTATGTGATTTGTCGCGCAGTGTTCGGCATGGTGATCACTGTGGGTCAGGCGATAGTGTACGTCATGACTGGCATGTACGGCGAGCCCAGTGAGATCGGCGCGGGAGTCTGTCTCCTTATCATCATCCAGCTGTTTGTTGCCGGGCTCATTGTATTACTTCTTGACGAGCTTCTGCAAAAAGGTACAATATCACATTATATTTATAGTTATTACTAGCTGTGCCCCGCGGTTTCACCCGCGTAGATTTAGTTTCTTCCTTATTGTCGCGGAACCCTAATATTTTTGATAAATAAAAGTAGCCTAAGTTACTCCTTGAAACATCAGCTACCTACCAGTGAAAGTCCCGTTAAAATCCGTCCAGCCGTTTCAGAGATTACCGGGAACAAACAGACAGACAGACAGACAGAGAAAAAATTTAAAACTTGGTTTTTTTGTGTCAGTATCGTGTATACTTTCATATGCATTTAGTGAAAAGCTGTAATTTTGGAATTACAAACAGACACTCCAATTTTATTTATCTATATAGATACATCTATACTAATATTATAGAAAGGAAAGGTTTGGTTTGTATTGAATAGGCTCTCAAACTAATAGATCGATTGTAAAAAAAGCTAGTAAATAAGTAAGTTACTTTAATCTCTGAAAAATTGAACATTTTCAAATTCTGTTTCCTTATGTGCATCATAAAAGAGTAGGTAACCTAATAGTCTTCTATTTTCAGGATATGGTCTTGGCTCTGGTATCTCGCTGTTCATCGCCACGAACATCTGTGAGACTATCGTCTGGAAGGCATTCTCACCTGCTACCGTTAACACTGGTAAGTCACTTCTGTGTTTAAATATTCTTTGGAATAATGTATTGCTTAAAATATTAATAGTATGGCAGCACCTACATAAAATGTTTGATGATGGAAGATTTTTTTTTTTAATATTAAGTCTACAAAGAAATAGTCTGCCTGATTGTAACACCAAGTGTCACTCGCTGCTACCTTATAAATAATGAAATTCCTGTATCATAATGACAACTATTGCTAGTACAGCAACCCCACTCCTACCTCCTCCCCTCCACGGAGCAATGGCGACCTTAATCAATGAAGGAATATAACAGTATTCAAAACTAGCATTATTTGTCTGCAATCTTCTGTAAGGTGGAGATACAGACCCCAGTCGGGCAGCTCCGAATATCGAACGGGAGGTCCCGTTACGCCTTACTTCACTGTAATAATAATAATGATCTCCTACCGAATTTCGGTTACGGCGGCTAATCTCAACGGGGATTAGCCATGTACGCAGGAGATATTATAGTGCACAAGTGTGTGCGCAAACACAGGTGTACTCTTTATTCCCTGACTCTCATAGTCCGATGGGAGGCAATCCGACACGACCGGAGAGAGATCAGGCGTAGAACCAACGGCTTAACGTGCTTTCCGAGGCACGGGGGTGTAAACACCGCCAACTTCCAAACTCCGGGCATTTTATTGTAAATTTCTTGACGGAAAAACCCAATATATGTTTATGACCCGACCCGGGAATCGAACCCCGGACCTCGTGATCGGCAGGCGAACCTACTAACCACTAGACCAACGAGGCAGTAGTATGGCAGGTGTACTTTACTGTAATGCCCTCTTGTATGCTCAGTACCCCTATCACGAGTTTGCCACCGTTTTCCTAATCTACACTCGCTAGCGTCTCCGACAATATTTATTTAGGGGTACAGTTCTTATCACTATTTTCGTGAAAGCATCTTTCGTTTTTTTTATTGCACCGGGAGCTATTTGTACTTAATCGGACTATAGCGAGACTAATTGAAGCCAAGTTTTAAGGGCGCCCCATAGTGGGGCTTTGACCTCTGCTTAGGGCGTTGGTCTTGGGCATCTGTACAGTGGCTATTTTTGTATATAGGTCGCGGCACAGAGTTCGAAGGCGCAGTGATAGCGTTGTTCCACCTGCTGGCCACTCGACCCGACAAGGTGCGAGCGCTGAGGGAAGCCTTCTACCGCCAGAACCTCCCCAACTTGATGAACCTACTCGCTACTGTGCTCGTCTTTGCTGTCGTTATATACTTCCAGGTAAATAGCTATTTTCTTTTACTAACCTCATCAAGAACACACCAGGTTTCATGTCTCTAGGTCCATTTAGGCTGTGTGTTGATATATAACACTGGTCTACAGTGGTTTTGTTGCCAGATATGAAAATGATTTTGTAAGATTTGCTCAATTTTTTTTTTCATTGTGACAACATCATACAATTATGATAGATATATAAATATTAAGTAAGAAATTAGTTTCATACGTTTACATACAGACACGACATTATTTCAGATTGTATCTGTTATGGATACTAGATATTGTAAAACTAGAATACAAATTACTTTATAGTAGTTGCCTATGGACTTAGGTTCATCTCAGTAAAAGCAACCTTCCGAACCTGACGGTAGCATATATAATTCTGTGTAATCGTGTTGTTTTGACGATTTGAAAGTACTTTGTTAAAAGTCTAATCAAATAAAGATATTTTTGAATTGAATTGAATAGACTCTTGTAACAAGAGCCACACTGTTTACATCTTTATTTATGTTAAAAAAAAGTGATATATATTTTTTTTTTATTTGCCAGGGCTTCCGCGTGGATCTACCGATCAAGTCGGCTCGTTACCGCGGCCAGTATTCGTCGTACCCCATCAAGTTGTTCTACACCTCCAACATCCCTATTATCCTGCAATCGGCGCTTGTATCCAACTTGTACGTCATCTCGCAGGTAATATACGTTGCTTGAACACTCAAATACTACTTAACTTACATGTCACGTCCATTTGTAGAATTTATTTATATCATTTTTTAAATGCTTTAGCCATCCCAGAAGGGTCAAGCGAGGGTAAGCGGAGGTGTTATAACAACAACACCCACATTTCACCGAATATGATTAAGTGCCAACGTGACAGAGGGTGAGTCTATCGCCGTCTCAGGCACTATACATACGTCTTTTAAATGACTTCTCAGACATACTGTATACCATACATCCTCACGATGATTTCCTTCGCCGTTAAGCACGTGGTGTGAACTCACTACACAAGTTTTTTAAGAAAACTCATTGGTACAGTCCCGGCTGGGATCTCTTCAAATGTCAAGACGTATGTATAGTGGCAGACGACAATAGACTCACCATCTGTCACGTTGACACTTAATCATCTTCGATGAAAAGTGGGTGTTGTTATTACAATACCCCTACCCCTTCGTCGAATACAGGTATGAGCATATGTATCTGAAGAGATTTTTTTTTTTTTCTCTTTATTTGGGATAACAAATAATTGCATTGATAGTATAGTTATGATTACGATATTAGAACTAAAAGAAGTTACTTACAATGCAACCAGCTGCATTATCCACAACTGGGTTAGATGTGTGTAATAGTGCGTCATAATTCAACTAATTAAACATTATTAAGCTTGATACAATTAGACAGAGAGATTATAAGAGTTACGGTAGTGAAAAACTTAAACAAGTAAACCTTATTGTAGTGCAAGAATGGTTGTATGAACGTGTTTTTTAAAAGATGCGGGCGTGCAGTTGAATATGTCAACATCTGTGAAATTGTTGTTGTACAATTTCATTATCCTATGTAAAGGTGCACGCTCACCCGTATTAGTCTTACAATTTTTTGTTGCACATAAACGATATTTACGAGTGTGACGAATTACATTTGAACGATTAGGAATATGAATGAGATGTTAAACAAATCATTTCCTTTTCAGATGTTAGCTGTAAAATTCAGCGGTAACTTCCTAGTGAATTTACTGGGAGTGTGGGCCGATGTTGGCGGCGGTGGTCCCGCGCGAGCCTACCCAGTGGGAGGGCTGTGCTACTACTTCAGTCCCCCGGAGTCACTCGCACACATAGCACACGATCCAGTCCACGCCGTGCTCTATATATTCTTCATGCTCGGCTCCTGCGCATTCTTCTCCAAGACGTGGATCGATGTCTCCGGTTCTTCTGCTAAGGATGTGAGTGATTTTTTTTTTTATTGAATGTTTTCCAAAAAGTTCGTATTTAGATCTCTCGGTATCGAAGGACTAGGAATAGGTGTGATTCCTCCATAAGAGGGGTATAAAATAATTATTGCGTATTCAAAGTCAGCGCTCATAACTCGTGACGACACCTATATCAGTATTAAAGATGCTTAAGCACCATGAAATTGAAAGGTGTAAGAACTTTCTACTTAGTGAAAGTAGTTTAATGGGTTCGGTTTAGTTAAGATATAATTATGTTGCAGTCTTGTTAATTGATTAAGAATAGTTATGTGGTTGTAAAGTTGGCTAACGGCTAAGTTTTGATAGGTGCAGTGTTTTGCGATTTTATACACAAACTAGCTGTGCCCCCGCGGTTTCACCAGCGTAGATTTAGTTTAATCCTTATTGTCGCGGAACCCTAATATTTTTGATAAATAAAAGTAGCCTAAGTTACTCCTTGAAACGTCAGCTACCTACCAGTGAAAGTCCCGTCAAAATCCATCCAGCCGTTTCAGAGATTACCCGGAACAAACAGACAGACAGTCAGAGAAAAAATTTAAAAATATGGTTTTACTGAAATAGATTCACCATCTGTGTTTTTTTGTTGCATTGGCACCTAATCATCTTCGGTCGAAAGTGGCATAAAAGGAATAAATCATACACTCTTCGAGCACAAATCTGTTTAATTGTAAAATCTCATGCAAATCCGGTACATCTAAATATATATACATAACTCAAAGGACTGACTGACTGACACAGTGATCTATCAACGCACAGCCCAAATCACTGGAAGGATCGGCCTGAAATTCGGCATGCAGGTAGATGTTATGACGTAGGCATCCGCTAAGAAAGGATTTGATTAATTCTACCCCCAAGGGGATAAAATAGGGGATGAAAGTTGCTATGAAACTAAATTTACGTGGATGAACCGCGGGGCACAGCTAGTATAAGAAAAGCGGACAAGTAGCATAGATTTACAAAGCTTACTTTGTTCTATAAATCCCTTTATTGGAAAAAGTTTTGACACGACTGTATTTTAGTTTCACTATTTACAAATTTGACCTCGAAGTTGGAGGTGTATTACAATTTCATGAGATCAGTTCAAGTCAGTTTGCACAACTGGCTACAATACTAGCACATTACAATACTTTGTGTTCAATATTTATACCATTCATCGAGGAATACTATATAAATCTATTTTAACGCTTTGAACGCGTGTTGCTGTTACACCTTCGTGACCTACTTACATGTAGGCCGTTCATGATAACACAAAACTTCATGCAGGTTTATCGTTATATGAAAATTCTTTCAAACTATACATACTTATGCTCACGCTAGTATTTCTCGAAGGAGTAGGAGGGAGGTGTCCTTAAAATAATTTAATTTATTGTGTCAGTTTGAACGCATTTTCTAAACTATGTTACGGAGCTTGATACGGTTTTTGCTAACATAGGACTTTAAATCCCATAGGTTTATACAAGCGTCGTCACGAGTTAAGATCGCGGTCCAATGTTGCATTCGGTAAATTGATGAGTGACTGTCTGGCGCAATTACGACGATTTTTTTTCCAAAAAAACATTTTATTGTTATTGATAGTAGAGAAAAGGCAACGTTTTGAAATAGTCTTAAAAAATAGTAACCTATGATGTCACCTGTTCTTTACTTAAATAGATATAGGAAAATAAGTATGAGATGCGATCGCGTGAACTAAACATATTTTTCTCCAACAGGTGGCAAAACAGCTGAAGGAGCAGCAAATGGTGATGCGCGGTCACCGAGATAACTCGATGGTTCACGAGCTCAACCGCTACATCCCCACGGCGGCTGCCTTCGGTGGTCTTTGTATCGGAGCCCTGTCGGTTCTCGCCGATTTCCTGGGAGCTATCGGCTCAGGCACCGGTATTCTTCTCGCAGTCACCATCATCTACCAGTACTTCGAGATCTTCGTCAAGGAGCAAGCGGAGATGGGAGGCATGAGCACGCTGCTCTTCTAAAACCATAAATATAATAAGTAATGTGTAGACGACACTCTGCTAACATTTTTGACTATCTCACTCTATGATAGCTAGATCTTAGGAGTACAATCTGTGAAATTTTTTATAGTTACAATATTTTTTATATTGGTTTTCAATCTTTCCGCGACTGTTCTGCGTATTTCAAACGAGGGGGTGAGTGTCGGTCCTACATTATTTATTTATTATCATTATGGCAACATCCACGTCACAGATCCAGAATAAAGTTCTCTGATTCGCTCAGCGTTTCGATAAGTTTTTCTTTTTTGTACGCTCGTGTGAATAAGGCATCTTCTAGAAGCACCCTGTTACATTGTACGACTGGCACCGTGGTATTTTTATTGGATCGACGTGATTGTGACGAGACATTAAATACATAATATAACCACCGGAACGATCGTTGCACTTTACATTTATCTTTTTTTTATTTCCAAAAGGGGCAACGTTTGCTCCGGTGTTTCTAGTGTGTGTGCGCGGGTTATGTGCTAATTTATATGAGGTAAATTTTATAATAAAATAATTACAAGTACACTCTTTGTTTTTGTACAAACACCAACATTTATAACTGATATCCACTATAAAAGCATGCTGAGTAAAGACCTCTATTTGTGCCTATTTCATCAGCGTCATTTTAAAGCTGTTGTCTGAGAATGCAAATGATTTAATCATTTTAGGCCCTAGTAAGGCATTTGTGACCTCGTGTCGAATAATCGAACGGTTCAGAAACTAACCTGAGAATTACCGGCAAGAAACTCATCAGTCTCTGGCGAGAGGGTACTAATGATTGAAAAAGAAATTACACATCCATTTCTCCCTCCGGTTTAGAAGAACTGAAGTATATTTCAGAACAAACATTAGCAAAACGTATAATTCTTAAAGAAATTATAGAATTTATTTTATTTTGTTATTTGAATTAATTTCTTATTTTGTAATATGGTGTATTGCATTTTGGTTCTTCTGAAGTTGAGGGCATTTTCTCAATTATGGTCAAATTTAATTCTGTTCCCTCTCGCTAATTATCAAATTGATAAGCTATGCATGTGTAATTTTGTACCGTCAGTACAGCGTTCTTGTATAGTAGTGGCTCTTATTGCATGACAGATAGGGCGCTTTCACATTGGACTATAACGGTAACGACACGATATCGTCGGACTAGTAGTTTGATACAATTACTGCTGAACGCTTTTACACTGTGTCGTTGTAGTCAAGTATCGGCGGACGATATCGTGGCAGTGGGAAAGCGCCCATAGGCGACGAGGTGACGGATTTATACGCCGAACGATTATGGCAAGGCTCGAATGTTGACACAGATTCCGACACGAGTTATAAGCGCTGTCCTGTCATTTTACGAATCTGTCTTTGCGCAGTTACCCCCCACTCTTTAGCATAGCGTTCAAAATTCGTGACGTCACCTGTACTGTCTCTGTTGTCTTTACGTATATTATTGGTATTTTGACAGCAATCTGTTATGGGGATGTAAGGGAGGAAATTTTTAAGGTTCAAATCTTATATCAATGTGTGTAACTTGAAAAGGTTAATATTCCCCTGGGGGTTTTAGGGGGTTATTTGGCTTGCCCCCAGATGGTCGTGACATAACCAATAACCCTAAACAGGGCTTAGACTTATTATCAGGCGAACATATACAAACAATTTAAATAAAACGTTTTTTTTTAACTTTCGTCGTTATACTAATTATTTACTTTTGAGAGCTTTGAGTGTTATAGTTATTAAAATTTTATTTAAAATTTTAAGAATTTTATTTAAAATTTTAAGAATTTTATTTTCTACGTTTTTTTTATTTAAGTATATGTAGGTACTATTAACCGATGCTCCGCGCCGAAAAAAGTCTAGCCCCTATGTACTCGTATATCAAATGTGTGAATGTATTATAATTCTAAATTTTCTTTGAAATAATTTTAGAATTTAGGGATACTTGTTACTGTTTTTTCTCCACTTACTGTTTGATAAGGTATAAATTTAAATAGGTATTGTTTTTTAGAATTTGTTTGTTTTATTGTTTGTTAAAACATTTAACAAAATGTGTTTTAAATAAATATAAATCGCGATAAATGTGTTATCTATAATTAATAAGGGTATGTCTTTGAAACTGTCAAAAGCTGAAGAGATTTCAATTTTATAAAACTTTTCAATAAAAATAATTTGAAAGAAGAATTCAAGATTACACGAAGATTATTATTACAAAAGAGCCTTTCCCGAAAACGCTTAAGTAACAGAAAAACTGAATTTGTTGCCACATTCCCTGTAACTTACGTTGAAACTTAAACCTTAAGGATATATCAGTAAAGTACATAATAGTTTTGTTACGTAACTTTATTCTCGTCACTAGACATGCAAATACAAGGACAAAAACAATTCCCTCACACCTTATAAGGAACTCACGCCTATAATACACGGTAACAAATTAAGAAAACAATGAATATAATGGGATTTAATTACTTCGTCATTGAGATCCTAGGAAACTGTGAAAATAACAATTAACTTAAAACCATTTTAATTGGAGACTTTTCTTCCCGTTTTCCAACTTTTTTCTCCAATCAATAGGACCACGAGGAATATACAACTATGTTCCTTTCAAAAAGTGAAAACTTGTCAATTATGTGGAAAATTATCAACAAACTAGATTATAGCCCATACAGCCGATTATTTACTAAGGTTTCTCAGCGTCGCACTCGTCGTCGAGTGTCGGTTTTAAAGATACGAAATAACGCGTCGTTCACAAACATTAGTTTATTAAATAATACTTAAACCCAATTAAAATGGTTTTAATTACTGATCAAGCAACAAATTGTATTCACAGATTCATATAACACATTTGTCTCGAGCGTCAAGCAGTTATAAGTATATACATCTTAAAGTATCATAATTTATCAAAGCGATTATACTACGAATGAAAGAGTTTCTAATTTGTATAGGCATATCCACGAACAACGTATATTTATGGCACAATGCTATGTACCCTACGTTACTAGGCACTTTGGATGAGGGGGTCGTAGTTACGGCGAACACTGGCTATTATCATATTAAAGACTAGCGGACGTCACGCGGTTTCACCCGCATAGTTCCCATTCCCGTGGGAGTACGGGGATATAATATAGCCTATGTTACTCGCTGATAATGTAGCTATCCATTGCTGAAAGAATTTTCAAGATCTTTAATATATAATATAAACAAACAAACCTTGCCTCTTTATAATATCAGTATAGATATACAAAGAATGTCCTCAATACACCTTTATACAGCAAGGTAAGCATATTAGCATAGCAGGGGATCTTTATAACCTACCTACGTAGCAGAAGACAAGTTTTGACGTGCTTTTTGTATGTCTTAAAAGTTCCGTCAATAGCCGCTTGGAGCGCTTTTTAACGTTCCCACGAAATTGAAAATACGCAGGCGATATCGTGAACGTAAAACCATGTAAATACTTGGGGCACTGTACACCAAGTATAAAATTGATCATGTTTAAACGTTGTGGACATTCGATCGCGTATTTCTTGTAATTGTTGTGGCTCGAAATATGATTTCAACCCCAACCCGCCTCCGTATAAGTATCAATACATTTTGGGCAGTCTTTCGATGTAATACATCATATTCCAATGTTATTATAACCATACATTTGTTATTATAACGCTTACAACCAGCCGTTAAACCATGAAATATGCTTTCACTATCCCAAGAAGGTTCCGAACTTACCCTTCCTCGAAAATTAAGTATAAGTTCTCAGAGATATTAGTTTAGTATTACTACTTAGAGCCCGCATTACCGTATTTTAAACCCTATTGCTGTGTGTAATAAATAATATTTTCGCTCGCAACTACGCCACGTCCCTCAAGATCACTATGCGGGTAATTACTTAAATTTCGCGTCAAAATTTTCAACAAAATCATTACTAGAAGGGAATTATCACAGACCTATCCTTATTCCAACACATTGATTAACCAAATATCGCATTTATTAGAATAAGAATAGAACCTAATTTCGTGGAAGACTGTTAATTAGATTTTATTAAATGCGTTACCCCACTAATTATAAATCATTGAATCTTTTTGTAAGGTCGAAAAACAATGAGCTCTGATAACCAATCTAAATTCTCGTCCTCTAATCTAATCCTTTGTTTCAATTGACTGTCTAAAACAAAGCATATTCCCAGGGGCTTTGCTACATTATAATCTGAGATTTTAATTTGTTGTTATGTCACAACATTATTTATTTAATCATTAATGATTTTGGCTTTTTATTTTCATTATCATGTGCTCAGTAAACAGATTCAGATAATGACAGAATGAGTGTATATTTAGACCAAAAGCTATGGATAATGTTTATTATTAACAAAATAATAATATATTACTTATGTTCTTTTAATGTATATTAATTAAAAGCCAAAGTGTCTGTTTTTCTGTCAGTTACATTGCTAAACGTCTAAACCGATTTGGCCGATAGTTTTGCCAGGGACGGATATTGGATACTAAGCTAGCAAGCCAAAACTCCATGGTTACCAATAGAATAGAAATGTGTCGTCATAACTGCTGATCATAAGACTACACGAACTTGTCTTATAACGATTCACAAATTCACTCAGGTTCTTGGTAATGCATGTTTATAATCACATAAGCTGTCCATAGCTTTCGGTATTAACTATTAAAAGTGCAATCACGAGAAATGAGCGCTCAGCGAAGGTTAGTGTACATGCGTATGTATTTTATTAGCATCGCACAGGTGATACTCATAAAATATGCGCATCCCCACTGCCACGATATCGTCGCCTACAGTATCACGAGTTTCCTAATCTACACTCGCTAGCGTCGCCGACAATATTTGTATGACATATTTTAGTACAGCGCCCCCAAGCGGTGACGTGAAGAACTACGATATCTCACACAAATATTGTAGGTGACGCTAGCGACTATTCCGACGATACCGTGCCGTTATCGTCCAATGTGAAAGCGCCCAACGACTTCTGCGAATTCAAGGCCAGCGCTTATAACTCGTGACGGCGGTTTTCCTTTATTTTTATGTAATATTTGAATGATTGCATATTCCGCTGTATTCAGGTCAACAATAAGCCCCTAATAATGTCTAATTAATTGAACAATAAATCACGCAAATAGCATTCAAGATCAAGCACTTTTACCTCTATGTATGCATTAATTATACATGTATATACAATGCTAATTCTATATACTATAATATATCGTATTTTAGTATAGTATTTCACATTCCTTTATATTGCTTTATAGTAGCGTGCAGCTCCCGATATACTTAATATATAACATAAAAGAAACTATCTGATAAAGGTGTAATTCAGAAAACTTTTTATTATTTCAACAACATATCCATGAAAGGAGTAAAAGAAAACAAATAAAATAACTATAAGAATAACAGTGCCAATTATTAACTAAAATGTGGTATGTAGTTGCCTAAATTTAATGAAATCATTTTTTTTTCACACGTTACGCGTAATTATACTCCGCATAATCAATCAACAGTTATTCAAAAAATTACACTAGATACACAAATGTCTAAAAGTTGACTGAACCAATATAATAATAAAATATAATCTAAAATATAACAACAAAATTGTGTATAGCCGCGCCTGGCCACTGCATCGACGATCATAACGGTACAAGTCCATCTAAACCACTAATTATTTAGCTAATTCCATATTCGTTTGTACATTTGATAATAGCACTTAAAAATATTACGTCTAGGTTCAAAGTAAACAAACGGTAATTTAGAATATGAATGAGTTGCCTGTAGGCCTAGACAAGGTAACATTATCTCGCGCTTCGCTAATAGAATGATACAAAATGTATGGGAATTGCATAAATCGGTCACGTGACATCCCAATCCCATTTTGTATCGTTTCTATAAGCGAAGAGTAAGGTTAATGTAACTTTGTCTATAGGTCCTGCAGTGTTCGTCGTCGCAATACCAAGGGCTATGTCCACTCGCACTGAAACAGACCACTTTGTACCCGGCACTGCACCACAATTGCATTAGGTAAATCGCAGGCAAAAATACGACTTATGTCTATTGTCACTCGTGCGAGAGTCGCTTAACTAATGTTAGGACTACTATTTGAATATCTACGCATTTGCATATTTTGAAAACATCGTTCATATTTGTAATGCCGTAACTATATTCGACCTCGACGTGAAAGCTTTAGATACGCACGGTTAATCACAAATAAGCGCAGTGTTTGAATGTTCGTCAATGTATACACGTTGGAAAGCGTCTTATGCAAAATGGACCGAATACACACAGCTATAT
Organism: Watsonalla cultraria; assembly: GCA_964035505.1. Classification (NCBI taxonomy): domain Eukaryota; kingdom Metazoa; phylum Arthropoda; class Insecta; order Lepidoptera; family Drepanidae; genus Watsonalla; species Watsonalla cultraria. Next base: position 2,700,057 of record OZ037715.1, read on the forward strand.
TTCCATAGGAACGCGAGACAAAATGGCGGCCGAATTAGCAGGGCGCTTGCGTGGGTTCAAGTAACCGATTTGTTCCGCAGTCGCACTGGAACCTTATCACATTTACTCGACCACAACACAGCTGCCCAACTGAACTATTTACAAACTGATTAAGAAGATGTCATTCACACACAGTTCATTATAACATAAACTTTTGTATTGATGTATTAAAACAATTTAGCATGCAGCCGAAAGCAACAAACATTATCACATTAGTCAATGTCACTGCGTCAGATTGGTTGTACACATAACACATTAAATTTAACCGGTAACTGGTCAAACTATCTGTTCTAGGGGAACAGGGCGGGACTATACCGCATTTATTATTCAATTATTAGTGTTGAGGTGTTCGGTGCGAGTGCGGGGCCTACGGAGACCTGGGGAGGCCTAGGGAGGCTCTGGAGGCCTAGGCAGGCACGTTGTCGGCCATACGAGCTCCCTCGGACGGGGGACGCGCCGGGGGGGACGAAGGGTAGGGAAGCGTCTTCAGTTTACGAGCCTCACGCCTCTGTTTCTTCTGTTGCATCACCAACCGTAGTTGTTCCAGCTTGCACTTAGTCTTGGTGTTGTCCAACGCCAGTGTATTGGCTGAGTCGCACTTGGAGCAGGTATGTGTGGGTGTGCACGAGGCACAGGCAGCCAGCCTCGAGCACTGGCATTGCTTCTCACAAGTACCGGAGGGACAGTCCGGGCCGTCGTTGACTCGGCCTCGACTGTTGATAGGTTGGTTGCATCTCGTGCAACGGGGCAATGTACTCGGGTCCTCGGGTGTGGTGGAATGTTTTTGCTCATTCTGGAATTGAAGAAACTATTATTAAGTATGAACAGCAGTAACAGTAATTGAGCTGGACATGTCATAAACATCTGCTTCATAATACAAGTCACTATCATGGAAATAAGAGCTCATGGTAAGCAAAACAATGTTCTAAGGTTAATCTCAATTATCTATGTATGTCGAAAGTCGTGTTAGTTACACTATCTATAACTCAAGAACGGCTGAACCGATTTGGCTGAAAATTGGTGTGGAGATAGCTTAGAACCAGGAGAAGGACATACAAATATATTTTACATTATTGCAGACTGAAAAGAGATGGCGCAGGACAGTCCTAAATGAAGAGTCTTCGAGAATTATCGGAGTACCGGTAAACAAATAAGATAATTAGAAGCATTAAAAGCATGGCATTTCATAGCTCTAAAATGTTCAAAAACAAGCTTTATGTTTCTTCATAAACAACAAAGAAATTGGTATAATATTAAATGTTATTTCATACCTGCGCTATTGCGATGGGTGGCGCCGCGCACAACAAGTCATTCAGTATATGGATAATCGTGGATATATCTCTCTTTGGCCTGCCGTACCTGAAACATCATTCATAGATTGATAAACAACAAATACAACAGATAACACTATATATAGGTGATGAAATACTAGCACTACATGATAAAGTCACAATGAACATTTCAGGTCAAATATATCCATTACAATCTATGTTTAATCACACTCAAACAACATACATAGCTCATGTAAAAGTTTACTTCTTGACCAAGACACAAAATAATATAATTTACAAAAAAAACTGCTTCTTGTAAATCAGTAATTAAATGTAGAATGTTTTCAAACATACATATGTTCATGCACGCCTGTAGTCCTCGAAGGGATAGGCAGAGGTGTTGTAATAACAACACCCACTTTTCACCGAAGATGATTAAGTGTCAATGTGACACATGGTGAGTTTGTCGCAGTCTCAGTCGCTATACATACATCTTTGAATTAGACTGACAGACTTCTCATACATATGCAGGATGCTCACAATGTTTTCCTGCACCATAATGCACGAGGTGTGAAATCCCTGCATATATTTTTAGATAAACTTATTGGTACAGGCCCTGAATGTTTGAGAGTATTAATGTTTGTTACTCTTTCGTACAAAACTGAATGAATTTTATACAAACTTTACAATAATATAGCTTATACATCAGAATAACACATAAGCTGTAATTTACAAAGATATTATGTGAATACCTCTTTATAATATTAGTATTTATAAATAAAATACCGTGGACAAAGGAAAAAAACTTAAATCTCTCCAAGTCAAATGAGTACATGATTCATTACTGAGAAAACTTCAAATAGTTGAGCTGACCTTCTAATATTAGACAGTAAAATATAGTGTAATGGTTACCTGTCTTGCAGGGCTGGGTTGAGTGTTCCGGAGAAGGTCCCAGAATATATTCCCTTGCCGTGGTGCTTCATGGACTCTATCACAGCTCCGGGGCCTATCTTCGAGCGCACAGACTCTTCTGCTGCTCTGAGATCTATTTTATTAGTCAATACTTCTTTAGATAGTTTCTTTAACTTCTGCGTCAAATTCTTTGAAGCTTCTATAAGTGCTTTAGTATCACCTGGTGGGGTTGGGGAAGCCCTTTGAGGTTTTTTGGGAGCATCCGGGGGCCTGAAAGGCACTTGTTTAGATGTAGAAGGTGTGGCATTGTCATCTGTCTGTCCATTACTTGGCTGTAGTATAAGCTTCCTAGAATTAGTGATGTAAGGCTCAGTCCGGGATGTAGATGGCTGTGCAGGGCTCTCCTGACGGCTTTGTTGCTGCATCCTCTTCTTGTGTTTATTCACAACCGACTGCATGAATGCCTTTTGCTTATTCTGTCCTATAGGATGTTTGAACTTAGATGTCTTGTGCAGTAAATACTGGAACCGTTTATTTTTTAATGGTTCATTAATACTCTGAAATGAGGGCAAGACTCCTCCAGTACTATCCTCCTGAGCTCCGTGACTTGTTGTGGCCAAGTTGGATATCTCCCTATCCAACATGGACTCATCTTGCTCTTCAAATAGACCCTTATCTACTGCAGTATTGAAAAGATTCTCCATTGGATATTCATCTATGGTGCTCTCAGCTAGGAATGAACTCTGGTCAGTGAAATTGTCGCTGTCGTCACTGAGGGAGCTGTCTGTGTGTGTGGTGGAGGTTGATGGCTTATCGCAGGCAGTACTCGTAGATGGTGTTGGATCAGTTAATTTCTTTTGTGATAAAAAGTCAATCAAGTTGTTCTTAACTGTATTAACAATAGCCACCTCCCTGCTGTCCAAGGTAGAAGCATCTATGGGGTTGGACACCAGATTAGACAAGGATTTTATAGGGGACTGTTCATTTTCTATGGATGTGTCTGAAAGGTCTGATAGAGTGCAATTTGTAGTGTTCACTGACACATCATTTGCACATGTCTCAGGTTTCTCTGCATACCTCCTTTCAGCCATTGACCTGTACAACTCAAAGGCATCCTGTAATATTTCCAAGTCATGTTTTTGAAACATATTTTGTGTTTGTGTTTCTAGTTTGTTTGTGTCACTGTCTATAGCAGCTTGATCAAAGATGATGGAAGTTCTGGGTGTGGGCTGAGGGCTGGGGGTGTCCCTGGTGTCACATTTGGTCTTTATTGAGGATGTGGAGGCCTTAGTGGGGGTCGAGGTCCTCAGGGAGCGGGCACCATTTGTGGCAGAGTTGAGTGTGGACAGTTGTAGTTGTATCAGCATCATGTGGTCACCTAACCTCATGGTCAGATTCAGTGGGGACTTGCCACTCAAGAAATCATTCACCTGAGTGTCATTTAAAGACTCTAATGCTTGCATCACAGAGTTCTCAGGCCTTTGACTCTGGAATGGTAGAAATCATTTGTTAATTAGCTAATAGAGTCAATAATAGTTTGGAGAGATAAATAGTATTGATTAGTTTCACAAAGTTGTGAAACACGTGATTATCATGTTGCGGCGGTGTCGAAACACTGAAACACTCACCAGCAGGCCCGTCTCGACGCTCGGCAACAAGATGACGCGAGCCCCATCCAGCACTCCATTCTCGTCCAGAGTGCCGTCCCTTAGTTGCCTAAAAAGATACAATCGAACGTCACCTACCGTGTCAAAGGACGCTGATGCGTCATCGTATCGACATATTTCCGTGATAATATGTTTGACAATAGAAGCTTGGCGTCTAGCTCCAATTCTCACCTTTCGCGATGCAGCAGGCATATTCGATCCTTTGACACTTTGAGCTTCTTTGAAACTAGCTTCTTGAGGTGCTCCACTGTGCTTTTACCGTTTAGGCTGATGGAGAAATTACCACCCGTAGTCGTATGTATATTCAGCGTTATGTCCGAGGTTTGGGGCGAGCCACACCCGTACACTTCTGTTCCAGTGGCACGTTCCATTTTTTCCACATAAATTACACTAGAATTTACGATATTACACTACTTAATACCACTCACGACCTATCTTAGATTACACAGCTATTTTATTGCAGGATAGAAATAACAGGGTCACGCCAGACCCCCAGTTTTTTGATGTGGCCGTCGGTGTGACCAGTTTCATTCGCGATATCCCGTTAATTTTTTTTTACAACAGCTGATGCGACGCTCTTACGTTTCATTACACGCATTTACAGAAGTTTTGGCAGAGTTTCGGGAGTTAAAAGGCAATAATAATAAAAACAAATAGTGGTCAAATCTACTTTTCAATGAATGTGTAATTTTAGTTTTAAGCATTTTAGTTTTTGTTAATATTAATGTGTATGATTTTTACACATTCCAAATGTAACGGAAACACGACGTGTTGATAGAATCGTTAACGTCAAAAACCCGCTATCCGTCAATGACGTCATGAACGCTTGTCGTACGCAACTTTAGGTGGGAAAACTCAAATGCTGGGGATTCACATGAGAAAAGAACTATTTATGTATTTTACTATTTGTTTCCTGTAGCAATAATGGGGAGAAAATGAAATCAACTGTATTGCGGCCTATGGAAAATACAGAAGGATAAAATAGTCAACTCAAGTTAGATTTTTTCATTTTATCAATATAGGTACTGACTGACTGGTCTTCGGTCCGCCAGTCGCACGAAACCACAACTCTCGGCCGACCACGCAATTAATTCAATGACGTCAAGCCTTCTTTTGGTGATGAATTAGAATGACGTGTCACATACGACACAACAGTGCCTTGTGGCTGCCTGCATTCAGTACACTGCAGAATAGCTTGCTTTAGTAGTATTTGATATTTTTCTTTGAGAATAGGTGATTCACTTGCTTATTTGCCTAGTAGAAGTAATGTAGAAGTAACTTCATTGAAATACTTATTATAGGGGTTTAGATAAATGTCATTGAAGTGTCTGTTTGTAATTAACAGCTTTTCACTAAAAGCACACGAAAGTATATACTTAGGTGCTAACATAAAAAAAAATCATCGCCATCACAATTTTTCCGCCTATTTTGTTCCGGTTAATATCTGAAACGGCAGGATCAAGTTTAAGAAAAATTAATGTTACGTGGGTAAAACCGCGCGGCACAGCTAGTTTTAAAATAATATAGTCATGTTTTATCCTCAACCGTCTTTATTGACCCAGCACCTATATCGATAAGAACAACTCAACTTAATAGCTATCACAGCGACATTCGCATTCTCACAGATAATTAATTAAAATTGTATTATTTTAAACTGCAGGTCCCGTTACGAGCAAAGAACGCGCAGCGAGAAATTATGGGGATACTGCGCATATTTTTATTCGCCTCGCGCCATACATATAAGTCAAAGTCAAAGTCAAAAATATCTTTATTCGATTAGACTTTTTACAAAGTACTTTCAAATCGTCAGAACGACATGGATTATACATGCTACTGCCAGGTTCGGAAGGTTGCTTTTACTGAGAAGAACCTGGCAAGAAACTCAGTAATTACTCTTTTAAAAATATTATATAATTTTTAAAAACAAAGTAAATCACTTGAGAAATGTAAGCCCATGGACACAGTTCCAATGCACAAATGTCAATAAAAATTAACATAAAGAAAAGTCTAGTAGTTGTACTTATATCTAAATGCGTAGCTTGAGATGACCAGCCCCCTATAGACAGAGACAGACTCATAAAATGACTACTGCGCATTCAAAGGTACTCGTTCTTAACTCCTGACGAGACCTTATCACTATTACAATAAGAAAAGGATTGAAAATGCATCATACAGTATTTTCCTCTTGGTCATTTTGAAGGCGAGTAAGCGAGACAGAAGCATAAAATGGCGGTCGTTCATTCCTATTCTCCTTTGATACGTTTATACAGAATGTTAATCAGTTACTCGGGACATTTTTCTCCAGCGAAAAAAAAACTGTCAACCCGACCAAATGGCAGTTAAAAACTAGAACCCAAAGACAATATTATATATATTCATCTGTCATTCAATAGTTTGGGCCTGTAGACAAAGTAATAACGTAGTAAAAAGTAGAAACGATACAAAATGTATGAAAATGACATAAATCAATCTAATGACATATATGTCATTCCCATACATTTTGTATCGCTGCTATAAGAGAAGCGAGTGAGGATAATGTTACTTTATCTACTGGCCTTCAGGAGCCTTACCATGAGCTCTTATTGCCATGATAGTTTCACTCATTTATGAGACAGATGTATGTGACGTGCATACATCTGTCACTGTCGCACAACTGAATTAACATTGCAATAAGAGCTCATGGTTGGGCCCCTGGCCGGAGGGCGTCCTACACTACGTTTGCCGAATTCAAAGGTACTCGTTCTTAACTCGTGGAGGGACCTGTACCGAGTTTGATATAAGTAGATACATTTATTTATTATGCAATTGTGACTATATTAAAACTCGCTACCGTGATCACATACTTGAGGAATATTGACTTATTAAATAGGTACAGCTATAAATAACTTCTACTTTAATTTGGGCTTATTGAGTGACAAGTTTAAGACCTCAGTAACTTCAATGCAGAGACAAAATATTTTTTTTAGAGTAAATAATGTTGACTACGGTAAAGCACTGTCATTGTCACCATTTTTTATTAAGCTGAAGGATATGTATTAATTAATAATAATATTGTTATAAATATTTACGTAAAAAGTTAATGCGTGTATTTGAAAAAATACGATATTTGAATTCATAACGAAATACTATGAGCAAATAATTGTACCTAACATCACAATAATTGAAAATTAAAATACTTCACAAAAATATAATAATAAACAAGCAGAAATACGCACATTACTACAAAAATATGATATTTTTGGCGTAAATCTAAAATTTAAATACATTAATCAGTTTTGCCCATAATCCACTACAATTCAGTAGTTTCAGCTTAAAACAACATTCAACAGTATATTATAGATTTATTTAAAAACTAGAGTAAGAAAACTCAACCGTTCATGAAATACAATAAATTATGTCCAAATTTAGATAATGATTTTATATAATTTAAATAAAAAATAAGTCATGATTTATATAAATAGATGTATCACAAAGTTTGTATTACAGATTACATCCGTATAAATTGATTGCAACAAAAACAATATCATAATAATGCTACGATATTTTTAAAGAGTAACAAAAAGAACACGTATAATAAATAAAATAAAATATTTTTTATATACCACTTTATTTCTAAACAAATATTGTAGACGCCATATAAATTGTGGAAATGAGTTACCAAAGTTAAATGTCAACATGACAGATGTCACTCTTTTTGTCATCTTTTTGATCTATATCTTTTTAAATAAAGCACCTAAATTGGCGACCAGTAAAATAAACAAAGTTTTCAGTGTTCACTTTTCCTCGCTATAATATGGCGTCTACAAATAATGTATTCATCCCAAACTCCCCAAAAATTCGTGTCATTTTAAATGTCAAGATTTAAAAAAGCCACAATGGCCCTTATTACAATAAGGTTAAGTGTGATTTTATGATCATGATCCGAATTCTTGTGTTTCGTTGTCAATTTCGCCGAAGACGTATCCTCCCCGGCCGTCCATTTGTAGATAATGGTCGTGGTGCTTCCAGAGGGACTTGCGATGTGATACCGTGAATAGTGAGATGCCCCGCTGTTGAACATAAAACTATTTTAGCGCATAGACAATTTAGAACTTTGTTATTTTTTATCTATAGCATTATAGATATTCACTTGCGATGTAGTACCAGAGAACCCGTTTTTTGGGATTTGCCTAAAAGAACTTACATATCAACAAGACATATCAACGAAGATAATTTGGTACTAATGTGACAAAATATGCAGTGTGTGGCAATCGTTGTATTTCCTATTTGGAATTCCATATGCTATGCATATGCAAAAATATATTTGTGCTAATGTATCTATGGCATTCGCATCTCACGGAAAATCACCACAAATATTCCTTCGATGTGTCACGATATAAATAGTCTTACAGCACATTTTCACAATTTTTTTTTTAATTGTCATTAATTAATTATTCCACCTAATTGAGCGATATATGGATGGACGAAGTAAATGTTGCTTACCTCTCTACAGTACTGGTACATCTGTCCCTCCACGTCGACTGACACAGCACTAGTGCATTCATCCAAGATAGCGAACTGCGGCTCGTGGTAGAACAATCTCGCCATCTGAATACAAATATTATTTGCAACTAGAAAGGTAGTTCTTGCTTTATTTTTTTTTAAATAATAGTAGCCTATATTCCTCCTTGTACCATCAGCTACCTGCCAATGAATGTGCAGTTAAAATCCGTTCAGATGTTTCGCATATTAGCCGATACATACAGACACACATTTTTTTTTAATGTTATATATTTAGTGAAAAGCTGTAAATAAGGAATTACAAACAGAAACTTTTTGTATTTATCGGCCAACGTTGTTTTGCCATATACATTTTTGGATAACTAAAAACTCATACCTCATAATCATACCTCATACCTTAAGGGTATGAACAATAGTTTACGTTCGATTCTCAGACATACCGAATAAATAAATAAAATCATAAAAATTGGCTAAGTCGTTCAGGAGGAGTTTTGTTACAAATACCGTGGCACTAGAATTGTATATCAGATAGTGTTTTTTATATGTATAGAATTATATTCACCGCAATCCTCTGTTTCTCCCCGCCAGAGAGTACATCCATCCAGTCCTCGACGGCGTCCCAGGCACCTTCCCTGCCTACCAGGTAGGCAAGCTGCACGATCTCCAGAAACTCGAGCAATTGCTCGTCTGTGCGCCCGCGACGTAACATTTGCTCGCGTGTTTGAGGGTAGATCACCTGGAATATTGCATCGTTGGAATTATTAGGATAAGAAAATGCTAAAACTCCTATCCTCTTATTACAAAGCATCGCCTTATATAATCCTTGGTTAAAAAGTGGTTCTATCACTTTTTGTGAAACGGATTTAAATATCACTAAAACTAGTCCATCCCAATTCAAAATTCTTATCAATCTGGCAACTTCTAATCAAATACATATATTTTGACATTGTAAGAAGTCTAAAAAAAAAAATTTTGAATTCTGACGGGCTTAGTTTTAGTTATAATTTAGTCTAGTAAGGGGAAGCACTTTGTACAGTTCTGTGTAATGGTAAAAGTTGACATTTCCGACTTAAAATTGATTAAACTAATTTTTTTTAGAAAAATGTCATTTCTATAGAACGCTTGACTTGAAATGTCTACGCGGGTGAAGCCGGGGCAGAACTGCCCCGCGGGCAAAGCTTTGGGTGGAAGTTGTAAATATTTTTTTTTCTCTCACCTGATCCCTAAGCGTGCCAAGGGTCATATAAGGTCTCTGAGGCACGTAGAACAGTTTCCCTCGCGGGGGTTTTGTAAGTGTGCCACCAAAGATCGGCCATAGCTCTCCCAACTGCCGGAACATTGACGACTTGCCGCAACCATTTGGACCGCAAACTAACACGTTGATACCTGACCTGTGGAAACACATACCTTACCAATTTCTAATTATGTAGTTATGGCAATTTGAAAGCAATTTCTTGAAGCCTTATCAAATATAGATATTTATAGAATCGAGCCTTTTTGTCACAGAGCATCTACTGGTGGTACATATCAATTTAAAAGTATAATTAAAAAAAACCCTTATTTTTTTTGTTTTTTTTTCGTCGTTATACATACTATTTATTAGTGTGGTAAAGTGTCGTTGTTAGAGTTTACTAATACTAAATATGCTTATTGGATGATATGTGGAATATAAGACAATGCTTATTTATGTTGAAAAATGAATATGTAGAAAAAACTACACTAGAAAAAAATAAAAAGTTAAGACTTTTTATGTATTTAAAGCTGATATATACCACCTGTTCTGTGACAAAAATATTCGCCTAAAAAGTCTAGACCCTATATATGCGTGTGGTATTTTGTTATCCATCTCTAAGATTAGGTTGGAAGATACAATTTAAATATATGAAGAAATCGCGTGTGATCGTATTTACGTAAAAAATTACGCAGCCGTAATAATAAATTTAACTTACTTGACTTCAAAAGAGAGCTCTTGTATGAGTACATCACCATTAGGCGTGACTAGCGGCACTTTGTCAAACTTGATAATCTTGTCTTGGTACACGATGCGACCAGCGCCCGGAGCCATCAACATTGGAGCACCTGGGAGAAATAAATAAAATAAAAAAATGTGCTCACGTCATCCCTGAAGGGTCCCCAAAGGGGTAAGCAGAGGTGTTGTAACAATAACATCCACACGTTATTGTTACAGTAACAATAACATAAAAATACAGTTTCTACTGATACTCATAGGTGCCTTCACAAGTTATGAGCGCTGACCTTGAATGAGCATTATTCTTTTTATAAATCTTATGTGGAGCTACCTCCTATTTTCACTGAGCGCTCTTAAATCGTGACGGCACCTGTGCGCCAAGTATGTATGGTTTTGAAACGTTCTAGCGTCGCCGCTTGACCATGCGTTTTGCACTTTTTTATGGACACGTAAAATTCCTACACTCGCCGCTTGGGGCGCTTTTTATGGCCATACAAAATAAGAAAAATACGGAGGCGATATCTTCAACTTATAAACATGTTATACCCATACTTGGGGCATTGGGGACCTAACAACGTACGTTAAAGCAGAGCGTATTAAGAACTTTGCTTTGACGGTTCATTTTGTGAGCATGACTATCGACCATGGTCCTGAGTGACTAGTGCGAGTTTTCTTAAAATCACCGTCACAAGTCACCGCGTCGACGCAGATTTGTATAACGATGATAGTATACAAATGTATCACATAATCGTATATATCTCACCATTCCCATTGTGAGCGTGACTGTCGACCATGGTCCGGGTGTAGTGTCCGCTGTTGACGTCATCGAGCACCGTCCTGAGCTGGGTGACGCGTGACGTCAGACCGGCCAGCTTGTAGAATGATGATAGTATACCAATGTATCACGTAATCGTATATATCTCACCATTCCCATTGTGAGCGTGACTGTCGACCATGGTCCGGGTGTAGTGTCCGCTGTTGACGTCATCGAGCACCGTCCTGAGCTGGGTGACGCGTGACGTCAGACCGGCCAGCTTGTAGAATGATGATAGTATACCAATGTATCACGTAATCGTATATATCTCACCATTCCCATTGTGAGCGTGACTGTCGACCATGGTCCGGGTGTAGTGTCCGCTGTTGACGTCATCGAGCACCGTCCTGAGCTGGGTGACGCGTGACGTCAGACCGGCCAGCTTGTAGAATGATGATAGTATACCAATGTATCACGTAATCGTATATATCTCACCATTCCCATTGTGAGCGTGACTGTCGACCATGGTCCGGGTGTAGTGTCCGCTGTTGACGTCATCGAGCACCGTCCTGAGCTGGGTGACGCGTGACGTCAGACCGGCCAGCTTGTAGAATGATGATAGTATACCAATGTACCACGTAATCGTATATATCTCACCATTCCCATTGTGAGCGTGACTGTCGACCATGGTCCGGGTGTAGTGTCCGCTGTTGACGTCATCGAGCACCGTCCTGAGCTGGGTGACGCGTGACGTCAGACCGGCCAGCTTGTAGAATGATGATAGTATACCAATGTATCACGTAATCGTATATATCTCACCATTCCCATTGTGAGCGTGACTGTCGACCATGGTCCGGGTGTAGTGTCCGCTGTTGACGTCATCGAGCACCGTCCTGAGCTGGGTGACGCGTGACGTCAGACCGGCCAGCTTGCTCAGCTCGCGCCCCGACAGTACCAGCCGGCCGATGCCCTCCGCCATTTTCACTAACATACGACCGTATGTGTAGTAATGCTGGAATAATAATACACATATATATCTTTATACATAAATGACATTCAAGTGTCCGTTTGTTATTCTAAATTAACAAATTTTCACGAAAATGCCTATACAAGTAGGATCTAGCCTTTCTGGGCGAACATTTTTGTCACAGAGCATCTGTTGGTGGTACTTATCAATCTATATCTATACAGATAAATAAAATTTAAGTGTCTGTTTGTAATTTCAAAATAACAGCTTTTCACTAAATGGATATGAAAGTTTACCCGATACCAAAAATTAAAAACCAACTTTTATTTTTCTCCGTCTGTCTCTAATGCTAATCTCTGAAACGACTGGACCGATTTTATCGGGACATTCATCAGTAAGTAATATAGTGTTATTGTTAATCCTACGCGGGTAAAACCGCGAGATTATAATAGCATTCTCACCCTAAATCTATCCTGTTGTGTGCCGGTGGTGAGTAGATTGTGGTTTGTTGCGAAGAACGGCCGCGACACCGCGTAGAAGCCCACCGTTATGGCTATGTCTGCAAACGAATACATTACTATCAGTTACACTACATACATATACTCACGCCTGTATTCCCCGAGGGGGTAGACAGAGGTATTGTTTATAATATATTATTAAGTGCCTCGTTGGTCTAGGTTCGATTCCCGGGTCGGGTCAAAAATATATATAGGATTTTTCTGTCAAGAAATTCGTAATATTTGCCCGTATAGTTTGAAAGTTTGCGGTGTTTCCACTCCCGTGCCTAGGAAAGCACGTTAAGCCGTTGGTCCTACGCCTGATCTCTCTCCGGTCGTGTCGGATTGCCTCCCATCGGACTATGAGAGTGAGGGAATAAAGAGTACACCTGTGTTTGCGCACACACTTCTTCATTACAATATCTCCTGGACAGATGGCTAGTCCCCGTTGATTAACCGCCATAGCCGAAATTCGATAGGAGATCATTATCATTAAGTGCCAACGTGACGGATGGTGAGTCTATCGCCTGATCAGGCACTATACATAGACGTCTTTGAATTACTTCTCAGACATATGCAGGTTTCCTCACGAAGTTTATGCAAATAGTTTTTTTTAGAAAATCTCATTGGTTCAGGCCCCGCTGGGATTGGAACTTGCGTCGCTCGCGTAGCAGAGGACTGTTCAAACCCCTCGGCCACCACGTCTCATTTTCACTCTTACTTACATTTTGCAATAATATTGTCCACGAAGCCCATGCCGACCCTGAAGTTGAGGAAGTTCCTCAGGTGACGCGTCAGCTTGTAGAAACTGGCGACCAGCGTCAGTTGTTCGCGGTGATTACCCTAAAAAATAATATTAAATACATGTTTTTATTTTTATTATGGCTATTCATAATAATATATATTATCTATACAGATAAATAAAATTGAAGTGTCTGTTTGTAATTTCAAAACTACACTTTTTGACTAAATGCATATGAAAGTATACACGCTACTAATACTAAAAAACCAAGTTTTAACATTTTTCTCTGTCTGTCTGTCTGTCTGTTTGTTCCGGGTAATCTCTAAAACGGCTGAAACGATTTTAACGGGACTTTCACTGGCAGGTAGCTCATATATCAAGGAGTAACTTAGGCTACTTTTATTTATTAAAAATATTAGGGTTCCGCGACAATAAGGATGAAACCGCAGGGCACAGCTAGTTATAAAATATATTAAAAAAACTATTAAACATAAGGGACACTCATTGAACGTATTTGTTTACGCTAATTTAGGTTAATTTACTACCGTTTCCAAATTTAGGCCTGTCAGGAGAAGAAACGGCGGAATAAACTCACCGGTTTTTTTACATATGTCCCTTTTATACATGGTGTTGTTTTAGTACAATTTAATAGAAGCTAGAAGAGCAACAAAAGCAGAGAGAGGCCATAACGGGATCTTCCGCTCCCTACTTGATAAGCTTCAAACTGCGTACGAAACTTTTTTTCGTTTGTTTTGTGACCGCATAACGTATCGATACTTTTATTATTAACTAGCTGTGCCCCGCGGTTTCACCCGCGTAGAGTTAAGTTCATGGGTGTCCCGCGGAACACTAATGTTTTTTATAAAAGTAGCCTAAGTTACTTCTTGTAAAAATAGCTACCTGCCAGTGAAAGTCCCGTTAAAATCGGTCAAGCCGTTTCAGAGATTACCCGGAACAAACAGACAGACAGACCGACAGAGAAAAAATTTTAAACTTGGTTTTTTAGTGTCAGTAGCGTGTATACTTTCATATGCAATTAGTGAAAAGCTGTTATTATGGAATTACAAACAGACACTTAAATTTTATTTATCTGTATAGATGTATAGATATCATTGTACGTCGCCAATACTAAAGCGACTGAGCTATTCCGTTTTTAACACGCTTTTATTAGCTTCATCTGTATGTATGTATGTATGTATGTATGTAACCGACCCCTTTGAGCTCGATTTTGTCCTACTTTGTACGATCAGATTTAATTCAAACTTTGCACACCTGTCAAAAGTCGATGACAATGCAATAATCCGATCGAAGCATCCGATTATCCAAATTAGATTCGCCAGGATTAATTAATTTCTGTCCGCATCCTTTGCATGCGAGTAAGAGAGATAGAGCTAGTGCGGGCGGTTTGTGGTATTGAGGGCGGTTGATAGTTAGCCAATCGAACTAAATAATATATAGTTTAAAAAATTTAACTAAAAAATGAAAAATAAATAATAGTTTAAAAAAACTAAAAAACACGCTTTCATAAAAAATCCAACTAAAAATCAGAAAATAAAATTTAATAAATTTGGATAAAGAATATTGTAAATTAGAAATGAATGTACATTTTTGTAAAAAAGCGTGGGGTGTATTCAATGCGCTTTTTAAGATATTATATTATCAAAGTGATGATTCTTCTACTCATTATCTGTCAATAAAATGTTTATAATTATTAACACTATGCACCCCACGCTTTTTTACAAAAATGTACATTAATTTCTAATTTACAATATTCTTTATCCAAATTTATTAAATTTTATTTTCTGATTTTTAGTTGGATTTTTTATGAAAGCGTGTTTTTTTAGTTTTTTTAAACTATTTTCTTTGACATAATGAACACGAAAACACTGTCAACGATTGTGTCGCTACGAATCGAATTGCAGTAGGCCTAGGCAAAGCAACATTCTCTCACGGTTGCGCTAATAGAAACGATACAAAATGTATGGAAATGAATCAGTCACGTGACATATGTCATTCCCGTACATTTTGTATCGTTTCTACTAGCGAAGCGTGAGGATAATGTTACTTTGTTTAGGTAAGCTTGTTTGTCACCTTAATATACAACAAAAACACCTCTGTTAACAACAGAGCGTTTATAATTGAGTACTCACAGGTGTGTTCATAACCTTCACGATAGGTCTAATAACATGCCAAGAAATATTAATATTTGCAATCAAATTAAATGCAAACAAAATTAAATAATTTTATTCAATATAAAGGACACTTGGAACACTTATTGAAAGACATATTTGAGACTAACTTCAAATTCAAATTCAAATATATCTTTATTCGATTAGACTTTATACAAAGTACTTTCAAATCGTCAGAATGACACAATAACACAGGATTATACATGCTACCGCCAGGTTCGGAAGGTTGATTTTACTGAGAAGAACCTGACAAGAAACTCAGTAATTACTCTTTTAAAGAATATTATACAGTTTTAAAAATACAAAATAAATCGTTCAAGCAACTATAAGCCCATGGACACAGTTCTAATGCTCAATTGTCAAAAAGTTCAGTTAATAATATCCAATTTAAAGCCTGCCATGCGAAGTAACGGTGAAACAAACTCCCCACATATTATAACATGTGTACCTTTTTATCTTTTTCACATAAATCCCCTTTACATAGATGTGGTTGATTTAACAAAATTATAGCATCTTAAGAGTGAGGAACTCATTGTCATGCTTGGCTATCAAGTTTGGCCCAAAATGTTATAATACATACCTGATAGAAAGCGATTTCTTCAGAGTTCGTGATCAGCCTGGAATTAACGTATCTAAATTCTCCTTCTAATTTCTGTTCTTGTACTGTCATTCTTGCTGTAAAAAAAACAAACCAATCAAAATATAATTACGAATGTCTATTAGCGATCTCTTTAGCTAGTTCCAACAAATCGCTATAGAAAATGTAAAACACCAAATCTGTCTGTCACTGCATACATATTATGCTCACGCATGTATTTCCCACATTGCGCCAGTTATGTTTCCCATGTAAAGGGGGAGAGCCTATTGCCACTAACAAGGCACTAATCCAGAGTGCTACTGGGAATTTACAGACTGAAAATTTCACCCCAAGTGCTTTACGGTGAAAGAAAACATCGTGAGGAAACCTGCATATGTCTGAAAAGTAATTCAAAGACGTATATATAGTGCCTGAGACGGCGTTGCACTCACCGTCTGTCACTTTGGCACTTAATCATATTCGGTGAAATGTGGGTGTTGTTGTTACTACACCTCTGCTCCTTCAGGGACCCGATGGCGCGAGCATTATTATTTATTTCTAAAACCCCAATACCACTATGCTCGGGGAACAAACCCATGACTTCTTGTTTCTGAGTAGCATTTGCTACCATGAATCCAACAATGCAGTGGTGAATGATAAATATTAATATTCATAGATATGACGTTGATTACGATAAGAATATTGAAATTATTATTTGATTATGCAACTACCTGAGATAATTAACGCACAACAAATGAGTAAATGATTGCTGTGCCCTAAAATGTTTTATGTTAGTTGTACATATGTCAACATACAATATTACACAGGACATAGTCTGAGTTAAATCTAGTCTTCGTATAAACCATGTTTTGTAATAAGGGGGTTTAATTATAAAGTTTACAAACCTGTAGGCTTCCTTAGATGAGTCAACAAAACACCTGATAGAAGCAGATATGCCATCATGATACCCGGCGTCTGAAAACAAAATTAACACATTAGAGAATTCTAACATCTATGTCTATACAGATAAATAAAATTTAAGTGTCTGTTTTTAATTATAAATTAACAGCTTTTCACTGTTGTCGGTTCGTTCCAGCTAATCTCTGAAACGGCTGGAGCGATTAACGGGACCTTCACAGGCAGTAAATTAGGCTACTTTTATATTTTATTGATAATGGCACAGCTAGAATACGAATCAAAGACTGATTTTGGACTTCAATCGAAAACAAATAGAGCTTTAAATAAATTAAAAACTTACCGAAGCCCCTAAATTGACCGTGAGTCTGTATAGATATATGCTGATATCTAGCAGCGGTTTGCTGACATTGCTGTACAGGTCGACTACTGTCTCGCAGAACTTGTCAATGTCCGTGGTCAGCAGTTGATCTGCGTTCGATATCCGGTTGTCTAGGTTCGTTACTTGGTAATATGTGAAGCCTCTAAAAAGAGCAATCAGAATAAAACTTTAGGTACAAAGATTAGTCGTTTGTAACGTGGGCAGTTCGAGAACTCTTTTTGAATCTGCCGCGTTATTCACTAAGGTTTCTCAGCGTGGCACTCGTCGTCGAGTGTCGGTTATAAGGATATGAAATTGAACCTTATCCTCATTATATTATGTATCAATTTCCTATGATTGAAACCAACGATCGTCGTAGAGTTCGACGCTGAGAAACCTTAGTGAATAACGCGGTTGTACATATTCATTATGGACTAATATTTACAATTTTTCATCCTGCGTACAGCGAATACAAAGACAAGGTCGGACGGCAAAAACCGGTAAAAAATCATATAATTATTGAGGTAACATCATCAAGGTTATATATATTCGGTCGAAACAAATGTTTCTATTTTAAATACGTTATCATTGAAACCAGTTTGATATTAGGAAGTAGACTTAAAATCAAGGAAATAATATTCTAATGTTCGATTTATTTAATTGTGTGGGTACTATTTGGACTGTATTATGCGTTAACAGGAAGTTAACTCAATATACATATAATATGTATTATTTTACTATGCATATATGTTAAAATACTGGCAAGGTCCGGTCTACCTTCTCAACCACTCCACAACTACTGGGTAAATAACTAGTTGTTTGTTATGTTTGTTTGACAGAAGCAATTGCATATTTACATACTAGCTGTGCCCTGTGGTTTTAACCGCGTAGTCTTAATTTCATAGGTGACCCGCGGAGCCCTAATTTTTTTTTATAATGAAATCCTAAGTTATTTCTTATAACATTAGATGCCTGCCATTGAAAATCTCGTTAAAATCGGTCTAGCCGTTTGAACGGGGGTTTTACTGGCAGATTGGTATTGTTACAAGGAGTAACTTGGGATACTTATATTTAAAAAAAAGCATAAGTTTTTCGCGGGACACATAAAACTACCTGGGTGAAACCGCGGGGCACAGCTAGTAAATTATAAAAAGGCTGATTAACATAAAAATATCGTCTGGTGCGTATTTTTGTGTACTTTAGAGATTCCACCACAGTAAATACTTAGAAGCAAATCAAACAAGAGAGTTGTTAAAATATATTATTCTAACAGCTTGTTGTTGAGATCTCTTGCCAGTCCATCCCCCATATCGCAGAAAAAATCCGGGATCCGTCCTTGAATTCTAACAATTCGTATACTTATGCTAACTTTGCATGGTAACTTGGAATGATGAGTTGTGTATTAAGCAATTTAAAAAGCAAACGCTATGAAGGTTACATGAATAACAAGTCGGTCGGTATTTATAAAATGGTATCGACGGATTTTGTTAGTCAAAGTAGTTTTGAGTGATAAAGAATTTTGACTGCAATCTATACAGATAAATAAAATTGAAGTGTCTGCTTGTAATTCCAAAATTGCAGCTTTGCACTAAATGCATAAGGAAGTATACACGGTATTGACACATAAAAACCAGTTTTTAATTTTTTTCTCTGTCTGTCTGTCTGTTTGTTCCGGTTAATCTCTGAAACGGCTTTACCGATATTAACGGGACTTTCACTGTCAGACAGCTGATGTTTCAAGGAGTAACTAAGACTACTTTTATTTATTAAAAATATTAGGGTTCCGCGACAATAAGGATGAAACTAAATCTACGCGGGTGAAACCGCGGAGCACAGCTAGTCTATACATATAATTTGTGAAACAAAATAATCTTACATACATGCATATGCTTACACCTGTATTCTACCTGTAGTAGTGCCACATGATAGATGGTGAGTCAATCACCGTCTCAGGCACTATACACACGTCTTCGAGTTGCTTCTCAGACATATGCATGTTTCCTCACGATGTTTTCCTCCACCGTAAAGCACGTGGTGTGTAAACACTGCACATGTTTTTTTAGAAAAACTCATTGGTAGCGTATTGATAGCGTAGCAGACGACTGCTCAAACGACACGGCACAAAAAATCTTAGTTATTCAAGCTATGTGAGATCCAAAAAACTCAATACGATTCATAGTGTGGTAGGTACATTACGAAAGATATTGTACTTTAGACTTTAGATGATTGAACTCTCGGGTTCAACCATGTACAATTTGAATACCAAATGATTAAACTTTGAAGTTAACATTGAACGTTTGAAAGTGAACACTCATTTATACAGACTTAAAATAAACGTGGTTTATTGAACTTTTACAGCTGAGGTTAGCTTGACGTTAGTAGTTTCTACAATCTGTACATTTATACTTATAAATGTATATTTATACTTTTATACTTATATACTTACTTATAAATAAAATTGAAGTGTCTGTTTGTAATTCCAAAATAACAGACTTTTACTAAATGCATATGAAAGTATATACGCTAATGAGACTCAAAAACCGAGTTTTAAAATTTTTGTCTGTCTGTCTGTCTGTTTGTTCCGGGTAATCTCTGAAACGGCTGGACCGATTTTAACGGGGCTTTCACTGGCATGTAGCTGATGTTTCAAGATAGTAACTTAGGCTACTTTTATTTATTTAAAATATTAGGGTTCCGCGAAATCAAGCATGAAACTAAATCTATGCGGGTGAAGCCGCGGGGCACAGCTAGTTTATACTTATAAATAAAATTGAAGTGTCTGTTTCTAATTACAAATCAGTTTTTTAATCAATGCTTATGAACGTATATACGCAATAATATGTTAGTAACATAAAAATACAGTTTTAATTTTTTTTCTCTGTCCTGGCCGGAGAATATTCATGAAAATCAAAATATGCATTTAATGAAAAGCTGTCATTTTGAAATTACAAACAGACACTTAAATATTATTTATCTGTATAAACATAGATAAAAGCCAGATGTATTAAAAAGCACAATTCACACTAAAGTTCAGACGAAAACGAACTTTTACGAATCGCTTTTATGGGAGTATGTATAGAAAAGTGTTGTTTTTAGGCAATTTTTTAATTTTTTCTCTCCGTACAAACCATCCTCGTACTTGAAGGAATATACTTAAAAAAATAATTAGTAAAATTGGTTCAGCTGCTCTCGAGATTTGCGGTTAGCAACACATTCAGCGATTTATTTTTATATTATAGACTAGCTACGCCACGCGGTTACACCCGCGTAGATTTAGTTTCCTCCTTATTGTCGCGGATCCCTAATATTTTTAATAAATAAAAGTAGCCTAAGTTACTCCTTGAAACATCAGCTACCTGCCTGTGAAAGTCCCGTTAAAACCGGTTAAGCCGTTTCAGAGATTACCCGGAACAAACAGACAGACAGACAGACGGACAGACAGACAGAGAAAAAATATAAACTTGGTTTTTCAGTGTCAGTAGTGTGTATACTTTCATATGCATTTAGTGAAAAGCTGTAATTTTGGAATTACAAACAGACACTTCAATTATATTTATCTGTGTATGTATAGATAGCTATTCTGTAGTATAAGCTGTAGTACTGTAAAGTTTCATTAAAATCAATTCAGTAGTTTTTTCGTGAAAGAGTAACAAATAAACATCCACACAAACATTCACGTTTATAATATTAGTAGACAAATCGAAACTCACTTCAAATATTGTTGATACAGAAACAGTGTCAAATTTGTTCTAATTCTCAGCTTCAATTCTCCTATACTCCATTTGAGTACATTGTTCACTAGGGATATCTGAAACAAGATATATGTTATAACATCTACCTGCATGCCAAATTTCAGCCCGATCCGTCCAGTGATTTGGGCTGTGCGTTGATAGATCACTATGTCATTCAGTCACCTTTGAGTTATATACATATATTTAGATACACAGAGATCTCGCACTAAACAACCTAATTTAAATATACAGAAGGTCTTTTAAGTAGGTACTGAATAAATTAACCGACTTTTTTTGGTAGTAAAACTGAGTTGAGACTTTGAGTTTTTTACAAGTTGTATATGTACTATGTACTTACCAGAGGCATGGCTACGAAGAATTGTAACAGGAGTTTTTTAAACTCAACATGATTCATTGTGATTATAGACCTGTAACAAATTATTTATTATGATATTTTTGTCCATCAATTCATCCATGTTCTATTTCCTTACTGGAACTAAAAAAAGTAAGGTATAGTACAATAATATAGGGTCTAGACTATTTAGGCAAACATCTTTGGCACAGAGCTTCGGTTGGCGGCAATAAATTTTTTTGAAATATACACATAATCACAGCATTTATTTTTATTTTCTCGACAATTATTTACAGTTTTTTAAAATGAATTTTACTAAAAAAAATAAGCCTTGTATTCTTATATCTATACAAAAAACCATGCCTAACATTTTACGTACTTACCTTGTTAAAAGTCTAATAAAATAAAGATAATATGTATTTTGAATTATTTATAACCAGATAATTAGCGCTGTTATTGATTGACATTGATCTTCAATACTATCAAGATCCCCCCCCCAGGTGGTGACGTCACTTCGAGGCAATCATGTGATCTAGATGTCACGGTCAAGGTATGCGCACGAATAGTTATAGCAAGAAAATTGAGTAAATCATTCAGTACAGGCCCTCATAAGAAAAAAATACTACCCTTTCGGAAACTAGCCCTTTGATTAGAACCAGAAAAAACCCACTGAAAACTAAAAAAAATACTAAGTATAAATAAATAAGTTTTGATCATTGGATCACCATGGGCCCACAAACTGATTGAATAGTATAATGACTGGTTGAATAGCCTTTATATATACCATAGATTGGAAATCGTACATACAGTGGAAATTTCCCTAAATTTAGTAAGAGAGCCAAAAAATAGTATTCAAAATTGTTTCATTCCTTATATCAGAATATAATTCAGCCCATATCACCAATTCCATTTGCTGCTTAGTTTACATACCTAATTGATTAAAATTCCAAATATTATGTATTTAACTGTTTAGCAGCACATATTTTCTAGTATTTCGTACCAACTATAAACATTATATTGCATGGAAAATTTTGTTTGCTTTAAATTGGTACATTGAAATGGTTTTTGAAGGGTCATATATGCTTGGAAAAGGATTTTATTTTAATTGAATACATAATGCAAGCGTGGTCACGAGCTATGAGAGCTCAGTGAAATGTGGAGGAAACTGAACATGTATTTTATGCGCGTGGCGCCTTACAGACAGATATAGACGGACTCATAAAATGGCTACTGCTCATTCAAGGTCAGAGCTTATAAGAGTTATAAGTAGTGACGGCACTTGTATTACATAGCTCTATTGACTCTCAAACCTCATCACCCATTGGCCAGTGTGAATATGAGAAAAGACTGAGCCTCATCAGGGGTTTTTCAGCTAATACACTTAGAAACCACAATAGAATATAAGAATTAATTAATAATAAGAGCAGACTATATCTCACCCTTCTATGAAAGTAGTGTGCTGTATCAGCCAAAGGTCACACATTGACCGTGATATAAGAGACAAGGCTATGAGGCCCATAAAGCCTCCCTCTTTGGTCCACAGCCCGGGGATCATGATCTTCCATAGTGCCTTAAATTCTGCAATAAACCTCGCGTTAACCTGTGCTTTAGGCCCCTTGTTATCTTTGGATTTGATCATGTATTGGATTTGCTCTTCCGGTGATGGTTTTCCTGGCTTTCTTGCATTTTTTGATTGGCTGGAACAAACATAATTTTTTAATAAAAGAATAGTCATCATACCAGTTTTTCCTGATTAGCACACTCAAGCAAACAAAAAACTCTTCGGGATTATATATTTAACTAGCTGTGCCCCGCGGTTTCACCCGCGTAGATTTAGTTTCTTCATTATTGACGCGGAACCCTAATATTTTTAATAAATAAAAGTAGCCTAAGTTACTCCTTGAAACATCTGGATTGAAACATTGCATATTAAATGCATTTTTTGTTTGTCCTAATAATTTGAATACAAATATACGAAATTAAGCCGAAAAAAAGAAAACAATTAAGTAAGTAGCTTTCAAATATGAAGTAATAATGAAAAAAAAAAACTTATTTTATTTATTTACACTAGCGACCACCCGCCCTAACTTCGCTTCGGGACGGATTTCTAAGACTATTACAAATCATTGACTTTTCATTCCTTTATTTAATTATTTACGACATCACATTAGAAACCTCAAAAATAACAGGATTTCTCCACTATTTAATTAATGTTATTATTTTACATTATTATTATACATTCAAACCTTCCTCTTCAATCACTCTATCTATTAATAAAACCGCATCAAAATTTGATGCGTAGTTTTAAAGATTTATCCATACATAGGGACAGCAACATCGTTTTATACTATGTAGTGATTAGCAATATTAAAATTGACACTGAAGTATCAGGGGCATGCATTCGGTTTTCAGAGGGGTAGGCATAAACAATAAGTAGGTAGGTAGGCAGGTTAAGTACCTATGTAACGCAGCGTAGGTACATACGTCTTGGTAAAGATACACATACAAACATAAACATACACATGCAACATGAGTGTATTCAATGATCACAAACTGTAACTTCTGCTTACCTGCATATATGCAATGCACGCCACTGTTAAGTATATGGTTTGCGAATGTTTCTTTATATTGGACCCATAACAATCAACTACTATTTATTTCCATTATAACATATCCATTTGTGGAAATTATGAAATGAGTTTGTATGCGGTGATGATAGGTAATGTTTGAACGGTTAAGACTGGAAGAGGAAAAATAAGAAGTGACGGATGACAGGAAGGAAAACGAAAAAGGCAGGAGTATTTATTTTTATGTTGATTTAATTATTATTTGTGTTGAAATGAAGGAAAAGGAGTAAAGAAATTTCAACTTTTATTATACTTTTATTATTTAAAACCATCAAACTACACATATATCACTGAGCAACTTAACAACTTGCAAGTCATTCATAAGAATCAAATAACAGTCAAACCAGTTTATATTAATGTCATTTACAACTTCATTTCTTTATCAGTGGTTCATGATTTGTAATTATAATAAAATATTTAGTACTGTTTCTATGACTCTTGGTTTTCAAAACTTAATGTGTGGTCCTTGTATACCTGATTAAAAATATGATTGTTGTAAAACCAAGATTTATGTTCATTTTGTTAATATTAGATACCATTATATTATATTGTTAGAATTTCTAACAGAATCTAAAACTAATCTCCCACTTTTATCTGGTCTAACAAGGATAAGAACAAGGAAGTATTATTAATATTTCAATTTAGAATAACCTATGCTAGAATGTTTTTTTTTACTGAAAGTTTAGGATCATGTAGATTTTGGTCACTATGCCTCATATTAATAGTATTTTTTTAATGAGTCATTTAATCCTTGATGATATATACTCACATTGATTGTATAGCATTCCTTATCAACCAAGCACTGACGGCCGCAGAAGCCGCTACAGCAATTTTAACATCTGTCCTTGCAGTTAATTTACTCAGGTTAGGCGCCATTATAACAATTAACTTTGAAAGATCATTAGTCGTAATGTAATCACGTATCACATGTAGTGTTTACCGTAGCGAACCAGCACGATACGAGTCTGCACTCACTCACTTTCCTACAATTACAATCAATCAATCAACATTTCGTAATCAAAATAAGCTTGATAGTTATAGACGTAGGTACTGAACACACCGTTAACTTGTACGTTGCTAACAATTCTTCTGGTATGGTCAGTCGATTTAATAAGAGTGATATATTTAATAAATTCGACGTTTGAATTTACGATTCGTTCTTACTTCTTTCTTGCATACAATAAAATTAAATTTAAGGAATTATTTAAATGTTTAATGAATTGACATCTTTATTTGACTGACATTTCTGACATTGACGTTTCTTGGACTTGTTTGACATTCTTAGTGATGGGGTGGTGATGGAAGGCGCTGTAGATTGTTTAATAAATTATTTTGTTTTTATTTATTTCACAAAGAACGAGACAATGCTTATACCTAGCATGCCAAAAACCACTGAGGTTTGTCCGGCATGCCGTACAGTCTGCTTTAATGCTAACATACTGCATATACAATAAGTAAGTATTACATAAATTAATGCTACACAACTAAATGAATAAATAAATAAGTACTGAGTCCGTAGCATTTTTTAAGTAATAAACATGGGCCCGTAGACGATGTAACATTATCCTCACGCTTCACTAGTAGAAACGATACAAAATGTACGGGAATGACATATGTCGCGCAACTGATTTATGTTAGTTTAGCAAGCGCGAGAACATGTTATTTTTTCTAGGCCTACTGGTTCGCTTCCTTGACTTAAGTACTTACCGGTTAAGAATCGCTAGCCGTAACACGAAGCAAAGCATTCTAGCTTGCGGTCTATGATTAAAACCGGTTTTACACAACGCTGCTCAATACATAGCATTTAAACTTTAACTCATCTGTCATCACATCTGTGTTTTTAATAACAATGTATGTTATTTAAAAAACGAAGTTATTTTTTTTTTCTCTTTACAATTATTAAATGTTATTCTTACTATTCTGGAAATGAATAAGCAAAAGGATATTTTTTTTTTTTTATGCCCGTGTGTAAAAAAATATTATTGTTGGGACGTTTAATGTTGTGTTACGTCCGCTAAATAATCTTACCATAATTATCATTTGGTTGCTTATATAACGTTCTTTTTGCCAATGCTAAACAAGAAGAAAAAACATGGAAAATTCGCGGTAAACTTAAAACAATTTCTAAGGTGTTAAAATGTTCCAAAGTATTTCTAAATAACAAGTTCATTAATCCGAGTCCTAGTTTTTATTTGTTTTGTTATTAAGCTAATCTACAATTGGTTCATTAATGCTTGTTATTTCCTAGGATTTTGTTTCTTAATAGCTAATAGTAATAGACTTACAATAAGTAAGTACTTACGTACCTATAAGTGACGCATAAGAAATGTGTGATAATGGCAATGAAATAGAGAGCGGATTAATGAATATTGCAATGCGAATTTGGTAATGGTTGATTGTGGTTGTTATACCTTTTCATATTGCTTATCCAGATTTGGATTCCTTAAGACTTACTTGGGTGCTCCATAGTACCTACCTCCATAACATGGTATGTATCTATCGCATTCTAAATTAGTAATTAGGTAAGTACTGACACCCAAATGTAAAAATCTGCGTTCTGTGCCGGAATCAAACTTGTGACTTCAAGTGTGATACCTAACTAACACCCATATCAGATGACCACTAGACTACATGGGTTAACTGAATGTTTCATGAAAATTATTAATAGTTATCGACAATAATTACTATACTTGATGTTATTCGTACTACATATTAATATGAAATATTATGCAAATGTAACAAATTGTTTAGTCATATTTTTTTCTTAAGTACCTGAATGTGATAATTGTTTACTAGATAAAAAATTGTAAACTAGCTGTGCCCAGCGGTTTTACCCACAGGTTTTACACTGGGTGACTTGAGAAAACCTATGTATTTTTTTTCAAATGATCTTAAGTTACTCTTTGTAATATTAGCTATATGCAAAATCCCATTAAAATCGGTGCAGCCATTTTAGAGATTGGACGGAACACTTGGATGGAACAGACAGACAGAATTTAAAAAATATGTGTTTTTGTTTTCAGTGCACTTTCATATATGCATTTAGTGAAAAGCTTATTGAGGAATTACAAACAGACACTTAAATTTTATTTATCTCTATGTATATGTATAGATCAATAAAGTGTAGGATTGACTTAAAAATAAAAGACCAAAATTTTATTTTCTTAACATTTATTTTGTACTCACTTAAATAACTACAGCAGCAAATGATCATCAACTGGAATTACAAAGTAAAATAAATTAAATGACCTACTTAGAAACTAAATATTTACAATAATTTGATAACATACTAGTTGAGATTGTTTTGGTGGGACTAGCTTTTAATTATCTAATCAATAATCAGTCTATGAGTTGAAATCAAAACTATGGTCTTAATCCACTTCTTCAACAGTAGGTCCGGAATGGTTGGGTTGAGCGTATTGCTGATGGCCAGAATTGGGGTTTCCACCAGCTCCAGCCCCATGCAGTTTGCTCATCAATGGTGAACACACTTGCTGCACCTCTTTCAGCTTGTGCTCATACTCCTCTTTCTCTGCCAATGTATTGTTGTCTATCCACTTAAGTGTGTCCTCACACAAGCGGCGAGCCGTCTCTTTGTCCTGCTCGCTCAGTTTGTCACCAGTTTCATCCACTGCTTGTTTGATGTTGAATACATAGGATTCCAGTTGGTTTCTGGCAGCCACTCTGTCTCTTTGACGTTCATCTTCTTCCTTGTACCGCTCTGCTTCTGACACCATGCGGTCAATCTCGGCTTGTGACAGGCGGCCTTTATCGTTCTTGATGACAATGTTCTTGCTGCGGCCAGTGCTGTTCTCTTTAGCCGACACGTTCAGGATACCGTTAGCGTCGAGATCAAATGTAACGTCAATCTTAGGAACTCCTCGTGGGGCTGGTGGGATGCCCGTGAGATCGAAGCGACCAAGTAAGTTGTTGTCTTTGGTCATCGCGCGCTCACCCTCGTATACCTGGATGGTGACGGCTGGCTGGTTGTCCGAGTATGTAGTGAACGTCTGCGACTGCTTGCATGGAATCTTAGCGTTGCGTTCAATGATTTTGGTCATTACGCCTCCCGCTGTCTCAATACCCAAGGATAGTGGCGCGACATCCACCAACAGAACATCCTGGATCTTACTGTGCTGTTCGCCACTCAATATAGCTGCTTGTACTGCAGCGCCGTATGCTACAGCCTCATCTGGGTTAATTGACAAGTTCAGTTTCTTGCCGCAGAAGAAGTTCTGTAACATAGACTGAATCTTTGGAATACGTGTGGATCCGCCAACGAGCACAACGTCATGGATGGAGCTCTTGTCTAGTTTTGCATCCTTGAGAGCTTTCTCAACAGGTTCCAAAGTTCCGCGGAAGAGATCAGAGTTTAACTCTTCAAAGCGGGCGCGTGAAACTCTCGTGTAAAAGTCGACACCTTCATGCAATGCGTCGATCTCGATAGTTGCTTCAGTGCTCGACGAAAGCGTTCGCTTGGCGCGTTCAGCTGCAGTACGCAGACGACGAAGAGCTCTTGGGTTGGATTTGATGTCCTTCTTGTATTTGCGTTTAAACTCGTCCGCTAGATGATCGACCAATCTGTTGTCAAAGTCTTCTCCTCCTAGATGCGTGTCACCTGCAGTGGCTTTTACTTCGAACAATGAGCCTTCATCTATAGTTAGAATCGAGACGTCGAAAGTTCCACCGCCCAGATCGAAGATAAGGACATTTCGTTCTCCTTTAAGGTTCTTATCTAGACCGTAGGCAAGGGCGGCAGCTGTAGGTTCATTGATGATGCGTAGGATATTCAAGCCAGCAATTGCACCCGCGTCTTTTGTTGCTTGTCGCTGTGAATCATTGAAGTATGCTGGCACTGTGACAACAGCATCCCGTATCGTAGTTCCAAGGTAGGCTTCAGCGGTCTCCTTCATTTTTGTTAACACCATGCTGCTGATCTCTTCAGGTGCAAATCTTTTGTTCTCACCCTTGAATTCGACTTGGATCTTTGGCTTGCCACAGTCGTTAAAAACTTTGAATGGCCAGTGCTTCATATCTTGCTGAATTTTAGGATCGTCGAATTTGCGGCCAATAAGTCGCTTGGCATCGAATACGGTGTTGCCGGGGTTGAGTGCGACCTGGTTCTTGGCGGCATCGCCGATGAGACGTTCCGTGTCTGTGAAGGCGACGTAAGATGGTGTTGTTCGGTTACCTTGATCGTTTGCGATGATCTCCACATTCCCGTGCTGCCAAACTCCAACACAGGAGTAGGTAGTTCCAAGATCAATTCCAATAGCTGGCATTTTGGTTGGTATCGATGGTAATGTACTCTTCAATAATAAACTTGATTTCTCTTTTAAAATTTAAAATCCTCTTGATTTCCTCTTATTTTCTTCTAGATTTGCGCTTGATATTCACTCGATATTCACTCGATATTCACTTGGTATTCACTGGTTAAATTGCACTTGTTTGGTGTTTCCACCGGTTCACTTCTTGTTCTCTTCGCTTGTTTGTATTTTCAAATACTGAATGCCTTGGCGCGCTCAGGCCGGCTTTATATACCCGCTTTGCTCCAGCCAATGAGAATCGAGAACAATCTGGAACCAACACCAAGCGCCAATGAAATGATTCTAGGGTAGAAATTTCTAGAGCTCCTATTTAGTAGGGGATTTTAATGTGTAAGAAAGAGATAGAATTATAATGTTTACATTGAGTGTGGTGGTACTGGGTGGCCATCGTAATAATTTTACCGAATTCAAAGGAAATTATTTTAGGGTAAACCTTTTACACCTTTTAAGCAGAGCAGGAAGTAGGTATTTCAAGTATTAACTTAGTATGCTATGGATGTTTATTAATTACTTTTAATGTCACATTGCCCACCACTGCTTTACAATACTATAATCATGTATACCAATATTATAATCTGAAAGTGTCCTTGCCTTTAGTTTTATTGTATATTAGATTAATTTACGTCTTTAAAAATAACCTAAGTTGTGCAATTTTTTACACCTTTACCAATATTCATAACTAGCTGTGCCCCGCGGTTTTACCCGCGTAGAGTTAATTCCAAGGTTGACCCGCGGAACCCTAATGTTTTTTTAAAATAAAAGTAGCCTAATGCACTCCTTGTAAAATTTAATTTGCTTTCTGCTAGTGAAACTCCCGTTAAAGTCAGTCCAGCCGTTTCGGAGATTAGGCAGAACAAACAAACAGAAAGAGAAAAATTATAAAAATTGTTTTTTTCTTGTCAGTACCTTATATAATTTCATATGCATTTAGTGAAAAGCTGTTTCTTTTGGACTTACAAACAGACACTTCAATTTTATTTATCTGTATATATATACCTAGTGATATTATTTAATACTAGCTTCTGCCATCGACTCGATGGTCGATATGGTAGAACTTGGATTTTTGTAAAAAGAAAAATGGTGCAACACGTCTCGATATAAGAGTCTAAATACCAATTAAAGTACTTTAAGTTCTGTGGCCATGCGACGCAGGAATAAAAAAAATTCAAGATAAAGAATTAAACCCGTTAAAATTTAAGTTTTGCTCGAATATCTTAATGGAATTACTTTTATCGAATATACAAGGAATGTAAAGGTACTTTTTAAAGTGAAACATGACATCCCCAAACTATTAATAACCCTTCTGGAATATTCCAACTTTATACAGTTTACTCGCTCACTTGTATTGTTCTCTCTCTCTTACACATAGTTTCAGAAAGTAGAATGTTCTAGAAAATTATATTGGATGATTGTTGTCTCTGTTATACTTATAGCATTGTCTCTTTCGTGCAACCATAGAACCATCTAGAAATGTTATCCGACCGTATAGCAAATCGTGTTAAGCAGCTTGTCGCTTATTTGCCATGGTGCGTTTTTAAATCGGTAGTGTTACATTATTGATCTGCCAGACTTTGCGGGACTTGGTGAACCGAGGTTATATAAAGACCACTGTGCATGCTTTGGGCTGAGATACCTTTTCATAGTGTAGTAGTGAGGTTTGCATATTTACTATGGACTAGGGTGCTCTAGCTAGTGCTAGAGGCAGGTTTCTTTTTATAATGTAGGTCCAATTGCAGTAAGAATTAGCATTAAATATGTTATTTAACGTAAGAAGCAGAAACAAAGAGGTGGCGTGGCATTGGCAGGCCCCGTTAGCACGTATATAAAATGGCGGAGTCATCGCCCGGCTGACGAGTATTACGTAGATCCTCTAATAATTGTTATAGAAGCCAGGAGAAGACGATTTAAGAAGGATAAAATGTAAGGTAGGTACAATCACCTTTGTTTTTCCTTATTTTCAGTTTTGAATTGGATTTTCACGTAAAGAAAATTGTTGCTTGATACTGCGTCATACGGTTTGACCTTGGTACATTTTGTTTTTGTTATTGAGAGTGCTCTTAATTGGTTAGGTAGGTAATTGTGCGTTATTTTTAGGATGGAATTGTCCAATCGTTTTCAAGTATTCTTAAGGTGTAATTAAAATTGGGTTAAGCTTCTAAATTGGTCCCGTTATAGTTAAAACCGTTCTAAAGAACCACGTAGAATAAGTACAATGTAAATTCAAGATGGCGCACGCTCATTATTTACCACGGAGCCTAGAACAATGCATAAACGTAGTCATATCACCGATATATATATATTAGAATAAAGCGCCACAGTTAATAAAATAGTTTTACCAAATTAGTAAATATGAAATAGGGAGCGTTCTTACAAACTAAAGATTGGGGAGTAGGTTGGTAGGTAGGTATTACGGACTCTACGGTTATGCTAATCACTGTATTTTGCAAGTGAATTAATGCCAGGTAAAATATATTTTACGTAAACCGTATAGAAATAATCATAAACTTAGAAATGGGTATTTTATATAATTATTACAAAAGGTTTCCATCTAGTGCGATTTGTTTGATATGGTGCTTTTAATTTCATATCGATGAGGTTCAAATATTTTTGTCATTATTATTCACAAACATTATATCACTTAGTTTACCAACACTTATCAGGAGGTTAATATTTCGATTCTTAGAATAATAAAGACAATAGGAATAAAAGTGACCTAAGTCTTAAAATATATAATTGAGTGAATATGAAAATAAATAATATGATTTATAGGTATGCTGGCAAGATTCTTATTTTTATTAACGTTTTTCATTAGGAATGAATAAAAGCAGGATTACAATAGAAATATTTTGTAGATAATACCTACCGATTTCTGTAAGATAATCGAGTATACTTAAAATTAACGGTATTGTAGTTACTAGGACTTAGAAGTAAATATAACTTAACTTAGGAGACTAGAACTGGGATTTGGCAAGAAATTAGTAAAGAATTCAGAAAAATGTCACTAGGATACCTGAATAAATGTCTAATAAAGGAAAAATCTCACAGGCACACTAAGACATTAAAATTAAAGAATATTGATGAATCATATCAAGGCTTAAGAGAGGAACTTACTAAGGTAGGAAGGTATAAAGTCAATAGGTTTACATGAACAATTATAGCGGTGATGTTAACTATACTAACCAAGCGATGGCATAATCACAAGAGTATTTATAAATAATTGCATCATTTTGCTGTAAGCATATGGATGATTACACGTCGTTTCAAGTACAATCGATTTCATCAGAAAATTACGATAAGTAGGTTCTATTAAATGGATAATTATTGACGAAATACGCATTTTAAAGAGACATATTTCTTTCAAAAAAAGTAGTTCAGGTGTCTAGTATATAAGTAGGATGAGATCATATCTATGATTGATACAAAAAATATAATGTGAAATATTGAACAATATGTACAAGTTTAACAAGGAATATTCGGATTATTTGTAATTTGCATCGATTTAAGGACAATATTTTTTTTTATAAAAGCTGATAGATGAAGGAATTTCCCATAATACACATAAATAAATATTTGTTGAGAACATTTGAAGATGAAGCATTT
Organism: Watsonalla cultraria; assembly: GCA_964035505.1. Taxonomy (NCBI): domain Eukaryota; kingdom Metazoa; phylum Arthropoda; class Insecta; order Lepidoptera; family Drepanidae; genus Watsonalla; species Watsonalla cultraria. Next base: position 2,733,054 of record OZ037715.1, read on the forward strand.
ATGAACACAAAGATTTCAGCAATTTTTGAAACAATAGCCAAGATTACTGTGAAACTGGAACTTTTTAAAATAGTCCATGAAATACTTTTGTTGCTAGCCTCTGGGTTGTGTTGTGTGTTCAACGTTGAGAGCAATGGAGTTAATTATGGTGTTAATACGTGGCCTTTATTTAGAGCGGTTTTGTTCACATTTAATGTCGTTTTACTAATATATTTTGTGTAGTTTGAGTGTCGATTTGAGCAGAATTCTGGGTTTAATCGTGTTGCTCGAAATTGCATGCAATTAGGATGTTAAGGTTCAGTTTGTGTTGTGGTGTATACAATAGTTATTGCGTCCTGTGAGTGGGTGTTGCCTTTATGTTCATATAAAGTGTCAGTTTTAGTGGGAAGCTTACCGAAACGTAAGTTTTTTTTTAATTGCAGTGTCGTAAAGGTGACCTTAAATTTTAATAACAACCTCTTTAATCTTTGCTTAACAGCGCTAATATCTTTAACACCTCACTAATAAGAAGGATTTGATTATCTATAGTCGTATAATACATATCTTATTTTTAAAGTACGTACAGTTTTTAGTGTAGGTTTGTGGTTATTGCATTTTGCTCATATTTAACTTTTCAGTGTTTTCCATGAAAATTAAGAACGTGTTTCTGGTTGACTTTGATTGAAATGTTCGTCTATTGAAAGTAAACCAATAATAGTTCTTAAAATAAGACTATTTAATGTAAACGACTACTACAGAGATTATTACATTTCAACAAAAAAGGAGCTATATACAATTTGACTAACACAAATTGATGAAGTAAAGATGCGAACGAAATAAAACGATAGTTAAGTATCAAAATGTAATAGCTAAGTATAGACGGGTATTGGAATATATTTTGGAAAAATAACTCGGATGTTTAAAAATGTAGGTACGAGTGTCTACAGTACAGAATGAAATAATATTACAACTATCCCTAGTTTGATACTAAAATGGCGTTATAAATATTTTTGTGTGATAAATATAGCAGTGATTTGGATATAAATAAAGACAAGATGGTGATGACATTGAGCACAGCTTATGAGTACTTATATTACAACTGCAATTTAGATAAGATCGTATTCAAGAAAGAAATAATACCACTTTTGTAAACCCTCAAAAATATCTCGTTTCCTGGATCTACAAGAATTTTGAAAAACAATGATTTAAGCAGAATAATACATTTAAACTTTATATTTGGATACATAGAAAATAACGAGACCGAAATAAATAGCACCGAAAGACTTATATAAATTCGTATGTGTTGATTTACATAAAATGTATATTTCGAGAATAGATTCATAGGTGATGATTGTACAATATCATTATACCTAAAAATTATAAAGCTGTAAGCATTCGAATGAGACAGCACCTAAGTTCATATATTCACTAAAAGAAAACAATAGAAGTACAGATTTACGGAAATTGAAGTGTCGTTACTTTTACAGAAAGTTAGTTATCATGTTTTAGGAAATTCAGACATGGAATATAAAATGTATTTATAACCCAGATTATTTTAAAATTTTATTGTGTTTTGTTGTATGTGTTGGTGGACTGGATATTAGAAGTGTTATAAACGCTACAGAGTTTTGTACAAGACACCCAAAAATATAAGATACTTATTGCGCTACGTTTGACGTGATGCGTAGAAATCTGAGATGGTACATCAATAAGCAAGAGTATAATACCTACAATTGAAGAATAAGCGAAAATAAATAATTATAAATACGCAAATGAATACCGCTTTTTACACACCATCAATGTGTGTCGGCTAATGCATAGTGATGAAATTTTGAGGTTGGATATACATTATTCAAGATAGAATAGTCCGGCTTACTATTGCGTGTGTACTAGTTGGATTTTGTATAGATATTAAAATGAAACAAAAATAAGAAGGTGCCTACGAAGAAATCTTATATTATGATCTCTTTTCAAGGATATCGACTAATGTCTAAAGATAAGAAGTAAACGAAACTTATACGGTGATTATTTTTAATTCTCAACAAAGAACGTAAACCACTTTAGAACGAAACATCAAAAAGCGTCGATTGATTTTTATTAAGTTTTGTCTGATAATATATATTATATATAATATATCTGAAACAAAATAGCCACAAATCGAAATGGAGGATTTCGAAAAAGTTGTGTTGTGTGTTCGTAAAATTGGAAATAATATTAGAAGTGTGTAAAATGCTATAAAGTTGCCAAGAGGAACTATTTGTTGAAGAGAAGAACTTAATAAGTAGCGTTTTTTAAGGAGCTGACATAAAAAAAGTAAATGGCACGTGAGTAAATATTGAGTTGAAGTGCGAAAATACCATAAATTTCAAACATCAAGCAGTGTTCATAAGTTTCTTGAGCTTTTCACTTTACATTTCGAAGAAACAATATTAATGATTTTGGTGCGTTACTTTTATAAAGATAAAATACTGTTGAACGGAAAATATGTTAATGAAGATATAAAAAAAAATACTGGCTTACTATTGCTTGTGTAGTAGAATTAGATACAAATATTAGAAAGAAACATAAAAAAGAAGGTGCGATCGATATAAATGCTTAACAACCTATACTATTTTATTGAGCTGTTTCCAAAACATTCCAAAGAAATATTATGTCCACAAAAATTCTAAATACAAGTGGCTGAAGACTAATTATATTATCATAGAAAATGTATTAACAGAACAATCCCTAAAGCCGTCATAACCGGTTTTTACAAACCATCAAGACGTATTGCTATCTATAGCGTTGATTTCAATAGAAAGAATCACAATATTCACTAGCAAAGTTCTATACAATAGAAGTATCAATGGCCAAACAAACTGAGTATTATAATTGCATTACTTTGAGTAAGTAAACGTGGAGTTGAAAATTCTGAAGGAAATACCTACATGACCCAAGATAATATAATAATAAGTTGCGTTGTGCTATTAAAAAGATAAAAAACGCAATAAAAGTGAAAACCGCTTTTGCAAAATATCAAACAGTGTCGATTAAGTCTACTGAACCGTTAATACTGATATCCATTCTAAAGAAAAAATATCTATAGAGGACAAAGTTGCGTAACGATAAAAATAGTTTACAAGATGTTGAAAACTTTGAGTTGAATATAACTCATGGTTATATTATATATTAACTCATGATACTGAGAGATGCGGAAAAAATGATGTAAAGACAAGAAATAGAAAAAAATTAAATGGAGTTTGAAAACTATAAAATTTTAGCGCCTACATTGCAGAATCTATATGGATGACATAATACGAATAAATAACAATCAATAAAAAGTCGAAGTACAGTTAAAAGTGAGCTAATTAAGCAAGATTTAAGTAACAAAAGTGGTCCAAGGTTTGTTTCGTTAAACTTGTACATAATGTTGATTTGCGTAACTAGCCTTTTTAGTATGTAATACACGTATATATTGAGTTATACCTGATATAAACCAGGTTAAACGTGTCGTTTTCGGAATAAGTAAATTGAAATGTAAATGACAAGTTATAGTTATGTAAGAATTAGTAGGTTTTTCATTTCATTGTCAAATGATAAATTAAAGGCGTAAAAATGAAAAGGTGCGTTCTTAAGAAACATCATATTATGATCTAATAAGGATATCGTTTAATGAACGTGTCTTAAAGCTAAACTAATAGCGCTACAATAAAACTTAATTATGAGTTTAAGTTAATATGTATACGCGGCTAACAATAGAGTTAATATAAGAGAAAACGAAAAGTTACTAAAAAACTATTACTACGTTAAGGATACGTTTAAGAAGATTTTATACAACACCCAAGTGTTATATTACTTATGATTATTTTAAGATTATCGTAACATATTACTATAATTTGCCGATTTCGATAGAAAACAAAGTTAGGTAGGAAATTATGATAATATTTTACTAGCCATTCTATTTCGAGTTCGAAGGTGCTCTTGTTAAGAAATCAATTGAAATCGTGTTTCCAATTTCCAGTACTTGCGTTAAAGGTGAATTAATTGATTGGAGAATAGGCCAGTTTGTCATTATTTTGTTATCTGTATGCATTTTGAACTTATTTTAGAAACTATGAAGTGATTAGGAAATAACACCGTGAGGTTGAATACCAACTTGAAGTATAATATTAAGTGAACAAGGTCATTTTATAATTATTTTTTTTTGGGTAAAAATTTAACGGTTACAAATTCAAATTCACAACCTCATGGCTACAGTATTAAGACGAGGTGTTGATGAAGGTAACAAATTATTTACTAAAATTATTAAACACATTACAAACATATTTTATTACCAAAACGATGCTATTAACATTATAATATTACTTTAATATTATTATTTTTAATTATAATTTATAGTCATCGGGACTGATTTACGAAATTATTGAAGTTTTTTTACGTATTGGGTATTCTTTATTATTTTCATATTTGAGGATTCAATGAAATTATTACTTTAGGTAATACTACCGTTTAGGAAACGTATCTGTATTCATAAAATGTATATATTTATTTATGTTTTATTGCGTAATATACTTACATATTTTGTGTATACTTATTGCAAAGGTGGCTAATGCAACAAACGTGTTGCAGGTGTTTTGAATTGTTTTATCTTAATTTTATTATAAAAAATTTCTGTTTGGGTGAAACTAATGCGAGATAAGCGCGTGCAAATTTTGGTTTCGGTTTGGTTTATGTTGTAAATTTTGGTTTCTCAAAACCCACGTCCCGTTTTAAATCGTTTGGCATGTTATGTAATCTTCTGCACAACGATTTGTATATTTGGTTCTTCTTAAATATAAAATATGGCTAATTTTAAACGCTTTGGAAATATACATGCGTGACTTACAGCATATTTTTTAGGTACTAGTGCACCTGCACCTAACTTGTTTATTTCGAATTTAGAATTGTGATATTCGTATTGAAATGTACTTATTCTGTCACGCATGAAGGTAAATTAGAAAAATGAAGTTTCTGCCAATAATGCATGCCAAATTAACTTTTGTGAGTCTAAATGGATTTCAAGGGTGCTTTTTTACATTGACGTGTTTGTCTTCGTGTATTTTTCCAAATTGTTTAATGTGTGATTGATTATTATTACGCAATTTAAATGCAATAATGCAATATAGTGTGATGTTAAGCCTCACGGGGGTGTATTGAAGTAGGATATTGGATCAGATAACATTTCTTACCGGTTTTGTTCGTTTGGGATCACTTCTTGCACGGAGTTCTTAAAACAATTCTTAGCATTGCCTTTTTGTTTTACTAATCTTTTTGCCAATTCATGAAACTTCGGGCCAATTAAAACAATTAGCACGGTTAATGTCACTTACGCTAATCAGACACAATATTTATTACACATAACACTTATTCCATAAGTACCAAATAGTTATGTTGCATGTGATTCGGCTCGGCTTGTAATGTCCACATCAGTACTTCGTATTTGTATATTATTGCTACATTGGAACAGAGATAGGGACGCCAAATCACGTTTTGAATTCCATAGATGTAATATACAAGTTTATAAATTAACCAGTGTGCTTTAAGGTAAGGGTCGCCAAAATGATTGATAAAATTGAGTATGATAATGCTTTAGTATATAATAACCCATTCATTCTAGCTTATGTAGTAACTTTACAAAGAGAAGTCTTGTAATATTCAATTCACTATCATAATTTCAGACGACGGTAGCGCAATATTTATTATTATTTTTTTTTTTTTTTTGATGAATGCTTACAGACGAATAACTTAAATGTAAGGTATCAAAATAATTTGTCAATGTAGGCCTATTTTCATTAATTTTCATGACTCATGATCCAATACCGCCTGTGTTGAGCTAATTTGAATCATTCATCAATAATTCCTTGCAATAAATGTACAGCTTTAGAGGGGTGCGTTTATAGCGTTATTAATGCTCTAGTTCTAATTATAGTTGGCATGCGAATATCTGGTTAGAAATTGTTATTGTGCCAACTGCCGAAGAAGCTACAGCTTTGAAACCTCCCTTTGAAACTTTGGTTCCGACATCTAATCAAACTTGCAAGTCTTGCACCCCGCTTATTTTTTGGGAAGAAACTTAACCCTTTAAAACCCTTAAGGCGTTACGTTTAAGGTTTTTGCACTATGAACAGGTAGTTATAGTTTCCAACTGCTAGAGATGTTACGACTACCCATCGCATAGCACTGGTTATAAAGAGGGTACTTGTGTGGATAACAAGCATGAACTGAGCATGTCTTACACTGACGACAACGACATAATCTGAAACTAGAATAATTCGCCGCCAAAATGTATAAACTGGTATGTATCTTTTAGTTATAAATTTAATATTATAAGTGACTCCGAGAAAATAAAAAGACAAATAGAAGTTATACATTGAAAACTAGGTGTATTAAAACCACCTTCTTAGATCAAAATGAAAATATTTTTATACGGTTTTCTTTCTTGTGTATGTCTGTTTCTTTTCTGGATCTGTCACCGTCTGTGTTTGTAAGATATTTGGTAGTCGTTTGATTGCTTGGGAGCAAAAGTTTGTCAGCTGTTTGAGGATTGGGGAAATTCGGTTTAATAGAGTTTGTTAGTAAATTGTTTAATGTTTATATTAACCAAGTGAATTCCGTATTCGTAATAATTTTACTGCAAAGAATATTAATGAAGTGACATAAAGTTGCTCGTCTTATTTTGCCTTGTATTTTTAACAAAATAAATTTCCTTTCTTCATAGGTGTGTCAATAATTTCTGGCCGTCGATTTGTTGCATCTTGTAGATAACAACTTAGTAGGTACGCGGATTGGAATAAGAGTTTCAGCATGTTTGAAAAAACTGGTTTTAATTTGCGTTCTAACGAATTATACACCATAGATAATTAGGCCATTTTTAACTCTGGATATACACGCTTTACGATTTATTTTAAAACTTGTATAGTGGAAAATCGCTGTTTTTGGTGCACTCTTAAGACTTAGATAGAAATAGGTGTTGGTGTGAATTTAAATGTCTCTACGTTGTAATGTTTTAGCACATAACAAAATTAAGGGCATCTTAAATACAATCGTGAACATACACAAAATTTCAAGCATGAAAATTAGGCATGTTTCTTAAACTGCGTCTTAACGACATTACAATATTTGTCATGATAATTGTGCTGTTTTAACAATGGTTTTATTGGTTTACGTTTAGCTTATATTAGTATAAGGTTTGCAGGAAATTTGTTGCCTTTTGGGAGCTTACTTTTAATGCACTTATAAGCCTTAGGTAGGATGACACGTGTACATAGTCGTTAGTCTAATGACATTCATCATAATCACCTGATAATATATGTTTACAGAAACGATAAGATAGAAAATTTATGACGTTTGACCGACCCTACGAATATATTTCTTAATATGTCTGATATTGACGGAACTAATGCTTATCGTGTATTAACAAGATAATTATTACGTATATGTATTTACTCATCATTTGATTTATACGTTGCGCTTATATTATTGTGTGATTGGGTATGGTCGGTATTTCACGTGCGCTTTAGAGTTTAGACTTTAGCGTAGAAACTGTAATGTTTTATTTATGTTCTCATAACTAAGATTTAAGGAATACAGATCGAAAGTATAATTGACAATTATCATTGAACCAAAGATTATAAAGATACTAGAACGTAATTTGAAGAGCAAACCGAAATTAATTGACAATTGTCACTAAACCAAAGATTATAAAGATACTAGAATGAAATTTGAAGAGCAAACCGAAAGGAACTGACAATTATAATTAAACCACAGATTATAAAGATACTAGAACGTAATTTGAAGAGCAAATGCTGAATAGGATTTAAAAGAGTTAAATATGATATAAGTAATAGTTATTTTTGAAACAAATGATAAGTAGGGAATAATTAATATATTGCGTTAACGAAAAGAGCCGAGTAACTAAATTCAAAATAAATTTTTACTACCTAAACCGAATTAGTTGAATGTCTGCCCGCATATTAAGGTAGGCACGATAATCTTAGGAATATTATATGAATAATATAATAAGCAGAATTGTATATGATGAATTAAGAAAATAAATAAGGGATGACGTATAAATAACACGTAAGAAATTATTTTTTATATGTTCTGAATGAACTGGGCATCGTGGAAGGCAGATATTTTTTTATTATCATTATTAATTTTTATAATTTATTATTTTAAATTATCTGATACATATCACTTAAAAGTTAAGAAATAATTATATTAAATATTTTATCCAGAATACAACTAGGCAACTTAGAAAGTATAACAATGGTAAATAACCGAACCAAATATAAAATAGTGTATAAATAAAATATATAAAGTGTCGTATCACTTATTATTAGCATTAAACGGGGCATATTTACATTTGTATAAACTTAAATCGTATATTATAAAAAAGCAAGAAAGGGTTTTAAAGCTAAAAACAAAGGTTACGTAATTTAAATACCTGGGTATTATGGCTGTATTTGATTTATTATAATATGTATAAACATAGGAGATCCGAAGCCTTAATCCTATAATTTATGTATGAATAATAAGGACAGATAAAAAATATAATCTCGCGGAAATTAACATAATATCAGTAAGTTGTCTACGTATATATTTTAACGTATAAAAACTATCGGAGAACAAAGCAACCGAAAAATACTCAAAATTTCTTACTGAAAGTTAAATTCATTAAGCTTAGGACCTACAAAAAACGTAATTAATAGGTATATGCGAATATAATAAGGTTTAGGTATATGTAAGCAAATATAGCTCGTGTAGGATCATGTATATATAACGTACATGTACGTAATGAAATTACTAAGGCATTTAAATTTTCGTCGTAAGTACATTACTATGCGCTATGTGATAATAATTATCGATGAATCATTAGGTAGGAGATTTAGATAATAGTATCACCAAACAAAACAGGCGATATTATTCTAAGGGTAGTGTGTACCTATAATTGAGAATATGTAAAACGCATATGCGGATTATAATATAGGAGATAAATAATGGAAAATTAATAAATAAACGTATTAAGCTCAGTGCTAAACAGCTAAGGTATAATAAGTTCGGATAAACGTAAAGAGTACCAAGGAAGTAGGGAATGGAGTATCATTAAGAAATTTATGAATACGTATCACGTATAATAGGATTATGAATATCGGAGAGAAATGATGGAAAATTATTAAGTAAACGAATTAATTGAGCTCAGTGCTCTAAAACTACAGCTAAGCTAAGGTAAAGTAAGTTCGCTAAGTTTAAGTATTGACGATCTAGGGCATAATATAAGTAGAGAGTAGAAGAGGACGTAGGGAGTAGGTGTATCATTAAAAATGCGTAAAACGCATAATAGGATTATGAATATCTGAGAGATATATTGGAAAAAAAATGAGCTAAGTGCTCTACAGCTAAGGTATATAAATTTAGCTAAGTTTAAGTATTGACGATCTAGCGTAGAGGTAGAGAATAAGGGGACGTAGGGAGTAGGTGTATCACTAAGAATGCTTAAAACGTGTAATAGGTTTATGAATATCAGAGAGAAATAATAGGAAATTATTAAATAAACGAATTAAATAACCTCTATGCTTTGCAGCTGATGTACAATAAGTTAGTATAAAGTTTAAGTATTAACGGGCTAGTGTGTAGTAGGAGAGTTACAGAGTAGAAGAGGACGGAGGGAGTAGGTGTATCACTGAGAATACGGAAAGCGCTTAACAGAATTATTATCCGAATAATATCCGAGAGAAATATTGGAAAAAAATAAGCTAAGTAAGTGCTTTACAGCTAAGGTATAATAAGTTAGCTAAGTTTAAGTATTAATGATCTAGGATGTAGTAGGAGAGGTAGAGAATAGAAGAGGACGTAGGGTGTAGGTTGTACGTAAAACAGGATTATAGATATCGCAGGGAAATATTGGAAATAAATAAGCTAAGTGCTTTACAGCTAAGGTATAAAAAGTTAGCTAAGTTTAAGTATTAACGATCTAGGGAGTAGGTAGTAGGAACTGAGGTAGAGAGTAGAAGAGGATGTACGGAGTAGGTTATGCATCACTAAGATTACGTAAAACGCATACTAGTATTATTAATATCGTAGAGAAATAATGGAACATTATTAAATATACGAATAAATTGATCTTGTTAAGGCAACCGCTAAGGTATTATCAGTTAACTAAGTTTAAGTATGAAGGATGTAGGGTGTAGTAGGAGAATTGAGTTGAAAACGACGTAAGACGAGCGGAGCGGAGTAGTGGCATCAATAATAATAAAAGTAGAGTTAAATAGGATTATTTATTTATTTAAAGTTAATTATAACGGAAGACCAATTAGAATAGTTAACCCCGATATTTCAAAACTTAAATTTAAATTGTTTTAACATCAGTATTAAATTGTGAGCACTCTCGCATACAGTTTTGTTCCATCTATAAAACATCTAAATAAAGCACTTTCAGGGTTCATCATGTATGGCATTTAGAATGCCTAGTCCAGAACAATGTGGATTTGTAGGAGAAAATAAATAATATAAAAAAAACGTCAGGAAAACAAAATTGCATTATGGATTAAGGAGAATAAGGAAGACATAAGAGTACGAGACGACTTAGGGAGTACGAGACGATGAGAGATTACGTTATGGGATCTAGGGCGTATGGAGGTGAGGAAGGAGTGTATGAATAGTTCTAGGGAATAGGAGAGAAGCTACAGATTAGTGAAGGATTTAAGAAGAGTTCTAAGTTGGAGAAGACTAAGTAGGAGGAGACGTAGGGAGTAGAAGTGGAACTATAGCGCTGAAGATGATGTAGAGCTTAGGTTATGGGATCGAGGGCTTAAGTAAGTGAGGAAGAAGAGTATGAATAGATCTAGAGAGTAGGAATAGATCTAGAGAGTAGGAGATAAGGTATAGATTAGTGAAGGACTAAGAAGCAGGAGAGTAATTGGGCATAGTAGCTATATCTAATGAGAGTAGGAGAGGACTATGGGAGAGTGAGAAGAACTAGAGAGTAGGAGATGAAACGTAGAGTGGGAGAGGAGGGAGGCAGGGTGTTGGATACGATCTAGGGAGAGTAGGATAACTTGAGAGGACCCAGGGCAAAAAGAGTTGGAGCTGAGATAAGATAGGTAGGGCCAAGATGAGGAAAGTAGGGTAGTCGTAGGACAAGACATACAGAATAGAAGAGGACATAGTGATTAGGAGAGTACAGAGCTAGTATGATATGACATACAGAGTAGTAGACATAGCTAATAAGAAAAGACATAGAGAGTAGTAGAAGACATAGCGAGTAAGAGAAGACATATTGAGTAGGAGAGAACATAGCTAGTAAGAGAGGACATAGAGAGTAGTAGAAGACATAGCGAGTAAGGGAAGACATAGAGAGAAGTAGAGGACAGAGCGAGTAAGAGAAAGCATAATGAGTAGATGAGAGCATAGCGAGTAAGATAAGACGTAGAGAGTAGGAGAGACCATGGTCAGTGAGACAAGACATAGTGAGTAAGAGACAAAAGAGGATCTAGGGTGTAGGAAAGAATATAGTAATTTAATATAAGAAAACCTAAGAAATAGGACAAAATAGGCATTTTGACAGGGCCTAAAAATAGGATATCGGTGTAGAAGTCCTTCGGTGTAGGAAGCAATATAATGAGTGAAAGAGGAGGGCTTAGGGAATAAGATACGTCATAGTGAGTAGGAGAGAATACAGGGAGTTGAATAGGACAATTTAATAATATGAGAGAATTACAGAATCTTGTCAATCGGACAGAGCCTAAGGAAAGTAAGATCTAGTGAAGCGTAGAATACCTGAGTAGGAGGCAAAATAATGAGTAATTGAAGAGAACTTGGGAAATAAAGAGAGAATCTAAGACGTAGGCTAAAACTAAGAGAGTAGAAGAAAATTTAGAAATTATTAAGTTAAGTTTTTAAAGTTTCGAATTTTATAGCCTCAAACGTAATGCTTTAAGTAACAAAACGGCGATATGACGTATATTTGACCAGTTGGTTAATGGTTTTTATATTTTATTATGTTCGTATAAGTACACAATAATAGTATAATAATAAACGACGTTAGTTATTGTGCTCGTTAATACCTAAATGCGATATAATATAATATAATATTTTTTAATGTAAGAATCCTAGGAATCGGTAATCGTATATTAATCGATAACCTCGTTTCCACTAATACTGACTAATATAGGGAATATCGTATTAAGTTTAAGATGGTATAATATAATGGACCAATAACAGTCTTACAAGAGTATATAGTAACTACACTTAGGTGATATAAAAATGTTTTGTGTTTCGCGACCAATACATAAATATCTTGCAATCTGCCCGCTGCTAAGAAGTATTAAATAGAATTTTATGAAAGTAGGTACTAATTATATAAATTTTTTTATAATAGGATAACTCACACCTACTCGTATTTGCACTTACCAATTAATTATTTTAAAGTCTGGATCGAGATCTAAACTTAATATAATAATCAAGTGATTTCATGTAATGGATAACACTACAAGCTAGGGATGTAGGGTATAAACTATAAAGTAACAAATATTAACGAACACATTTCCCTTTCTTATCAAAAATATATTTAAAGTCTGCAGGTTGGAATGTCTTCAAAACAAATATTAATATAATATTTTATTTATTTACCATAACCTACGGTATTTTAACTAATGACAAATATTTACGAAAGAAGATGAAATGTAGATGTCGTAGTACCTAATGTAATCAACTATGAAATGAACGAACAATGAAATAACGGTATATTACATATCATATTAATCGAATATAGGCAAAACATTAATACATAATCATTATTTGATCCTAATTTCTTACAAAGTTGGGTAGGTAGCAGTAATAAAAGAAGGAAGGTAGAATATTGCTAGGAATATTGATCGTACGAATAAATTAAGAGAATTAAGTTTCTATAAGGTATGCCTGTGAATGTACGAGATCCTTGCAGATCAAATCTATTATTTAATAAATTGTTTTAAGACGCACGAATAATGAAATTACGATTATAACACAATGTTATGCTATAGACCTGAAAGTATTTGAATCACAAAATTTATAATGTTCCGAATTATATTTGACAAAAGTCCCTTTGTATTATGTATATATTATTAGATAGGTAGGTAGGTAGATAAGTGGATAGGCAGATATGTAGGTAGGTAGGTAGATAAATGGATAGGCAGATAGGTGGGTAGGTAGGTAGATAGGTAGAAATAGTATAACGAAAAATGTGAAATATTTCTTGTAATATTGATGGCATTGAACTGAAACAAGACTAGGACATCATACCTGTGATGTACAAATAATAAAATTTACGAAATCATAACAGCGTAAACTTTATTGAATATGAATCTCGAATTCACAAACATTGGGAATATAAATTTATTATTAATTCTAACAATAGAAATTCAAATATGTATCAAATTCGCTTTTTCTTGTAACGGGTGCCTGCAACCTTACTATCCGAAGTATTCATCAATTATTTTCCTTTGCTTTCTTGAAATAACAGGCTAATCATTGCCCGTGTGCTTAAACTGTAAGCTAGAAGCTTTTTGGGGGGCCAAAATGTCAGCAGATCATATTCACTTCATTCTGGTCTAATTTGTTTGTGGTATTAACATCACATATTTAAATATTAAAATATCCATATCAGATATCAATCGTTGCATTAAAACTTCAATGCTGATCAAGACAACTACCTACTGCCTACTGCTTAATGTGATCAATACGACGTATAGTTTTTTCATTATTGCATTCTAATCAAAATTGCTTGATAGGATCCAAACCAATACTGCAAAATGTTGATTCCTGTATGTGTATATTAAGTTAACCTTTACATTGTAACTAACATTTTGAAGTCAATTACTTGCAAATTTAATTTAGTATGCAAGCTATTTGGAGTGATCGTAAGGCTTTCAAGCTTGAATGGATAGTGCCTATGCATATTTTCACTATTTACTGTTGGTTTAGTTCGAAATAATAATAAAATGAGGGTTAGAATAGAATCAAAGTTATAATAGATACTGAAGTTCCTTAAAAATCCTTACACGTATTTTAACTTATCTACGTACGTATGATATCATACATTACGTTATGAGGTAGGATATAAAGGCAGGGTAGGAAGGGAAAGGAAAAGGAATTATTAAAAGGTAATTCGTAGGTTGAATTGGAATAGGTAGTTTTCGTTAGAACTTAGGGTGTATCAAAGCAAATTTTACGAACGTATGTGTTATATTTAGCGTTAAGTTTAATGTTCGTACGAACAGTGTTCTAATATACTTCTTTTAATAAACTACCTTTTGATTACATTTCAGGCCATTGTATATAAGTTGTACATGATAGTTATGTTGCACGTTGTTCTGCAGAGGCCGTAATGTCACGCCGTTCCCAACATGGCGGATTACATCCACATCAATACTCACCAATATTGTCGCGTAACGTGTCGCTACTCACGATCAAAGGATGGACTAGACATGCTTCAGTATTAGACACGGCGTCCTTGTTAGCGTCCTTTGCGTCAGAAATTTAACAATTAAGGTATATAGTATTCAGAAAATCACAATACAAATACTCATTCACTTAGAGATGCATGAATATAGGAAACTATAGAAGAAAAGATAGAAAGTTAATTTGACCTAGAGGCCAGAATTCTAACTCAATTCAGGTAGTCAAATTCTAACCATTATAATCTGGTTGACACGATACTATCAATAAGGAAAAATGAATCGGTTTTCTTTCGGTACTGTTCGATACAGTAGTTAGACCACACTGAGCTCTCAAAAGGCTAGTTGTCATCTGTTAAGGCATTATTTTAGATGTAAGATCTAAATGCTGACATCGACGTACGTAAAAAAAGGATATCACAGAATTTCCTAGTATTCTATAGTTTCTGTTCAATAAATGAGGAAGCCGCGCATTCAGTTACTAACCAAGACGCTTTCCCTTACTGTAATTCTATTCAATGTTTGATTTTCAGATGCGTTATTATTAAGTTGGCGACGTCAGGCAGGCTTTTTACCACCGCGGCATTGGTTTATACCAAATACAAAATACTCAATACATCAGTGAATCAGTCAGGACAGGACGTTATGAACAGTTGAAAGGCGGATTAATTTATTTGTTAAACTTTTTGCAACTAGTTATACGAAATGTGGATGTACATTTATTTACCTGAATTATAGTTAATATCTTCAATCTTAACTAGTTTTGACATTTACATTTATGTTTATTTTGTAACTTGATCTGATATTCTTTGATTTGTTTTATTGCATTTTGCTCGTTAAGGGACTATAGTTCCATAAGGAATAGTTTGTAAACAAAATCCTATCCAGAACATTTTAATTTGCGTGTGTACGATTTTTTCTAAAATTGTAGGACCAGTGGTTTCCTACGGTTAAGAGTTCCAAATATGTAGAATTAAGAACTATAAATCGTTATGTAGAAGCATAACACGGGCGATGACAACTTAGCATAGAATTATTTATTAGATAACATCTAGGCTATTATCACATCCAGTGTTTGACGACATATAATTAGGGCTTAGGACATATATTAGGGTAACTGTATATATTACCTTATATTGTATTTAGAGTAGGTTCGGCTGATATGTAGGCTAAGTAAAAAAGGTATCTCCAGTCTTGGCTAGAGCTTCTTTACTGAAATTTAGTCTTAAAAGTAGGTTTAAATGTTAGTTTAGTTAGCCCCTGAGTTTTAGAGTGGCGACTAGGGCCGTAGGTTCGGGATGTCTCAGCCGAGACTCCATTGGAGAACTTGGAAGAAGCCTAAGTTGTTGGCAGGCTCTTGTTTAAGCTTTATACACAGGCGCGGCTTCAAAGCTCACTATTTAGACGATAACGATCTTTTAAAAGTAAATGTTAGTTTGCTTAGCATTTTAATTATAGCTGTCGAAGTTAGGGTGTAATATATGAATTCAGAAATTCTGTAGACTAACGTTTGTTAGTCATTGCTTCGGATTTCACGCCCTCAAATGAATATTTTCTACATAAATTACCATCAAGGATCTCTATAACGCTATTTAGATAAAATCGTTACAAATGAGTAGGTATTGTACCTAGATTGGATTATAAAATATATTTTTGTATCAATAATACCTAATTAGTAATTAATACTAACGAACAAAGTATATGTTTCCAAGTTTAGATCTGTCCCCATACTCATACATTTATTATTTTAGTATTCGATGTTTCCCAGTTGATATTAAAAATCTTTACTTTTTGTAAATGTGTTAAAATAATAAAACATGGTAATCAGTCATGACATTGTTTCTCTTTGTGTTGAATTTACTTTAGCTTTTACAAATCCTTTTAGTGAATTAAAAAAAGATAAGAAATTACAAACTTACAGATTTTGATACAAATTTGCTACTTGTTGTATATGTTAAAGAAATAACATGAAAAAAGATTTATTTTTATATTTATTAAAGACAAATATACAAACGATAGTAAAAGAAAACATTTAAGAAGAAGTTTATTACAACATGAACATTTTTTAAATTATCTACCTACATATTATTTTTATTGCATAAACATACTTATTAAGATATATTTAAGACGTACTTGCCAAATAGGCGGTAATTTTTCTACACTGCACATTCAAATAATACACCAATGTAGATTGTATTTTGCAAATATAGGATCTCAGTCCGAAAGAAATTTTTTTTTTGAAGTTTTTCTTAATTCTTTTATATCTTTGATTAATTTTCTATAGAACACTGTTGGGCAAACAGTGTTCTATCATATATAGATAGAATCTCATCATAGGTATAGTAAAAAATTGCCCAAAAGACGAATTGACATACCTAAGTACCTCAAGCAATATTAAATTAAATCCCTAATATGATATACAAATGAGCTAAGAATCTTAAAAAAAGTTTAAGACTTAACTGAATAAATGAATATCTGCTGAGTTTCTTGCCGGTTCTTCTCAGTAGAAAATAGGTTCCGAACCGGTGGTAGATTCTTCAAAATTTTAATGATAATCCTTAATATAATTATAAACTGCGCATAAATATTTATTATTTCATCAAAATAAGAATAAAAATCAAATAAAAAATTGAGATAAAGAAATGCCAAATTTCTGTACTTTACATTGATAAATTGAAATCCATAACGTTGAACTGACTTAACATTTGACTGACGGAGTTAGGATTTGTCAGTCCTTGAGATAATCAAATTTACTCGATGGATTTGATTGTTGGTGGGACTTGCAAATCTGAGGGAGCGTGGTGGGCCTTTTAAAAAAAAAAATTTGAGTATTTAGTTGAAAATAAAAATAAAACTTCGTACCATAAATACTTTTTACATTCCTTTCGGTTCCTTCATTACATTTTTTTTTAATTTATTCCCCACACCCACTGACAGACCAGTCTCTTTTTCCTACTGTGTTTTTTCGTAGTATTCTAGATTTCCCAGAAGTCCGGGTCATCATCGCCCAAGGAGACAACGACTCGCCTGAATCCTAATCTAAAACGGTATATTCAAATAAATAATGCTGCTATCAAAACTATTATAACAAAAATAAAAATTATGAACTTAAATTGAAATACATACAAATTTAAACCCTATCCTGTTGTTTTATTTCCTACCTCTATGCAAGGGAAAACATTGGTAAAGTTTTTGAGAAGGTACCTAAATATTTGGAACTAACTTAAATATTTAATTGCCACTATTACATTTTCTTATAATATCCTGTCTGATTCATTATTTATTTTAATTTACTAAGCATCGAATGTTTTCCCTTGTAAATGTACCTAATATCATTAAACATACACTAAGAAAAGTAGTAACTTCATTTGTTGATATCTTACACATAAATAGAACAATTTGATATCTAGTACTTGCCTACTTACTTAGTCTAGTTCTTCTCAGTAAAATAGCATATACTGTCGTTCTGACGTATTGAAAGTACTTCGGTTAAAATTCTAATGAAATAAAGATTTTATGAATTTGAATTTGAACTAGTAACAAAAAATTGGTTCATTACTTAAATACTAACGAATGAATAAATTATACAGAATTAATTTTATAAATACTGAGAATAGTTTGTGACCGCCATAAGAGCTACCTACGGGTCACGTCACGAGTAAAGAACGCGCAGCGAAAAATAGGATACTGCGCATGTTTTTATTTGCCTCGCGCAATACATATAGTCAAGTCGGAGACAGACTCGTTACGGAACCTGTACCTGCATAAAAAATGCCCTTTTGCGGATGAATATTTTAGAGACCCGAAATTAATGTCTTACAAGCGACATCTTCATTACACACTATACTACTAGTACACGCTAATGCCATCTGTTGGCTGGATGGGTCCAACTCAAAGGCTTGTATTTTTTAATAGAATTGATAGATGGCGTTAGTGTATGTAGCGCCTCCATTCAAATGTCTACTACCCACCATTATGTCCTATGACACGCCAACATGAGTCGTGTGGTGAATTACGGTGGCGTAGCTTTAAATTAATTAGATGAAGGCTAGCAGCAATCTACAGTATTTTAAGTAAGCTACTACGAGAGCCAACGCAGCCATTCGGATTTATTTGAAAACTAATATACCTTTGCACTACCAATAGATGGCGCTAGTAGTAGACATATCTAATGATTGGAAATATTTTTGGAATACTTCTTACAACAAAAATATACGATTCATCTAAGTTTACTTAACACTACCGCTTGCTTAAATGGGTAAATAAAAACAGATATTAAATGTGTAAAATTATTTATATTATAATAATTAATAAATTGTCACAACAACAAGGAATTGCCACGAACTTAAATTACACAATCGCCACTTATGAAATGCTTAATCTAAGTCTACGTACTCTTACTCTAACTTAGATAACTTAACGTACATCACATGTAGAACGAGATAATGTTTTATTATATAATAATATAAGTAACAATGGCCGATGTTATCTAGCGCGCCGGCTTGCTCCACACCTTAACTTAACCCCCTTAAAATGCTGATAGGATTGATCAATAAAGGAAAATATGCTTTGTCTATACGCGTAAGATTTAAGTAGGTAGATAGGTACAGTCCACATTATAATTAGCTTAGCGTTTCAGGCTTACCCTAGACAAAATATCATTCTCGCGCTTGCGCTAACCGAAACGATAAAAAAATGCATGGAAATGACATAAATCAGTCGCATGGCATATGTCATTCCCGTACATTTTGTATCGTTTCTATTAGCAAAGGATAATGTTACTTTGTCAACAGGCCCACGTGTCGTTACAATAACAAATTCAAAAGTTTTTATACTCTTGGCATAGCATCTCTCACACATCCGCATAAATATTTCAGTAACTTAAAGTCAAGTAAGTATTAAACACAGACGTACAGAGTCGGAGTTAACACACAGTGAAGGCACAGAAATTTGTATGGACTCACATAAGCGTCGTTAGCATATAGGAAAGTTCGGATAAACGCGCGGACGCGTCGTTGGCAGAGAACGCGTTAAACAAGACAAATGCCAATTAATTAGTAATTGATTGAATATTTTACTGAATAAGTAATTTTTATTGATCAATATTCCAGCTAATTTCTAAGGGGTAGCCACAAAATAGTAGAAACCCTCCACTATCATTCGAATTTTTACTTTATCACTATTTAAGTCAGTCCAAATAGAAAGACAAGTACATCAATAGAAAAGTACAATGTAAAAGCAGTATTACTAGCTGTAGAATATAATAATATAAACAACTTTATCAAACAGTTGTATAATTATTTCTTTAGACTGGAGAAGATAAATTATATTGCAACTAATAGTCGGGATTATGTAAGTTTAACTTTTCTCATAGTGTAGCATTTGTTCCGTTCCATAAAGAGTCTTGTTTGCCTAAACACCTGGGATTCTAGGGTATATTATGATTCTGATTAGGGTTACCTAATCCATGCAGATATAGAATTGGTAACCTATCTTGGAAGACACAAAGATAGGTACAATTTTCAAGTTCTATAGAATCTCGGGGAACTAGCATTTTTAACAAGTTATTTCATATTTTTGTTTAAAGATATAAGACTAATGGCAGTCTTCTTAATTGGTGATTTGAATATTACCAGATTAACCAGCTGTTAATTAGTTGCAATAATTGTATCCCCTCCTGCCATATGCATTCAATATAAAAGTTGGAGCTGAGCGGCGCGCGACATGGCGTATGTTTGGAGATCCTTATCTCTTGTTTTTGTTCTTCATAGTGAGCCGCCGCCAAAAGCTGGTCTTCTCTTGGGGAGGTACCTCCTCTCGCGCCTCCTCCCCCCGCGTCTCCCCTCGCAGCATATCCAGGAACGTGGGGTCGTTTTTCCTCACATTCTTCTCAATCTTCACAGCCTCCGCGCTCAACTCAGACTTCAGCTTCTCAGGGCTCGTGTTCTCGACCTTAAACTCGTTAGGGTCCTCGACGAACGCCTGCTGAAGGTCGCGCATGATCTTTTTCCTTATAGTCTTCTTCATGCTGAGGTGTCTCTCGAGGGTCTTCACGTCACCGTTGGCGTACGTGCGGAAGTCATCCTTCTTCTTTTTGGTCTTTTTGTTCTTATCGTCAGTGTCGTCATAGGGCTTGCCGTCATACTGTTGGTTGAGGCCGAAGATGTCCCGCAGGTGAGGAATGGCGCGCTCCGACGTCATTGTGCTCCCGGACGCCGCTCCCGCCACTCGGAGATCACAGACACCGCATCATACCTGTAATGGAAGCAGAAAAAATATTGATCGACTCGGTAATGACACGTTACGCTCGGCAATTGTTTTCTCTGACGTCCGACTACACGCGAGATTTTTGTCCACATTGGAAACTCATGTGAATGTGGGAACAATACATTATAGTCTCGCTAGTAAATTCTCCAAAAAAGTAATAACTCAATCTTTGATTTTTCCTGCAGCAAAGTGCAGGCAGTTATATCTTTTGTATGGTGTTGGTTTGTTAAACGATGTGTAAGACAATGGCGGAGGCTTCAGACCGTAACTGTGATACATTGCCAGTGACTGGCATAACTACTTCCTTTCTTGGCTTTGGACTCTTAAACAAAAAAGTACTTTGAATCAAAATAATATTTCACTCACTCCTCTTTTCTGAAAGTACTTTGTATGAAGTCTAATCGAATAAAGATATATTTGATTTTGATTTTGATTTTGATTATTTAGGTACCCGTAGCAATACTGATTCTCTGAGGGAGAAAAGCTTGTCTTATATATAATAGTTAGATTTTTATGATAGTTATGTGTGTTTTGGAATAATCTTGTATTTTGATTCCACGTGCAATAACGACAAAACTATTGAAATTAATTCGTTTTATAACCCTATAGTGCGTTGGGGCACCTCAATAATAAAATTAATCTTTGTTAGCTAATGAGGAAGTGTTGCTAATGATTCTTTACGAAATATAATGCTATGTGAAGAAACAAAAAATAAATTGAGTTTGAGTACAGACATTAACAGAAGCGTTTCTCGCAGGAATGTACGCAGCATCCGTATTCAGTGCGGAGTGCATTGTGTTACAATATATGTAGAATAGAGTGAACTCGACTGTATTCAAGCCAAACAATGCTATTTAGCGCCAATTTTAACAGTCTCACTCTTCCATGGATCGTTTTAAAGCACTTTCTTCACTTTCCGTACTAATTGGGGTGGAATTAAGTCCTAAAACGCATGAAATTAGATCGTCTAAGCGCTAGCGCATTGTAAGCAACTCAATTGGTATCTTTTGTCCCTCACAATATAATAGTTAGGCAAACATTAGGCGTTCTTTATAAAAATGCAATTGCAACGGCTAAACATGATTTATTTAGGGTAAATTTTTATTATTAAAAACGAGTAATAAAGTTGTCGTTAAAATATCGACCGTATCAACTCGTACTTTCACGTAAAAATACATGCTCACGTCTGTAGACAAAGTCAAAGTCAAAAATATCTTTATTCGATTAGTACTTTCAAATCGTCAGAATGACATTAATTTACAGGATGATACATGCTACCGCCAGGTTCGCAAGGTTGCTTTTACTGAGAAGAACCTGGCAAGAAACTCAGTAATACCTCTTTTCAAAAATATTATACAATTTAAAAAAAACAAAGTCCCATGTTTTATTTAGAGGCAAAATGTAAAAACAAAGATTTGAAACATTTGAGTTAACGAAACAACTAGTAATAATGCGACGCATTTATTTATGCTTATGTAAACTTGTGTAAATTTGCGCAGTTTTGTACCAAACAATCAAACGGTCAAGACGCAAACCATACCTTTATTCCAAGCACATATTGTACTAAGTAATTTGAATGTATAATTATATTTGTAATCTGTGTTTGAAAAACCTAGGAAATAATTAAGTTCTCACAAGGGCACTATTAAATAAGTACCTATCTATGTACATAGGTACTTCTTGTATGTCTTGGGAGTTTTAATTGAACCTGGGTTTTGTGTTGGTTACGCAAGTACAAATGGACAGTTAAGTTTATCTATACATACAGATTAATAAAATTGAAGTGTCTGTTTGTAATTCTAAATTAACAGTTTTTCACTGAATGCATATTATGAATGTATACACTGAACTGATATACGAAAACCAATATTAAAAGTTTCTCTCTGCCTGTCTGTCTGTTTGTTCCGGCTAATTTTCGAAACGGCTGGACCAATTTTAACGGGACTTTCACTGGCAGTTAGCTAATTTTACATTTAGTAACTTAGGCTACTTTTATTTTAAAAAAACAATCGGGTTCCTCGGGTCACACGTGAAAAAAATCGCGGGGCACAGTCGTCGTAACTATAAATGATCTCGTCAGCGATACATCTCGCGTGTGGTTCGTTTAACAGCTGACATTAACATTGGCCGGGGTCACTGTACTTTACCTAACTCTAGCCACACATGATCGGGGGTCGGCCATCTTGGAGTTTTGACGTCACACACCGGTTACGCTGCCTATTTGGTTGTGATTTTTTTGGTTTTGGGCCTTGTTAAGCGAGTTTGTTATTTTGTAAACAATCATATATATATTTTTAATTATAAGATTGAGAACAAGCATTAGACCTGATGGTAAGTAAGTGGTAACCACAGGTGTGGACGCAACCATGTAGATAAGCCAGATACTGACCACTGATAAACGATTAATAAAGCAATTCTGGGCCTGGCTCTCCAATCAATAAATATATACACATGTCACTTAGTGCGTCGATTTAAACCGCCCCTAGGGATCGGAACTAAAGACATTTATTTATTTCCCTCCCGCTAAGTACCTACTCCCTAGAACAGCGCCAAAGTGGCGTGAATAACTATATATTGCTGAAAACTGCATTAAAATCCGTCGAGTCGTTAAAAGATCTATGCGAACAGACAGTGGAATTGTTGTTGGTTCGATTCATAACATTCTATAATATTTAATTTGTCTTAAATACGTAGATAATTACTTGCCATGCCTTCGTCTGCATGAAATAAGATTTCGTGATAATATTCTTCCGTTCTCAAGGAAGACAGACTACAAAAACTACAAAAGTGGCTACGACAGTGTTTACTGTCAGAATCGAACGTTTACGTGTTATCGTAAGTAGGGTAGCCATCTCCACTAAAGATCTCTAACAAAACACATAGTTAAGGTAGACCATAGGTAGTACTGCGTAGTCACCTTAAAGTGTCGTCTAAAATTCATGCGAAATGTATGCCACACAACGCTTACAACAAAAAGTGACCTATAAACGTCGAGTAATCGGCCGTTAATCGCTAACAATGCTTCACCAACAACCATCATCTCTATAAGCGCGGTAAATAGCTGACACAAATGTTACGCCATATTACGCAGACCATAGACAACTGGGTTACCAGTACAACAATCAGAGAGAAGAGTTTTAATTGTTTTCGTTCTGAATCTAAATGTGATTCGGTAATTAATGGTTTACCGATCGAGAAATTATTTGTTTTGTTTCGTTTTAATGGTGCGATTTCGAGGAAAGCGTAAAATTTAATTACGGTTTCATTGCAAATTCAGAAGTTTTAAAATTCAATACCTACCTAAGTACTCTACATATAATAAGGTTTTACCTACATTTGTAAGGAACAGTATCTACTGAAAGCCTAGAAGACTGGCAGCATTGCCATGTTGAATACCTAGCAATGCTGATTCTCTGAGCGAGAATAGCCCGCTTGTCACGAGAGGCTGCTACCAGACGACGTACAACCTCTTTGAAAAGATGATAAACATCTGGGCCCCAAGGCCCCAGCATTTCAACCACAAACGCAGCAAATATCCTTGACCAATTCGATGCCGGTACCTAATATGCTTGTATTACGTCGGCGCTTGAGGCACTGCTGCTGAATTATTTTATTGATCATTATTACCTTGATACTTTTTAGAACATCTCATTTATAAACTGTTAATTAATCAATTTATTAAATATATTATTAAATAGTTTAAAACATTTTATTTTTGAAACTAAGTTTATTATTAAAATTTAAATGGAATGAAATTTCTAATACTACGGATCCATTCATCATATCTATCGAGCAAATGTCGAACTGAGTAAAAAATATGTCTATCACTGTCAGACTAATCTAATCTAGGTCTTACATTAGTCTTAACGAAATACTTAGAGCATACTTATATGTTACATTAGAATATAACAGTTGTGTGTCCAACTTAGACGTCGAGTTACAAAATTTAATTTATTTTATTTCTCCATACGGATAGTAGGAACGAGTACATATAAGGCGTGTGCTAAAATGGAAAGCTATAATTTGACCTGTCTTAATATAAATAAATAAATGATGAAGCTTATCCGTCAGTGCATACAAATTAGAGTTCTTAGTCTTGTTGCAACCAGTACTTAGGTCATTATCTAGACATTTGAAACTTGCGTCACTACTTGGCGATTAATATTATGTACTTAAATCCGGTGCTAGACTATTCTCAAAAAATATCTTTTCATCTATAACTAACCGTGTGTCGAAACTTTCCCATTATAACGAACATCACATGAGTAATGAGAAAGTAATATTTAGCTCTTATGGGTTGAAAGTATCCTTGGGACCACAAATCGAAGCCCAATTTTTAACTTTAACTACATTTCAAGACAAACTGAAATAAAATATAATAAACATCCCACCGAACAGTCTCCATCGTTTATTCTCAAGAAAAGAACCACGTGACATTTGCGGAATAGCTAGACTCAAGCTCGTCGCCACTAAATAAAGAAGAAGAAGTAGTATTTGACATGTTCGTCGCTTGAGCCTTGCGTAGCTTAAAATGAGTTGATACGTTTTCGGAGGCCGGTTCTGGTTGAATGCCAAAGATGGCGGATCAACTCAATTTGAGCCATGCCAAAACGCAATGTCAAGCGATGACGTTTTGTAAATTACAATCCTATATTTGGGATCTTTGAAAAAAGCTTTGCGAACTTTGAAAATTGCAATGTTGCAGCTTATATAACGGCCTTGTGGGTTTTAACAGAAATGAACACATGCTCACTTTATTTGACCAAGTGCTGGTACAATGCTGGCGTGGCTTATTGCTATACTAAGTACATTGTATTGTAAATTGTTCAAATAATAACATTTGTTATTATCACAAATAGTGACGCAGGTGTGCCGGACGCTGTTTACGAAAGGCTCTTTCATAAATTAAACTTTATTCTAGAACGTATTGTGACAAAGTCGACATAGGTATAGGGGTGGATTCTTATTGATACAAATAAGCAGGCGATTGTCTCTGTAGCATTTATAACGCCTCTACGTTACTGTTTTCTGTGTTAGCCTTACTATCAACTCTTTGTGACATTAGTTACACGCACTGTAAGCAACAGAAGTAGGTATAGCTATTCCAAGTCACTATCGTGCCGAACGATACTGAGGTGTTCATGTTGTCAAAATCCTAGATAGTCTGTTTTTATACTAAGCATATTGTAGGTAACACATACCACAGTTCACTTAAAAATAATGTTCCAAAGTTCCACTCTTAGGGGTATAAAACGGGAGGGACCAAGTTCATTCCAAATTATATTGAAAACCCACAAGAGAATAAAATTATAAGACTTTAAGCGTACATTTTGGCACAGAGCATCGGTTGGTTGTGCATGTGTCATGTGTAAATGAAATTCTAATAACTACATAAGTAGTATACTAAACTAAACGTTTTTTTATATATTTAACTAGCTGTGCCCTGCGGTTTCACCCGCGTAGATGTAGTTTCACCCTTATTGTCGCGGAACCCTAATATTTTTAACAAATAAAAGTAGCCTAAGTTACTCCTTGAAACATCACCTACCTGCTTGTGAAAGTCCCGTTAAAATCAGTCCAGCCGTTTCGGAGATTACCCTGAACAAACAGACAGACAGACATTATTTATCTGTATAGATGTATAGATTTGATATGTGCAACCTGCCAGTGCCCTGAGCCGAATAAGTCTAAGCCTTGTATACATTCGGCGTTTATAGTTGAGACTGCGCTTAATTATTGAACTAGAGCCGTCACGGCCTGATTAGCACCCGACCCGCGGACGAGGGTTTCAACACATACGGGATTTATATGTGTGTGTATGTATAACAAAATGCTCCCGCTTGTATCTCCCGAAGTGGTATCATATTCGAACGTACTCATAGTACACCCACACTTCGTCAGTTATGTATATCCCATGTAATACGTGGCGAGGCTATTGTCACTAACCGGGCATTAAACCAGACTCCGTGCTGCTACGAGTAATAGGAAATTTCAGATGGAATAACCTAATAACATTAAAGTACATTCTTGGACTAATCTGTAGATACAGCTATTACAGTATCCTAACACAATAAGAGCGAAAGTAGCATTAACAGAGCAGCTATTAATATGCTAATGTACATTGTCCTACTATGAATGCTATCTACTCTGTGACAAAACTGTGACGTCCGCAGGATGTCGCGTCATAAACTTTTATTTTGCTTTTGTAATTGTATCTAAGTATTTATTAATATTGTTACCAGCATTAAAAAATAAACAAGAATTAAGAAATACTTACCTTTTATTATTTTATATTCATTTACCAATAAGTGAGTAAGGAGATAACAAAATTAATGTTAAAGAAATGTAGATAATAAAATTTGTCGTGATTTTTTAATGAATAAGGCAAAGATATTCAACATGTCGCTTTAATCTTTTTGGAATTCGAACCAACGGTATTGATGCATAAGTTTATTAACTTTAAATATGATCAA
Source organism: Watsonalla cultraria (assembly GCA_964035505.1). Classification (NCBI taxonomy): domain Eukaryota; kingdom Metazoa; phylum Arthropoda; class Insecta; order Lepidoptera; family Drepanidae; genus Watsonalla; species Watsonalla cultraria. Next base: position 2,760,226 of record OZ037715.1, read on the forward strand.
GTGAAGTTTAAAACCTTGTATGTACTTACGGTATCCAATATCCATATAAGTACTAGATAGATAGATAACTTACAATACAATGTGTTATAATATAAGTATTAGGTACGAAACACCTTCAAGTAATTACGATTGTCAATCATAACTTTTTAAAAATCACAGTTAATTTTGTTGCCAGCATCCGTCTTTATACTTCAAGGTGGATTTTTTTTTATCTTCATATGAGCTGCCAAATAACTACTAATGATCATTTTATAAAGTTTTTTAGTAGCTGCATGAAATTTTGATTGAAACAAGTTTTTGTAATTGCCCAAGTGCCTTATTTTATTATGTTTATTATGCGTTTGAGTTAGCAGTGAAAAATCGCCCAAAGTCTTGTATGGTCGGGTATATGAGGCCATGTAAGTACCTTCTTACTTAGGTACAACACCATAAGATTGTTTTTTTAGCTGAATTTAATGTTGCAATGCTAAAACAATTAATAAGAATATTGATGTATTTCAAAGGTAAACCTAAGACATATAGGGAATTTAGAATCAAATATTCCTTTGAAAGCATTTAGAAGGATTAGTTATGTTTCAGCCCCAGAATATCGTACCTAACTACACGCACAGTTTCATATATATTTTATGAGTAATTCATATCTATACATTTATACAGATTAATAAAATTGAAGGGTCTGTTCGTAATTCCAAAATTACACCTTTAGACTTTGCGCATAAAGCATACACGTTACTGACATAGAAAAACCAATTTCCAATTTTTTTCTCTGTCTGTTTGTTTGTTCCGGGTAATCTCTGAAACGGCTGGACCGATTTAAACGGGACTTTCACTGGCAGGTAGCTGATGTTTTCAAGGAGTAACTTAGGCTACTTTTATTTGTTAAAAATATTAGAGTTCCGCGACATGAAGCATGAAACTAAATCTACGCGGGTGAAACCGTGGGGCACAGCCAGTTCCCACTATAAACCAAAAAGCGTTAACAAACCTCCAAAAAACACATAGTAAGTGATAGTGAGACCTCAGCTAAATTAAACAAAGACATATATACGTATGTTTGAGAAGTGTTACAGAAACCGCGATGGTTCCCACACAGTTGGATAATAATACATTACTTAACTGTGTTCATTGAATCATTGCGCAACGCTCAAGGTTCGAGACGTGTGATCGTGGTCACAATGCGTTTTTAAACTATAATATCTTGACACTGCTACAGTGCCGCGTTATTCTGTGCCCCAAGTAAAATTAACATGTTTTTAAGTTACGTATTATCCTTATTTTGTACTAGTTGTGCCCCGCGGCTTTCGGCGTAGAGTAAATTTTATGGGTGTCCCGCGGAAACCTAATGCTTTTTGAAATAAAATATAAAATATAAATAGCCTAAGTTACTCCTTGTAACAATAGCTATCTGCCAGTGCAAGTCTCGTTAAGGTCAGTCGTTTCGGAGATTAGCCGGAAAAAACAGACAGACAGACGGAGAAAAAAAAATACATTGGTTTTTCATGTCAATATCGTAAGTACTTTCACATGCATTTAGTGAAAAGCTGTTATTTCGGAATAAAAAAAGACACTTCAGTTTTATTTATCTGTATAGATGGGAACGTTAGAAAGCGCCCCAAGCGGCGAGTAGATGAAGTTTTAAGATTTGAAGATATAGATAGATTATAGAAGAGACATGGAAACTGAGACTAACGGCCTTATAATTCAATGTAAAATATCAGAATTACATTTTCAATTAGCGCCTTGACACCTCACAACGGTTCTAACGGGTTATCATTGGCACATAATGGCACCAATTATACAACTTACAACCTTATCAGATCGCGATGAGTGTTTATTTCTGTTCGTAAGCCAACACCCAAGGGTACTGTTTGAAATATTAATTTTAAATTAACCGAAAAAATTCATATTTTTTTAGTGGCAATTTCTTTACAATGTTGCCAGTGCAGTTCAGTAATAAATTTTGTCATTAATATTTCTTTGTTTATTATAAAGGTACTTATAGTGGCTGGCAGTGCTTCACAGCTTCAGTCCGATTTTTGAGTAAAAGTGTGACGTCATATTTTAGACTAATTAATTTGAATCCACAATGTAACATAATACTTAAAGTTTAAGAGCTTAAATTGGAAAAGATTCCTTGAGTTGGCGCTTTGTTCAATAATTGAATGCTAATCTTGGCAATGAATTCATTGCCAGATTAGCTGGGGGTGTAATGACCATTGGATTTACCAGTCATCAGATGGCGCAAGGGAAGGTAAAATTCGAGGCATGGTGTGCGATCACGAGTAGCTCAGTGCTAGTAATAGGGTTTAACATGTTTTGATGTTGAAGATATCCTAATTTTGTATAGGAACGTTAAAAAGCGCCCGGAGCGGCGAGTGTTTCCTACACTCGTACGTATTATGTCACTATACAAAAAAACATACAGTCGAATTGATATAATATATAGAGTTCTTCTGAGTAAAAGCAACCTTCCAAACCTGGCGGTAGCATGTATAATCCTGTGTAATTGTGTCATTCTGACGATTTGAAAGTACTTTTGATTTTGAGTTTGAGTTTGATAACCTCTTCCTTCTTTTGAAGTTGGTTAAAAGCGCATAACGCAAGGCCAAGCGACGACGCTTATACTTGGGGCTCATTTGGCAGAACAACCGAACGACTCGTAGAGGTCGTGAGTTCGAGTCCTGCCTCGAGTTCGTTTTTTCCTAACCAGTTTTGAGGATTTGTAATAAAAATTGCCATCAATTATTACACACACCCGTAATGGAATAACATTTATAATTAAGCAATAATTAATTTACAGAACACTAAAGCTTCTCCCGTGTTTTATGACATTAGTGTTAGCTTGGATATCCACAGAACTTTTGCTATGAATAGCCTAACATAAACATAGACAAGCTTCAAGAATAAGCAGTTGTTAGACCTATAAACCTAAGGAGATAAACAATAGTATATCAGGTATGTGTGACCTACGTGATCCCAAACTTGAGGGACTTCAAAACATCCGCAAAGCGAAAACAGATAAAATATACAGCGAATGTCTATAGTAAGTATTGAAATAATTTTGTGACCTAGATTCAGGATGCCCGGACTTTAGCCCAATTCAACTACAACTTTTCTATGAAGATTCCCAAAATTATCCACAAAATATGAATTGCTTTTGTGACAAATAGCAGAACATCTACAATTATTGTAATCATTCGTGAATCATAAATATGAATTGCACCTAAGTGACCATTTTGTCATTTTGGTGATGAATCATATTCGGATCACATTATGATTCTCTCAAAGTGGCCTTTTTAGATTTCATTTCATGAGTTGTTCTATTTAACGTAAATCTATTTTTTTAAATAAAAGTAACCCGAGTAAATATGTTTTTTTTTTATGTAGGTAGGTTATGTGTTGTGATGTATGTATCATCTCTCACGTATAAATTTAGTAGAAAGCTGTTAATTACGAATTACAAACAGACACTTTCTTTTTAAATGTATAGATATCATATCACATCTGTCGGCCCACAGATGGCACTATTTTGATCCCATACAAATCTGAGTTTACGTTAACGCGATGACTTGTGATAGCGATTTTAAGAAAACTCGCACTAGCCCCTCTGAATGCTAGGAACGAGTATAGTATAACGATTCGTTCCACGAATCGTTATACTATCAAAATACCTTCTTTTAGTCAATAGCTGGCGTCATTCCTAAGAATAACATAGTGGCTTATCGTATTATTGTATTATACCACATCACAACAAGTAGTGGGCCGTAAGCCTAATACTAACACATTGTATGCAATAATTACATGTATTGTATGCAAATTCAAGTATCCACAAGATAAGCAAACAAAACTGAATAAAAAATAACAAGTTTTATTGAGCACAATGTCTTTTAAACGTATTCGTTTACCATGAATATTAGTTAGCTGTATGAAAACAGCATTTTCTATTTATTGTCGCTCTCGAAGTAGTTTTTAGAGCATATAGGTGCTTACTCTACATTGTAGGTGTATAACATAGTTTGGTGTAAGTAGCTGTTTAATCGCAAGTAGTACGATGAGTTAATATTCCTAGCTTTTTACAGGATTTAGACTCATTACGCGAATATATTCGGCACAAGGCGTAGGTTAATTAAAAATGTTATTTTTTTTTAACATTTTTCTATTTTGTTTTTTAAATTTTCTTTGTAAAAGATTCAAGTCCAGTTTCGAATACGTAGTTATCAGAATTATATTAAACATTTTAAGGGATTTTTTATATATATTTTAAATTCATATACATACATATTATATTGATATGTCTTTGAGTGGAATCCGATGCTCTGTGGCACAAACGTCCCCTTAAATTAAATCCTATATCATCATCATCATTTATTTAAGAGCTAGGCTCTTGTCGATGAAGCAATCGCCAACCCTCTCTATTGTCCGCTAACACTTTGCTTTCTTGTACGACATGGCGCTGACTTTTTCCTTCAGCTGTTGTATGTAACTAATCCTTGGTCTCCCTCTTCTTCGCTTTCCTTCTATCTTCCCTTCTATGATGTTTTTAATGAAAGCGTTAAGTCGTAATAAGTGTCCAATCATCTTACCCCTCCTGTTTTCTATTCTCCGGATTATCATTATTTTTTCTTTTACGTACGTAAATCCTATATACATAATTTATAAGGTGGTGCAAACTTCGCCACTTTATAAATTATGTAAGTATATAGGATCTAGACTTTTTAATTTAAGGGAGTCAAAACTCTGTTTCAAATTTCAGGCAAATTGGTTCAACTGAGAGGTACTTACCAGAGAGACGTTCCCATCAAAAAAATATTATAAAGCTCAAGAGTTTGCTTGTTTGGTTGAACGAACTAATCTCAGAAGCAACAGAAGGTTTGAATTGAAAAAATATGTGGTGTTGTATACCTACTTAGTTCACTTATCGGAGAAGGCTTTAGGCTTTATATCATCACGCTACAAAGGAAAATGTTACAAAACGGGAAAATGTATCACTAAGTAACATAGTGTTTATCCTACGCGGTTGAAACCGCGAGGCAGAGCAAGTAATAGTACAAACTAGCTGTGCCCCGCGGTTTCACCCGCGTAGATTTAGTTTCATCCTTATTGTCGCGGAGCCCTAAATTTTTTAATAAATAAAAGTAGCCTAAGTTACTCCTTGGTATATCAGCTACCTGCCAGTGAAAGTCCCGTTAAAATCAGTCCAGCTGTTTCAGAGATTACCCGGAACAAACTGACAGACAGAGAAAAAATTTAAAACTTGGTTTTTTAGTGTCAGTAGCGTGTGTACTTTCATATGCATTTAGTGAAAACCTGTAATTTTGGAATTACAAACAGACACTTCAATTTCATTTATCTGTATAGATGTGTAGATATAGATATAGATTCCAAATGTGGGTGTTATAACATATACATAATCAATTTATTCGATGTATGTTTAATAATTTATTGATTAAGTATAATTTTAATTTGTTTCCAGCCATAATCAGTGACAGAGTAAATATCGCGCTCTATTTTTGTACATATTCTAGTCTTGTCTAAATGTCACTTGTTACATTATATCTGGTTTATACAATTAAAACCTAGTTGTGCGCCGCGGTTTTACCCGAGGAGGTAGCCGAAATTACGACATATAATCATCAGCTATCTACCAATGAAGTTCCTAAAAAAACAGACCATTGAAATTTAAAAATTTAAAAATGTTTACCCAACTACGGCAAGGAGGGTTATGATTTTGACGGGTATGTTTATTATTAAAACCGTGTTACTTTCATATATATTTGGTACAATTTACTTATATTGTCTGGTCACTACAAATAGACACTTCAAAAACTCAACTTCATTATTTATTTAGTTATGTTTGTTAGGTCAGTATTAGATCTATATAGGTACATTCACAAGCTCCAGTGTAAACACGAAATGTATGGAATAGTACAGGAATACAACATAATGATCGTATCTTAAGCCATAAAAGAAGTTAAAGGCTGGTGTATACATCTGATAGTGGTACCCGTGGGAATAAGATCCAATGACCTCTGACCCTACGCGGGAGTGGCAACATTCCATGGATATAAAGTGTCATAAAACATACAAAACTGAAGCAAAGTTTAAATATAAGCTTATTAAGCTTATTATAAACAGTTAAGAATCTCAAATCCAATCGTTCGAAATAACACACACACAGATGTAAGAAAGAAAGAAAGAAAAGTTTTAATTTCCAAACAGACGCGAAACGGTAAAAAATAAAAAATGTGATAATACGAAAAAACATAATACTAATTCAAATCCACAGATTATATATCTATGCTCAAAATATTGTGAGTCTATGGAAGTGGATTTGAGTCCGGCTAGTGTTGCTGCGTGTTTCCGAACGGATTTGTTTTACATCCGGCGGAGACGGACGGATGGGCGCATCTATGAAGAAAAGCAAGTAAGACGTGTCACGTCATGGCCAATCGCGTATACATCAGGGTCTCCGAAGGGGTAAGCATAGATGTTACGATACCCACTTTTTCCCGAAGATAATTAAGTGCCAACGAGAATCTTCGAATTTTTCTAGTGTCATTACTTACAATGTTGCCATTACCTTAGCTCGTGACGCGACGTGGCCGAATAGTATTCTACTTTTCTTCCTAATATAAAGTAAATCCTCTAATATTTATCAACATGCCTAGTATGTTTCGTTATTAGTCATTTACGTAGTAACAAGAGGCTAGTCTGCATTTCCGTTTCACTTCTTCCATGTTAATTAAGTATTCAAATCACGGAGCTGTATTTGCAATATCTCTAGCCAATGAGCGCAGGCGCCATTGATCGTTTAATGATATGCTAAAATATTACTTATCTAAACTTTTTACTTGACTATTACTTATTAGTGAGTGCACAAAAACTAAGTTAGGAATTATTCATAGCTCTAAGTATCAAGTTTTTCACTATTAAAGTTCGCTAGATCTATACATCTAGACTCATATTAGACAGTTTGTTTGTTTGCTTGAACGCGAGAGATTAATCTCAGGAATGATTGGTCCGATTTGAAAAATTATTTCAGTGATAGATAGCCCGTTTATTTCGAAAAGCTATAGGCTATATATATATCACCAGGCTAAGACCAACCGCGGGTTAAAGTTGACGTTAGCCCAAAGCACTTAACTATTTCACGCAGAGAAAGTCGCAGGCAGAAGCTATAATATTATAATGAGATATGATGGCTAATGGCTATGTGGTGAATAATGGCTATGTGGTAATATAATGCGAACGTTATATATATTTACATATTAACAAAGAAAAGACATCAACGCAAATAACGTTATCTATACATATTTAATTACAATAATATTATTAATGTTTTAAATTTAATTATTTGTTGTTTTACTAGTATTATTAACTTAATATTATTAACTAGCTGTGCCCCGCGGTTTCAACCGCGTAGATTTAGTTTCATCCTTATTGTCGCGGAACCCTAATATTTTTTATAAATAAAAGTAGCCTAAGTTACTCTTTGAAACATCAGCTACCTACCAGTACCTACCAGACTGACGGAGAAAAAAAATTAAAACTTGGTTTTTTAGTGTCAGTATCGTGTATACTTTCATATGCATTTAGTGAAAAGCTGTTATTTTGGAATTACAAACAGACACTTCAATTTTATTTATCTGTATAGATATAGATGTATAGAATGTATTGATAGATATACATTTATTTATCTGTATAGATGTATTGATTAATTTCTAAAGATATAAAATTATAACAATGCTATATTATATATAGCTGGCAATGCTGCCAGCCTTCTTGGCACGATCCCGAGAGACACCGACTTGGGACAAGTTTTCTACCTTTAATTAGTTTTAAGTACTGTTCCTTGTATATATACTTAAGTCCGTATAAAAACATAATAAAATCGTCAGCTACATTCTTCAACTCAAATTATAACTGTTAATTATATTAAAAAACTAATCGCCTATCGTGATTGAATATAATGATTTCGTTATAATAGTTAAGTAGGTACATACCCTTAATGTATGGGTATTATAATTCCTTTGTAGCATCACAACCTTGGATGTTGCTTCCTGATTTGAAACTGATTAATGGATTTTTCTTTCCGGTCGATTGAACTATATAACTTCATAATAAAACTGTTAGAGCGTATTATGCATTATGTATTTTATTATTATGTAAAAAAGTGTATAATGCACCTATTTTTTGCTATTGGAAATAGAGTTTTGTTATTACACTGTTAGAGATGATTTTAATCTAAGAGTTAGTTAGTTACTCCGTGTGTTGTATTCAGAAAACGTACGATAAATTAATGTGTTAGTAGGTAAGTACTTTATTAAGTTATCATGGTGGTACTGTTCCTGTAGCAATGAGTTTTTCTAAAAACTTAATTACAGTGAATACACACCACATGTTTTACGGTGAAGGGAAACATCAAGGAAACCTGCCCTGTCCTTATGTATGCTTACATTTTTAAACCTACGCAACGGATTTTGATGCGGTTTTTTAATAGATAGAGTGATTGGACAGGAATATTCATAAGTATAATAATAACATCCATTAAATAGTGGAGAAATACTGTTATTTTTAAGATTTAACGATTAAAACATTTTTTCAGTGAATGACATAGGCTATATATTTTATACCCGTGCGAAGCCGGAGCGGGCCGCTAGTATTACTATACATATATTGTAAAATTATCTTAATTATTATCTGTGTGCTAATTTTCATACACGTGATTGGATAACACATCCAAACACCGGAACATTCATTAATAATATTAGGGGGTAGGATAGGTTGCTTAAATCGGTCCAGCCGTTTCAGAGATTACCCGGAACAAACAGAAAGACAGACAGAGAAAAACTTTACAAATTGTATTTTTTAAGTCAGACCCATATATACATTTTTGTGCATTTAGTGAAAAGCTGTTATTTTTGAATTACAAACAGACACTTTAATTTTATTTATCTGTATAGATAAAACAAAGTAAGTAATAAACCTTGTAATTAGATTAAAAACAATTCACATAGGGATTCAACATTGTGATAATTCGGTAGCAATGTCGCAGAACAATTTATTAATTAACAGTACGATCTGAGCCAGTGGGAATTCATTACATTTTCTGGCCATTACGTTATTGTTGGCACCCCTTACGTCATTTTAATTGAAATAAATTGCGTCTTAATTGGCAACTACGCGACTGTTATATTGTTGTCGTATTGTTAACTTAATCTAAGCGAGTTAGCGACCCCACTGGTCGTAAAGGATAATTTGTGATTGTGATTTAACTACATTCTATTCAGAAGCTAGTAAGTTCATATGGAGTAACGATGGTTCAATTCCAATTCAAATTTGGCAATCGTAACAGGTCAGTCGGAGGCCTAAAATAGTCTGACAACTGGTTTAACCCCGATCACAGATTTTCCTCAGGTGGCAGTCGCTTCGTATAAAAATCAGGTGATCAGCCGCATCGAGTTGAATTTTGTACCGACCACAACAATGTATGGGCTTTGGCCAGGGATATAGATAGGTAATAGTTCAGTTACATACCTATACTAGTACTTTGACAGCCTACTTGTCCGACTAGATGTCACGTCATTGTGTTAATGAAGGACATGGCATTCCTTGAAGTACGATAACCATTTAAAAAATTAAATAATTGCACGGATGTCATAACGTTGATAATTAATTAATGAATTAATGAGCTATTTAAACGTGGCCTGTCAACTCTGAATCAGGTGTGCTAACTAGTGCAGTTAATATATATGCAGATAATATCTCATTAAAGTAAACATTCACATCCTGTCTAATAAGAATAACATGATCATATAAAATCAACATATTTAAAATTCCAAGATTCTTGCATTAGCCCTTACATAACTTGCAGTATGTCGCAAATTACGAATGTTATTTATTGGGGGCTAAAAGACTTCAAATCAGTATATTTTTGCTAATAGTCAAGAACTTCTTAAACATTCGCTCATACACTGTTGTATTCGATAGCTAATTCCAAATACAGTATAACTGTACATCGACAATACTTCACAGTGCTCTCACCGTTCAATAGTTTCTTAAGTTAGTAGAGACTAATCAGTGTCTAAGAACAACAGTTAGAGCCGAAACCTCTTTAATATTTATATGTAACACGACATTGTCATAGTACACAAAAAGAAACAGTGCTTCAAACACAATCACATTCGTCTTACGCTACGTCACGTAAGTATACACATATTTTCAACTAGCTGTGCCCCGCGGTTTTACCCGCGTTGATTTAGTTTCATCCTTATAACCATAATATTTTTATATATTTTTATATAATATTTTTAATAAATAAAAGTAGCCTAAGTTACTCCTTGAAACATCAGCTACCTGCCAGTGAAAGTCCCGTTAAAATCGGTCCAGCCGTTTCAGAGATTACCCGGAACAAACAGACAGACAGACAGACAGACAGAGAAAAATGTCTAAACTTGTTTTTATGTGTCAGCTGTTATTTTGGTATTACAAATAGACACTTCAATTTTATTTATCTGTATAGATGTATAGATGTTTTAAAAAATAATCAACTGCGCACGCCTGTATTCCCCGAAGGGGTAGGCAGAGGTGTTGTAATAACAATCCACTTTTCATCGAAGATGATTAAGTGTCAACGTGACCGATGGTGAGTCTATCGCCGTCTCAGGCACTATACATACATCTTTGAATTACTTTTCAGAAGCAGGTTTCGTCACGATGTTTTCCTTCACCGTAAAGCACGTGGTATGAACTCACTGAAGCTTTTTTGAAAATGAAAAATGTATGTTTGACCACCATCTTTCACGTTATCACTTAATAATCTTCGGTGAAAAGTGGATGTTATTGTATAACAACACCTCTGCCTACCCCTTCGTGGAATACAGCCGTGAGGATCTGTAAGTAGACAGTTAAAAATCAAAACCCGACTGCTGCAAATTCACGCTGTCAAAAGTATGAAACAAGAGTGATATTCAGAAGATAGTCGTTGTCGAATGCCACGCACTCTAACATTGTAGGTAGAGATGTGTATATGAAACACTTCGTGCTGTGTGCGTGTGTGTATTTGTGAGCGAATCGAATGTGAACACGATAAGTATAGATACTGCTTCTATTAGTATATTGTATCTCAACTTTCCAAGTGCACTTCACAAAAACAGTTTGACAACAAAAGATCTCATTATTGAATTACCTCTTTATTAGAGACAATTGCTAGAAAACTAAGCGCTGTCTAGATGTGTATTGCTGATAATTCTGTATATATATTGTTGAAAAAGTATCAGAGAAAGTACGAAAGTAAGATCGGTTGATCTGGTCGTTAAGCTGAATGCTGATGGCTATTATGGAAACACGGAAGCTGAGTTGTTTCTGCAAGTCAATGTTGGGTAACAGTTTCTTATTGAATGTGATTTTTACATCAAACTAATATGATAAAGAGGAAAGATTTGTAAATATGTTTGTAACGAATTGGTTCGAAAGTACTGGATCGATTTTAAAATTCCTTTACAATTTGAACGGTACCTACATTATCACAGATATAGGCTATATTTTACGCGGGTGAAACCGCGTGACCTCCACTAGTGTCTAATAATAAGTAAGTCTAAGAAGTAATCTATACAGATAAATAAAATTGAAGTGTCTGTTTGTAATTCCAAAATAACAGCTTTTCACTAAAAGCATATGAAAGTATACACGCTACTGACACTAAAAAACCAAGTTTTAAAATTTTTCTCTGTCTGTCTGTCTGTTTGTTCCGGGTAATCTCTGAAACGGCTGGACCGATTTTAACGGGAGTTTCACTGGTAGGTAGCTGATGTTTCAAGGAGTAACTTTGACTTTTATTTATTAAAAATATTAGGGTTCCGCGACAATAAGAAAGAAACTAAATCTACGCGGGTGAAACCGCGTGGCACAGCTAGTCATCATCTCCCTGGCCTTATCCCATACATTGTTGGGGTCGGCACTTGATTCAACCCGATGTGGCTGATCACCTGATTTTGATTTTGATTTTGATCTGGGTTAAACCAGTTGTCAGATTATTTTTAGGCCTCCGACTGACCTGTAACGATTGCCAAAGATGTTAAATTGGCAACCGGGACCGACAGCTTAACGTGCTCTCCGAGGCACGGAGGGAACTGGGGCGGTCACCCATCCAACTACTGGCTAGGCATATGGTTGCTTAACTTCGCTGATCGAATGATATGCGCAATAGCAACTGTGCCACGAGCTCCTCGTGGCACAGCTAGTATAATCATATAATGCCTGAGACGGCGATGGACTCACCATCTGTCACGTTGGCACTTAATAATATTCGGTGAAATGTGGGTGTTGTTATTACAACACCTCTGCATACCCCTTCGGGGAATACAGGCGTGGGCATATGTACGTAATTATAAGTATATGATACAAATTCATTCTCGATTCGTTTTTATATGAAATTACAGGTACCGTCACAAATTATGAGCGCTCAGTGATAATATGGGTAAGAGTGCATACGTATTTTATTCGCGTCGCGACAGACAGAGACAGACTCATAAAACCACCGCGCATTCTTCATGGTCAGCGCTCATAGCTCGGGAAACTTTTTAAACCATTTACCAAAAAAAAAATTATAAACTGCCAGCAACAAAAACCCGACTAACCAGAGAGAATATTTATTGCCAAAAACCGCTCTGACTTAAAAATCACTGTTTCATAAAATATTCCAAATTTAAATTTTATTCAACTGGACATATTCGGTCTCAATTCAACATTGGCAAATGAAAGGCTTGATTGACAATTTCAACTCGCTTTACGGATTAATTGGACAGGGAAAGGATAGCGAGATTGAATATTAATTGAATTTGCAATATAAATACTTTATCATTATTATTCATGGTGGAATTTCAGAGCCATTCCGCTTACCCAAGGCTTTTTTATTCAGCCTCCCAATAACTAGGAAATAATCAAGATACTCAAATGTGTATCTACTAACTGTTTAGTAAATCGCAAGCCCTACTGCGGAACACGACGTCCTGAGGTCGATCCCCGGCTCGAGAAAAGGGTTATTTTGTTTTCCATTTGTAATTCCCCAGTAGCAGCCCGGAATCTGGATTATGGCAAAAGACCCCTATTAATAAAATATACCCTAATATATTTAATGAGCAAATTAATAAAGAAATTCAAATCAACAAAGCACATCCAAGATTTAACCACTACTTAAAAGTTATTAATAAATTGATTTTTTTTCCAAATTACAAGTATATTCAGATCAGCGCCTATAAAAAGATAAATAACAATTTTCTTCAAGAAAATACCATAAATAACTCTTGCGATTCACAAGATTCTTCCATACAATTACACGACTGTAGAAAATCATATTTCTATACGCATGGAGTATGAACAGATTATATTTTCTCAATCGATATCCAGTGTACCATGTTATTGGATGGTTTTTGCGACAAACAATAAATTACAGTGCTCTCAGTACGTAATTTATTATCTTGTCACGTGACTGACTGGAAATACCATGTTGGTCGTGTGATTCAAGTAGTTGTCTTCTACGCAAGCGGCGCAAGTTGAAATCCCAATGATCAGGGGCCTAACCACGAGCTCTTATTGCCATGCCATGATAGTTTCACTCATTTATGAGACAGATGTATGTGACGTGTATACATCTGCCCCTGTCGCTGAATTAACAATGCAATAAGAGCTCATGGTTGGGCCCCTGTACTTATCTCGAGTTTTGCACCGTTTTCGTAATTTATACTCGCTAGCGTCACTGACAATATTTGTATGATATATTTTAGTTCTTCACGTCACCGCTTCGAGACGCTGCACAATTTCTCATAAAAATATTCGGAGTAGTCACTGGCGAGTATAGATTAGGATAACGGTGGCAAATTCGTGATTGGGGTACAGTTTTTTAAAATAACTAAAGTACAATATAGGCCTTCATGAGCTATGGGCGCATCCGTCATTTTTGAGTCATTTTGTTTATTATGAGTCTTTATGTATAGTGTCGCGAATAAATGCATGCGCTGTTTTACTGAGCGCTCATAAATCGCGACGCACCTGTAATGTCACAAAACGAGCTTTAAGCTAAAATAAAACATTGTTAGAAAACCTGCAAAAGCTCTGTCTAGTGCGAGATTTTCCCTGCCGCCTTCACAAGTCACCGCGTCGACGTTAACGCAGATTTATATAGGATCGGGAGAGCGCCTCTGTCGGCCTAAAGATGACACTATTGTGAGCCCATACAAATCTGCGTTTACGTCGACGCGATGACTTGTGACGGTGATTTTAAGAAAACTCGCACTAGGCACTCTGAGGTGATTTCAAAAACATATATATTCCTGTCTGAGAAGATGATGGACCCATCATCTTTCACGTTGGCACCTTTAAAATGGGGGTTGGAACACCTCTGCCTATTTTTCGCATTTAACAAATAATTCTGGGAAAGCGTGAGTTTTTGGTGACTGACTGTTTTATAAAGCCTGTGAGTTAGCGATTTTTACATCTTACTATGGATTGTGCTTGAGAAGATCATTATAACATAACTGTACAGTCATTCCGAGTATACGTAATAATAACATCTAAGTATGTATGTGATTTTAGATTGTAACGTAATTCAATAGCAAGAATAACTTCTCGTGCTATCACTTTATTGTTAAATAACATTACAAAGAGCCTCGTCCGAGGTAAACCAGAATATCCAACTAATTTGTACAAAGAGGATTTGAACAGAAATATCGATATTATTTTGTCACTAAAAAAATACAGCAGATTTTCAGATTTTCCGCTCTTGAGTTTCAATTCTATTTGCTGTACATAAGGGAAAATAGGTTTTAATTATAAAAAATAACTAATATAGTAAACTAGCTGTGCCCCGCGGTTTCCCCTGCGTAAATTTAGTTTCATCCTTATTGTCGCGGAACCCTAATTTTTTTTTTAAGTTTAAAAGTAGCCTAAGTTACTCCTTGAAAAATCAGCTACCTGCCAGTGAAAGTCCCGTTAAAATCGGTCCAGCCGTTTCAGAGATTACCCGGAACAAACAGACAGACAGAAAAAAATTTAAACTTGTTTTTTTAGTGTCTGTAGCGTGTATACTTTATAAGCATTTAGTGAAAAGCTGTTTTTTGGAATTACAAACAGACACCTCAATTTTATTTATCTGTATAGATAATAGTAGTGGCAATAAAAATTGGTTTCTGTCTTGCCTGCAATTTTCATTTAATACGGATTACAAATTGAGTGAAATCCATAAATAGCCCCGCTGTCAATCTGTTGCTTTTTTTTATTAAACTACTTTATAATTTTTTTAAATTTCAAATTTGGAGACGGTAATATTTCGGCCAGTAACATTACCATAGAGTAGCAAATGTGAACAACTTGTGACTGTAAATAATAAATATTCATGATATTCATTTATTTTCGACGCTCGCAATAGAAACAGATATTGCTTTCATAAGCTATTAAAATTACAGCTGAATGAATTAAATACAATTTATTTGACATTCAAGCAAACGGATCTGAATTACAATATAAATATACTAGCTGCGCCCCGCGGTTTTACCCGCGTAGAGTTCATTTCATGGGTGACTCGCGGAACCATAATGTTTTTTTTAAATAAAAGTATCCTAAGTTACTCCTTGTAACATTAGTTATCTGCCAGTGAAAGTCTCTTAAAAATCGGTCTAGCCATTTCCGAGATTAGCGTGAACAACCAGGCAGTAGGCAGGCAGACAGACAGACTGACAGAGCGAATATTTTTAAGTTGGCTTTTCCATGTCACTACAGTGTATACTGTCATATACATTCAGTGAAAAGCTGATATTTTGGAATTACAAACAGACACTTCAATTTTATTTTTCTACACAAATCTACACTAATTTTATATAGATTTTATAAAGATTTGATTGTTTTTTTGTTTGTTTGCTACTTGACCGATCTTGATTCTTCAGCAATGGATAGCTACATCATCAGCGAGTAACATAGGCTAGATTTTATCCCCTACTCCCATGAGAACGCGAACTTCGCGAGTGAAACCGCGTGACGTCCGCTTGTAATTACTATATGTACAATGTACATGTTATACAAAGCTTTGGTTACGTCACGGAGCGATCAGAAAGCAACGGTCATCTTCGACGGATTTCTTCACTGAAAGCCTGTGAGCCTCAGATCAGCCTTGCTTTTATTTCAATTTTCAATAGAATACTTTCGACCGCTGTAATTTGATCTCTACAATATCATTAACACACCTTCTGCGGTAGGTGTAAGGTCGATATTGGCTTACGTTCGCACCGAGTGTGACCTTTTCGGCTAGAAGTGGCGGAAGCAAGTGATGTAATCGAGTATCAACAGTTATATTACCGGTGTCGAGTACCGATATCAGTGTAGAGTTGCCATTAATAAATTCAAGGTTTTTAATATTTTTTACAATTTGGCAATAATTATGTCTAAACTAATACTAGCTGTGCCCCGCGGTTTCACCCGCGTAAATTTAGTTTCATTCAAACTTTCATCCCCTATTTTATCCCCTTGGGGGTAGAATTAATCAAAATCTTTTCTTAGCGGATGCCTACGTCATAACATCTACCTGCATGCCAAATTTCAGCCCGATCCGTCCAGTGGTTTAGGCAGTGCGTTGATAGATCACTATGTCAATCAGTCAGTCACCTTTGAGTTATATATATTTAGATATGAAGCTGAAGAGTTTGTTTGTTTGCTTGAACTTAGGAGCTAAAGGTCCGATTTGAAAAAAAAAACTGTGTTAGATATCCTATTTACCGAAGAAGGCTTTAGGCTATATCATCACGATACGAACAATCACGGGCGTTCTTTTAAGTAACTATACCACGCGGTCGAAGTCGCGGGCTAAAGCTACTTGAAAGTAATAGAAAATACAAGTTTGTATAATAATTTGTGATGAGAAGAGAAGAGAATACAAGTTTTCTAAGTGTATTTTATGATGTTGTATAGCTTAACGATAGTAAATGGGTCTATTTACTGCGTTATATGGGGTGTTAATAATGGTACCCCTCATTTATCGGCAAATAATATACTATTTTATACGGACTTTATAAAAAATTATCAACCTGCCACAATTGCCATAAAAGATCGATTGGTAACAAACTGTGTAATCATTACATACATTGTCTCTGCGCTACTTTGTTTGTTTGTAACGAAAAGGCTCCGAAATAATTGAACTTAAAAATATTTCACTTATAGAATGTTACATTATGACTGAGTAAGCTACTCAGACATAATGTATTCAAAGCCTATTCATCGATTTAAATTATTATTAAAATACTAGCTATGCCCCGCGGTTTCACGCACGTATACTTAATTGTATGGTTAGCCAAAGTTACTCCTGGACACATCAGCTATCTGCCAGTGAAAGTTCCGCTAAGATCAGCCCAGCCGTTCGCGCGTGATCATGCGACCAAGGGAATAGGGATTCATTTTTATATATTTTGATGATATCCCCAATAAAACGCATGCGACGCGGCTGACGGAAACTAGTATAAAATTGAAGTGTCAGGTCTTAAAGGCGGAAGGTCACCTTAGAGGCTAAGGTTTTCCCCAAAGGCTAAGCAAATAGGGAAAATATAAACTTTCGTCTAAATGGATAAAAACCTCATTCCCCGAGGGCACTGTGTTAGCATTTTCCTTAAAATGCCAAGGCTATATTGACCTTTGTGAAAATTGGATTTTATATAGTTTGAACTTGATTTATGAGAAGGAGTCATAAAATTGGGTTTAAGGAGAATATATAAAATTGCTGACGAAGTTTTTTGGGTCTAAAAGCAGTTTTATTTGTACACTAGCGGACGTCACGCGGTTTGACCCGCGTAGTTATCGTTACCGTGAGAGCACGGGGATAAAAATATAGCTTATGTTTCTTGCTGATGATTTAGGAAGATCTTTCAGCCATGCAGATATCTGGGGAATCGCGGCTCCAACTGTTCTAGTTGGAAACTAGTAGATATTTACACTGCAATGACTTGAAAACTCTTATTGCGCGATTTAGATTCTCGTGTATTTGTACTCAAACTTTGCAATTGTTAGCGAGTAGCGCCATCTATGTAGCGATTGGAGAAATACTGCTACAAGGATGAGGCAAACCGGTTCAATCAAATGGGATAAAAAAAATCTCGTAACTTATGGTCTAACAATGTTGCAAACAAATTAGAAAGACGCTGGAATTTGATATACTTAGACTTACTCTTGAGTGACGTTTAAGTGTAATTTAATGGTAAATTTGCATCAAACCACATAAAAGAAACATTAAGCATACAATACTTTATTGATATTGTTATTTCTTTTCAGACTATTAGACGGAACTTTTTGCTAAGATTCGCTTTCAAGAGCGTAACTGTCGCGGCTATCTAGACTTTCTTTACAGACCACAAGCTATTAAAACTGAATAGGCACTATTATGTCTTAAACTCAGTCTTATGTTCTGTAATCAGATGGTAAAATACTCTAGTTTTTGTCTAGGTAACTATTGAATTTCACCTAGACTTTCTGTTCACAAAGTTTTGTTACATTTTATTTATAACTATGTCATTTAAATTTAATACATTGATGCACAGTTAGAGCAGATATGCCTTGCAGAATTAACATTTGTTGATTGGATCTAGGTATCTACGCGTATTCTGCTCTACGGCAGAATATGAGTTGAATAAATATCAAAAAGGTATTTATTTCTGCATATATTTTTTTCTTGTGTAGCATAGACTGAAGCCATTTTTTAATGTTACGAATTTATTTCGTGCTTTTCAATGGCTTCATGCAAGTGCTAAGTGCACTAAACAGGGCATTTTCTACCATATTCTTCCTCATAATCAAATGAACCAAACATGTTGACTGAGAAATCGTTAAACGCGAGGCACTTTTAACATGTATTTTCTAAGAAAAAAATACTGGGGCCCTACCATGACCTCTTATTGCCATGATATTTTTCAATGCAAAAAGAACTGCAGCCCTATCTACCTCTTATTGCGATAATAGTTTAACTCTTATTATGACAGATGTATATGACGTGTATAAGTCTGTCACTGTCACATAGTGGAGTGATCGCAATAAGAACTTATGGTAAGGCCGCAGGACTGTCAGATTAATACAGATTAAAACTACCCTTAACTTTGACCTTTACACAATATACTTTTAAATTATCCATATCGGTCAAGTCGTTTTCAAAATTGTTTTCATGCCTAAATAAACATACGCGTCGAACTTTGACCATATTTTACGGTCGTTAAATATAATGAAGGCAAGGGATCGAATATCAACAAATAATCGCTTATTGTACCTACATAATAAATGTCTGAAAGTGGCGACAATATCTATCATTTTACAGTTCTCAAGTGAAGTAAAGTGATCATATCACAGCATTTTCCCATTAGCGTGGGATAATGACAGGCCTTGTGGCAACATTGTGAGCCATTAATACGTTTGGTAACATTCAGGGGCTATGTCAAAATATCAGTGGACCGCGTTAGCAAATTATGTTGACCCTCGTCCAATGACATTAAATATAAGTATTTAATAGACCGCTTTTGAAATTGCATACAGTAGAGATGTTATGAAGCACCATATCCGAAACCTAATATTATATTCTTTTTTTTTTTTTCGTGGAGAATCCTTTATGGATACACCAACCGCCGTGGGGCAGCGGAAGGGTTATGTCGGACTCGCACCGACTAAACTCCACGGTGTTCCTCCAGGTCGCTAAGTGGGGGGGTGCACGTGATTCACATGCTTCGCCGTGACCCTCCCGGCGACTGGCCTATCAGGCCCCTCCTTATGATACCAGGCTGTACCCGGCTTTTACACTATGGGAGGGCGCGTCGGAACACGAACGCGCCCTTCAACCGCGAGGAACCTAACCTGTAGGCCTAGACAAAGTTACAATATCCTCGCGCTTGCGCTTATAGAAGTGATACAAAATGTATGGGAATGACTTAAATCACGTGCCTGATTTTGACAAAGGTACATTGTCAATCTATGGGGGCTATAAGAAGTCATGGTAGGGACCCTGAAATTTCGGATCCATAATAACCCCGGTATGCAACTCATAATGATATATCCAGGACATTTTGTAGTAAAGTAATATAAGTAGAAAATTTATCGAAAAATCTGTGCTGTTATACGGATAGCTTAAAGATTATTCTCAAGGGGTAGGTAGTGGTATAATTAATAACACTTACCTATTAAATATGGATAAGATAATGTATGTTAAAATAAACGGTGGTTTAATTATGTTATAAACGTTTATTTGCGGACTCGTTCGCAACCGGTTCGTATAAGGTCATGATCCCAGTCTAGTCCGACTATTAGAATAAGATTGAACTATAAATATACTTTGTGTTATTTACAATCTTACACATTAAATGAACACTCTTAAAAAAATATAGTTTCGGTGCAAAAAGACTTCTATCTAATTATATAGATAGATTTAATTGAAGTGTCTGTTTGTTATTCCAAATTAACAGCTTTTCACTAAATGCATTTGCAAGTATATATTCACATAAATTAATAAATTAAAAAAATAACTTTGTTTGTCTGTTTGTTCCGGGTCTTCGCATCGCTGGGCAAGATCGCGTCTGACTTCTAGTGGTACAACGATTCTCTACCCTTTATAACACCAAATGAGCTCTTGTACGTGAACAATTCCGGTTTTATTACTATGTTCAAATTGCCCAATCGACAAGCGCATTCGATACAGCGCATAATTTGGCGAAACGACTCGCATTCATTTTCTATGAACTAGAGACAGAAAAACAACGTTTCAACAGGTAATCTAGACTGATTTCAAGTTACAACAGATGTTTTTTCAACCGTAATTTTAATCAAACCGTACAAAAGGCGATCGCGTTGATAACAAATTTTAACCTTATCCCACATTTTACAAAACATGGTTTATACGAAGACTAGACTAAAGTCCGATTAAAACTATGCCCGTCCTTTTTTAAATCTATATCACGGAAAGAGATACCCTTTTAAACCAAGGACTATCGTAATTTATATTTCGTAATAATGGGGTATTTACATTTGAAAATTCCTAAAAAAAGAAGTAAACACTATCTTACAAACGAGAAACGAGATTTAATGACCACTTACTTTTATCCGTGACTTCGTCCGCATCTTTTTTTTATATTTAATACCGCTTTTGGGTTCAAAGATGAGGGATCTTTGTAAGTATACCATTGTTTTTTAAAGTTTACAGACAAATGTATAAACAATCGCATATCTAACATTAGTTTTCATAATTTATCATTTCGTTTTAACAGCAAAATTACCTTTTAATTAGCGTTCTAGGACTTCGTCATAGCCGTGGCATGCAACTACAGATGAACTCATCCAAAACTCAGTTTCGATTTCCAATCAGAATCGCATATCATCGCTAAATAGGAAATCTACTTTAGGTGGAACAAAATAGTAATGCTTATTAACCGACTAAACGGAGGAAGTACCTTAGTACTTTAGACAACCCGAACAAAAATTAAGGTTAACTAAAGGCTTCAACATGGTAATGTCAGTTGTAGTGTTTGCGCTATCTATGGCATACATATTCTGTATCATGTGCACCTGTCAAAGATAAAGAAAGTCATAAGCGAATTTTTTTCTATATCTATGGCCCTTGTAGGTTTTCTAAACGTCACTGTCACTGAAGCCACAGGCGGGAAGCTGAAGTGAAGCTATCACGAAATACGTGAGCATTGTCGAGCCGATGTTAGTAAATGTAAGTAAACATTATAATATAGGTAAAGGATTTTAACAACACAAAATTAAAGTAGGGTGTTTCCAATTTGTGATTCTTCGCAGAGATTTATCCGAAACCGAACCGCGCCTGATTAAAAATGTTCCGATATTAATCGCTTGTACAAAACTTAATAACGAGCATAAGGAAATATTATTTTTATTGTTGTAAAGGCAATTTTCAATCCAACTTTAATACGCTTTAATACTCGTACTTGGAGATCTTAGATTACTCATCAATACCAAGTGCTGGTCATATATTTCATTTTCTTATAGATTACATTTTGTACTCGCATTTAAAGTATGATTCATACAAAGTCGTCATCTGTATTGACCTTCTTATTGTGCCTTACTGGCGCACTGTGCTGTTTGCAACCAACGGTTATAATATATTTACGAAATACTCGTTTGTTTGTTACGATTTAACTGGAAAACTTAACAGCTAATTTTAAAATGAGCGCCGCACAATAAAAACTTACACCGTTATAATGCATAATTTTCAGCGAGTAAGGCTATAATATATTGTTATTCGAGGTTAACTAGATCCGTATTATCAGGCGGGCAAAGCCGAGAGCTTTTCATGGACAAAAGTTGATTTAAATAGACCAACTCCATGCGCTAACACTGAAATGCCTCCTGAGAGCCTAGTGCGAGTTTTTCACTGCCGCCGTCACAAGTCACTGCGTCGACGTAAACGCAGATTTGTATAGGATCGAAACAGCGCCTCTGTCGGCCTAAAGATGACACTATTGTGAGCCCATACAAATGTGCGTTTACGTCGACGTGATGATTTGAGACGGCGATTTTAACAAAACTCGCACTAGGCACTCTGAACCTAATTCAGTCTGTACTTGGTATTCGTGTAAAAATAAAGTATTGTTCACATCCAGTCGACTGTTAAGATGAGCTATCTACTACCGCTCCAAGAAGGTCACGTGGCAATAAAAACGTGAAAGATAAAAACATAGGAATTAACCTCGTCTCAAACGTGTTCACTTGAGCTTTTAAAACCTTCAGATTAAAAAAGTTTTATTAAAATCATGCACTTAAGTACAGTGTTAGGATTTAATGTAATTTTTTTAGTGTATTTTACATACATTGCTCACGCCTGTATTCCCTGAAGGGGTAGGCAGAGGTCTTGTAATAACAACACCCACTTTTCATCGAAGATGTTTAAGTACTAACGTGACAGATGGTGAGTCCATCGCCGTCTCAGGCACTTATGCAGACTACTTTTCACACATATGCAGGTTTCCTCACGATCTTTTCCTGCACCGTAAGATTTAAAGGATTTTTTTTAAATGTCATTTGTAGTAAAAATTGGGATGTTATATAATTTACTGATAAATAGTATGGAGTTTATAATTAGGTCGTATGCTTTGTAATATACGTACGTAATAGTCCAGAGTAGGAGATGAGTTTCTTTCCGCTGGTTTTTAAGACGTTAAATTAAACCGTAAGTTTAAAGTTTAGCATGAATTTATCAAATGCGCGAACAATTATAAAAACGATTGCGAATCAACAACCACAGAAGTACAAAAAACCGAAGCAAAAAATTTGCAAAAAGATAAATACGTTTTACTTTATTGAAATGCTTTTTGCAGTTTACCTAATTAGAACGATATTGAAATGCAAAAATCACGAATTTCCTAATGACTAAAAGACTGAGATGCGATAATGATGTTTATACGGAAATTAAAAAAAAAATGTTTTGACTTGGTAATAAAAAAAGGGTGTCTGCCTTTGTGCGTAATTTAAGTCTTAAATAATGGTAAATTTTACAAAAAAGAACAAGATAACTTATAAGGCGCGGAGCGACGAAACTCGAAACTGGTGCAAAAATCAGAAGGAGGTAAGAGGCTTGTTTTTATTATTGAGCAGCTGCGAAAAACTGGTTTGGCGCCTGCTTTAGGCTGACGTGGTTTCTGACATAATATGACCTTCGGCTGCAGCGCGATAATAAACAAGACGGTCAAGTAACAGCCGAATATCGTTTCTTTGATTTTTCAACGTATTCATGAGTATATTGAATTTATTTTTAAACAAGCTGTGCCCCGCGGTTTTCACCCGCGTAGATTTAGTTTCATGCTTCATGTCGCGGAACCATAATATTTTTAATAAATTAAAGTAGCCTAAGTTACTCCTTGAAAAATCTGCTACCTGCCAGTGAAAGTCCCGTTAAAATCGGTCCAGCCGTTTCAGAGATTACCCGGAACAAACAGACAGACAGAGAAACATTTAAAAACTTGGGCTTTCAGTGTTTGAAGCGTGTACACTTTCATATGAATTTAGTGAAAAGATTTTATTTTGGAATTACAAACAGACACTTTAATATTATTTATCTGTATAGATGTATAGATATAGATTTAATTTGATAATCTCTGCTCTATGGCGCTATGTATACATTACACTGGAGGTCAAGATTGGTGTATTTCATTTTGTACTACGGCTAGTCTTGTCAAGTAAGCCTATTGCCATTTTATGCCAGTGTTAATGAACTCAAATTGCCAAAAAACACTTCTATCACGGCCTGCCCTGATATATAAGAACGTATCTGCAAATATGATCACATTCGTAGTTCTATAAATATATTAGAAGATCTACGATTAAATAATATTACTTTTTTCTTAAATACTCAGTAGGTACGTAGCTGGCTGGCAATTAAGTTTAAATACAACCACGGCGCCACTACATGCATGCAATGCACTTTTTTGTTATTAAAAACCATACGCTTCGCTCTGATTATTGCGTTCCACGTCGAGTTTCAAGTTCAACTTTTGGAATGATTTTAAACATATACTTATTTGGTTGCAAATATATACCTCTATAATACGAGTACCTTTAAGTCTGAAGTAATACTTTTAATAATAACGCCTAAAATAGGATTAAAATAAAACCTAGAATTAATGTGCCGGTGCATTTTGCTCATTTAAAAATAGATGAAATAAAGGCTTTGTGTAAAACCAATCACTATGGAAGACATTACCGATTACCTACCAATAATAAACAGGTAATAAAAAAATAAAAAATTATAATTTTATTTTACACATTCAGTTATGTGAAAAACAAAAGCTTTTTTCTTTTTAATTTTTAATTGTATTAAGTAATGTGTTCCGTAATTATTGTTTCTTTTCAGTTTATTTCGATGTTTACAGAAATTACGAGAGTGATTTTAATTTCCTTTGTAAAGTAAGGTTAAGTTTACAGAGCAACGTCCACGTACTTACCTAAGAAGAATAGAAAGATCCCGACACGTGAAATTCCTTGCAGCGCTGTAACATGGACCTGAAATAGAGACATTATGTATAATAATTAATACTTTTATAAGTAGTCATATCATCATCATCATCATCATCAGCCGGAAGACGTCCACTGCTGAACATAGGCATATAATAAACCTAAATATATTGTGAGGAAGAATGTAAAAGTCGTAAGTTCTTATAATAAATCTTATTTAACTTTTTTTGTACTATCTAATAAATTCTTGATTATAGATTTTATGACTAACTTTTAATGTAGCTAGATATAATCTCATATTATAATATTATACTAGCTGTGCCCCGCGGTTTTCTTCCGCGTAGACTTAATTAAATGGGTGGCCCGCGGAACCCCTAATGTTTCTTTTATATAAGCGTAGCCTAAGTTACTCCTTGTAACATTAGCTATCTGCAAGCCGTTTTGGAGATTAGCCGGAACAAACAGACAGACAGACAGAGAAATAAAAATGGTTTTGTCTTGTTTGAACCGTCTATACTTTCATATGCATTTAGTGAAAAGCTATGAATTTGAAATTCCTAACAGACACTTCAATTTTATTTATCCGTATAGATGTATAGATATAGATTAAGATGTTAGGACCCCTGATCAAATCAAATCAAATAATTTTGTTAAATTCCTATAAAGTGAGGACACTTGGATCGCTCATCGAACACCATTTTTAAGACATATAACCTTAAAAATGTAGTTTTATTCACTATTCATCTACTTAAATCATACCTTACCAATATACGAAAATGATCTACGACTAACAATACTATTGCTACTTAATCATCGCGTCATAAATCATGATTTATGTAGATATAATACTTATTACGTAATCAAAGGTGAATAGAAACATTATCTACATAGCGGAAATCTGTATACGTTTAGAATATTATGTTTATTCGAGACTGACATGGTACTTATTGCTTATTTATACTTTTATAAATAATACTTATATATTATAGCTGTGCCCCGCGGTTTCACCCGCGTAGATTTAGTTTCATCCTTATGGTCGCGGAAACCTAATATTTTTAATAAATAAAATGTAGCCTATGTCCTTTCTCAGGGTCTAAAGATTGTCTGTGCCAAGTTTCATCAAAATCGGTTGAGAGGTTTAAGCGGAAAAGCGTAACAGACAGACAGAGTTACAATAAATATAATATTAAATATAGTAGGGATGATATAGATAGACGATAGAAATAAATTTAAGATAATAAACAATATTTTATAAGTGCAAGTAGTCACACATTGTGTGCCCTAACAGGGTTTTATGTTAGTTTAACTTAGGATAACATTATAGTTAAGTTTATTTTGTATCTTTCACGTTCCTAGCTTAAATGTAATAAGTTAGCCACTCCTTGTAACATTAGATATCTACCAATGAAATTCCCGTTAAAATCAGTTCGGTCATTTCGAAAATTAGCAAACAAACTGACAGACAGAGAGATTTTTTTTTTTTTTTTTTACGTTTAGTTACAAGCTGTTATAAAACAGACACTTCATTTTTATTCATCTGTAGTATAGATTGTCTTGGTCATTGTTGAAAGTATCAACAAAGTTATATCAAAAGTAAAGGGTATTAAACATTTATAGAACCATAAGTGAGAGTACGCGGATGTTAAGTAAGAATCATCAGCTGATAATTATGCCAAATCATGCGCTCATTATATATAAGTATACCAACATATGCTATGTAACATTAACATAAGTTACACCCCGTCACGATAGCAGTCCCAAATTTCGGGCAATTTTTATCGACCGACGAATCGATCTGTTAAAATTAAAGTTACAATTTCTCAACCGACTTGGTGAAAGGCGAGGCAAGGCCAAAACAACAATGGACTGCATTAAACCCGATACGAAGTACAAGGCATTGGACGGAAAGGCTTCCATTCATATAAAGCTGTATAAAGATGCTTTGTCTAAGATCCTTCTCGAATGATCTTGATACTTCTATGAGACGGCTGACGGGTGATTTATTATTGGAACTTCTTTGTTCTTAATGCACTTCCTTTCTCTTAAAGCTTATAAGTTTGATCTGCATCGTAGTTAATAAGATGGAATCTAATTGAGCACGACAAATCTTGACTTTCAAATACAATTATGCTGCATAGTAAATAATGTTCGGTGTAATTCTTTCC
Source organism: Watsonalla cultraria (assembly GCA_964035505.1). Classification (NCBI taxonomy): domain Eukaryota; kingdom Metazoa; phylum Arthropoda; class Insecta; order Lepidoptera; family Drepanidae; genus Watsonalla; species Watsonalla cultraria. Next base: position 2,787,369 of record OZ037715.1, read on the forward strand.
TGTTCATCAACATTATCATAAGCCTTTTCATCTTGACAAATGATTGCTGTCTCATGCAGCTTATTTTGTACCTATAACCTCTTAATACAAAACTTATAAAATAGTCCTTGGTTTAATAACACCATCTCTTTCTGTGATACATCTCCCATCTCTTTCTGGATTTCAAAAGGGATGGACATAGTTTAAGGCCGAGTTTAGTCTAGTCTTCGTTTAAACCATCAATAGCAGCACTTCTCTTGCCACATGCAAGTGAACTGTGAGTCTGAGGGCGAAGCAGAGATTCTGATGTTCACGATTTCGAACAACACATTCATCATAGTTTTCATTTATATTTGTGTTAGCCTTTAAATGCAACAAACTAAAATCATCTGAGAAACTTAAATTAAAAGCCTGCTGTTGTAGTAGTTGCAAGATTATAAATTCCAGCCAGAGTTCGATGCCTGGGTAACTTTCAAATTGGATGTCTGGGCCTGGAAAAGCGTCTGAAATTGTCCTACGCCTAATGTAATACTTAGGTGTTGGCGATACGATGTTGCATAAGGAGGACGTACTATGTAAGTACGTCAATTGCAACTGTCATATTATGTGGTAAATGGAATAGGATGGCATACCTGTTAAATAATTATTGGTCTATATTAAAACGACATTATGGAAATGTATGCATTTTATCGATATTAATATTGGGTGTGTATACCTACGTAATATTTTATTAATCCCTTTGCTCAATCACCTTTAAGAGAACTGATTTTAATAAGTCATGATCTTTATCTAAATCTTCGCGTTGTAAGTTTTTTGTATCGTGAGAAAGTATCACGGATGCGAGTGATGCGACATCACTTTCCTCTTAAAATACGTGATCTTAAGTATCTCGACTGTTTTTGTATCGGATTCTCTGTACATCATTAATTTTAAACACTTCACATAAACTTTTAACAGGCTTTTTATTTACACTTCGTTTAAATTCTACATTCTTGATATGTATACTGCTGCCAAATGTAAGAACAAACGGAATCTCGAATAAAAACTAATTGGACATACATTTAGCCTGATATTTTTCATCCAAAATACCAAAAATTTTCTTTCGACCCAAAGATCTACCATTATACCGCAACTAGTGGACGTCACGCGGTTCCACCCGTGTAGTTCCTATTCCAGTAGGAGTACGGGGATAAAATATACCCTTTATTAATCAGTAATAATGTAGCATACAAATGGTGAAAGAATTTTAATATCGGTCCAGTACATTTTAAGCCAATTCGTTACAAACACACATACATAGAAATCTTTATAATATTAATATAGTTTACTAAGTCTGAAAATGTGGGTAGCTGACAAAGATGCTAAAATTATAGAGCTTAAGTTAAAAGTTTTACCAAATTTAAGAGTAAGTACTTTATAATAATGATGCTAACGACCTCCTTTATGTGAAGGATAATAAATTATACTAATTAAAAACGTATAATAAATACGTAATAACAATGAATGTAATGCTAGTCCTAATGTTGCAACACTTGCGTCATGCGTACAAACATATCACCTACATTTATTAAAATGGTTTCGTAAATCCGTAAGTTTGCTTAACATAATTAAGTAAATAACTTAATTCCTTTGTATAATTACGGCTTCGGGCGAAAGTTAATAGGTATTATGATCATTACTTTAAAAATAAGTAAGTATTATACTTATAATTTTGTAAAGGATTTTGTCATAAAGATCCATTAAGTAAAACACTATCTAACCCCTTAATTTAACTTGGGTCACTTGCTGTGCGCAGAAAATGTTGTATTGCCTTTTTTTAAGGAGGTGATCTCTCTTATCATTTACGGGAATGAAAATTAGATGTTAGATTCTCAGACCTACCAAAATTTCATAGAAATTGGTCCAGTCGTTTTGGAGTGGTATGGTAACTAATCTATACAGATAAATACAATTGAAGTGTCTGTTTGTAATTCCAAAATAACAGCTTTTCACTAAATGCATTATTATAATATACACGCTACTGACACTGAAAAACCAAGTTTTAAAATGTTTCTCTGTCTGTCTGTTTGTTCCGGATAATCTCTTAAACGGCTGGACCGATTTTAACGGGACCTTCACTGTCAGGTAGCTGATGTAAAATGCTGATGAAAAATATTAAGGTTCCGCGACATGAAGCATGAAACTAAATCTACGCGGGTGAAACCGCGGGGCACAGCTAGTATTATGATACGAGAGGCTCGCCACTTTTACATGGGACTTAAACATGATTTGGGAAATATGGATATACTGTAAGTAAGGACACCTCAACCTACCCCTTCGTGGAAATCCATTTTCTTGTGAAATATAAGCGAATGTTGTGTCATTATGTGTTTGTTTTATATAATCGTATAATATAGCCATATTATACCTATGCATATTGTTAAATTAATTCTATATTGCTAGAAAGGCCCTTACATGATCATCTGTCTTTGCTTTCTAAAATTATTTATTCATTCAACGTAATTAACGATGTGATAAAAGAGATTTAAGCAAATATAAACACGTCCTTCCAGAATTTCCTTATATATTACCGAACAAATTTTCCATATATTAGAATGGAGTGGACAAAACTTTCCATTGATTGGATCACCTCCAGCGAAAAACTAGAACAACTTTATTCTAGTTCACTCACTCACTCATTAATTTTGAACGCATAAATTCAGGTCTTTGACCTCGATCTATAAATATCCTAGATTAAGGTTCATTAAAGCCATGACTGAATAAATCACCCATTAGTCAGATAACATCGAAATGGGGAAAAAGATAAACGGATTTGTTAAAAACTCCATGTAATTTATTTATCGTACGGAGAAGGCATACTAATGATCTCGAAGCGGGGAGTGAGTTGTCGTGAAAATTGAACGAAACAAAGGCTTTCAATTATTTTTATCTTTATTGTGTTTCGTTTTACGAGTCAATGCGTTTGTTATTGGTATGTATGCAATAGTCTACAAAGTTTGAGTGCTTATAACTTTACCAGAATCCACAACGCTGTTAATTGAAGTGGAATTTCACATACTGGCTTCTTTACCTTAATAACAAACATGGAATATTAACCAGCTTATGCACGCAATCTAGCTCATAATTTAACGCCTCTGTTAGATTGGTACACATTATGTTCCGCATTCCAAGCTCAAAAGCTCCTTATGGGATTAGAGGAAACATTTATTATTAGATTAAAGTGAAACCAAAATGAACCCATTCCGGATTACACTCAATCTATCTTAATTAAAATAAACGTAAGTAATTTCAAACGTAATTTATAAGAACAGTCTTATCTGGCTACAATCAAGGATAGAAGATGGTAATTTAGTGTAAATAGTTACCAATTACAGGTTGAACTTCTACCTTCATCCCGCCGTCACGAACAGAACGATCTAACCTAAGCTCGTGACTAAAACGCCCTACTTTTTACTCAGCCCTTACTAGTTTTTAAATTGAAACCATTACTTATTCCGCCTTATTTTCATGCTATTAAAGACTAAAATACAGAATCTATCCGTAATTGAAATCTATATTCAATTCCACGATTGTTTTTCTATAGAGTGCCTCAAGGCACGATCCTTAGCCCACCGTTTCTAAAGGTTACAATTGTCTACCCTTTTGTTACGTCAGACGGCTTGCACCTGATCCTAACGTAATGGTGCTTACATAAGTAATTCACATCGTTTCCGTCGGGATGGCAGACTGGAAAATGGAAGAGAATGGATAAATAATTAGACGCGATTTACCACAGTAGACATTAAACAGGTCTAGTTGGATGAACCCTGAGTACAATGTACTGTGGGCTCTACTTATTTTGCTTTAATACATTCGGGGTGAAACAACTTTTATTAGGAAAGTTTATCGAACTCGTATACTACATACATTGGTAAGTAGGTAATTCGCTTCAAAGAACTTTATATTGAATATTCTACCTATAGTTGGGAGTTAAAGTTTTGACAATACGTGTTCGCCGTTACCAGGTATCAAACTTAGTTTTATAGTAAGTATACAAAGATAGTAAGATTGCATTGAAATCAGTATCAAAAAATGTCCACAACCAGATATCTTAAATCACTTAGCATGGTAACATTTGTCAGAACATTACAGGATCGCAGGACCAGGCAACTGAAACTACACTAAAAAGAAGTCAACTCTCTAACAAAAACATCATGATAAGAAAATGTAACATTGAATCTGGCAGTTGTCATTGATTTATCACACTTATCACATGATAGAAGGTATGTGTTGCAATTCGAAGTATACAAGATAGCTTGTATAATATTGTGTCCCACTTCACTGCAGTCACGTACTGCCCTATTGTAAACGTGCAGTAGCTATGATGTTGAAAAAACTCTGGCAATTTACCTAACAATGACATTATACGGAGTACTCGTGACAAATACAATAATTAGAATGGAATCTGTGTTGTCTCGCACAATCCTGGAAAATGACGTACTGTAAGATTTATACGTTTAATAAGCGTTTTAATAATTAATCAGTAGATAATATAAAAGGAAGTATTTTATGGACGCTATAGTGGAATACTTTTATAAACACAAAGATTTACTAAAACCCTGAGCTTAAGTAAAATATTCTTAGCAAAACGCTTAAAAAAAGCTTAACGCAACAATAGCCCTCTTATTACAAAATTTGGTTTTTACCAAGACTAGACAAAACTAGGACTAAATGTATTAAAATCCGTATCACAAAAAGAGAACTCATTAGCTCCAAGGATTATAAGGGTATAAAAGTTTGCATTTACGGAAGTACAAGTATTATAAAAGCTGATAATAGGTGTGTCTAAACTACCAACTCCATGTTGCACCAGTGTGATTATTTCGCAAACAATTTGCTAATATTGCTACCTGGCATGAACTTATTCTTGTTATTTGTCGTGAGACAGCAAGCAGTAAACAACAATTTACTACTTTGTAGTTTAAAACAACAGGTTCAAAGAGAACTTATGTAGCTTAGTAGGTTAATAGTTCACTGACTACACCTTGCTAATGGGTTAGATTGTCCAAAGATTTAGTTTTGGTTGAAAGAACTTGACTAGAAGGCAAATTGTAACTAATTTGTAGTTACATCACAAAATAATATTACTACATATTTGACTCGCACTTGACCGGTTCTATTCTTAATTTTTTTTTTCTTCAATAAAATTGTTTAAATTGTTTTTCAAAATATGAATGAGGATAATTTCGAACAATTCTATGTATTTTACCAATATAATACTTTAAATGAAGGCAAATAATAATATATCGATGACTTTCAATGAATACTAAAATACGCATCATATCACTTTTGCATATGCCAATTTTCAAAGTAACGGGTCACAGTTTTTGTGAAGGCTGTCAACAAAGCTAAAACCAGTCTTTGTCTGAGCAGGCCAGACGCTACTCTATTGTGTTACAGTCGTTACAGAGCTGTTCGAATGAACTTTGACGTCAAGCCATCAAGGAAAACCAGTCGGAATTAGATTTTACCTTTGAGAGGAACTTCTGAGGAAAAGTCGAGAGAACATTTTTAATTTCAAACGCGCCCGTGGAGTGGCTGCGGTGTATTTAACTGCTTCAGTGAATCGTGTGTGGTCCTAAACTTTTTGGAATGAATGGGAAATTAAGTCTGCGATATTTCTATCGCCAAGTAAAGTGACTGACTACTTAGATGATTGAAATTATTGACTGTAAGGTTCTCCATATTGTCTATTACTTACAAAGATTATAACCTTGTGGCTTCCATTGTCTTAACAACTCGTTACACGAGCCGTTGTTCGAGAGCCCGCGGCTAATAACACGTGTAATACATTATTTAATAACGTGATATTTATTTTGAGGTACAGACAGAGCCGGAGCCTCACCATGAGCTCTTACTGCCATAATAGTTTGACTCATATTATGTATTTTATATACATGCCGTATACATCTGTCACTGTTACACAATTGAACTATGATTTCAATAAGAGCTCCCAACCATGAGCTATGTGTGATAGCAGTGATAGCAACTTAATCAGAGTGTTCAAAACCAAATACCTCCTCAGTGATTTTGTCGGTCTAGCCAATTTCAAAGTAATGTAGCTAGAAGTCAAAGCTATTTTCAGTTCGCTTCAATTTCCGGTATCTCGGATCACTCATGCAGAGAGGTGGCAATTTGGACTGATTTGTGAACAGGACGTTCGGAATTAGCATGCATATTGAATCTTATTATAGGAATACTAGTTGTGCACGTCAAACGTTGTATCGCCTTATATTCATGTGGGGTTGATCAGCCTTATCAACTTGAATGGTCGCCTTTCTTGCCGGTTCTTCTTAGAAGGCTAGTTTCCGATCCGGTGGTAAATTCCTCGACATTCATAAGTGCCTTATCAGGGCCTAAACTGAATAAATCATTTTCATTTTTATTTTTCAATGAATAATAGTTGTTGGTCGATTCTCAGACCAACCCGACATGCACACAAAATTTTATACAAATCAGTCCTACCGTTTCGGAGAAGTTTGGTAGCAAAGCCCAAGACACGAGATTTTTATATATTAGATCATCGCTACTATGACAAATAATCAGAATCAGATTTGTATTGCATTATAGTTTAACGATAATTATAATTAAATGTACTGAACTACGTAGGTGTGTTACATAATAGGAGTGCGTTTCGTTGTTGCGAAGCTGTTCCGAAACAGTTCGATGTAGACACGATTATCTTGCACAATGAATTAATTTCAACTGAACACAATAATATAGCAACAAAGGTAAAAAAAGAAAAGCAACTTGCTAGCGACGCGCAATCCGACACCGAAGTATCGGCTGCTAAGGAAATTGGAGCGAGCATCTAGCGTTACCTTGTCGCTTCATTTTACTGTTACTGGTCACAATCATTTATTTGTGTTCTACATGATTAATTATGAAAGTAAAAGCCAACATAATTTTCGATGGTCAACCTAGAATTCTAATTGTTTCTGCCTGAAGCATGAATGCCGTGGATTACCTACTTAACGGTTATGATAAAGTGGAATCATGTTCCATTTGAGTCTTATATCTACTGGGGCAAGCCCATAGCCTGCTTTTAAATTATTATTGATATTTGAAATTTACGGAATACTCAAAATGTGACCTGTATACAATTTAAGATTCAGCTACCAGCGCCTAGCATTTACTGTTTTCAATCCAAGGGAAAGAATGAAGCCCAAGGATGAAACCTTGCATTGAAAAATGAGTACTCGGAAGCCCTTCACCCCTTCAATTAGACCCTTTTAAATGTAATAGTCGATATCATCGGCGCATTTAGTCACGGTGCAGCGAACAACAAATTTCGTTTTAGACCGTGAGCAAGGATCGGACTAATGGCATAAATATTGACCTCGGAACCGTGACATTTGTAAAATCACTCCATATGTCGTAAATACTAATTTCCTTTGAAGACTGCGTTGTGTAAAATTGGCATTTTACATAAATCTCTTTCAGTATCATCTCCTGACCTTATTCCACGTTTTGTTAGAGCCGGAGCTCGTCACTTATTTTTTAACAAAGGGACTGTCTGTCTTCTTTGTGTAGGGATAATCGGAAACCTTGGTTAAATCCAATTTCTTGCCGGTTCTTTTCAGAAGGCTGGTTTCCGAACCTGGTAAATTTTCGACATTCATAAGTGTTACTCATAATTTTCGACATTCAATATTTATTATTTTTTATTTTTATCTGTGACGATTTTCAAATATATTCAATTGGCAACCGAACCCAACAGCTTCTCCCAGGCACAGAGGGGACAATCATCCACCCAACTACTTACTTTCCTGGGTTTGGAGAAGTTTACCTTGACTGATCCAATGTGGCCACGATTTAATCATTTTCGTTTCTCAGTGCTTTTCAATATCTTTTACTTTTTGGCAATAATCATCTGAGGGCCTGAAAAACTCTCACTAGGCCCTCAGATGATTATTGCCAAAAAAGTAAAAGATATTGAAAAGCGATGATTATAATTAAACTCGCACTCGGACCTCTTCAGCTACTCTTACTAAATCCATTGAAAGCTTCAGTCGGATTTATCTTCAGATGAGTATCATGTGAAACTCAGATCGAGACTAGTAATGAATATGACTTTATTAACATTTGCTCACACTGTTATTATCATTAACTTATTTAACTTATTAGGTACTCTGATAAAATATATTCTGTATATATATATATATATATAGCGTATAGAGCTAGTAAGTAGATACTTATTGGACAGAATAGTGCAAATTTTAATACGCTATTTTTATGTTCACAATGGAAAGTCAATGCCGCGTTATTATCCCACACGAGTAATTCAAAGGTTAAGTAAGGTTATAATTTATCGTCGCAAGCTTTTTAATATTTGTAATATTTTATATTTTTATTGCTTTGACCATTTTGTACTGTTTAAATAGCAATACCTCTGTCACGTTTCTTTCAGCCTTAGTCTAAAGGTCGTTTTTAGAAAGTTTTATAGGCACTGAGTTTAAACAAAATCTTAAAACATACATTAAAATAAATCTTTATTTAATATCAGCTATAAAACTGAGATTAAGATAACTGCACTTACGACAAGTAGTGTGCGTAATTTATTGTTATATTGCTCTGTAACGGTATCCAATCTGATTCATATCCGTTAAAGAAAATATCGTACAGTAGCTACTTATTTATCTACATAAAATACGTCACTTTGTCTAAACAATTCTGTGTCTGTCTATCATAATAATTAACTGACATTTACAGCAGTTTTTTTTGCTACGGTTTTTTTTTATATGTAAACCCTAACAGAAAGCCTTGTATTCCCAGCCATTAATTTTCCAAAACAAATAAAAAAGTTACAGATAGTAAAACCCTCATTTATTTTACATATTAAACGCCCCTACCGCTACTATAATTTAACCTCTGTGACATATTTTAGAGGTGTGCATGAGGAATGAAAATAGGTCAAGTGTAAAATGGGCCCCTCGTGCGATAAGTAGGGTTTGGGCTCCGACCTATTTGCTAATTGTCCCGTCCCTAAACTGTCAATTTAAATTATAACATGTCATCATAGCGTCACGCACGGAATGGAATGTTATCAGCCAAATTAATTGGAATATTTAGAATTCAAAATATATCAGGGACTGTAATTGAAATTACATGCATAATATTATAATATACTTATGTATAATACATTCGATATAACATGAAAAGTGCATTAATTACACTAATGGGGTATTCCTAAGTTTCATAACAGTACGAGTATTTTAATTGGGGTGTCGAATAGAAAAAGTGTCAAAGAACAAAAAAAATATTTCTTGTATAACCACAAAAAAAAAATTCTTTCTGTTTTTAGAAAGGCTTTGCAGGCATTTCTGCATTTCGATAGGGCTTCACATAAGTTAGTCAAAATTTTAATGATGGCCATTTTAGCGACCCAGAGGGGGAGCGAGTTTTTACCATAAGTTATTTATTACCATATATGTATTTGGCTTTATTAAAAATGCCATATGAATAAAATATACAGAACTAACCTTGTAGTAAAAATATTTTTGCTGACTGTTACTAATTTCGATTGTCAAACTTGTGGAATATACTACATTGAGATATTTTTTAAATTTTAAATTACATCTAAATAATATTTAACCTCAAAAAGATGAATTACAATCAAAATAAAACAGCCCATTATTGATTTGGCGCCAAATGCCTGCAGACAATATTATTTTCTTCAATCTACGGTCTAAAATAGACGAGACGAATTACAAAGAAGAAAATTGCATTCCCAGGATCGATCCTGATTCACAATGCACTGACTCACGCCGAGAGTGCTATCTACATCTATATCTATATATCTACTGGACGGTGAGTCACCCGCCGGCGAGCTTTTGTCGCGATAGGGCTACCCACCCATATAATGCATTTCCTTAAATACATTTGTAAAGTAAATTCTATAGCCATCACTTGCTTTATCAATAAAAATGAATTAAGGTGCACGTAAGATCCTATGACTATAGTATTTCTATGTCTTTGTGATACAGAATTTGTAAAGGTTGGAAATAGTTGATGATAATAGATTTAAGTTATTTCGTGGTTAAAGTAAGTGTGTATAGTAACCGGGATGGGCTATCATTAGTAGGTAAATAGTTATAAGGATCTTCTTTGAAGAAATAAAAAAAAGCTATGCTGAACCCTATATTGAGGTATGTTTCTAATATACCAAAATCGCAATGACCAATAATAAAATACTGAACCAAAACAAGATTCAAGACTCAATAATGACGAATGTATTGGGCAATTAACGCTTTTTAAGGATTTTTTATAATACCAGTTGAAAAAGATCATGTATTTTTTTGCAACTTACTAAATTGTGCCTGGTAGCCCTATTCCTGCCCCACTGTATTGAAGCTAACGAACGCAAACCGTGGTTACAAGTCACAAGTTACATTGTGACTCGACCGGTTTGAAAGATACACAACATATACGTCGATATGGGTTGCGACAGCCTCCAGAACTGTGCAACAATGTTTCCGTATAAGATTCAAGCCGAGTTTCACATAGATTTATCGTCCCATAAATTTAAAAAACGTTTAATATACATCCATATATATATGCTCACGCCATCCCAGAAGGGTCTCCAAAGGGGTAAGCAAATATTATTAAGGTGCCAACGTGATAGAGAGGGAGTCTATCGCCGTTTAATATAAACCAAAAAGCTTAAGACAAAACATAATTTGTTGTTCTGGTCTTCGTATCTTATCATCGTATTCAGTAGATACAAAGTTATCTCTGATTCCTACTAATTAAGTGTCTTGTAGACAAAAAGTTATCATAAACGGCAACGTTTAAGCAATTAAGGTTTTAAATAATTCAGAAACTCTAAAAGTAAAGTCTTGGTAGCACTAAAAAATAAGCGAAAAGGCAGTGGTGTTTCAACAACAACAATATATTGTACAAACAGGCTTTGTTGTATAAGGCAAATGCACCGGTGTGGGCGGGCGCGTAGGACGCCACCAAAGTTCACGACATCGCAACACATCTCAACTTTGTTTTGCCACAAATTGAATTGCGAATCCGGACCAATTTGTATTTACACGTTTATTCCAAGTTTTTATATATTATTGTTAAAATGGAAATCCAATGTATCATTTTTTGTCTTTGAAAAAAAAGATATTTTATGAGTTATGACCTTGTGTTTCTTGAGCCTGCACGCGAATTTGCTTTGCGAATTAGCTTAGTTTGTAAGTTTCCAAATAATTGATGACCTGGCTAGATACAATGTTATTGAGTAAGCAGTAGCAGTGAAAATTTACTTACTCATATTTTACTGTACGAAAATTTAATAATTATAGTTATTAAAACAATTTAAAAAGTCTATTTAATTGCAGTGTCTCTTGGGCTTGTGCTAAGTAGTATTGCTATAAGTGACTAATAAAATCGAATATTTTAAGCTTACAATCTTGCTGTTTCTTTAAAAAAACTAGTATTAACAACACCATACCCAGTTGGATGGTATCTCACACACGTGTCTCGCGTTTGTTATTGGAATAATGTATGGAAATGTTTCAAGGTATTTCAATAGTTTAACTCAACCTGTCTTTCTTATCAGTTTAAGTACAATGAAGCGGCTTACATTAAGTTATTTAGTTATATTGGTATTGGTTTTACATAAAACCATAATGAAAAAGATACCGCGCGTATTTCGAAAGGGGGCAGTAGATATTATTTGAATACAAATTTAAAAAAAAAACACCCTTGTTTATGGTTGTCTTAGGGTAAGGCCGAGGGGTGGCATGTTCAGGGGCTGCTATTGAAGCAATAATATAATTGAATAATGTAATTGAAATGGAATTATGTATATGGCAATCAGGCGAAGTGAATGTCATTGTCACCTTTGTAATATAAAAAAAGTTTGACAGTAGGTACTTGAGAACAATACCTTTTCTTAATATGTAAACCATTTTCCTGCCAAGCATGAACATCAGTTAGTCGTGAAAGGTCACAGACGTATTTGTAATTTTATGTATGCAAGTGTTGGTGTTATCTATAACTGAGAAAAGAATAAACTTTATTTTTATTAAAAATACTATGCCATAATAAAACCAGAACCGACCAAAAAAACCTATTATTTGAGATAAAGTCAGAGATTTGCAATAAATATTAATAACATTATTCAGTATTTTCAATATAATAAATAATTACTTATGACACTTTGCTCATTGAGCCCAGTTTTACCTTGACTTTCAAATATACACGATCACATTAGTAAGGTACCAAATATAGAATGAACGAGCACCTTATTATATAGAATGTTTTTACCTTAAAATTTAGAACTTATCCATTTACAAAAATACTTAATTATGTAAGTATTGAAGTACTAGCGGACGTCACGCGGTTTCACCCTCGTAGTTCCGTTAAGGGAGTAAGGGGATAAAATGTTGCCAATGTTACTCGCTGAAGAATTAGCTATCCATTGCTGAAAGAATTTTGAAGATCGGTCTAGTATCAGAGCCTATTCAATACAAACAAACAAACAAATCTTTCCTCTTTATAATTTTAGTATAGACAAGAGATAGTAAAGATCCAAAGTGGTTATAAATGTTTGTAAAACAAACGGGTGGAAATCTTATGAAAATAAATAAACTCAATACGGACTTGTCCCAGCAAATCCCCAGAGAGAAGGCAAAAAAGTGACCCATTTTCCAGCAAAACCATTTGAATTGAATGCCTTCATCAAGACGACATTCAAAAGGCTGTATTGTAAAGGCTGTATTTATCGCTGTGGGTTGACAAACCGTCTGTTTTGTTACCATTGCAGTTGTTCAAACTAACCGCGGTGTGAACCGGTTATCTGGAAAGTCAGATGATACCAGTTTTGTCAAATTGCAACTTGTATTTCGTCTCGTTATGAGTATAGGTATAGAGAGGGTATATAGGTACACCTCTGCCTGCCTACTCCTTCGGGGAATACAGGTGTGAGCATAATATGTAACTAAGTATGTTAAAGGATATGTCTGAGAAGTTATTCCAAGACTTCTGTATAGTGCCTGAGACGATGTTGGACTCACCCTCTGTCACGTTGCCACTTAATCATTTTCGGTGAAATGTGGATGTTGTTATTACACACCTCTGCCTACCCCTCCTGGGATTGCATGAGCATATTTATTTTATTTTAATTGTATGTAAAGCATTCACACAAAACCGCTCACGTAAAACAAACAGTTGAAATATCGTTGAGCGATTAAGTCGTTCGATTTTTATACCTTTCTTATGTGGAATTCACGTCGTGGCGTTTTGTAATGGAATCATAATGTTATTTTGGGGAAATAAAATCGGGATGTATAAGTTGATCATCTATACAGATAAATAAAATTGAAGTGTCTGTTTGTAATTCCAAAATTACAGCTTTTCACTAAATGCATATGAAAGTATACACGCTACTGACACTAGCAAACACAAACCAATATTTAAAAAAAACTCTGTCTGTCTGTCTATCTGTTTGTTCCGGGTAAACTCTGAAACGGATTTTAACGGGACTTGCACTGGCAGGTAGCTGATGTTTCAAAGAGTAACTTAGGCTAATTTTGTTTATTAAAAATATTAGGGTTCCGTGACAATAAGGATGAAACTAAATCTACAGCTAGTTTAGAATAAACCTTAGTGTTCATTAAGTAATAATTACTTGGTGTAAGAGCTGTTGTAGACGGGTGCTTAGTGCGTGTTGTAGAAGTCTATTCTACGTCTTTATCAATGGGGATTTCTAAAAACTTTGTGTAGACGCACTGCAAGTTTAACGGCGAAGGGAAACAACGCGTCTGCATAACAATGATAAATGAATTCATCAGAATAACTCTTCGGTCAAACATTAAAGCACTAGCACTAGTTAGTGTTATTATTTGTTATGATAAATATATATACATAAATGTCGTCTGTTTGTCAATTAGTTCGTTGACACATACAAGGCACGACACAAGTTAATGTCGGCGACGAGGTGCGAATACTAAGCGATCGGAAGAGTCATCGACGCATAATGGTATAAGTAGCTAATTATAACTTCATAAAGGTGCCGTCGGGAGTTTTGAGCGGCGACTTTGAATACGCAGTAGTATTTTTTGGGTCTTGTTAGACGCGAATGCGAACAAATACATGCGCTGCTATCCTTACTATTTTCGTGGAAATTATGCTTACACCATCCAAGACGGGCCCTCCGAGGGGTAGACAGAGGTATTGTAAAAACAACACCCACTTTTCACCGACTATGATTATGTGCTGAGTTGCTGTAGCAATGAGTTGCTCACTCTTACATTAAAATGTACTTAAACAACCCTATGTATTTAGAAGGGACACATGTAAAAAAAAAACCGGGGAGTTTGATTCGCCGTTTCTTCTCCTGACAGGCTTATATTTTGGAAACGGTAGTAAATTAACCTAAGTTAGCGTAAGAGAAATGACGTTCAATAAGTGTTCCAAGTGTCCCTTATGTTGAATAAAACTTTTTGATTTTGATTTTTTTTTTGATTTTGCTAACGTGACAGGTGGTGAGTCTATCGCCGTCTTGGGCACTATACATAAGTCTTTGAATTACTTCTCAGACGTATGCAGGTTTCCTTACGATGTTTTCCTTCACCGTAAAGCTCGTGGTGTTACGTTACTTCAGTGTTATTCTTATAAAATATCGATGTCATATCCTTGTGTAAGTAATTTAATATTAAATGGAAAGTTTCTTTAACAATCTCATCCGAATTGACTTAAATATAAATACTTACCTACTTAATTGTAATGGACATATTTATTTAAGTAACATTAAATGATCTGAAAAGATTTCGGAGGCAATTCATGGCGAGGAAATTTACACAAAATTTTATTCAAATTTCTGTTAAAATTTTAATATTCTATATGTTTTAATTCAAATGCAAATTATCTTTTGATTATACAGGATTATAAATGTTTTGACACGATCAAACATAGTTGCTTGACCTTGCGTTTTGCGCTTTTTTTTGTATGGAGACGTAAAACTTCCTACACTCGCCGCTTGGGGCGCTTTATATTATTCTTAAAGAATGATGAAAACACGCAGGCGATATCTTCAACGTAAAAACATCTTAGAATCTATACTTGGGGCACTGGAGGTTACTTTTACTGAGAACGAAACATTATAAATAAATTATATTTTTAATAAAAAAAAAATATTCTTAGCAATTACTTAGCATGCACAATGGTTGGCAGGAAAACCTTAGAGGCAGTAATATTAACTTGATGTCATAGTGGGAAGCTTTACATTGCCTTGGAGGAGTTGGAGGCCACGGTCAAGATTGAATCCTTACTGCGTAGGAACACGTATGATTATTACTTCATCATTTTGTTTACTTTACAAGACACTTAGATCCTTAGCAAATCAAATTAAAAAAACAAACAGTTTTGTTAACCGATTTTGTCAAAATGGAGTAAATAGCTTTAAGCTGAGGACGAATACATATATTATCGCAGTAATTTTTAAAACCTTCAAAATTTTGCTTAATTTACTTCTATCTCAATAGCCAAATCAAAAATATCTTTATTTGATTAAATTTCTTAGAAAGCACTTTCAAATCATTCAAGTACACAAAAATTTACAGGATTATAAATGCTACCAACAGGTTCGGAAGGTTACTTTTCTTCTTACCAAGTGCCATAAAATTCACATTGATTCACATGAGACACGTTTACATTAGAAGGGTTGAATAGATGAGCATACAATAGAGAGATCGTTACAATTATTTGACCTCGTAATCTACTGTTGACACTGAGCTATTGACTTAACCACGTCTCCGATGCAGAAGGAGAAATTCGCCTATTCGTTGAACCATTTATACGAGCAGTGGTGGCCTCGGGGTTAGTAGTCGCCTGCTACGCAAGCGACACAAGTTCGAATCCCAGCGGGGCCTACCTATGAGTTTTTCTAAAAACTTATATAAATAGTGATTTTCACACCACGTGCTTTACGGTGAAGGAAAACATCGTGAGGAAACCTGTATATGTCTGAGAAATAATTCAAAGATGTATGTATAGTGCCTGAGACGGCGATGGACTCACCCTCTGTCACGTTGGCACTTAATCATATTCGGTGAAATGTGGGTGTTAAGAATTACAACACCTCTGCCCACCCCTTCGGGGAATACAGGCGTGAGCATATGTATGCATGCATTTTTACCTTTTCAAAGATATTGTAACACTAGATATGCTATGTTCGAAGTAATCGACGTTTAAAATCTGTGTTAACATAAAAGAAGATAGCATAAGCACGTGAGTAAAAGAGATCATCTGAAAACGTCCCAATTGGGACTTCTCGTGTCTTAGTTTTCGTGCGCTAATAACATATCTGCTATTAATTGTATAAAGCATCATTGTATATTTTCTAATAGATATAGGTAACGAGGAATGTATGAATGAAATTGATCTTCTGAGATAAAGCCTATTTGAGAGGATAAAAATAAAGTAAATCATTCTATTGGTTAGATAACATGTTTTAGATGATCTAAAAGTAGTAATTTTTCCACGTCTGCACCAGGGGCCCAACCATGAGCTCTTATTGCAATGTCAATTCAGTTGTGCGACAGTGACAGATGTATACACGTCACATACATCTGTCTCATAAATGAGTGAAACTATCATGGCAATAAGAGCTCATGGTAAGGCCGCTGAACTTAGGTAATAAGTAATTTAAGTAAATGCTTTATTTATATTGTGAAAATGATCAAAATTCGTATCAGAATGAATTACTCCTACTGAATATCTAAGTAACCAAATTTAAAGTCTAGCCAGTTTAAACAGACACAATTGAAAAATGATTTTCTTTAATGAAGTTTAAGACCATCGTAGAATTAAAATTCACTACTGTTTTTAATGTAGAGTATCTTGTAAATCAAGTTTAGTATACAAATCTCGAAACCCAACTCTACATTAAATGATATAAAAACTGGCTTAATTAAAGCAGAAAGCTGGATTTATCGAGTTTAACAAATGTTGCCACTTAGCCTTCTGCCTTGCCTTGAATCTTTTAATTTTTTTTTATATATTCTGTAAAAACGTTATTTTGAAACACAAGTCCTCAAAAGTTATTTTTCATTTAAAAGATTATATGAAAAATAACTTTTGAGGACTTCACGCCATAGACGTAAAAATTTAACTAGGTCTATGCTTCATGCAGATGTTAACAATTTTTTATTAATAATTGTATCTGTTGTTTTCTCGCTCATTTTTGTAATAATTTATGTTAAGCTATTTTCATACAATACAATTTTAAATACAGTAGTAAAATGATAAATTGGATATACAAACATGCGCATTTATAATTATTAATGCGATTTATACAAACCAAGATGCTAACTTACAGATGATTAAAATAAATGCAAGAAAAACGTCGACAGATCCTCTATGAATCTTTTAAAACATGTTCCTACATTTATAAAGATAAAGTCTTCCTTCTAACTCAATACCCTTCAGACAATAAAGAATACATTCACTCCTAATTATTTTATAATGCAACACATTTCAACACTAGTGCGGCGCCCGGTTTCATTCACCTTCCAAATGGACCGTGGAAGTAAACCTCGCGAGATATAAGCTCGGAGCTTTCACCGCGTGAATTATGAATAAAATCAATAAAAATATACTTACAGGAACAATAATCCAACAGTATAAAAGTTAATTGTAAGCACAGCACAGTTTTTTATTGTAAAAAAATGGAACTGTTTAGTTGAGCACTGTGGTGAGGGCGCGTACGTGGAGTACGCAGGGAGGTTGAAAGAGGACTGCCCACCTCTCTACACGCGGAGGGGCTCGCTATGTACTCCGCACTCAAGTTATCGCGCCCGCCGCGACTATTACAAACGTTGACTATACATTGCTCGGCCTGTAGGGTAACATTTTCCTCACGCTTCGCTAGTAAAAACGATACAAAATGTACGGGAATGATATGTCACGTGACTGATTTATGTCATTTCCATACATTTTGTATCATTTCTATTAGCGCGAGGGAATGTTACTTTGTCTATGCCTACTGCCGCTTTTAATGATACGAAATTAAACCTTATCCTCTATGTATTATGTATCAATTTCCTATGATGGAAATCAACGGTCGTCATCGAGTTCGACGTTGAGAAACCTTAGTGAATAAAGCTGTAGACAAAGTAACATTATCCCCACACTTCGCTATAGTTTGTAAACTATACAAAATGTACGGAATGACATATGTCACGTGACTGATTTATGTCGTTTCCATATCGTTTCTATTAGTGCAAGCGCGAGAGAATGTTAGTCTGTCTAGGCCTACTGGTTATGTACCTCGCATAGGTATCACGAGTTATGAGCGCTCAGCGAAAATAGTAGCGATTCTGCGAATCTTTTTATTCGCCTCGCGCCATATACACGGATAGAGACAGACCACTCACAGGATGAAGGGACCTACGCATGGAATACTATAAACGTTGGTACCTACCTTCATAATATAATTTATTTAAGCGAGCCTTCCCTTTTGGGTGGAGTGTATTGTATGCATATGGTGTGGGATTTCATGATACATTTGGAGTGGAACTTTGTATAACGATTGTCTGAGCTGAATTTGAAACCTAGTTTTTTAGCAGACCAGCAGTAAAAACTATAGTTTTGTTTTCAATACATATAGACGTATCAAATTCAAGACTGGCGATTTTAATTAAGTCATTTTAATTTTCTATCAAATATGTATTCTATAACCTTAAACCGTATTAATTTTAATAAACTAAGAATAGGTTATCGTTTACGTAATTTTTATTTCAAATCCTTTCTTAATTTTTGCGGAATCTTATACAAAATGACTTAAAATTCGAGCGAGTAATGTAAAGGTAATTGTGCATCTAATCGCTTCAAAGATAAGCAGTCATAATAATGTAGTAGTACTGCAGCAAGCCGGGCCTAACATGCTGCATCGCCCACTTACCCACTGAATAATTGTTATAAGACTTCTGGAAATCATGACGTCTGTTCTTATAGACTAATCTATACATCTATACAGATAAATAAAATGGAAGTGTCTGTTTGTAATTCCAAAATAACAGCTTTTCACTAAATGCATATGAAAGTATACACGCTATTGACACAAAAAAACAAGTTTTTAAATTTTTTCTCTGTCTGTCTTTCTGTCTGTGTGTTTGTTCCGGGTAATCTCCGAAACGGCTGGACCAATTTTAACGGGAGTTTCACTGGCGGGTAGGTAATATTACAATGAGTAACTTAGGCTACTTTTATTTAAAAACCCATAAGGGTTCCGCGGGACTCCCATGAAATTAACTCTACGCGGGTGAAACCGCAGAGCACAGCTATTACAGACTAAAATATAAGGTTTCGATGGGGTCAAGATTAGGTAGATATTTTTATCAACCATATGATGTTTGGAAGGAAACGTCAACATTAATAACCTATTTATAACTTTATTTTAATTTCGAGTTTTAAAAAAATCAGATTGAATCTTATTTCTGTTTATTTCATGAGAGTATCACCTATAAATACCACTGGGGTGGCAACAAAAGCATGTGGCCCGCCTGATGGTAAGCGGTTACCGCAGCCTATTGTCGCTTGTAAAAGCAAGGGCCATTGTCGTCCAAGGGAGTTCGACGCTGAGAAACCTTAGTGAATAACGCGGCCGTTGGTACTAAACACTTTATAAACATTGGTAAATGTCCAAACATCGTCGCTTGATTTTGCGTGGTTCAAAATGTGTTGATACTTTTTTGCAGATGGGTTGTGACTTGTGGTATAATGCCAAAGCGAGCGGATCAAAAAATTTTGAGCCACGCTAAAATGCGAGATTTGACCATTGACAATTGTAAGTTTTTCCTCATTTTATATGGGAACGTTAAAAAGCGCCCCAAGCGAGTGAAAGAAATTTTACGTCTCCATACAAAAAAGGCAAATACGCAAGGTCAAGCGACGACGTTCGAACATGTGAACCTATACTTGGGGCACATCGAGATATTAAACAGAGTAAGTTTTAGCCACCAAGTTTAGTCATTAGTGCTTTGAGTGAAACAGTTCGTGAGTTACAAGTCTCTTGAACGACTTCCAATGAAGGATCTAAACTTTGACACTTAAAATTCAATAAGGACGTTGAAGTACTGGGGCCCAACCATGAGCTCTTATTGCAATGTTAATTCAGTTGTGCGACAGTGACAGATGTATGCACGTCACATACATCTGTCTCATAAATGAGTGAAACTATCATGGCAATAAGAGCTTATGGTAAGGCCCCTGTACTTTTGTCTTGTACTTAAGGTATATCTTCAATCTGTCCCTTAAAGGTCTTCAAAGGGATGGGAACAGGTGAAACCACACACATATATATACATTCACATAAATAAAGTTGAAGTGTCTGGTAATGAGTCCAACAGCTTTTCACTAAATGCATCTAAAAGTATACACGCTACTGACACTAAAAAACCAAGTTATACATTTTTTTGGATTTACAAACAGACACTTCAATTTTATTTGTCTGTATAGATTATAAAAGATCTCGTTGTATCCATAAACATAAGTAAAACACCTCATTGAATACCTAAATGCCTCCGAATCCAGCAGTGCTGATGGCATCATTGACCTTCAAGGCTGCCGTGACCAATGTGGATCCGATTGCTTCGTCCCGCCTCTAAGTATTCGACGGTTGGTCGACAGATGGCGGTAATGTAAACATGGTTTTCAGTTGGTACTATATAACGTTGTTTACCATATAATCTATACAGATAAATAAAACTGAGGTGTCTGTTTTTAATTCCAATTTCAACAACTTTTCACTAAAAGCATTTGAAAGTACATAAGGTACTAGCGGACGTCACGTGGTTTCTCCCGCGTAGTTCCCGTTTCCGTGGGAGAACGGGGATAAAATATAGCCTATGCTACTCGCTGATGATGTAGCTTCACATTACTGAAAGAATTTTCAAGATCGGTCCAGTAGTGTCGGAGCCTATTCAATACAAACAAACAAACAAATATTTCGTCTTTAAAATATTAGTATAGAAGTATAGATTAAAAGATAAACCTATTTTTTTTTAAATATTTTTATGTCTGCCTGTTTGTTCCAGTTAATCTCTGAAACGACAGGACCGATTTTAACGCGACTTTCAATGACAGATTGCTGGTTCATGTATAATTAAAAAAACAAGAGGGGTCTGAGAAACAAAGACAATCTTGAAATTTAGTCTACGCGGGTACGCTGGGCACAGCAAGTAATAATAAAATAATCTATACTTTCTAATATTATAGGAAAGATTTGTATGTATGTTTGTAACGAATTTGCTCAAAAAGTACTGGACCGATTTTAAAATTGTTTCACGATTTGAATGCTACATTATCATTCATTAATATAGGCTATATTTTATCCCCGTACTCCCATGAGAACGGGAACTACGCTGGTGAAACTGCGTAAATTACTTATTTTTAAACTCTAAGAGTGAGTTAAGTTGTAAAGTTCTCTCCTGCTATATTATAATACCAAAAATTCTTATGACAGCCAGGAAATGGTAATCGTTTATCAAGGTATCAATCAAGGAGGGGAGAGTAGGGTGAACTACAGATGTGTATTCTCTAGCTAATGGATGTCCGCTCCCCTAATCGAGTTAACATCGATTGCACATTCCCCTGCAGACCCCAAGCTATTAAAGATTGTGAAATCATTAGAAAAATGGTTCGGGCAAGTTTTGGACCGCTTTGGGGTCCGGGAAAAGTGTGTTTACATACATACATACATATGCTCACGCCTGTATTCCCCGAAGGGGTAGGCAGAGGTGTTGTAATATTCAACACCCACATTTCACCGAATATGATTAAGTGCCAACGTGACAGAGGGTGAGTCCATCGCCGTCTCAGGCACTATACATACGTCTTTGAATTATTTCACAGACATATGCAGGTTTCCTCACGATGTTTTCCTTCACCGTAAAGCACGTGGTGTGAAATCACTGTACATAAGTTTTTAGAAAAACTCATAGGTACAGGCCCCGCTGGGATGCGTCGCTTGCGTAGCAGGCGACTGCTCTAACCCCGAGACCACCACGGCTCAAAGTGTGTTTTACTTGTTAAAATTTATATAAAGATAAATAAAATTGAAGTGTCTGTTTGTAATTCCAAAATAACAGCTTTTCACGAAATGCATTTGAAAGTATATACGCTAGTGACATAAATAAAGCAGTTTTTTTTTCTCTCTTTGTCTGTTTGTTTCAGTTAATCTCCGAGACGGCTAGACCGATTTTAACGCGACTTTCACTGTCAGATAGCTAATGTTACAAGGAGTAACTTAGGCTACTTTTATTATAAAAAAGCATAGGTACACCCATTAAATTAACTCTACGCTGGTAAACCACGAGTTAAACACAACGAAACCCTTGTGAATAAGGTAAGGCGCTGTATACCGTATAAGGTACATAGATAGTCTATTTTGCTACCACGTTAAACTTCCAAAAATATCCTCCTAACATACCTAAGTCCACTCCCTGCAGCCCTGGCGTAGCTGATGTGAAATATGTCCCTCAGAGACGTAAAGCCGTCTGGGTTTACGACTTCGCGAGTAAAAATGTTGATTTACCAGCAATAAAGTATTGTTCGTGTGATTTAGGCGCAGCCCTAACAGGATAATGGGTAATGCGTCCCTTGTTTATGTCCTTACTAGCTTTGGTCCGTGAGTTCGTCTATTATTTATTTGGGACAAAGGTAACCTATATCCAACGATATAAAATGCCGGCGAAAATAAAAATAGTATAAGATACGTCTTGCATGAATTCTGAAAGTTAAAATGATTATATTTTTTAGCCAAGATGATTAAGTACCAACGTGACAGATGGTGAGTCAGGTACTCTACATAAGTCTTTGAATTACTTCTCAGACATTATGTAGGTTTCCTCACGATGTTTTCCTTCACCGTAAAGCACGTGGTGTGAAATCACTGTAATTCAGTTTTGAGAATAACTCATTGGTTCCCCGCTGGGATTCGAACTTGCGTCGCTTGCGAGCAGGCGATTGCTTCAAGGCCACCACTCTTCGCTCTTCTATAAACTCTCGGTTTGCTTCTATTCTAATCCTTGCCTAACGAAGCTTATAGGGCAATATCTGATAAGTGATGCCTTCTGTCGTACCGATTAATGCTTATTCTATTTTGTTCACATTTTTACTTTATTCACTTGTAATTAATTATCTAAATTGTGAAAACTACAGAGAAAAAAAGTCAAGAAAGAGTCAGTCATTACGTATAGAAAGGTCAAAGAGAGGGCAATGGATAGATACGAATGGAAGAAATTGCATCAGTTACACTGTCGAGAGTCAGATTCTTACATTTATGATGATCATAGAGAAGGACTCTTAAATTAAGAAAAAGAAGCAAAAAGTACGATAAAACACAACAGTCATTTAAGTGTAAGGGCCCAACCATGAGCTCTTATTGCAATGATAATTCAGTTGTGCGACAGTGTCAGATGTATACACGTCACATACGTCTGTCTCACAAATGAGTGAAACTATCATGGCAATAAGAGCTCATGGTAAGGCCCCTGATCCATCATCGTCAATATCACACCGCGATAGTCTCACCTTATTTTTACATCGTCTAAATTCGTAGGCGAAGCGTCTGTTGACACAGGATATCCAGCTAAGGGTAGAATTTCATAATGTTGACACTTTCTGTTATCACACCGACTTCGCTTTAAACACATTGCAAACCAATTTCAACTCTACCACCCTTGTAATAGAGGTGGGGAGAAATGAGGGGTGATTTATACAAAGTTCACATCAGGGACTGCTGTGAAAACAATGCCATACATCCCTTACAGTGTCGGGTAAAGTAAATTTACTTTACCTCAATCAAATCGTTCCGTTTTGCATGTCTACAAACAATGATTTGAATAAAAAAATGCACTGTTAACGAAATTTTATTATCAGATTTAACACTTTCATTCGTATTTCGAATCCATGTGCGTGTACCAGGGAGGGCCTAAGCTGAATAGTTAATTTTAATTAAGTTAAAATTTCTAATTGCAGAGAATAAATTGGGTAAAAACCTTATTTTGCAAAAATAAGGAATCTAACCACGTTTGTAGATACCTACACCTACTACAATTAATCTAGCCATGTGGAACTCTAATAATGCGGTCCGTTGAAAAATATCTATCTATCTTTGCATTGGAGATCACTTAGGTAGGTTTAGGTATTTACTTAACTTAGTTTTTGTAAAATTCCGGGCAAAATTTGCAACACGACGAAATTTTTGTATCTCAGCATTCATGAAGTTTCGAAGTTACTAAATAGGATATTTCTCTAAGTAGCTAATGACGTAAATAGTAAGTCTACTCTGAACACAAAAGCATTAGCATTCATCCCAAAACTGCACATAAACATTCGGAAAAACCACCTTTATTTCAACAAACAAACTGTTCAAACTTGGGGCATTGGTCTTATCGTGTCCATAGAAATATGTCACAAAGACCTTCCACTATTCAATAAGCGGGTATGGAAATTGGCGTATAATACATCACCGTGACTGTGTGTTGGTATATAAGCGGAGTGAATACATCACTACCAATGTCAAGTTCTTGTTAAGTTTTGTGGTGAAAAATGAGGAGTTGTCGGATTATCCTCGCCATCAGTGTTGCTGTTTTGGTGAGAATTATTCCAAGTGTTTGAATAAAGTGTGCTTAAATTAATCAGAGCGCGTAGTGCGAGTTTTCTAATAGTAAACGCAGATTTGTGGCTCACAATAGTGTCATCTTTAGGCCGATATAGGCGCTGTTCCAATCCTATACTAATCTGCGTTTACGTCGACGCTGTCACTTGTGGCAGTGAAAAGCTCGCACTAGGCCATCAGAGAACTATTTCTGCTGAGTTCCCCGAGTATTTTATTATTGTTTTGAAAGGTCTACGTAGACGAATGACGTTGTGTTTTAGCTTGGCTCGAAATGTGTTGATATTTTTTTGAAGATGGGTTGTGGTTGAATTCCATAGATGGCGAATCAACTCATCGAGTCACACCAAATCGCCAATTATACGCAATCGAATCTCGACAATGCTTTAACATGTACAAACCTATATTTGCAAAGCAATGCTATTTTTCCATAAAGGGTCAAGTTTTTATTTCTATGCGTATTTTCAATGATACATTCCTAGGTACATACCTAGGTATTTATTCAGGTGCTTTTTCTTGTATTCATAATAGAATTATATATTATATTCTCCATAGGTAAAAGACCCCCATATATGTATAAGGTAAACCTAAATTCCTAAAAACGTAAACTATAAAATGTGATTGCGAGATATTTTATTACGCTAATCATCACATAGCTTCTTACGCTATATCTTGACGCATGTCAGGGGTATAACAAAAGATGTTATGATTTGATTACCTGTAACCTTTTGTATTTTGATCCATACGAAGGCAATCAGCAACGAATTAGATCTTAATTTAATCTGTGCGGCAACTTCTTACTTTTTTAAATTTTATTTTGCAGGTACTTGTATTGATAGCAGATAACGAAGGTAAGTAAGTAGGTGTTTGAATGAGTGATGTGATTGAAATAAAAACAAGT
Source organism: Watsonalla cultraria (assembly GCA_964035505.1). Classification (NCBI taxonomy): domain Eukaryota; kingdom Metazoa; phylum Arthropoda; class Insecta; order Lepidoptera; family Drepanidae; genus Watsonalla; species Watsonalla cultraria. The sequence continues at coordinate 2,812,907 of OZ037715.1, forward strand.
ATTTTATAAAATCTAAGAGTATTGAATAATAAATTAATGTCATTATTATATCGTATGCAATATAACATTTATGTAACATATTGTAAGAGTACGAAAAAGTATACTCACCTGTGTTTTTTTTCAGTAAGTGCCGCGCCATGTTTCTTCTGGCCCGCTTATGACAACGATGATACCACCACGAACACGGAAACGAAACAAACGTCAGAAACCAAGGAATCCAAGGAGTCCTCTTCGAAAACTAGTAAAACAACTGAAACTGAGAAAGTTAAGACGACTGAGAAAGAAACCGTAGAAGTTAAGGGCGACGGCGACGACACTAAACCTAAGAAGAAACTGGAAAAATGTGAGTTGTTTTTGTGCGTCTGCGAAAAGTAAACTACCCAGTTACTTCCATACTTTATTAGAAGTCATTATGGTAAGCCATAAACTCACTTCACTTCTCAACCGGCTTCTGCGGGACTGCCACAATGAACCATAAGTTCATCCCATAGATGTAGAAAAAAATATCTTTGGCTCCCCATGTTATTTGACAGTGACAGTCTAAATCCCTTCATCTCTTGGTGGAAAGACAACATTGTTTGCCTACAGAAGAAACACAGATGGTCGGGCCACAGAGTAAATATAAGCTTACTAAGCAGTATGGGGTAGACAGAGGTGTTGTAATAACAACACCCACTTTTCACCGAAGATGATTAAGTGCCAACGTGACAGATGGTGAGACTATCGTTGTCTCAGGCACTATACATGCGTCTTTGAAATTAATCAAATTAAGACCAAATTTTTGAATTAGATCCTGAAGGTTATATATTTTATTCTGTGGTCGTGCGCTGTAAGTCCACACCAAACTATTTCTAAAGTACTACTAGCGCTCTCTGTTTTTGATAGCTGATACCACTTGAAAATAAAATACTGTTAATGCAATTTCTAGATGGCGCTTTATGTAACTTTAAAATTGTGTACAATTTAAAATTATTATTTAATTATATAAATTCTGATTGGTAATATTTTATTCTTTTAATTTTGTGTTTCTTTTGTTACAGTGGTGGCTGATTATTGTGAGTATCCGTTATTTTAATAATACCTAAGTAATTACATTTAAACGAGTCGCGTCTACTTACTTTATCTTGAACGATAATTTTAATTTATTTTCTAATTGACAGTATAAAACAATATTTTTATTTTGTCTCTTACAGTTAGTTATTACGACTATTACTAAAGGAACCACCAGCGGACCAAATAATGATATGTAGGAAATATTTTTAAATAATTTGTTGTCTCTAACAGCTTGCTTGCAACGTTAATAATTCTATAAAATAAACTTTACTGTACCATAAATAGAACTAATCATTAATAATGTGTATAATGTCTGTTCAAATGTACGTCATAAATATTAGCGTTTTCGCAAATATGTGAGCGCCATCTTTTGTTGAATAAATAGATGCTTTAACTGTGTACTTTAATCGATCGCCATTTTACAAAATATGGTTTAATTCAAAATGTTTTCTTTATCTATGGTTTAATGTAGCCAAAAATACAATATGTCACTTACCTAAATGATTAACTAACCTCTCTATATTCTGTGTTAACTCACCATGACAAACCCAAGGTTTTTCTTAGACCACGTTTTGTAATAATTTTCGTTTAAGTATCTGCTACAATGTTAATTAAAATTTAATGTAAAATTATTTTAATTTTCGCGCAGTGCCATTTGGAATGACCTGGAAGTTGGAACCACCAAGACTACCAAAAGCTAAGACTATTATGGAAGGATTGCTCACCACTTATGTTAATTTTTTCGTGTACCTGTTTAGTGGTGTTTTGAAATAAGAATTAAATAATTGCTGACTTTCTGAATTTATGTTAGTTAAAATTGTGATTCAATTATTTTCTATTACGAATGTGGCAAACATGCTTGCATTCCGCATTATGGTAAGCGGTTACTGCAGCCTGGGCTACTATAAGCTCTTATTTCCATCATAGTTCCACTGTGTGACAGTGACAGACTTATACACGTCATGTACATCTGTATTATAATAAGAGTTAAACTATCATGACAATAAAAGGTCATGGTAGGCCCCTGTGATCGTGTCCAACACTAGCGACACTCTTAGTGTGAGACCTAAGTGTCTCACTATATAGCAAGCACAATTACTTGGAATTATGTTGGAGTATCGTCTTCATATTACTATTTCTGCAAGTAATAATATCACTTTGCCTATAATGTCTATTCTGGCTTTTGAATCGATTTGACGAATCGGAATATAAGTTATTATGCTGGGGCCCTACTTAACCTCTTGCCATGATAGTTTAACTCTTATAACGAGACAGATGTATGACGTGTAAAAGTCTGTCACTGCCACAGTGGAACTGTGATGGCAATAAGAGCTTATGGTAAAACTGTAACTGCAATTTTATATTTTTGTAATATTATATTGTAATTAAAAATTTGTATTTGTACTCCTATACATATTGTATAGGCTTTTCGTATAAAGTATAGCTCGATTTGTAGCTGTCTGTCCGTTGCCATAGACTTTCATTGTGACTGTATGAATAAGTGTTATGGTAAATAAAAGAAATCATATAATTGTGTATTATTTTAATCAGACTCATTTCACAACACAAAAATGAGAAAACACCAACAATTCATATTACAACATTAGTTCCTTTACAAAAACTTTTTAGGCTGGCAACACTAACACTGTAATACAAATCGCGACACTCGCCATCACGCTTACAATTTACCTGGACTTTGAACTTTAAGGACCATATCCACAGAGTTGTAATCTAGTTGACAAATCTGATAAACAAAACATTGCACTATATGTACTAACTACGTGGTGACGTCACTCAGTGAATACGGTCCATTACACAAACGGAATCAGTACGCGGACGCCCAAATAAATAGGTACAAAACCATGCGTCCTAAAACAATGGTTAATTTTATATTTCGAGCACTCAGACTGGTACACTGCACGAACTAAACGTAGTCTCACACACACGCAGTACCCGGCGGTACGTATTGTCTCTACACTATTGCACTCTACAGCTCATCGTGCTCCTCCTGCAACAAAGACAACTTACATTAGTCACTATACAAGCAAGACACAAATAGACAAACGAGCTATTTATATACTGCTTTTGAACTTGTGCGCACTTCACGCGGAAGTAAATGAAAATGATTTATTCAGTTTAGGCCCTGGTAAGGCACTTATGAATGTCGAGGAATTTACCACCGGTTCGGAAACTAGCCTTCTGAGAAGAACCGGCAAGAAACTCACCTGGCATCATGTACATTTCATTACACAGTAAACAGTGATGAGTAATTAACACAAACTTTATTATATTTCCGCAACATGTACGCAAAATATTGTACACTACTGTACCCCACGGTTTTTCACCAGCAGACGTAATTTCATGACTTTATTCCCTTAATCATAATTTTTAATAATAATTACGTTTCTAAGTTACTCCTCTTGTAATCTCTGAATCGACTGGACCGATTTTACCGGGACTTTTACTGATAGAGAGCTCATGTAAGGAGTAACTTAACTAATTGTACAATAAGTAACTAAGGACAGTGATATTTAAAAATAATTTTTTTAGAGTCTTCCGCGAAATAAAACCACCCATGACAAAGTTACAGCAATAGTTTGTAAGTTGCATGTCTGGATGTATGTTTGTTACTCTTTCGGGTAAAAACTACCGAATGGATTTTATTAAAACTTTACAATTATATAGCATACATATCAGAGTAGCACATACATAGGCTATTTATAAAGTTATTGAGTGAATTTTCCAAAATATATATATTTGGACTTATCCAAATATTTTGGAGAAATCACTGCATATCACAGAGCCACGGGGACGAACCAGCAAGTTATTAATAAAAGTAAAACTTACTGTAGGAATCTCTGGAACATCATCATCAATATCATCCATATCCTCGTCGTCCTCCGGCTTCTCAGCCTTGGCCTTCTCGCGCTCCTCCTCGTCCTGGGCGCTCTTCATCTTCTTCTCACCCTCAAGAGTCTTCTTGAGGGCTTCTCCCCTCTCCTTGGCGACCTCGACGTCATCCGTGAACAGGAAGTTGTCGAAGATCGTCCCAGACTTCACTTGCCACAAGTCTAAGCCGACTGTGCAAAGCTCATCCCGCTTATACAGGTTGGCGTCTGATGTGTATTCAGGGTTGTCGATCTCCGGGTGGATCCAGGGACCTTTGTAGGCAGGGTTGTCGATCTGTAGAAAATATATTTGGGTATAAGTAAAATAAATATAGTGTCCCCCGAAGGGGATCCCAGTAATGTCCCCTAAAGACGTTAAAAGTAATGTGACAGATGATGAGTCCATTCGCCGTATCATGTTCTATACATACGTCCTTGAATTTCTTCTCAGACTTATGAAGGTTCCCTCAAGATGTTTTCCTTAACCGTAAAGGTTTTTGAGTGACATCACTTAATAGTACAGACTGTGGGATTTGAATTTGCGTAGCAGGCTTTACTTTCACGACTCTTGGCCACTATTGCTCAACTGATAGGATATTAGTTGCTATTTATAATCATAGATTTACACAAATACACAAAAAAATCTACTTTCTACTCAAGATATAAGCTGCAACAGTGGCTAACTACAACATAAACTGATATTAATTAAGAAATTATTTTTACAGAAATCTCTACCTACCAATATGGGATTTAGGTGTTTAGACCTTTTTTTTTGAGTTTTAAAGTCATCAAAATGACAATGATATTATGGTGTGAATGACAGGAGATCAGAAATGTTCCGCCTATGTATTCATTAACAACCAGAGTCAGGTATATTTTAAATTGTCAGTATTTTCACGAGTGTGAGTGTGGTCAAAGCACGCCGGTTACAGCTAACGGTGCCGTGACATGTAAGGTCGATGAACTTGAACACACCATACGTGACATACAAATTAGCATAGATATGCGGACTGACGTCATCACTTCACATAAACTTATTTTCATAGGAACTTTGAAAAGTTGGGAGGGTATGCAAGAAAGATATTCCTTTCTAGCCAAATAGTTTAGAAAGTTACGAGAGTAACGTAACTAATGTGTACGTCCCACGGTCGTACATTTAGTAATAGTATTTTAAAATTATTTATCAGTAAAATGTGTGGTTCCTGAGCGAAATATACAGCCATATACGAAAAGAGTAATTGTTGAGTTGTTCTCGCCGGGTTTCTCTCAGAAAAAGCAACCTTCCAAACCCAGTGGTAACATTTATAAAAGGTATAATGTATTTTTTTCCTTCTGTACTTTCTAAGAAATCTAATCAAATCGAAATATTTTATTTTACGCATTATATGCCTGATATTACAAATTGAAAGTTCCGAAAAAAATGGTAAAAAAAATCGTTTTCAAAAAATGTTATCTCATATTTATAGTTTTCAAGACTCGTGTTTATTATGTGATAGTGACATAGCTCGCAACTACGATTGACGCAAAAAAACTGTGTAGAAGTTCGCCCATCTCTAGAAATTAAGATATTTCTTTATTTACCTGCTTGGGTGCCCAAACGCCTTTGTAGTCAGGGTTGTCGATCATGGGAGGCTCCCATTCTCCATCCATTTCATCGTCCCAGTCATCAGGCTTGCTGGCATCAGGGTCGGGAATGTGTTCAGGTTTGTCCCAGTCTTCGGGTTTCTTGTCCTCGGGGTCGGGGATGGTGGGCTTGTCGTCCCAGTCTTCCGGCTTCTTCGCTTCTGGGTCCTGTTGTACACAAAATATTGTATGACAAATACTATTGATAGTTTATAAGATGAGGAGTTGAATATTATTGGATTGTGCTTCGTAACTTTCAGCCTCCAATTTATTTTTGCACTAGCTTCTGCTCGCGACTTCTTCCTCGTAGAATAGTAGCTTTGGACTAACGCAATCTTTAATCCACGACTTGATTTCGTAGCGCGATGATATACAGTCTATTGCATAGTATTATTTGGCTGCGATCTTCTGTCAAGTGGTGGTACAATCCCCATTCGGGCAGCTCCGAATTTAGAACGGAAAACCCCATTATGCTTTTGTTAATCTTTTTTTGTCAATAAAAAAATTATAAGGACCCACTATTCATGCAAGAGAAAACCTACATCAACATATTCAACTCCTAATTTTCCTACAATCACAAAGTATCCTCACCTTGATCTTCCTGGGAGGTAGGAAGTCCCAATCGGCCTCCAATTCTCCAGATTCCACCTTTTCATTGTCGATGAGGACTTCGTACGTGTTGTCGGGCTTCACGATCAGAGTGTACAAGTGTGTGTACACGTCGTCCTTGCAGCGAATGTCTTTCTTGATCAGGTGGTTCTTGCCTTGGTAGCTGAAGATTACGTGGACCTGTGCCAAGGGAATTTGAGCTTAGTCACTTTGCTTGTAAGTTTAAATTTGAATAATTGATAAATGTATGTGATATATTGTGTTTTATGATTCAGTCAGTTCAGGACATCTGCATTTAATTCTTATCCATATTAACTTTACTATAGGAACGTATGTTGCCACTGTATTTACTCATATTTAATAATAAAGATTTACATATTGATTAATTATTTGACACACAATGGTGGATTTATACTAGGGGCAGTCGGGGCTAGTGCCCAGAGCGGCAAAATTTGGAAAGTGAGATAAAATTTGTTATCCTAATTCTTAAAAAATAAGATATCAAAACTATTAAAATAAAATTTAAGTCATAGGGCGGCAAAAATTTAAATCCGGCCCTGTTGACACATCAAAATAATGTGGCAATAACATTAGTCTACAAAGGAGGCATTTTGATATTTGTATTAATTTCATACATTATGTTTATACAATACCACTTGAGATTAATAAAGATACGATTATAACTAGGTATTACGTACGACACTAAACTCATGCAAAATCCAATAAAAATACTATTATTTTTATAATTTTGTATGTGCATTCTCGTTAATTTATTTTGTCTCTAGTTCTATTTATAGGATTTCATTGAGAATAGCATAATTATCATTATCTCAAACAACGATCATTATCAAATATGCATTAACAATGTCCGCTGATAATGGCAATTGTAATTTTAATTACAGACCAACATTAGTTAAGTGTTTGATAATGATAACTACATGCTATGCGTTTGTACTGTTATTCTGATTCATAGCCAACTTACGCAATAAATCGTTTCCACGCTACATTTATTATTCAACACAAAACTTTCGATTTTTTTAGCGATGGTTATTTCAGTAACGAGTCTTATTCACTGAGAAATACTTCAATATATGTTTTACTGTTGACTATAATGACTGCGTATTTTCCTCTTTTGCATGGCAGCGTAAAACTTCCTACACTCGCCGTTAGAGGCGCTTTTATGTTCCCATACAAAGTGACGAAAAACACAGTTGCGCTAACAGTTGAGTTATCATTCGATCATCAACGTTAAGCAACCCTAATATAAGATAATTAGATGGGTGACCATTCGAGTTCCCTCCGTGCCTCGGAGAGCACGTTAAGCCGTCGGTAGAGGTTGCCAATTCATCATACAGCAGCGGCAGAATTTGCTAAATAAAATTTTGTGAAGAAAAAAAATTCACTATTTCGCTATTTGAAAAAGAATTTCATTTTTGCAGTGTTTTGTATTGTTCTATGCCTATAAGTATAATATAAGCCCATGATGACCTACTGAATATTCCTGATTTACAGCTCCCGTACCTCAGTGATATTAACCATCTATGTTATTAGAGTTTTGGTATGAAACAAACATATTATTCCAATGTATTCATGTTGGGTACTTGATCAAAAATATTGATAATATAATAGCAGGTTTCAAATTATAGTTTCCCGTCGATAAAATCTCATTATTTCAATGCCGACATTGCACGCTACGCTTGGCGCATCGATAATGTTCATTTCAATTTATTTAAAAAAAAACTTACAATATTATTTAAACCTACATGAATGTGTGGAGAATCCAATAATTCACTAGATATTTATCGTTTTGTTTAATTCCCTTGTTTTAATCTACTTCTTAACAGATTGCCAAAAAGGGTCTCATAAAGGGTAGGAGGTGTCTTTGAACCAAAAGAAGATTCCAGCTCTTTGATTTTCTTTAATGCTTTTTATTTAAATTTTATTGAGTTGCACAAATAAAGCATCATAATTTATTGTTATAAATTATTCAACAGGTCTGTGCAACAGCTATAGAATTCAAATATACCTACAGGTAAGTTGATATACTATATTGGTTTGATAAGCCGTGTGATAAGTGTAAAATTATCGTATTCTAGTAAATTCCAGTGTTTCAACTGAATAAACATGCCATGGTGTTATTTTACACTAATTACCTACCAACCAACCAACCTACTTTCGTGCAAAATTTGCAACTTTTTTAATTAGACATTCCTTATTCAAATTAATCTCAATGTCAATTAAAAATGAAAACAGAATTGGTATTATGGGGAAATAATTTCGAAACCCGACTTTCCGAAAGGAATGCTTATTTTAAGTACATTTTATGTGTCAGGGATTTTAGTACAATAACCTTATATACCCAAATATATCGCCAATACGAAGTTCAATACACTTTCAAGAGTTTATTCACCTAACCAATGTTAAACATCTTATTAGTTAACACCTTAGCTTTTAGTTACCATGTATAGATGAATCTAGAACAGCGTGAGTCATTTTTGTGAAAGACATCTACCTACCTTTATCCAATGCATTGTCTAGTGGGAATTTAAATATTTATCTGTTGTGAAATGTTGAACTCAATCAGTTGTGATGGCTATTGTTAGAATGAATTTACTTACATAGAAAATCTTAGCTTTTTTTAATCCATTTCAGATTTTTTTGTACTACAACCATAGATAATAATAAGTATCTTTTTAATAAAGATATTATCAGGTACTTATATTGTACATACGGTTAATAAAGTAAAAAAATCTGAATATTTTCAATGATGAAAGAATCTTACCTTCTTGGTACCAGGTCCGCAGATGTCAGGCCCAAACATGATTTCATAGGGAGATTCACCATGCATGTCCTTTTGGTTCAGCTTGCAGTCAAAGACCTTGACATAACCACCTCCGCAGTCAATGTCCTGTTCATGTTTCACTGAGAACTGAATCACCAAGGGCTTGCCCTCATTGCTGAAGGGCTTGAACTTGCGGGAAAGGGCGTAGAACCTTGCATCTTCTGATGTCTGCAGACCTGAGGTACCAGGGCAACATGACATGTTAGGAGGTGGAATTAATTGCACAATATAGTTCCATTCTAAATCATATAAATGTTTGAAAATAGAATATAAAAAAACACATAGGTAAGCACTTAAATAAATATACTTTTATTCCTGTAAGGCAGAAACATTATTCTGCCTTCAATGGGGATCAAGCCCTCCCCTCCAAGTATGCAGGTAGGGCCACTGGCCTATCGGGCCATATTAGAATGTTCTTTTTTAATGTCACCTACCTATGTACTTTCGGGACAAATGCCTTTCTAATCATATTATAGCGTTAATTAATCAAGTTTACGAATTGAGCATCGACTAAATCCAATTAGAAAGGTGAACCACCCACCTTTATCCTCCTCCGGGTCGTTGAAGAACTTTCCAGCAGTCAGTTTGAACTTGCCGAATTCCTTACCAGGGTGCTCAGAGTACACCCATTCGGATTCCCACGAATCTGGAAACGAAATCACATTATTCTAACGAAAGAGAGGCCCCAAAATAAACCGGCTATCGAAGCCTATGAGCCAATCGATAGTACACGCGGCAAGCAAGCCGGCGCGTGCCGCAAATCCTGGCATTTTGAATTAAATATCGCTACTTACCATCGGGGAATTTCTCTTCAAAGTACACTTCACAACTTATTGAAGAAATTGTCAGCAAGCTGACAAGAGCTAACACTAGGGACTTCATTTTGATTCACAATAACCACCCGCGCTGGCAAAGGACTGGCCACGAATAACTTTGAATTTTGGCGAATTCTCTATTATTACTTCGACCGGTTCCGATGCTGCATAAGTTTACTATCTCGCTCGCTCTAATGATGGAATAAATGGTGCGAAAGAAAAGATGAAAATACGTTATTCGATGAGTTATTGTGCGACTGAGAGAAAAAAACTTTATTCAAGTACGTAGACCTGCTAGTGCGAGAGAGATAGAATGAATAGAAGCTTTAGTTTGACGTCTAGCTACGACAGACAGATGGAACGCTCTGATTGGGCAGAGATAGGCGAATGGGGTGCGAACACACTGCACAAATTAATGAACTAAATTGCGGGAAATTTGAACGACTGTTCGTTTGAAATATAGCTCATTGCAGTATTTTTTGTTCGAGACTATTTTGAAAGTGTTATTTATGCAGGTGCACTCTTTCATATCAAAAGTAAATATTTCTACACGTTTAGTTCATACCGTTTTTAAATAGTGACATATACCCAAATACGAAAAATGAAGGAACAAAACAAAAAATACCAATTATTACATCAATCACCAATCACCGCTGCACATGACATAAGAGTGAGATGTAAATATGAGTAGCTACTTGTGGGAAAAGAACAGCAGGTGGTTGTGTTACGTGGAAAATGATTTACAAAGCATGTCGTGTCCTCATCACATTAGTTGCTAATAATTTGTTTGTTATTTAATTTTAAATAATTAACATAGTTATTAAATGACGTGGTACATTGGATTGTAAATTTTAATAACTTTTTTAGGCTAAACCATGTCACCGTGATTCCATTATTGTAAAAAATAAAAAATAAAAAAAATGTTTATCAACTATCAAGTAGTAAACATAAAAATTCGGATCGCACCATACAGACATACTGAGACAGACTAATAAAATAAATACTGCGTATTCAAGGTCAGCGCTCATATCTCGTGACGGCACGTATTACTCCGCATGTACGGATTTAATTCGAGTCGCTCCATACTCCATAGAGAATTTATGAGTACATACAGACATAGAGGACAGATTCATAAAATTTCTACATATGGGCATTCAATGTCAGCGCTCATAACTCCTGACGACACCTGTAGTGCTATATAGGTAACCTAAATACCTTATAGTTATGTGCTACTTTCCAAGTATTTATCACTATTCTCGTAGTGATAAGAATATTATCGTATATTCGTGATAATGGTTATGTTTCAGACAGATATTTAGTTATTTTATTTCTTTAGTCTCAAATGAAAGTGAACTTATGAGATAACTTGGACTCCGTATAGAACTTATCGTGTTATGAATATTTATCCTTTCACTTTTTTTAACGTCATTGTAGACACCCACGTTCTAGGTACCTATTATTCGGTGTATTGTTACCGTAGGAATAAGAAGGTAATTCTTAAATACAAGTTGTGCCCCGCGGTTTCAGTCGCGTAGACTTTAATTTATGGGTGGTTTTTTTTGGGAAACTAATTGTTTTTTAATCATTATCTAATAATTCAGGCTTCGACTGCGAATTTTGTTGAATTCACGAGACTATGCCTGTAATTTTATTTTGACAAACATATTCATTTGCATGAAAATTGTCTTGGTTTTAAAGATAAAACAACCAGTTTGCAACTCGCGTAGTCGCGTTTAATTTAATCATAAAACTGGTTTGACTAACAAGTACGAATGTGATAAGGATTTTCGAACATTATGAATAAATTTGATTTTTTTACTTAGGTAATTTTAATACATGAGTTAACTCTAGATTCATTCTAACTGAGCCCCAGGTAAGGATTTTGACATGTAACGTTAACGATATCGCTTGAGTATTTTTCTCATTTTGTATGGGAACGTTAAAAAGCGCCTCAAGCGGCGTGTGTAAGAAGTTTTACGTGTACCAAAAAGCTCGAAATGCAAGATCAAGCGACGAACGTGTCAAAACCTATACTTGGGTCACTGGCATATAAACATGTGGCGCTAAATGCGCCAATGACGCATGTTTTTATTCGCCTTGCGGCATACATATATACAGAGACAAACTCATAAAATGACTACTGATCAATCGAAGGTATTCGTTCTTAACTCGTGAAGGAACCTAGGGCCTACTATCATCGGTTTAAGTTTCATTTTTGTACCGTCAAATTAAACGTCAAAGCTAAGATCTTAATACACACTGCTTAAACGATCATAGCTGGCCCCCAGGGGCCCAACCATGAGCTCTTATTGCAGTGATAATTTAGTTGTGCGACGGTGACAGATGTATGCACGTCACATACATCTGTCTCATAAATGAGTGAAACTATCATGGCAATAAGAGCTCATGGTAAGGCCCCTGTACATTGTCAAGCATCCTCTTCTTCAATTCATCAAAGTAAGTCCAGCGATTTGCTAATGATAGTGAGAGATCTTTCAGCATTTGTCTTATTAAGTATTCAAGGCTTCGTACAACAAGTGTTTAATAGGTAAATAAATACTAATTATTCAAAAAAATTACGTGTAAAATAAAAGATACTAAATTAATATTCAAGGTTTATTTGATAACATTGTCAGTTTTATGTGGTTACGTGTTCCAGTTATAAATAATACATAACTTGTACTTCACGCCATTAAACCGTTCATAATGGAAGATTCGAATTGACGGTAGTATACAATTTTGTGCTTAAAACTATAAGGATATGAAAGAACTCGATTTTAAAACTTAAAAGAATCCAAATTAAGTACCAATCATTTAATTGGTTTGGAAACACCGTATATTTACGACCGGTAATAACATGATATATTTTACTTTATATGATATATTTAATAGTGAGTTTTGTTGTTGCAAGACCTTTGTTAGCCCCTTCGAGACCGCTTATAGCATGGCATGAGCATGTTTGTTTTTCAATTACATCATGGTCCATAAAAAAAACATGACATAAATTTGACAGGTGACGTTCGAAAATGGCGGCATTTGGAGGTGCTATCACTGAAACATTTAATGTCTTCTCTAATACGGTGTTCAATGACATTGTAAGCATTAGTAGTTTTGGAAAATATAACTATAAGGCAATGTTTATGACAATATCCTATATCACATTTATCCCTCAAATAAACCTATGATCTCAGTACAAAGTCTTTTGGGCTAAAGCGAAAAATCTTCTTTGAAATCATAATCATCCTTCTTCTTAATGGATGTTAACGTAACATTCTCTAGAACATCTGCCAAATTGACCGCTTGCTTTTCGGTGCGAGCTTTATTTTTTTTCTCTTTTTTGAATTGCATTTTCCTCAACTTATTCTGTTTGGTGTTGCCCTCTATTTGCATTTCGGGGTCTATTTTGGCGCGTTCTTTAGATTTGTTGGCTTTTAATAACTTGGAGCGTATGTTCAATGTTTTTGGAAGGAGACTTGCCGATTCATCCTCATCCACTTGCATGTCTTGTTCCAAAGCTGCTTTTACTGGACCAGTGCTTGATATCTGTAAAATAAACGTTTATCATAACCATACAACGGTGGATACACAAATAGGGCGAATTTTTTGCCTGGATAGTGCACGGGCAAAATACTCGACTACAACTGTTATATTTATATATTTAAAAAAATCTCATAATTTGTGTTGTTTCTAAGTATCTACTGTGCCGTGGTGGCCGTGGGGTTTGAGCGGTCGCCTGGTACGCAAGCGACGCAAGTTCGAATCCGAGCAGCCTGTACCGATGAATTTACAACACGTGCTTTACGGTAAAGGAAAACATCGTGAAGAAACCTGCGTATGTCTGAGAAGTTATTCAAAGTCGTATATATAGTGCCTGAGATGGCGATAGACTCACCATCTGTCAATTTGGCACTTAATCATCTTCGGTGATAAGTGGGTGTTGTTATTACCTACAACACCTCTGCCTATCGTTACGAAAAAAAACAGATAATGTTACTTTGTCTAGGCTTACAGAACTGGCGGATGAATGATTTTCCCTCACCTGAATCCCCTCATCGCCTCCAGAGTCCAATTGCTCCATGGCTTCCGTCTCCATCGCCTCGAAGGAGTTGATATCGAACTCCTGGGCAACACTCGCCACTATCTTAGCGTCCACGTGGATGTCCGAGTCCAGAGTTTCTGGCGGTTCCGTGAAGTAACGGATCTGAATGGAGGAAAAAATTATGAAAATTAGCGTTTGTTGATTTGACGTCAGCTTTGTGCATATTCGAGGTAGCCTAGTGGTTTGATTTATCACATGCTATGCATGCGACACTAGTTCAAATCCCAGATCAGAATCACAACTTTCTGACTGAGTTTTACAGCTAAGGAAAACTCCGTGAAAAAACCTGCATTATGGGTTGAAGAAAATATCTTGAAAAAACCTACATATTACTGAGAACTTTTAAAAATACTTATGTATATTGATGTGTATGTTTGTAATTCCAAATCAACAGCTATTCACGGTCTGCCTGTCTGTCTGTTTGTTCCGGCTCATCTCGGAAACGGCTGTACCGATAAAGGGCCTTTCACTGGCAGGTAGCCAATGTTACAAGGAGTAACTTTGACTACGTACAATAAAAAGAGTTCCGCCCTTAAAATTAAGTCTAAGCGGGTAAAACCGCGAGGCACAGCTAGTATTTAATATGGTATGCGGTCACCTTGCCAGTGTTCCAGTCATTCAGCAGTATCCTGGCCGCAGCCTCTTGGTCGGGCACGCCACCTTTCTTGTACCGCCCCATACGGGATGCTACGTGCGCTAGGAACTCCTACAATCACATAATAAAACAATACTTCATCTCAATTGAATCTATATCTATAGCGCTAGCGAATGTTACTCACTTGCGCTAATAGAAACGATACAAAATGTATGGAAATTACATAAATCAGTCGCGTGACATATGTCATTCCCGTACATTTTGTATCGTTTCTTTAAGCGAAGCGTGAGGATAATGCTACTTTGTCCACAGGCCCGATAAATAAAATTGAAGTCTACTTATAAAGCCAAATTAATAGTTTTTCACTAAATGCATATTATGAAAGTATATATCGTAAATAAAAACCCTGTCTGTCTGTCGATTCCGACTTTAGCTGGACCGATTTTAACATGCTTTCTCTGTCCGTCCGTCTGTCTTTCTGTTTGTTCTGGCTAATCTCCGAAACGGCTGGACCGATTTTAACAGGACACTATCACTGATAGATAAAAAATTTTATAAAGAGTAATTTAGGCTACTTTTATATTGAAAAAGATTAGGGTTCCGCGGGACACGTTTACAATAGAATTATTAATTGTAATCCTTACCTGTGGCGTACTGAACTCAGGTATACAATATAGCTCAATAAGCGTGTGCTTATTAGCTCGTTGTAGGATGGCAGTGGCTGGAGTGACCGGGTCCTTCAGGCTGCCTACCCTTATGGCATTCTTGAGGGCCACCGAGGAGTCTGACTCCGGGCCTGACTGGAACACGATGCCAGGACTGTCCAGGATCTTGATCTTTGAGTCTAACTGCACGGTCTGCATCTGTCTGGAAGGATCGAGAAAAGGTAGGATTGAAGTCTTGTTGAAGGTGAAACTGTGAAGGAGACACTCATGCAGAAACCTGTATATGTCAGAAATACAACAATAATGTGTGTGAATTCATGGCTGAGAAACTATAACGGACTCGATCTATTATAAGCGCGAATTATAAATGCGAAAGTAACTCTGTCTGTCTGTCTGTTACGCTTTCCCGCTTAAACCTCTCAACCGATTTTGATGAAATTTGGCACAGACAATCTTTAGACCCTGAGAAAGGACATAGGCTACCTTTTATTTATTTAATATTTATTTATTAAATATCTACGCGGGTGAAACCGCGGAGCACAGCTAGTTTTTTAATAAAGTAAGGATGTTAGTTACTCTTTCACACAAAAACTATAGCATGGATTTTAATAAAAATAGATTTTAATGATATTATAAGTCAGAATAACATATATGTTAGCTTCTAAGCTATAAAAATACTTCATCGTGGTAGTCAAATTATTCTAAGGCTAAACCGAGGGGCTCATCAAGTTAATAATTTTCTTTCATTACTGTAATAATCAAAATAAAATTTTCTCTATCAATGCTAAAATCCTTCAGGGCCCTTAAAGTTATCTGTTTTTGACAATGATTAAAGCCTGTTATGTTACTTTCGCGGTCGGAATTTAAACTGCACATATTAATTTCTCAGTACAGTTATGTTTTGAGATAATTTCCATGAATCAACACGATAAACACCGTCTTCAGCGTTCAATGGCCGGATGCCAATATATGCGCGCGCGTCGATATGATCTATCGTCATGGACATTATATGTGAAGCAGTACATTCTGTCCATTCTGGGAAGAATTTATGAATGTGAATTTATGATCACTGTCAATTAAAATTATAATTTTATTTGTCCATTGGAGAGTCAGGGTTTTTCACTCTTAAAGTTTTTTAAATGTCTCTTTTATTTTTATTATCAAAGTAATGTAGATTATACGTTGGTTTGAAGTTTTGAATCGCGTATACACATAAATGGTGTATAGGACGCGAATTATATTAAATGCAAATAAATTTAAATTAGTATTAAAAAGAATATTAAATGAATTACTTAAAAATCCGATATAACACTCCTTAATGAATATTTATTCAGTTTAGGCCCTGATAAGGTTATGAAAGTCGAGAATTTACCACCGGTTCGGAAACTAGCCTTCTGAGAAGAACGGCAAGAAACTCAGCCAGGCATCATGTACATATCATCGAAACAATATAATATGTATATATATAATAATGACAGCAGTTCCAAGAATGCTTATAATCTAGCAGATGCGCGGCTGCGTGAGTGAGTCTGTGAGTTTCGAACGATTGTTCCTAGTTTCTATAGCTCATATGCATACTTTGTCATATACCTTACTATAGAGAGTGATATGATACTTACTTGGTGACACCAGGGGTGCTGCCAACGTTGCAAGCCTTGGATCTGTTGAGACTGTTGATGATGGAGCTCTTGCCGACGTTGGGCAGCCCTACCACTCCCACGGTGATAGTCGTCTTTAAGCCCTTATTGCGACAGTAGTTGGCTAAAAGACCCATAAGTAACTCTGCACCAACACATGCTGAACCTACGATGGGAAAATTATGGTTTGAATATTATATTTATTGAATACTAGTAAGATTTCACATACAAACTTTCAACCCCCTTTACCTACTTGGACCCGTAAACAACACCTCCATGTGGGCGCTGGAGGCCTTGAGGACGAACGACGAAACGAATTATCGCTTTAAAGTTAAAGCAAAAAGGTGAGCTGAAGGGGGTGCTACTAAATAACTGATTCTCAGTGGGCTTTAGACGAAACTGGCTGTGCCTCGCGGTTTCACCCGCGTAGAATTAGTTTCATCCTTATTGTCGCGGAACCCTAATATTTTTGATAAATAAAAGTAGCCTAAGTTACTCCTTAAAACATCACCTACCTGCCAGTGAAAGTCCCGTTAAAATCGGTCCAGCCGTTTCGGAGATTACCCGGAACAAACAGACAGACAGACAGGCAGACAGAGAAAAATATTATAACTTGGTTTTTTAGTGTCAGTAGCGTGTATATTTTCAGATGCATTTAGTGAAAAACTGTTATTTTGGAATTACAAACAGACACTTCAATTTTATTTATCTGTATAGATATAGATATAAATAAGTTTGGGAACCTCCGGTATAAACATTCCTTAAAGTCAATTACTAAGCTTAGAGCAAGCTTGAATGTCACCCTTGTAATGAAAAATAGCTGTAGGGCAAGACAAAGCAACAATCTCTCGTGCTTGCGTTATTGGAAACAATACAATATGTATTGAGAATAAATCAGACATGTCATTCCCATACATTTTGTATCGTTTCTACTATAAGTGAAGAGTGAGGATAATGTTACTTTAACTACAGGTCCTGACCTTTCATCTCTTTCTCTTTGACTACATGCTTCATCTTCTTCCTGCCGAGGTTGTGTTGCTGGTCCTGAGTGGACGCCTTGAAAGGCACTGCAGGAGCATGTCTCCGGAGATATGTCAGCCATTTAGTGAGGTTAGCTCGGGGAACTAAGTCAGCTTTGTTGAGGATAATCACAAGGCGTTTGCCTGCATCTCTTACTGCTTCCTCCACTTGGATGCAACGTGTGCCTGCGGGTAATTTGTTATCAACTTATGTATTGTAGACTAGCAGACATTATGCTGTTTCACCCATGTAGTTCCCGTTCCCGTGGGAGTAATAAGATAAAATATACCCTATGTTATTCACTGTTAATGTGGCTTAAAATTGCTGGAAGAATATTTATGATTAGTCCAGAAGTTTCAGAGCCTATTCACTGCAAACATACAGGCATATCTTTCTTAATAATAATATTAGTAATGATATTAATATATAAAGGCTGTGTATGAAGAGTAAATGCAGACCAAGGCAAATAATTGCAATGTAGCAAGTAGTCGTCTCTGCCTGCCCTCATGGGAGACTATTCACCATAAATTCAGTGGTGTGATATCACTTCACATAAGTTTTTTTAGAAAAACTCATTGGTAAAGGCCCGCTGGGATTCAAACTTGCATCACTTGCATAGCAGGGCCTAGACCTTTTAGTTAATGCAATAGGATTTAATGCTTTAATGCATTTTAAACATGTCCATCAGAACCATTCATACACAAGCCAAATTATGAGCGGTGTCAAGCAAAAGTAAGTACCTAATGGATCCCTAGCATCCACAACCTCCAATATGACCTCAGCTTCAGATATGACCTTCTTGAATTCCCTGTAGTAAGTCTTCAGCGAGTTCTCTTGTTTCCTGTCTTTGCCAAACTCTACATCATCAGATTGACTGTCACTCTTGAATGCATCATGGACTTTGCCCCGAGTTGTAGCATTTGTTACCTGTTATTGTATGAAAAATATTATAGAAAAATATTGTTAATATACACCAATCATTATTTTTTATCCCACAATCATAATTATGGAAAAAAAGAGTGATGAATGTACATTAAGAGAATTACTTATTATAAATGTAGCTTAAGAAGTGGAAGAGTGAGATGTGTACAGCTTTCGGTGTGTATTTGCCGCACCAGCCTCGGATGTTCAACCAGCTCATCAGAAGAGATAAGTGTCTAATATTTAATATACACAAATAGAACTAAAACTGCTTACTGTTACCATTGCATTGGTGTGAGGTAAAAATATCCAGTCTTAATACCTTCCATCTAATATTACTCTAGGCATTTAAAGAAATAGTCTGTTTACCAAAGTGTCCATGCTGACTTTGGAATTCTTCTTTTCCTCCAACTTATTTTGTTTGTCCAGCTTTGCTTGATCTCTTTTCTTCTGTCTCTCCTCTTCTTTATGCTTCTTTATCGCTTCTACTTCTTTCAAGATGTCTTCCTTAAACGGACAGACATTTGGGATCTGGACGGTTTTAGGTTTTTTTGATTTAGGATTCTTCTTTGCCTCCTTCTTTTGTTTCCTGTTATGCTCCTTCACTTTCTTCTCTATCTTGTAGCGGAGACGGGCTGGCTGCCTCTTTGACGGTTTTTCTGGAAGAAGTTACAGTTAACTTTATACATTTTGTTTTTATTTTAAATTTATTGAGAGACTGAAAAACAGATTAATGTAAGCCTAATACTTTCAAATAAATTGTGGTAAGAGGCACTTACAATACACAGTACAATAACATTCTTGAAGTAGAAAAATAAATAAATATATGGTACATGCTGGATGGCTGAATCTAAACATAACCTAAAATAATTTATAACCTCTTCTAAACATGCCACTTCTATATTTATAGCCTTTAGCTATGTTTTAAACTACATAAAATAAAAGCTGATAAATTACACATTGTCGCATATATGAAATGTTATTAAGAAGGTAAGCATTATGAAGATAAACTACAAAACTTACTCAGTTTAAACTTTGCCATTTTATCACTATTCTATTTTCACTGAATATAAGAGTATCTACGGATACTTTAAACAATTATTAATTCGTTATATTAATTCATATAATAGAAAAAAATAACATAGTTCATTCCCAAAAGTCTTGATATACTATATTTTATTGGGGAATAAACATGAAAAGAGAAGTATTCTTTGATTTGACATTTGATGTTGAAGTTTCACATCGCATGGTTTTAATGTTTCTTTCTTCTTCTTCTTATTTTAATGGTGGCGACGAGCTTGGGTGCAGCTATTCCGCCAATGTCACGTGGTTGTTGAGGATAAACGACGGAGATTGAATGTTTCTTTCAATGTTGACATACAAATTTGACGCTTTCACTGACATTACTTGACGTTTGGTATATAAGTAAAGCCATAGATATAGAAAAACATACGACTCCTAAATCAAAATCTAAAAAACTAAAATAAAAAAAATCCTACTGAATTACGGGTTTACGATTTACGTAAAATTGTCACATTTCATAGTTTTATAGTCATTTTCACCGGCTGAAAAATATCGACATCATAGACAAAAAAATTGTTGGCTGTATAGACGGTTTCCTTGGCATATCTTTAGAAAAACTATTATAAAATCTGGTATGTAAGCAAATATAGCAAAATTGAAAAGGGAAAGAAAATTAAAAAAATAAAGTTTTTTGTAAGCAAGCAATTTAAAACGACGAACTGCGAAGATGTGAATTAAGTAATGTGATTTTGTTTAAAAGTTAAGGAATAAATAAATTATATGGCTCTTTGTGTATATTACTGGCTATAAGCTCGCCTATTCGGTGTTCCCTTTTTTGTTTTAGTTTAAGTGGTTTAAGCGGGTCAAGCCGTTCTATAAGGTAAAATAAATCTATCTATGTATTCCCCTCTCTCGTTATCATTATTAGATAGTTGCTAGTTATAACTAGATTGGAATTGGATACTGTACCTACGTCCTTAGAAACAACCCTATTTAAATATTAATAATTAAACAACTATCAAGACTTGTGTGGGGATTAATGTACCTAAGTTAGGTACTTGATTGATACGTGACTCTGAAGTCCCTAAGAATCGTGGTTGATTATTCTCTCTAATTCACCCTGCTTACTCGTGATTGTTTCATCTGTCTCAATGGGTATATTATATTACTTTATATTGTTTGATAGACTGAGGCAGTCTATTGATCTAATGGTCGCAAGCGTGACTGCGGAACACGAGGTCCAGAGTTTGAGCAAAGTGATATTGGGTTTTTCCATCTGTAATTTCTCGCACTTTATTAAATTACATGGAACTTAAACATATCTGGCAAAATGTGGATGTAATATAAATAGGTAAGTACCTGCACTTCGGTCTACCCCTTCAGGGAAAACAGGCTTGAGCACAATGTATTGAGAACTTTGCCTTTTACCTATTAGGTTTAGCAATATGGGTACCTAAGTCTCAGATAGTTAGACCTTCGCTTCCTGAAAAATCAGCTGCGGTGAGATTGCTGGTTTATTGTCGGAATAAAATAATAGGTAGTCCATTCTTACCCAACTATCTACATGCGTAAACATTATCCATACATTTGGTAAACAAACCACGTCGTTATTCATTCATTGTGCAGTGCGTTTCGTTGAATGAATTTCATTGCAGGTCCGCCCCGTGCAGACCGGCGCGTCGCATGTGATGTGACTGTGTGACGCCCTTTGTTCGCGCGCAGCAGCTGCGTCGCGAAACGGTCGCTTGTACCTGAACAGGTAACAGAGGCAACAGGTCATTTCTCCGGGCGCGGGGGGCTCCGCTAGCGGCCTCGGGCGCCCGCCACCGTCAGTCGCGCTCCGCACCTCATTGTGACGGTACGCCACGCTCGAGACGCGCGCTAACTATCGCACTCGCACCCGACGTCTAGCCGCGAACGTGTTTACTGCAAGTGATGTGCTCGAACGCACGCCACGATAACCTCCTCGGCAGCCACCCGTGACAGTGCAAATGTCTCCGAGCCTAGAGGGGATCATGTTCAATCGGAACGCGAACCTGTCGGCGCGGCGGCCCCTGCTGGCGGAGCCCCAGAAGCCCGTGGTGGCACCCCGTCGCCCGCAGCCTGCGCCTAGGCTCGTGCCTCCCGACTACCCCTACGAATACCGACCAGACTACTGGAAACCCTCGAACGTCGAACTCGAAAGGCGACTCCAGGAGACTCGAGCTCGCGAGAAAGTTGGCTACTTCCAAGACAAAGTTACGACACCGGACCTGAATTTGGACCGAAGGGAAGCAGAGCTGGTATTCAGGTTTGACCCTCACGCGTCTGCTGAGTACTTGTCCAGTCAGTACCGACCCCCCACGGTGCAGTACGCGAAGCCCCCGGCTCCGGCGAACGGGTTTGCAACCCGACTCCCCGAGAGAGACGGGCCCTTCGTGTTTGGCGTGCACAGCCCCAGCCAGTTCCCGATCGCACGCCGTGACGACGAGGACTACGACTACTCCGAGGTGGCCGAAGAGAACGGCCGCACTGTGATACGGGATGATGTGTCCCAAAACTTAAATTGCTGTGATAAAGTGAACGAGTGGGCCGTGCGCGACAAGAAAAGCAGGCGGACTTTGAATCGAATGTTTCAGATCAAGGACAAAAGGAAGGTGAAAGGTGGAAAGAAGGAGAAAATAAAGTGTGTTTTAGTGGGTGATGGAGCTGTGGGAAAGAGCTCGCTGATAGCTGCGTACGCGCAGGACACGTTCCGGGAGGAGTACCAGCCCACTGCTCACGACACATTTAACGGTAAGGTAGATTCTAGAGTTGTCCATAGTGATGGTATCACATAAATATCTACACATTTGTGATTAGTCGCAAACGACCCTGATTCAGTTAGATAATTAGAGTGATTACACTCAAATTATCGTTGGCCAAAAGATAAAGTTGTTAGCAAAACGTGAGGTCCATTGTTTTCGTTGGCAGGCGTAGTTAGCCAACAAATTCGTTGACAAGAAGCGAATGAGATATTGTTTACTGTTTTGGAGAAGCGTTTATTTAAATTATCGCAGAGCGTGTTTGTAATGTTACTGAATAATTATTTGAACAACTTTATCTTGTTCGAGTTAAACAAACACATTACCTCCGTCTTGCTGGATTATAAAGATTTGACAATAAGAGGAAAAAGCCGTACGTCACTTTTGAAACCAAGTTGATATGTCGAATTGAATCATTTAAACTTCGTAGAAATAGGATATATAGAAGTAACTAGTTATTTAGTTATGAGTGCTATGGGTCATCTTCATGATGTTGTATTAAGATAATAAGGACTGTTTAAATTGAATTGATACGATGTCGTTTACTATTACAATACCATTTACGGACAAAGGATAACTTTTGGGTTCCAAGCTGAGCTATTCCACCTTTGTAGGTAGATGTTGTGACGGAATCTTAATTGTTTATTCTTATACCCACCATTAGAAGGAATGTTAATTCTTCTAGATAAAGGTTGATGACGAATGGTCCTGCTCCAAGTAATAACATATTGTAAGGGTTCAAAATGTAAGGCAGGCACAAAGGAGTCATCGGCTCCTCCACTCTTGCTGGCTTATCAACAAAAGAAACTTGTTTTAAACATACGTAGCAAATAATGCTGCGGTCGGTTTCTTATTTAAATTCCTTTTACGCTTTCTTATTTCGGTTAATCACTAGCTGTGTGTTTTTTACTTATTAATATACATTTAAATTACCTGCTTATGTGGTTGGATTAGTTAGTTCGAGTATGTCCACATCTTGGCGCTCGTTTGATTCATTGGTTTTAAATATAAATTATATTTTAATTTAAAAAAAATGGTGTCTGACCAGGATTACAAGATACTGAACACACGTGTGTCCAGTTGGTGAAACTCAAAATTAATAACACGGTCAGCCTCACAAAACACCTACTGAAAAGTCTTTGCGTGTCCAAGCATATACCCAATTTTAGAGTCTTGGAAAGCTCTAAACACATTTCCAAAATTTCCTTCACGTAATAAGGCTTAGGTGGTGTGACTATGATAACAATAATAAACAAATAAAAACTTGCGATTTGCTTGCCACTCGTCATTGCATGCCAAGATATGCATCGCTTCATGTTCGATAAGTTATCATTTTGCTTTTGTAGTTGCATTAAACAACCAAATAAATAGGTAATTTGTGTTTGTCAACTTGATAAAAATTAAGCTCCATAATTGTTTCTAGACAAAATCATAAGATTCGTCGAGTTACTTTGTTGTAGTTAATCTAAATAAATACATCTATACATTTAAATAAAATTTAAGTGTCTATTTGTAATTCCAAAATTACAGCTTTGTCGCTAAATGCATAATATGAAATTACACACGCTACTGACACTAAAAAACCGAGTTTTAAATTTTTTCTCTGTCTGTCTGTTTGTTCCGGGTAATCTCTGAAACGGCTTTTACGGGAATTGCACTGGTAGTTAGCTTATGTTTCAAAGAGTAACTTAGGATACTTTTACTTATTAAAAATATTAGGGTTCCGCGACAATAAGTATGAAACTGCGGGTGAAACAGCGGGGTACAGCTAGTATTACATACGAACAGTAATAGAGTAGGTCCGAACCAAATCTCACTTTTAAACCGACTTAAAAAAAAGAAGTAACTTCTTACTGAAATAACTTTGTAACATTTACTTTTGAAGTTGGAAGAACAAATATAGCATCAAACTTGGTGTTCACCACCAACTTCAAAAGTAAGTAAGTAATTCGTTTCACATAATTATATTTTTCTCTTTTAGAAGGCGGTTTTACCTTTATTGTAATTTATATTTTTATCAATCCGATCTTCCCTTCACCCCTAATATATCCGATAATAAGGAAGAAGTTGTGAAAGTGGGTGGACTGAATGAAAACAAATTTACTTTTATCTCTAACCATATGCAGTTTAGAATGTTTCTTACATTGTTTGTATACATACTGGTCATAATTCCCACAATAGCATTGTCGTGATGATTAATTAGCACCAGAATAAACTTAATTCGTACCTAATTGTTCCCGTACGTGTAAGGGCCTTACCATAAACTCATATTGACATCATAGTTCCATTGTGTGACAGTGACACTTTACACGTCATATCCATCTGTCTCATACACAGGTCTTATAATAAGAGTTAAGCTATCATGGCAATATGAGGTCAGTTTAGGGCCCCAGGTCATTGTATCTTACCTAGTAACGTTATTTATAGTAAAATACGAAATAACTTACAGAACAATACAAAAACAAAGGTAGAAAGAAACTCCGTGACTTCTAATTTAAAACATAGGTAGTGAATCGGTAATACAGTCCATTAGGTTTATAAAGTCTCTGAATTCTCGGAAAATAAATGCGATAATTAAATTCAAAGTATTTATATGTCACAAAGATGAGTTGCACACTATAATTAAACAAGATGATGAATTTATTAGGTTTAAAAACAATGATTGATGAGTAATGTCACCGAGTTTGAACGTTTTATTTAGATGCACGTAATTTGAATATTACTTATTCAAATCAGGCAGCATTCGCGTTAGAGTAATATTAATCATACGAAATGTGTATAAAAACTTGGATTCCCACCATATCTCCACGTAGCGGTCATAGACCTTATTAGTATGGACTCGCTATCCCGAGACCAATTAATGTTTCTGTTCTCGGATGAATACAAACTAGTATTAGGAAAGTTTTCGTTAATCAAGCGGTACCAGCGGGATTAGAATAAATGCATCTTTAGCGTTTTTGCATTTTCCTTTGTTTGAAATGTCTACCTTTGGTAAAGTAGAACTGTTGTTGACAGCATTATCGACTTTTGGTGTCTAGAAACAAAGTCCTTTCCGTTTCTGTGACCTTCAGAATTTTCCTCCGAACTACCGAATAGATTGTAGGTAGGTGTTCGGTTTTGCACTATTGAACATAGTATTTATGGATGTTTGTGGATGCTCGAAGTTTAGTTTATGTAGCAGGGTAGTTCATGAATGTTTCAGTTCAAAGCAAATTTACGAACCATAGCAAGATTTATGCCAAAGGGACAAGTTTTAGATGGGCTTATGAACCGCCTCGACTCTCACGATACATAAAACATACCTACTTACATAGGTACTTGATGTTTAGTTAACGGCGACAACGTACGGAAATCAAAAACATAAACAAAATATCCATGAAGATGTGATTATCGTGAAGACACCGCCAATTCGTTGCGGTGGCCATTGAAATTTAAATGATGTACCTAATAGGTACACAAACAAGGAAAAGATACAAAATCTAAACGTGCCGGCAAACATGATGAAACACAACGAAACCACATTTACTTTGCTAACCCATAGAAATAAAGGTCACTCTGCCGTAAGCGGTGAGAGGCAGGTTACCCATTCAAAGATAAGGATAAAATTAATACTATAGGAAGTCATCCGAGAGGGTACCAAGGTTTCTCCATTAGAATGCAGTAATTAACTAAACTACACAGGCTGGAAATAAAATCTTATCTCTAGGCCGTGTTTATGCAAATTGTCAAACGAACATAAGGATTTCATTCTAAGGTTCTTCCTTTCTCGCAGTGTCGTCGTAGATAGGCAAACTAAGAAATTACGAAACAAACTTAAGTAAGTATGTAAGTACTTAAATGAGCTTCATCAAACGCTTGTGAAGAGTAAGTAACTTACCATCAAGTAAGATTATTAGATAAGAAGATATTGAGATTTAACACAGTCCTTAAAAGCGTTGAGTAGTAAAAAAATGCTTAATTTTTTATTGCTGATAAGCTTCCAGCTTAAAAGTTTAAAGTCCAAATCTCAGACCAAAGAATAAACTTTGATCTCAGGTTCAAATGCTATGATTTAAGGAGGACATTTTATAAGTACAAAATGAATGTCTCAATCCTCGCGAAACGGTCAGCGACCTGAAATCTAATTAAGCTTTCAAACAAAGATGCTCTAGGTCTAGGTACATTATTTAATAATGTTTCGTTCGGAAACCCACAAGATACTAATCCTTTTAACGGTAGATTTATTGAGTAGCCACCTCACAGTGAAAGTACAGTTGCTTCGGCCTTGAATTATTATTATGATGTCGGTGTAAATTGTTCCGTTGTAAAACGTGGTATAGCTATGATCTTGCTTTAATGGGATACAACCAGTGCATCTTCTATCGAAAGACATTATTGCCTATGTAAGTTAAAAATCTAGGGTTACATTCAGATTTATTGTTATTACAATTTCAGAACTTAGGAACGCGAATCACGCCGCGGGACACCCATGCAATTAACTCTACGCGGGTGAAACTGCGGGGCACAGCTAGTTTTTAATAAATTTCTTCAAAGTCCATGAAACCAAACATATGTCCACAAAGTCATCATAATATTATTATGGCAAACGAATCTGTTGGCGGTTCATTTAGTTTTTCAAATCTATTCTAGTTGTAGCGAATGAGCAATTCGTCATTAAGGCTACCGACAGGAAATCCCAATATAATACCGGGCGACGAATGTGGCAAAGTTAACGGGCTTTTGGGACTATTACGTAAATAAATGCTGAATAATCTTTAATTCAGACACTTTTAATAGGGAAAACTTCACGTCGAAACACAAAAAGTCGCTTATATTTAAAATTTGAGATATGTTATAGAGTTCATTTTAGAAATGGTAGCTATATGATATAGATAAGGTTTCGAATGTGAATGTTTTTGTTATTTTTTTACCTTCTGAACCGCTGAACAAATATTATTGATATTTGGTAGAGAGAGAGAGAGAGAGACCTTTTGAGGAAGATTTCTATGTATCTAGTTGAGTCAACATTATTCGTGGTTCCTTCGCACAATTAAAAAAATCTCTTTAGTTCTTTCATTAATAAATTTTGACCACATATTCCAATATGCTATATTTTTCTTGTGGTTTCTTTAGATTGCATACCAAAGGATAACCTTTCCTGCTAAAGCAGGACACAATATAATTTTATAAGTTCTATCGTAGATTTCCTGGCGACAATCAGCGAGTACTTATTCTGCATGATAATATGTAAGGAGTGCTTTCCCCTCAATTTGCATGCATGTAATCTCTCGGCTTAGCTTCCTTTACAAAATATAACAGCTAAAATCAAACTAGCTTTATTATACCTTATATGTTAACTATTGCACGTGCCTGGCTTGTTGGTTTTGTTGCACTGTGTTGTGTCATATTCTTATCCGTACGGTCAGGTAACAATTAATTATTAGGACGTGCTATTCTATAAGTGAGCTGTAGATACGATGTGACAGTTCCCGTCGTTGCTCAGAGCGCTCGGTTACTAAAAGCTAAATGGGAAAATATTCTAGTATTTGACAGACCAGGAAAGTACTTTGTAGATTAAAAAAAATAATATATAAATCATTGCGCCATCTTATGCGTAAAGAAGATGTCTGTCTGTCCTACCCTTTCACGGCGGTTACACCCTTCTTACAAAACAGACTTAAATAGTCGTTGGTTTAAAAGTAGATCCATCTCTTTCTGTGATACGGATTTAAATAGGGGTGCAAATAGTTTTAGTCCGAGTTCCGTTTAGTCTTCGTTTATATACTTACTATGACTTGAAGTTCGGAAGGTTGTTTTACCTGAGAAAAACTATCGCATAGATATACATAGAAATAACCTAGTGTTTAATTTAATACACATAGCCAGATTTATTTAAATTGTTTATAGATGGAACGCGTTGAATTAACTTTATAGATTTAGATAGCATTGCACAACAGACGATAAAAGAGTATTTTTCTTACATTATTGCGAGTTGCAACATTGTCCTATATTGAGCCGATAAACTTTCATGCGGGAATGCGATGGTGTAACGGATTCAGGTCACAAATTAACAAACACCTCTGTCTTTAAAATTGGAGTAACGTGCACTCCATTAAATTTCGTATGGCGATTAAGAACATTGACTGTTCCCAATTGAATCTTTCTATATCTTTGAAAGCCGCTTCGTGTTGCATATCGTGGTAAAAGGTTCCATAAAAACCTTTACTTAAAAACGTTCTTAAATGTCAAAATTAAGTACTAGGAGTTATTTAGTAATTCCTTTAACTAGAGGAAGTTGGAATTTCCGATAACAAGCTGTAAACAGATTATTCATGATTATGATTCATAAATGATTTGTCGAATAAGGCTCGTCCTAACAACTTACCCATATGTATGTGTCACTTAATATATAGGCGAAGACTAAGTAGTGAGGGACTCAAAAGTAACTGTGACCCATCACTTGTTATTTCTATGCCTTACATTACCAAGGCGACTTTAAAAAAAATCAAAAACAAATCTACATTATTTTGACAGTAAAAGAGTTAATTTTTTAATCTTGGCAACCCTCAAGCTCAAATGAGTAAATGTTCTTATTTCAAAATAAACTTCTTACTCTATGTAAAGCTTAAATTTATACTGTGACATTACGCTCAACCTATACTAGTAAACAATTGTGTTCTATAAGGATCCCCAATCCGAATACTTACTCGAATAAGCTTCTACTTGCATCGATCGCAGGTGGGAATCGATTAAATACTTTACGGCATTTAATTCTCTATGATTAAAAAAACACTATTATTTCGTAGACCAGGTGACATTACCTTGCGCCATATTTAGTCAGGTCTGCTGACAGATGTGTAGGCAGCTGGCCGAACTCTTTGTACCTTCCGAGAATTAAAAAAAGAAGCCTCCAAGCGACTACCTTTTAGAAAAGGTGCCTTTGGGATCATGTAGTTTTTTATGGAGTTGCTCCGTCAGCCTCCATTATGACCGGTGCGTTAGATTCGAAAAAAAAGTAAAACAGGCGCTAGCAGAGGAATGTTAATTGTCTTTGGTACAAAGTGTATTTTGTTTGTGTCTATTATAATATGATATGGTATAAATATGTTTATGCCGAAGGGGTTGCTATTACATATTCCAGAATAAAAATAGCCTATATTACGTTATTCTCCCCTTCGGATGTTAATATCTACATGTGTGCTAACATTTGTATTCTTTCGCGTTCATAATAACAAATTTATCTTGTACGTAAGTATTTACCTAAACGGTTACATGGTGTATTCATGCACTTAGAATATAGCTAAATAGGCAGGGGCGGATTTGATACGTTGGCTGCCCTAGGCCTACGAAAGATTGCCGCCCCGCCGCCCCCACCCCCCCCCCCATGTGCTGTAAAGCATGCAAAATTAAATCAACTACTTATAGAAATTAAATAAAAATGAAAAAAAAAAAAATAACGATAAGTATAACAACAAGTAAATGATTTAATTATCTCAATCAGTATTTCAGATACTGATTCTTACCACGCGGAACAACAACTAAAAAATAAAAACGACCAAATTTTTCCGCCCTAGGCCCGGGCCTACTCGGCCTATAGGGAAATCCGCCCCTGTAAATAGGTACCATAGGTATTTGTACCCTTGTTGTGCTTACACCAGTGGCAATAAAGTGTATACCAAAGATACCAGCTCTGTATTTCAGCCCTGTCAGAGTGTCAAGATGATATTTATAGTCCGAGGCACACTTTTTAACCAGACTTGTATTAAACCTACCACTAAAGTCAAAAGTCAAAAGTCAAAAATATCTTTATTCGATTAGACTTTATACAAAGCACTTTCAAATCGTCAGAATGACACAATTTACAGGATTATACATGCTACCGCCAGGTTCGGAAGGTTGCTTTTACTGAGAAGAACCTGGCAAGAAACTCAGTAATTACTCTTTTCAAAAATATTATACAATTTAAAAAAAAAACTATATAAATCATTTGAGAAATGTAAGCCCATGGACACAGTTCCAATGTACAAATGTCGAAAACTAAAGAGAACTATGCAGGGTTTACCTACCTATATGAAGATTGGATTGAAATACATTTATCATCAAACACGAAAGGTTATTTTTAGAATTTGGAGCCGGCGAGATAAAATGTATATATTTGGATAAATAAACAATCAATCATTACACTAAGAACGTAATATTTCAACATAGCAACACAGCAATCATTTTGTAACCGAATAACAGTACAAAGGAATGCGGTTATGATGTAACGAACAAGTTACAGCCGGAGTCATAATGTACTGAGGATGTGATAAATTAAAATATTATTGCTTTAATAACTTTATATTCGGCTATTGTAATCAGACAGCAATGTTTTGCATAAAGAGATGATTTTTTTGTTAAATCTTTCGTATGTTCACCGCTTAGTAAGTAAGGGACGAGTATATCACTTAGATTTTTATAATAGGACTAGCTGTGCCCCGCGGTTTTACCCGCATAGATTTAGTTTCATGCTTAATTTCGCGGCACCCTAATATTTTTTATATATAAATTATGCATGCAAAGTCTCAACTCGATCGGTTTAAAATTTACCAAGTTTCATACAAACTTTCATCCCCTATTTTATCCCCTTGGGGGTAGAATTAAAATCCTTTCTTAGCGGATGCCTACGTCATAACATCTACCTGCATGCCAAATGTCAGCCCGATCCGTCCAGTGGTTTGGACTGTGCGTTGATAGATCACTATTTCAGTCAGTCAGTCACCTTTCACACCTTTCAGTTATATATAAACTGGGGGGTAAATTTGTCAAAGTATCTGGACAGAAAAACGACAGTAAACATAGGTACAGACTTCATTTGATCATTTGAGTCACAATAAAGAAATATACTTTATCCAGTACAGACTGAAACACAAGGAATTCATAAGCGAAACTCACGAAAGAAGCGAGGAAGATACAATTTCTGATTACGGCCTTTGCACTAATTATGAAACGTCTAGTTATCAACTTTAACGACCGCATCATCTACATCTATACATCTATATCTATACAGTTACATAAAATTGAAGTGTCTGTTTGTAATTCCAAAATAGCAGCCTTTTACTAAATGCATAAAATGAAAAATGAAATGAAATTATATGAAAGTATATACGGTAATCTCCGAAACGGCTGGACACTACACTGTTACAAAGAGTAACTTAGGCTACTTTTAATTTTTAAAAAAACATAAGGTTTCCCCGGGACACACATGAAATTAACACTACGCGGGTGAAACCGCGGGGGCACAGCTAGTATAAAATATTATAATCCTCGCTCGTGTAGACAACACAATCGCAAAATCTAATTACACCAAAGCGAAGCAAATTGCCAACTTTCACGCATCTGCGGTAGTTAGTAACATTTTTATTGGATCATAGAAAGTGTGGACGCTTCTGTGAACAGCCAATTCGTGATA
This sequence comes from Watsonalla cultraria, assembly GCA_964035505.1. Classification (NCBI taxonomy): domain Eukaryota; kingdom Metazoa; phylum Arthropoda; class Insecta; order Lepidoptera; family Drepanidae; genus Watsonalla; species Watsonalla cultraria. The sequence goes on from OZ037715.1 coordinate 2,844,910, forward strand.
AGAATCTAGGCACGTATGTTAAATATTCGCGGGGAACCAAATCGCCATCGACTTGCTTTTGAATCAATAATAAAAACTGGTAAAAATCCGGTGTAGTATTTTAAATTATTTAGAGGCGCGGAAATATCTATGATCTACCTACTGTTATTATTTCTTGTAAGATTTATGCAGATCATTTTACGCACAAATGTTATGTGTTATTAAGATCGATGATCATAGCAAAAGACTTTCTTCACTGTTACAAATTTTACTGAACTCAACTGATTTATTCCAAATTCGATCAATTATTCGATATCTAATATCTATCTTTCTTATATGCATATAAGTTTATAAGTACTTACATAGATATACCAGAATTAGGATGTTATTATTGTCTATACTTAATATTATGAGAGGAAAGATTTGATTGTTTGTTTGTTTGCATTGAATGGGCTCCGAAACTACGAATGAACGATCTTTAAAGTTCTTTCAGCAGTGGATAGCTACACCATCAGCGAGTAACATAGGCTATATTTTATCCCCGTACTCCCACGGGAACGGGAACTACGCGGGTGAAACCGCGTGATGTCCGCTAGTAATAAATAAACGAGTAATCGATTTGAATATTTTATGAATCTGTTTATTAGTATAATCGAATCGATGGAATTCGATGTGGGATCGACTTTTCCCACGATTGGAAAAATCGCTTATAACTCGAACTATTGCGGCACCTAGCTCAGCGTCCTACGAGTAATAATTAGTACCTAAATATAACTAAGTATCTATTATTATATACCTATGGGTATCATTGCTTCTATGGCTCTTGAATTTTAACTACGACTAAGTATGGTTCGTGGTATGGAAGCGATTGTTAATAATTAATATCATTACAATACTATTATAGATCGATGATATGAAAATTATGCCAGGAAGTTGACAGATGACTATAAATAGGGTTTGACTTACCTAGATGATGAATACAAGTAACCTTTGAAGACTCAGGTATTACAAATGTAGAGCATTTTCCTTGCAATTGTGGAGTGAAGACAATAAATGATTTAATACTGAGATAATTACTAACTTTTATCCGCTAGTTCGTCATCGTAATGTTAAGTCATTAAGAATTTCCTATCCTATGTCCGTCTTTGGAGTTAAAATGGTCCCTATAAGGAGGAAATTGCAGTTAAATATTCGAAGAAAATTTCGTATCAATTAGTAAAATGTACTTTTTCGTGTTTTCTTCAGCAAGCCCTTTAATTCGATACCCTTACTTTGGTAGTGCAGAAAGAATAAAAAGTCTGCCATCTTGGATGATACACCATTTTGGAATTGAAATGATGTCACAATTTCAGCGCAAAAATACACTTCAAGTTAATAAAAAGCTTGTACTTGATTTAAGCTTGAAAAGGGAATAATATACAGTTTCTCAAATATTTATATAGAAGTAACTAATGATGATATAAGATCTCTAAAACATGGAGTTATATTTCTCTTAATGTTAGATTCGGCAATAAAAGAGGTCTTAAACACTATATTATATGAATATCTGAGACGGATGAAATGTTATCAAAATGTTTCATCTGTTGAACCTCCATCCAATGAACTTCTCGTTTCATTCCTGGTAAAGAAACTAGTTTCAATTCACAAAAAGTCACAGTTCCAATACGAGTTACGTATTATGTCTGCGTCCTGGTCAAACTGGTTTCAGGAACACGTGGTTAGTGTCGTGACCACCAACAGAACACGACTATTCCTTTCTTAGTTACTTTATTAAGTGTATTGACTCGTCTACCATTTGCTAGGAAAGGTCGCAAGTAAGTATCCTTTTTGTACTGTTGATAAGCAAGTGTACTAAGAGGTAGGTACCCTGGCGCCATATTAACAGTGATTAGATCAACGAATTTCTAAAGCATCAACTAAATTAATGTTAGTCAAACTATTTTGAAGAAATTTGAGAATGACTTTCATTGATTCCGAAAGGTGTACTAGGTGTGTAACTAAGTGTGTACTAGGATAAGGACAGAGCAACGTTTATGACGATCCTATAAAGGTAACACCTGACACTCATGTTACAGAGATCACCTTTCGTGTACGTATTCATAATTAGCAAAACAAGTAAATGTACCTTAGGGTACGCTCAACGCTAGTATGACCGTATGATAAAAAAAATCTGGCGAATATATTATATGCGGCATATTGGATGCGGAAATTTTTATAAATTGGACCTGAATTAGCGGAGGATTTTGCACAATATGGCCGAATTCGCTTTAAATCTCTATCATCCAGTCTTAAATCATGGTCGAACTTACCCCAACGTACTATAATGTTTTACGGACTCTACAGCTATTTACGTATTTTTTTGTATTGGAGTTGGACCACAAGAAGTAGCACCTAACCGTATTACCACCTAATTCGTATTTATACTGAGGTTGCACTCAAATTCATATCAACTATTGCAGTAAAGGTGATAATGAATGGCATGAATCACAGCAATCACGCCCAATTAGGTAAATTATATCCATAATTTATGAGTCTATAAGTATTTTAATTAGGCTAAGAAATGAATGTTCTCCATTCAAATGAGATGCATATGAATAATTATGTATGTTATATTTTATTACGTGTCGTCTGTGAATTCTGTGATGTAAGATGGGTTATCAGATCACGGGCGGTCATTGAACTACATCTCATAACTGTAATTAATTGGGTCGTGTTACATTCTAATATGATATAAAGGGTTTTTTTTATATTAGTATCATGTAAACACACCTTTTGGCTTTAGTATAAAGCTGAATGTAGGACCGGGATTACATCGACCCATATCTGTACAATATGTCAAACAATATAAGAACTTTACCAAAGCTTCTGGCTATGAATAGGATTTTCTTAAAATACAATTCGAGTAAATATTGAGCTAAAGAAAGTACATTCGTGACTACAGTCGGCCTGTGCCGTAGATAACGGTAGATTTAAAATTGTACTTACCTAATCTAGTTTTCTAAATCATCATTGTTAGTAATGAGAGTTTCAGGTCCAGTAAAATCCGTCGCGGTCTGTAAATCATCTGTGCATTATTTTATAAGTGCAGCTTTATGACTTGCATTTGCCTGTAATAAGTAGTCTATTAACCCTCTTATTACACAACAAGGTTTAAACCAAGAGAAGACCAAGCCGACTAAAACTATGTCTATCCCTTTTAAAATCCGTATTACAGAAAAGAATAGAAATACTTTTAAGTCAAGGATTATTCCTAAGGGGATAGGGAGTAGGGAGTAAGTAATTAAAAATGCCACACACCTAGCATTGTCTTGACCGAACAAGAATTTAAATTCATACGTAGAAACCGTTATATCCGGTAAAATCCGGATTTCTTACAACACTAACTGCATCGCAGCTGCTAAATGCTTTTTTAAACTGGAACACGACAATTTGAATGTGAATTTTTGAAATGGAATAGGTATACAAGTCATAGGTGATGTCAATGACGATATTCAGAGAGGTGTATATAAATATGAGACCCAAGTGAAATTATTAATAGAAGGTAGCATATGAAGTTAGTTACAGTGCATTAAGAAAATTACGTCAGAAGGGAGATCATTATTGATTTTTAGCATACTACTCTCTAAAATCTAGCATATAACTCTCGGAAATCCGAGAGGTTCTTAGGTGGCTGATCTTAAGTGAGATCAGTAATGACACGGTACTCTCTAAAAAGTCAGGTAGGATGAAAGAAAATTTTAATTTAAAGTAAGTACTTACTATGCATTCCGGAGTTTTCTGTTATTGAATAAAATACGGTCGAAAATTCGCAAAGATCTTACCACGATTCTTATTCGTTCTAAAATTGTGAACGAACGAAAATTTGAGTTTGATAAAAAAATAATACAGAAATTTCCATTGATTTACGTAAGTCTTAGGAAATTCATTTATGAAAAAGAGAGTAATTCCCTGTTCCAGTAAAGAAAATAACGAAAAGAATTACCTACCAAAAGTGGTAAAAACCATTTAACACACACAACTTTTACTATTGTAGGTAGATTGTGTTCTGAATTGCTTTTTTGGTCGACATAATGAATTCTGGTCTTATTCTGTCCAATCAATAATGTCACAGGCCCTCTCGTTTGATTGCGGCAATCAAGAGTCCTATTAAACGATCTAAATTGCTTAATGCCGAGGTCCCAGGTCATTGTGTTATCTAATAAGACTGCCAATGAGGAATTTGCTACACTGTTAGTGAATTGTAGTAGCACGATGATATTAACACTAGCCGACTCAAAAGGCAAATTATTGAGAAATCTTTTCCGAAATCCCCTATTTTAAAACATGTATTGAACGAAGACTAGACTAAATTTGGAGTAAAACGATGCCTATGCCTTTTTAAATCCGTATCATAGAAAGTTATGGAGCTACTTTTAAACCGAGGAATATCTTAGTCTATGTTGTGTAATAAAGGGGTAACCTAATAGTCGAATATAAAAATGGAAATGCCGATGAATTCTAAGAATTCTTAATGTTAAAAGATTACTCTACGCCCAACACTACTTTAATTATAAGCAAAACTGTTTCAAAAATAGCATTTCTGATTATAGATCTGGCTTATTCCTTCATAGCCATAGGCATGGTTGTCTGGATGGACTTAATTTTTTGTACATGTTCTTACATCGTCTAACTATCCATGCAGAATTTGACGAGATTATAAATAAAACTATTTATAGCTTAGCAATTTCATTCCGTTCGGAGATAACGATATACTTACAGCTGTTAATAATACGTTTCAAGGGCGAGCCCATCTTTCTTCATACTTTGATTCGTTCATTGTTCGATGAAATTGGGGATGTTTGGTTTGCATGCCGCTTTGCATACAATAAGCATCTTGATCTGAGTATTGATCTGTTCCGTTGTGTGTTAGGTTGATTGTACAATTGTAATTTGCATCACAAGCCAGAAAAAAATCACCAGATTAATAATTCACCAGTTCACTCAATGATATTAAAAGTATAGATATACTTTGTATCTATCACTTGTCACAATATTACAAAGCTGAAGGGTTTGGTTTTTGGTAAAACGCGTTAATCTCAGTCTCTGGTTTGAGTTGAAAATTATTGTTGTTTTATAGTTTATACTTGGTATAAAAATAGAAGACTTAACTAGGCAGATGGCAAGAATCATGAAAACTTGAATGCCTTAGTTTCGGCACGCTTTGTATCTGCATCTTTTAAAAGTCTATTTATTTCAACATGGTCTGTCTATACGACATCCAAAGATTGCATCTCAAATTACACCACAGTTTCAGTACTCATAGCTTCATCACATGATTGAGGATCACCAGTTGAAGTTTAATAAACAATAAGATAAAATTTTCTATTCTGGTTTATTGAGTGTGAGAAGTTACAGTGCTTCTTTATTAAGTGCCGTGGTCAGTGACTTGGACCAGCTTGATTAGTAAACATTAGATACGCTGTGTGTATCAATGCGAACGATGTATTTCTTGTATGAAATGAGTTTGTTCGTATAATTATTCTTTCTGGATTGGTTCACTGGGAACTTGGTAAATCAGGTATGATGAGTTTTAAATCAATGTTACATTTTCATCAAACGTACTATGTACATATACCATGGGATGATACTATATCCATAAATTATCTTGAAAATTTGATATAGCTTAAGTTTCGTAAATACTTACATTTCTCCAATTTAAAAGAAAAGAACTAAACTTTACTCTCTTCATTTGTTTATATCGGATAATTTTTAGTGTTCCCTCTTCGGCTTGGAATTATGTTATAAAATACAAAATTGTTGCTATTACTAAGAAAAATACACGCAGAACAATAGTTCTTAGACATTACGTGTCTGTCCGTCGATAAAATTACAATAAAACTATGGTCTTGTCTCTCACAGGAGCAAGAATATACCACAAACAGGTTTCAAAGTCCACCAACACACGGTCTAGAGCAAAAAACGTAAAATGCAAGAATAAAGATACTTATTTAGGCTTAACTTTGCTGTGCGTAGGTAATCAGGTTCGTATTCCATGAACTAATTAAATGCAGGACCATTTTTTTAATAAAGGAATTAGTTTATAATCCATATTACGTAAAGTTGAAGATGTATTTGCTTGAACGCGCTAATCTCAGGAACTACCTATTTGATTTGAAAAATTCTTTCAGTGTTAGATAGCCCATTTATTGGAGAAGGCATATCACCCTAAGAACGATCGCGGGTTAAAGTTAGCGTTAGCCCAAAGTAAATACCTTATAAAGCTAGCCTGCTTCCTACACCAAGCAGCGGACAAGCGGAGATTTTTTTTAATATCAATATACTATAAACCACTCTCATGAAGCGGCAGAAGATGTGTCACTTTTAAAATAACCAAAAACTAGAATCATAATCTTTACTCTCTCCGAGGCACAAAGAAGACTCGCGTATGCTGGACGATGCTGAGAATATGATTAATCGACCACCATTTTATACTTCGGCCTTGCTCGCACCTCACAAAAATGATAAAGAGGGAAATAGAAAATGACGCTACCAAAATCCTATTGTGATTTAAATCGTATTTTCGACTACAAATTCGCGAACTTCAATGATCGTAATAGCTGTGACATGAACCGATCAATTCTGCGATAAATATTCTAAAGTTTAAATAGATTATGACCAGGGGCCTAACCATGAGGTCTTATAGCAATGGTAGTTCAGCTGTGTGACAGTGACAGGATGTATACACGTCATATACGTCTGTCTCGTAATATGAGTTAAACTATCATGGCAATAAGACGTCATGGCACCTGTGTTAACAATACTATATAACAATAGATATATTGGGAATTGTGATTTGATACAAGTGCAATATGAGTAGACATCATTATTGATTCGTGCGTACGTTTTCTACAAATACAGCTGGTTGATAGTAATTTGTCTGTTTCTGAACTTTTCTTGCAAACTCTAAACGATTTTTTTTGCGAAATATTACCACTTAAACAATAAAAGCTTTAGAAGCAGTAAGGAATCAAGGAACAAATGGTTCACAATGACACTCTCACACAGACGCGTGCATCTACGAGAATAGACGTAATGACAACAGAAGTCACGTCGTAGCTCAAGCCGTATACGTCATTCACGTGATTTACCAACATTTCAAAACTTCAAAACGATAAAACTACATAATTTTCTCACACACTTTTTTACTCACACTCAAAGCAGAAACGTTCTTATTTAAAAATGCCTTGATTCCTTACTATTCCTAAAGCTTATATTTATGTATTTAACTATCTAATAAAGACAGAAAAATTAACTTGTCAACAGTGATATGAATTAATCTTCGCCTCGTCGCCAATTAACGCTGTTTATGTCTTTAATGTCATTCCTTACATAGACAACTGTCTGACGCACATTTTACGTCAAACTAATGTCATGAATCATAGCATAATCAACGATTACAAGAAAATTACAATATAATAACAGAAAAACTAAAATCGATTGAATCAATCAATAAATCAGTACCGAGTATGGTATGGACTGCCGCTTAAGGCATTTATTCCCGGTTATTCCGCTAGCCAAGTTATTTGTGCGTGCAGTTGTTACTTATTGCGATGGATTAGAGTGTATATTTGCTTGTATGTAGTTTGCGTGTTATTTGTGGGCGGGTAACGGTTAGCTGGGCCTGCGTGACGGGTACTGCACTCATTTTCATTATGGACCCGGTGCATGCGCTCTGCCGCGTTATTCACTAAGGTTTCTCAGCATCGAACTCGACGAAGAACGTTGGTTCAATCATAGGAAATTAATTTAAAGAAATGATATGAAGGATTTAAAGGATAGGAAATTGATTTAAAGATACGAAATTTAATCTTATTCTCTACTACTAGCTGTCTCCTGCGGTTTCACCCGCGTAGATATAGTTTCATGCTTCATGTCGCAGAACACAAATATTTTTAATAAATAAAAGTAAACATCAGCTACTTACCTGCCAATGAAAGTTCCGGTAAAATCGGTCCAGCCGTTTCAGAGGTTACCCGTAACAGACAGACAGACCGACAGTCAGACAGACAGAGAAAAATAAAAAAAATATAGTGTTGTAAAAAAAATAGTCTGTATTGTGTATACTTTCGTATGCATTTAGTGAAAAGCTACTATTTTGAAATTACAAACAGACACTTCAATTTTATTTATCTGTATAGATATAGATGAATTATGTATCAATTTCCTATGATTGTAACCAGCGCTCGTCGTCGAGTTCGAGGCTGAGAAACCTTAGTGAATAACGCGACTGTACATTCCTGCGTTCGATTCTAATAAGTAAGCCTGTTGGACGACGTCGGTATAGAAATGGTTGATTGTCCCACTTTGCAATCATTCATTCACAGGTTAGTCGGAATCAATGCTCTTCAAATCTTGGAACTGGTGAAGCTTGATTAACGTTACCGTTAATGATAATCCAGTATGCACGTACCTTAACATACATTAGATTAAATTATACCTAGAAGCAAAAGCGTTTATTGAATTGGTTTTCTTTCGTGAAGTAGCACTCATAACCGCAGGCAGAGTATGAGGCGATGCATGATTGTGGATGAAGCGAAAGAAGTATGTAAAGAAGCTTGTGGCGAACGGTGGTCTCTGCCTACCCCCATGGGATACAGGTGTGAGCATATGTATGTATGTAAGTAATAGTAGTAGTCCAATGGCTACTACCAAGAAAGCTGTTACAGTAAGTTATAGGCTACAAAAAAATTATTTCACAAAATAACGCGTCATTGACGCGATAAGACGTCATGGTAGTAAAGTGGTTCAAGCAGTCACTCATAGGAGACGTTTACACTAGCTGTGCCCCGCCGTTTCCCCCGCGTAGACTTATTTCACCTAACCCTTATTTTTTTTAAACAAGTAAAAGTTGCTCCTTGTAACATCAGCTATCTGCCAGCGAAAGTCTCGTTAAAATCGGCCCCGCTGTTTTGAGATGGAACAAACAGACAGAGAATTTTTCGTTTATCTGTATTATAGATACAAATCGCGTGTGCTTTAGAAGTTTTTGATGGATATTTGATATCAATTGATATAGACATTTCATATGACGTAATTTAAACGCTTGAGATAAAACTGAACCTTGGCTTTAGATCATTGACAAGAGATATAAATCGAATCGTACTAGAGACGAATGATATGAATTTAATACAAGCGATAATGTCAGGCACATGATGTTTTGCAATATGTATATTTTTTTACTGAGTGTTATTATAATATATTGTGAAAATAACTTAGTACACTTTTAGTAGGTAGTAGTAGAATTGTCTTCGCAGTCTGGAGAAGAAAATCACGTAGGATTGCGCAAATTCTACGTAAAAATAGTCGTCGTGCAATACATACAGACTCACAGAATGACTAGGTACTGCGCATTCAAGGTTAGCGCTCATAACTCGTGACGGCACCTGTAGCTTGGCTAATAGGCTTAATCTTGTTTTGTTGAACTTAAGTTTGAACGATATCCAGCTGTCCTTCCTTTATCTTTTTGGTCCAATTATAGGGATGGAAACCTCGGCCTCCTTTGAAAGAGTGTAAGCCCTTTTTGTAAGTAAAGTACCTATTATAAATAAGGGTCTTTCTCGTTACCTACTAATGACAGCTTTCGTTTCTTCTAAAATCCCTAACAACAATGGGTTACGAATTCAAAGGTAGCACGAATAATCCTCTACAAGTACAAAATTAACTGGAAGTTCCATCATTCCACTCGTTACTCATTACCCATTGCGGCGCCGAAATGGGATTAAAAATAACCTAAAAAAACTTCTTGGCGCCAAGTCGGCCCAATATGGCGTCAAACGCGGCAAACAGACAAAAAGACGTGACACCGTTATTAATAGGTGTTACTATATTGTTATAGCCTTTTGCGTTAATGACTAATGTTGCTATCGCTGAATAATTTGTGATGTTATGGATGACAATTTGAGAGCACTCAAGGTAAAAAGATTTGAATTAGCTAATCATCCAATTATTTGCGGTAGCAGTAATTTTTTTAATAATACAATAATTTGAAGCGTGACAATTCTTGGCTATGAATTATAAAAAAAACATGTTTCGGATGGATTTTTTTTTTTCCTAATTCTTATATTATGGCCTTTGTCCATACAGATAAACCTTTAGACACGCTATTTACCTATGGAAATAAAATACGGTATTCAACTTAAGTCATAAATACCAGGAATTACTGAGTAATAGTACCATACTTATCTATTTCTTAGCCGTGGAACTTGTTCAAATAAAATATTTTTTCGATTCATCACATCCTTAGTTCAGACTGCATTGTTGTATGTGTATGACATCACTTTACAGGAACGTAGTATTTTTCCAAAACTAACTAGCTAGCCTTATCGGCATTAAAAGCGTTAAAAGTGATAAAACTGAGCCAGTCGCGTGATGCAGAATTATTATCATTTTCATTTGTTATCTGATAAACAAATGCTCTTTTAATAAATATACCTGCGCGAATTTGTATTTAGTTTTTGGTTATTTTTGCGACTTATGTCACTTTGACTTAAGTCGTAGTATCTCCTTATTTCAAAAGATGATTTAAACGAATACTGGACCAAACTCGGATTAAAACTATGTCCATCCTTTTTTAAATCCTAATGACAGAAAGAGTTGCTATTATTAAACCAAGCACCATCTTAGTCTATGTCTCGTAATTAGGGGGTTCACAGTATGTACGTATGTGTGCCTACATTCCACGGAGTCTAGATTCAAATAAAGTATTTCATGTATCCCATAGCATAATAACAAAGATTTGTCATCAATTATTTCTGATATGTAGTGGTTTCAGTCGTTTTTAACATCAACTTTATGCGTTATTTCTGTCTAATAACCAAATTTCTACCCAAAAAAAGTCGATCGAGTATTCAACCGTATTTAGGTAGTGTAGAAAAACAATCGTCGCCCACGTTTTATTAGGGATCCCAAATGTAACTCGACACAAACTACACAAAATATCGGTATAGATCTGTCGCTTACGTCGCCAGACCCATTAGGTACTTTTCCGTCGTTCGTTTTCTATTCTATCCACGTGACTGACGAAATTGTAGCAGCCTCGGAGAAGCACTTCAAGTTGGTAATACATTGTTTGCTTTCTTTATCAGAATTGGCAAGCATTTACGCGTAATTAGCTAATTTGTTTCAACTCCGCTCAGATGCCATAAAAAGTTCAAGTTTCACAAGAATTTGGAACTTTTCTCCATCGTCTTGCGCGTGACAGAGCTGTAGCGAAATCTTGATCCTGTTAACTCAAGTATTTAGTTCAAATTTAAATTATCTTTAGGTGATTAGTCTTTACCCTGTGTTTACGTTCACGTCGTCAGAATTACCATCGGCGTCGGAAAGTTGCATTACTTTAGCGTTACTGAAAATAACCAACTTGATAAAAAAGTCAACAACAGCTTTGCAAAAAATATTTAACAATTTATTAAGTACTTACAATATAAATCACAAATATGATAGTTCTAACGCAAAAAAACTGCGACGTAAATGACCTATAATGCAGCATATTATGCTCGAGGAAGTAGTATTATATTGTCGTATACTGATTCATTTATTACCGACATTTCATTATCAAGTACCCAGAGAACATTTCTTTCCAGTAGATAGATAAGTAGTGTACTTAGAGGACCAAAGTCTGATTTCAAAGCGGATATTTTACGTTAATCATTGATCAGAGTTTGACGCATGTTTGACGCACAATTTATTTGATTTTCATTGAACAGTTTGCCGATATATCTAATCTGATAATTGCAGCAATGTCGCAATACAAAGATTTTCAAGTTATGGATACAATAACTCACCTAACTTGCTATCTTGATTCCGTACTATCCTTATCATAGGCAATTTAATTTATATTCTGATTTCTTTTGTTTCAGGTAAATAACTGCAGACTTACAGCATCTACAAATGTTAGCTGATATTTCTTAAATAGCTCAGTAAGTAACGTCATCCTCTAGGCGGAAGTTGTAGTCATTGCGGCACATTTAAGAGACACCATAGGAAGATTAGGAAATCTCACTGTCATGTGTTAAAGGATTGAAAGTTTCAGAATTACAACGACTGTTACCTCTCTTCATTTAATAACAGATATTGCTTTCTCTTAAATTACACCTTTGGCCCTGACCTTTGTAAACATAAAGGTGTGGTATTGTCCGTTGTCCTCGGGAGCCTTAATTACCTCCACTTTTCATTTTAACGCAATGAATGATGACCTGACAACTAGGGTTTTGGCGTAAGGCTGATGAAAGCCAATGTTTGATCAAACAAAAGTCAAGCTTTCGATTTTGAACTTCCAACTTTTGAACAACAATACCAACTGTTGAAGCCCAGAATTGTAAGGGTTAAGTATTATATTTTAGTTTTTAGGGTAACCCACCTTTTAGGGAATTTATTTCTGCTATTTGATACAGAATAAGTTGAATTTTAGAAATATAATTAAAATTAATGCGTATTTATATTGGTATTGTATTATTATATTTTCATTAGGTGTTGAAGCGTATGAGAGTGCTGATGATCTTGTTCCAAGTAGTGGATGTATTTTTTTTTATAGTTTAGATGAACTCACTATCAAGTAATTAAAATCGTGACAATGGGACTGAAGTAGAGCTTAGAAATCCCCTTTCTATCGGCTTCGTAAAGTCTGTCTGGCTTTATGTCAAATGTTGGTGGATCAAAAACTCTCTCTAGCTTGGCATTGGCTTGTGTTGGCCGAACTGGCCCAACAATTAGCAGGCATTATGGAACAACTCAACCGACTGGTTTTTTGTGAAACGGGCAATTTAGTTACCCCGGTGAAATCTTAAGGACGATTGTACCTCCCATTTTATGGCCATTAAACCTTTTTGTTCGCCCGAAGAAAGACTGGCCTGCGCTTATTTTATATGGACTGCGAGTTTACTGCTTTAAGTCGTCACTCAAATGAACCATAAGTATAGATATGCTGTTCTGGGTAACACTTTGAAAGCGGTCACATTAACATTAACCCACTTATCAGACTTTTTCATACACTGGACCAAAGAGTCAATAAATTATCTGACTGTACTTATCATTCAACCGAAGATCTTTTAGACTGAAGACTCCAATTTTATTCAAAACACCAGCTTTGTCCGGCAAACGTTGTATTGCCAATATATGTTTTGGGGTCGATCACCCTTATCAATTATGATGTATGAAAAATAGATGTGGGCTGATTCTGAGACCATCCCTATATGCTCACAAAATTTCATACAAATCGGTCCAGGCGCTTCTTCATTCTTCCGCTCGACTTCTTCAAATCAGAACTCCTTATTGCGTATTAGGAATGCATTACAAGCAGTACTTTGCGTGATGCTATGCATGTATCTGATGTTAGTTACAAATGCATTTTAATTAATGTAATTGGGTTAGATTGCTCATCAATGTTAAATAAAGTATGCGGAAACTTGGGAGAATAACGTACTGGCTTGTAAATGGAGCAGCTAAATAGATAATGATATATCAGGGTTGCCTCGTTGGTCTAGTGGTCGCAAGTGCTACTGCGGAACACGAGGTCCTGGATGCTATCCCCGGGTCGGGAAAAGTGGTATTGGGTTTTAGCATCTGTGATTTTCAAGTAGCAGCCCGGAGTCTGGATTAGTGTCGATTGGCGGTTGGCGGTGCGGTTCATGGCAATAGACTCACCCCTATTACATGGACATAAACAGAACTGGCGAAATAGGGGTGTGCTGTAAGTACTCTGCTTGGACGGTGGAGAATACGTAATATGTCAAACAATCTCAATAAATCTTTAGCGGTGTCACTTGATCATCAATTGTAGTCATCCATTATTTGGGCATCTACCTAATTACCTATTCACATTACATACACATAGCTATTTGGATCAATCAACCATTGTTCCACTGCTTCTTTTATGTTTTCGTCATACCAAGGTTAAAAACGTTAAACGAGATATGGATCTAAGCGGTAGAGGTAGATCTCTCAGATTTTTTCGTGTGTATGGTTAAAAATAGTAGTAGTTGGCAAGTCTTAACATTTTTACTAGCGATTTGCGAATGCAAGATGGTTCAAAAATCGAAACAATTCCACCGAGTCACTATCGATTCGCCCTAGCGATGAAACTATCGAGACCATTTTAGACTGTTTCGATGGTTTTGGTGCAAGCTATTGGTCCGAGTAGCGCCGAATCTAACGGAACCCGACTGACGCGATGCATCGCGCTATGTTCGATAAGTGACGACTTCACGCGAGTCGGACTCGCTACCATCGATTGCGACAAACAATCGCCGTACATCGAGATGTTTGAACAATCGAAACAATCAAAAAAGCTATCGATTGTTTTATCGCTAGGGCGAGTCGTTGGTGAATCAATATAATTTTTACCGACTCCGATTGCTGAACCATCGCACATAACTACTCTTTACTGTTTAATCAGATATCAAAAAATACAAAGAGCAGAAATATGGTATCACATTGTATTCAGTAAGGGATTACTAAGAGGCATCCGTAGCATGCACAAAAATCTTGGCCGCTAAGTGTTTTGACGAGACATTGACACCCATGGTAGCCAGCTGAATGATCAATGCAAGACTTATATTAGGTGCTCTTCATCAGTATTCATCTCGCTGAATTTAGCCATCCTTAAAGGGCTCATATTGACCTAACGGAACGTGACGGGAATATATTAAATTATATAGGTACATGAAGTTTTAAGTGATCACATACACTAACCTATGTGCTTAAAACTTGATCTTTTACGAAGCCGCAAAACATAGATTAGTCCGTAAACTTTTAATTTAAATCCTTACTTAGGTCCATGTAAGCCAAATCCCCTTTATTGCCCCATTTGTTTCTGTGAACCATATTTATTGAAACTAATCGGATACTCGGGTCTTCACTACCAACAGTCAGTGCCTAGTGCGAGTTTTTCACTACCGGCCGTCACAAGTCACCGCGTCGACGTCGCATATAATCGCAGATTTGTGACGGCGATTTTAAAAAAACATGCACTAGGCACCCTGGTCGGGTAGATTGTTTAAATACTGGACCGAATCGTAAGTAATTATATGTTTTTAGCGGGAGAAGTTGTCTAAAATTGCATGAATAAAAAATCTGCTATCATTTGCCATTATATTACCGACGCACTTGTATGTTATTCTTAGAAAATATACTATATCTTATCGTATATCACAAGGTTGAATTGCGATATAACATAAAAGATAGCGAAGTGCATTTAGCAACAACTTCAACAACAAAGTTACATTTTAGTTATTTGCTTTACTTCATAGCTTCCCATTTTCCTAGTCTGAATGTAGGTATAATAACTTTCACTTGTAAGGAAATCTGATTTATTCTGTAGTCGGACCGCAAAGTTTTGCCTTGTCAAAAAACATCCGTGTTTGACCCACTCTCTGCGTTCATGTTTTGCCCCGAAACATTTTTCTCTCCATTTTATTCTTGCCTTGCTTCGAATTTACGTCTTGTTTCGTTCTTACTTCCTTTTATAAAATACTAGCTGTGCCCCGCGGTTTCACTCGCGTAGTGGCGGAACTCTAATATGTTTTCTAAATAAAATTAGCCTAAAACACTCCTTGAAACATCAGCTATCTGCCAGTGAAAGTCCCGTTAAAATCCATCCAACCGTTTGCGCGTGATGCCGTGACTAAGGAAAATGGGGATTCATTTATATACATATAGGATAGATTTATTTTGTAAATGCTACTTAGTGATGGATTATGAGTGTTAAATAAAAGCTCTATTGAGATAATCGAAGACTAATATATTTGAGCTGTTGCACTTACAAGGGCGAGGACAGAAAAGAGAAAGTGAACTGACAGCCGTCAGTCACATTATGTGTAATGTCAAAACAGTTGACGTTATGTGTTTGCATGCTAAATTTAAACTATTTTAGTCTGTGGTTTACACATAAACCAACACTTAGCAAGGTCTTTTACATCTTTTGTAAGGAACAAAAAATAATAGAAAGGAGTTCATAATGTTTTTTTTTAGAATTGTTACATGTGTTCAGAAATTACATGGGACATAAACATAACTGGTGAAATGTGAATGTATTTTGACTACATATCTAGCTAACCAGGTTAGACCAATTAGTGATCCACCTAAGTCCTGGAACCAGTTCAGGGGGGGTCATAACTCCCCCTTGATCCCCCCTGGATCCGCCGTTGGCTAACCTAATGTATATGAAGTTAAATTTCTTCTTAACCTAAGTACTTAAGTAGAATTTACATTATTTTATTACCATCCACGTTACAAAATAAGAATATTACAGAAGGTACATAAGTAGGTACTTAATGCGTGGAAAATAAGATGACGCGTTATAAAATTGGGTAGAATTTCATGAAACGTTCATAATCCGAATATAAGTACCTAATATTGCCTTCAAACCCACGCAAGGGACGTAAATAGATGGTTTTTATCTGGAAAATATTTCTATACTAGCTGTGCCCCGCGGTTTCACACACGTAGATTTAGTTTCATTCTTATTGTCGCGGAGCCCTTATATTTTTAATAACCAGTGAAAGTCCCGTTAAAATCCGTCCAGCCGTTTCAAAGATTACCCGGAACAAACAAACAGACAGACGGACAGACGGACAGATAGACAGAGAAAAATGTTAAAACTTGGTTTTTAAGTGTCAGTAGCGTATATACTTTCATATGCATTTAGTGAAAAGTTGTTATTATGGAATTACAAACAGACACTTCAATTATATTTATCTGTATAGATATAGATGTATGGATGTATAGATATCCTTAGATTTACCTACTTTTTAATGTTGGGAATATAGTTGCTACGTGGAGCGTCCGACGTAAGAGGATAATGCAAGGTGTTATCCCAATCTTTTTTTAAGTTATGCATGAACTTGGAATGGCATGGACATAGTTTGAATTGGGTTAAGTTATTCAGTGCTTAGGCATTTTTAGATGATTTTAGTTTTTTGGTATAGAGTACTTCAAAGGCAGTGGGTGCAACAACACCAATGACTGGCAATTCTGAGATAAAATTAAAACAATTTCAAGTTATGAAAAAAAGCACATACTTATGGACGTCTATGATAGTTTTGGAATTTTTCCGATATGATCTGAAACTATCGTTTGCTATAATTTTTCTGATTTTTGAATTGCCTCTTATTGAACGAATTCAGTTTGCCTAGATTAGGGTATCTGATAAAGTACGGCATCTTCAAAGCAAGCGTGAATCACAAGATAATGTGAACAAGAGTGTGTCTGAGTCACCCCAGAACACTACAGCCGCGTTATTCACTAAGATTTCTCAGCGTAGCACTCGTCGTCGAGTATCGGTTTTAAAGATACGACATGAAACCTTATCCTTTATGTATTATGTAAAAAAATCCTATGATTGAAATCAAAGCTCGTCGTCGAGTTCGACGCTGAGAAACCTTAGTCAATAACACTTCTGTATTCGTTGCGAGTACAAACCGAATAAAATAGAATTGGTATCGTTTTGTTTGTAAACACCAAAGCAAAGTAAGCGCCATTATTAAGAACATCTATATCTATACATCTATACAGATAAATAAAATTGTCAAGTTAATTGACCTCACCTTCGTTTTTAAATATGACAAGCACCTTTAAAAATTAACCATATTGAAAAGTGTCCCGAGTGGTTTAAGTCAAAAGCGTAAGCTAGTATACATATATGTATATATTTCCATAGATTCCATAGGTAATGATTAAAAGATACAAAGGTATGTGGAATAAATACAGAAATAATCCTAGGTGTCCATAAACGGTTTATAATAACATACCTATGTACTATAAATTGTTACAAGCAATTGTCGGTTAGGACAGAATTGTATGTAAACGTAATAGTCTGACCAT
Organism: Watsonalla cultraria; assembly: GCA_964035505.1. Classification (NCBI taxonomy): domain Eukaryota; kingdom Metazoa; phylum Arthropoda; class Insecta; order Lepidoptera; family Drepanidae; genus Watsonalla; species Watsonalla cultraria. The sequence continues at coordinate 2,862,745 of OZ037715.1, forward strand.
ATAATGGTTAATTCACGGCGGGTAATGTGGAAACACGAGGATACCAATATGGACACAAATGCCCTGCGGATGTATGGAGCCTGCAGTATCGTGGTGTATGATGCAAGTCATGAAATATGAACGGGTCTACTCTTAATATAGACTTGCTATTTCCCGCGGTTTCACCCGCGTAGATTTAGTTTCATCCTTATTGTCGCCAAAAAACCAAGTTTTAAAATTTTGCTCTGTCTGTCTGTTAAGTCCGGGTAATATCTGAAACGGCAGGTAGCTGATTTGTCAAGGAGTAACTTAGGCTACTTCTATTTATTAAAAATATTAGGGTTCCGCGACAATAAGGATGAAACTAAATCTACGCGGGTGTCACCGCGGGTCACAGCTAGTAGCAAATAATTATGAATACAATGAAATTCAAATAAAATTATGTATGTTACATGTTCTCTAAGGACTTATAAACTAAATAAGTTAATTAATTGGCCCTTAGATAAGACACAGCAAACAGTTCAATAAATAAAAATAAGTATTTACAGTAAATGAATAATTCGTTTCGTGTGCATTGCAAACGACGGTGTTACAATGTATGTTATGAGTGTAGGTACTAGGTACTTCACATTAACATACAGTAAATACTTGTTTATAAGGACATAGTTGGCAATTTGTATCCTTAGTTTGTATATTAATGAATGCAATGAATATAAAATGATTGCATTATCTGGTCGCTGAACTATGCTGTCAGTAAGCAGGAGTCATTAACGAATGCAATATAAGCACAGTCTTAATAATCTGTGGTGTAGAGCTGCTACTATTTAAAGCAAAAAAAAATATCTTAATACTCGTGCAATTTCAATGAGAATAGTGAGATTATTATAATAATAGGGCTACTACTACTACGACATTTTAAATTGCTACGTATCACCTGCCGATGCCAGAAATAGGTATACGCCTAAAAAGTCTACACCCTGTATAATGCGTTTATTGACAAACGTATTAAAATTGAAGTACCTAAATACCTAGTGGTGGTAAAGAGCCGTGGTAGCCGTGGGGTACGAGCAGTCGCCTGCTATGCATGCGATGCAAGTTCGAATCCCATGGGGGTCTTTATTGATTTTCTATAAACTTATTTGCAGTGATGTCATACCACGTGCTTTACGGTGAAAGAAAACATCGTCAGGAAACCTGTATGTATCTGAGAAGTAATTCAAAGACGTATAGTGCCTGAGACAACGATAGACTCACCATCTGTCACGTTGGCACTGAATCATCTTCGGTGAAAAGTAGGTGTTGTTATTACAATACCTCTGCCTCCGTTAATACAGACGTGAGCAAATGTATGTATATACTATATACAGTCTTAATAATCTATGGTGTGGGACTGCTGCTTTTTAAGCGACAAAAATAACCTTAATTAATCGAATAGTGATGTATGTGCACGTTTGCATCGTTAAAAATAATCTTCATAAATCATAGCGCGAACAGTAATGGCCAGACAGAAGGTAAATAAACTAAATATTTGTAGGATTTGTAGGGATTTTCGTAAAAGATGTCGATCAAACAAACTCGGTAGCGTATTGTAAACAAATTCATTGGATTAACCCCTGTTTATGCTTAAACCGTAAACGCATCTTGCCTGCAGACAATGACGGATTGTGTAAGCTTAGCAACAAAGCTATGTAGGGAAGCGACACTGTACAATATATAGACTTTATAGGCATTTTTTTGGCAATTTTGGTTGGTTGGTTTAACTTATCAATTTAAAAATATATAAAGAAATATTTGACATTATAAAAAAATCATAATTCATTTTTAATTTTTGTGATAGTATTTGAAAATAAGCATTGTCTTAAGTTCCACATATTATATTACAAATAAACATCGAACCTTTAATAAGCCCTAACAACTACACTTAACTTCAAAAATAAGTAATACTAGCCGTGCCTCGCGGTTTCACCCGCGTAGATTTAGTTTCATCCTTATTGTCGCGGAACCCTAATATTTTTGATAGATAAAAGTAGCCTAAGTTACTCCTTGAAACGTCAGCTACCAGTGACCGTCCCGTTAAAATCCATCCAGCCGTTTCAGAGATTACCCGGAACAAACAGACAGACAGACAGACAGACAGAGAAAAATTTTAAAACTTTGTTTTCCAGAGTCAGTAGCGTGTATACTTTTATATGCATTTAGTGAAAAGCTGTAATTTTGGAATTACAAACAGACACTTCAATTTTATTTATCTGTATAGATGTATAAGAACGGAAAAAAAGTCAGGGATATTTTTCGATACTTTTAAATTGATATCTATCACCCGTCGATGCCATGTGTCAAAAATTCACGCCTAAAAGCCTACTCAATATATAATGTGTTTATTGAACGACAGTCCTATTAAAATTGAGGTACATACCTATTACATACCATTTCATTTTACACGTCGTTATTTCAACTCAAAAAAATCACGTTTTTTTAAGAAATATAGGTACAAGATCTTGTGATATTTATATTAACGCCCTTGATATATAAAAATACAATTGCTTTCGACTTGCTTTTGACAGTATTGTCATTAAATCACTGACTTTTGTAGTCATTAATTAATTAATGTCACGAGTGCAATATGAAATTAATTACGTACTCGTTCGAAAAAATGAATGTGGACGAAGCGAAAAAAGTGTGTAAGGATCGTACCATCTAGCAAACTGCGGTCTCTGCCTACCCCCATGGGATACAGACGTGAGCATATGTATGTATATCGATGAAAATTTTCTCTTTCTGAAATTAGTACCTACTGTGACTTAAAAACCAACCTTTTTTATTATTAATGTTTGCATTTTTCATATTGACGTTTTTATTGAAGGGTTCACGTTTCATCGTCCCCAATTTGAACGTAGATGGAGAATGCTCGATAACATTTTATCGATAATCGTTTTCATCCAATCGGCCATCTCGATTATAACCTTAGCGATCGAGTAATAAATTAAAAATCTGTGTTGCATTACATGATAGCGATGTCTTACTTATAACCGTTATTTAGATTTTTTTGGTACCCACGTAGATTTAGTTTCATCCTTATTGTCGCGGACCCCTAATATTTTTAATAAATAAAAGTAGCCTAAGTTACTCCTTGGAACATCAGCTACCTGCCAGTGAAAGTCCCGTTAAAATTGGTCGAGCCGTTTCAGAGATTAAAAATTGGCGTGTAAACTTTCATATGCATTTAGTGAAAAGCTATTATTTTTTAATAACAAACAGACACTTCAATTTTATTCATCTAGCTAACTTAACCTACTCCTTGTAAAATCACCGATCTGCCAGTGAAGGTCAAATCGGTCCAGTCGATTCAGAGATTATTGGGAGCAAACATACAGACAGATCGTGAAAAAAATTAAAATAGTTTTTTTATATCAGTACCGTATATATGTATACTTTCATATTATGCACTAGCTGTGCCCCGCGGTTTCACCCGCGTAAATTTAGCTTCATACAAATTTTCATTCCCTATTTTATCCCCTTGGGGGTAGAATTAATCAAAATCCTTTCTTAGCGGATGCCTGCGTCATAACATCTAGCTGCATGCTAAGTTTCAGCCCGATCCGTTCAGTGGTTTGGGCTGTGCGTTGATAGATCACTATGTCAGTCAGTCAGTCACCTTGAGTTATATATATCTAGATTAAGAAAAGCTGTAAATTTAAAACTACATACAGACACTTTCATTTTATGTAGATAAGTATATCTGTATAGATATTTAAGCACTTATTTAAGTTTTGTCATGAAAAATAATTACAATTCCAAAGACAGATGGAACAATGGCCATTATTTACGATAGCGACATTCAACAGTTTACTGGCGCCCGACGTAAACAATCGTAAAAACGCCTTATAAAAACCACGAGACACCGTTAAAGACCGCCCTAAATTAATGAGCTAATTAAATTGAAGGGTCTCATACCCCTTTCATGTTTATGCAATAAAAATTATGCCTTCTCTGCAGAGATAAAAAAATCTTTTCCTTAAAATGAGTTCTTTGAAAATAAATAAATAAATAAAATTTTAGTTATTGTAAAAATCATTAAAGGCATTATAAAAGTATATACGGTCATCATCACCGTCATCAACCTATGTTAGTCCACTGCTGGACATAGGTCTCCTATGAGTGCCATAGCGCCCTGTCTTCAGCTTGCCGCATCTAGCATCTGCTTGCACTCTTTCGCAGATCATCACTCACTCTAAACAGAAAAACAATTTAAACATTTTTTTTCTAGTCTGTCTGTCTGTCTGTTTGATCCGGCTAATCTCTGAAACGACTGGATCGATTGTAACGAGAATTTCACTGGCAGTTGCTACAAATAACTTAGCCTACTTTTATTACATAGAAAAAATATTATAAAGCTAAAGAGTTTTTTGTAAAGTAAACTTTCTAACGTGTTCTTGTACAACAATGTGACATTTAAGGAACTGTCACATCACCTCCTTGGCGCCTGTGTGACCTTCTACCCTCCCGGGACCCAATTTCAGATGACCCAATAAAGAGGTCGGATTAACTCACCTGGAGGTCAAGATACAGTGGTTATTGGGGTCTTAAATGTTTGAGACTTACGTTTTGCTAAAATTAAGTTGTGAATAGGTTTGATTTTTTTATTTCATGTCATTTAAATGCTTTGCTAATGTTCAGAAGTTTGTAACCACTATGTTAAGAATGTTCACATTCACATGCCCTAAAATTATTACGGAAAATTCGTTTTAAAATGGAAAATTTTAAACTTACTACTTAATATTATAAAGAGGAAAGATTTGTATGTATGTATGTTTGTAAAGAAATGGCTCAAAAAGTACTGGACCGATTTTAAAAATTATTTCACCATTTGAATGCTACATTATTACTGATTAATAAATACTATATTTTTTCCCCGTACTGCCACGGGAACGGGAACTACGCGAGTGAAACCGCGTGACGACCGCTAGTCTTTTATATTTAGACTGAATTGAGTCACGCGACGTTTTTAAAAGTCTGAATTTTTTTTAAACGTAATCAAGTGAAATAAATTATGCAACGGCTATTTTTGTTCAGTATTTTTTGTACTTACGTACTGCAAAGGTTGTAAATTGGCATTACATTTTTTACAATATTATTTCTTCTGAATATCGCAGCTCGCACACAATAGCCAATATTCACTTTCGTTTGTTATGGCACGTTTATCAATCACGCCTTTTACGGGCGAACCGTTACATAGATTCGATCTCGACTACAGTACAGTTTGGTAGAAAGTTATGTGTTTGTACTTCAATTAATTTTGAATTGTACGTACAGTAGGCCAGTAACACTAGCTTTTTGCACGACATCGCGTCCACGTAAAATGTTTGTATTTATTTGGCTTATTTAGCGTTTAAAATAAATCACTTTATCTTGACTTTAACTGCCGTTATTCACTAAGGTTTCTCAGCGTCGCACTCGTCGTCAAGTGTCTGTTTTAAAGATACGAAATTGAACCTTATCCTCTATGTTTTAAGTATTTATTTCCTATGATTGAAACCAACGCTCGTCGTGGAGCTCGACACTGATAAACCTTGCTGAATAACGCGGCTGCAAATCGGTCCAACGATTTAATCACAGATTAAATATATAATAGTAACTGTGCCCCCCCCCGGTCTCATCTGCGTATACTTTTTATCGCAGAACTTTTTTTCGCAATACTTTTCGTATTTATTGTCATGTGGATGTAGTGCAAAGCAGTTTATTTGGAATTACAAACAGACACTTCAATTTTATTTACCTAATATCGATTATAGAGACGTGAAATTTGGAGTGCGTTCTTGATGAAGTGTAGGTATGGAATGAAAGTTAGTGCACTAAAAAGGGACTTCAGAATTATTTTGTTATTAAGTATAAGGTAATTAATTATACAGGGTTAGGTTATGTTGCTAAATAAGCAGGAAAGTTACCTGTGTATCTTCGCAGAAATTCTATCTATCTATCTTACATAAGCTTTTAAAAGACTCATTAAGTGTGAGTTAGCGGTGAAAGTAATAATTAATTAATACCTATCACATTAGTGTTTAAAATGCAAAGCTAATGCGAGCGAAGCAAAGTTTATGTAAATATATTTTGCGTAATAGAAAAGAGCCAACTATTTAAAGGTTTTGTTAAAATATTACATAACTAGCTGTGCCCCGCGGTTTCACCCGCGTAGATTTCGTTTCATCCTTATTGTCGCGGAACCCTAATATTTTTAATAAATAAAAGTAGCCTAAGTTACTCCTTGAAACATCAGCTTCAGAAAGTCCCGTTAAAATCCGTCCAGCCGTTTCAGAGATTTCCCGGAACAAACAGACAGACAGACAGATAGAGAAAAATTTTAAAACTTGTTTTTTTAGTGTCAGTAGCATGTATACTTTCATATGCATTTAGTGAAAAGCTGTTATTTTGGAATTACAAACAGACACTTCAATTTTATTTATCTGTATATCTGTATAGATAACTGCAAAACTAAGATTTTACGTGTTATCTGTGTTGCCATTTTACAACAATTATAAAAAATATAATAAATAAAAAAATATCTGTACGAGTAACAAAGATTTTAAGTAGGTAAGTACTCTATGTTTAAGGCCAATCCAACGACAAAATGACCCGTTCTAAAAATAATATTTAAATTTAAATTTAGTTACATTCATTCGGGGGTGACACACCGACTATCAAGGACTGTATGACTCTCACCGACGACGAAAATGAATCATGGATATTGAAAAATACGTACTCAGTCCTTTGACAATAACAGAGTTTAATCTGTTACAAATGTGTAAAACATAAGCTCATGTACCGTTCGCCTGATGGTACAAACCTAACTTCCATAGTGAATTTACTATTTTACTATTGCAAGTGTCGAAGGTTACGAGTCGTTGAGCCCAAAGAATGTTAATCTAAGCCCAACAAAGATTGATTAACTACCCATCATCATCATCATCATCAGCCTATTTCAGTTTAATATTTTAAATCAGGCTCAAAAGCCTAGGTAACCAAAGCTGATGGGAAACAAAAGCAAGGATGTCTGTGTTCGATGTGCAACCACGGTGCGTATCCGGCGCAAGGCGAACGGTGTCCGGTGTCCACAAAATGTAACTGTAACTGGCAACTTATTGTCGTAATAATAAGAAAAAGTAAAAAAAAAACGTTTTTTAGACTGCCCTCTACTATACTATATTACATGTATAGTGGGGTCAGTTGTTAAAAGATTTTTTTTATTTGATCGAATCTATCGTATTTTAAGTTAAAGAAAATCTTATTGAGACTGTCCTCTACTATACTACTCGTATATGACGTGTATGGGGTGGTTAAAAGTTTTTTTATTTTCAGTCCTATTCCATAAACATAATACTAATATTACATACATAAAAATACATTGGTCTTCGCCTAGGTTTATTTTACGTAAGTCTTCGAGCACATCATGTTCGTATTGACATTTAAGAATTAACTTGTATTGGCCAATGAAACAATCAAATGATATAAAAGCCATGACAGTACTTACCTACCTTCTAATCCATGTCTACGTTACGTGCAAACAAAATCGACGGTGGTCGTATATCTATCCTAATCATATTATACACCTACCTAGTTATCCATGCCTTTTAGAAAAAAACTTAGGTGATCTTCGTAGAAATTTAAAACTGCACAAGTAATAAATAAAAATGAAAATGATTATTTCAGTCATCCTTTTATTTGGCATATGGCTAGTTCAGAAATTCTCGATTTGCCTCATCTCGTCTAAAGTTTTCACGCCTATAGTAATATGTAATCTGTGCTATGTATTGGGTACTTAATTTATTGGTTTTGTTCGCAGTTGTGGTGGACGTGGACGACCGACCAGTGTGCGTCGAAATCTGTGATACTGCCGGCCAGGTGAGACCATACCCTACTAATTAATTTACTTGCAATTCGAAATTCCGATGTTCTTTCGTGGAATATCAACCGCGGAGTGCGAGTTTTCTTACCGCACCGCCGGTGTCGTGCGTATTTGTGTGGGATCGAACATAATAAAACTTGCACACTCAGTATTCTTATTGCTAGTATAGCACCATTTTCGTAATAAATAAATCTATACTAGCTAGCGTCACTAACAGTACTTATCTACTGAAATATATACTATGACATATTTTCGTTCTTCGCGTCACCGCTTGGAAGCGCTATACAATGTCCCACACAAATATCCGACGAAGACGCTAGCGAGTATAGTATAGGAAAACGATAGCAAACTAGGACTACAATACCCCTCTCATGAGTTTGAATATTTGTATGAGAAATTGTGCAGCGCCTCCTAGCGGTGACATGAAGAACTAAAACATGCCTTGTATGGCATATTTATTGTCGGTGACGCTAGCGAGTATAGATTATTAAAATGGTGCAACGCTCGTGATAAGGGTACAGTTGTCAATTTGCCGTCGCATGAAAATGAGGTTCTGCAAGGTAGATAGATAAGTTTAAATGACCGTGTCACAGCGGATTCCGTTTTGGAGCTCATTCACGATATTGCATGGTCTAGTCCGTTTCCCGCCTCGACCAAAAGGCGATTATTTACATACAATTCTCACATCATATTTGTATTCTCGATATCACAACTTTTACCATATTTTTTTAATTTATTCTGTCTGTCAAAAGAGGTTCCTTATTTGTATTCTCAATATTAATATCACAACTGTTATATATTTTTTTTAATTTATTCTGTCTGTCAAAAGAGTGTGAACATCTGGAACGACCGAATTGAAAGTGCGAAATCTCACGACTACCATTTAGCGCTGTCTGTCAGAAATTAATTTTTTCCACGCTTCCGCGCTTGCATTTAGAATGGAACATTTATTATTACTTACACATTTACGCTGGGACTTTATATCAATGATGTTTTTGTAAACAACTTCGCCACAATAGCAAGCTGGGTGTACAGAATCTTCCCACAGTTTCTCTACCTGTGAACGAGCACGTAACTACAAAACATAGAAGTATGATTCAAACTCAAGTTAAAAAAAACATACGACATCATTCATTTTATTTGATTGAAGTTGACTAAAAATAACTGTTAATCTGAAGATCTTTTTTTCTCATATGGATTCAGTACAGCTGTGTTATTCTCTAAGGGTTTTCAGAGTCGTACTCGACGACGAGCGTTGGTTTCAATCATAGGAAATTGTTACATAATACAAAAAGGATAAAGTTCAATTTCGTATCTTTAAAACCGACACTCGACGACGAGAGCGTAGCTGAAAATACGGCAGAGTATAACTTAAGTAAATGTAACGCTTGACCGCTATGCACGTCATATAAGCCTTTAATATTAATGTAACTAACCGTTATCCCAACTTGGAGCGTAAAATGTCTGTTTATGTTTGAATATTTTTATTGGGACAGATTTTTAAGCAGGCGTTCGAACTGAGCGTGCGTCATTGAATAAGGAATAAACTATAATTATTATTTACATTATATTTCATCTTTTATTTAGTAGTTAAAATCGAGAATATCCTGGGGTACCATGCACGCAACATTTGAGTTGGTGTCGGATTACGTACTAAGCAAGGTGTCAGAGTAATCATTACACAAACGTATGTAGGTAATTGTTTGCGGATCAAATCATCTAGCGCGCTCAATCGATTGAGCAACAAACGTACCCCCTAACGGATGCGCCAGAGTCGGTATTAACACTTTGCGGTGACAGACAGACAGGTTGAACGATATAGCCGACAAATTAGTCATAACTTACACCATCTAGGTGTAAAGTTCTCATCAATACAAATTAATCAAACACTAGGTACTTGCTGTAAATCGTTGAAGAGTTCCTTCGACTGTCTTTCGTCTCCATCATCAGATCGACTTCACACTTTCATTAAAGTGTAGTGCTTCAAATACTCGATGAAAATAATTTACAAACGCACTAGTCGTCAGTAAGATTTTCGAAGGTTCCCCTCGATTTCTCATGGATGCCACACAAAAAAGAATTATCGAAATCGGTTATCGGTACTAAAAAATCGGTAAATACAATCAAGTTGATAACCTCCTCCTTTTTTAAGGCGGTTAAAAATATTTTTTTTTTCATGTAAGGTTCACGTGAACACATGAGCAATGTCAAACGATGCCTAGCTAAGACAAATTCAGCCGACGACATTTAACACAGAGTGAAATATGAAAGTAAAAAGCGAAATGTCCATTATAAATTTTACTGCCTCTTGAGAGAAACCTCTTTAGGGCATTGCAACGCGTGCGGAAGCGTTTTCCAAATGCTGTTTGTATAGACGTGTGCACAAGAAGCTTAGCAAGTAAGAATACATACTTAGTTGTACATAAACTACCTACTTACTAATAAAGTACCCATGCATTGCGTGTTGTTTAGCTTAAGTTATGATTTTCCTTCAAAAGAGTTCCATAGTTAAAAGGTCTTATGCGAATAATTAAGTTCCCTTGGGGCCAACTATGATCGTTAAGCAGCGCGTATTAGGAACTTCTTAGCTTTGACGTTTAATTCTACAGTTCGCAAAGGAGACGTCAGAAGTTCCTAATACGCTCTGCTTAAACCGATGATGGTATCCCCCCCTTTCGGGAAAACTTTTCCCAATGCTTTTCCATCACATTGAATTGGGTCCAATTGGTGAAACTCAATATTACTATAAATTATTTGAAATACTGAACCTCATGAAAACCCCATACATTTGGGGTAAGCTTACACCTACTAGAGGTGCTTAGGGTAGCGGAATGACATTTTATTTTTTTTAGATTTAGCAATAATTTGGTATTTCTAGTAACGGATTCCCCGCCAAGCTTACCTTAATCGCCGTGAGTAACAAAACTATTGTTGAGATTACAAAGGAGATTAAAATCTCAATTGTTATTGACTACAAAAGATGAGATACTTTGAAATATATGCTTACAAAAAAATATTACTCAGAACACTTTGTGATTGAGGCAGGCATATTAGGTATAAGATTTTTCAATCTGTCTATTGGGGATCTCTGAATTATTTTTTGCTTGCGATTGTTTTTAGGAATTTTTCCAACAGAAGAGGCAGAATAGAATATAATCTTTACAGATTCAGAAAAAACTTGTTATGCTGAATTAGTATCAAAATTTTCTATGAAAATCGTAACTTAATTCAAACTGCATCTTCATCAAATAAGGACCAATGATTATACAAAAAATTAGGCACCTTAGCACTTTCCATTAGGAGCTGTCATACGCCACGGTATAATAACATTACCATTGAAATCAATAAGCAATCACTATATAAGGCCCAAACGTTCTGTAGGGAGCGTTGTGCAACTTTCTGTTACAAATTATGCTACATACTTTCACTGCGACCGTGGTTGTGTTAGCACTCGAAGATTTTAAGTTCCGATGAACATTACATAAGGACCGATTGATTTTTAGCGCTTTATATAGACGGACAGAGAAGCTGGGTTTAAATCCATCAATATAAATATTGAACGGATCACGACGAATTTGTCATGTATTTTTGACATTTTTCATTTAAAGCGGTGAGGCGCGCAGCTTCGGCTTAGACAATCTCGAAACCCTGGATAATTTAACCATATTTCTCAAAATTCTGACTAACGAAGCATTCTAAATGTATTTTTTTGTAAATATGTAGTCTGACTATCTAGTCAGATATTCCGCACCATATCTATATTACAATGTAAAGCTGAAGAGTGTGTTTGTTTGTTTGCTGAACGCTCTAATCTCAGGCACTACGGGTTCGATTTATCTTTAAAAATCTTTCAGTTTTAGATACCCCATTTATCGAGCAAGGCTATATACTATATATCATCACGCTAACAATGATACTATTACAAATGTTCCTTAGACCAATCTCTAAGTTACCTAAAGTTAGCGGTAGCCCAAAGTAACTACGAGTATTCCACCCCGACGAAATCGTGGGCTAGTGTTACTATAAATACGAAGCGTTTGTGTGGTTAAATTTTACATAAATAATACGATTTCACCAGGTAAAGAGTGCTAACAATATCTTTGTGATTTCCAGGACTCTATGTCAGAGCTCCGAGAGCTGTGCTACCCTGGGACTGATGTGTTGATGCTTTGCTTCTCAATCGTAAGACCGGAGACCTTCCGCTCTGTCGCCGAGCGATGGACGCGCGCCGTCGCTAATGTGAACGCACCTTTAATACTGGTCGGCACGCAGAGCGACTTGGCACAAGAACAGAGAGTGCTGCAGTCCTTGAAAGTAAGTTTTGTTATTTTGAAATAAATAAGTTGTGGTTTGAGCAGTCGCAACGCAAGCTACGAGGCAAGTTCAAATCCCACCCCGGTCTGCAGCAATGAGTATTCTCTAAAAACATCAGCATGAGTGTCTGTGAAGATAGGATGTTTGTGAAGCGGATGTTTTTGAAGCAATTAAAATATGTAGGTATAGTGTCTGAGATGGTGACGGACTTACAATCTGTCATAATGGCACTTGGCTCCTTATAAACTTCTGTGACAAATGAGTGTTGAATCTTCCACCTATTCTTCGGTCAAGGAACCTCTTACGATGGCTTGCACTATCTAGTAAATGTACAACCAGAATACCAAAGGTGGTTTTGATAGATTAGCAAAGGTAAAAAAATATGGCATTGATTTGAGTAATCTTGGCTTGATCTCAAACTTGGCTACGCTGTAAATTAATTAGCCACTGATGATTGAACAACACAACTCAATTATACTTGATTTGAATTGACAAATTATGATACTTACCTACTGCCCCTTAATTATCTAGTATCTATTCGGTAGGTACCGAATTAGTTTTGCCGTCCTTGATAACCATAATGAGTTTAATTAATTTATCAGTTTCCTTTCTAATTTGTGAGATATGTTCGTGCATAGGTAATATTCTCTCTAGAAATCTTGAGTGTGATATCATTTAAATTATATTACTGACCTACCTGTGCCTTCAAATCTCAATAAAGGAATGGCAGAAATCAATTGTACCTAAAGATATATTATTTAGAGTAGTAGTCAACGATTGCCTATAGTTTTAGAGAACAAATATCAAAATCTACTTATTTGGCAAGCGCGTCCAAGACAACTACCAAACACTTAATCATTATTATATGTTTTATAGTAGAAAATATATTATAAACCTGGCAACACCAATGAGACGGTATTTTAAGCTGTTGTGTTTAATTATGTCATACATTATTTCAGGCTCGCGGGGAACAGGTCGTCACAGAAGCGGAAGCCAAAGCTCTGGCGGCAAAAATCAATGCAGTCTACCTCGAGACCTCATCGAAAACAAGAGAACAATTAAAAGACGCCTTCGACGCCGCCATCTTGGCTGGGTTGCCAGTTATACAGACAAAGAAACCATTTTGGAAGAAATTGTTCTGTATAAACTAATGTTAGTTAACTAAATAAAATAGATTTACGTAAAATGTTTATTTTCTGAATGTGTATTTTGCAAAGTTATGTACAGTCTTTTGAATAATTAATGAGTGTATGGCATTTATTATACATATTTAGCGGCTAAATTGTTTTTGATTTGTATAATTTGAACGATGATCTTCTGAAATGGTTTCTGTGACAGGAATGATAATTTAGAAATAATGAAATTACTTAGGTATCTATGTAATATGTACCTATGTTTTATTAGAAGTGCCTTGAAATGATAGTTGGGAACTAAGGTCAGAAGAGATCAAACGAAGCGATATGAAGAAAAAGTTTATAGGTTATTTAATACGAATGGCAACTCTAAACAAAGGAGAATTTACAAATGTTCTGAAGAAAAAAATCTAATACCTACTTAATCATATCCGCGATATTCAAAATCAATGATTTTTTCAAGTGGCGCTTTTGTTCTGAGAATCAATTTCTATGCTGATTCTAAATCTAAATAATCAAGACAACACTCGGTATACGCATATCATGTTCTTGCTCCGAGAGAAGACCTTAGAAGATTTTAGACATAATTTTTTTGTTATGTATTTCTGAACGGTATTTATAAAACTACCATCGAGACTGTACCAACAATAATAATGTTATGATGAATATGAATGTTAATTATGTACAGATTGTAATAAGTAAGCATTACAGTTTATAAGTGTAAATAATATCGATACATAATGTAACGTTGTTTTGATACTCAACACGAACTGATAATTATATTTTATTACGATAAAAAAAATGTGTTTTTCTTTATACCTACTTACTAAACTCTATTAACCATAAAAATGTGATTATGATGATAATAATTAAAAAGGTTTCCCTCCTTGTCCCATCAAGTCCTAATAGTCAACTTATTGCTGATCATTCGCATGTCATACACAATTCTTTATAATAAAAACATGAAAGCCAAAATGAATAGAGGTGGGTACTTACTGTAGGTAAAAAGGCACACGAAAATCTCGCTTGTACACATCTTAATTTAATTTTACATACCGACACGATTAGTATCTTTAATCAGTTACACTCCTTTTACAAAAAGTAATGGACGATCCAAATAACACACATGCAATATTTATTGTTCGAAATAATTCGAATACCCGCCAAAAAGCACAGAACTCAACTCAGTCCTAAAAGTGAATTTATTAGGAATGGATCTAGATTTAGTTGAAATAAAGATAATATGTCTACACCTTTGTATAATAAAACATATACAAAGGTGTAGGCATCCCTAATTAAAGATTAAAATAAATAAATCATACTACAGGCAAATCAGTATCGTCTGTGATCTTAACACACTTTTCGATAAAAAATAAACCCTTCGACAGCTGTTACCGTCAATTATTTGTCAGTTTGACAGTGACAGTAACTGGCGCCAATCATTCGATCAATCAAATTGTGTAGTTTGAACAAAACAACGTGATAAACTATTGGGCCACACAAAACCCTATTTAATTAGGTGCATTTAATATTGAACAACAAAAAATGGCCGAAGAAGAACATTACGAAGACATCGATATATCGGACATCGTAGACGACACGGACCACTACTTAAATGGAGAACAACTTACAGAAGTCACGGAATCCGAGATCGTAAACACAATACAAGATTCAGAGATATTAAACTCCGAAGAACAATCTAATGGTGAGAAAAGGCAGCCAAATCAGAATAAAACGGAGGTGATAAGGTCTACGAAGTTGCCTATGGCGAGGATTAAGCATATTATGAAGATGGACCCTGATGTTAGTGTGGTGTCTGGTGATGCTGTTTTCTTAGTTACAAAAGCTACGGTAAGTTAAACACTTCTCCCATATTACAAAAAATAGACAGTCCCTTATTTTAAAAGTAGGAGCTACGCTATCTGTCTATCTGTATTTCTTTCCGTGATACAGACTCTAAAAGTGATGGCCATAGTTTTAGGCTGTGTTTAGTCTAGCCTCCGTTTAGATCATGCTTTGTAATAATCTTAAAGTTTAAGATTTGTTTCTCCAACGTGGCAACCACCCTATTAATAGTCCATCATCAAAAGTAGTAAATCTATTCTGTACATTCTATACAGATAATAGATATGAAAGTATACATGCTACTGACACTAAAAAACCAAGTTTTAAAAATTTTCTCTGTCTGTCTGTCTGTTATTTCTTTGTAATCTCTGAAATGGCTGGTCCGATTTTAACGGGACTTTCACACGCAGGTAGCTGATATATCAAGGAGTAACTTAGGCTACTTTTATTTATCAAAAATATTAGGGTTCCGCGACAATAAGGATGAAACTAATTCCACACCCGCGGGGCACAGCTAGTAGAACCTAAATATGAATAGGAGATAACCATTCAATATGGACGGTGTGCCCATTGATAGCTTCAGTAAAATATTTAAATTGTTACATCAAGAGCTGCGGTGGCCAATGGCCATAGGGTTTGAGCCTGATATGCAAGTGACGCAAATTCCAATCCCAGTGGGGCCTGTATCAATTACACTGTTTTCTAAAAACTTATGTACAGTTATATCACACCACATGCTTTAAGTGAAGGAAAACATTGTGAGTAAGCCTGCATATATCTGAGAAGTAATTCAAAGACGTATGTATAGGGCCTTAGATGGTGATAGACTCAATATCTGTCACATTGGCACTTAAATGTCTCCAGTGAAAAGTGGGTGTTGTTATTACAACACCTAAGCCTACTCCTCCAGGGAATACAGGGGCCCAACCATGAGCTCTTATTGCAATGTTAATTCAGTTGTCTGACAGTGACAGATGTATGCATGTCACATACATCTGTCTCATAAATGAGTGAAACTATCATGGCAATAAGAGCTCATGGTAAAGCCCCAGGCGTGAGAATATGTGTGTATGTATTCAAATTGTTTCAGGAATTATTCCTAGAAACAATAGCAAAGGAGACCTATGCATACACATCAACAAACAAGAGAAAAATCATTGCCAAACGGGACCTGGATTTAGTTATAAACAAAGTTGACTGTCTATGCTTCCTGGAGGGAGCTATGGACTTCTAGAACACTATATTTTCATGTTTAACATAAGAATTATCAGTAAAAAACAAATTAAATCATAAATTTTCTAACAAATGGTATAATATTATTATTTTTTGTCAATTGCAGTGAAATTAACTTATCTATAAGTTGCAGATATTCAACAATGAACAGTTGATATCATATTATGGTACATTATTTTGATATTCACGTGAAATCTAACTAGGTTTTTATTTTTTTTTCCCACTAATAAATCCTGTAATAATCCCATAGAACCATTTTTCGAAACCTTAATTTAAAAAGTTTAATCACCGCGTACTTAATGTAGGTAAACGCAGCCGCGCGTTCATTCAATCGCTTAAGGCCGCAAGTTATTCGGCCATAGCCTATGACTATGTTATCGTTGGAGCTAGATATTTTACAATTTCAATATAGTGATATATTCATCAAACCCTACAACTTCTAGAAGACAACTGTTCCTTTTTCTCCGACACCCTGTATACAAAATAACTACACTAGGGTTACAGAAAAATAAAAAAAATTTTTACATTGAATAATTTATTAACAAATTTTGTACTTTAACATATTGCTCGTGAGTAGCCAAATATTCAGTAATTGATAATTGTTCGAAGTTCATATTTAACAGCAGTTCTCGATGGACTGGAGCACCAGGGCACAGTGAGCGGGGACACTGATGCTGTCCTTGGTCACATCCTCTCTGGAACAATAAACATTTATATTTATATACTAGCTGTGCCCCGCGGTTTCACCCGCGTAGATTTAGTTTCTTCCTTATTGTCGCGGAACCCTAATATTTTTAATAAATAAAAGTAGCCTAAGTTGCTCCTTGAAACATCACCTACCAGCCAGTGAAAGTCCCGTTAAAAGCCGTTTCAGAGATTACCCGGAACAAACAGACAGACAGACAGACAGAGAAAAATTTTAAACTTTATTTTTTAGTATCAGTAGCGTGTATACTTTCATATACATAAGCTGTTATTTTGTAATTACAAACAGACACTTCAATTTTATTTATCTGTATAGATTTTGTGAAATACAGTATATACTATACACCGTCATAATTCACTTCCTGCAAAGTGTAGTTTGAGTAATATTAATCATACTTTTGAATTTTATTGTGATTTTTTTGTTTTTGAGTTTTCTTACTACTAGAAATACTTAAAGTCAAACTAAATTTAGATTTTTAGGCATTCCTTCCTACTATACCTCCATTTTATATACAGTAAATAGTATACATTTAGTCAAAAGCTGTTAAACTAGAATTAGAAAGACACTTAAATTTCATTTATCATTATAGATAGGTAGGTTGTAATCATACCCCTTTTGAAGTGAGCAGTCAATGCCAGAGGCAGCAACTTGCAGTTCTGAGGGCAGGACATGCTGGGAGCTCAGGTCTACGGTCTGGTCCTCATCGGAGAGGTTCATTATGCCCACCACTGCTGGACTTCCTGGCAACAACCTGACAAAACAATATTATGTACATTTAAGACCTGGAGAAATTACTCCACCAACCTAGTTTATAGCAAAGAAGACGTTATAAAAAGGGCTAGTTTCCCAACCAGTTTCGAGACCAATCATATCAAGGCCAAAACTGGATCAATTATATTTATTTTCAGTGATTGTAACTGACACTATAGCTTGTATTAGGTTTTCATTATTGTGGAAATTCAATAATTTATGACCTAAGAGTGGCTAAGTCTACTAGTATATATTATATGCACGCCTTTCCACTGCATTCTTACAAAAGCGGCAAACACGGCGGAAAAAAAATGGAGAGAAATTATTAGACCAAGAAATATTTGAAGTCTTTTAATAAATGTGATAACTGAGAAACTAGTAAAATTATTATTACATAAAATTGTTAGTGTCGAGATGTTCATTGAAGCTAGTTATTTACCTGGTAACCACCAAGATGGACTCGGACAGAGCACTCGTGGCGAGGTCGCCGTGACGAACGGCTGGGGATTTCTTGATCGCCACCACGTCTTTATAGAACTGAAATAAAATTATTATCACACATGAGCTCCAAAGAAAGCAATACTGGTGTCAAACATAGTTTGTAAAGCACAATGGAATGACCATTTTGAAGAGTAAACATTGATAACATCAGGGCGATTTAATATCTTATGCTATAGATTCTTTCTAATCAATAGTAGTGCCCGAATAAGACTATATTTTTTTATATAACAATAAATACTATTTAATTAATCCGTCTTATTTAAGTGGAAAATAAACGCATCCAGATGAACGGAGGGCCTCTGGTTTTGGATCGATAATTTACTTTGAATCAGAGGACCTAGTGCAAGTTTTAATTTACCAGCGTCTCAAGTCACCACGTTGACGTAAACGCAGATTTATATGGGATAGAAACAGCGCCATTTGTCGCCCTACTGATGACACTATTTTAATCCCATACAATGACTCGTGACTGCAATTTTAAGAAGCAGTCAGGCAAGTACTGAATTTCAGGTAAATTATGTTAACAGGTTTTTCAAACTGACTGGTTTCCTTTACCTTATAATGGCTCTTATCAGCACTCTTTTGCGCGGCTAAGTTGACGGTTTTGTAGTTATCAGCGATAGGCAGCCAGGTGGATCCGGTAGTGTTGGAGAATCCAGCGTTTTCCGAGTCGTCCCACTGGTAAGGGGTGCGGTTGGGGTCGCGGGATTTCTTCCAGTAGTTGATCGGGTCGTCGGTGTTGCACGCTTGGGGGTCCTTGGTCTCCTCCCAGGACACTTGTCCGTCAGTCATGCCGATTTCTTCACCCTATTAGAGCATGATTATTAGACCCTGTGTCAATTACTATAGAGCCTATCTAACTTTTAAATAGTATAAATGAAGTCCCCATTGTTTATTTATTAAATTTATTTAAGGCTACCAACATAGAGAACACCAATACATTAGTTTGAGTACATGATAGATGTAACATATGTAAGTGCCACTACAATTATAGGTAGCAACAGCATGCAGTAAAATAACAGAGACAATGTTTTTGTATAGAAGACTGGGTTTGAATAGAGATTTTTTTTACTAAAATTAACTTGTAGATCTTTTGAACGCGTCGTTGTTCGTCGAGGGGTCATATATTACTCCGAAAGACTTATAGCTTAGTGTAGAGAAAAGTCACCCTTTTATAAGTCTTAAACATTCGTAACCAGAAGTGAAGCGAGGGTGGCTATTCGCTTGTTATAAATATTGGTGAGAGAGAGCTTTTGAAATAGGATGAGTAACTTCAAGATTATCATTACAAACTTACTGAGGTTTATTTTTGCTGCGGGCTGTTTGCATTAATATTTACCAACCTTCTAGTCCAAAAACTACTGGATAGCATGTTCAAAATTACTGCTAGCATTTGTGCCTGAGTGTTCATAGTTACTTATAGCCTCAGTTACTTACCTGGTATGTGATGGTAATTCCGGGCAGCAGTAATGTGAGCATATTGAGTGCGTCGATGCGCTCGACGCCGGCTCTAGACGCGATGCGGCTCTGGTCGTGGTTTCCGTTCTGACAAATACTAGTCAATTAATATTCATATCATCATCTCCCTAGCCTTATCCCATACAGTTGGGGTCAGCACTTGATTCAATCCGACGTGGCTGTTTTGTATACGAAATGACTGCCATCTGACCTTCGTAACCCCTTTTACGAGGAAAATTGGTAATCTGGGCTAAACAAGTTGTCAGACATTCTTGGGCCTCCGAATGACGTGCAACGACTGCCAAAGATGTTTAATTGGCAACCGGGACTGACGGCTTATCGTGCTCTCCGAGGCGAAGAGGGAACTCGGGCGGTCACCCATTCAACTACTGGCTTGGGTTAGAGTTGCTTAACTTTGCTGATCGAATGATATGCACAATAGCAACAGTGCTCCTCCTTAATATTTATAATCACTCGAGCGAGACAACACCCAATTTTCACCAAGAATTTATTAATGTTTGGTATTGTGGTCGCAAAAGCTACGAGACACGAACACGAGATCCAGGGTACGAACGTGTTATTGGGTTTTCCATCCGTATTTTCCTAATAGCAGCCTGAGTCTGGATTAGTGCCCCGTTTAAAGGCAATGGGCTCGCCCCTTATTACATGGTACTGATATAGCCGGTAAAATGTGTGTGAAGTTACTATAAGTACCTCTGTCTGCCCTTACGGAAGACAAGCGTGCGATGTATGTATCTATACATCTATACATCTATACATACAGATAAATAAAATTGATGTGTCTGTTTGTAATTCCAAAATAACAGCTTTTCACTAAATGCATATGAAAGTATACACGATACTGACACTGAAAACCCAAGTTTTAAAATTTTTCTCTGTCTGTCTGTCTGTTTGTTCCGGGTAATATCCGAAACAGATGGACGGATTTTAAAGGGACTTTCACTGGCAGGTAGCTGATGTTACAAGGAGTAACTTAGGCTACTTAGATTTTTAAAAAACATTAGGGATCCGCAGGCAACCATGAAATTAAAATCTACGCGGGTGAAACCGCGGGGCACAGCTAGTGTACAATATAAAGGAAAAGAAAGTATTATAACACTCACCACCCAATTAGCAGTCTTATCGCTCGGCATGTAAGTCATCCACTGGTCGATGACCAGCTTGAAGTCCTGAGCGGTAGACACGTTGTTAGCGGCTCCCAAGTAGGCAAAGTTGAAGGGAACAGACCCGTCCCTGCCCCCACTGCCGTAGTACGTAATCATACTCGATACTTCAGCGTAAGCCTCTGTCATCATCACCTTGGACTCGCCGTCCTTAACAAGGTATTCGTTTAACACATCCCGCCAAGAGTATACCACGTCGAATGTTTCAGTCAAGTCCCTAGTGTATATATGGCTTAGGTATTCATAGTCACCTGGTACGGTGCCTTCAGTGCCTATTAGAAGGTAGAAAGAAAAATTATAATTACGTTTATTATCTATCAAGGGAAATACGTTGTTTGATCTTTCTCTATTTATCGGACTACGGCGAAGCAAAAAGGAGGGTTATGATTTTGACGTTCAATAAGTGTTCCAAGTGTCCCTTATCTATACATCTATACAGATAAATAAAATTTAAGTGTCTGTTTGTAATTCCAAAATAACAGCTTTTCACTAAATGCATATGAAAGTATACACGCTACTGACACTAAAAAACCAAGTTAATAAAAATTTCTCTGTTTGTCCGTCTGTCTGTCTGTCTGTCTGTTTGTTAATCTCCGAAACGGCTGGACGGATTTTAACTTTACTTTTATATATTAAAAATATTAGGGTTCCGCGACAATAAGGATAAAACTAAATCTACGCGGGTGAAACCGCAGGGCACAGCTAGTGTTGAATAAAACTTTTTGATTTAAATTTAGACCGTTATGTATTTGTGATATGGAATTGGAAATGAATAGCAGAACTACAAACATGGAAAAAAAATCGCGTAAGTTTAGTAACAAAATTATTTAGTCTGTTTGAACGCCTTTTTTCTATACTGCGTTAAATCTTGTTACGGTTTTCTAATATGTAGGAGTTTATTACTTGTTCAATTTAATTCATAAATATCTTGATTAGACTTTTAACGAAGTACTTTCATGTCGAGGTATACATTACCTGAAAGAGGTTCATCCGGGTACGTGCCGCCATAGTCGCTGGCATCCACTTCATACAAGTAATTGACGGCGTCCACACGGAACCCTGACACGCCCTTGTCCAGCCAGAACCGAAGCACATTCTAACAACATACATGTTAAACGGGTGATCAACTCCAAACCAAGTCATGATAGCCGTGATAATCTCCGAACATTTGTCGTGCATTCCGAGAATTTGTCACACCTAATAACTAGACATGCAAGTGAAAATTGTATTTCTCAGACATATGAATTGTATTATTTTGAGAAATAAACATCCAAAACCAGAACATTATTTACATACATTGCAGAAGGCAGAGGTATTGTAATAACAACACCCACTTTTCTTTCACCGAAGATGATAAATTGTTCGCCGTCTCAGGCACTATACATATACGTATTTGAATTACTTCTCAATACACATGCAGGTTTCCTCACGATGTTTTCCTTCACCGTAAAGCAAGTGGTCTGAAATCACTGTACGTAAGTTTTTTTAGAAAATCTTACATCTTATAATCTTAAAATCTTACTTATTTAAACCATGAGCTCTTATTGCAATGATAATTCAGTTGTGCGACAGTGACAGATGTATACACGTCACATACATCTGTCTCATAAATGAGTGAAACTATCATGGCAATAAGAGCTCATGGTATGGCCCCAGGTCCTTGCGTCTCTTGCGTAGCAGGCGACTGCTCAAACGCCACGGCTCCATTATTTATTTAATGAAAAAATAAGTTGTAAAAAAAAATTGTACCTTCATCTCTTCTTGTACTGTAGCGTCGCGGTAGTTGAGATCGGGTTGTCCGATGACGAACTGATGCAGGTAGTACTGTTGTCGGTCAGAATTGTACTCCCAGGCACTCTTGCGGAACACGCTCAACTGAAGCAAAAAATTTGATACTAATTGATTTGCTCCTTGAGTTGGGCAAAGTGTTATGGGCGTTCTCCATCTGCAATTTCGCAGCTCGAAGTCTGGATTTTAAGCAGTGCGTAGAACTTCGCTCAGTAAGAACTTCTTAGCTGTGATTGACATTTAATTTCACTGTACTAAAATAAAACGTCAAAGCTCAGAAGTCCTTATTATGCTCTGCTTAATGATGGTAGGCCCCCAGGTATAGACAATAGATTCGCCCCCTATTTAGGACTTAACATAAGTGACCAAATGTGGGTGTACTATAAGTAAACCTCTGCCTACCCCTCCGGGGGATACGGAAGTGAGGTTATTTTATACTAGCTGTGCCCCGCGGTTACACCCGCGTAAAGTTAGTTTCATGTGTGTCCCACGTAACCCTTACGTTAAAATCTGTCCAGCCGTTTCGGAGATTACCCGGAACAAACAGACGGTCAGAATTTTTTTTTAATTGATTTTATTTTTATCCATACCGTGTATATTTCCATATGCATTTAGTGAAAAACTGTTATTTTGGAATTACAAACAGACACTTCAATTTTATTTATCTGTATAGATGTACTAGCTAGTACCCGCGATTCCGTCCTCCGATATCGATAATATTAAGAAATGTATGTAATATTAGTAGGATTAATTACCCAGTTGCTCGGCGGCAGCGTCTGTCCAGGATTGTCGGCGTCCTCAATACCGTCGGCCCAGACGTAGTAGTTCTCGTATCCGGGCTCTCGGTGCGCCGACTTCACGAACCAGTCGCTCTCGTTACTCGTGTGGTTGGGCACGAAGTCCAGAATTATTCTTATACCTGGACATTTGAAATTATACAGTTATATACATATAACATATACGCTTGTATTCCCCGTAAGGGTAGACAGAGGTGTTGTAACAACAATTCCCACGTTTCACCTGTGAGTCTATCGCCGTCTCAGGCATTATACATACGAATTACTTCTCAGACATATGCTGGTTTCCTAACGATGTTTTCCTCCACCGTAAAGCAAGTGGTGTGAAATCACTGCCCCAATTTTTTATTTTTTAGGAAATCTAATTGGTACATATGCCTTTGGGATGAATATTTAATAGGGGACTGCTACTAGGAAATTACAGATAGAAAAACCCAATATCACTTTGCCCGACTGGGAATCAACCCCACTACCTCTTGACCTAATAATTTAAATAATGTATTTGTTTCATGCTTCAAAGTCATCAAAATATAGATATAAAATAAGTATGGATAAAGTACAATTAAAAAATAATTACGTAGAAGTCAAGTCGCTATATAAAAGCTATTTAATAATTTTAACTTAGGATTTTCTAAACTCAATTGATTCTGCGTATATTAGAGCTAAAACTATACCAAATTTCAATTTGACAGGTTGACAGAAAGACACACATCCCGTAAAGTTCCTATAAGCATTCTGTTTTCATCGGTACGTGAACTCTCCCAATACCACTTCAAGAAAACAAACCAACAAAGACTTATGCATTCATAATAATCGTATGACGAAGGTCTCCATCGCGAACAACTATGACAATTGATCGTTAAGAAGCGTTCAAGCTGATGACCGGATACCGTCGGCTGATTATCATTGTCAATGTGGTTGTCTTTATGAGAATATTTAACGTTTATTAAGGTACCAGCACTATATTAATACACCTACTAGGTGATCTACTACCACAATCTATACAGATAAATCAAATTTAAGTGTCTGTTTGTAATACCAAATTAACAGCTTTTCACTAAATGTATATGAAAGTATACTGACAGTGAAGAACCAAGTTTTAAAATGTTTCTTCTTCTAGTCGTTGCCTGCATTACCCGAAGGGGAAGGCAGAGGTGTTGCAATAACAACACCCATTTTTCACCGAAGATGATTAAGTGCCACCGTGACAGATAGTGGGTCTATCGCCGTCTCATGCACTATATATACGTCTTTGAATTACTTCTCATACATATGCAGGTTTCACCGTAAAGCACGTGGTGTGATATCACTGCACATAAAAACTCATCGGTACAGGCCTCGCTGGGATTCGAACTTGCGTTGCTTGCGTAGCAGGCGACTGCTCAAACGCCCAAGGCCACCACGGCTCCTAGTTGTTGCTAGTATATTTTAATACTTACCCAGTTTCTTAGCTTCAGTCATGAGTGTGTCGAAGTCGTCCATGGTACCGTACTCGGGAGCGACCTGCCTATAGTCCGTGATGTCATACCCAAAGTCGTACATAGGCGACAGGAACATGGGAGACATCCAGATTGCTTCCACGCCCGTTTCCTTTAGATACGGGAGCTTCTCTGTTATTCCTGCGAAATGTAAAAAGGAAAATTAGAATAATGAATCCAGCTTTTATCTTAGTTTATCCCCGTATCTTGTGTCTACCTCCCAAAATGAAATTTGGCAACAATGTTTTGAGAGAACAGGGGCCCAAACATGAGCTCTTATTGCAATGATAATTTAGTTGTGCGACAATGACAGATGTATACACGTCACATACATCTGTCTCATAAATGAGTGAAACTATCATGGCAATAAGAGCTCGTAGTAAGGCCCCAGGGCTTATCCCCACGCTTCTGAAATGATACTGAAAGGATTTACCGTTTGAAATTCGGAGCTGCTTTTACACCTTACAGAATATCACAGCCATATAATGCTGGGGCTGGAAGTTGTGTTTCTGCGGTATTACATGGGGAAAGTTGGTTGGTAAGTAACACGGGACCCTATTACTATGTCTCAGGAACCGTGATAGGAAAACACTTGAAATTTTCACAGATGATGTATTTCTGTTGCATAACATTACAAGAAATACTCCCATACAATCGTGATATTTTTTGCTCGTTTTTATAGATTACTAGCTGGTGCCCGCGACTCCATCAACGCAGGATTTGATTTATATTTATATTTTAGACAATTGGATACCCTATGTTATGGTTAAGAAATATTATTGTAAGGTTTCATTTAAATCCATTATGTATTGTATATATGTATTTTAGCGTGAAAGATTAACAAAATATATCCATACTCACAAACTATCACATTTATAATATTAGGACTAGTAGAAAAGTAGGAAGTAGGATATGATGTATAGATACATAGTTATAGATTTGGTCTCCGATGGAATTTCTTGTATATAGAGTATTAAAACAAAAGCAGGACTAACCATTCAGGTCTCCAATTCCATCGCCGTTGGTGTCCTTGAAAGAGCGCGGATAGATCTGGTACACAAGGGCCGAGTTCCACCAGGGTTCATCGGCACACTGGGTGGTTGCAATGGTTGCGGCAACCAGTAACAACACTGTTATGACTCGCATTCTTGCAGACCTAAACATACATTACACAAGAAATATTTTTTACTAGCGAACATCACGCGGTTCATCCGCGTAGTTCCCATTCCCGTGGTAGTACGGGGATAAAATATAGCCTATATTAATCAGTGATAATGTAGCATTAAAATGGTGAAAGAATTTTCAAGATCGGTCAAGTAGTTTCCAAGCCTATTCAATGCAAACAAACAATCAAATCTTTACTCTTTATAGAGTTGATACCAAAGGTGGCAAACAAGCATGCGTCTGTCCTGGGGCCTTACCATGAGCTCTTATTGCCATGATAGTTTCACTCATTTATGAGACAGGTGTATGTGACGTGCATACACCTGTCACTGTCGCACAACTGAATTAACATTGCAATAAGAGCTCATGGTTGGGCCCCTGGGCCTGTGGACAAAGTAACATTATTCTCACGCTTCGCTAGTAGAAACGATACAAAATGTACGGGAATGACATATGTCACGTGACTGATTTATTATCTCCATAAATTTTGTATCGTTTCTATTAGCGCGAGCATCACTCGTGGCCGATCCTGTAAATTCTCTTCACTTTTCTTGACGAACCTCATGCTGTATTCGTTTAGGAAAACCATGTTGAGGAGTACATTCCACAACTTCAGTGCTCAGGGAAGGAAGATACTTTGGAAACGAGGATTGCGAGACCATATGGGTTTCAAAGGGTGGATATGAACTAAGTGAAGAATAAATGATCACTTTTCTTCAAGTCACACTTAAACGTGTTCAAAAATCGTCGTAAAATGAAGAATAAATATATAATAAAAATAAGAATGGAACTCTCTGAAGTTTTCCAGAGCGAGTCCAGAAAAGTGTTTTCCAAGGACGGAGAAAAGTTTAGAAGGCCAGCATCGCGTAGGTACGTACGTGATGCTACGTTTACTTACGAATATGACGGCTGATAGAGAGAAATGGAAGAGAAGAACACATTGCGCTGACTCCAAATAACATGGGATAAGGGCAGGAGGATGATGATATAGGTACTAACCACCAAACAATAATTAATTAAGGTCACATTTATAAACAATGGTCCGAGAAACATGAACAAAAAAGTTCGGTGTTAAACGATTAAAGAATGAATTGTCGCAAAGGAAAATTCTTGACTAGCACTAACCTGCACTCCGTACCGCGGCTAACAATACTGACTGATGTGCAATCACACCCTTTAATACAAGCTTCAAGTGAAGATAACAATCGCGGAAAATCACTTACTATTGTTTACATCTTGACGGTACTCCGGACGTGAGTGCCTCACTTTTGGCGAGTACGTACTTGTGTACCTGTACCTTCCTGTACAAATGACAATACCATATATATTATAATACATATAAGAGAACTAAATAAGAATTTGTTCATAAAAATATTTTAACTAGGTGTGCCCCGTGGTTTCACTCGCGTAGAGTTTATTTAATGGATGCCCCGCGGAAACCTTATGCTTCTATAAAAATATTTTTTTTAAATAGTAGAAGATTTTTAAATAAAAGAAGCCTAAGTTGGTAACAAACAGACCGAGAAAAAAATTATTTCCATAAATGTATTCAGTGAAAAGCTGTAATTTTGGAATTACAAACAGACACTTAAATTTTATTAATCTGTATATATATAAGACAGCTAAATCAAATAAGGTTGTCCGGTAAGGCCGTACAATGCGAGACCAGGTAGGTACCTTTGAATACTTTGGCGTAGTTTGGGCCGGGTGAACGTGATTCATATTTTATACTGTATTATTATTATTACAAATAAATCATCAGTGCGAAAGATACCTAGTGCATTTTAATTAGTTCGACTCTCTGGCATCTGTCCGCGTCGTATCTATACAGATAAATAAAATTGGAGTGTCTGTTTGTAATTCCAAAATAACAGCTTTTTACTAAATGCATATGAAAGTATACACGCTACTGACACAAAAATTCAAGTTTAAAAATTTTTCTCTGTCTGTCTGTTTGTTCCGGGTAATCTCTGAAACGGGTGGACGGATTTTAACGGGACTTTCACTGGTAGGTAGCTGATGTTTCAAGGAGTAACTTAGGCTACTTTTATTTATTAAAAATATTAGGGTTCCGCGACAATAAGGAAGAAACTAAATCTACGCGGGTGAAACCGCGGGGCACAGCTAGTGCATTAATATGATACACTTAATGAAAATGAAAATGAAAAATATTTATTCAGTTTAGGCCCTGGTAAGGCACTTATGAAAGTCGAGAATTTACCACTTACATACACAAAATAGGTAATCCTTTGTTTACTTCTAGTTCATATGCTTTGTGCCTAATTTCCTCCAAGAGCCGTGGTGACCGTGGGGTTTGAGCAGTCGTCTGCTACGTAACCGACGCAAGTTCGAATCCCAGCGTTCTACACCATTGAGTTTTTCTAAAAAGTGCAGTAATGTCACTCCACGTGCTTTACGGTGAAGGAAAACATCGTGAGGAATCATCCTGCATATGTCTGAGGAGTCATTCAAAGACGTATGTATAACGCCTGAGATGGCGATAGACTCACCTTCTGTCACGTTGGCACTTAATTATCTTGAATCGGGGAATACAGGCGTGAACATATGTATTACAAGCCCCGGAAAATTTGTTCGTTAGGTTGCTTTAGGATCATTGGAACCACCCAATAGCCAGGGTCTAAGAATTTGGCTATGGTATCCCCTGCCTGTCGAAAGAGGCGACTAAAAGGGGGCCGGAGGGCCTGCTGGCGGTGGTCGGGGTGGGAGCCTTGACCACCGAGCCGCGGGCCCGGGAAGGTGGCAGCGCGATGTGGCTCGCGCTGCCTTGCACAGTGAGGTCTCCAGTGGCGGTGACACAGCTGCCCCGGGGATGTGCTCCGGCAAAGTGTGGGGGGACCCCGGTGCGATCTATCAGAGTACCCGGAGTCCCCCCTGAGCACTGAGGATGGCCACCGGGGGGGTTTTAGTGCGGTAAAAATCCCACATACCCCGATCTGCCTCTCCCAGGGCGGTCGGGGACCTTTTGAACGTTTCCCCCTCGTCAATAAAAAAAATAAAAAATAATAATAAAAAGGATCATTGGAACAGACGCGACCGAAGCCGCGTCGAGGCGGAAGATATGTATAATACTAGGGGGCGTCCATAAATTACGTGAGATGATTTAGGGGGGGAGGGGGTCGAGTCAAATCTCATATAATCTCACGTTAGGGAGAGGGAGGGTCTGGACAAATATCACGCAATTTTTGTTCTGATTGAAACAAAAAAAATGTATACTATTTTGGTCCATTCAATCCAAATTTTTATTACATTTATAACTCTTAGCAATATTGATTACTAGTCTTAACTATGCGTAAATAAAAGCACGAAGCAAATTGTTTTTTTTCTTTCTATAATAACGCGTTTACGTAAGAAACCCACATTTTGAAAAATCTCACGTGAGATTGGGGGATGGGGGAGGGGGTTGAACAAAATCTGACGACATCTCACCAACGGGGGAGGGAGGGACAGAAAATTAAAAAAAACACCTCACGTAATTTATGGACGCCCCCCTATATCCGATGAAAGTACTACTGCATTGATACGAATCGTATCTCATACACAAATAGTCTGAACTTAACCTCTTAATCAATGCTTGGGCATAGACCACTGCCCTTTGTCACGTTGTATATGCAATTGAAATTAACATCTTATTAAGTAGGAGAAATAGAACAAACTAGTATCGACACGAAATATTTGAAATTCGGAGCTGCTCGTCTGGGGATCTACCTCCATCTCAAAGGCAAATAAGACTTTAGTTTTTATATTCAAATAAAAATTATATTTTAGTGTTATCTCGCGGCATACAACCCTCAACAAGTCCACGTATGCTCCGGCAGACATTTTAGACATTTTACAAACTGGATTCCGCCGGTTCAAGCTAAGATCAAGCAAGGACTGCAGCGAGGAAAATCAGACATGAGGGGAAGAGATATACATTATAAAGATGACGTCACTAGTTTTGAGAGCTTAGCGAAAAAAGTGGGGATGGTGCGCATGTATTTGTTTGCGATCGCGACTAACGAACTATAATGACTACTGCGCATTCAGGGCCAGCGCTCAAAACTAGTGACGCCAGATGTACTGAGGTAATAAAACATATCATCAGAGTCGTAGTTTTCACTTTATTCAATCAGTTTAATAGTCATTTAAAGAAAATAAGTCCATCTATAGTATACTCACAGCGCGTTCACTCGATCAAATATTAACATCTTGCATTGCTTCCATCACACCTTATATACATTTTACATGCTAGTCTAAGAGATTTGCCGGGTCATAATGTGATTCTATTTAGATTTTCGTATAATACGGTCGGTTCTATGGTAATTATTATAGATTTAAGCCTCCTCCCACGACGACGGAAATAATACTAGAAACACACAGAGCATTGGCTGAAGTTACGTACCTATATTAATTCAAAATTAAACTTAAAAAAAACCTTAATTTTTTTATTTTTGTTGTTAAATGAAATTCTAAAATAAAATTCTCAATTAAAAAGATTTAAATTAAGGCATTTTTATTTTACTTTTCAATTGATATGTAACTCCACCCGATGCTCTGAGACACAAATGATCGCCTCAAAAGTCTAGACTCGATATTATATATAGTCTAGTGACGGCCAATGTAACTTAGTCGCAACTTCCAATAGTTAATCACGTTTTCGAGATCCGTTTATAACCATAATGCTTTTTTGGATATAAATAGTCAGTCATTCAGTAGCGTGATTGGTTCCGCAACAAGCATTCGATTTGTATTAACGTTTAATCTAACGACAAATGTATAATATTCTTCCTAATAATAAATTTTGACTAAGATAATGTGTTCCATAACGAACTTAAACAAATCAAATTACATTCCGGCTTACAAATGCTCTATCTATTCAGATAAATAAAATTGAAGTGTCTGTTTGTAATTCCAAAATAACAGCTTTTCACTAAATGTATATGAAAGTATACACGCTACTGACACTAAAAAACCAAGTTTTAAAATTTTTCTCTGTCTGTCTGTCTGTCTGTCTGTTTGTTCCGGGTAATCTCTGAAACCGCTGGACCGATTTTAACGGGACTTTCAGTGACGGGTAGCTGATGTTTCAAGGAGTAACTTAGACTACTTTTATTTATTATAAATATTAGGGTTCCGAGACAATAAGGATGAAACTAAATCTACGCGAGTGAAACCGCGGGGCACAGCTATAATAAATAAGAAACAGGCAGATTTTAATTGTCACTAAAAAGGTATTCTAGAATGAAACACGGGCTATTAGTTGACCTCTTGATCACACAAATCTAATCGGGAATAATATCCCTCTGTCAATCCCTAAATATTCACAGGTCACACGTTACTTTGTACTTTCATATTTATTATGTACCTAAAATACTCTATGACAATGACCTGTCACAATATTTACGCGAAATAAAAAAATATTATTGATTTATCTAAATTTTCACGACATGATTATCATATTGAGAATTTATACAATGGATAATGTTAGCAATCTATATTATCTAGGTACGGTCAACACAAAAAGTATGTGAACAAAATATATTATTAAAAAAATCGTGCAGGTTTTGTGACTACTGTCTGATACTATTTTATGCTGACTGTACCTGTTAATTAAGTTAATGATAGCACATTTACCTACTATAATGACGAACTACAATCTTTAAAATGTTTGTCCATTTTATATTTGATTCTCAATATATTCTGTACCCCATCACGAGTGTGCAACCGTTTCGTAATCTACACACGCTAGCGTCTCCGCCAAATATTTGTATGAGAAATTGTACAGCGCCTCCAAGCGGTGACGTGAAAATATGTCATACAAATGTTGACGGAGACGCTATCGAAAACGATGGCATACTCTTGATAGTGGTACTGAAACTAGAAATTGCGAATCAACAAAAATGATCTTACATCAATTAGAAAACCTAACTAAATAGCAGAGATATTTCAAATTGCAAAATAACAAGTATATTTGCACTTAATCATTCACAGAAAAATCACGGAATTTGGTCGTTTTTAAATGTAATGTAATCTCATGTGAAACAACATTTATCATCTACGAGGTCAAAAATATATTTAAAAAAAAATAACTGTCCACAAAAATAATATAAGCAAAAGAGTTAATAAAAGGTGCATTTTTTCTAAACTGATATCTCTCAGGCAGTGCACTTGAAAATGATACATATATTATTTCCAAAAAGGTAACTTCTTTAGCGCAAATTAATATTAAATAACGTTTCGGCTGTTTTTGTACGAATTAAATATTTTTGGGCAATAAAATACCACCAAGTGCACAGTGAAAAAAACTCCGTTTAAAATTAGCATCCTATACAGGTGTGGTTTTAAATTCGTTCCATATTTACGGATATGAATATATTTATTGAATACAACATAAATCGGTAGAGTGCAAGTCACGAATGCAAAACACAGCCTGTATGTATTATTTGTACGATAATAAATCAAGGAACATTACACTGAGAATATATTGTATAGACTATAACAATAAAAAAAATTGATCATCACTCATCATCATAAATTATTCTTCACAGATTCTAAACACTTCATTAATTATTTACAAAATTTACAATTTTCTTTACATTTCAAATGAGTTAAATCTAAACTATGCAACTGCAAACAACTCTGAAAATAGATCTCAATTACGACCTTGTTTCTTATATCATTGGATTTCTATTCAAACCAGACGTTCATGTATGAAAGATACATATTTTTGACGTGGTCCCACTGCTATTGACACACAGCGGATCCACGGGTAATATTATTTACCCGTAGACCCACTGCTCTAGTTATAATTTATCCTTTTTGAAAACAATGATACATTCTCCTAGGGGATACCCGAATCACTCTTGTATGTTTAGCTAGTATTTTGGTCCGTGGGCTAACAGAAACTGACATATTGAAAAGGATAAATAAAAACTTAGGAAATATTACCGTGGGTTAATAGGGACCACGGGTAATAAATACGTCATATTTTTTGTATATTCTGTGTCAATAATTAATTAGTCAAAAAATCCCTTTGTTCTATGGAACATCAAGGTTTAAAGACGTCGTCGTAGTCAAACAGAAACCAACGCTATTACTACGTACTACGTTTGATATTAATTCATCACTCTCAACAGATATTTTTATATTGGCAACATAAGTGTCACTGAGTCATTTTGTATAATGTTTTTATTATTAATCTATTTGGAAAGGTAGGTTGGCAGCTATTCTCGGTTTCTTTTTCTTAATGGGCCGCGATGTCGCGTTCTGTTGCTGGGTTTGCTAAAATTAAATATAAATTTTTTAAACTTAAGGCTTTGCAACCTTCTCCAACAAATAACTTGACTGGGTTTTGTATTTTTGCAAATATAAATGAATGCCAGTTAAACGAAGGTTGATAATATTAAATGGAACATTAAATAAAAACACTTTTTTTTATATTCTGTTGAGAAAAAAAAACCGTTCGTGTTCAACGTTCCTCTTTTAATGAAGCTTGAGTGTATGCACCACCCTTCGCACAAAATGGATAAAAAAGCATCTGTCCTCAGTTGTTCTCAAGATTTTATACTACTTAATTTTTTTGGGGTCACCCTTAACATTTAGGGTTTTGACATAAAACATCAATTTTAGCACACAAAATGCCATACAAACGGTCGTTTTGGAGGAGTTTGATAGCAAACACCACGACACGAGAATTTAACATATTAGATTTGACAAGTGCTAAACTGCTTGCGGACCATTGTTCGTCGCTCGATTTGTACTTAGTTTATACAAACTACTACAGAGCCCTACGTATAGGTTTTGGCATGTTAGAACGTCATCGCTTGACCTTGCGTTTTGCACTTTTTTGTATGGGGATGTAAAACATTCGCCGCTTGGGGCGCTTTTTAACGTTTCCATACAAAATGAGGTATCGTCAACGTAAGATCATGTTAAGATCTACTTAGAGCACTAATCGTGGACAAAAAGCAACTTACCGGCACAGTGGTCGGCTGTGGTTTCGGTAACGCAGCTGGTGGGGGCGCCTCCTCCACATCTCTTCTGCTCGGCTGACCGCTCGTGTTCTGGACTCTTCTATGATAACACACAATTCTATTAGTTACACGTGTCGTCATGAGTTATAAGCGCTCAGCGAAAGTATATCTGTGCATGTATTTTATTCGTGTCACGTCATACAGACAGACAGAGACATAAAATAAATATGCTCACGCCATCCCAGAAGGGTCCCCGAAGGCGCTTTACGGTGAAGGAAAACATCAAGAGGAATCCTGAGAAGTAATTCAAAGGCATATGTACAGTGCCTGAGACTGCGATAAACACACCATCTGTCACTTTGGCACTTATTCATACGTATGCTCTTGGTTTTAGAGTACATCGACATCTCGCCAGATACGTTTAACGTCGTGTAATAGGGGGCGATAGACTTCGGGCTGCTACTTGAAAATATTAAAACCTAACACTTTACCCGACCCGGGGATCAAACCTAGGACGTCATGTTCCGCAGCAGCGCTTGCAACCACTAGGCCAATGAGGCATCACCTCATCATCTTCGTCACAACACCTCTGGGATACCATGTAGGTATTGGCATAGTTCAAAGTGACATATTCTCACGTGCATAATTTTGAGTGTATACTTCATTCAACATGGTTAAGTGTTTATAGCAATCTAATCGAATAAATTCATGTGAAACATTCGAGTATCTATACAGATAACTATAATTGAAGTGTTTGTTTGTGATTACAAATTAACAACTTTTCACTAAATGCATATGAACGGTACTTGGAGAAAATATTAAATGAATATTTTCTGTCTGTCTGTCCGTCGGTTTGTTCCGGCTAATCTCGGAAAAGACTGGGCCGATTTTAACGGGACTGTTACAAGGAGTAGCTAACAATATTGTGAATAAAAAAAATGCGAAATAGTGTTTGTTACCCATGAAATTAATTTACACTGGAGAAACCGCGGGGCATAGCTAGTCTATTATAATCAATACAAAATATAAAATTTTAGTTTCTGTTTGAAACGTAGAATAACATTTAGTTAAAATTTTTAAACATTCTAAACTGCTGGAC
Organism: Watsonalla cultraria; assembly: GCA_964035505.1. Classification (NCBI taxonomy): domain Eukaryota; kingdom Metazoa; phylum Arthropoda; class Insecta; order Lepidoptera; family Drepanidae; genus Watsonalla; species Watsonalla cultraria. The sequence goes on from OZ037715.1 coordinate 2,898,047, forward strand.
CATTTTTATTATTTGGCACCAACTTCAAAAGTAAGCAAACATTCGACATAATTTCATTTTTGACTTTTTGAAGGCGATCACCTTATAAAAATATTTATATACTAAACTTCCGAAGAGCCGTGGTGGCCTCGGGGTTAGAGCAGTCGCCTGCTACGCAAGCGACGCAAGTTCGAATCCCAGCGGGGCCTATACCAATGAGTTCTTCTAAAAACTTATGTAGAGTGATTTTCACACCACGTGCTTTACGGTGAAGGAAAACATCGTGAGGAAACCTGCATATGTCTGAGAAATAATTAATAAGACGTATGTATAGTGCCTGAGACGGCGATGGACTCACCCTTTGTCACGTTGGCACTTAATCATATTCGGTGAAATGTGGGTGTTGAAAATTACAACACCTCTGCCTACCCCTTCGGGGAATACAGGCGTGAGCATATGTTATATACTAAACATAAATTTTAATTCAATTGATCTAATCTGCTTAGAAGTACTAAATGATAATTATTGTGATATGCATCATGACGTAATTGTTTGAAGTGTTCGTAGGGAAATGTGTTTTCCAAAGTAGAGGTATTTTATCGCCATCATTGAGACTCGAGTGCCTTCATTGCTGTGTGTATTGTCATCATCATCGTGGGTATATCATGTTCAAAATACACATACGACATGCTTTATACATATGCTGTAGGACATATGCAGGTTTCCTCACGATGTTTTCCTTCACCGTGAAGCACGTGGTGTGAAATCACTGCACATAAGTTTTTAGAAAAACTCAGTGGTACAAGCCCTGCTGGGATTAATGTTATTCAATACATTCTCGTCATACTTGTGAACAGGTGCTGCTGGTGGGGGCTGGTCATTTTACGCATTTAGATATAAGTTGAACTACTAGACTTTTCTTTATGTTAATTTTTATCGACATTTGTGCATTGCAACCGTGTCCATGGGCGTACATTTCTCAAGTGTTTTTTTTTTTTTTTTTTAATTGTATAACATTTTTTGAAAAGAGTAATTACTCAGTTTCTTGCCAGGTTCTTCTCAGTAAAAGCAACCTTCCGAACCTGGCGGTAGCATGTATAATCCTGTAAATTGTGTCATTCTGACGATTTCAAAGTGCTTTGCAAAAAGTATAATCGAATAAAGCTATTTTTGACTTTGACTTTGACATAACACGAAAATATATATTACCTTTGACTGGTCTGTACTTGCAGTGGCACAAATGGGTTGATGACTTTGTCCACGTTGTTCTGAGGCTGCGGCTGCGGCGGTGGAGGCACGGCGGTATACGACTGTTTCTGATTCGGAGCCGGTTTTGTATTCTATGGACAATCGTCATTTTATTTTGTTTAAAGAAACGATACAAAGTGTATGGGAATAAAAATGATAATGAAAATGATTTATTCAGTTTAGGCCCTGGTAAGGCACTTATGAACGTCGAGGAATTTACCTCATAATGACATATGTCACCAGTCTGGCTGTCTATTCCATACGTTTTGTATCGCTTGTATTAGCGCAAGTGCGAGAGAATGTTACTTTCTCTAGGCCTACAGGGGTCTTATCATAAGCTTTAATTGCCATCATAGTTCCACTGTGTGACAGTGACAGACTTATACGCGTCATATACATCTGTCACATAATAAGAGTTAAACTATCATGGCAATAAGAGGTCATGGTTGGGCCTCTGGTTTATAAACATTCTCAAAGGATTGAAATAACTCCCGGGTTTTCTTATTCATGATGTTGTTTGATTCATGTGCCTGAATTTACTATCTATTCACTGATTTGTTTTTAGATAGGGTAATATTTTTGACAGTAGTCATTGGCGGGCTTTGTAAAAACTTTATAAAGATAAATAAGAATAAGAATATAATAGAACTGTGAAATAAGATCTAAATAATATCTCCACGGTTTATTAGTTATATTTATAAATATATCACGTAATCGCCCACTAGTCACTCATTATTAGGCTATTAGTAGCATTATGAAAATGAAAATGAAAATGATTTATTCAGTTTAGGCCCCGGTAAGGCACTTATGAACGTCGAGGAATTTACCACCGGTTCGGAAACTAGCCTTCTGAGAAGAACCGGCAAGAAACTCAGCTATAATACGGATATCAAACAAACTGGTATATACATATTATTTATACTTAGTTAGTATTAAGTAAAGTAAAGATATAAAAGTTGTTATAAAAATACCCACCGGAGTTTTCGCCCAACTAGGTCCAAGTGTGACATTGGGGTTGACGCTTGGCAAATGTTTGGGGAAACCTTGGTTCTGGCGGTAATGACCCTGGTTGCGTTGGAAGTGGGGGTTCTGGAACTGCGGGAAGGGGATCTGGGACGGCCCTGGCCCTTGGAATGGTTGGCCAAACGTTGGGTACGGGGGGATTGGGGCTTGACTCTGTGGAAAAATAATTATATTAACTCGACTTGAAATAAATTTGTAGGAAGAAAGTGAACCTTCGTGGGATATGAGGCCGCGAAATCGAAAGACACATGATTGATTTTAATTTGAATAGAATATTTTTGTTAATATCGCAGTTGAGCATGCAATTTTCATCCATCTTTCATATGTACTCTAAGTTTTATTTGAAGTCGAAAATATGCAATGCGATTATGCAACCTCGTCATAAGTTTTAAATGTTTCAACGTTGGCGAATTTCGTTGCGTGCTAGTGTGGTGGAGAAGGGTATCTTTAGAATTTAACCAACAAATTTCAGAAATTCGTCCATTCCAATCCACACATTTCCAGCCAAATTTACACACAACAATATTTGATTCGAAACATGTCAATATCTAAACTGAGGAATATAAAATGTTGTGTGATTACTTTGCTTCTGTGTTTACTAGCTGTGCCCCGCGATTTCACCCGCGTAGACTTCATTTTTATTTAATGGATGGCAATTTATTTGAAAATAAATATTGCCAAGTTACTCCTTGTAACACCAACTATCTGCCAGTGAATGTCCTGTTAAAATCGGTGCAGCCGTTTCAGAGATTACCCGGCAACAGACAGATGGACACAGCAAAATTTAAGGAAATATTTCTTTTTTTTATGTTAGTAACATATATTTACTTTCATATTTGCTTTCATTAATTATAAACACACTTCAATTTTATTATCAGTAGGCATAGATGTATAGATTAAATGCTCCTACGATGACGTGTAATGTCATGAACAAACGCCACAAGGCAATCAAAGTGTATGTATAACTGCAACTTATGTTCCATTTTTATGAGCTTGTTATGATAATGAGTGCAATAAACTCGTCACACAAACTCTATATTATATACTTAATATATACCTGTGCGTATAAATATTTCTTTGCGTGTCATTTAAAAAAGAAGCGTAATATAAAGCGACCGACCAATCTAAAAGCATGTAAAACCTGAAAAATAAATGTTTGCTGTAATTCGAAAAGATGCATCTCGAAGATCTTATCAAAAAGCATCGGTCATGATTGCTGTTTAACTATATACATAAAAGTCTATTTGCAAACGTTCGTTAACCTCTCGTCTGCTTTGTCACGGATGCGTGTCGAGACGAAATATGTTGAAAAATGAATCTTACGTCAATTCTATTAGGTTTTTTATTTAATCAAAATTAAACAATTGAATTTTGTTGAAAAATAAATCTTAAGACTACTCTACTAGGTTTCTATTTACTAAAAACGTAAGCAGGCACGTGTGGCAGCTCGAATCAGACCAGAAGTTAATCCAGATAGTTTTTTTTTATATTCTTATCTTTAACAACTATACAGTGTGTAAGAATGAACAGCATTTTTCAGGAGCGTAACAGTATCCGATACTCGTCGGAAATCATCTCACTGGCTTTATCCCATACATCGTTGGGGTCGGCATTTATTAATGAAGATTAGTAGGTATATTTTTATTAATTACAAAATTATGATTTGCTTGAAAATGTCTGTTAACGCGCAAGCCAACTTCACGTCAATCGAAACGTTCCTAGCTGCTTGCAGCTAACTTCGCGTCCCCCCACTATACTTACCTGTCGTCCTCTCGCTGCGACCGACTACGCATTTAACGTGTACCTATTGTAATATTGTAAAAAACAAGAAAATAAACGATACAAGAGATGAAATAAAGCTGTCATTCAACACCCTGAACTGCCCGCCTTCTCCTCCTCAACATAAGTGGTCCATCGGAGCCAAATTCTGCCAATCAAGCGCAGATCACATACGGAAGAAGCGAACCATACGATAAAGCGACATACGATACGAAACGGAGTAATCAGCGTGGCAAACGGTGTATTTTCGGTAAGACGGCCACTAGTTTCCTTCCCAACTTCTTTGCCTACCTGTGCTAATAGCATTCTATCTGCAAATTCCAGTTGTCAGTGTTTCAACCGGCCGCCATATTGTCGTGGATACTGCGCAAAGTTTACTGCACGTGGCTGTTAATCAACCAAAACTGTAAGTACTCTGTGTTTTCTCATCATCCACCAAAATGAGCACCGAAAGATTGGCAATTCCAGACAAATCTCCCAAAAGTGCAAATTCTAAAAGTGATGACCTCCTACACACTTTCAATAAAAAAAGGGGTGTCATTAGAGGCAGATTAACGGCATTAACAAAATATATTAACAATTTAGATAAAAATGATTTAGCTTCCAACTCAAATAAACGAGGGGAATTAAAATTACGCCTTGAGGGAGCTTCCAAAATGTTCAATGATTTTGATTCAATACAAAGTGAAATCGAAGTGTCAGTAAATGATCATGAGCTTTTTCAACAATTAGAATTACGCGAAGGCTTTGAAAGTGCATATTATATCATTATAGCTAAAGCTAAAAGCTTGCTTTCCTTTAGTGAAACCGCTACAAGCTCACATTTTAGTTCACATGCTGTAAAGCTGCCTACCATAGCTATGCCAACCTTTGATGGATCATATGAGCACTGGCTGGAGTACAGAGATACATTTCTCTCTTTAGTTCATAATAATGCAGATATTTCTTCAATACAGAAATTTCATTATCTAAAGTCTTCTTTAAAAAGCGTCGCAGCATTAGTAATTGATTCCTTAGAGTTTTGTTCAAACAATTATACAGTAGCATGGGATTTAATTTGCAATAGGTACAATAATACTAGGTTGTTAGTACACAACCACGTCAAAGCCCTATTCTCTATTCAAAATCTAGTTAAAGAATCTCCCATTCATATTCGAAAATTAATTGATACGATATTGAAAAACCTACGCGCTTTAAAATTACTTAACGAACCGGTAGACTCGTGGGATACACTCATTATATATATTGTAGTCTGTAAACTAGATAGCAGCACAGAACGCGAGTGGGAACAATATCGCGGTTCCATACATGCCACCGAGTCAGACAAAGACAGTACACCGGTAGTTAAAGTTGACCATTTACTTAAATTTCTTAAAGATAGGGCGGACATGTTAGAAACTTTATTGGTTACACATAGCGCTCACAATAAAGCGAATAAACAATTGCCAATATCTAAGGTTCACTGCCATGTGTCACCAGTTTCACACAATACGAATAACTCACAACAACACTTTAAAAAACCAATACGCGCTTGCATACTATGTAACTATCATCACCCAATCTACACTTGTCAATCATTTATTAACTTCAATTTACAAGACAAACTAAAATTCGTACGCGATAACAACCTGTGTGCTAATTGTTTACGCGCAGGTCATTCAGTGTCTAACTGTAGGTTCGGTTCATGCCGCAAGTGCAATCAAAGGCATCACACAATGATCCACACGGAACAGCTGATCGCCGCCGCGACCACAGCTAGCGATAATAACAAACCGGTTTCTCAATGCGAAAACAACTCTTCCGATGCGACTGTCGCTGCACAATATACGTACGCACATACTTCACACTTAAATACACAATGCGAACAATTATTAACTAGTGTGAATCCTGTGTTGTTGTCAACGGCTCAGGTGGAGATAATAACTAATACCGGTAAATATCATGTTGCACGCGCTCTGCTCGATTGTGGGAGCGAACGATGCTTCATTACAAAGCGATTATGCGATTTACTTAACACTCCTACGATACAGTCCACTACACACATAAAAGGTGTTGGAAATTCAATAACACACAGCTCGCAAAGGTGTGATATTGAAATTAAAGCGATGGCCAGCACTTTCATTACGCGTTTACAATGTTTTGTATTACCTGAGATAACTTCTTGTTTACCACCCGTTTACATACAAAGCGATCTTTTACAATTACCCAACAACATTAAGTTAGCCGATCCACATTTTAACGAAAGTCAAAACATTGATATTTTAATCGGTGCAGACATGTTTTGGAACTTATTGAGTGAAGGACGGATGCGCCTTAAAAATGGACCCTTCCTTCAAAATACAAAGCTAGGGTGGATTATTTCAGGACTCATACATACAAATAAATCAAAAGGCAATAATTTAATTCATTGCAACTTCACACAATCAATTGACACTCAATTGAAAATGTTTTGGGAACTTGAGGAGCTACCAAAAGCTAATATTTTAAGCGAAGATGAGATGGCATGCGAAAAACATTTCATCGAAAATACGATGCGAATGGCTGATGGTAGATTTTGCGTCAAAATACCTCTCAAGCGTTCTCCTGACAGTTTAGGCGATACATATGCGATAGCTGAACAGCAGTTTTTATGTCTTGAAAAACGATTACAGCGTAACACTGTATTTAAGAAAATGTATGCGGATTTTATGAAGGAGTACGATGATTTAGGACATATGACTCGAATAGATACATACGATAAGCCATATTATATCATGCCGCATCACGGCGTTTTTCGTGAACACAGCACCACAACAAAATTAAGGGTTGTGTTCAATGGCAGTCAAAGGTCAAGTTCTAATGTGTCACTTAACGAGTTGCAGTTAATTGGGCCGCCAATCCAAGGGGATTTATTCTCTATACTGCTGAGGTTTAGACAGCATAGGTTTGTGGTGTGCGCTGATATTGAAAAGGCTTACAGACAAGTGCTAATTAATGAGCAGCAGCGCATGCTTCAAATAATATTATGGCGTGAAAACCCTGGGGATCGGCTCGAATGTTACAAGTTGAACACAGTCACCTATGGCACTGCCTCTGCTCCATTTCTTACTGTTAGGTGTTTAAAGCAGTTAGCAGCAGAGTGCACCAACTCGGAAGTGCAACAGATTATAAATGACGATTTTTACGTTGACGACATGATTACGGGCTCAGATTCGATTGAACATCTTTTATCTCTGTGTCACGAAACCAAAAGGGTCCTTGAATCAGGTTGCTTTCCACTTCGTAAGTGGACATTTAATTTTAATCCGAACGAGTGCAATTTAGACAACACTTACATCAATAATAATTATAAGGATCTTTCGTTGGGCGAGAATGCTAACTGCCGTACACTCGGTTTAGGTTGGAACAATTCAACCGACGAACTTCATTATCACACACAATTCAAACCAAATGATAGTACACATATCACAAAGCGTTTCATACTTTCAAGTATATCTCAAATATTCGATCCCCTAGGCTTGCTTAGTCCATTTTTAATGATGGGGAAAATGATGTTACAAAAATTGTGGCTATTAAAACTCGACTGGGACGATCCAGTTTCCAGCGACATAGCTGCTAGTTGGAACCAATTTGAAAAATCACTTCCTATCCTCAATACATTACGTATACCGCGTCATGTCATTGGTTCAAACCCCAGTTATGTCGAAGTACACATTTTCAGCGATGCCTCTCAGCTGGGCTACGGCGCTTGCGCATACATTCGAACTATACACACTGACTATACAGTTAGCATAGCACTTTTATGCTCAAAGGGTAAAGTCGCACCCATTAAACCTGTTAGTATTCCCCGATTAGAATTGTGTGGGGCTTTATTAAGTGCTAACTTGTATAATAAAATTAAACAATCTATGCGCTGTGCTTTTCATCAGGTAATTTTCTGGACAGACTCCACAATTGTTCTCGGGTGGTTGCGCATGACACCAAGTTTATTAAAAACATTCGTTCAAAATCGGACTGTGGAGATACGCGAGTTAACGAAAGAGCATCCTTGGCGCCACGTCAGTGGCAAAGACAACCCAGCTGACCTCGTGTCACGAGGCGTACCACTGGACTCGCTCAGTATGTCTCACCTGTGGTGGCATGGCCCGGAATTTCTCCGTAATCCAACTCTAAACTGCTCAACTCACAATTCAGACATTTCTGTCGCAGAAAGTGATCTCCCTGATATGAAAACTCATAATGCGAACACTACTCATACATACGTCACAAACATCCACAAAAAAGAATTTAAATTTCCCTTCGATAGATTTTCTGATTTTAACAAAATGATTCGTGGCGTTGCCCGTTTGAAGCGCGTTTCTTTCAATAAATGCCATATGAATGCATCACGCACAGGCCCCCTGAGTGTGAATGAGTTGGAAGACTCGCTCACTTTATTGATTCGATTAGCACAACAGGAATCTTTTCGTGACGTTTATGATAATTTAAAAACTAAACAAGCGTTGTTCAATAAACACAAACTGTCTAATTTAAATTTATTTATAGATTCTAATAATATAATTCGAGTAGGGGGTCGACTCAACAATAATTTACAATTCGATTATAATAAAAGGCACCCGATTTTAATTTCATCTAAACATCATTTCACATTTTTAATATTTCGCTATGAACATATTAAACTTTTACACGCTGCGCCACAGTTACTACTTTACACATTGCGAGAAACTTGGTGGCCAATAGGAGGGCGCAACTTGGCTAGGAAAATATTCCATGATTGTGTGCTGTGTACACGATTGCGAGGCAAAACACCACAGCCTATCATGGGTGACATACCTAAAGAACGACTGCATCCAGGCTATCCATTCTTAAACTGTGGTGTTGACTACGCCGGTCCAGTGCTCATATTAAACAGAAAAGGCAGGGGAGCTAAAACTGTAAAGGCATATATTTGTTTATTTGTGTGCTTCGCGACCCGCGCCGTACATATGGAGCTAGTTAGCGACCTCACTACAGATGCTTATTGTTTAGCATTAAAGAGATTTATCTCTAGGCGTTCAAAACCTTCAGTAATATATTCTGATAATGGGAAATGCTTTGTTGGGCTAATGAATGAATTTGCTAAATTTCTAAAAACCTGTTCACAAGAAATATTAGATTACGCTGCCGGTCAGAATATACAATTTAAATTCATCCCCCCTTATGCGCCTCATTTTGGTGGATTATGGGAAGCCGGAGTAAAGAGCTGTAAATACCATCTCCGGCGTGTAGTAGGTAATGCGCATTTAACTTTTGAAGAGTTAAGCACGACATTGGCTCAAATTGAGGCCATAATGAACTCTCGGCCCCTAACTCCTCTTTCCTCTGATCCACACGACTTTTCCCCTCTTTGTCCTGCTCATTTTCTAGTTGGTCGCCCGCTGACTGCACCTGTTTGCGCTGACCTACAAGAAAGGCAGATTTCGAGTCTGACCAGATATCAGCGAGTCGAACAACTACGACAACACTTCTGGAACCGCTGGTCCACGGAGTTCGTGAGTGAGCTACAGACCAGAGCAAAATGGAAGTCAAATGTAACGGATCTGAAACCCAACACATTGGTAGTCATTAAGGACACCAACTCCCCTCCTCTCAGATGGAACCTCGGCAGAATCATCTCCGTCCTACCGGGTCATGATGGCGTTTCCAGAGTTGCCGACATTCGCACTGCTGCAGGAACAATACGGCGGGCATTTTCGAAGATCTGTCCGCTGCCTGTCGAAGTAAGCTGAACCATTGAAAGCTGCTGCTTGCTGCCAGCTTCCAAGGCCGGGGGCATGTTAACGCGCAAGCCAACTTCACGTCAATCGAAACGTTCCTAGCTGCTTGCAGCTAACTTCGCGTCCCCCCACTATACTTACCTGTCGTCCTCTCGCTGCGACCGACTACGCATTTAACGTGTACCTATTGTAATATTGTAAAAAACAAGAAAATAAACGATACAAGAGATGAAATAAAGCTGTCATTCAACACCCTGAACTGCCCGCCTTCTCCTCCTCAACAATGTCCTTTGTTCATCCTAACATAGTGTATGTATTATGCAACCAAGCGTTAAGAAACCAGTGTTACCTTATAATTAGCATTGTTCCATTCGCCAGGATGCGGTGGCTGGGGTCGGACGTGGTTGAACGCGGTCTCCTTGCGCCAGTTTTGTTGTTGTTGTATTCTACATTAAAAAAAACATTCTAGAAACATATGTGACAAAAAGCCTAATAATGTAAAGTCAGCCTTAAAAAGTCTCATTAAGATCGATTATCATTTGCACCACATAGGATGATAAGGTCTATTTTTATTTGCACATTCATTGTGACTGATGAATTTGAGCAATAGCGAAATTTTGCTCTCGTATTTGCTAGCGTTCCCCCGTGTACTTTCACGCCATAGTTTGTACTCTGTCGGAGTAAGCGTGAACACATGGGTGAAAGCTTATATGTGAGTGTATGGAATATTTACTTATGTGGTGATAGTACTCATCCGAAACAATAACTTAAACAAATCCAAAATCGGATTGAGAAACTCCTCTTTTTTTGAAGTCAGTGAAAAACAAAACACTCTTTTAGCGCAAGTTCGTTATTATTTTAAACATAGTTCGGACTACTCATTGGTCCGTTTAGAAATTTTGTTTCTTCTTAACTTGTGATTAAATACTTATTCTTACCCAGTAAATATATTCCAAAACGGATGAACCGGTAAAGGGTTGCTTGTAAAAATAAATAAATGTACAATAGTATTAAGAACGACACAGTACTATAATACAGTGTTTCCCAAAGTGACTATAACGTCCCTTTGAGGGCGCTGGAGGCCTAGAAAGGCGATAAGAGGCGAAGGGTGATTCGTTAATTCTGATACGTAATTTTCAATATTCAAACGTGATTTTATTATTTTTTATTTCTTGCTTCATTCTGACTGTAAGTATTTTAAATACTATGCCAGTCCTTGGGATTTAAACTATATAATTCTACTACGGTAGGAACATGCAGTGACGGTAAGTACAAATTACGTTTTAACCTTGTCATATGATAAACTTACTTAGGCGGTGGTGGATGTTGGTAGTGATTCTCATTTTTCGATCGCCAATTATGGTTATTTTCTTGCACATGCTGAAAAAAAAGCGGTTATTAAATACAAAGAAGCCGTAGATGGCGAGGTCACCTGTTTCACAATCGACTCACGTTCAAGTTTCAGTGGTCTGTACCAATGAGATTTTCTAAAAGCTTAAGTAGAATCTATACAGATAAATAAAATTGAAGTGTCTGTTTGTAATTCCAAAATAACAGCTTTTCGCTAAATGCATATGAAAGTATACACGCTACTGACACGAAAAAAAACAAGTTTTAAATTTTTTCTCTGTCCGACTGTTTGTCTGAAACGGCTGGACCGAACGGGATTTTCACTGGCAGGTAGCTGATGTTTCAAGGAGTAACTTAACCTACTTTTATTTATTAAAAATATTAGGGTTCCACGACAATAGGGATAAAATTAAATCCCCGCGGGTGAAAACCGCGGGGCACAGCTAGTTATCAAATATGAAGAATAATTCAAAAAATGCTTAATATACATATCTGAGACTATTTTCTATGACAAAGTGGACCCACCCTCAGGTACCAGGAACTTTTTGTTAGTAAATAAATATAGCAGTTTTTACCTTATTTTTTCTCGCTCCCTCCGGATCAGTTTCACTAATCTTCAACAAACTCCTCAATAGATGCGTTGCGTTGTCCTGAAGTGTGATATAATATACATTTGATTGAGTTTTATTTGTGATACTAGCATTAAACCGCGGCTTCAATAGGCGGCTAGTCAATGATATTTATTGATACGTTCGTCAGTTAATAAAAGTAAGTTCACGAGTTATGAGCGCTGACCTTGAATGCACTGTAGTCATTTTTAAGCCTGTCTCTGCCTGCATGCATTAGAGGTCGTATTAGGATAGATTAATAAAGTAAGAATTTCTCGAGTAATATATACGAACAACAGAATAACAGAACGACGACACTCTTATTGCAATGATAATTCAGTTGTGCGACCGTGACAGATGTATACATGTCACATACATCTGTCTTATAAATGAGTGAAACTATCATGGCAATAAGAGCTCATAGTAAGGCCCCTGTATTAGGACATACTTGGTCTGGTGCATTGTTGGGCGTGGCCTTCATAACCGGTGGATTGGAGCGGTTGTCACTGACCGAGGACCTGTTCTCACCCGGAGGACTGCGGAAGGAACAAACATTATAAATAACTGAACATTTAAATACGCGTTTACTTGCTGTTGTGTTAGTTTAATATGTTTTTGCTATGTAAGCTTACTTATCTATACATCTATACAGAAAAATAAAATTGAAGTGTCTGTTTGTAATTCCAAAATAATAGCTTTTGCTAAATGCATATGAAAGTATACACGCTACTGACATAGAAAAAGCAATTTTTAATTTTTTCTCTGTCTGTCTGTCTGTTCCGGGTAATCTCTGAAACGGCTGGACCGATTTTAACGGGACTTTCACTAGCAGGTAGCTGATGTATCAAGGAGTAACTTAGGCTTTTATTTATTAAAAATATTAGGGTTCCGCGACAATAATGATGAAACTAAATCTACGCGGATGAAATCGCGTGTAACAGCTAGTTTTTTAATATTGATGGGGGAAGATGTTGTGGATAAATGTAATGTGGGTAGACAAACTAATAAATCAGTTGTTGTCCGACACTATCGTGGTTCATTCACACATTATACTGAGATAGGATAAAAAAAATGGGATGTACGAAATAAAACCACTCTTGAAATTAAGTCAATGCGGGTGAGACGATGGGTCAAATATAAATAAATAAATGTTTACCTATAGCTAGCAAAAGCAGAGTTGTGTCCATCTTCCCTTCGCAGGAGTGTGGGCGGCGGCAGGTCGAGGTCGGGCTTGGACTGGGCGGTGTCACGCAGTTTGCGCCCGAACGATATGTTCAACATGTTGGTGGGCAACATTCTGAAGAAACATGGACACTGTTGAACATAATATAACCAGTGGCGTGCATTGCATATAAGCAGGTAAGCAGAATAACAATTTGTGATCACTGAATACATTCGTGTCGTGTGTGTGTGTTTATGTTCGTATGTGTATCTTTACCAAGACGTATGTACCTACACTACGTCACATAGATATGTACTTAACCTGCCAACCTACCTACTTATTGTTCTACCCCTCTGAAAATCCAATGCACGCCCCTGAACATAACAAAGTACTTTCAAATCGTCAGAGCGACATGATTCTACTACGGCTATTCTATTCGGCTACCGCCGGGTTCGGAAGGTTATTTTACTGAGAGGAATACTCAGTAATTGCTACATACATATGCCTGTATTCTCGAAGGGGTAGGTAGAGTTGTTGTAATAACAACACCCACTTTATATCGAAGATGATTAAGTGCTAACGTGACAAATGGTGAGTCTATTGCCGTCTCAGGCGATACATACATCTTTCAATTACTTCTCAGATATATGCAGGTTATCTCACGATGTTTTCCTTCACCATAAAGCACATGAGATGAAATCACTGCACATAAGAGTTTAGAAAAACTGATTGGTGCAGGACCCGCTGAAATCGAACTTATGTTGCTTGCGTAGCAGGCAACTGCTTTTTTCTTTTTTTAACAATCATTACGTCATTTTTATAGCTTACTTCGGTAAATTTACTAGTGTTATGTAAACCCATATTAGTAAACAAAACAACAAAAAAAAACTAAACAAACAGACAAAATAATTACGTATGGAAAAGGCGACTTCAATTTATAAAATTTAAAGAGATTCATTTTCAGCATAACTAACGTCATCTCGCGTCATTTATACAGATAAAGAAAATAGAAGTGTCTGTTTGTAATTTCAAAATAACACCTTTTCACTAAATGCATATGAAAGTATACACACAACCGACACTAAAAAGCCAAGGCTTTAAATTTTTCTCTGTCTGTCTGTCTGTTTGTTCCGGCTAATCTCCGCAACGGCTGGACAGATTTTAACGGGACTTTCACTGGCAGGTTACTAATGTTACAAGGTATAACTTAGGCTTTTATTTTAAAAAAAACATTAAGGGTTCCGCGGGAATAAAACTAAATCTACGCGAGTGAAACCGCAGGGCACAGCTAGTATATATTATAATGAAACAATAACTTACCTATAAAACCTAGGCTCATCTTCAAAGAGATCTTCAACAACCGCCCCGGGGAAGGGTTCATCAAATAACACTTGGAAAGTAGGCTCCGCGTTCAGTTTGTCAGATAACCGCACAGTGTTGTTGTTTGAAGGTTGGTATATGGCCGTTATAGTGCCTTTAGCACCGAACGGCACCGTTATATTGCGGGCGACGCACACTATTCTGTCGTACATCTTGAAGTTAGCCGTCGGGTCTGGCTGGATATTGCCTTGGTGGAGTTCTGGCTGGAATTTTATTTAATTTGATATGCTGATTTGGATTTTATGCTTTACTAATAAAATTGGCTTTAGAATAAATAATTTCGCATAATGAATTCCCCAGCATAGCTCTTCCTTCGTCAATTGATTTAACAAAACATTATAATTACCTTACACAATAACTTGCAACTTGACCCCTAAATGCAAAGTACAGAAGGTTCCATTTGCCTTATAGCGTGACCTTCGTGTCATTATCCTTCAACTTGTTTTACAAAAGGACACAATAACTTAACAAAATCATTTGCAATTTGAAACCCAAAAATCTTGTAATCAAGGCTCCATTTGCCTTACAGCGAAACCTTCGTTTCGATATCCTTCGACATCTTTTACAAATCACAATTACCTAACACGGTAAATTTTAATTTAGCTCCTAAAAACCTTGTGAATAACTTTCCATTCGCCTTGCCATAAACTTATTTTTTAAGAGGCCTCAATTACCTAGCAAAATAACTTGTTAATTGGCCCTTAAATACCTTGTACAGAAGGTTCCATTTCACTTGCAGCGTGACTTTAGTCTCGTTATCCTTCAACTTCTTAATCTGCGCGTCCAAATCTGCGGCTAATGCTTTCATCTCCTCGGGTTCGAGTGCATCGGAGCCACATTCCCTTCGCACCGCTTTACTATGAGGCTGACTCTTGTGCCATTGTACTATCTCCTGTAGTTTCTTTTGCCTGTAAATATTGCAAACTATTAATATAAATGTACCCCAAATGGCGAGTAATGAAAACGCAGGCCTTGAAGATGATTGGACGAGCTTGAATCTTTCAAGAGCGATTGGTGGCAGATTGCTGAGGATACTATAACTGGCGGAGAGGCCTTCCAGTATCCCAACTGTTTCTATCAAATTTAATTTGCCCAGAATTTTCACATAAAAGGCAGACATTAATAATATTTAATCACACAAGGCCTCAAAATCACAGTCGCTGTTTTTGAATAAAAAAAAACTTTTTTTAAATTAATATAAAATCTATATTCCCAAATTTAACATGTATGTACTTATAGGGTTTTATAAGAAAAAAATACTTACTATACCCTTTTACCGGTTTATCGGTGAATTTGACATTCTGTATACATAATCCACTAGTGTATTTATTTATATAGATATTATAAATCAAGCCATAGACATGTCGGCTCTCACTTCATTCCTAAGTGTTAAAGTCAAAAAAGCCTTATGCAACTAGAAATAAGATACAATATCCAAAACTCACCCTAGCTGATTGGGCCACAAGTCGCTCTCGAAGTAAATATCATTACTATTGGAGTATGCGAGTCGGTCAAACAGCTCTGGGAATTGCTGTACGTATTCCTTCACTAACGCCACGCAACGCTCCGAATACATCCACGTGTTTGAGAACTTACAGCGGCGAGTGTAGCCTGATACTTCTTGGTTCTGGAATAAAATTAAAAGCTGTAATAAATTTTTTACTGCCTGGTTGGTCGAATGATCGCAATGCTATCGCAGAAAGCGAGGTATTATTATTATTATTACTATTTCTTATACGCGAGGTATCTAAATATATATAACTCAAAGGACTGAACGATATAGTGATATATCAACACACAGCCCAAACCACTGGACGGATCGGGCTGAAATTTGGCATGCAGGTAGAAGTTATAACGTAGGCATCCGCTAAGAAAGGATTTTGATTAATTCTACCCCCAAGGGGATAAAATAGGGGATGAAAACTAAATATACGCGGTTGAAACCGCGGGTCACAGTTAGTTAAGAAATAATTCTCGGTAAACTGAGATTGGGTTTTTCTTATAAGTACCCAGTAGCAGCCCAGTCTCGTCAGTGCCCCGACAATGTCTTAACTGGCGAAATGTGGGTGTAATATATGTACACCTCTGCCAGCCCCTTCGGCGAACACAAGTGTGAACATGTATATGTGTAAGTCTGTCACGTCTGTCAGTCAAATTATAATAACTTGGTTGTGTGACAGACTAAGGCACATATGATATAGTAAGGGAATAATATGGTAGAGAAGGTGTTGTACCTTCTTGTTAAACTTGAGATTGAGTCCCACGTTGGATTTGTTCTGTGTCTCAGTGGGCAAGTCGTTCCTCTCGCCAGACACCACCAGCACTGTGCCCGTTATACGAGACAACATCTGGTTTGATATACCTGCAAATATACATACATGGCTGTTTGTTTGTCCTCTATTAAGGCTCAAGTTTTCAAGTGATTTGGGTACAGATAGGTTCTAGCTTCTTTCGACTATTTATGCCTTTTTTTCGAGTTTTTGAAATAGGCAAAGTCACAACTATCGGCGGTGACGTAAATAAATGAAAAAAAACCCAGTATCTGCAGGTTTTTTTTTGTTATATTATAGAGCATTCATAAAACAATTTTGTAAATGTGTTGCTAAGCGCAAATCTCGAGAGCAGCTGTACCGATTTCGCTAATATTTTTTTTAGATTATTCCTTAAAGTACGAGGATGTTTCTTACAGAGATATATATATATTTTTTAATTAAAAATAAAATTTTAAAATGTATTGAAATGTAATAAAACTTTAAGAATCGGTGCGTAAGAGGCGGTACGAAATTCGCCGGGTCAGCTAGGTAATAAATATATATAAATACAGATTTTTTTAAATATAGATGAGGGTAGTTACCAATAGAAGCAGCAGCGTGATGGGCAGTTTTATAAGGTGAGGCCATCGCGTGCTTGGACACCACTGGCTCGGGGCCACTGCGCACTGACACTTTGATACGACCACTGCGGATACCTTCCGAATCTACCACCTACACAGACACATCACTATTGACAAACTTCAAACCTTATTACAAAACATAGACTCTCATAGTCCTTGGGTTAAAATTAGCTGCATAGCTTTCTAAGATACGGGTTTAAATAGGGATGGACATAGTTTTAGACCGAGTTTAATCTAGTCAGTAATAGTAGGAGCCGTGGTGATCGTGGGGTTTGAGAAGTCGCCTGCGCAGCGACAAAAGTTCAGTAAAAGTGCAATGATCTCACACCATGTGCTTTACGGTGAACGAAAACATCGTGAGGAAACCTGCATATATCTGAGAAGTAATTCTAAGACGTATAGTGCCTGATACGACGATGGACTCACCCTCTGTCATCCGGATTTTGTTATTACAACACCTCTCACCGCCTACTCCTTCGAATAATACATATTCGGGAGTAGATCATAAAAAATATTAAACATCTTAATTTTTTTATGATCTCAAGAAATAAATCTGTAATGATAAGACAACAAAAACTCTCCTTTACAAAACTCTGAATGCAACATAAAACCACAATAAAAACCACTTACAGTAGCTAAACACCCGTAGTACTGTCCGAGAGTGAGTAAAAACACGCTCTCCCCCGCAGGATAAGCTTCTTGTGGGGTACTGAACTTTCCACTTTCTTGTATGACGTGAGCTTTAGCATCTTTTACTATGGCCTGAGATGCGTAACCGCACGATATACTGCACCATTCTGGCTCCAATACCATTTGACAGTTGTCTTGGATTATATACTTATAGCCTGGAAAATAAGGTATGTTTTACTTTGTCTGTCGTTGGTACAAAGTTGAACACTAAAAACGGTGTGTGAAATATTAATTTTATTCACCAATTTTCAACTTGTTTTTTAGCCTATGCACAAACATGATTATATCATTTTCTGAATTTTAAGTTAAGCATCAAATGAATTCCAAATTCCTCTGGTAATTTATAAGGTCTTAATCTAAAGTCCTTATAGATGGATTCTTCAAAACAATAAAAAAAAACAGACCTTTCAAGTTGACAGCATGGATGATTGTCTTCACATCACCTAACATGATACCGAGGCGGTTCATATTACTGCAAAGAAAAAATAATACAAATTAACACAGACAAATAATTAAATTAAGCCCGCATCAGACAGTGCTATAATATATATTAACTAGCTGTGCCCCGCGGCTTCACCCGCGTAGAGTCAGTGTACGAGAGTCAGTGTACAACGAAGATAGCGACTAGAAGGGCAAGACCAAAACTAAATAAATAATACACATCTATACAGATAAATAAAATTGAAGTGTCTATTTGTAATTTCAAAATTACACCTTTTGTTTGTTCCGGGTACTATCTGAAACGGCTGGACAGATTTTAACGGGACTTTCTCTGTCAGACAGCTGATGTTTCAAGGAGTAACTTAGGCTAGAAAATATAGTAGGGTTACGTGAAATCAACGCGGGTGAAACCGCATAGCTAGTGTGAACCCTAAAAATAATTAAATAGTAAAATGTACTGACTGTTCAATAATAGTGGACCTCTCAGAGATCCATTGTTTGTGTAGATTGCCCTCGTTCGCCTCCTTGGTGTAGTTGGGAGCACCGTTCACATTGTTATTCTGCTTGTCAATGTGATGCAGCCGCATCTTCTCGTTCGATACTGATATTACCCTGAAACCAATCATTAACCCCCTTAATACAATACATGGTTTAAATTAGACCAAACACGGACTAAAACTTTGTTTATAGATATTGAAATAAAAATTCAAAAAATGTATTTGATTAGTCTATCAACAAAGTACTTTTAAATCGTCAGAACGACATGATTGTACAAGATTATACATGCTACCGCCGATCTCAGAAGATTGTTTTTACTGAGAAGAGCCCGGCAAGGAACTCAGTACGTCATCACCGTCTCAGGCACTATACACACGTCTTTGGAATTACTTCTCAGACGTATGCAGGTTTCGTTACGATGTTTTCCATCACCGTAAAGCACGTGGTGCGCAGTCACTGAACATACGTTTTAGTATGCTCCAACCCCACGGCTCTATACAGGGTGTCGGAGAAAAAGGAACAGTTGTCTTCTAGAAGTTGTAGGGTTTTATGAATATATCACTTATATATTGAAATCGTAAAATATCTAGCTCCGTAAACGATAACGTAGTTATAAGCTTTGGCCGAAGAGCTCTCGGCCTTAAGCGATTGAATGAACGCGCGGCCGCGTTTACCTACATTCAGTACGCGGTCATTCAACTTTTTTAATTAAGAGGAAGGTTAATGGTTTCGAAAAATGGTTTCATGGGATTATTTAAGGATTTATTAGTGGGAGAAAAACTACGTTACAGACTATTTTTATGCGAAAATAAGGTATTGATATGGTCAACTTTGCATTAATAATTTTATGTTTTAAATTGCTTCCTAAAATTATCAACCTATTATCACATATTTTAAGAACTGTCCCGGTTTCCCCGACACCCTGTATATTCTCTTATATTTTACTGATGTGGACACATTATTGGTTTAGATTCGGCTAGGACAGAATATATGAACTTATACATACTTGGCCCTAGTCAAATGTGGCCACCCGACCCATATGACCTTCCCGAGCATATCCTGAGCGGTGTCCTCCAGCGGACAGTGTTTCCCTTCAAGGATCAGCTCCACTATCATGTTCTCGTTGCGGGAAGGCTGGTCGAACACTCTCACTTTACTCTTCTTTAGACATGTCTGGGGAACATATTAATAATGTTATGGTAGGTACAGGGCCTGCCTGTAGACAAAGTAACATTATCCTCGAACTTCGCTTATAGAAACGATACAAAATATATGGGAATAACATATGTCACGTGACTGATGTATGTCATATCCATGCATTTTGTATCGCTTCTAGTAGCGCAAGCGCGAGGATAATGTTACTTAGCCTAGGTCTACGGGTGATCAGACACATCGGGTTAAATCAAATGCTGACGTAAAAAATGTATGGGATAAGTCCAGGGATAGTCAAAACCCACCTTATACTTCAAATGCCTCATGGTGGGGAACCCTGGGAAGAGTAGATCCCTACTGGCATTGGGGAGCATGCCCCGTTTGAGTTCTCCTTCGGCCAGCACCAGCTCTAGTCTGAACACTGTTTGTTCTATAGCGTGGCAGTCCGCTATGGGGGGGAAGTAATCTGGCGCCGGCGTAGGACCTGGGAGAAATTACATTTTAGTCTATACAGATAAATAAAATGTAAGTGTCTGTTTGTTATTGCAAATTAATCTATTTACTAAATGCACATGGAAGTATATACGGTACTACCATAAAAATACCTATTTAATTACATCCTGTCTATCCATCTGTTTGTTCCGACAAAGTTCTGAAACGGTTGATGTTACAAGACTATAACTTTGGCTACCTTTTTTTTTAAGTTAGGGTTCCGCAAAATAAAGCCCACCACTGAAAATAAATGTGTGAAAAAAATCAACATTTTCCATTATTCTTAAACATGAAAGTTTATGAATATATATATCAGTGTTAAAAGTTACTCTTTCACGCAAAAACTACTGAATGGATTCTAATGAAACCTTACAATAATCATTATACCAGATATAGCAGAATAACACATACATAGGCTATTATTTATAAAGATATTGTATGAATTGCACCAGCTACTCTTCTATCTTATGTATATATAAAAATAGATTGCTGTTCGTTTGTCTTAAAACTTGAGAATGGCAGGACCGATTTAGGTAACATTAATCTTGATATATTTGTGAAAGTTCAGGGAAGGTTTAAATAATGAAAAATAAATTATAATTAAAGAAAAAACGGTGATACGATGTTCACCGGGTATAAACTAAAGATTCTTACCCAAACTCTTAGCCGTCCAATTGTACACTAGCATGGGTCCGTGAGTATTTCGTTTGCGTTCCTCCTCTGTTAGCCTCTCGTAGCACGGCTTCATTGCTGATAGCAAGTTCGTCTAGAAAAATACATTTAACCAAATATTGTATTATTAAGAACAAGAAAAAAATCAACCGCTTTCATTCCCTAGAAAGAGAAAATAAAAGAACTTTTGATCTAGGAGCTTGATACCGTCATTTGATATTATTTTATATGACACCAACATCAAAATTGAGTAATTAATCTATACAGATAAATAAAATTGTCTAAAAGTGTCTGTTTGTAACTCCAAAATAACAGTTTTTCACTAAATGCATATGAAAGTATACACGCTACTGAGGCTAAAAAACCAAATTGTAAAAATTTTCGCTGTCTGTCTGTCTGTTTGTTCCGGGTAATCTCTGAAACGGCTGGACGGATTTTAACGGGACTTTCACTGGTAGGTAGCTGATGTTTCAAGGAGTAACTTAGGCTACTTTTATTTATCAAAAATATTAGGGTTCCGCGACATGAAGCATGAAACTAAACCTACGCGGGTGAAACCGCGGGGCACAGCTAGTTTCACATTATTTTCTTTTCCTTTTTTGTGAATGAAGACAGTTGCTGTTCATGTATAATAATAATATTAAAAAAAGTTGTTTGTTGCAATTTAACTAAAAAAACTACCCGATTGATTTTAAAGGTACATCTTCAGTGAGTAACGTAAGCTATTTTATTCGATTGTATTATATCGAGATTAATTAGGGACACGGGCAAACCGCGTACACACAGTTAAGTACCTCATCAATAAAAGGTATGAGCACGACAGCCTCCCAGTCATTCTTCTTGCCATTCAAGTCGGTCTCGAAGTTTATAGGGTAGTAGTTCACTATGGGGGACTCTTCTTCGGTCATCAACTCGTGGAACGGCTCGGGCAGCAGGTGTTTGCTGGCCGATGGTAACACTGCTAGCAGCTATGGAAAAAAAACAGAAAATTCTAAAAGTACGCCTTTTAGTTGGGTTGCTTCGTAATTACGGCGTTATTAACATCTAACGAATGCAAATATTATACATAAAAATTATTATGTAATACTATCCATGATTCAAAAACACTAATGTTGCATATTTCATCTAAACTAATATTTAATTGCAAAATATATTTCTGGTACCTTTCCAAGGCTAAGCCGTTGAATCGATTTGTTTCAAATGTAGAATAGATTTAGTTAATTAAAAAATAATTATGCGTAAATAATTAAAATGAAAAAGCTTTCACGTCATCTCTACTTTCTCCGAAAACGTAGGTTTTATCATCAAATATTTTTTGCGGACCACATTTGGAAGTAATTATAGAACAAATAAGGATCATGTTAGGAACTTTCCGCCGAAACTTCGTATGTTGTAATAAGAGTACCGGAATGGTACCGGAAGGAGCAAAAAATACAAAAAGCTAGTATTATGTAATGTATATTCTATCTTAAACCGTATGAAACAAATAGCAACTAAGACATACCTGTTCAAAAGGTTTAAACGGTTCTCCAAGTTCAAATTCAATCTTCAAATCCTTGAATCCTTTGATGTCTGATATATACGGAGCGTAGTGGTGAGGGTAATACCAACACCAGGACGGACATCCTTTGTAATAGTAAAATAAGTTCCATTGGATGGCGCGCACATAGCCCTCCGCTTGGTCTGCTAACACTTCACTAGAATATTTTATTGTGTTATTATGGGGTCAGACATTGGTAAGGGGTGGAACATGCAACCTTTGTAAGGTATCGGACATGCAAGGCGGGAAACGGCCAGGTGAGATGACGATCTGCGAAAGACTGCAGGCAGATGCTGGATGCGGCAAGCTGAAGACAGGGCGCTATGGCACTCATTAGGGGAGGCCTATGTCCAGCAGTGGACCAAGATAGGCTGATGATGATGATAGGACATGCTAGGTTTGTAAGGGGTTGAATATGCAAGGTTTGTAAGGAGTCAAATATGAATAATTTGTAAGATGGGGCGGACATGTAAGCTTTTAAGGGGTCAAACAAGTAAATTAAACTTTTAAGGGATCAAACATGTAAAGTAAGCTTTGTGGGGATCAAACATGCAAACTATGAAAGGGGATCAAACAGGCAGTATTTTAAGCACATGCAAATTTTGTAAGGGTTCAAAAATGCAAGTTTTATAATGGGTCGAACATGCCAGTTTTGTAAGTATTGAAACATGCACTTTTTATATGCAAACTTTGTGAGGGGTCAAACATATAAGTTTTGTGAGGGGTCAAACATGTAAGTTTTGTAAGGGGTCAAACATGCAAACTTTGTAAGGGGTCAAACATTAAATATCTATAAGGGGGTAAACATGCAAGCTTTATATCAGGACAATAAGTATATTAGTACGGCCATAAAATTAATATTACAACTTACGCTGTAACTTTCGAATAATCCAACTTATTCATATAATAATCCTTTTTGTGCAGTATGAATTCCATTTCCATGGTGGCTTCCTCTGTAAGATAAGCGTACATTAAATACGGAATCAAACAGTTATATGCCTTAAGGAGATGTAATAAATATCATATTCCATTACCATCACTAGTTTCTTCATATTCGTCATCATCATCCATTTCTTCTAGAAACTGTAAACCAATCAAATGTTAAGGTGGACAAATGGAAATGGGTCTTTGCCCAGCAGAAGGACATTGGATCATAATAATAATAATTAAAAAATATAGATAAATAAAAATGAAGTGTCTGTTTGTAATTCCAAATGAACAGGTTCTTCACATAAAAAAAAACAATTTTAATATTTTTCTCTATATGCTAATGTCTGAAACGGCTGGACAGATTTTAACGGGACTTTCACTGACAGATAGTCGATGTTAAAATGAGTAGTTTAGGCTACAGAAAAAATATATATCGCAATTTTTTATTGTTGGAATTCTCTGCACTTAGTCCTTGGTTCAGAACTCGTAATTTTTAAGGACTATTAAACCACTGACCATGTCCTCTGTGGCGTTGATGAGAGCCTGCAGCTCGGCGTCTGGCTGAGATTTTATAGCATTCACGTCCACGTTGAACGTCTCGTCATTATTCGGCTTGTACTGGAACAACATTATTTTAAATTAATACATACATATGCCTGTATTCCCCGAAGGGGTATGCAGAGGTGTTGTAATTTTCAACACCCACATTTCTCCGAATATGATTAAGTGCCAACGTGACAGAGGGTGAGTCCATCGCCGTCTCAGGCACTATACATTCGTCTTTGAATTATTTCTCAGACATATGCAGGTTTCCTCACGATGTTTTCCTTCCCCGTAAAGCACGTGGTGTGAAATCACTGTGTATTTTTTTCATACATAACTTCAAATAATATTCTGATTGATCAGCAGTCAAAGTGTGACAACATTTTCTAAAAAGTACAATTATTCTACGTCTATCATTCTCATAATATAAAAATGAATCGCTGAATGTGTTGCTAAGCGCAAATCTCAAGAGCAGCTGAACCGATTTTGCTAATTCTTTTTTTAGAATATTCTTTGAGGTACGAGGATAGTTCGTACGGAGAGAAAAAAATAAAAAATCGACGCATGAGGTAGGATCACGAGTAGCTCAGTTGGAAGAGCAACTGCACGGATTGCAGAGGTCGTGGGTTCGAGTCCCGCCTGGTGTTTTTTTTTTAACATTTTAAGAAAAAAATAAAATTTTAAGTATCGACTATTAGGCGGTACGAAGTTCGCCAAGTCAGCTAGTCATTTGCCACCTTTGGTTAAAAGTATAAAGCTGAAAAAGTTATATGTAGATCTCACCTCTTTCCTTTCCAAAGCGTTAGGCCGCCTGCCGGTCTTAGCGACAAAATATTTCAAGTCCGCATACGTATCTTGGAATTTTTCCTTATCTATTTTGGCTAGTTCCTGCATGAATATCTCGAAACGTGCCAAATTGAGATCGCCGGCTTCGTTGATATAACCTTGAAACATAACATTACAATGTATTGTATGAACAGATTGATTAATGCATATTATGTATCTATACAGATAAATAAAATGTCTGATAGTTATTCCAAATTAACAGCTTTTAATTAAACGCACATGGAAGCATATACGGCTCTTATAAAAAAAATTACTTTTTTTTTCTCTGTCTGTCTGTTTGTTTTAGAATTTTTTTCACAAAGCATCAAATAAAAGCTTAGTTCTAAATGTTGGTTCTGATGCTATCTGTATAACACACAAACAAATAAATAAACAAACTGAAAGAAAGAAGAAAGATAGATTATTTTTCCCACACGATTGATTTGATCGGACTCACGCGCATTCTTCTTTAACCAAAAATATGATTACATACTAAAAGGTTCTACCAGGTTATAAAGATAGCAATATTAACATTAATTTAAGATTAAGTATTTGAGACAGTAATAGACCACCATATTCTCAAATTTGCTCTTTTACTAAACTCACCATCTAATGTAGGCAGTACTGTCATATAAGTCTTGTATAGTAATGGCAGAGCATCATTACTGATATGCATATTGGGCAAGTTGGGTATAAAGTCGTTGCCCACCAAGAACCCCATCAGGACCCAATCGTCGACTATCTTCTCAATGTCGTATGGGAAAGGGAGTTTATCCTTCAGCAGTATAAACTCTTGCTCCAAATACTCCCGAAGGAGAGAGAGATGGAGTAGGAAGAAGTTTGTCTCTTCTGGGCTGGTAGCTCGTTGGGTCGTCTTGCCAAACTTTACCTGTTGGTTAAATATTAGATTTAGTATATTATGTAGTGGCCGAAGTGCTTGATAGCACTGGCCAAACTCTTACACTTATTACAAAACTAGCTGTGCCACGCAGTTTCACCCGCGTAGGCTTTATTGTATGTCCTTCTTCTGGTTCTATACGACCTCCTCACCAATTTTCATTCAAATCAGTTCTGCCTTTCTTGAGATATAAGTAGTGTAACTAACACGACTTTTTTATATATATAGAGATATAGACGAAGATAGTTCTTGTTTTATAATTAGTTTCCATCTCTTTCTGTGATATGAATTTAAATAGGAATAGACATAAATTATGTCCTAAAATTAGTCTAGTATTTGTATAAACCATGTGTTGTTTAGGGGGTTAAGGCTATTACCAATTTTTTTTTTGGTTCTGACTGTCTGTGCATTTGCTCCGAAAGAACTGGACCAATTTAACGGGACTTTCATTGGCAGGTAGCTAATATTACAAGTATAACATAGGCTACTTATATTAAAAAAAAAAACGCTGTCTGCGTGCCACCCGTGAAATGAAGTCTACGTGGGTAAAGCATATAGCATCATCATCATGAATTTAAGAGTAATGAGACTCTTGTCGGTGTAACCAATGCAACTCTTTCCACTTGTCTCTGTCCAGTGCCATCTCTTTGACCTCCTTATACGACATGACAGACACCTTTTCTTTAACTTGTCCCATGTATGTTAATCTTGGTCTTCCTCTTCCTCTCCTCCCTTCTACTTTTCCTTCTATTATGTTTTTAAAGAAGCTGTCATGCCGCATGAGATGGCCAATCATCTTTCCCCTTCGATTTTGGATTGTTCTCCATAGTACTCTATGTTCCTTCACAA
Source organism: Watsonalla cultraria (assembly GCA_964035505.1). NCBI lineage: Eukaryota > Metazoa > Arthropoda > Insecta > Lepidoptera > Drepanidae > Watsonalla > Watsonalla cultraria. The sequence continues at coordinate 2,924,734 of OZ037715.1, forward strand.
TATAGCATAGCTAGTCCAAAATATAAGTGGTGAATTAGACATTCATAAGTGCCTTACCAGAGTGCCTAGTGCGAGTTTTTCACTGCCGCCGTCACAACTCACCGCGTCAAAGTTAACGCAGTTTTGTATGGGATCGGAGCAGCGCCTCTGTCGGTCAAGATGACACTGAGCCCATACAAATCTGTGTTTACGTCAACGCAGTGACTTGAGACGGCGATTTTAAGAAAACTCGCACTAGGCACTCAGACCCTAAACTGAATAAATCATTTTCACTGAACAGACACCCAAAAAGACCCACCTCTTCTCTAAGCAGTGCAAAGTGTGGCTCATGTGTGCACATCCCCAACATGATGAGATCAGCGTCAAGCCCGTACAGGCAGTGCCGGGTGTTGGGGTCGTAGTCTGGCTGGGAACGAGCCCATCTTATGTAGTCCATTATCTTATGCTCACCTTCACCTGGAGTCTGGGGACAGAGATTTAAGTCTTATTAGTTAGAGTATTAGGTTGTTTTTTGATTACGTGATTAGAAGTATCTTGAAGGTCAAAATTCAAAGTACAATAAATCATTTTTTTTTAGACTTTTTACAAAGTACTTTCGAATCGTCCGGAAGATTGCTTTTACTGATAAGAACCCGGCAAAAAGCTTAACAATTACTCTTTTCACTAGGTCTAAATTCAACCGTATTATGCAAGTAATAAAAAATTATGAAAAGCTATGCAAAGGATTGAATATTGTCTAGGAGCAACGAAGCGATGAAATCTTATAGTTATATTGGTTTGACTCACTCTAAGGGACACATGAAAGGCGAATTTGCATCATCTTGACAATGTATTTACAATTATTTCAATAAGTGTAATGAATTCAAGTAGGCCGTTAATCATTATTATGAAAAAAAATATGTTAAAGTAGCTACCAGTAAATAATACAATATTAATTTATGCGAGCTACACAAAATGGGACTGCTTTGGCTAAGCATTTTTCATGAGTGTCAATTTTAGGTCAGTAATGTCCTAAAAATGATTCCTATTTAATATGGTCATTACTCACCTCATGCCCCGAGAGAATAACTTTAACTTTGGCCCATAGAGGATCGGTGGACATTTTCTCCTTGACAAAAAACCTTAACTGCTCATGCAGTCTAGCCATGAACACTGTTCCCGGTGTGATACAGTTACTGTCAAACCGCTCTTCCGATGGGAGTGTTTCACCTAAAATATATTTTATTTTCAAGCACAAGATAATAATGATAACACAAAATAAATTGTGCTACATAGGTTTCTCAAACTTGGGTCTAGAAGTATACAATTAAAGCATAATATAATATTTCAAAATAGATGATTATTTTTCAACTTTTAGTGATGTAATATCTCAGGGGTCCAATGTTGATAAAGTTTGGGAAACACTGTATTAGTTTGTTATTTTTTTATTACCCTTTGACTTTGCTTCCTCTTCTAATCTCTCTGCTTCCCTTGCAGATCTGAATCTGTAAATAAATTTAATATTTAATTATACATTAAATTTTATGATGTAGACCAAAAGTATAAGGAATTATTTGACTTATCTTTTTCAAAACCACAAATATTATTTTTGTAATATTTTTTGGTTTACTTCATATCAACATGTTCATGGGTTTTTATACTTAAGCCAAGCAATAATTTAACCACATTTTTATAAATATATTGTCAGGAGAATCTTTTTACCTAGTATTATCTAAGTGTTATCTAAAGCTGGTCCCCTGAATGGTTAGATGAATTGGGATCAGAATGTATGTTCTTTTTGCTTTGTATTTGATTTACACAATACAGCAACATTTGTATGGAGACCAGTATTGAATGTCAATATCCTTCACACTATACAGATAAATAAAATCGAAGTGTCTGTTTGTAATTCCAAAATTACAGCTGTTCATTAAATGCATATGAAACTATACATGCTACTAACACTAAAACAACAAGGTTTAAAAAAATTCTCTGCCTGTCTGTTTGTTCCAGGTAATCTCTGAAACGGCTGTTACAGATTCTAACAGGACTTTCACTGGTAGGTAGCTGATGTTTCAAGGAGTAACTTAGGCTACTTTTATTTATTAAAAATATTAGGGTTCTGCGACAATAAGGATGAAACTAAATCTACTTGTAAAACCGCAGGGCACAGCTAGTTATTCATAAGTACCTCCTTCCTCTCTGCTGGTTCATCTTAGCCCTTGGTGCCACTCCATCAATAGCCATGAAGAACAATTTCTTCGGCTTGATAATTTGGAAAAGGATGCTCAAGTAATGGAAAATATCTTGGAATATCTTCTCTTCTGTTATCCTGAAGTGCGGGTTGGAATCATCCGGGTGAGAGCAGTTGTGGATTATACCGTTCATGTCCAAGTACATGTTGTCGAAGTCTGGGATCTAGAAATTTAATAACATGCCACATTTCATATTTGGTAGTAACTGAGTGTGGACCATGAATTGTGCAGCAGTCATTTTATGAATCAGGTACATAGAGCATAAGGGCAAGGGCGGCACAAAAGATCCCAAGGGTCAATGTACTTCTGGGCAACCGGACCCAATATTACCACAACTAAGATAAGATGAGTCTGTCTCTGTCTTTAAGTATGGCGAATCAAAACATGTGCAGAATCCCTACTATTTTCGCATGCGTGCTAATAATTTGTGACGGCCCTGTACAATGTCATGTTTATTTTCCCTCAAGTCTTATTGTTTTGCTTACTGGTGATTTGGAATGGTGTGATTTGTTTCTAAGGTAACAAGAGGCTTACAAAATAGCCCTTTAGCTCTGTATCATTCAAACTACAAACTGGAATAAATTTGATTAGTTGTTTGGTGAATATGTTCTCTTTGACTGTATTCTATTAGACTGCATGAGATTCAAAGTGAATCCAAATAAATATTATAAAAATACAGTTAATTATTTGTTGTGTTAGAAAAACCGTTATCTAATGTCGTGATAAAAACCTATGTAAACACTAGCCAAAACATACAAATTTAAGGTTAGCTTTCTAAAAAATATATGACGATGTTACCTGATACTGCTTCACAAGTTCATTGAGACATGGGTATCTCTCGCTGGTGTACCTAAAGAACTTTGGTACACCCATCCTGAATGTCTACTCTGCAAAATTATTTGCGTTCCTGCAAAGCTGTTGCCACTAAACCCCAAACGCAATAACCTATTTCGCTATTCAGCACATCTGTTCAAGCAGTGTTGAGGTTTCAAGTGTGTTGTGAATAATTTTGAGCGCCAATCAACTGTATTTTGTGGATTTGGAAAATGATTAAAGAAAATATTTCCCAGTAACCTACATGACGGAACAACGAATTTTATTTTAGTGTTACGTAGTGTAGGCAGTTCATTTTATTTGATCGATGTTACTGTTTAGTCATCGAATGAGGCGAGCGAGTCGTGTCTTTATTTTATTATTCGTACTCAATCCAGCTAACTTAAAATTTAATATGAAACCAGAATTAATAACATGGTCAAATTATACAAATAATTATTTAGGAGTGGTAGGTACGTGAGTTAACTTATAAATAGGCTGGTTGGATGAAAAAAACACCCAAAAATGTGAGCATTACTATAGTCACGGAATATGTTGCATTATAGAAACTACGTTTGGTTAGAATGTGATGGACCGTGACACACGTTTTATATGTCTTCACATCACATATATCGCAATTCAAATTTCTTATTTAAAACATAATTGAACAATAACCTTAAGATTATAGATAAATCGAATCGCTGGCTTCCCTATCGATGAATTGATACAAATAAAATAAGCATAGACAACTAGAAAAAAGTACGTCGTGAGTGAACTGTCTATGCATGTTGTGTCTTGTTTTTGTGTGACATAACATGATCTTGACGTCTGTCTGTTTGACTGACTCGTGTTGTGTTCGTTCACTTCGTTAGTTTTCGAGTGGCTGACAAATAAATTAAATAAATAAAGCTTTCATAATACTTAGTCTAAAAAAGAATTGTGATTAAAATTGATTGACTTTTATCAGTTTATGCTTAGTACTAGTAAAACTTACTGAACAATCAACTTAAGATTCTAACCTTGCTTTATGATCAACCAACCATGGAAAATGATGACCTGGGAAACGAATTGGTGCGTCTGGATGGTAGATTCCTGGTCGACGAAGAGACCTATGTCGTGAACGCTGATGATGTTTTAGGTAATAATAAAAAAACCGTTTTCTTGGAATGCAATTAAACTCTCCTTCATTATTTGTATTTACCAATTGGGTATTTATAATGGTTATGACTCAGTCCAAGGATTATATTTAAAGGACTGTATGGAGCTCAAGCGTTTCACATAGTGAAACCCGTAATGATATCATAGCGACTTAGTTGTTGACAGTTTTTGGATTCATTATATCGAGTAAAAGTAGCTGAGACAATGTTGTGAAAACATCCTATTGGGTTGAAGTCCTATCAAACAACGATTTCGGGTCATGTGGATATCACATTAGGAGAGGATTGTGGTTGAATGACTTTAATCGTTGCAACTATATTTCATATTAATATTCATATATTTATTGCATAAGTTAGTTGCATAATATGACATACAATTTAAACTTAGTTTCGATTCGGGCACAGTAATTATGGGGGTAGTTGTCAGTGTGAGAATGACTCCTTACTAAATATTCCTTATTCTTTACTCTGAGTGTTATCAGTAGGTAGTAGTATGATACCTGGTAGCCTTCTAGCACAGATAATGTAGATAAAAAAAAAATTGTTTCTTTCTAGTTCCCTGCATATGATTCTCATACTTTCTCATAAATAAAGGACTAAGACCAAGACAAAAAATTGTTAATGTGCAACTGAAATATTAATGACAGGATCATTATATGGGGATCAGTATTAAAACATGCATATTATTATAGATTGTAAATCTATGCATATAATGTTGTCTCGTTTCTGCAATTATTCAATGTGTGAGAAAGTTTTAATTTGATCTAGAAAACAGTTAAATAAATTCCAAATTGTCTTCTTGTTCGTGTCAATAACATTCCATAATATTTTTTTCCTATTTTACCTAAATATTTACACAAGATTTATGTTTTGCAGAAGATGAAAATAACTCAGACTCTGGAAGCAAACATGCACCATTAAGAGAACAAGACAGATTCCTACCTATTGCTAATATAGCTAAAATAATGAAGAGAGCTATACCTGAGAATGGAAAGGTAATATTCTGTTTATATGTGTTACGGATATTACTTATGGCAAATTCATTAACAGAAGTGATGTTGTTGCAAATATTGTTTTATTATCATGTATTGGAACTTCAGTGGACTTGTATGACTATGTTTTGAATATAAATAAATCATAAAGGAAGGCAATGCTTAGCATGTCATAAAGGAAGGTAACTCCACCGCTGTTGGAAGTCAAACAAAATTTTAACCAATGCCTAAATGTGCCATATTGTGCTTTTAAAATCCCACAAGAAAAGTTGACTGTGATCATCTATTTCAAGCCGTATTTTCTGTGTAAATGATCGTAAATAAACATCTTTCAGATAGCAAAAGACGCAAGGGAATGCGTCCAGGAATGTATATCGGAGTTTATATCATTTGTGACGAGCGAGGCAAGTGATCGTTGTCAGATTGAAAAAAGGAAAACAATCAACGGAGAAGATGTACTGTTCGCTTTAAATACTCTTGGATTTGACAATTATGTTGAACCCTTGAAGTTGTATCTCAAAAAGTATAGGGAGATTGTCATGTCATCTGTCAGTCAGGTTCGTTGCATTGTATTTTTTTATTATTAGATATTCTGGTGGCCATATAGTTTACACAGTGACTTGCCTGTAAGGTCAAATCTTGGCCAAAAAGATTCTAATCTCTTAAGTCTAAGATTTGCAGTATTTCCATACTTTAAACTTCACACAGGCCTAATAATCTTAGTATTGCGTCCCTTTTATCTTTTGAATTTAATACCTCATAATTGCTTATTCAGTATCTATATATTATGTTACAAGTGTTTTCATTTTTCAGGTTACAATCAACAAAGTGAATAACAAAACGATTGTAGTATATAGTGGAGGTAAGACCATATTTTGATAACTTACTTAGTATCAGGGCCCCAACCATGAGCTCTTATTGCAATGTTAATTCAGTTGTGCGACAGTGACAGATGTATGCACGTCACATACATCTGTCTCATAAATGAGTGAAACTATCATGGCAATAAGAGCTCATGGTAAGGCCCCAGTGGCGTGCATTGCATATAAGCAGGTAAGCAGAAGTTACAATTTGTGATCACTGAATACACTCGTGTTGTGTGTGTCTTCACCAAAACGTATGTACCTACGCCGCGTCACATAGGTATGGACTTAACCTGCCTACCTACCTACTTAATGTTCATGCCTACCCCTCTGAACATCCAATGCACGCCCCTGCTTAGTATATGTACTTAGCAGTGCCCACCTTAATGATAATAGGCTGGCTTCCTATCACATGGAACTTAAAGGTTACACTTCGGCCTTTGGGTAATACAGGGCGTGAGCATATGTTTTTATCACACAATTAGTTTATGTAATTCGAGCTTCCGCCTACTGCTTCACCCACACAGTACATACTATACGTACGTATATATAACGTACAGTGATTTCACACCACGTGCTTTACTGTGAAGGAAAACATCCTGACGTAACCTGCAAATTATATCTGAGAAGTAATTCAAAGACGTATGTCTGAGACGGCCATAGACTCTCATCTGTCACGTTGGCACTTGATCATCTTCAGTGAAAAGTGGGTGTTGTTTTTACAACACCTCTGCCTACCCCTTTGAGGAATACAGGCGTGAGCAGTGAGCATATGTATGTAGATCAAAGGTACTTGATAGAAAATGTATTATTTGTTACAGATGGAACACAGTGTGTACAAGGAGATAATGACGGTGAAGCACATAATGATAGTGCCGTGCTGTATGCGTATCCTAAAGTTATCGATGACTTCACTATCTCATAAATAGTTAACTATTTTCACATATTATAAGGACTGTCTACTTGAAGTGTGGATAATAGCTCAATGACATAAAAAGAGACATATTGAATAACCAAGCTTTCAAATCTCTCGTTTAACGCAAATTTTTTTAAGTCCAGTAATGAGCTATTCAAATGCAAAGATATACCTGAAGCTCGATGCCTCTTTCGCTCTTAATCTCATTTCACTCGATCAATGTATTGAATTCCAGTTTTATTTCAACAGTGTTATGTGACTGTGCTAATTTATTTTGTGCTTTAAGGTAATCATAGTAAAGATCAATTTACATTGATGTATGCACTAAGCAGATGAGGTACGGAAAAGAGATTTCCATAGAGACGTCGGCAATGGTCATATTCATAATTGTTTTTTCACTGAGCTAATGAAACCTAGGTTATATTTATCTCTCATTCGCAAGTTACTAAATACTACTGTCTGTAACAATAATGACTCATTAATAGAATCCCATGTTATGGTATAAATGTACAAAATTTGGAGTCAAAAAGGAATTTAACTGTTCGTTAAAACAACAATTCGGATAAATGGGTCAAATGAATTGGTCACGAAAAATAATTGATTCAGATTCAGTTGATTGGGGCTTTTGGGTCCAATTAATTGGTAACATAATAATTATGGGTCTAATAAATTGGTTTACAATAATTGGACCCAATTAAGGCAATATGTATAAATATTTGATGTAAGTATTAGGTAATAAATCATGCGATTTTAATTTGTAAGTAATTCTTATTTATTTCATACATTTAAAAATTTCCATACACACAAAAAATATGTTTTTTTTTCAGTAGACTTATTAACATTTTCACTTCAACACATTCTTTTCAATTTGTACCTAAAATTATAGTATTTTACATTAATTGTACTTAGTATTACGTAGAAATAATTTCTTAAATACGAAACTGGACGGAATATATATTAATATTGGGAAAACTGTCCTGTCAGTAGTCAGATGACCAGAGTATTTTTATAAAAAAAATGTAATTACTGTGCAAACTACTTGACAGGTGGCGCCATCTTGTGGGAAAAAAAATTCTTTATCTGTTACCTTTTCAGGCTTGTTTTATATTGATGAACTAATTTACTAAAATTCGGCATTTGCTTTGCCGAAGCCGACGTAGAAATCACTAGGTACGCAGAAGAATTCGCGGTCAAAACCTAGCTACATAAGCCCCTAAATCTATTCCCTGAACTTATCAGTGATGTAACTAGGTAAAGGTATTAGATACAAAAACTTATTGAACACCATTATTCCAACGGAAAATGCGAATGAAATACCCAAATTGAAATCCGCATCGAAATCGCCTGCTTGGAAAATATCACCGGCGAAGTTTTTCGCTCCAAATCTCTCAGCTAGAAATGCTTTCCCGCTGGCATATCGACAGTTTGAATTAGAGTTTGTATTGAGGCTGGATGAGGTTTGTATAAGGCTAGTTATTGCGGTGCAGTTCTCTGTGTCGCTGTATGGGAGAATGTTGAAGGTGGGCTGTTTGAACACGTTGCGGTGGAGGAAGATTGAAGCGTAGCGCGTGTGGGTTATGTACGTTATGTAATACAACCAATCTTCGAAGCCTTTGTACGACCTGGGAACAAGAATAAATACTTCTGAAGTGAGGTAGGGCTTCTTAGGAGATGCTCCACTCAGGACTGTACCTGCTTACAGAAGATCGCCTGTTAAAATTAAAACCTCTAGCAGTAAAATGCAGAAGATCAAAATTCCAGGTGAGTTAAGGTTCAAATGCTTATTTTTACCTACAGTACAGGAGGCGCTATGCTAGCAGCAAGGAACGAATCCGCTTAACAATTGTCTGGTCGACAGCTTGCGCGTTACCCTTGGTGTTGCAAGCTTTTAAGAATGCCTTTTGCGAGTTTTCTTAAAATCCGTCGGCCCACAAATGACACTATTTTGTTCCATACAAATCTGCGTTTACGTCAACGCAATGATTGTGATATCGGCAGTGAAAAACTAGCACTAGGCCCTCAGCAGGCACTTTATGATGGTATTATGAAATACTTCTTCAAATTAAACATCAAACAAAGCTAAGTAGCTTTTAATACGCGCTGCTTAACGATTATTTTGTACTATTGTATTGCGAGTTAGCCACCACCTTCGTAAGCTACACTCAATGCGCCACTGCACAATATCCGTACGTGTTATTTGCTACCCCTCAAAGTTTTAAGTTATATAAGTAGTATAAATTACCTCAACACTCCACTAGCCAGCATGATGTAAACACAAGAGATGTAGATGGAGACGATGGCAGCAATCAGGCCGTTCTTGACGAACATCATGATCGCTACGGCCTGCTGTTCAGCGTAGATGTAGCACGACCACAACACTAGCGCGAAGTATATAAAGTCCACGCCCTCGGACAAGTCCGATAGTATTCTGAGGGAATGAAATAATGGATCTTATAGGCGTGGTAATGGGAGAGTATAGAATAAAACATTCATTTCTTCATAAGGGAAAGACATTTTATCTTATGAACGTGATAATAAGGAGAGTTTAAGAATTTCAGCGTTCCATTTTACGTCGTCACTAAGAAGTTCTTAATACGCTCTGCTTAAACCGATGATGGTAGGTCCTGTTATCGTTCCGCTAACGCTAGGGCAAGGGTCCAAACCCTTGTCGCTACGGTGTACCAAAGTAAGTATCTAAACGATTTTCCACTTACGGATAAATGATGGCAGCAGAAGCACAAGTAGTGATCAAGGAGAATGGCAACGACACCAAATTCCATGAGAGCAGTAAACTTGCTCCGCTGTACAAGCCTTCTTGGGACTCCTGGTAGTATCTCGTTCGGTAGGGACCGTCTGGGGAAATAAAGGTTAGAAGAAAATGTCACATAAAATAATAAGGTCACTCCAGATGGTGAGACCACCACCGTCTCAGGCGTTATACATATGCTGGATTTCCTCTTAATAATGTTTTCCTGCGCCGTAAAGATCGTGGTCTGATATCACTGCACTAAAATTATTTATTTAAACTTATTGATACAAGCAGTTAGAATTTGAACTTTCACAGCAAGAAGGTGGCTGTGCAAACCATTTTGCCACCACGGCACTTTATGGTACCTATGGTATATTATTTTATAATATAACCGTTACTTGTATACTTACATAAACATATTGTATTCATGATGCTGATGAAATAAGTTCCGACCATCGCGTTGAATATCAGACCACTTTTAGTTATGAAAGCTCTTTGATAGTCCTGAAAGGGAATTAATTTATGTTGAGTTTGTAACCGACTTCAAAAAAAGAGGTGGTTATCAATTCGACTGTATATGGTTATAAAAGAGTAGAAAAATATTGCAATGCTTTGTTCCGCTATTTTATAAGTATACAAATGACATAGTTATCATAGTGAAGTGCAGTCTAGGATGTGCTGGGGGTCTATCAGCCTGCGGCCATCCGCCTGGTCTGCCTGCAGCACGACCTGGCTGCCCGCGCCACGTGGAGACTATGTATTTGTACACAGTGCCGTCACGACACGTGTTTCGCACCCTGCACGGGGCATAATCGGGTAATCATTGTAATATTTTTATAACCATAAATATGGACCTCCGCAAAGTGACACCTGATTCTAATATGATATCTATATATATTCGACTGTTTGGGTTTTTTTAATGTAACAATTTAAATGCGTAATTCTATTAAAGGCTTATAAAAAGCTTTGGGTCCTCACCTTACACTCGTTGTAAAATAACCACAGTATGAAGAAGTAAATGGGGAGGCAGAATAATCTCATGAACATTTGTTTTAATCCATTCTTCTTTAAGTTGAAGATTGAAGCCAATGTGCGTCTGAAATGTACATTGAATTAGCCATTACGGTATTTTGTACGGCATAGATAATCTGAAAAAAACATTTTCAACAGACATATGAACCTTCGTTGCCTATAGATAGATATAGTAGACGTAGTTATTTCTCAAAAATATAAGTATCCCGTCGACTGGAAATGGGATGGACATTTAATTAAAAAAAATAAAAAAATCCATGGACAGCTTTCAGTGTGCTTGAGTAACAATAATATTACTCAATTGAAAGTCATATTTTTGACATTTTAAAACATTGATTCTACTCTAAGTACACTTACAAGTACAGCATCCAAATAACTTTGATCCCACTAGGCTTGCCGTAGTTCATCTGTATCTTATTGGGATTCACGATACGGCTGTGTTCGTTCAGATTGCCCTGCATCAAGCCCTGGCCTTCCATTCTGAACTTCTCCACAAGAGCCGCGATCTGGTGGTTGGACTCTATAAACCGTTCGCGAGACCGACGGTCCACTGTTGATAGGCATACTGTATGGAAGAAAAAATGCAGTAAACTTTCATGTAGTGGAATCCTAAGAATCCAATAGTAGACAGCGAATATGTTTGTTTCGGACCACCGTTAAGCACATCCGAACATTGACTAGGCAATTTCTTTCCACTACGTGTTAAAATTGGCAGTTCGATGATGCTTTGCCATTTTGTAGCAGTAATCGTCTTCTGTGGTTAAGTGACAGTGCTCTTAATTGTAGCATGTGAGTTGTTTTCTGTGATTTGTTGTAGTATTTTTGCGGTGACTTAGAATTCTAGAATTCCTTTGAAAACTTGTTCACCTTTTAACTGCAAGTATGCTTTATTATAATAGTAATTATTACTTATTACAGCTACTCACGATAATACATCAATGGGTTCTCCAACTGCGGGCAAGGAAACCCAATGCTCCCGAAGTAATCCAGCAGATTCCTGGTGGGCCCGGCGTACACCACGTCTCCCAGGCACAGGTACACCACGCGATCCAGGAATGGGAATACGTCTGTAAGATATCAGCCACTATAAACACGCCAAGAGAAGTACCCAATTTCTTCTTCACCCAGTTCCCAAATCTTCTTCACGCCTCTATCTGTTCGGGCCTCCGAATTTAGGTTTTGGGTAAGTATATGATATTAATTCAAGTGACGTATGGTTGGTTAGTAATAAAAGTGTAAATAGAACTCGGGAACTTTAACCAATTGATTAGATTCTATGAGTCTTATAACAGTTATTTTTGACGAATAATGCTGCTTTTATTCCAACGGTAAACCCTTCTTAGTGGTATATAAAAAAATCGTCAGGGCACGTGCATCTCCGGACTTTTCGTATGAGTACCTGATCTCGGTTTCTCCATAGTAAGGATGATGGCAGTGCCGTATTTCTTGGCAGCGTTCGACAGGATTGATATCACCAGGTAGGTGTTCAGGGGATCCAAGTCCCACGTAGGCTCGTCCAAGAGCAGGATTACTGGAATACAAGTCACATTATTGGGAATGTCAGTTTATACCCAGGGGATTATAGAAGGTAACAAACCATAACTGCACTTAATGTCATAACGGGGAGAATTCTTGGGAAAAATAGCATTTAGTGTTTCTGATAAAATCAAAACCTACGTAGCAGGTAGGAACTTACTCGGGTCTCTAATAAGTTGCAAGCCTATGACCAGCCTTCTGTACTCGCTTTTTGTCAGATTTGTTACGCATTTGTGTGCAACCTGAAATTAAAATTATTATTTCCAATAATCAAAGGAAAATTACTTTAACTAACAGTTCATGGTATAATATAAAGGAATGTACCTGCGACAGTGCTAGATCAGCCATCACTTGTTTGACTTTAGACGACTTGAGGTATCCAGAAATCTGAAACCAATTATGTAAGTAGGCATATAAACCTTCACGCCTTCCTACAATAGTTGCCCATATAAAACTCCTCATAATATATGTATTTTATACGATACTAGCTGTGCCCCGCGGTTTCACCCGCTTAGATTTAGTTTCATCCTTATGGTCGCGGAAACCTAATATTTTTAATAAATAAAAGGTAGCCTATGTCCTTTCTCAGGGTCTAAAGATTGTCTGTGCCAAATTTCATCAAAATCGGTTGATAGGTTTAAGCGGGAAAGCGTAACAGACAGACAGACAGAGTTACTTTCGCATTTATAATATTAGTAGGGATACGATATTATGATAAAGTAACGTCCTGATATTAAATTTAAATAGAATTAGGATAGATATTTATTACTTTAATAAATCAGATATTTCATACGGTCATAGTTTCAGTGGAGTGATGAACATATTCCGTAGTCAAAGCTACTATTATCGTTCCATCAAACTTTACATTCAACTAGTATGTTACCTATAGTACAACCTAGTATTATTCACCTTAGTAAGAGACAGGGATAAGGTCTGCTGCACACTGAGGCCGGGCAGCAGTCTGGTGGAGTGGCGGACGAGGGAGCAGGTGTTGTTGAACTGGTCTTCCTCCAGCGGTATGCCTTCCAGCAGAATGTGACCTTTGGATGGCACGCGACGCGCTATCACGTCTAAGAGAGCGCGTTTCCCGCTACCTGTGACATAACTGGCGTGAGGTCTAGAAAAGGGTTATTCCTAGGACTAGGTTTCCAAACAGGAAAGTTAGTGCACTTTAACCGATATAATTAGGTGCCAAAGTGACTGATGGCGAGCCCATTTAGCGCCATCTAGTCCCAATTAAGTAAACCTTGTATTATGGGTACCAGACAAGGGATATACTGGGAAATTATTGATGAATACCTTTAGAACCAAGTATCGCAGTGACCTCCCCGCTGTGAGTGGTGAAGGACACGTCCTTCAGGATGACTCCAGTCTTGACGCCCCCCGTGAGCCGCTGGAAGAAGCTGCCCGGCTCCACCTGATGTCAACACGAAAGTTTATCGTGTCTGTCTATCTGTCATATTTTTACATTTTACTGAAAATATAGCTGTGACCCCAAGGTCGGATCTACGTTCTCCGAAAACGAAATTTTGCAAACGAACGAAATTCAAATTCAAATTGTCGTTCGTTTAATAATTTAATTAAAGTAGGTATAGAATATACACATGTAAACATCAAAGAATTTTCTAGCCGACTACGTTCGGACGTAATTTTAGAACGAACAAGAACCGTGGTTCGAACGAAGAAGAAACTTTGAGAACGTAGCGAAAGCGAGTAGGCCCCTAGATACGAAATACTTTAAGAAACCATCGCAGATGAAGTCACGGATTAAAGCTACTGCAATAGGAATACAAAAATAAATCTATAATAGGCAGAAAACCTCTCTTACCATGTAATATACTCAGACACAAAAATGATAATAATTATGTAATAATGGCATCCCTGATTCCCGTGATACCCGTTGATGTCTTTTCTATGAACAAACAAGGTAGACTAATATTATAAGATTCTACTTCGTGTCCGCTCTGTAAATACGGTATTTGGAGGACAATTTTACGGCTTTCAATGTAGTCACATTAAAGTTATTTGAAGACGACTGATTTTCAGCTACTTGTTCAATTGAATAGGTGATATTCAGCGACATATATTGAATATATGACATTCAGCGAAGTCACACACCAACCAAACATACAACACATCTACTAAGAACTACTTACATAATTAGCTCATTTCTCATTCTCATTATATTTATTAGGCGCTAAAGATTCATATTATACGTGTTTTATTGATATATTAATTGTATCTTCCACCTATATATACTCTAAGTTATAATAGAATATCATAAATATATAAAATATTTTGAATAGCTAGCTACTTTCTAGATGATTTCTCACCAAACATCTCAAAGTATAATATTTTACGTGTATGGATACTTTCCCGAAAATGTTTCTATTTAAATGTATTAGAACACCATTATCAATAAGTGAATATAATAGGCAGGTACGTTTATAAATATTGCTATTTTTATAACATAACTAGCTGTGCCCCGCGGTTTCACCCGCGTAGATTTAATTTCTTCCTATTTGTCGCGGAACCCTAATATTTAATAAATAATAGTAGCCTAAGTTACTCCTTGAAACATCAGCTACCTACCAGTGAAAGTCCCGTTAAAATCCGTCCAGCCGTTTCAGAGATTACCCGGAACAAACAGACAGACAGACAGACAGACGGACAGACAGACAGACAGAGAAAAATAAATTAAAACTTGGTTTTTTTGTGTCAGTAGCGTGTATACTTGAATATGCATTTAGTGAAAAGCTGTTATTTTGGAACTACAAACAGACACTTCAATTTTATTTATCTGTTTAGATTTAGAAATAGATATAGATGTATAGATTGGGTGCAAACGAACATACATTCTGAGACATTTAGCAGGAATAAAGTCAAAGTCAAAGTCAAAGTCAAAAATATCTTTATTCGATTAGACTTTTTACAAAGTACTTTCAAATCGTCAGAACGACATGGATTATACATGCTACTGCCATATTTGTTATATCTAAATCTTCAAACATAACATTCACAGGTAAAATTTGAGGTACTCAAATTTTAAACTTGTGTTGAACACACTAGTATTCAAAACATTAGTAGTATTATAATACTCACTTGACCGGAATGAAAAACATTGCACAATTCCAACGTATAATCGCTTCCGATCATTTTTAAAACGATTTAAAATACACAAATTACTTTCTAATCTTCAAAAAATTATGTATTTTTTAACTCAATTCATTTCAAAGCGACACAGCCTCCCCGTTGTATATCAAGCGTGAACTAACTTAACTGTAGCTAACTTCAAAGTTCACCTTAACATTTTGCTGCGTTGCCAGACCGAACTGCTGCTCACTTCTGTTCTGTAACTGTACATGATTTTTAGAATAAATAATGTTAGAGTAAATTAAACTCTCAAACAAAGACGGCAAGGTTGCTTGCCGTATGAGTTACACGAAGATAGTAATTAAGGGTAAGTCTCTTGTTAAATGTCTGGTGATAAATGGGCATCGAAGCCTAATGATCATTCATTGATCAAGTAAAGATCACGACATACTCTTCTTTCAGAACCTTATATACTGTAGGTGTTTCGAAGAAACCTTCATGGTATACTCGCTCAGGAATACCACAACTTGTCTGTCCAAAAAGACTTTCTAGAAATGTCAAAAGATGTACATCAAGGTACATTTGAATGAATTTTGGTTTTAAAATTGCAATGATTTTTAATCCCAATTCTACTTATGTGATTTTGACGGCTGTGGTATTTCGTCTGCGCCTTAACGATGAAAGCCTAATTTTTCCCCGCATTTTCAACGACACGTTGCCACACATTCTCACCGTGAACCTCTCAAACTCTAATACATCTACTCTCCCTTTCTTACACACGTCAAAACCTGATTCAAAGGTGAGACGCCCACGCTAGTACTACCTCACTTTATGTTCGTGCATTCCTACGAGTACCTGTCCTTATCTAGCAAGTACATTGAGCAGGAATTAGAGAGAGAGGGGGATACCTGCGCAGTGTCACTGACTCAGTCCATCAGCGTACAGTATCGTGGACACTGTTTCCTAACTAATTATCAAAGAACTAACATTCAATATTTAAAAATCGAAACGATTTCGAAAAACGAAAACTGAAACTGTGCTTATTTTTTTTATGCGCATGAGTTTCTAGTGATTTTGGTGCCGGGCGACGCAAAGGTTTAGTGATTAGTGGGCTTGTGTTTAGTGCGTTCACGTTCGAGTCCCGTTGGCCAGTACCAGTAAGTTGAAGTTTTAACATTTCACATAACTTTATAAGTTCAATGCCGTTATAAATTTAACATCATCATCTCCCTGGCCTTAATCCCATGTATTTGGGGTCGGCACTTGGTTCAACCCGATGTGGCTGATCACCTGATTTTTATACGAAGCGACTGCCATCTGACCTTCGCAACCCCTTTTTCGAGGAAAATCGGCAATCTGGGTTAAACCAGTTGTCAGACTCTCTTAGGCCTCTGACTGACCTGTAACGATTGCCAAAGATGTTAAATTGGCAACCGGGACCGACAGCTTAACGTGCTCTCCGAGGCACGGAGGGAACTCGGGCGGTCACCCATCCAACTACTGGCTAGGCGTATGGTTGCTTAACTTCGCTGATCGAATGATATGCGCAATAGCAACTGTGCCACGAGCTCCTCATTATAAATTTAACGCAGGTCAAGAAATAACGTTACAAAAATTATTTGTTATGAAAATTTTCATATTATACCTTATCCGTGTTATATAGGTGTAGGTGTATACATAGTCGATATACGCAACCTTTTATATGTTGTTTAGATTGCATAGATGTGTATTAGGCATAGGTACGTAGGAGTTTTTACCTATAACCAATTTTATTATCATGTGGGCATACCCGCATACAATTTTTCTTCATCAACCTTTCTGTCTATAAAACATAGTGTATGTAAATGTGATTAGTAACTAGGTATGTAAATATCGAGAAAACTCGGCTTAATTAATTAACAATCAAATCTCAGTTATACTTTAGACAAGGAATGAAATAGGTACCACGCTTGCTAAGCTTTGCTTAAAGTATTTCAAGTGTAACTAACTTTTAAGTTAATAAAATTATAAGTAAAGTGAGCTTGGAAACAATGAATGGAGGTAACGAACTCCGGAATGGGATAAGTCAACGTCTTAAGACACTGGTAGAACCTATATCTTTTGACTTCTTATTTAGTTTTACTTACCTACCTACATTGTTCTGACTTTTTTTTTATGTAACTTCTACCCCCCTATACCCCTTGGGGTTGGGGTGGGAGTGGGACTAAACTATACGATCGTAGTGTTGGTTTTAGCCAAATTTTAAAACAATATAAATGCATAAACATAATAATATTTAATTTAAACTTTCCTCCTTCAACATAGGGTACGCTTAGACCTAAAGTAGAGAATTAAAAGTGTTTTTTTTTATTTAATTCACCTTCCAAACTATTGGTCTGTAAAAATATTATTAAGTTTTAACATGAATGAAATAAAACTCCGCATTCGTTTTTGTATTAAAATGCTGAAGTTCTTTCCAATCGTTACTTAGATCACATTCGTATTAATTGATAGACATTTCAATGGAAATCCGCGTAGGTGTTTATTGTCTGCAGATGGATAAGCATGCCTCTTACCCAAGGCCAGGATTAACCCATGACCTCTTAGTCAAACCCACTAACTATGAGTAATCATTCAAATTGACTGCAGCGTCATTGATACAGGTTTTGAAGTCTACTCACTGAGAAAGTCGACGATACACCATGAATTTCGATTTGGTGAAAATGTCCAGTTTAGAATATAAATTACTAGCGGACGTCACGCGGTTTCACCTGCGCAGTTCCCGTTCCCATGGTAGTACGGAGATAAAATATAGCCTTTATTAATCAGTGATAAAGTAGCATGCAAATGGTGAAAGATTTTTTTAAATCGGTCCAGTACTTTTTGAGCCAATTCGTTACAAACATACATTACCTTTCCTCTTCATAATATTAGTATAGACAATCTGAGCAATGTTCTCGAGAAAGTAAAGAAAGGAAGAAAAAACTTGTCTATTGGATATCTTTGTTGTTTGCTATTTATGTACGCATTTAAATGATCGAGCTGGTTTATAATGAAGTCCGAAAACAGGTTGGTCATCCTAGAAATTACCATCTTGAGCGCTCTTGAAGTGGTGGGCAGGTTTAGGGCCTCAACAAAATTTACATATTATGCTATTATATTTTCACGCCGCATTCTTTACAGGGCAGAAGGGGATCTTTTGCTTCGTTACTTCAGTATTCAAATGAACAAGTATTTTATATTACTTAGCTGTTGTACCCGCGTAGGATAAACAATAAAAACTATTTTACTTCGAGATATTTTTTAAAATCAAATCGACTTCTTTTAGGTTTTTTAAAGTTTAACCCAACTTATTGAAAGCGCCGAGTAGTCAGTTGTAAAAACAAGCTCCAACCCCGAAACTATCAGTGTATTTGTCTAAAAAACGAAAATGTAGTTACTTGTGTCACACCAAGGGCAAAAAAACGGTGAAGGAAAACATTTTCCGAGAACATGCATATTTCTGAGAAAGAATTCGAAGATATGTTGTTCACACAGGAATTGATAACGCACAACTTATAAAGGAGAATGTGATCTCCAAGGGGAATCACTACCCTTAGCAAGGAGGATACCAACGTTAGGAATGCTTTAGAACGCACGCCCTACTTAGCATTAAAATTTGTATCAAAATTCTTAAGCAGTACATCCGAGGTCTATAGACAAGGGTAGGGTTGCCTGCCATCCGGATATCAAGTCGGTTTTTTGGTCGCATGTCAAGTCAAAAATCTTTCGTATAACAATAGTTTTTTAGACTTTTTACATTTTGCAAGTAAGCGAGCGCCGAGCATGGCCGAGTGATGACTTTGTGAATTCGTTATAAAGTGTTTGTACTGATTTGGCATTCAATTTTATTTACATTTTATTCGAATTTTGCCAGATTTATGGTAATAATTAAAAACAACTTGATTTTTTTGTTGTACAAATTCCGAGACTAATTCCTCAATAATGTAGGCTGTCCGGCCATACTTGCTGGGGGTCATCTCGCTGGGGGTCATCTCGCTTCCACCGAAAACGAAACTTCGTGAACTAAAATCAAACGTAGTTTCAGTATCGCTTTGTTTTTATCAAACTCAAATTTTCGTTCGTTTAATAATATAATATGACTAAAGTAGGTTTAGAATAAATAAACATCAAATAATTTTTTTCCTCGTTCGGACGTAATTTTAGAGCGAATAAGAACCGTGGTAGGAACTTTGTGAACTTTCGGTCGAAGATTCATTTTTGGAGGAAGCGATAAAGGGGGTCTGTCCGGCTATTTGGTTTGAAGACCTGGCAACCCTAGAAGTCTACTGACCTTGCCGTTACGTTACCAAGTTAATTAGACCGGCCAAATTCATGAGTTTTGCACTCACGCTCTGGTTGCACTATCACCAGTTTATAATGCCAATTAACACAAAGCTAGGTCGCCAGACCGTGTCACTTCGTGCTGATATTGTTTAAAATGATATTATACATGATTCATGTGGGTTGTTTTTATAGGTAATGTGTTAGTCTCAGCCCGTATGATGGATTATTGGATTATAAACTTTGTCAGGTTTTTATTGACTTTATTTGGAATGCTCTGCTCTAACATTCATGAAACTGTGTGACTTTGATATTACTAGTTCTATATACATAAGTAGGTACTACGAGATAGATCTATGCGAGAATGCCTCGTTTGTCCAGTAGTCGATAGGTCACGCTACTGTGGAATATGAAGACTGTTGTTCGATCCCCGAGATGGACAAAATGTAATTTCCCATTAACAGCCCAGAGTCTGAATTAGTGGTCGGTTAAAGGCAAAAGGCTAGAATTTTTCACAAACTGGTGAAATGTGGAAGTATAAATACCCTTCAGCGTACCCCTTCGGGGAATACAGAAGTGACCTTGTGTATGTATGTAGACAATGCTAATCTAAACCTGCTGGTAAAAATATGTGTGGGTATCAACGAGGTTAAACCTAATACCAGTTTGTCTAACTAAGACCGTATCTATGAACATAATTCACTATGAGTAATGTGTACACGCATGTAGTCATGCCCTAGATCTTTTATCTTGAGCTAATATAATGTCTATGCACTGTACTAAAGTCTATAGGCTGTAGAGTGTCATGTGTGAGGATGATTTGTGGATTTTCAATGATAATTCTGAACAACTTGAGTCGCCTGCTACGCAAGCGACGCAAGTTCGAATCCCAGCGGGGCCTGTACCTATGAGTTTTTCTAAAAACTTATGTACAGTGATTTCACACCACGTGCTTTACAGTGAAGAAAAACATCGTGAGGAAACCTGCATATGTCTGAGAAATAATTCACTCACCCTCTGTCACGTTGGCACTTAATCATATTCGGTGAAAAATGGGTGTTGAAAATTACAACAGGCGTGAGCATATGTATGTCAATGATAATTTTATGTGATCAACAAGTTTGATTTCATATAAAAACTTTCAAACTCCATTTTAAACTCACAATTAACCTGCTGAATTAATGTTTTAACCGATTTAACTAACACTTGAATTTCAAGGTAAAAACTAGTACAACGATAAAATGCTAAGAAATTGTAAGAATCATGTTCTAAATGCCCGCAATGTGACACTATTTGTTGCCAGTTAATAAGTATGTCTTCAGTGAAAACTGAGTATTGCATTGTTCCTTCCCTTGCGTGCGAGATCGCGTAAAAACATGTTAAAAAGTATGTAATTAAGTTTTCTTTATGATAATAGTATTGACCTCTCCCTACATTTTTGCAAAGCGATTATAGATAGCATATTTACCTACGTATAAAATTCAAAGTCCTAAACTCTCTGAAATCAACGCACTGCCTTAACCGCTGATCTCACAGATATCTATTTAGAGGGGTATAATTTTGATGAGGTGAAGTATACATGACCCCCTTAGGGAAAGACTTTCGAAAATGGGGGGTTGAAATGTAGGTGAAACTGCGGGCGCAAGCTAGTGCACAATACGTAGGTTATTACGAATATTACATTATCATTAGAACAACGGTACTTCGTGCCACCCACCTGTCATACTAGCAATCATACTAGCGGGACTAATATATCTGTCATTACCTCGCGTTACGTCATGTCAAGTCGATGTTCTACCATTGGTAATACTGTGTGGTTATGTTTTGCAAACATTGCAGGATAGTTTATAGGTAGTTTACGATTTCTTGGTGGGCATTAAAGTTTCTTCACTCGACTAATGATTTTATTTGATTCAATAAAGTCATATACTTAATTACAATTCTTTGTGTGCAAGAAATTATAGATCTTAGAACTTCTGAGCTTTGACGTTTCATAATCGAAAAAAATAATCTACAAACCTTAGAAGTTCTTAATACGCGCTGCTAAAACGATCATACTAGGCCAGAAGTGTGGTGGCTGACAGCGTGACCTAACTGTCACGATTTTCCAGCTATTTTCTATTACTTAGTAGTCTTAGTACCAACATTGGCAGCAACTTGGTAAACATAAAACTAAGACTGTAATAACTAGAGCGTTCGTATAAAAATGTGAATGTCGTGAGTTTGAAACACGTTCGTTACAACTGCGTAAACGAAACTGCCATGGAAGTTGATAAGCCGAGCTGTTGGCACTTGGCCCGGTTACGTTTTCATAAACCATATTACTTATGATAATATAGCGTGATGTGCAGTGTAGCTATGAACATAGGTGTAAAACGTGCGTTTAAGTTTTTACCTCGTGTCGTCACGAGCTATGAGAGCTGGCCTTGAATGCATAGTTTCAATTTTTTGGGTCTTGTATGCAGTCAGCCCAAACAAATAAATGTGCATCTATCCCCACTATTTTACTTGAACGCGCAAACCTCGTGGCCTATTTTTCTAAAAACTTTACTGAATGCAATGATGCTGCGAGTTTTTCGGTAAAGGTAATTAAGAAAATGCTCACGACTACCCAAAAGGGTCCTCAAAAGTTAAGGCTGAGGTGTTACAACACCCTATTTTTAACGAAAATGAAACGGTGCCAAAGAGATAGTGAGTCCATCGACGTCTTAAAAACACACGAATTCTGAATTTCTTCTCTGACGTAATTTTAGAACGAATAAGAGCTGAGGGAGGAGCTTTGAGAACTTTCAGCCGAAGCTTTTCCTCCCAGGTTTCTTGACGACATTTTCATCTGTGCCTTAAACTCGTCGTACATAATATAACATACGTTTTTAAGTAAATTAGTTAGGCTCATTGGTATGATTGGAACTTATGTTGATTGTGTAGCAGATTATTCACCCACTGGGCCATCACGGCACTCTGGTTGTCGTTTAGGTGTCCTTTGGAACTATAGTAGTTGCGTCACGTATCTCCGTCCCAAAACCATGCGTGAAGGCAACTCATATATCCTCCATCCTGACCAATGCGTTTGCGCAACCCATTGTTTGTATTTGCACCAAAGGTCGCATCTATGCGCAAGCGACGGTCACTCAACCAATAAAATATGTTGTTTTATTGGAATTCTTTTTACGTTTTATAGTAGACGGCTGTAGATGGCGTCAATATCATATTTGTATTTTTTAAATACCAGTCTGCATATGTCTGAGAAGTAATTCTAAAGACGTATATATAGTGCTTGATACGGCGATTGTCTCACCATCGGTCTGGGACTTAATCATTTTCGGTGAAAAGTGGGTTTTGTAATTACATCACATTTGCCTACACCTTCGTATACAGGCGTGAGCATATGTATGTATGTATGTAACATTGCAGTGTTTGTAAATCGTCACGCAGTTCAAGTAGATTCTAACCAAAATTTTGTTTTCTTAATAATTATAAAATACGGTTCACTTTCTACCATAAAAAATTTGAACCAGAAAGAGAAATTCCATTCAATTTCTTTCTCTTTATTCACACTTGTGTCAACAGGATTCCATCGACAGTACCTAGGCTTAGATACAAACTTAAACACATGTGCATTAGAAATATACACATTCTAGCTTCGAAAAAAGAGTAGAAGTGAATCTTGTAAACTTTTAATAAAGAGCTTACACACTCTATGGTATAAGAGATGGAGTTAAAAAATTTTTTTTTTTCAATCAAAAAAGGATTTAACTAGATTGTAAAAAAAATATAACCTATTTTCTTGCAAGATCGCTTATTTAGATATCTATACGTTGCTCTGCTTCGCGATATGTACTTAAAATTCCTCGATATATCTAAAGCAATCGAGCAAGAAATCAATCAACGTTATGTGCAAAAACATAAATCACATAGTGCATACCTTATCATTTGTAGTTAAAGTACTGCAAAGCTACCATTAGCCTTGGAGTATCCGAGAGATGATGATGTTATTACGTCATACATAGCTGATAGTATTTATTATAATGTTTAGTGCCAACCTTGATATAAGCACTTATGCTTTAAGACTCACGGCTATATCGTATGACAATTAAAAAAATATTATATCAGGCAGTTGAAAATACCTACCTACTTTGTAATAAAGCTGAGTTTCTTGCTGGACGTTCTCTGAAAGCTAGCAAATTTGCGGCCGTAGCAGTGCTTTACCAGAGCCTGAACTGAAGAAATCATTTTTAATATTGTTTGTGGCAATAAGAAAAAATAATTTGTTTATATTTTTCAAATTGATATGTGTGTTACCATGCAAGTGCATGACCAACAATTCAATCAGTTAAAGCTTCAGCCATGGCCGAAATCGGTCGGGCCACATCATCATCACCCTGATGTAATTTTTTATCCATATCTCACTGTTCTAACGTTTTTACGCCTAAAAAACATTAGAGGAATGATTCTATTGTAACTTTAATATTCTAACTTTAAACTATACTGTTATATTCTAACTTTGATTCTATGTTATATTTTTTCAATAAAATCATGTGAACTTACACTTTCGACTTCTAAATAGTTGTTTAGGACCTTATCTACTACAGTGAATTCGTCATCTCGTTGTTTTGCCATTCCATACTGACGCGTAATACTGTCGTAATTTCCCAAATAGCTCCCTATTGCCGACATCCGATCAAAACTGTCCAGCAATTTGTTAAAAGTCACAACGGAACACGTTTCACGCTCCATTGGCCGATTATAAAGCACAGTGCGTAAACAATAACAGTGGAATTTTAATAATATTATACATACGCACATATGCTCACCCCTATATTCCTTGAATAAGCAGGCAGAGGTGTACTTGCAGTGAATTCACAAACACCATGTAATAAGGGGCGAGCATGTTGTCATTAATTGGGCACAAATCCAGACCCCGGGTTGCGAATGGGAAATTACAGATGGAAAAACCCAATAACACTTTGTTTAACCAGGACCTCTTGTTCCACAGTAGCATGTGCGACCACTAGACAAACGAGAGCAGAATAATACGTATTACCTTAAACTTCCGTTTTCCGATTTTCTGTTTCTCGCTGGTCGTAACGTTAGTGGGCCTACTCTTATTTAAAGACATACGAACTTTCGGTCGTGAAGTTCTAACCACGGTTTTTATCGTTTACGTCCGAACGTGGTCTGGTAGGTAATTCTTTCATGCTTATGTATTCTAAAGCTACTATAATTAAATTATTGAACGAACGAAAATTTGAGTTTTATAAAAATTACAGTTACTTAAAGTTAAAGTGATACTGAAACTACCGTTTATTTTCGCTCGTTTGCGAAGTTTCGTTTTCAGAGAACGAGTATTCTGTGTTCTTAGGCTGTGGACGCTTACCATCAGATGGACTGTACTCTTGTTTGGTACTATTTGTATAATATGAACCGGGTGCTCCTAGTACAATAACAAATGCGTGTCCCACATCAATCAGGAGAGACGAATGGTGTATTCCTGCACCATTTGTTTCTCCTTCACACACTAAAATAAACAATAGGTAATCACTCCAGTTGAATAATTGGATATCATTTATTTAGCTTTAATTACTCTTGAATAGAATCCAATTCAATTACTCTTCTCTGTGATTGGCTATTTGTTTTCTAGCTACTGTTTTATGCTCTAGCCTGCTTGGTTGGTCGAAGTATTTCCATGGTAATTATACTCTCTGCTGCAGCAGACTTTTCTTGACTTATAGTATCAATGAGTCATTAAAAAATGTCAGTGGAAGAAAATAAAAAAGACCACAGCCAAAAATAACACTACGAGATTGATCTTGATGATTCATCTTGTAAGAACAGACTTAGAAGTATATGTGAAGTTCTTAGAAGATTAACCATTTTTGGGTTGGTGAAGAATTTGTGCTCCAACAAATGATACCTAACGGAAAATTCTCCACAAATTTTATAATTTTACTCGATGCCAAAGAACGCACGAGTAAGATCGTTTAAAGCAGGGCCAGTGTTACTCGCTGTAAGTAACAGCCTAGTTGATAGTAGATAGATAGTGGTTAGTACGATATAGTCGATTCCCGGGCCGGGTCTAAAATAGATATTGGGTTTTCCTCTTGTATGTTGGCGGTGTTTACACCACTGTGCCTCGGAATGTACGTCAAGCCGTTGGTCCTACGCCCGATCTCTCCCCGGTCGAGTCGGAATTTGCGAGTGAGGGAATAAAGAATGCACCTGTGTTTCCGCCGAAATAACCGAAATTCGGTAGGAGATCATTATTAATAACTGTCGGCAGTTTAAGGTCATAGAGGTTTAGTATTTAAAAACAATGATTTTATTATTAATAACATAGTATGTTCTATGTTTCGCAACATAGTTTCGTAGCCTACGGTGTGGCTGCGCAAGCGACCGGCAGAACGGAACGACCACTATTGTTTTACATTTTTATCAGCGATGCGATCCGTGGATTAGTGTCGATGGTAAACCGATTCTAGTTGGCTTTCGTTTTTAAACTACATCTTTTTGGTTAGTATTCAAGGGTATCATGACGTCAGTTGTTCGTTTGAAGTAAGAAAAATCTTGATTCGACCACCTCAGAGTGCTGATAGAACAGTTATCAGCAGGCTGTTGGGGTCGGCAGACGATCCGATCTAACGCAATATCGGTTGAAGGATTTTTCACAAAGCGACTGCGACCTTTCTGAGCAAGGGCATATAAATATGCCCCTGGAAGTTGCTACTAGTTCTAAATGCAATATTTTATTGAGTGGGAATAAAAAAACTTGACAAAATATACGGGTATACTTATGGCTTTGAAGTTTATGTATGCGCGCAAACAAATGCATGCACAGTAATCCCCACTTTTTCCTCTGAGCGCTTAAAACTCGTGACGGCATCCGTACCATGGTAATGTTTGTGAAGATCTGATGAAGAATAGTACTCCCTAGTGAAAAACAGCAAATCATCGGTACCGCAGTCGTTTGTGGTCATTGTGGTGTACTTTGCTCTAAATGTCTGAAAATGTAAAAATGAAACAGACTTTCAGTCATTTAAAAGTGAAAAGTAACATTAAAAAAATATTCTTTTGCTTTATTTTTTGTTGTTACCCGCCAATTCTAACAAGTAACCTAATAAACCTGGGCAGTTTTTTGTTAATTAATATTACAGTTTTGCTCAATCAATATTTAGAGTTTTCCTTGTTTTGTGTTTAGTAGTAAAATATACATTTTAATGAACTGCCCAAAAAAACGATTACAGACGAATACTTTGCGTCACCTTTGTTACTTTAATGACTGAAAAAAGACATGAAAGCTTTTCTCACGCTCACAATTTTGTACTGTAGGTATTTTGCACTATAACTGTAATTATTTTAACCAAATTCAAGTAACTGTTAACTGGCAACGGTACAAACGGTATTTAACTAACCGATGAGACAGTTTTTGCGATTAACGATGCAACTTTCAGTGTTGCCATTCAAATTAACATTCTTAATTTATTTGTGTTTCTTTTGATGGAACTCCTACGTTTTCTGTTGAGGTAGGTGAGTGTTATCTCGGAATAAATAATGTTTTACTTATTTATATAGCTACTAGCGGACGTCACGCGGTTTCACCCGCGTAGTTCCCGTTTCCGTAGCAGTATGGGGATAAAATATAGCCTATGATATTTGCTAATGATGTAGCTAGCTATTGTTGAAAGATTTTTCAAGATCAGTCGCAGCCTTTTCAATGCAAATAAACAAAAAAACAATCAAATCTTTATAATATTAATTAAACTAACTTACAATGGAGACTTAGTCTGCGTGATATTTTCAAGTGTGAGTTCCTTGACTTGATTTTCTTCTCATTGACTACAAAAAATAGCAGATATAAATTGATTTTCCCCTCATCGACTAAACAAAAAATTGTACGTGTTTCTTATTCAGTTTCTCTTTGACAGTTTTCTATTTTAAGGGCACTTTACACATTAACGTTTACGGCAAGAAGTGCACTAAAACGCATGGTAAAATTGCAATTTCATGTCAGACTAGTAGTAAACACGAGTAGTGGTAGCCGTTAAGGAATGCACCGACCGTTACGCTCACATTTGATCTACTTACAGATTATTTCGAGAGGAAATTGTTACACGGACCTCGGATAAGGCCTATCTGATCCTATTGTAGGCTATCATTTATTGTGCCGGTTGATAGATTGTTTTGAATTCTATTATTTTTATTATTAAAACGATCTTCCAGCCGGGGCCTGTACCATGGAGGTTTTGAGGTGGGTACTATTATTCGTATTACAACATCTCTGCCTACCCCTATCGGGAATACAGACGTGAACATATGTACGAGTATGTATGTATGTAAAATGATCATGCCCATAGATCGCTAAAATCTCGTGCGGTATCAAGTGGAGGGGAGCAATGGTGGAGATTTTTTTTCCGTTTATATATTCCTATAAACCTAAGTACTTGAATTATATTATTTAACAAAGTATAATTTGATTATCGATATAAAATTATAAATAAAACAAAACGATTTCCAAAGATCGTTTGATTTTCGGTCGTTTGCGAAGTTTCGTTTTCGAAGAAAGAGAATAGACCCGCAGTCCTTACTCATACCAGATTAGTCTTTATTCATGACAGATAATACTTTACTCACATCAGATCGGTCCTGACTCATACCAGACCAGTTAAGCGTTGAATGAGGTTGTATGATAAATATACGTTTTTTTACGATCAGTGTAAAATCAACAAACATCGAAACCTCGTTGACGATTCCATATCTTTGTAAGTGACCTCAGTCTTACAATAATGTTGACATTGTACGCAACAAGAATACCTAAATAACAAGGTACCATCATTGTGGAAGAAACAAGTCGCGTCGCAGTTACCTAGGTCATAAACAAGACTAGTTTTCTTATTATCCTATTTCAATTGTTAACTCCTATTGTTACAATTTACGGAATTTATTCCAAAACTATACGTTTTAAAGTGTTTATCTTCTTGTTTTAACAAATTGTTAGTCAAAACTTTTATTATTTCTGATCACCACTCGGTTTATACGGGTGGGCCGCCGATGAGAAGCTGATTACTGAATACACCTTTTTTGAAATTTGTTTCCGAAATATCTTTATTACGCTCTTCTTTTAATCATCGTTGATTAATATTTTTTTTATTAAAATAAATATTTGAATGGCAAAAAGAGATTACCGTTTGAATTCAAAATATGAAAATTGGCAACATTTTGTTTGCCTGATTTCAGAGCTCTCAAAGGTTTTCAAATTTGCCATATGATCGCAACCAGATTCAGAATGAAGGAAAAAATCGACGCATGAGGTGGAATCACGAGTAGCTCATGGTTTGCAGAGGTCATGGGTTCTTTTTCCCAACCGTTTTTAATAATGTATACGCTTCAATATTTATAAACAACTTCATTATTAAATATACGATGCTTATAAGTATCGCAATCAACATCCTTGCAATACCACAGTGCAATTAGCGCGTGTAACTAAATTGTCTCTGATTGCTAGTCACCAGCCAGTCGTAATCTCATTACAGACATGATACTATGATATGAACATTTACGTGAAAGCAAAACCAAGTGCAATCTACCGTATAATCTTGTGTTATGTTCAATATAGCGATCATTTTTATTTATTTATTAAACTGCTGCCAGGATTTGTAAGCTGACAAGTTTTAGAATTTATTTGACAGCTGTGTGGATGTTAGTTCGATGAAAACGGTGGTAATAACTGCGCATCAAAATAAATTACTGCCTAATTAGGTTCGTTTCCAAATAAACGATAATTTTAGATGATCAAAGGGAATTAAGTATATTTATCCTCTTAGATTTAGCAAGTGACACAAGGTTCGTAGCGCACTTATGTATAAAGTTCTTTATGTATGGTTTGACAGCACATCTTGATTAGACAAAGTTTCAACGACCAAAAAAATCGGACAAGAAACTAAAATTTTAGGAAAAAACGTCCATTTTTCCGCCCTGAGTAAGAAAGAACTATAGTTACTTAGTAAGTATGATTCAACCTTTTTATTTGTTCCGGTCTGCGACTGGCTGATATCACTCAATTACCAACGGTCAAGGATTAACGCTGGTTAGCACTTAGTATCTGTTTCCTATTTTTGTTAGAAAAAAAAATGTTTCTTGTATCATATTCTCGAATTTAGGTTACCCTTTTTTGTGGTCGTATTAAGAGTAATGTTCCGATCTAATTTGGCTACTGAACATTATTTGTGCCAAATAATATATTTCTGGTTATTAATACACCCGGAGACTTAGTTACAGCTGCCTTTACTTACTTGAAGAACGCTCAAATAATTTAGTCCGGGGGATTCCCAAAATTGGATTAGTTTGAAATTCTTTGGCTTGAAGGATCATTATTTGCATGGTATGACCGAATTAAAGCTGTTTGCAAACTCTACTTGGAAGAAATTAAGATAGTTTCATATAATTATTCTCAACTAGCTGTGCAATGCGGTTTCACCCGCGTCTGTATTGTGTTATACCACGTTTTATGTGTCGTTCCATGGGGACTAAGCTACCTCCCCACCAAATTTTCAGCTAAATCGGTTCTGCCTTTCACGCGTTATATTGTAACTAATATCAAATTAAGCGCTATAGATCGTCTCCGCTGAGAACAAAGAGATATGGTTTAATTCAATCCAGAAACACATCAAAAAGTTTGTTGATAACTTTTCACCGTTGCTGGTATCATTTTGACGAACAGATTTGGTACGCAATGTCTTTTAACTTACAAGTTTGCCTCTAATATTATTTTTAAAACAAGCGTCTGAGATCACGTCCCACACAGTATCGAGGTTATTTTCACTGTCTCCATTCGTTTCGTATTCCGTTTAATTGGCATCTCGCCGATCGTTCCGGGCGCTTTCTTCGGTCGCGTCAAGGTTGTGTTGTCGGTTCTCACCGGCTAAGGCTCTACACACACGATGCCACATACAACGATACCAAATATATTTTATACAGGTTATACTTTTCCGTTTTCTAACCTGAAAAAAATGTACTAACTTTTTTTTATTAAAAATTTTGTTTACCTAGATATTAAAAAAAAGTAATATTATTATTTTCTTATAGGCTCTCTAATTATGGCTGATTTTTAAACCAAAATACCTTCGTAATATTTCCATAATATAGTCATTCATTACAGGCAAAGACACGAAGCACATTCACTAGAATGAAATCTAAAAACTAATAAGTATGTTTCAATAAACATTTTGGTAATGAGATAAGTGCTAAATGAGCTGTTGAAGAGAGTTAGTAATAACCAGAGGTTCTACAAAGACGCTAGAACTGGTATTAATACGTTCTTCTGACTCTAATAACCCCTAATTGGGCCCACTAAATTGGAGTTTCAAGTGACTTAATTGTTATAGAATAGCGATAAAGGAGTGCCAGTAGAGGCACATATTGCAATAAGTTGCATGTAAGTCGCATCATAAGGCAATAGCTTTATACCGAGTCGCAGAGCTGATATCTGGTGATGAAGCGAGTCGCGATATGCATTCGAAAGTTTAAATGGGGACGCGACTGTGTGGATTACAATCATTGATCTACAATAACTTCTTGTCTCGTCAACAAGTAACTGAGAATTTTGGTGCTTTTTATGAAATGCATCTTACGTCTCAAGCCAATCTCAAACGCATCAATTGTCCTCTGGCATTTCGTATAGTCCAGGATAAGGCGTTATAGAGAAAAAAATGCGGGTGATATTTTTTTGTTTTATTTATTCTTTACGACGTGGGCCCGATCCAGCTTCACTTTAGTTTTGTGGGATATCTACAGTCATTCCATTATCATGAATTTAAGAGTTATAATAATTTTAAACAGTTACAAACTAATTTAAAGTGTAATTTAATTTTAGTGTCTTCCCTGAAGCAATTTCTCAATTTGGCCGTTGCCATCTCTTTGACCTCCTTAAACCCCACCTTTCCTTCGACTTGGCTTGCGTTTGTTAACCTTGGGGTACGGGTTGGTTTCCCTTAAATGGGGTGCATAGACGGACAAATAGTGTAAGTAACTGACTTTCAAAAATACGTCTCCAATACGTTTGTGCAGATCACTAGAAAGTTAGTCAACCTCGTAATAATTTCTAAATTTGATAAAATAGTCATTAATTTTGTGTTTGTATGTGTGAATGAATTCTTAACGTTGTAATAATAACAGTCATCTTAATTCTGAAATATATTATAATCGTATTGATGGACAATGCCTTTTTACAAGCTTTTTATTAACTTTCAATGTATGTTTGTATTCCACCTACTGCACCACCTACTACTACGGAACCTTGCAGCTGAATTAAAAGCCTGTTTTCTTTAACCGATTGAGCTGAATCTTGGTCAATACGCTTATTTTGAATGACAATGCATGCTAAGCTATGTAACGTCACTCTAATTTCCAATATGATGGAATATCCAAGATGGCGGACTTGTTATTTTTTCTGCACTACCACAGTACATGTCATTTTCGTAGTGTTTTTTTTTTAATATATAGATAATGCTTATCCCGAAAACGAAAACGAATGCAAATTAAGACCTAATAAATGTAATAATCATATATTATCAAATCATTTCGTATAGTGTAATATCAGTATTATACCTTGGTTGTAACACGGAACATCATATTTACAGGTTGTAAAATTTAAAATATTTAAAAAAAAAACTATAATGGTTTAATTATTAGCGTTATTTGGATATCGGCCTTCTTAGCCATTGGCGGAAGTGCCGTCAGAATCTCCAAAATGATGCTGCTGAAATCATCTTCATCTGTCATAGATGCAAGACCCAATTATATATATTTGGATATTAATGAGAAAAAATTTAAGCTGTTTTTTTGTTAAATTTCACTTCCTGATAGCATTTTTCCTATAACCACACATTAAACATGAGTATAGGTACACACACCATAACTAGAGCTAACGTGGCGCTCTTTGATAAACATCGGCTATTGTTTGTTTATATTTAAATTAAATCTCTAAAATTGAGTATTGCGGTTAAGTAGAGTTCAGTGGTTGGAATTTAGTTATTATGCCCTAATGCACCTGCACAAGTGTTATCTTCTTCGGTGGTGATCCCTGACCTGATATTTGCACAATTTTGTGAAGTGACTTTACTATTGATGTGAATTGCAAATAAACGCAATTTTGTGACGTTTCGCTCATGAGAACTTTGCTTGACAATTGTGAGTAACTTTTTAAACCTGCTGTTGTGCCTTAAATGGGTGTACAAGCTTTTAACCTAAAATTTTGTGCTAAACTGCTTGGTGTTTTTGAATATTGACGGTTTATATTGGAAGCGGTACGATTGCAATAGCACATAGCACCATCTTGTGTTGAGTTGCAGAACTTTTATAACTACGGTTTTGTTGCCATCCGCTTGACAATAGATGTCGCTGCTTGATTAATATTGATTGTTTGTTTTCAAACTTTACTTCTAATTTAAAAGTCATGATGAATTGTTCTGCATGCTATACTATCATTGTTGAGGGTGAAGATATTATTCGCTGCACATATTTAAACTGCTGTAAAGAGTTTCACCTTGCGTGTATTGGCAAGAATGTCCTAAAATATAATATTAGAGAGACTTGGGTATGTCCAGAATGTTTTTGTGAGCAGAAAAAAGGTGGTGATAATAGTCATACCCCTGTTGGCCAAAAAGGGAGCCGTGACATGAACGTAACGCTTAGGCCGAAAGCTCCTTCTCATAAGTCGTTTAATAAAAGTGAGATGCACGGCACAAGTGAGCTATCTATTGAAATGTGTGCTTTACGGCAAGAGATGGAGGCTTTGAAAGAACAACTGTCTAGAGCTGTGTCACTCATATCAAACTATGAGACTAAATTGGACAGGTATGCTGGTCAAATGGAAACATTTCATAAAAATATGACTAAATGTGATCGTTGCAAAGTAGTGGACCATCTTCCTATCCCTCCAACTGATGCAGTCACGCCACCAGCTATGCCATCTGTTCCTAATAATACTGGTATACTTATTGAAAAAAGCCACATCACTAATAACCCCCCCACTGCCACAAAGAAACCCCGCGGAGCCCCCCCAGCTCCCCGTTCCTATGCTGCCATACTATGTCCCGGTAAAGCAGAATCTTCCCAGCAAATCAAGCCCAACAATAATACTCAGCCTCAAGATCCCTCAAATGAAAACCATATCCAAATGGAGGAGCAAAAGTGGACTGCTGTCAATGGAAGGAATAATAAGAAGAAGCACGGAAACAATCGTCCAGTACTACTGTGCGGTGCTGCGGCACCTACCGCAACTGGTTTGAAAGCCGTCGAACCCCGTAAGTATCTGCACTTGTGGAATATGGCAAGCACTGCTGAGGAAATCACTGACTATTTAAAGCAGTTGTGTTGCACAGATGCTTGTACGGTTGACGAGCTAGTTCCAAAGGGAAACTATAAATCATTTAAAATTGGTATTCCCTTAGAGTTGTTTGAGAAATGTTACTCTGATGTAGTCTGGCCACTCAATGCCAGAATTAAGCCCTGGGTGAACTATCATAGAAAACCAAACAATAGCATAATATTGAAAGATAAATACGCGAAGCAGCCCTTTCGCGTCCCAGCAGCTACGCAATAAGTCACCTACCTTCAATATTGTGTACCAGAATGTTCGCGGTCTCAAAACAAAATTACCGGTATGGAGAACTAGTCTGGCACTATTGGAGCACAATTTGATTGCGGCTACCGAAACTTTTCTGGATGAGTCCGTCGAAGATGCTGAGTTGTCTCCAGGTGACTGGAATGTGGTCCGTCGTGACAGAGGTACGCCATGCGGAGGTGTAATGCTTGCGGCACGGGCGCCCCTCGTACCGCGTCGTCGCTCGGAGTTAGAGACCGACACCGGAGAAGACTTATGGGCTAGTTTAGTTTGGTGCGGACACACAGTTTACATTTGTGTTGTTTACATAAAACCTAGTGCAACGGATAATGTCTATATGGATTGGTTCCATAAAATAGAAAGCGTAATTCACAATCTTAATGGATCTGTTATTATATTAGGTGATATAAATTTAAATAGTGCCTCTTTAACTGTAAATAATTATTATTGTTACTTTCTGTCATACTGTTGTCTGAATGAGAAGAATGGTATTGTGAATCTGCATGGAGGCCTATTAGATGTGGTATTAATCCAGGAAAGTGCTGACTTCCGTATTTCCCATGTGACTGCCACCGAAGGCCTAGTCACACCGGATGCCTACCATCCACCGCTGGACATTGAGGTGAGTGTCGACGAGGCTCGTCATGAATGCGCTGCTCCACCTAGCAATATACTTTCGGCTAGAGACTGGAACTTTCATAAATGTGACTACGAGTTGTTATATGACCTTTTATCTAACATTTCCTGGGATAATGTCTTGCAGGCCAATAATATACACTTAGCTGTTCAATATTTTTATGAATCCATTTACAATATTTTTGATTCCTGTACTCCCAAAAAAAGGCGAAGTAAAAATAAATGTAGGCGATACCCGGTCTGGTTTACGAAGGATATTATTATTGATATTAAAAAGAAACATAAACTGCACCGAACTTGGAAAAATACTAACAACATTCATACCTATACTTCATACTCCAACCTTAGAGCAAGTATAAAATCTCGTATCACCTTTGCCTATAGCAAATATTTACAGCGTATTGAAGATGACATGGGTACCAACCCGCGTAGTTTCTGGAAACATATCTCAGACCTCCGAACCAAGGGTGGATTTGAACCTAGGGTGTCGTACGAAGGTAAGGACCTTCAGGGCACACAGGCAGCTGATGCATTTGCCTCGTTCTTTTCCAGTGTCTTTCTTCCTGACATACCAATTTTGAATTCAGACAAAATTTCTCATCTTGATAATAACTCAAACAGCAATGTTATACATATTCTGCCTATTACCCAAACTGACATTGTCAACGGAATTAATAAACTTAAAGTAAACAGTGCCGGAGGTCCAGACAATGTTCCACCTGCCATTCTTAAATTAGGGAGGAAATTTTTTTGTGCTCCTCTTCGACATATTTTTAATTTAACCCTCCGTACCGGTTCTTACCCTTCACAGTGGAAAATATCGAGAGTCACTCCCATTCCAAAAACATCTGACCTTACTAATGTAACAGAACATCGCCCGATTGCTAACTTATGTTCTCCAGCCAAAGTCTTCGAATTTATCCTCCACAAGCATATTTACAGTCAGGTTGAGAAATTTTTATGCGACGAACAACACGGCTTCAGAGCTAAACGATCAGTTAACAGTAACCTACTCACATTGGTTGAATTTGTATCCGCACAACTTGATAGAGGTAGCCAAGTAGATGTACTCTACTTCGATTTTAAGAAGGCATTTGATAGAGTCAATAATGACATACTGCTGACGAAGCTAAGCGCAATAGGGTTCCCACCCGGGCTTCTTAAACTACTCGCTGACTACCTGCGAGACCGTCAGCAGTATGTCAAACTAGGTGTCTATGAATCCCAGCCTTACCATACGCGTTCTGGGGTAAGCCAGGGTTCAGTGCTTGGTCCTCTGCTGTTCCTCATCATGATTAACGATCTTCCGCAAGTGCTCAAGCACACTAAGTGCCTTCTCTACGCCGATGATTTAAAATTATACTGTGAGATTAGCTCTGAGGCCGATTGTCTAGCGATGCAATCTGACATCGATGCAATGTGTCAGTGGGCCCACTCAAATAAGATGGAATTTAATGCATCTAAATGCAATATCATGAGCTTCGGTCGAGCACGGCACCTCATAGACTATGACTACCAACTCGTAGGAAACCTTATATCAAGACCACAACACGTGAGGGACCTGGGTGTCATGTTTGATCGTAAGCTAAACTTTCATGAGCACATGGAGTCCGTTGCCAAGGATTCATTTAGGCGTCTGGGATTTGTTCTCAGAAACACGCGTGATTTCACCAATGTGCAGGCTTTGAGGATGCTTTTCTGTGCTTTGGTCCGTAGCAAGCTCGAGTCGAGTGCTTGTGTGTGGAATCCACACGAGAGCAAATACTCGGTTCAGCTTGAAAAGGTGCAGAAAGCCTTCCTCAGATACCTTTATAAGCGAGTTTACGGATACTACCCTTACTTGTACCCTACACAGTTTCTTCTTGGTAGTCTAGGGTATAATTCTTTGCAGGTCAGGAGAAAACATGCGCAAATGATAACCGGTCTAAAGACAATACGTGGTCACATTGATGCTCCTTCTCTTCATGACGAGTTGTGCCGCCTCTACGTGCCAAATAAATACTTGCGCGGCAGAAAGCACAAGTTATTCTGTGTGCCCGCGAGCCGCACAGTCGCTCGGGCCCGGTCGCCGGTCCCGCGCACTCTCTCCGCATTCAACACTTTCCTGGATAATCATCCTGAATGTGATTTGTTTGCGGATGAATGGAAGAATATTTTGTCTGTATGTTTGGAGTTTTGTGAGGAGACTGCATGAAAGTGTTCCTTTTTTTTCCCTTTAGTTTAAGTGGCTTCAAGCCGTTCTATAAGGTTAAATAAATAAAAATAAAAAATAAAAATAAAACTAGTCCATGACTAAACCTAACGCTTCTAAATGGACACCGATATGGACTTAATACGCTACCTTAATAGTCTGTTCGTTCAGTGAGCAGTGAATGTAATAAATAGCAGTGACCGTTCAATAATAGTAGTGAGTGTTCCCTAATAGCAGGTGCTTATAACGTTAAGGTAAAACCGTTGCCGTTAGCGTTATTGAGCGGTTTGGTTACAGTTGCGGAGGCAAATTACCAACAAATTACATTCGCTACCTGTTTGTCCGATGAACTTGAACATACATGATAATATGGCAGAAGATGTGTTAGCTGATAATTCAATTATCGTCGCTTTATAAGTAGGTACTAGTTGAAGTACATAAACGAGAGAATATTAAAAAAAATCTAGCTTTAATGCAGTTGGCAATGCTTTTAGGTGCACGGGACACGACCCATAGTTGCTTAGATTTCTTTCATAATTTGATATCGGAAGTAACATGTTTGGAAGAACATGCCAGCCGGTGAAGGTTTTTAATGAATGTTCACGAAAACAAATATGGTGTGTTCGCTTTTACCATTTAAGATCCTACTCAACTGATCATCATAAAATGATACACTGGAGTTGTCAGGGGATCACATGGTGATATTGATTGGGGACCTTTTATCACTATACATTTTGACTTCTTAAAGTTTTTTGGAATCTCAAACTAAAATAAATAACGTAAAATTATATAATATTATAGTATAATTATGTGTACGTTGTATAAAATATACCTTATTTAGGTGCTCATCTGAAAACTGTATTATTAATGAATAATAAGATTCGTTCCTTTTAATTGTAAAGTTTTACTCTTTATCAAATTCCCAAACAAACATCGTTTAGCAGTCTGCACGCGTAAGATTAATAAACCGTTGAGGAAAAAGCAAAAATTGCAAGCATTGTGGACATTTTAGTGGCTTTTTTGATGACTAATTGATATTCTGGTGTCCAAACCTCGTGTCCAATCGTTCGTGGAAGCAACCTTTACGGTTGGTAAGCGGGGGTCAACCGACCGCGAACATTATTCAAATCGATCATTACTTACTGCATCCAAATATTTAAATGGGGGTTTTTGCTCTCCAATGTATTCCAATGCAATGGAATTATATCCTTTTTTGATGTAATCAACAAGATATCTGAGTGATTTTCCAGTTCTTCTCAGAAAGCTAGTTTCCAAGCCGGTGATAATGTCTCGAGTTTAGTTAGTTGGAAGAAAACAGACAGGGAAAAAACATAGTTTAATTTTTTTATTTATGTACCGTATTTAGTCACTTAAAAATTCATTAAGTGAGCAGCTGTTAATTTGGAAATACAAACAGATACTTCAATTATATTTATCTGTACAGGCATGAAAGTGGCTTTAATTTGTGGCTATTTTCAAGGTAGACGTTATTGAAATTTCTCATAACAGGGGCCCAACCATGAGCTCTTATTGCAATGATAATTCAGTTGTGCGACAGTGACAAATGTATACACGTCACATACATCTGTCTCATAAAGGAGTGAAACTATCATGGCAATAAGAGCTCGTGGTAAGGCCCCAGTTACGAGTTCAGAAGTAGAGTACAAACAAAGATGCCGCATCTCCAGTCGTAACAACCATATCTCAACGGTAACCGTAATGTAACGGTTACGACTTAACCTTTGTGAGGCTACCAATTGTGCGCAACCGGCATTACTTTTGTTATTTATCCGCGATTTATCTTAGTTTAACATTATACCTACTTAAGTACGAATTAACTGTTAGGCCTGAGATCCACTGGCTAATTATTTGTCTTGACATTTGATACTACGGCGTATACTAAGCAATACATGTGCAATGTACACTTGTACAATGATATCTTGTGATCAAAATAAGGAACTTTTTGAAGGCAAATCGTATAACATTAGACACCTATGTACAAACTAGCGGTGCCCCGTGGTTTCATCCACGTAGACCTAATTTCATGGGTGGCCCGCGGATCAATATTGTTTTTAAATTGGTTGCGTTCAGATCTTGTAACATTCGCTATGTGCCCCAAAGTCCCGTTAAAATCGGTCCAGCCGTTTCGGAGATTACGACAAACAGGCACAGTGACAGAGAAAAATCATTGTTTTTTTATGTGTGTACCGTATATACTTTCATATGCCTTAGTGACAATCAGTTATTTGAAATTACAAACAGACACTTCAATTCACGCGTTTACTCGTAGTGCATTTGCGAGTCACAGACGCATTGTGTCACCTACTCGCGGGCTGAAGGCGTTATCATGTATATCACATCTGATCTATGAATACAGTTTTGTTTTAACTAATACATTCATTTACTCATATGCTATACGCTATGCACTTAGTATCATACCTCTGTATGGATATTTACCAGAGAATCTGATAAAATATAAATTAGATATGTCATTGGCTTGCGTTTGAATATATCGTGCACATAAATGAATCACAGTTTCGTAGTATTCGGAATTTTGTATGCAAAGTATTTTTTATAACCCACTGCACGTTACGTCGCGCCGTCCGCGTGAATAAACAAACACCTATTGCGGATGTATCGACTAAAGTTCGACAATATTTAGTAAATGCGTTGTTTTCCTTTATTATTTGACGTCCAAACACGTCCAAATAGATCTTCAATGTTGTAACTTCCTTATGCATGATAATTGGATACAAATTTGATAACAAATATCATACTTAATACCTACGCTTATAGCTGATCCAAGGTCTTCAGTCTCAAGACGAATCGTGAATATCTTTTCCGGTGTTCCTTGTGAAGTGTATCTCCACTCAGAAAGGGTTCTCCAAAATTTCTATGAAGGCTGATGAATTTATAATGCAAAATTATTCCATTTATTATATTTCTAGATAGTAGAGAGAAGTCACTGTCTGGTAATAATTATAATCTCGTTACCAGGAAGTGTAGCGAGGGTGGGTCGCTAGTCTGTATGTAGTAAATAAAATTGAAGTGTCGGTTTGTTGTTTAAAATTAAGAGCTTTTTACTAAATGCATAAGAAAGTAAGATATTATACAGTGCATACAAAAAAAACATTTTATTTTTAATCTGGCTCTTGCTATCTGTTGGCCTGACAGTCTGTCTGTCTGTTTTTTTACGAGGAGTAACATAGGCTACATTTATTTAAAAAAAGGCAGTAGTTCTAGCTAGTTAGTGAGTAAATAAAGTTACATAGAGCCACGAGAGTCATGACAGCTGCTGTCAAAAGTCGATTAGCTCCCACACAACTGCATTCAATACTCGTGCATACATTGTCCTCTGCTCTACGCCAAGACTTCTCTTTTTGTTTTCACGCTTTACTGGATGTGAAACCAATAAAGGCATTGATTGCTTTAATTACTAGCAAGGCTTTTTACGTTGGTTTAATTGGGCTAGCGATTAGAGCTATGCTACGCTTTAAAATTTTACTACGATTTTGGCAATGAATCTTATTGCAAGGTTTTATTAACTGTTCATGTGTCTTTGTAAGTGTCACGACCTATGAGCGCTGACCTTGAATGCCCAGTAGTCATTTTTTACACGTTGTTTGGCGCGAGGACGTGAAATTATGTGTAATTATCCTCACTATTTTATTTAATACCTGTACGTAGTCTAAATGGGAAAGTCTGTTTGTCTGTTCACAGCTAAGCTGGTCCTTTTCGCAGCTAAACCACTTAACCGATTTAATTAAAACGGAACAGGTACAGGGACTCCGACCCCGAGAACATTTTAGGAATAAACTTCTTTAAGCAAAATTACCTGATACAGGTAAGTATAGGTACCTACATTTGTATAAATCATCTTTAAGAACAGACAGAAACTAAATTTATTTATTTTTTATTAATGTTAGAAGCATTGCAGTCCAAAAGGTGTAGAAAAGGTCATATAAGGGTGTAGAAGAGGTCGAATAAGGTTGTAGTTGGAGTCATATAATGCTATAAATAGCATGACATGAGGTATTTCTCCGTAAAATTTCAAAACTTGTCCTTTATTGGGTCACGATCATAACGGCAAAGCGTAAATGGGTCAACTAAGTCACAAACATAGCGCCAAAAAGTCCGTTATGACCGTATTTTCAGTATTTCACGTTCAAAAACATAAAACCAGCGTTACACTTATCACAATGTTCGTGAGAAAGATGCATATCTTGCGTTTGTTTCTGGTGCTAATGTTTCTCTGAAGAGGTTAAGTACGGTCAAGGCGACCGGGCCATCAATGGGTTCGTATTTACGACATCTGTCGCGTATTATATACGTTATTTTGTGCAGTAAAGTGGCTATTAAACATGTCTATATCTATATATTCTATACAGATAAATAAAATTGAAGTAACTATTTGTAATACCAAAATAACAGCTTTTCACTAAATGTGTACGAAAATGTATATAGGCTTCTGGCAACACAATTTTTCATTGTTTCTCTGTCTCTCGGTTTGTCTGTTTGTGCCGGCTAATCTATGAAACACTGGACCGATTTTAACGGAACTTTCACACACTACAAGGAACAGAACCTAAAACTAATCGCAATTAGAAAACTTGTCCCAAATCGGTGTCCCTCGGGATCGTGTCAAGAAGACTTGCAGGATTGCCATGTTGAATAACAATGCCTATTCTCTGAGCGAGAAAAGTGGCTATAAGTATATAAACACGTTATTTTTTTTATTGAGAGCTTATGTCCTGCTATGGTTCCTGCTATGTTGTTATGTTCCTGTGATTTAAATTGTAATTTCTATTTTTTTATTTTATTTATTATTCAAAGTTCATCACGTAATCATTCAGCAATACCTCAATTAGTGTACGGTGTACCATATTTGCGTTCATTCACCGCCTTACAAGCAAGCTGTTACAATAAAGTATTCACGAAAATGATTTATAATTAATAATAATACGCCAATAACTCATAATAAGCGTAGAAGTAAGCAATTTTTAATAATTTTGCTAATAATAATGGACAATTTTTTTTATAATCTTTTTCTGTTGTCATTAAGAAAGTCCTTCTTTAGACATAGTAGTCATACAGCCTTTATTTCTGATCGCAGCAAAGTTTACTTATCTCTATATATAAAAATGAATCCCCATTTCCCTAGGTCACGGCATCACGCGTAAACGGCTGGAACGGGACTTTCACTGGCAGCTAGCTGATGTTTCAAGCAGTGTTGTAGGATAACTTTATTTAAAAAAAATCAAAAGGGCTGACGGACACCCATAAAACTAACTTTACGCGGGTGAAACCGCGCCGCGGGGAACAACTAGTAATATCATAAAGTCTAGCAATAGTGTAAACAATACTACAAAATAAAAGCTAATGAGAAAGTGTCCGCTGATAATGAATTTTTTTAAAACAAACAAATTTTACCAGCAAACAAAAAAAAATTTGCTTCTCCTTCGAAGACCTTTCTTGGAATTAATGAAACTATAAATAAAAATACGTCTCACACATTCTAGACTTTTTATCTATCTTCGTATAAAAAAATCTCTGGTAAAAAAAATTGCTGTGTTATCGAACATACTTTCACAGTCATGAAGATACACCAATTAAGCAAATATGACGGCTTATAGAGAGAAATGGTAGAGAAGAACACATTGCGCTGACCACAAATAAAATGGGATAAGGGCAGTAGGATGATGATGATATACTTAGTATTCTTCACGAAGGCTTAAACGATACTGATAGAAAAATATTAATCACAAAAGTAGCGCGAACATTGCACCTCCCAGTTGCACAAACGAATTTAATCTTGACCCACATTGAACAACTGTTAGTTTTAATTATTTGAAACCTATAAATTACTGTACGTAATATTACGCATTTACAATAAAACAAATACACCTATGTAGAAAGTTTAATCGTAGATTTTGGTGTCTTTGAAAACATATGGGAGATCCTAGTCAGCTGGCGCAGTGATTTTTTCATCGAAGCGTGAGTTTATGTTTCAGTTAGTTTGTAAACATGTGGTATTTACTTACCATAACGAAACTAATTTATTTTACTGATTAAATTTAATTGAACTATATAGTATTAAGCGCCCTTGGCTTCCCAGAACAGCAACTAGCTGAACCGTATTAACCCTATCGGCGTTCTAGGTAATGCAATCCTCGCGGCCCTTTTCCGTTAAATCTATCTTACATCTCCAAAATATATATTTTTTCCTCTTTATTATCCGGTCCCTAGGCAGTTGTCTCATCCGCCATTTCGATAATCCGGCCCTGGGGCCTTACCACGAGCTCTTATTGCCATGATAGTTTCACTCCTTTATGAGACAGATGTATGTGACGTGTATACGTCTATCACTGTCGCACAACTGAATTATCATTGCAATAAGAGCTCATGGTTGGGCCCCTGGTCCTTAGATATGATATTTTCTTGTCAGTCCTGTAACGCGTTAAAAAACTCATTGTCTGCCGATGAGATTGGCACTTACGTCGCTACCATGTGACTAGTCAAAATTAATGGGCTGTGGATGCCTGAGAATAAGCCATAACGCGGTCATTACTTTCGGCATGCAACGAAAAGATTGTTACTATAACTATCTTACGTGCTTTCTTTAACTCAAAACTTGTCTGTCATCAATTAAGCTGTTTCATTAGGCATTATTAAGTAAAATAAAACTAACAAATACGATTTATTCAACACTAGCTGTGCCCCGCGGTTTCACACGCGTAGATTTAGTTTCATCCTTATTGTCGCGGAGCCCTAAGATTTTTAATAAATAATAGTAGCCTAAGTTACTCCTTGAAACATTAGCTACCTGCCCCTGAAAGTCCCGTTAAAATCGGTCCTGCCGTTTTAGAGATTACCCGTAACAAACAGACAGACAGAGAAAAAATTTAAAACTTGGTTTTTTAGTGTCATTAGCGTGTATACTTTCATATGCATTTAGTGAAAAGCTGTTATTTTGGAATTACAAACAGACACTTCAATTTTATTTATCTGTATAGATGTATAGATTCGTGAGACAAAATCAACGAACAAACAATAATTCGTAACATAATGACTACAAATGTAATATTGTCAATCAAGCAACAATTGGTATGAGTTAATTGCACAAGAATGCATTGCAGTCAAACACACGTTTTTGCTGCAATTAGTTACATTTTGCTGCAATGCTTGAGAGCAATCTTACTAGAAATAAAATTCATCTTGTTTCGTATTTTTTCGGATGATTACGGATTTTATAATTGCTTGGTGATTGATTATCTCTGTTAGCAAATTGTGCTAAGAGGATTTTTTGTTCCAAGTAATTACTCATACCAAAAAACCAAACTCATACTCCTTATTACAAAACAGCCTTAGATAATCTTTTGTTTAAATGTAGTTCCATCTGTTTTTTGATACGGATTTCAAAAGGGATGCAGGAT
Organism: Watsonalla cultraria; assembly: GCA_964035505.1. Lineage (NCBI taxonomy): Eukaryota > Metazoa > Arthropoda > Insecta > Lepidoptera > Drepanidae > Watsonalla > Watsonalla cultraria. The sequence continues at coordinate 2,969,298 of OZ037715.1, forward strand.
AGTTTTAGTCCGAGTTAGGTCAAGTATTGTAGATAGAATGTTGACAGCATAGCAAAGCAGTCTGGGACTGAAAATGAAAATTATTTATTCAGCTTAGGCCCTGGCAATGCACTTATGAATCTCGAAGAATTGAATACCGGTTCTCCGGTTCACCGGAAAGAATACAATTTATTTTCAGTTCAACACCTGATGGGTTACATCCCTACTAATATTATAAATGCGAAAGTAACTCTGTCTGTCTGTTACGCTTTCCCGCTTAAACCTCTCAACCGATTTTGATGAAATTTGGCACAGACAATCTTTAGCCCCTGAGAAAGGACATAGGCTACCTTTTATTTATTAAAAATATTAGGGAGTGTTAGCTGTGTCAATCCCGTTCTAGCCATATCATCTTTTAAACAATCCATTCAGTGTTGCTTAGCTCTTTCCTCCTTGTAACCATCAATTAATTGATCTAATATTATAAAACACAAATATTTTCGATATGCGATTTTTATTCATTATCTATGTATAAAATACTGGAAAATAGAGTTTATCTACCAGTAATTCCGTCCCATAATATATCGTTTACACATATTTTAAAATTGGTCCCAAAAATTTGATATACCAAAAATATATTCTCTAACATTTGTGGGTGATAACTACAGATAACAAAGTATGGTGTTGCTCAAGGTATACAGATGACCATAGAGCAAATAAATCACATATAACACATGAAAATGAAAATGATAAATATTTATTAAGTTTAGGCCCTGGTAAGGCACTTATGAAGGTCGAGAATTTACCACCGCTTCGGAAACTAGCCTTCTGAGAAGAACCGGCGAGAAACTCAGCTGGCATCTGTATATTTCATCGAAACAATATAAATCATTATACAAACATCTAAACTTAATACTCCATTGTATTCTTATAACACTGTTACATCATTTTAACAAGACGAATGACATGCTCTGCTATATGATCGCAAGAAGCGATTATTGAATACGTTATTTGTGTCTGTCTAGTGAACCGAGAGAATTAATATTGTTCCGATATGAAAATCAAAGTGCGTTTATTTATTTAGTTTCGTTATTACAATACCCGATACTGCTATAATAGGGCAAACATTTATTATGTGCTACTAGCTGTGCCCCGCGGTTTCACCCACGTGGATTTAGTCTCATGCATTATTCTGCTGAATCCTAATATGTTTTCCAAATAAAAGTAACTCCTTGTAATCTGCCAGTGAAAATCCCGCTATAATTGGTCGTTTCGGAGATTACCCGGAACAAACAGACGGACAGACTGATAGGGTTTATACTTTCATATGCATATATTGAAAAGCTGTTAATTTGGAGTTACAAACAGACACTTACATTTTATTTGTCTGTATGTATGTATATATGTATAAATATAACACCAACTTAGTATTATTTGGCTGTGTATTATCTTCTGTAAGTTGGAAGTACAGGGGCCCAACCAGGGCCCAACCATGAGCTCTTATTGCAATGATAATTCAGTTTTGCGACAGTGACAGATGTATACACGTCACATACATCTGTCTCATAAATGAGTGAAACTATCGTGGCAATAAGAGCTCGTGGTAAGGCCCCAGTCCCCAACTCCCATATAGAGAATACAATTAGAAATTAATTATACATTTTAGTACTTACTACATAGTATTTTTTGAAGTGTGCAATATACTAATAATAAAGAAAAACGTATATAATATTATTATTGCTCATACTTATATAATTATAAAAAAAATCAAGTATGTTTAATATTAATATGTGGTTAAAATGTAACTGCAGTAGCTAAGTAGACAACTAAGTTAATATTTACATGTCCAATTGGGTGAAATATGTGATTCTTGTGACCTTTATAACACCTATATTGTACCATATTTCATGTGAATAAATATTATTTCATTTCTATTTCCAGGCAACTCCAATTTTCAAACAGGATAACCCGTTATGCCCTACCTCTCATAACCAGTGCAATCCTAGGTTCTAATCTGGGTTAACCTAACAAATAAAAGCTAAAACCTCACAACCAACGTTGAGAACGTGACCAAATCATCGGGAGATTCTAAGAATGATGACCTTAAGTGGATCTGCGCAAAAAACCTAATGTTCCCAGTTTTTGCTGCTTGCAGGCTGTTGCCGTTCCGAAAGTAAAAGACACTAGATAATTTTAAGAACGCAGGTATTAAATTATTAGTTAAAATGGCCAATGCCCACGTGCTAGCAACCTGAATTCGTTAAGTAAACTAACATTATGTAGGTACTCCTGCACTTTTTTTGCATTGACGCAGTTCCAATACACAATTCATAAAATTAAAATATTATTATTATTTATTTATAGCATCAGGGGCATATTTTCTTAAATGAAAATAATTTGTTAAGTTTGTACCCTGGTAAGGCACATATGATCGTCGAAAATTACCACCGATTCGGAAACTAGCCTTCTGAGAAGAACCGTCAAGAAACTCAGCCAGGCAACACGTACATTTCTTCGTTGCAAATTGGATGCAAGAAGTTACATTCAAATCTAATTGGACTGCTTTACCGACAAGCGGGTTGTACTGCCTGCGATTTTATATAGCTTTTATACGGGATAATAATCTTTGTCACAGTCACGTCCAGAGCTCTACCTGTCACAAACAACAGCAGAATGAATGTTATTGTCTAGTGAAAATACATTTTATTGTTTATTCCATTTACGACCTTATTATAAAAGAGTTTAAGACCACGAGGGAAATTGCCTTTGTAAGCCGGATATAATTCCACAGACGTGTGGAACCGTAGGCATCTTTATCGGCTGTGGTAAATAATAAATTCTCAATGATTTAAAACTTACGTTTTGTCACAAACACTTCGTTTTCTAATGATGATATTAATTATTATTTCTCTTGTTGCAGAATACGTGAAGCCAGTTGTAATGTGAGTATTCATTAATGTAATCCCAACTAAGCTATAGTTACAGGTCCCGCTATATAAGATTGTTCTCGTACAATTTATAGCATTACAAAGGTCACCTTGAAATCATCATTTCCCAAAGTGTTGCTGAATTACCGACGTCTCGTGCTCAATGAACGGCAAAGATCGCACTTAATATCCGTAAGGAGGTACCTTCAATGTGAAAAGAAAACCAACCATGAATTCTCGTAGTACGAAATCGTACCACAGCTAATTTAATCCGAATCTAATCTTACTTACCGGAATAGCGATAGAAGTACATAAAGACGGTTCTTTCTTGAGTTCAGGGGCCTTACATGAGTTCTTATTGCCATGATAGTTTCACTCATTTATGAGACAGATGTATGTGACGTGCATACATCTATCACTGTCGCACAACTGAATTAACATTGCAATAAGAGCTCATGGTTGGGCCCCGGGGGAGCACAATGAGCTCTTTTTTAATCGACTTGAAAAAAAAGGAGTTGGTCATCAATTTTTTTCTTTAAAGTTGGTGCCAAATATAGCATCAAACTTGGTGTCAAACGCCAACAAGAGTTATATGGTATACCTAGATGTAAAGATTAGGCATTTAAGTAGTAATTTAAACAGTGGTAGTGAGATAATTTGAACAGATCATAGTTACTCATTCGATTAATTATATCGAGTCACCGACGCGGAACGTTACGTTAATTGGGAAGTTTGTAATGTTGATTCAATATTACTTAACCGTTGTTAACCGTTAATAGGCAAGTTTTTTTATGTTTAGAACATATGTAAGTACCTACAGGTGTCGTCACGAGGTTTGAGCGCTGGCCTTTAATACACAGTAGTAATTTTTGGGATTTGTATGGCGCGAGCACGATGAAATCAATCAAAAAGATCAAAACACACGCAGTTAGCCCGACTATTTTCTCTGAGCGCTCAATATTCGTGACGGCCTTTAAGGATATTACGTATGTTTCCGATAGGGTCTATTTCAGCAAGACATTGTATTATGTCTGTATTGTCACAATTGGATATAATAACAAGATTCAATCATATTACAAATCCCAGCATAGTCATTTCCAATACTTTACTATTTTGTCAAGCGAATGTGTTACCTATGTATGAAGGATCTAAAGAGTGATGTTCTACGCGCTGTACCGTTTTGATGATATTAAGTGAGTATCAATCAATTCCAATCTTTTACAAACTCGCAGAATAATTGGTATTCGATTTTATAAAATTGTTAGGATCTCCACTTTATTAAACCATATTCTTTGGACGAGATAGCTAAGCGTACAGCAGTATTCGAATTTACCAAAAACTACATCCTTTACATAAAGTCTAGCGCAACTATATACTATAATACCTTCAACAAGGCTCTTTAAAAGTTAAATTGCTTCTGAAATCAATAAATTATGCAATTCATTAGATATGTATTATTTTCTTGTTTATCTAACATCGATATAAAGAAAATCGTGGTGGAGAAAGTCAGTCACATGATGGTCTCGTAACATGCACGTCATTGTAATTAATTTAAAATCATGATGTCCAATTTCGATATCTATATAAATCAGTGAAATTAAATTATACATGTATCACCGATAATTTCTCCGCGTATTAGAAAAAGCGTTTAAATCTTAAAATACGTAGCGAAAGTTCTTATGTTCGTGTCGTAAAATGCGTATTTTGTATTCTGTAAGCTTGTCGACGGGCAAGAAGTGGTTGACCCAGTGCCAGAATCTTACTTGGTACTCGTTTCGGAATGTCTGTTCAAAAGGTATTTAATGATTCTTGTATTTGGAAAATTGTACCTGCTTGGTAATCACATACTTAAATTCTAGCTACTTAAAACTCGCCCTCTGTCACGTTGATACTTAATCATATTCGGTGAAATGTGGGTGTTACCGTCACAACACCTCTTTTGTTGAAGACCCATCGGGGAACTTTTTCTTATTTTATCTATACATCTATACAACTATATATATACAAATAAATAAAATTTAAGTGTCTGTTTGTAATTCCAAAATAATAGCTTTTCACTAAATGCATATGCAAGTACATACGCTACTCACACAAAAAATAACCTTTAAAACAAATCTCCGTCTGTCTGTCTGTTTGTTCCGCATAATCGCCGATAAAGCTGGGCCGATTTTAACGGAACTTTCAATGGCCGATAGCCAATGTTACAAAGAGTAACTTAGGCTACTTTTATTTAATAAAATATATAAAGGGGACTACTCTCCCCAGTTGCTTTCTGGAGTTCTGTCAACTAAATTTCGACGCGCAAATAATATGTCTAACTAACTTATGTCACAAAAATATAATATCATTATACCTGACTCATAAAACAGACAAGAAAAACCGCAATACTTTTCCAACGCTACATTGCGTTCAAATGTGTATTTTTTTCCACACGCATTTAAATCATCTACAATTGAAATAAGACTTCACATTACATTAGCAAGCACCGAAATGTTAATGTGAAGAAAGTGTCTCCGTAACTAACACCATGACCTAGATTGTGTGCAAACATTCCACCAATTATCGACTAGGCACGTTTATGTAATAAAGTATTCGTCTTAGAGTAATGAGTATCTACTAATAATATAAAGAGGATATTTTTTTTTTTTTATAAGGTGTCTTTTGCAGATTAAACTCCGGGAGTAATTTCTGCTTAACCGGACAATGGCGAGACAAATTAAAGCCTCCAGCCAGGTATAAAGAGGAAAGATTTGTTTGTTTGTTTAATCTGAATATGCTCCAAAACGAATAGACCGATCTTGAAAATTCTTTCAGGAATGGATAGCTACATCATCAGCGAGTAACATAGGCTATATTTTATCCCCGTGCTCCCACGGGAGAATCTATGCGAGTGAAACCGCGTGACATCCGCTAGTCTATGAATATAGTGGTTACTTGCTGCTGCGTGCTAGCTTCAACTCCGTCACAGATTAATATAAGTTACTAGCAGACGTCACGCAGTTTCACCCGCGCAGTTCCCGTTCCCGTGGGAGTATGGGGATAAAATATAGCCTATGTTACTCGCTGATGATGTAGCTATCCATTACTGAAAGAAAACAAATTTCAAAATCGGTCTAGTAGCTTCGGAGCCTATTCAAATGCAAACAAAAAAATAATCAAATCTTTCCTCTCTATAACATTAGTGTAGTAGTGTAAGGAATCTAGGCACAAATCTTTTGAAATTACACACTCGCACAGATGCATGCATTTAAGAGATAAGCTGCATTGGCGTAATGTTAGTAAGAAGTCTCACGTCGCGACCGACCGCGTTATCGCGTGTACGTCATTTACGTGTTTTACAGACATTTTTCTAATCTCCAAAATTCAAAATATCTTTATTTGATTAGACTTTAACAGAGTACTCTCAAATCGTCACAACGACATACAAAAAATATCAAAAGTAATACTTACTTACTTGTACGTATAAATTGTGAAGCTTATGACCAGCGGCTTTACCACGAGCTCTTATTGCCATGATAGTTTCACTCATTTATGAGACAGATGTATGTGACGTGTATACATCTGTCACTTTCGCACAACTGAATTATCATTGCAATAAGAGCTCATGGTTGGGCCCCTGGAGTAACTGTTCACAAGTATTACGAGAATGCCGGCTATCAAATCGGTATATCGGTGAGCATTTGTGTGTACCTTTTTTGTTTGGGTTAATATAAAAAAAAAAACACAAAAAAAAGTAAAAAATATCCGTCGGACTAGGTGGCGCTGTGTGGTAATTTTTGAACATTTTTTATTAATTACTAGCTGTGCCCCGCGGTTTTATCCGCATAGATTTAGTTTCATCCTTATTGTCGCGGAACCCTAATATTTTTAATAAATAAAAGTAGTCTAAGTTACTCCTTGATACATTAGCTACCTGCCAGTGAAAGTCCCGTTAAAATCGATTTCAGAGATTACCCGGAACAAACAGACAGACAGATAGAGACACATTTTAAAACTTGTTTTTTTTTGTGTCAATAGCATGTATACTTTCATATGCATTTAGTGAAAAGCTGTTATTTTGGAATGCAAACAGACACTTCAATTTTATTTATCTGTATAGATATTAAGCACGTACTTATATTTGACACTTACACTGGAAGTACTTATGGCAAATTTGTGGAAATGCAAGGTAATTCGGAGACACGTTTCCTTTCCCTTGCGTCCGGCTGCGACTAACGTTAGCGACATTCCGACTCAGTGAATAATATTTGTGTTAACGCAACACTTGTGTTACTGAGAATACACGAGTGACTCAAAAGGGTTAGCAATAGGTGACTTGAACATTTATGCCCTTAGAATAATCTATATCTATACATCTATACAGATAAATAATAATTAAGTGTCTGTTTGTAATTCCAAAACAGCTTTTCACTAAATGCATATGAAAGTATATATTTAAGGTACTGAAATTAAAAAACCAAATTTTAAATGTTTCTCTGTCTGCTTGTTCCGGCTAATCTCATTTTAACAAGACTTCCACTGATAGATAGCTGATGATACAAGGAGTAACTTAGGCTACTTTGTGTTAAAAAAACATTAGAGCTCCGCGGGCCACCCGTGAAATTAAATCTGCGCGGCTGAACCTGCAGTAGGTCTAAAACGGCCACGTTGGGAGAATCATAATGTGATCCGAATATGATTCATATTTCGCAATTCACCTGTTTGACACTTGCCTATGAAGATTCCTATAATGGTCCACAAAATATTAATTGCTTTTGTGACAAATAGCAGAACCATAAAGAGTTACATGGGGACTAAGATCTACAATTATTATAATCATTCGTGAATCATAAATATGAATTGCACTTAAGTAGCCATTTTGTCATTTCGGTGATGAATCATATTCGAATCACATTATGATTCTCCCAAAGTGGCCTTTTTAGACCTACAGGGCACAGCTAGTATACAATAAGGATTTAGTACCCTTTCTTTTCACTAATAAATAATCTGCCTCAATTTGTCCGCGTAAAATGCATGTAATTTTTAAACACTGTCGAAAGTCCGATCTCATCCAATCTCATCGGACTATACCAATGATTTTCTTCTAAAAACAAAATTATGTGAACAACATGAAGAAACCTACACTCTTATGTGTAGGACCCATCCGGGACTTGAAGGAGATATGTATATATTAATGGGTGTGTATGTAATTATGCACCAATAATTATTATGTAAAAACAATGAAATGAAGTGAAATTTTGCATAATAACTATATGCATAGCCATTCATCATGTATGCTCAGAAAGTGAAACTGATCGTGATTGCAAACATTTCTTTAAAGGATAGGGAAATTACTCATACGCCTGTTTGTTAGGAAAGTCGTATGAGTATGCTTGACAGTTCCTTATACGGGTACTAGCTTTTACCCTTATCGTCATCTTCCTCATCCCATGTTATCAGGGGTCGGTGCAATGTGTTACCGTTATTACTCGTAGCTATCACACGTCAATAATGTTGAGTGAAATTCAATATTTCAGCAAAAAAGGTTAAGCCGTGAAAACGAAGATAAAATACAGACTATTTATTTCTCCACTAAATCGTGCCACACACATCAGTTTTGTTGTGTTTTAGACTTTTTGTGTAGGGACGTAAAACTTCGACTACACTCGCCGCTTGTGGCAAAGGAAAATACACAGGAGATACCGTCAACGTAGAAACATCAGGGGCCTTACCATGAGCTCTTATTGCCATGATAGTTTCACTCATTTACGAGACAGATGTATCTGTCACTGTCGCACAACTGAATTATCATTGCAATGAGAGCTCATGGTTGGGCCCATGGTTCCACAGTTTGCGATCACTATACCAACGAGGCAGTTATGTTTTTTGTCAGTTAATAACATTACAGGTTTCAAATAACTGTATATCTCAAGATTGCAGCCACTTATCCAGCAATCTTGACCTTCCCCACTTAGTATTTAGCACTACATTGAGGGTCACTTATCATGAGCTATGAATTGAGGGTCACGCCAGTAATGACGTTTTAATTCATCGTTTCCTTTCGTGACAGAACATCATCAAATTGTCAATTCCACTCGCTAAGGAAGGCTTAATCTAACTAATAGTTACTTTTGACTGTAATCATAGAATCACACTGTCATTTTTTTCGCATTTTCTTTCATTGTCTCGTGTAACAAAAGCATGTTATCGTATCGTGACACGTTTTGTAAATACAGGTATTTGCAGACATTGTTACATTACATACTTCATCTATACAGATAAATAAAATTAAAGTGTCTGTTTGTAATTGCAAAATAACAGCTTTTCACTAAATGCATATGAAAGTATACACGATATTGACACTAAAAAAAACAAGTTTTAAAATTTTTCTCTGTCTGTCTGTCTGTTTGTTCCGAGTAATCTCTGAAACGGCTGGACGGATTTTAACGGGACGTTCACTGATAGGTAGCTGATGTTTCAAGGAGTAACTTAGGTTCCGCGACAATAAGGAAGAAACTAAATCTACGCGGATGAAACCGCGGGGCACAGCTAGTAATAAATAAGAAAGTTAATTAAGGTAAATAAAGCTAAGGAGTTCTTAATAAGCTATGCTTATACGATCATAGTTGGTCTTTGTAAATTAGTCTATTGAGAAAATTTCCTTCCCAGTCCACGCGGACAGAAAGCAAGTATTTTTCAATACACAACTTAACATTATTACCGGACAAAAATGTCGTTGAATCAGCGAAATTATTACTGCATGATGTTGAGCCCGCTTATGTATCTCCTGACAAACCTTTTACTTATTTACAGAATGCACTAATACAATGTAATATGATAGAATGCAGTAAATTGTAAAGTAATCAGTGTCCAGGTAAAGGTTGTGAGCACCGCTGTCCTTAGCGGCACATTGGGTTCTTATATCGTCATACGGTAGTAATCTAGTAACATAACACCAACCACACACGTTACCATAATATTATTACATGTTACCATGTTTGTTAACACGAATCAGATTAGGACCATTTTTTGAAAACACAATGTAGAAACCAGACTTTAAAATAGTTTGTAATTCATAATATTGGTGGTTTGTTCATTTCTAGATTAATTGTTGTTTTTTTTAATTTATAAGCATTGCATAAACATATTTTATCATTATCATTATTATGACACCGACGTGTCTCACTGCCGGGCAAAGGCCTCGACCTAGGGCTTGCTCAGGCCAAAAATTTATCTGTAAAAATGTTTTTAGACTTGTAGTAAATCGTGTAAAGAAGGCAAGCGTAATATGTTTAGGATAAAATTATACATTATGCACACGCCTGTATTCCCCGAAGGGGTGGTCAGTGTTGTAATGATAACACCCACATTTCACCGAAGATGATTCAGTGCCAACGTGACAGATGGCGAGTCTATCGCCGTTATATTTAATAGTAAAATTACACTTATAATGATAATCTTAACATAAGAAAATATATTTGACAAAATCACTTTCAACCGCTCCTATCACAGTATTCCGTGCCAACGTTATCATCTGCCATTCATCCGATATCAAACATAAATGAGCTGATCAATTTCACACAACGTTAACAAGAGGGTATACTTAGTTTCGTTAATAGAAACATTACCGACGATGTAAATTATCGTGTGAAAAAGCGGAACAAACGAGCCGGATGTACTGAAAACGATTATCACGTAGTCTGTATGCAATAAGATTCGTAACAACATCTTTTATTCAAACAGTGATATAATCCTAAGCTTCCTGACTTTTCAGTTTTCCTTTCATAATACGCTGAGTAAAGTTATTAATACAACAAAACTTCAATGACGATTTACGAAATCAATAGAGGTGGGAAGAGGATCTCTCGTTCAATATAAGCGGACTGTACCTCATCTCCCTGGCCTTAATCCCATACACTGTTGGGGTCGGCACATGATTTAACCCGATGTGGCTAATCATCTGCTTTTTACACGAAGCGACTGCCATTTGACCTTCGCAACCCCTTTATCGAGGAAAATTTGTGATCTGGGTTAAACCAGTTGTCAGACTATTTTAGGCTTCCGACTGACCTGTAACGATTGTCAAAGATGATAATTTGGCAACTTGGACCGACGACTTAACGTTCTTCGAGGCACGGAGGGAACGCATTCACCCATCCAATTATTGGCTAGGGTTAGAGTTGCTTAACTTCGCTGATCGAATGAAATGCGCAATTGTGCCACCAGCTTCTCTAAATAATGCTTGAGTAGTGTTGAGTTCTTCACGATATTGGCACAAATATTATTTCCATACTTACTGTTATAAAACTAAAGAATTTGTTTGGTTTAACGCGCTAACCTCAGAGACAACTGGTTTAAATTGACTGGTTCATTCATCGAAGAAGGCATAAGGTTTTATGACATGACTGCGACAGCATAAGGAGAGTATTATATGCTCCGGACTGGTAATGTGCTGGAATGCAATCACGATGGCACCAAAGTATATGATGGAACGGTGCTTTTTATCTCAGCCCACCCCCATGAGGGATTCGGCGTGTAAAATAGAATAGAATGGAATATTTGTTTATTTGTGACTTAAGGCTTGTATTTTTATAATTGTACAAAAATACAAGTTGAAATATAACAAAAAAAGATAATAATGACAAGTGCCACAAAAAGGCTTCAAATCAGCATAATGCTGGCCACAAGCCAGCGCTGGTCTTCCCTTGAAACCAGGGCGTGTAAATACGTGTTGTTGCACCTGTATCGGCCTTGACCAGCACCCAAAATATGAAGATACAACCTGTGGATGGCTAACTTTGTTATGCTCTCAAAGCTGCTTTAAAAATCCTTGTGAGTGTCTTAAACAATGAAATTGCTTTTGCAACAAAGTGAAAAGTAAAGTTTGCCTCTTCGTCTAAAGCCAATTCGTGAAGGTGGCAGCAAGCAAGGCTTCGCATACATAACTACTGGATTAGTCACACACTGCGTAGGAAATGCGTTGAACCTTCGGATTTAGGGCCGGTGTACGCAACTACCGACGGTACAGAGATTTTGGATTATATGAACTAACTAGCTGTGCCCCGCGGTTTCACTCGCATAGATTTAGTTTCATGCGTCGCATGTATCGCGGAACCCTAAATTTAATAAATAAAAGCCTACGTTACTCCTTGAAACATCAGCTACCTGCCAGTGAAAGTCCCGTTAAAATCGATCCAGCCGTTTCTGAGATTACCCGGAACAAACAGACAGACAGAGGGAGAAAAAAATTAAAACTTGGGTTTTTAGTGTCAGTAGCGTGTATACTTGCATATGCATTTAGTGAAAAGCTTTTATTTTGGAATTGCAAACAGACACTTAAATTGTATTTATCTGTATAGATGTATAGATTGAAATCTCTATGTATAATGTATAAATTTTCTATGAGTGAAACCAACGCTCGTCGTTGAGTTCGACGCTGAGAAACCCTAATGAATAACGCGGATTGACAACCTGTCTGTGTTTCACAATGAAAAAGGCAACCCTAAGCTAAGTCCTAGTACAATAGCCTGGCCAATGACCGGGTCATCGTCCCGATCCAAGCGATATAGCCAGGGTAAAAATAGCACGTCTATACAGCTTTTGAAGCACGCATTGCAGGCCGCAAGCGCAAGCCTAATGCGCTTCGTGCCAATGTAATTCTGCCCTTAGAGACTGGCTCTCTGGTCACTTAAGTATTATTGGAATCGTCTGAAAGATGAGTATAGTCCATAGTAAATGATATGTTACAAATCGAATTATCATAACCCATTTTTCCATATCCATAGATTAAAGAATAAAAAAATTAATTTATACTATGTGACCCAATACGTATCATGTGTGTTTCTTGTCTTACTCACTTTTATGTATAGATTTATTATCATATATTTTTTAAAGTTTAATTTTGATAACATCTTCTCTTGAAAATAAAAAACGCAACGAAAAAGAGTACCTAAGCGAAATTCGTACAGTAGGTCTAGATAAAGTGCATTCCCTCGCGCTTACGTTATAACGATAAAAAATGTATAGAAATGACATAAATCAGTCACGTGAGTCAAGCGTGAGCATAGTGTTAATCTGTCTACAGGCCCAGGACGTTCTCGCTCGATGCTTTGGTAAAGGGATAGTAAAGGATTCACATAGGTAGACGTAATGCTCTAAATACAATAAGAAAAGTTTAATTTGAATTTGCAATAGATGTATGAAATATGGATGTGCATAAAATGTAATGAGTGCATAATAACGTAAACTCGTAAAACGTATTCATAACCTCATTGTTCGCTCCACAAGTCACTACAGTGAAGATATCATCACATTTTGTTATATTTAGCAATAGACTCGCCAACTAGGCACTAATTCGTCACGCAAATGTTGTAAGTGCTAAATTCAAACATGGAATTTCGAGGACGTTACGTACGAAGAGGTATGGTGGGTGCGCCCGCGCATTCAAAAATATCATAATGAAATTAAATTAACATGGAGAACATGCGTCGAAATAAAAAAGTATCAAATACTTTCAAAATATCTGGATTATATGCGGGTTCAACCGTTCAATCGTTCCTAACAAATGATAAAGGTGCAGCCGCGTTATTCACTAAGGTATCTCAGCGTTGAACTCGATGACGAGCGTTGGTGAAACCAATCGTAGGAAATTAACACATATCCCATAGAGGATAAGGTTCAATTTCGTATCTTTAAAACCGACACTCGACGACGAGTACGACGCTGAGAAACCTTGGTGAATAACGCGGTTATTCCTTGGGTATTCTTCCGGATCGAAAGCCTAAAATAGATTTCTGGTCATCCCATTAAAATTTTATATAGATCTACGAACTTTTAAGGGGAAAACTAGAACGGGGAATGTTTATCATATTACATCACTAGCTGTGCACCGCGGTTTCACCCGCGTACATTTAGATTCATCCTTATTGTCGCGGAACCCTAATATTTTTGATAAATAAAAGTAGCCTAAGCTACCCCTTGAAACATCAGCTACCTACCAGTGAAAGTCCCGTTAAAATCGGTCAAGCCGTTTCGGAGATTACCCGAAACAAACAGACAGACAGACAGAGAAAATTTTTAAAACTTGGTTTTTCGTTGTTAGTTGCGTGTAAGCTGTAATTTTGGAAGTACATACAGACACTTCAATTTTATTTATCTGTATAGATTATAACTTATATTTATAATGTACATCTACAGGTCTAATGTACATCTATTAAAAATATAAGAGTGCCGAATGAAAATTAAGCATGTAACTAAATCTACGCGGATGAATCCGCGGGCACAGCTAGTATTATATACAACCATTGTTTAAAATCTGCTATCCTGTAGGTCTAGACAAAGCAACATTCTCTCACGCTTGCGCTAATACAAGCGATACAAAATGTATGGAAATGACATAAATTAGTCACGTGACACATATGTCATATCAATATTATTCCCATACATTTTGTATCGTTTCAATTAGCGAAACAGGTGTCAACAGGTTCATCCCTATCACGAGTTTGCCACCGTCTTCGTAATCTACACACGCTAACGTCTCCGCCGAATATTTGTATGAGAAATTATACAGCGCCTCCAAGCGGTGACGTGAAGAACTAAAATATGTCACAGACATATAGTCGGAGACGCTAGCAGGGGCCCAACCATGAGCTCTTATTGCAATGTTAATTCAGTTGTGCGGCAGTGACAGATGTATGCACGTCACATACATCTGTCTCATAAATCATGGCAATAAGAGCTCATGGTAAGGCCCCAGGTGTAGATTGGGAAAACGGTGGCAAACTCGTAATGCTGGTAGGTTAGGAAAAAGTACCGATACAATTTCAAAGCCACAGACTGCTGTTTCTCTTATCTCTTTCGAAACATGAAATCTTAAGTTCTTCGAAGAACTTGGGCGAATTAAAGTACATCATCATCTCCCTGGCCTTATCCCATGTATTTGGGGTCAGCACTTGATTCAACCCGATGTGGCTGATCACCTGATTTTTATTCGAAGCGACTGCCATCTGACCATCGTAACCCCTTTTTCGAGGAAAATCGGCAATCTGGGTTAAACCAGTTGTCAGACTTTCTTAGGCCTCTGACTGACCTGTAACGATTGCCAAAGATGTTAAATTGGCAACCGGGACCGACGGCTTAACGTGCTCTCCGAGGCACGGAGGGAACTCGGGCGGTCACCCATCCAACTACTGGCTAGGCGTATGGTTGCTTAACTTTGCTGATCGCATCATATGCGCAATAGCAACATAATTTAATTATAGAAAACATTCTTAAGAATATTCTATATTAATAAAATAGATTATAAGCATTTCAGATTTGACTGGAATGCAGAATGTGGTAACTTAATTTCTATTTCAATTTAATTGGCGAAACGTTTTAAATGTTATTTTATGTGTTTTCTACTTTCATTTTCTAAATCAATTAAGTATACTTTAAATAGAGAAAATATTATTGATGCAAATATAAGCCTAGCATAGAAGCGATACAATCTGTGTTTGAAATCTAGGTAACCATATAATTTGTGTATGATACGTTACATGTATAAATATATATAACTCACACTGACTGACTGACTGACATAGTGATCTATCAACGCACAGCCCATACCACTGGACAGATCGGGCTGAAGTTTGGCATGCAGGTAGATGTTATGTAGGCATCCGCTAAGAAAGGATTTTGATTAATTCTATCCCCAAGGGGATAAAATAGGGGATGGAAGTTTGTAAGAAACTAAATTTAAGCGGGTGAAACCGCGGGGCACAGCTAGTTATAATATATAAACAAATGAAAAAAATTTATTATAACTATACATTTTTAGTTTTTTTTTTTAATTCATCGTTTATCGATCGATCGATATACGAGTATAATATATACGTATATTTAAACACACCAAATATACACATTAATTAGCTTTCACCCAAAGCTTCGTCTCCGTAGCGTAATACTTCAGATAAAATCTTTCAACCCCATTAAGGCTGGACTTTACAAGATCCCACCACGAACTCATCCCTAAAATGTCATTCTGTCATGTTTTTAGGGTCAGCGACTAAGGCTATGTATTGATAGATAAGTCACTGAGTCAGGACATTGCATTTTGACCAAAGATGTTTGTTGCATATATAAGAAGCATCCGGCTTAACTTATCGTGACGAAAGGCATCAGCCATCAACATATCCAGCACAACGTGGTTATCTCATTACTCAATGACTAAGCCATCAATAAAAACTCACTCAACGTTGCTCAATTATCATACACTCAGCATGCAATCACTTCCAAACCGGTAATGTTACTAGGGATGTGCTTTCTTTAAAAGAAACGTTTGTGAACATATTGTTTATTTTTATTTTAAGTAGCTGTGCCCCGTGGTGTCACATACTTGATTTAATTTCCCAACTATGTAGTAATATCATCTATTCAGTAATCGGCCAGTGAAAGTCCGGTTAAAATCGGTCGAGCCGTTTCGGAGATTAGCCAGAACAACGTTGTGACGTACTGCACTTATCTATACTAAAGTAAGAAGCAGAGGAGTTTCTTTGTTTACTCGAATCTGCTGGAGAAGAAACTCCTGGCCTGATTTGAAAAATTATTTCAGTGTTAGATAGCCCATTTATCGAGGAGGGCTTACAGGCTATATACTGCACGTAAACTAAGTCGCGGGCAGAAGCTAGTAAGTATATAAATCCAGATTCAAGCCACAACCACAACTCTTTATGTTGTCATAATATTAATATTAACCAGCAGGTAACAGGCATCCCTATTTGCACACAAATAAAATTAGTTAAACACACGAACGACTCACTGTTTTTTCTGCACCAATCGGGGTGAGGGTCTTCTAGCTTCTCGCTTCTGGGAAGATGTAAACAATAAGATAATCATGGTAATTATACTAACCAGTCTGACAGGTAGCCTATTGGCAAAGTCACATCAGGTTTAGCAACTGGCACAGTTATCCCATTTGCATGCTTATTATGTGGGCCTATTATTATGTTGTAAGTGGAGGGTATGTAGTATGGAGATGCTCGTGGCACAGTTGCTATTGCGCATATCATTCGAACAGCGAATTTAAGCAGCCCCAACTCTAGCCAGCAGTTGGATGGGTGACCGCCCGAGTTCCCTCCGTGCCTCGGAGAGCACGTTACGCCGTCAGTGCCGGTTGCCAATTTTACATTTTTGGCTATCGTTACAGTCAGTCGGAAGCCTGGGAATGTCTGACAACTGGTTTAACCCAGGTTCAGTCACAACGGGTCGAATCAAGTGCCGATCCCAACAATGTATGGGATGAGGCCTGGGAGATGATGATTATTATGTTGTAAGGAGAAGTCCTATATTCCTTTGGGTTGTCTGGCCTATAACGTGATGGTCGAGTTGCTTATATATTGGACTAACGACCGAAGCACGCTGAACAAGTTCATATTCAGTGGCTATTTATACCAACGTTTTCTAAAACCTCAATGCAGTGATTTGTTAACGCGAGCTCTGCGGTGAAAGAAAAAAACCATTCGGAAAACCTTCTGTGATGACGGGAGCATTTTTTTTTATATTTTTGTCCAGGACAAAGACGGATATAAATTTCGTAATAAAGCTGTTTACTAACATAATTTGATTTTCATTGGAAACCTTGCTCGAGTTTAAATAATTTCTTGGCTAATATATTTGCATAAAAAACAACCGTGAACACGATTTTACGCCGAAAATTCGGGAAATATTTATCTGAGGGGTGACTTAATTTTATACCACTTTATAGAAATTGCGCCTACAAAAAATTTACTGTTAATAACGTGGTAGCACATAAAACATAGTACCTACGGGGAAAGACTTCAAGTACCAACCAAGCTGATGAATTATTGCCTTAAAACGTGCAGCGATTTAAGCGGCGAGTTAAGAGTTTGTTAATTTTAAGAAATGTTCTTGTATTTTTTGGATTTTTATATAAATCTCTAAAAATTTTTTTTTTTTCTTAACGAAGTCGGAAGCAAAAGCGACCCAATTTTTTATCAGTTGTCTGAAACCGCGTGGATAAGCCTACATGTAGGCACTTACAGTAATCAATATGCGTATTTTCTTTTCATCGAAAACTTATAAGTATTCAATAAAAACTTAATTATATATACGCATATAAGTATTTAAATAAAGCAATATCCCGCTTTGAGGCAAAAAAAAGAAAATGGTCACGTTGATTGATAGGCTTTAGGTAATACTTTTCAAGCATTTAATTACAATAAACAGCAGGTAGAGAAACTATTCGAATTAAAATACTAAATCCGAATACTTCCAGTTCAAAGTGATTGCATTCTAGAGGTTCTTGCTGGCCTATTGACAAAGTGCTATTAAAATTTACCAATCGCATATTAATTTGCAATCTTTACTTGTAAAAAAGTATTTGATGTCGATTGCTCGTTATTTGTTTTATATTTGATCGACACGGCTGATAATTGACCTTTTCGTTCAAATTACAATTATTAAACATTACGGAATGTTAGAAGTTTTTACTTACGCAAAACAGTAAGGTCGCAAATGCACCATTGAGGGGAGAAAAGGAATAGAGTCGCTGTGCGTGCAATATTTTGTAGTCATTACTTCGGCACGGGGATTTTTATATAGCAGCAAACGCGAGTGGTTTTTGGGTAGCTACGAATTTACTTCCTTGACTGTGTTTCTTCATGTTGCGTACCATACAAAAATAGGCCAAAAGGCCTTGATGGTAAGTGGTCACCGCGCCTTATAGCTATGCTATAAGTGAGGAAGCCCTCCAAAGTTCAAGGTTGCACAATGTTACAATTAATCTAAGAAAAATTAAGGGTCTATTTGCCATTCCAACTTTAGCTTTTCACTAAATTAATGTGAAAATAAAAAAAAAATATCTGTCTTCCTGTCTTTCCTTCTGCTCGCTGCTACTCACTTACATACTCACTTAAACGGCTGAACTGATTTTAACAGCATTCTTAATTGCACTGGTTGATGTCCTTTTTAAATTAGGGGTGACATCGCGGGGCACAGCTAGCAGTATAAAGAATTCTTGTCCTATATAAGTATCATAATTAAATTAACATGAATTAGCTAAGACTGTTAATCTGCTTATTTCTTTTATTGTTATAATTAATATTCTTGTAGTTAGTCGTCTCGACTACTCGTATAATTTGTTTAAGAAACTATACGAATGCCATTCACTGACAAGCTTTATAAAAACAGCGATATGCAACCTGACATCTCCGAGACAGCATGTGACCTAGATTAAATGAATCGTTATTGTATAGATGTCTTCACTTAGAACAATAAGCGAAGAGTCCCATGGTCTGTTTGTTACTTTGCTCATATATCAAAGGTCTAGTTCATATCTAACAAGTTCATCTTTCAACTTGAGTGTAAAATATCTTTGGTGAAGGGTTACTAAGGAGGTTGGCAGTTACCAACACCTACTTTTCAACAGAGATAGCTAATTATCGATTTTTTTAGTAACTTAACTAAATTTAATTAATGCTAAGTCGCATTTTGTGTTATGAAAAATACATTTTCTTTCTTTCTTTAAGAAGGTTGTAGAGAGAGTCAGGGTTGGCAAAGCGCACTGAATGCCCCTAACATTGCAAGCGTCAGTGTGTTTGTGACTATGTGAAATAGTGACAAATTTACTGACAAGTACATAAACTCAAAACCAAGGCTCCGGAAGATCTCACAGATGAACATTTTATTTTATTAGGCACACAATAGTATCAGCAACGATCACAAATAAAATTCACACGTGTGACAGTTTTGCGTAACTCAACAATGAGCTGGGAGATTATCGGGCGGGTCTGACCGGCGTCCGGTGATGCAATGGCCACTGGCCTTTACAATTTGACATGCAGAAGACCGGTCGTATTGGCCAATGTTGGCATATGGGATATGGCCAATGTCGGCATACTTGTACTTGATGATTTAATACCCGTAACGATGACACTAAGCCTTAGTATAGGTGACAAAGATGAAGAAATTGATTACACAAACGTTATATACTTTGTCCAATTAATAAGTCACTATGATGGTTTTGGATTTAATACAAGTGCGAACCAAAATCGAAAAAGTATACGAGAGGAAATCGAATATAAATTTGTACTATAATTAAATCGTTTCTCACTATATTTAATAATGGAATTGTATAACACATACATCAATTTTAGGATCCGTCACAGGGCAAGTTATTCGTTGCACAAGGATAGATAAATTGTATCATTGCGTTGAGTACTAACGGGGGTAGATAGAGATTACAGCGTCATTCTACTCTAGCCTTCGACAGTCGATACATCTTTGTTTTGCAGACAAGAAATTCACAATAAATGCCCGGAGTTTGAAAGTTGGTGGTGTCTAAGCCCCATTTCCTCGGATAGCACGTTACGCCGTTGGAGCTACGCCTGATCTCTCTCCGTTCGTGTCGGATTGCCATCCATCCCATCAGACTATGAGAGTGAGGGAATGAGGAATGCACTTGTGTTCGCGAACACACTTGTGTACTATAATATCTCCTGCGCAATTCGGTTAGGAGATCAGTTTCATATTTTTCTTCCAAGATTTCTTACAATAAATAGAGAATTTGTTACAGATGAAGAATGTACACTGATGCAAGATGTGGAGAATGAGAATGAAGAATAAGAAGAACTTAGGATGACATAGGTGAGTTTCATAATTTTTTGTTGTTAATAGTACATTTCAAATATTTCTCATAAAAGCCGGAATTGTGATTAATAAAAAAATACGAGAATTTAGAGGCAAGAAAAAAAAATCACTCGTGAAGTCGAGAAATATGTGTGTTTCATGCAGAAAGATTTTTGCGTTGATAGATGAAACTGCCATTCTTATGTGTGCTCCTTATGTGCCATTCTTATGTGTTTAAGACACACCAACTTCAGTAAAATATTACAATGCCCACTTGTGGAATGTCGTAAGCACCCGCTTTTTGTTATCATTGTTGTAACATACTGCTTTTCCTCAGGAACATAAACCCTAGTGCCCGCTATGTCTCAGTCAGCGCTCGGCCAGGGCGGCGAGCGACGGTACTCGGTGCCATCGAACCCTATGATGGTGCACGACCCTAGAGGCATGCATTCGGAAGATCTGCACGCCTGGTCTATTTACAGGTAACAAAGCAGTTCCAGTACATAATAATACAAGAGTAGCTTAGCTTATGGTTGTGGCTAGTCTATGAGTGCAAGTACACACATAACCAACGTTATGGATAAAACACAAACATGTAAGGAGACGTAACAATAATCTCCTTTTGCTTTGCACCCTACTGATATTATAAATTCGACCACACAAAATGTGCAAATTTTTGGATATCTTCATGATTGCTTCTCAATAACGCAAAATTTCTCAATAATCCAAATCCATTCATTTAGGATTTGGATGTTTGGCTCACAGATAACAATCTATTGCTGTGAATAGTATTCAATTTATCTTTTTAATTGCGGAAGCTTGTCGTCAATGAAGACAGAAAATACACATGGTCCGATAGTTCAATTGTCAATCTATGCAGATAAGTTACGATACAGGCATGATTACTTATATTTATTTTTCCAGGCAAAACCTGAACTCTGACTTCACGGACAGCGCCCTCGGGAGTACAGACAAGAGTCCACTGCCGTACGGGAACTTTCAGCTCAGAGACACGACCGTGCAGTCCATACTGTCGCATCCACGATATGGACCTAAGTAAGTTTTATTTTTGGAATGTTTTATTTTTGTAATTCCACTAAGGGAGCGACCAAGTTATGATCTATAAAAATTACGTTTGATTGATTTGAATACCTGAACGCTACCTAACTAGGTTGTTGGGTTCAGCATCCTCTAGATCATAGTGCTCCATCACTTATATATTCAAATTGACTGTGCTACACAAATATTCAAATTTAAAATTCTGTCTCATTCCTCTACAGATCAGCCCTGGGCTCCAATATGTACACATACCTTAAGTTTGGGTTGCCCCGAGTGTTCCCACCGAACCACAACGGATCACAAAGGTCAGGCACGCCGAAACCGAAGACATCCATTGGAAGTGGCATGAAACCTGCCCCTCGGTAACTACATTTTTTTGTCTATCACCAGCAATACTTAATGCTCAACCGAAAACTGTCACTAAAAACTCCCTCTTTGGTTTACCTTCATGCATTTAGAAAAGCGCACAGGCATCACGAAGGTCAGCAATACTCGCTCTGCACTGCTCACGAAAACATGAGCGTCATCATATTACCACCAGCTGTATAACTATGTAGCATGACAGCCAAAGCTCCATCTCTGACCAACTGCAAGTCTGCCCGCTCGCTTTTAGTCACCTCATACCACAAGTAGGGGATACCAAATTGCGAAGCATATTGAAATAAACCTTGATCTTGTGATGTAATTTCAAAGGCTCCGAAGTCTTAGAGCGGCTTGTCCGTACCGTCAGAAAGAAAAAACTCCTCGACGTGGTGTTCCCGAACGGTTAGAATATGGAGTTTGAAAATTATTTTTAGTATAGGTAGTCTGCGATCGCTATACCACCGAATTAGTCTTAGTAGATATTTACGCTTTCTATCAGTTGCTTGCAACATTATGAGTGTGGCAACCAATGATTATAAATGTTAAATTGAAAAGACTCATAAATATTTAAAATGTTTGATTATTAGAAAACAAAACACAAATTTATTGGATAGTGCGAAAACTTTCATATTACCACTTAGATATGGAAATTATGCACATTGGAATCTAATAGATTTGCTGTTACATATTTATTCACGAATGTTGTTTTTTAGGATACAAAGGCAAAGTCGAGGCATAAGGGAAACGTCTTCAGGGTACGACAGTTCTGACAATGAGACATCCACCAACTACAAGTACAGTCGGAAATATAGATCAGATCCAGATTTTAGGATGCAGAATGTACATAATTCGTATCAGGTATGTTATAGTTACTGATATAATGATTGCATGTCCTGAAAAAAAAATCTGATGTTTTATTGCTTATAAACAATAAAAAATACTGAGAACTAAGCGCAAGTACTAGGTATAGATAGCACTAGGCATATTAGTGACTGAAGTTTATTAGTCGCCTCCTACGTAAGATGCAAGCTCCAATCTCATCGCACTGTACCAATGAGTTTTTCAGAAGTTTTGATGATGAAGGAAACGTGAAGAAACCTGATTATTTCTGAGAATATATTTATACTAGCTGTGCCCTGCGGTTTCACCCGCGTAGATTTAGTTTTATTCCCGCGGAACCCTACATTTTTTTTTAAATAAAAGTAGCTTAAGTTACTCCTTGGTTAGCTACCTGCCAGTGAAAGTCCCGCTAAAATCGGTCCAGCCGTTTCAGAGATTACCCGGAACAAACAGACAGACAGACAGAGAAAAAATTTAAAACTTGGTTTTTTAGTGTCAGTAGCGTGTATACTTATAGTGTAGTGAAAAGCTGTAATTTTGAAGTTACAAACAGACACTTCAATTTTATTTATCTGTATATGGGTGTTTTTTTATAAAGTTTGGGGTTCGCTACTTTTCGTGATCTTTAAGTATTGTTGAAGTATCATGTTACATCCTGTGTACTATAATTTAGGATATCTTACCTATAGTGTGCAAGAGAGATAACGCTGTACGGAATTAGTAGATGTCTCTTTCATTAGGTCGATGTGCAATATTTATCGCCCGATACTATACATAACCCTCTACGGAATTAGTAGATGTCTCTTTCTTTAGTCGATGTGCAATATTTATCGCCCGGTACTGTACATAAATTAACACTTACCTATTCATTAAACTACAATTTCACATTTACGGAAAACAGTTTCTGTAACTTAACACTCGTATATGTAAGTAAATTTAGAAAACAATTTCAAATAAAACACTACGCAATGCAATATTCATAATACAATTTTACATAAACCTAGAAAAACATTATGCACATTATGGTTGCATATGCAATACAGCATTAGCATAGCAACTTTCTACTATTCGCTAGCGAATGTCAACAAAATCACCATAATAACAGTGTCCGCGTTATGTAGACGCGTTTCACAAAAAAAAGTCAGACCCAAATTGCCTTAATTGTGTTGTACAACTGGAATTCGCGAGTTTTATTACTGCGTAAGTAAAGTAAGAGTAATTACTGAGTTTCTTGCCAGGTTCTTCTCAGTAAAAGCAACCTTCCGAACCTGGCGGTAGCATGTATAATCCTGTGTTATTGTGTCATTCTGACGATTTGAAAGTACTTTGTATAAAGTCTAATCGAATAAAGATATGTTTGAGTTTGAGTTTATTTGTTAGATATCATCTACTCTGTAACGTGAATGTTTATACAGCACAGTACGGGCGTTCCTCTGGTGGCGATGCAACAGGCCGGTATAAGGGGGGAGCCACATTGGACCAACTCACGGCACAAGTCGGTTAGTGAAGCGAACCTGTTGGGAATTGAGGCTAGACCCCACCGCTCCCAGTATGGCAATAGAAGGAATAGTGTTGCAGACTTTGTCCCCGACGCTGATCATCAAAGGTGACACATATTTTTTTCTTAATTTTTACGCTAAAGTTTTTCTTAATTTTTACGTTTGCCATCAAACGAGCGCTCTTGTCGATAATTAGCCGTTATTGTATTGTAATCTATATCTATACAGATAAATAAAATTGAAGTGTCTGTTTGTAATTCCAAAATAACAGCTTTTCACTAAATGCATATGAAAGTATACACGATACTGACACTAAAATCCAAGTATTAAAATTTTTCTCTGTCTGTCTGTCTGTCTATCTGTCTGTCTGTCTGTTTGTTCCGGGTAATCTCTGAAACGGCTGGACGGATTTTAACGGGACCTTCACTGGTAGGTAGCTGATGTTTCAAGGAGTAACTTCGGCTACTTTTATTTATTAAAAATATTAGGGTTCCGCGACAATAAGGAAGAAACAAAATCTACGCGGGAGAAACCGCTGGGCACAGCTAGTATCTAATAAAAATTGGATCCGATGGGTCAATAAGGCCTTTTCGTCTTTCTTTATCTACACTAATAAATATATTATGTTTTTAAGGGAAGTCGAAAGATTTCTTTGTTTGTTGGGAAGTTTATTAGACGAATGATTTCTTTGTTTGTTTGTAAAAAATACTTAGGCTCCGAAATTACTAATCCGACTTAGAAAATTATTTTACTAATGGGTCATACACAAAATGACTACTCCGAAAAGAAAATAAAAAAAAAGTTGAAATATTTTTATTTTTAAACTAGATTTATTTCAACATAAGGGATAACATCCTTAGAAAATTATCAACAATGATCAGTCTTTATTAGTTACTGAAAAAATCACGTTTTATTAAATCTTACGTCTACAGAAGAGATCATACAGTCTACAGGAGATTACAAATTATGCGTTACAATTATGGAATATAAAACGATATGATAAAAAATTACGTAGGGATAATTCTAGCCACTTTTTAATTATAATTATTAAAAATAAAAATTCTCAGAACTTCACAAACATCATATAATTTTTTTTATCAAAAATTCTACAGAAAAGATATATCCTTCTGTGGCTGTTATCTTAAAAAGTACATAAAAATATTCTCACCATCAGAATTATCCCAAATGATGGGAGGAGGTGCTCGTTCGTGGAATAGATAGTATATCCAAAGATAAATCACAATTATAATCAGAATCAGAACGTATTCTTTTACGAAGCATTATATTTTTGGTAACCATCGGGTCAATCAGTTTCAGGTGTCTACCTATCAGAATAACTAGGGGAAATTGACTCAGTGGTAGAATCAGGAGTTGTTGGGGCTCGCAGGACACCTGGGAATATTGTGAACTATTAGATGCTCCTGGCTGTGGCAAAATATTCGGCGAATTGCTTAAAGGATTGTGAGCTAATTAATTCACAGATGATTTGGTTGCATCGTCGTATTGAATTTAGATGTTTCCAAGTTCATAATGTGGACAGGATACATGAGCGCCACATATCAAGCAACTTAAACGCCTTGCGTGTATTACTATTGCTGGCTTCCTAATACTCCAAGCTAATTGATGTATTTCACGTGTGCACGTATTTCAAAAGGTCGTAAGATACTCTTGTTCAAAATTTGCTGGATATTAGATATAAGGTCTTCGTTAATTCTATAAACTACAATTCCTTTACAGTTCTTAACCAAACAAGACATTAATTCTTCCAAATTTGGAATATCATTCATTACCTCTAGCAACGTGGTAATCAGAAATGCGTTTAATGCATCCGCCAACCCGATCAGGACCCTTTCCCGTGAACCCTTTCGTTAAAATGCCATGTAAGTGTACTTATTCCAAATTCTTTGCTTAAATAGGTTTTCTCTAAACAACTTTCAAATTTGCCTTTGCTCTCTGGGAGTGAAGCCTTTGATTGTCTTAATGAGTCCTTTTTCTTTCTTTTATATGCTTCTCTAATCTTTTCGTCTTCTTTCTTCAAGAGCTGTTTGACATTTTAGACCGTGCGCGACGAATGCGTAGTTTTTTCTGTTCTCGTCTTCGTTTCTACTTTTCTTCGTCAGTCAGTTGAGCTTTAGATCTACTTACTCGTGGCATTCTGCGTTAACAAATACATGCACATTATTTAATAACACACAAGTGAAGAAGCAAAGCAGATGATAAAAGTAAATATGCTACAACCCCCACCACGGCGGCATTCCCATATATCATCATCATGAATTTAAGAGTAATGAGACTCTTGTCGGAGAACCGATGCAACTCTTTCCATTTGTCTCTGTCCAGTGCCATGTCTTTGACCTCCTTGTCCCATGTATGTTAGCCTTGGTCCCATATATATATTACCCAAATTTTATAATCACGAAGCAAAATAGCTTTTCATGGCAAGCGTGGAATGGCGCCCAGCAGGTACTTCTCTGCCTAACCCATTAGCAATTAGGGGATGATATGTACATATAATAATAATTTCTGTAGGCATTGACTCTTCTGTAGACACTATGTCTACAGAAAAGATTTCTACAGGTGGGACACTAAAGTAGTTATTTCAAATTAATAGACATAATTTTGAGGTTAGAAATTGAACAATGAGACATTTGCTTACCACTCCTCAAAACGTTCAACGCCAAAGCAATTATAAAATTTTAATAATTTTACTTACTTGTCAACAAGTCTAGAAGGAAAGAGGCACTGATATTTGACAAAAACTTGTGTAATCGCTAAAAAATATATTTTTATAACGACACGTACGCACCGCAACCAAATTTCAAACGACCTAATGGCAGATAATTCAGTGCTACCAACATAAATAATGAAAGCTAAGGCATGTTCCATTCCACACAAAATTATTGGTCATTTCAGGCGTCCACAGGAGGAGACCTAGAATTCGAGAACAACATGTTTATTATCAAAATATCACTGTTGAAAGTTGTAAATATATTTTCATGCAGCTAAACATGTTCCTGTATATATGTGTAACGTTTTACCATGATGATCAAATAATATATAGAATACGAACTATTTTTAAATGACATCCGAAGTCTAATACTCCATATCCGAACAATCTACAGGAGGGGACTTATTTGATTTATAATGACTAAATAAAAATAAAATGAACTATAAACGAATGTTTCTTAGCAACAAACAATACATAAAAATATGTATAAATTATAAAAAATACTAATACTGGTACAAAATACTCTAATTTTGTTCAATAACGAGCGAACATATTTTGCGTCAGTTTTGTGTATGACCCTAATAGAATGCTACATTATCTAGGCTACATGGTTAATATATAAGATATTTATGTTTTATGCTATGTTTGATTGCTGAGTGCACGATACGGTTGCTCAAAGTGAAAAATAGGTTTGATGCTGATCACCATAAGAGATAATAATACGAACTGTATCAAATTTATTTTTAGTTACTTGATGCCTTCATCCCACCTCGGCGGCCGTATGTCGAAGGCCGGCAGCCACATGTCTGTCGCACAATCCAGGAAGCTGTCCACCTTGAGGCCGGGAGACCATTTGGATGGATACACGCACTCCGCTTATATATATCCTAATTATTATGTGAGTATACACTATGTTTTGTACTTCGAATGTGATAAACAAGACTAAATTTTGTACGAATGTTTGTAATCTCATACCTTCAAACGAGCAATAAAATATCTGAACCTGGGAAACGGCTCAAACGATTTACATGAAATTTAGTGTGCGATTTCGGGGGCGATCGGTCTAGTTAGGTTTAATTTTTAGAAAAAGGCAGAAAAAGGAACAGAGCTCAGTCATTCAGGTGTTGGAAGGATTCGTTGAAGACCAGGCTAGCACAGCGTCTCCTTCTTTCTAACCTTTTTTCATATCTGAAACTAATGGAAGTAGGTATTATTCAATCAAAGGGATCTTCAAATTCTTAGGACTGCAAGGAACCTGAGAGACAGGTTTGTATTCCGTAATATTGGGACTTTTCTAGGAAATGTGTGTTATTAACTTTACCCCTTTGAGGATCCCAGCTAGAATATTGGCTGTTGGAATATTACAAAGAAACGTAATTTTTTTGTGTTCGTCCCCAGGTAAACAGTTTAGAAATAACATCACCAGAGAACAGATCAACGCTCCTAGTGTCCGGATTAAGTTTTGAAGTGAAGTCTGGTGAAATATTAGCGGTGCTGGCCACGTCACAACACGAAGCTACTGGCCTGTTGGACGTGCTGTCCGGGAATAGGAAAGTGAGTATCGGTTGTATAAAGTTTTTATCGGAGAAAAGTCAAAGAGGATTTCTTAAATCTTCAACATGTCCGCTTATAAGGCTCAAAGATGTTCTTTGTCTGTGTAGAATGTTCGGCATTAAAAGAGAAAAATGTACGTATTTTATTGATTAATCTGATATAATGGGAACTCCAGAATTAGAGAACACATTTGAGTGATTCATTTATAGTTGTTAAAAAATTTATTGCTCGAAATGAAAATAAAATTAAATCATGATTTTTTCCAGAAATTATCCGGTGACATAGTTTTAAACGGCCAGCCCGTCGCGTCATCAACTCTCCGTAAAATAGCAGCGTACGTCCGCAAGGACACATCCCTCTGCCCTTCAATGACAGTGGAGCACACCCTGCGGTTCCACGCAGCGCTGAGGAGACCCAGGAACAACCATAGTCAGGTCAAAATGGATGATCGGGATCAGGTGAGTTCAAAATACCTTCGAAATGTCACCGTAGGTATTTAGAACCGTATTTAGTAACCAGTACTCCAAGTTTAGGTTTTTAACATATTTTAATGTTGGTTTTGGGTTGCGTGTACTTTCCTCACAATGTATGGGAACGTAAAACTTCCTGCACTCGCGGCTAAAGGTGCTTTTACGTCCACATACAACGATATAGTCAACGATAAATCATGTTGAAACCTGAACTTGGGGTACAGTTCATCAAAAGAGGAATATCTCCTCTTTCGACATGTGCTGTTGTGATGTGAAAATTGTTTATTAACTTAGGGCTCCTGAAAAGCCTCTTAAGAATAGCCCAGATTCTATCACGAGTACATAAACTAGTCTAATGAGAAAGAGAAGTTACTTAACCAAACATTGCTTCCAGATAAACCTCTTGATAGAAGAACTAGGCCTGGAACAAGTACGAGATACGAACGTTGGACGCCTTACCCGGTCTGAGATCCGTCGCTTGAATGTAGCGTGCCAGTTACTCCTGGACATGGCTATTTTAATCCTGGACCAGCCGACCAAGGAGATGGACATCTTCGATACCTTCTTCCTGGTAGAATACTTAAGGAATTGGGCCAGCAGTGGCCGTGTGGTCATCATGTCCTTACATCCACCTACATATGAGATCTTTGCTATGTTGACTAAGGTATGACGTCACTTGATTTTAAGAGCTGTGGAGGTAATTTATATTTTAGGGCAAACATTGTTTGGCAGTATAAAAAATATTATTCAGGTAATTGCTTCAGTTTTGACTCATTCTTTTATTAGAGATTCGGTGCATTATTTTCATGTCTAGAACAGGGGGGTAATTCTCGCAATAAGAGCTGTTGTTACAACACCTCTGCTGATGGCGTGGGCATATTACATTTTTTAATAAATTTTCAGGTTGTACTGATCTCGGCCGGTAGAACAATGTTCAGCGGGTACCGAAGGGACATGTTGCCATATTTCGCTTCCATCGACTACCCTTGTCCCGCGTTCAAGAACCCCTCAGATTATTATTGTAAGTAGTTTTCAATGAACAACTGGGATCTTATCAGTTCTGAGCACGAAGAGAGTCACTTTTGATAGACGCCGACAGACTTACCATCAAATGCTAACACCTTATACATTCCATGAAATTGTCGTACATAACCTTTGCTGGGGTAGGCAGAGACCCTTGCAGTAAGTTGTGGATATGTTTTCTAAAGGGCTCTTAAACTATTTGTACTTAAAGGTTCAGCAAGGCTGCGCGGCCTCGTTTTCAAACAAAATCTAATATCTTTATATGATTCGACTTTTAACAAAGTAATTTTCAAATCGTCAGAACGATATAATTACACAGGATTATATACGCTACCGCCAGGTTCGGAAGGCTTTAACTAAGAAGAACCTTCAACTCATATTTTACTATAAGAGGCACCAAAATACATTCCAGTACCAGGCGCCGTCACGTCTGTCCGTATGAGTCTGTCTGTGTCGGTATGGCGCGTTGCAAATAAAATATGCGCAGTTACCCCCAAGTACTTTCTCCGAGCACTCATAATTGGCAACGACACCTATAATAATCCTTTTTCCTCTTCCAGTGGATTTGGTAACGTTAGACGACCTCTCAGCCGCAGCGATGCTGGAGTCTTCGGGTCGTATCGAAGCTTTAGCGGGAGTGTTCGGGGGCGCGGCCGCCACCGCCGACCCGCCTCCCCCCGTGCCGCTGCCCGCACCCCTCACACGACCCAACGCCTTCGTACAAGTATTTGCTCTTATTGAGTAAGTATCATTTATAATGTTAAAAACCTATGGATAATTATGTTATAGCTTTTCTCCGTTCAATTAATACATTGCGTATATTCCCACACATCTTCAATTGTAAGTTTGTGTTCAACTAGACGACAACTCAACAATGTTGTTTTTCAAGTCGCAATATAATTTTTATTAGATACAAGCTTTACACGCATATTTTGAATTACATTGCATGCTCAGCTATATGACGTCATTCTAATTCCAATATGGCGGATCATCCAAGATGACCGAATACTTATTTTATCTGCGCTGCCACAGTATGGATATTAAATTAAAGGGCTTGCTGAGGAGAACACGAAAATTTTATATTTGTCTTTAATTAATACGAAATTATTTTATTTATTGTTTTGGATAAACTTACCTATGCATGTGTTAAATACTATCATGTTTTTCTGGATATATAGATAGAGAAGATGTCCCTTTATACATGTTTGTATTGTTTACAGAAAGAGCCTTGTGTACACCCAGATGACTACGTTATCAAACGTGATAACTCGGATCCTTATAGCTGCCATTATGTCCCTCATCACGGGGACCATTTTCTGGGACCTTCCCGCCACCGATTCTAAGGTACCAATACATTTACTGCGATAGAACACCAAGTTGCGAAAACATATTCTATTAATAATAAAAATATAGATCACGTAAGACTTCGTTTAAAAGGATTAAAAAAACTACCCAGAACAGAAACATATGAAATAAAATTCGTTGCGTATTAGTGTAGCTGACAATGTATTGATCCGCCATCTTTGGAATTCAACCTCATAGGTCCCGTCACAAGTAAAGAACGCACAGTGAAAAAAAGTGGGGATACTGCACATATTTTTATTCGCCTCGAACCATACCATAGCATAAATAATACCCATACAAAAACCTTACCATATAAAATTACAACTGCGCTTTCAAAAGTGACAAGACACGTATAGTATCTTAGATGAATAGTGACTGTCACATTTGCCCACTACGGAAAGCCTATTGAATATGAAGAAATGAGGTGTGTTACGGCGGGGCCTCCACCAATGAGTTTTTCTAAAAGCTTGTGTGCACTGACTTCACACCACGTGCTTTACGTTGAAAGAAAACATCGCGAGGAAACCTTTATATGTCTGAGAAGTAATTCAAAGACGTATGTATTTCTCTCTGTACCTCTGTCTCTCTGTCGCGTTGGTACTTAACCATCTTCTGTGACAAGTGGGTGTTGTAATCACACTTCTGTCTATCTGATGTGTATTTAGTATTCAGCCTAAATGTATATACTAGTTTATCTGTGATGCGATCTGAGATGGCGCGTAAATGTCTATGGTATAAATTTGTAATAGGATTATTGGAGGCAAGATCGAGAAGCGAATAAACGTAAATTTTTATCTGGGACGGTGTTTACTTTGGTATCTATATATTCAGACTTTTCACTATCCCTTCGGGGAATATAAGCGTGAGCATATTATGTGTGAATTATTAGTTATATAATTCGTCATGTTCCAGTTAACCCAGAACGATAGGATAGGCTACCACTACGCGGTGACGTGCCTGACGGTGTGGCCCGTGCTGCTGTGGCTGAGTGTGCGCGAGGCCAGCTCCGCGCGGCATCACGTGGAGAGAGACATCGCTGTGGGCCTCTACTCTAGAGCTGTATTTGTTTTGTTTGACGTGAGTAGATTTTATAACCCCAGTAGCGCCAGTATAATGCTTATTTTTCAAAGTTTTGTGTCGGGTAAATTACACTGTTTAGGTACGGAGTCAATTCAACTCTTAAACTAAAGCAGGTGAAGCTTTGGGAGGAGGTGCGACCACACACTTCATGTTTTAAGTAGTCTTTTGATTTTAACCAGTATATTGAATGTTCAAGTAATGTTAAGTACCTACGAAAATGCGCATTCATTGAATTCTATGATTCCAGCAATTCCTAGAGTTATGGTCAGCAGTTCTGACGTGGCTGGCGTATCTGGTGCCAAGTTATGCTATGTCGGGTCTATACGCCCAAACGCCAGGATCTTTTGATGGGTTCTATTATTATTTAGGTAAGATTTTTTCGTTTTTAATTCAGTTTGAACGATTAAGGGAATAAATATAATAAAGCCACCCATGAATTGTAAGTCTACGTGAATAAAACCGCAGGGCACAGCTAGTTTATAATTCATATGTATTTGAGAAAAACATTCTCAATATATCAATATCAAAATCAATTCAACCCACTAATTAATCATTTGCGGAAGTGTTGGTAGAGGGCGTCCAAGGAAGAACTACTATGACCAAATTAATAATATTTTTCAGTAAGGTCAAATTCGGAGCACTCGTTACCGCAGGAATTGTATGAGGAGATGCATGAATGTGGCTGAAGCAAAAGAAGTATGTAAGGATGTCGCGAACGGTGATCTCTGCTTACCCCCATGCGATACAGGCGTGAGCATATATATGTATGTAGGTATGTATGTAATAAATCATTTGCGCTATTTCCAGGCTACATGCTTCTCTACCTAATAAGCATCCAAATGTTCTGCCGAGCGACAATATTCCTGATTCCCATGGAGAAGACAGCTGCAATAATATCAGGCTTGTGCCTCCTCCTCGGTATCTTAGTCAACGGGGTGATGTTACACCAACAAGATCTACCTGATTACGTCAGATGGCTGGAGTACGTGTCGCCTTCGAGATGGGTGTTGCCTGAACTAGCGCAGAGAGAACTTAGTGAAATGGCCCTTAAGAGCAGCATTAGTAAAGAAATCAGGTGCACTAATAAACAGGTGTGTATTAAGATACAATATAAAGAACCTAATTATTATTAGTGGAATGTTGGGGTTGTAAAGAGGATAAACGTGAATTGTTGTAATAACATTGCGCTACCACTTATGAGACGCACCTATGAAATTTAAAACAATTTATCCGTCCATCGTTGAAAAAATACCAATTTCTAAATAACTCTCTTCTTACTCTATCTTTATCATTTTAGAAAGAGACATGTGCCATATTTTCAATACCTATGGGGATTTTTACATCCGAAATTCACCGTACGATTTACCAAACAAACACTCTTAAAACACAACAAAACATTGCATAGGGCAATAAGTGCAACTCTTCAGAATTGCTGCGTGATTAATTTACACAGTTGAAAGTAGTTCCGTAATCCAAAATTACTGCTAAATAATGTTCAGTACGCGACAGAAACCGACTCTTAATATGACTACTGCACATTAAATATTGCCGCTCATAACTCGTGGCACCTTTATTATTGTTGCATTTGTGTTTTATTTTTCAGAGACCATACCAGGATATAATAGTACAATCCCCGTGCCCGCCCCCGAACGGCACTCAAGTACTGTCAACTTACCAGTACCTCAGAGCAGATCACATCTGGGAATGGACTGAGGAGACATTCCTTATCGCCCTTGCCATCTACTATGCAATCTTTGCCTTTATAGCCATGTTGGTGTTCGTTTTAGACTGTAGCAAGTACGCTAAAAGGAAGGAAAAAGTGTCTTACAAAGGACATAAGATTACCGTCAATACCCCTTGAAAGGTCACGGAATTCAAATCAATTCTAAATTCGAAATATTTGCATTCGACTAGACTTTTAAGAAGTACCTTCAAATCGTCACAACGGCATGATTAGGTAATGTTGTGTGGGTTCGGAAGGTTGCTTTTACTGAGAAGAACCGGGCAAGAAACTCAGTAATTACTGTTTCAAAAAGAGTGGTAAAGTTAGATTGCAGTCAAATAACACGTTTGTGTAGACTGTGTAATGTTGTGTACACTGTAGGTAAGGCCTTTCGTAGTTTACTGGTACAGTGATTCAAACACAAAATAAATACCTACTGTCTATAACTGACTGTTTTAAGGCAGACCGACCTGTACATTTTAGAAGAAAAAAATTGAGGAATTTGAGAACCCAATGGAAAATGAATGTTATGGCATTATATTTTAAAGACATTTTAGGAATTCATGGGCTTTCATTTTGTAGAAATGTAACACATATTCACGAGAATCTTAGATTAATAATTTCACTATGTTGTGATACCCACATAATATTATATCATACATATTATAGTTTATTTGAATTTAAATTTTAAATTCAGATAAACTTTGAAATTATGTACAAACGATAATAATTTTATCATAATAAATATCTTTATCGAATAATATTAATAACGCAAGGCTGAATAAATAATGTCTTCCGTTCT
Source organism: Watsonalla cultraria (assembly GCA_964035505.1). NCBI lineage: Eukaryota > Metazoa > Arthropoda > Insecta > Lepidoptera > Drepanidae > Watsonalla > Watsonalla cultraria. The sequence goes on from OZ037715.1 coordinate 3,004,293, forward strand.
AAAAGTATAAATATAAAATAAAATCTAATATAGAGTATAATATCTACCCACAATAATAAACTTTTTTTAAAAACTTTATAACCTATTCTTCCTCATTCTTCTTCAATTTATATATCCTATCGGCTTTCCCTTCTCTACTTCTTTTCCGTAGAAAAGTAATTTAAGCTCTATATCGTATGTAAGTAAGTTTAAAATTGTGTAAATAAACGTGTGCCGAATTTTTACATAATAAGTTCAGAGTGAATTATTCATAATTTTATTTACAGACATTCAGTCTTATAAAAATATTTAAAAAGCCTTCAATAACGACATTATTCAAATATAAGCAATTTTTTTAATATAATAACTTAGCTATTATTGTAAAACTTACTTCAAATTTCAACGTGCTAAAAAATAGATGGTGCCGTCAAATTCTGAATGGCTGTGAATAAGATTTTAAGCAACTTCGAATAAAATAAATTTGGACTTTATTCAAGAAGCTTTCACGAAGAAATAAGCTCAACATGCAAAATAATTTGATACTGCCTATAAAAATGCTCATTTTTATTTGTATTTCAAAATAGCGGTTCTTATTCGGTTTATTTTTAAGATTAGAATAATTTTTAGAATTAATTACAAAGTGGAGCCATATCACTTATTTATAGAAAAATAATTATTAAGTTACCTTAGTTTGGAAACGTATAACAATAAATAATACATCCTAATTATTTGCGCTACTTTTATTTAAATAATTAAATGATTGAAACAACAATTTAATAATGATAATAAAAATAACAATGATTAAAAAATTTCCATCATAAATAAATAAATAATAGAATAATTTAACATAGTGCAATTTGTAACACCTCTACACATTAAATATATTCATGAACTAATTGAATACCACAAGTTAACAGCATATAAACTACGATTACTACATTCGCTACATATCTCGACTTTCGCATGTTCCTTATTATGAACGAATTGACGTACAATTCGCCAGAAATGTTTGCATCACCCACTTACCAAATATCGCACTGTAGATGCGTAGATATATAGATAGGAGCTATATACGTCATACGCAATCGTCACATCACATAGTATGGAGTGTTAACGCATTCGCTGCTAACGATATGACGTTTGACGCACTGGTGTAAGGTCCGATTGTGTAGCACAGGGTAATGACTTTTTATTTAGCTTCAGCAGCGAACGCGTTAAAGGGTTATACACCTTACGGTTTTGAACAGAAGTTACTTTCGTAAGTAGCGAGCGTTCCGTGCGATTATAGGAAACGCAAAATCCTGCAGTAAATAGACCGATGAAATTTACTCTATGACTATGATACGGTGAAGTGCAACTACGAAATATAAATAATGTGTTTAACAAAATTGTATTAAAAGTATTTATACAAATGATGAGAGAGCCTAGAGCGAGTTTTTCACTGCCGCCGTCACAAGTCACAGCGTCGAAGTAAACGCAGATTTGTATAGGATCGGAACAGCGCCTCTGTCGGCCTAAAGATGACACTATTGTGAGCCCATACAAATCTGTGTTTACGTCGAAGGGATGACTTGTGACGGTGATTTTAAGAAAACTCGCACTAGGCACTAAGTGAAATGAGTCATGAGAGAGAAATGGTGGAGAAAAATACATTGCACCGACCACAATTAACCTTGAATAAGGACAGGATGCCGATGATAAGATATGTTCTTCTGCAAGATTTTCCGTTTGCTACATTATACCTTCACTAACAAACTCATCAGCTTTTAGCAGACTGAGCGTGGAATAATTCATGGTACCTTTTGCAAATCTCACAGACGCACGGAGTGATTTTTACTCTTGTGATATATTTGATTTTATCATTGTCTTTATCGTCCAGTTTATGCTGATCTATGTACCTGCTTTCTAGAATTATCTTCTGAAATCTGTCTTCAGTTCCGTAGGTAGGCTTCGTTGTGTCGCTATCGGACCTAAAAAGAAAGTTTTATCAGATGAAACGGTACATAATTTATGATTCGTTAAGTTGTTATTACTATCCAACAACGTGGGGTGGGATAAGACAGTCAATTGCTTGCTTTACTAGTAACACACTCACACATAGACTTCGCCGGACGTATTCACGTATGCTCAAAGAGGGGACAATATATGGTGCGTGAGTACTTGGGGACGCACCGCTCATGTGTGAGTGCACTTGTAGCGCGCCGCTTATATGAAGCTTAGTCTCTGGTGGAATATTTACTCATGTGTTGCTACCCCCCTTAAAGCAATACCTACAAAATAATTGTTTCATTTTACCGTTGAGCAGCTGATTTTGTGCGGGGCCATTAGGCAGTTGCCTAATCCATCTTGTGGGCGTTCCGGCCCTGTCAATGATCATATCATAGCACTCTATCTACGAAGCCGAATTCAGTCGATTGTCTCTGTGCTATTGTCATATACCTATAGTTAGCATCCCAGATGCTGAGTGGAACGGCAAGCGATAACTGACTGGCGCTTTCCTGCCGCGTTTTTCACTAAGGTTTCTCAGCGTCGCACTTGTTGTCGAGCGTCGGTTTCAAAGATACGAAATTGAACCTTATCCTCTATGTGTTATGTATCAATTTCCTAGTTTTCCTTTCCTTAGAACAACGCGACTGAGGTCTCTACCCCTATCACGGATTTGCCACCGTTTTCGTAATCTATACTTGCTAGCGTCTCCGTCGAATATTTGTATTAGCGCCTCCAAGCGGTGACGTGAAGAACTAAAATATGCCATACAAATATTGTCGGAGACGCTAGCGAGTGTAGATTAGAAAAACAGTGGTAAACTCGTGATACTGTACCTAATATTTTACATTGTAGATGAGTCAAAAATACCCTAAAGATCACCTGATATGATCGTCGTCATACTCGCTGTTGTCAGCGCTGCAGACGCTGTTAGTCTTCCATTGCCAGGTGTTGTCGCGAGTGTCCACGTTGTATACATTGTACTGACGGCAGCGACGCACGCGCCGGGACGAACACCGAGGGAGTTTGGGCTCACAGTTGTGGGACTTTTTGACTGGACTAGGTAAGGAAATGGCGAATCTGTATCTTATCTATAACTGGGTTGGGGAATGGAGGGGAGGATAAGAACGCCGTTTTGATAGGATGGTTGTGACGCGCCGCAATTCTCCACACTAAAGGCCTATTCCGCAGCTAGAGCGAAATTTTTACGCAGTAGCGAATATCGCTCAGAATGTTTTGATTTGTCTAGGTCTAAGTACTGAAGACCTAACACTCTCTCGCTAATAGAAACGAAAGAAATGTATGGAAATGACATAAATCAAGCACGTGACATTATGTAATTTCCATACATTTTATATCGTTTCTATTAGCGCAAGCACGGGAGAATGTTACTTTACCTCAAAAACCATGTCATTCTTGAATGTTGATCTATATTTAGCGGTGGTAAATACCTAAAGAAGTGATATGCATCGTTACGAACAGTATCAAGTCTATATAAGTACTAACTTGGGACAATAACACTTGATAGGCTCGGGTTCCTTGGGTGTGAGGCTGCAACATGACCGCGAGCCGCCGGAGCGAGAACGCGACCGAGACCGCGACGCTGACGGCGGCCGCTTGGTTGAATAACATTTATTCCTGAAATACATCACTTCTTCAACAAAATCCGAGTTTATAGAAGTGTCTGTTTGTAATTCCAAATAAACAGCTTTTCACTAAATGTAACTGAAAGTTAGTTGAATAAAAAAAAACTGTTTATAACTTCGTATCTGTAAGTCTGTGCCGGCTAATCTCTGAAACGGCTGGACTATTCATGGATTTTAACGGGACGTTCACAGGCAGATAGCTGATGTTATAAAAAGTAAACCAGTACATAAGACTACCTATATTTAAGAAACAATTTATGTCTAAATAATCACACAGTAACTAAGTTTTTTCTTGCTAGTCAACGCGGGCTTTTATACTATTTAAATAAAAAAATTACTTTACCATTGTGCCGACGCTAAATAAAATAGGATAAGGGCAAGAGGATAATTATGGCGATTAATTGAAATTCACCTGTGATACTGTGCCGAATGACAGACCGCCTTTTGTCGGACCCCATCCGTCTCCCTGTTAGTACAGTGGCACTGGCTCACTTTAATAGCGTCCAAGTTACACGGCTGGTTCCATACCTCGTCTATACGGACCTTTGTTGCTATCTCGATTTTTGGAGATAAGATGCCCTGGAACAGTGAACGTATTTATTACAATACATGGTTCAAATCACGACTCTGCCTATAAATATGTCCATCCCTTTTGAAAGGCGTATCACGAAAAGAGTTTGAACTACATTTAGTCACACTTAGCCACCATTTTAAATGATTATTAAATAATACATACATACATATGCTCATGCCTGTATTTCTGTATTTCCCGAAGGGGTAGGCAGAGGTGTTGTAATAACAACACCCACTTTTCACCGAAGATGATTAAGTGCCAACGTGACGGATGGTGAGTCTATCGCCGCCTCAGGCACTATACATACCTTGAATACAAACTAGTGACTTTATGATGTCTCCGTTTGTCAGTATGATGCGACGCGAATAAAATATATATACGCAGTGACCCTCACTATTTTCGCTGAGCGCTCATAACTCGTGACGGTACCTGGTTTATGATGGTATGTGTTTCATAAGTGTTACCATAAAGTGGACAGTAGATATAAGTATGCTTATTTGCCAAAATACAATAAGTAAAGGTGTACTATAAAATGGAACGACAATTACAGGAAACTCTTTAGACCTCCTCATGAGTAGATCTACGCCGTCATTGGAACACATGTTGGGCGGGAATAGAACGTCATTCAGTGAACCTAGGTACTGGGCGAGGATGACACACTCCCCACCTGAACAGTCTTCACACCATTGCACTAGTTCACAGTATATTGTTTCATCTTCTGCAAAAATAGAACTTATTATTATAGAGGAAAGGTTTCATTTACTATGCATGCAAACATACAAAGAAATTATGTAATTTTTGGCAGATTCTACAAGATATGAATGCATGTACCTATAGATGTTTAATTAATTGTATCAAATGCTTATCTTACAATTTGTCAAGAATTCATAGGCAATGTAAAATACAAATGCAATATTTTTTTTAATTGCCTTAAAAGCCTTTTTTTCCTTGCATTTTTTCTTTCTGATATAGTATTTAAGAACATACTTGAATCTCTTTTTATCATTGATGAACAATTTTTCAGATAAATATGTACAGTTTCAGGCTATGTATTTTATGTAGGTAGGTACTAGCATTGTACAGTAATAGAGATGACACAATACTAACTTAATAAACAGCAAATATTATTCAGTGCACAAGTCTCCTCGAACCGTTTCCGGAAATAGAAGATATCTTTGAACATGAGCGGGAATGCTGGGGGCAGCAAGCATGTTTGGTAGCTGGTACCGAGGGCAAACACCGTGAGGGAGACGCGGCCATCCTGACACAGCCAAACACCTGGACATGACACCTGTAATTATTACAGGCTTTTAATTCAGTTAAAGATGATAAGGCCGATGATGATGATGAGCCGTGGTGGCCTTGGGGTTTGAGCATTCGCCTGCTACTCAAGTACCAACAATGAGTTTTTCTAAAATGCCTAAGTACAGTGATTTCACACCACATGCTTTACGGTGCTAAAACATGGTGAGGCAACCTGCATATGTCTGAGGAGTAATTCAAAGACATGTATAGTGGCGAGATAGCGATAGACTGTCATGTTGGCACTTAATCATCTTTGGTGAAAAGTGGGTGTTGTTATTACAACACCTCTGCCTACCCCTTCGGGGAATACAGACATGAGCATATGTATGTATGTATATGTATGTATGTATGTGTATGAATGACAGACACAATTTGTGCACAGATTTTAGAACTAAGGGTCACTCCCCAAGGGTTTGCGGTGAATAATATGAAAGAATAACATGAGCACCCCTACAATCAAAAAAAAGCTTTCAATATATACATAAGCTCACGCCAGTATCTCATGGGGGTAGGCCACCGTTCAATCATTTGAAATGTTCGTTCGTTTACTCTTGAAACTGCCTAGATATATTATGGGCAAATTGTTATGTGGATATGTCAAACTCACTACAAAATATTATGATACCATAGCTTACCCTCTGTACATCTATTTCGACTGTTAACTCGATAATTTTCGGCATGTTGCAGCATATTATCACTAAAGCACGATATTTATCGAATTTTCATTATTAATTAATTAACTTTCGATGAAGAAACACATCCATTATAAGTTGTAAATAAAAGGAAAAAATTCATAGCAACATTTTGTTTACATGTTTTGAAGTAGTTGATTAAGCAGGCATTGATCAGATTGGTGAAATGCACTAGTTAAATGGAATAACCAATCAAATTATGCTTTACATAAAAAGCTTTTCCAAATTTTCCAACCAATAATGTTTACTTCGTTACTATGACAACCTGTTGACGTTGACAAAAAATGATGTTTAGGAATTTCATCTAAACCGAAACGTAAAGTAAATGAAATAATATTTGGTCTTATTTTGTTAGGATTATTAAAATCACATTCAAATGATAACTGTTAAAATTATGGTAAAATAATCTATTAAGTTTGAAGAGAAAATGTGTACTGTTTGTGTAGGTACTTTTAAAAAACTTTTCTGTCTGTGTTTTCGAACGGGAAAGGATTTTTTTATCACTTCATATTACTGTCAATCACTGTGTCCTGCGTCAATAAGTGTCAGTCATGACGATTGTCAATTTTATTGTAATAAAATAATCCAAGAAAACAATTTAAATTAAAACTACAGTCAAACATTTGAATTGAAATAAAACAAATATTTAAACTTTTTTCTAAATTAATCAATTCCATTTCGGAAAACTGCGTATCAAATACTTAAACATGACACTAGTTCCAACTGTAGTTCATTGGTTTCGTTTAGATTTACGAATCCACGATAATCTTGCTCTACGAAATGCTATAAATGAAGTAAGTTTAGGTCTTTTTTTGTATGTGTTTCCAAGTAGTTCTAAGCTTTGTAGAGCACATGATTCCAACTAGAATAAAATAATACCTTTTGGATTCTAACATGTGGTTTCAGTTATGTCTTTACTAAAGTAATTCATTTTCAGGCAGAAAATAGAAAACACACGCTGCGACCCATTTACCTACTGGACCCAGATATTAAAAACCGAGTAGGTGTCAATAGATTGAGATTTCTCATTCAAAGTTTGCAAGATCTTGATGTTAATCTGAGGAAGCTCAATTCTCGTCTGTATATCATGAGAGGTAAACCAAAAGAGCTGATACCAAAACTACTTGATAAGTGGAATGTGAAGTATGTAACCAGTCAAGTGGATATTGATCCAGAAATTGTGGAGTTAGATGAACTTCTTGACAACATATCTGAAAAAAAAGACATTTTCGTTGTTCGAAGAGTCCAACACACAGTCTATGATGTTCACAGTGTCCTTAAGAAAAATAATGGCAGTGTCCCTTTGACATATCAAAAGTTCCTTTCCCTTGTAAATTATGTTCAAGTGAAGGATACTATTGAGATCACAAAGGCAGTGCTGGAAGAATGTAAGCCTTCTGATTATGATTGTACAGACTATGATGTTCCAACATTAAGCGACATTGGAGTCGATGAATCAAGTCTCAGCACCTGTATATACTCTGGGGGAGAGACTGAGGGCCTGAAACGGCTCCATATGTATATGGCCAAGAAGCAATGGGTTTGCAAGTTTGAGAAACCCAATTCATCACCTAACAGTATAGAGCCTAGTACTACAGTTCTAAGCCCATACTTAAGTCATGGCTGTGTGTCTTCTAAGTTGTTCTATCATAAGCTAAAGGAGGCGGAAAGTGGCATGGCCCACACAATGCCACCTGTGTCCCTCTTGGGGCAACTGATGTGGAGGGAATTCTATTATACTGCTGGAGCTGGGACAGATAACTTTGATAAGATGGTTGGGAACTCTATCTGTACACAAATTCCCTGGGGTAAGAATGATGAGCATTTAAAAGCCTGGGCTGAAGGCAGAACAGGCTATCCCTTTGTTGATGCTATAATGAGGCAGCTTAAACAAGAAGGTTGGATCCATCATTTAGCCAGACACATGGTTGCCTGCTTCTTGACTAGAGGAGATTTATGGATATCCTGGGAAGAGGGTGCTAAAGTCTTTGAGGATTACCTACTCGACTATGACTGGTCTTTGAATGCTGGGAATTGGATGTGGCTGTCAGCATCTGCTTTCTTCTATAAATACTTTAGGGTTTACAGCCCAGTAGCATTTGGTAAGAAAACTGACAAAACTGGCTTGTACATAAGAAAGTATGTTCCTGAGTTGAAGAAGTATCCAACAGAGTATATTTATGAGCCCTGGAAAGCACCAAAATCCATACAGACTACAGCTGGATGTATTATTGGTCGAGATTATCCTAAAAGAATTGTAGAACATGAAATAATACATAAGGAAAATATACAGAAAATGTCTGCTGCTTATAAATTAAATAAGGAGAAGAAATCATTGAAAAGACCTAGATCATGAAAAAATCTACCTGCTTACTAATAAAATAAGAAATGTAAAGTACAAACTAACTAAACTAGCTGTAAGTGTTTAAGTAATAAAACTTTTTTTTAAATATAAAACACCCTTTTAATTAAAATTTTACATAGTACCAATGTGAATACAGAAATGCTATCAGCAAATTGATTTGTTGTTGTGCAAGGGCACAATGGGAGGTCTGATAAAAAATTCGTAGCCACCATGCTGAGTAGCACTGTAACTGAATGTTGGTTGGAAGAGAAGAGTTGGCGCTATGCAGAACAATTTCATTCTTTATAAGGTAGACAATGTTGATTTTAATGTCGATCGAGAAGCTACCAGGCGGACAGTACTCTTATTTACCACTTTCCCGTTTTTTTTAAAGACTGAAGAAATTACGTACATATCCAAAGGACTCGGTTTCGTCTTCACATAAGCTTAATAAAAAGCTTTGCCTGTCATATGTCAAATAATTGTCAATATCATTGTCATGATATGAATGAAACGACGAAACATGAAAATCGTGTAAAAAAACTCGCGATTTGTGATATGTACAAGGAGAAAGAAATTATGATTTCGGATTAGATGAAACTCTGAAGAAGAGAAAATGTAGACTGCACAGTCGATCAATGTTAAGTCGTTTGTTGAATGTGGAGACGAATGGTTCCAGTTACAGTGAGGTAAAGTAGCAACGTTCATTTTTCACTGCAATTCTTACTTCTTCAGGCGTAAGAGAAACTGAAGTCTGAAGAAGTCTACTGCTTCTCTTATTTAAGGGTATATTCCCGTTTTATATTTTATGACCAGTCTTACGTATTAGTCTTCCAAAGTACCTACATAACAATTTTACTGGATACGCCCCATACCATCTATACATATAAATATTATATAGATACATACATACAGATAAATAAAATTGAAGTGTCTATTTGTAATTTCATAATTACACCTTATGCCTAATTCAAATGAAATCCAATTTATATTTTTTCTTCATTTATTTGTCCATCTGTCTGTCCGTTTGTTCCGGGTAACCACCGGGTACCACCATTGTCTCTAAATTTAACAATTTTTATTCTCAATGTCACTTTCTCTTTGCATTGTAAGTATTGTATTATTTAATTCATCATTAAAAAGTTGACCTTTTCATTGTTTGAATTAACTGCGTACTTATTATGTAGGTAAACTATGTTAATATATTCTATTGCATTAGAATTGTAATGAATACTTGATTCATTCATACATCATTTTGTCTAAATTATAAAAGAAAACTACTAAAATATTATCTTTGGTATCCGAATACTAGACTTTTTATTCATGACATACATGTTTAATTCTAAAATCTTAAAAATATACACGAGGTGAGACTCGAACCCACAACCTCTGCAAACCGTGCTGTTGCTTTTTCAACTGAGCTACTCATGATCCTGTGACATACGACAAATTTTTCTTTCCCTAGTTCATTCTTCTTTGGTGTCCGATCCATGAATAAACTATAGAGGAATAATTTCATTGTAAAAGCGTGATGATGACGTTACTTAGTCTACAGGCCCCGGAGTTCTTATAATGCTCTGCTTAAAGAGATGATTGAACGGTCCCAGGTCAGACTATGACTTCTTGGATTTCTAGATTGAAAATTATATATTGCATTCAGCATAACAGTTTTAATTTTTTTTTCAGCAACTATGTAATCTTGCAGCTGTAACTTGAATTTCACCTATCAGAAAAATGCATTAGGTACTATAGAATATAAACATAGAGTTTATATATATGTAGAATATAAATATACATTGATAACAATGCAATGAACTTTTAAATGTCAAATGGTTCAGGTATCTGTTAGGTATTTGGTTTTCTCCGCATATAAATATTTTTGTTCAATGATAGATAAATATAAGAGATTATTCACTAATTATAGCAATTTATCTGAATGTTTTTATTATTCTTATTAAAAAGCCTACAAAAAAATACTAGTGTAATTCAGGCGACTGGGACGAGCAGTATGTCGGGCAGTAGATATATAATTTAATGCAGCTATTTTTGTAATAATACTTTATTATAAAAAAAATTACTGAAGAGGTTTTTCGACTTGTAAATATATTGCAGGGGCCCCTAATAACACCAAATCACGCGTGTCCGACGCTATCAGTGTCGAACAGACAGAATAACCGACAATTGTCCAATTGTATTCGGACTCTCTAATCTATAGGATAATGGGATAAGCGCACTTCGCAAATTACTTCCTCATTGGTAATGTTCACTCACTATATTCTCCTTGATTGCATTGACAGACAGTTGAATCTTTGATATGAATATAAATTGATGTTTACATCGTGAAAGGATCGAGGATTCGTACTAGCAGAGTATTCGGTTCTATGTGCCGAAGCACAAATTGGTGTATTTTATAAAATTACAATTACCTACCCTAGCTAGAATTGTCGAGTGTGGAAATTTTAAATTATTTACCATTCCCTCTGTCACGCCTACGTTTGTATAATTCGATCAAATAATAATAAGGTCCGTTTGAATCAAAACTTGTTGAAGATTCAATCTTTATGTAGTTTAAATGCTAAACTATTCGCGCTTATTGCAATAATAGTTCAGTTGTGGAACTTCAATAATGAGAGGCAGGCCTTTTCTTAGTACAAATTTTCCAATCTCGTGTACTTATGTAAATTTGATTAAGATCAATCACCAGCGTCCGTAAAACACCCGCAATTTCCACTATCCCGTTACGCTAGTAACTGTTACTCACGAGCTTGATCTTTAATACGAGTATAGATTTTGACACGTCACCCAAAATGTTTTGATACTTTTTCGGACGCGAGTTGTTAAGTTGGCGGACTAACACATTTTGAGCCACGCTTAAAGGTAAGGTCAAGCGACGACATTTTAACATTTACAAACCTATACTTGGGGTACATGTTCCTTTTTACCTACAATAATTTTCTGATGATAATTGGCTTACTATTTAAAATATATTATTTAAATATATGCTTTGTTTCAGATTGAAATGACTTGAAAGGAGGGAAACACATTACAAAAATGCATCTAACACCGGATTGAACATAGCTGAATATAGGTGAGTTTTTAAAAATTTTGGTCCTTCGAGACTTCCAATTCAAATTAACTTTAATGTACTGACTATATTCCATGAAAAAAAACCGATAACGTAATAAATGTAAAGATTTAAAGGCGAAATATCACAAAATTTTGACCCAATTATCTTGCCTTTAACTGTGGTTTCTCCAACAATATAAATAATATATATGGTATTTAAATAGTAACTTAGTAACTACTTAGGTACCTACCTACTGCAGTGTTGTCGTTATTAAATAGTTAAAAAACTACTGAGAATAATCAGTTTGGTTCTAGTGTCGAACAATCTTTTGGCACAACTGACCCACTAAGCTGATAATAACGCCACTTGCTTAACCTTGAATAAAATGTTGACCCAATCCTAAAATAAACCGAATAGGCATCACAACTATTAGTCGTGTCAGTGACGATTTGATTATTACTTAATATTTATTTCGGTTCTGATTAAGGTCTGGCTTTTAACTTGGTTATAAAGACTACTTACTGAATTACTACGAAGCCATACAATTTTCTTTCTGTTTGACTTGACTTACGTTGTTTCATAATTTGTGTGATCAAAAATATTTGTTAATCTAAATATATATAACTCAAAGGACTGACTGACTGACTGTCTGACTGACCTAGTGATCTATCAACGCACAGCCCAAACCACTGGACGAAACGGACTGAAATTTGGCATCCGCTAAGAAAGGATTTTGATTATTAACCAAGGGGATAAAATAGGGGGAGAAAGTTTGTATGAAACATTGTCAATTTTAAACCGATCGGGCTGAGACTTTGCATGCATAATTTATTTATAAAAATATTAGGGTGCTGCGAAATTAAGCATGAAAATAGTTTCATATTTGTAAAGCGTAGATATAGATCTACGTGGGTGAAATCGCGGGGAACAGCTATGTTACATATTTGTAAAGCGTGTATCTATAACATATTTTAAGGATAAACTGTTACCGCTATATAACCCAATGGACATTTGCATTCAGTGTTTCACATTAGTACTAGTTAGATTAATTACTAGATAGAGGTTTAGGCATATGCACGCAGTTTCAATTTCTTTACTCAACTAAACTTTTCTTATCAGTTGTCAGTCAGGCAACATTGGGTGTATCTATATAGAGTTGGTTGGTCTTCATGTCTTAGAGGGCATGAATGAAACCAATTTGTTCCTTTTGATTACTTCGTCGGCTACAGTACATTTTACCTATCCTAATTATTATTGTTTGAAGGTCACGCCACGTGCTAATGGATGAAGTGTGTCAGATTCCGATAGCGAAATACCCTTGACTTGTAGGGTTTAATGAACTTTTGACATATCATGTAGAATGATATGATGTAAGACATATAAGCGTCCGTGACACCACTTCACTGTCTTGGTTGATTTGCGTGTTGTTGTTCTATGGGTTGTTCTAAGTTTCTCTTTCTCATCGTGATGCTACATGCAATGTTTCCGGAAACATCGTCCTGTATGACATCTGTTTGACACTTATCGACATTAATTACATATTTACTTCTGCACTCTGTTTTATCTACATCTAAGATAATTTCATCCCAAGTACACCAGGAACGGAAAATACTAGGCGCACATTCCTAGATATTAATAACATTGGTATTACATGTACTATTTAATATATAATATGATTGAATTATAGCGAAATCTTCTATCTAATGAGCTTGTGCAGGTGCCGTCATGAATTATGAGCGCTCAGCGAAAATCTTTGGGGTAACTGCGCAAGTATTTTATTCGTGTCAAGCCATACAGGCAGACGGAGACAGATTCATAATAATGCCTGCTGCTCATTAACATTCCAATAAAGGGTAAAGAAGACAGCACATTAAACCAGTATTAAATATAAGTTAGTAAAAAATGATCTTGAGTTCCGAACAAGATCTCCGGAAGTAGACTGGAAGGCGACATTCATGCTCGACTTGCGATCACCAATGGAACACTCGATAAATGTAAACAAAAGACCAAAGACCTCTACTTATAAATGTAAATGATATTGATATTCAGATTTTCTAATGGTTTTGATACTTGTCAGCGATGCTGGTAAAAATAAACCTCCTTCGTCTGCGTAATCAACAACTAAATAATCTCCAAAATATTTGGAAAATTTTAAACGTAATATAAGGAAATTTAAATCCACACATGTCTTTTTTCTAATAACTGTGTTTCTCCAAATCTTCAGCACATTTAATTTAACTAGCAATTTCATTTAATGAGCCGGTTGCAAAGAACTAAGTCATCGTGCATAATGATAAAGAAACTAGTAATTTGAATGTAAATTATTACCAAACGCTCGACTTTAGAGTAGTTTAGACAAACACGGTAATAAACTCGTTTAATTTTGAAGTCAATGAACAGCCTCTCAATTATACAATGTTACGTCAAAATATGCACCGATTGTTTGCACGCAAAAGCCGTCTAGGGCGTTTCACTTTGCACAACACGCATGCATCGTAAAATAAAGATCAATATTATCCCCAGAGAAAGTGACAGTTACAAGTTAAAAAAAACAGGTGTTCTGTCTTAGACGCGTTTTAATAGATCTGATATTATTATTTATGACTTGTTTATATCCGTAGATGGAGTCGTAGATGAGTAAGTTGTTTTTTGAAGGATAAATAACATAAACGATATTCCTCATGCGATAGTTTCCTTTTTGAATTCAGACACAAGTCTACCCAATGCTATTACTCATTCTCGGAATGAACTAGTCAATTACTATGATGGGAAATACGAAGGAACTAAGTATCAGGAAAAGGTTTAAGGCTCTATTTTGAAGCATTAGTCCGAAACCAGGGTTTATTGGCAATGACGAATAAGCGGACAGTGACTGAAAATGTTATAGCGATGCGTTTATTGAAAGTAAATACAATTTTAAGATCTAATATCAAAAAAACTAATAATAATGTATTTAAAAACTGGAGTTTCTCGGACAAATCAATAAGATTTATTCAGTTTAGCTTTAGGCCCTGGTAGGGCACGTATTACATCCCCAAAAAATGCATGAATATGATCGCTACATTGGTAGCATATAATATTAACGGTGTTATAGCAACTATAACAAAACATAGGTTAAGTAATCAAACGGTGTTACATTGTTCTAGTAACACAGAAATTAGTTCTTGTTCTAGTTCTTTAAACTAGTAACTGAGACAACGGCCGAGTCCCTCGTCAAACGGCTCTGTCGCCTTAACGTAGTGCACCAAAATATACAAGGCTTGGCTGGCAAACAATTAGAAATTGATTTATTTTTGGAAAGCCATAACGTTCATGTGCTTTGTTTAACCGAACACTGGCTTAAAAATCATGAGCTATTGCTCAATAATAGTAATTATAGACTTTGTAGTGCATTCGTCAGAAAATCAGCAATTCATGGAGGCTCGTTAATCTTAGTATCTAATAATGTTAAATGTAAAGAGCGTAGTGATATAGTAAACCTGTCAATCGAGCGCACTGCCGAACTATCGTGTATAGAACTAGAAGGAAATGTAATAATATGCGTATATCGTCCCCCATCTGGCAATTTCTGTTCATTTGAATCAATCCTTGAAGATGCCCTTAGACGTGTTGCGGGCCTTAATAAAGGCATTGTAGTGTGTGGCGATTTTAATGTTAACTTGTTAGAAAATAATTCTCTTTCGGTGCGTTTAATTAGTTTGTTTAACTCTTTTAATTTAAAGCATTTATTTCTGGAGCCCACTAGAATAACTGCCACTTCTGCGACATGTCTAGATAATGTGTTCTGCGATTGTGAGGCCCTGGAAAAATCTATTATCAGTGATCTAACGTCAGACCATTGTGGTCAAAAAATCACAATATTAAATAAAACTAATAATGTAGTAAGTAAAACCACTTACAGACCTATTACTAAGAAACTTGTAGCAAATTTCAGGTCTAACTTAGCAAGCAAGATACCTTATCTGCAAGGGCCACAAGAAGATCCTGATGCTCTTTACAATAGCTTGTTTAACGTTATACAAACGGAATTCAATAGTACATTTAAACTAAAAACAGTTCAGAAACATAGTAAAGCTAAATTCAATGAGTGGGCAACTGTAGGTATCCATAAAAGTAGAAGGAAGTTGTATGAACTTTATGGTATGAAACGAAATGATCATAGTCCTGAATTCTTAGCATTCGTAACTAGATACTCTAAATGTTTTAAGAAAGTTTGTATAAAAGCTAAAGCCTTGCATCTTGCCCAGAAAATCAAGAATTCTGATAATAAGATAAAAACTACCTGGAACGTTATTAATGCCGAGACGGGAAAGGCAAAAAGTCGCGATTGTCGTTTAACTTTAAATATAGATAACAAAGTAATCCAAGACGATGGTGAAATAGCTGAAACTTTCAACAAGTTCTTTGCAAATGTTCCTATAGTAACTACTAGTTCCCTAAATTCATCTCCCACAGACGCCGAATTATTACTGAAATTAAATGTTTCTAAGTGCGACACTAGCTTTAGTTTTTGTTCTATCACGCCTTTTGAAATAATTAAGACATTTAAAAGTTTGAATTCCAAAAAGACTGGTGATTTATGGGATATATCAGTGAAAGTACTTCACGATATTATTGACATAATTGCCCCTTACTTAGCTGACATTTTTAACAGTTGTATTAAGAGCGGTGTATTCCCGGATCTCATGAAATATAGTAAAGTTATTCCATTATTTAAAGGTGGTGATATTAGTGACCCTACTAACTTCAGACCGATCTCTATCTTGCCAGCCCTCAGCAAAATTTTCGAAAAAATTATGCTGAATCAAATAGTCGCTTACTTTAATCTTAATAATATTCTACATGGTGAGCAATATGGCTTCACCAAAGGTCGTTCAACCACTGATGCTGGTGTTGCACTTCTTAGACATATTTATAGAGCGTGGGAAAACGCTCACGACATGATAGGTGTATTCTGCGACCTATCCAAGGCATTCGATTGTGTACAACACGAAACCTTATTAGTTAAATTAAACTATTACGGTGTCAAAGGTAGGGCACTCGACCTAATCAAATCATATCTTTGTCAACGGATTCAAAAAGTCGAAGTAAATGGGGTCAGATCTTCCGGTTCTCCAGTACTAATGGGCGTCCCACAGGGTTCAATCCTAGGACCATTTCTATTCTTAGTATATATTAATGATTTACCAAATTTAGTAAAGAATACGTGTGATATTGTACTGTTCGCTGATGACACATCTCTTTTGTTTGAAGTCGACAGAGCCAAAACGAATTATGAAGATGTAAACAGTGCACTTGATCAGGTATTGAAATGGTTTAATGTAAATAACTTAGTTTTAAATGCCAAGAAAACTAAATGTATTAAATTCACTTTACCAAACGTCAAACCTGTTGATACAAAGGTCATGGTAAATGGTGAAACTTTGGAAATAGTAGATTCTGTAGTATTTCTAGGTGTAACCCTTGATAATAAACTTCAGTGGGGCCCACATATATCCAAGTTATCAGGAAAACTCAGCTCCGCAGCTTATGCAATTAGAAAAATTAGACAGTTCACCGACATAGAAACAGCTCGACTTGTATATTTTTCTTATTTTCATAGCGTTATGTCCTATGCTATTTTAATTTGGGGCAAAGCTGCTGATATAGACTCTATATTTACACTACAGAAAAGGGCTATACGATCTATATATATTTTGGGACCGCGAGAATCGTTAAGGGAAAAATTTAAATCAATTGGAATTTTGACAGTGGCCTCACAGTATATTTTAGCTAACTTATTATTTGTGCATCAAAACATTGGATCGTTTCAAAGGAAATGTGATGTGCATAACGTAAACACAAGACACAAACATAAAATTGTAGTGCCTGCGCATCGCCTACAAAAAGTGCATGGCTCATTTTTAGGACAGAGCACACGCTTCTATAATAAATTACCAACAAAAATTGTAAACTTGCCCTTCAACAAATTTAAAGAAACAATTAAATCAGTTTTGCTTGAAAAAGGATATTATACTGTAAGTGATTATATTTGTGATAAGGGAGCCTGGGATGTACCTGATAATGTTTGTAAATAATCCCATTGGCACTGTACTTTTGCTACAGTTAATTAATCTTAATTTTGCTTTGACTGGCTGGAATTTGCCATGCTCACATATATTTGTACTATATTTTTAGTTTTTATTTTTGACAATTGAGCATTAGAACTGTGTCCATGGGCTTATAGTTGCTTGAACAATTTATTTTGTATTTTTAAAACTGTATAATATTCTTTAAAAGAGTAATTACTGAGTTTCTTGCCAGGTTCTTCTCAGTAAAATCAACCTTCCGAACCTGGCGGTAGCATGTATAATCCTGTGTAATTGTGTCATTCTGACGATTTGAAAGTACTTTGTATGAAGTCTAATCGAATAAAGATATATTTGATTTGATTGATTGATTGATTGATTAACTACGAAAAAATTACCTTACAGCTAAAACTAAATTGCTTATTTAGTTTAGTTAAAATGTTTGATATGGAAAAGTATCTTATAGGATCTCATCTAAAAGAGTTTGACTGTCAGGTTTGCAAATCAGGTAAGGTTCTGCGCCGCGATAAAGTTGTTGAGAACCCTTTACAATTTTCGGATGTTAAGAAGCCATTACTTTTTCTTTCGTCCATTTGAAGTTAACATTATAGTGTCTCAACTCTCAACACACGATCTCCGCCCGTACCCAACTTTAAACTTTAGAAGATCGGTAGTCTGTTTAAAATAAGATACCAACCCACATACTTCTTTTTAATCTATTTTCTACCCGCTATCTTTTTTTGGCAGAACGCACGATCTTTTTTTCTAAATTTAAACATGTTGAGTAATCTGCGTTATCTATTGCGTCACATTTGCATTCATATAAAAAATTGGCAAGTCATACTGCTATAGAATAACGTGTGACGTCATTTTCAGTCGATCTTACTGCCATGCTGTTTTAAGTAATGGTGAGCGGTGCATATTTTTCACTTTGCGTTCATCTCAGTCATCTCGCCAACTCGATCTCAAATGTCTATATTATGCTGTTCTCAAAGGATTAAGGATTTTAAAATATTTACATTAGTATATGTATCAGGCCTCTTAATTAATAACAGAAGATCTCTGACTGACCGACTTACAGACCAGACTACGACAATTAACCAGTTGACCTTATGCTAGGCATATATTAATGCTTGAATAATCGAAGGAGATTTGTACGAGCTTTTGACGGATGCTGATGCCGCGGGTGCAAATAAATTGATGAATCTAGGTTCAATAAAACCTCGTTTGTGTTTGTAGTTGATTCATTGGTCATGTGGTTAGTTATTACTTATTTGGATGACTTGGTATGACATGGCATAATATTAATTTCCCTAACTGTATGACTACAAGTCATAGAGCCTGCTTTAGACTACTCAAGAGCAAGAACACTTGACAGCCATTGATATAATTACGCTACGGCCACTCGCGCCGCACTCCCGCAGTGTTATCATTCCTCGCTCGGCGCACCTTAGTATTGGTCGCGCGCTCCGCAATTTTTTAAATCGTGCGGTGTACGAATGTTTACCGCCAATTTTCAATACATTCAAATAGTTATTTTATTACTCTAATTTGCAGTTATTGTGCAGTGTGTTGTGCCAGTGCTCCCGTTGATATTTTGTTATGTAAGTATTTTTGTTTTATAAATATATTTAGGTTAGGTTGTGAGTAAAATTAAATAACCAGTTTTCCACATTAATTTGCGGAATTTATACGTTTCGTTTCAATGCAGTCAGCGAGTGATGAATGATAAAGTCGGGGTCTGTTTGTAATTTATTAGTTAGGTACTATTTTATTAGTATCTATAAAGATGTTGGCACTTAAAAGTAGACACGTTTAGTTTGGTCGTCTCTTAACTTTACTGCTAGGTGTTATTGTATTGGTTGAGTTTGCATTAACCATTAACTACTTGTGATGGTGGAAACAAACATTAGAAGCATGGTTAGACTTTTTTCTTCTTTTTTAAGATCTTGAACCTTGCCGACTAGTAGATTTTGTTTCATCTTAAACTATGGTCTGACCAAAGCTTTAGGCTTCAGGGTCTCTCAGAGGCTGCTACTAATATTTAATCTGGTTCTAAGCTCTTTAACGTATACTAGCTGCATTATTCTGTAAGGTTTATCGGCGTACGGTTTCAATCATAGGAAATTGATACATAATAAGTAGAAGATGCAGTTCAATTTTGTTCAATCTTTGAAACTGACACTCGACGTCGAGTGCGATGCTGAGACCTAACAGAATAACGCGGCAGCTATAGTATAGCTTTATGGTATTTAAGATCTCATTTATAATAGGTATCTTATCTTGGACATTTTTTATGTAAATGCAGTGAATAAGAATCTTTGTGTATCAAGATTTATCTTCAATTTGATACTTCTCGAGGTTATCATACCTTCGAATTTAAATAAGATCGTATGATAGGTACAAATAAATGTAAATATAGTCAGTCAATATTAATTATTTGATGAAAACATCGACTCCATGCTTAGTGTTGTTATTTGCCTTATAATAATATCAACGTTCGCATTTATTTATCCTAATCACAATTTTACTAAGAAAAAATATAATTATTTTTGAAATTATTTTTTTATAAAAAATATAAATATATTTATATTTTTAGCTTTTCACTAAATGCATAATATGAAGGTACACGCATATGCAATACTGTTCCGGCTAATCTCGAAAACGGATGGACCGAATTCAACAGGACATTCACTGCGAGATAGCTGATGTCACGAAGAATAAAATAGGCTATTTACTGTGTAACTTTTATTAAAAAAACTTGGGTTCCGCAATATAAAGCCACCCACGAAATTAAGTACTCTGCCAGGGGGGACCCTAAGCACGAATGATGGCCACCGGGGGCGATTTAGTGTGGTTAAAATCCTACATACCTCGACCTGCCTCTCCCAAGACCGTCGGTACTTTTTGTAGGTTTCCCCCTCGTCAATAAAAAAAGGGATAAGCCTAGATACATCGTAATTTTCAAGAGTACCTATTGTGAAGAGATCTTTCAGGATCAGCAACGAGATTTTTTCACATTGCAACTTTTACAGAAAAAATTGTTATTTCTATGTTATTATTAAGTGGTAAAATAATAGGTAGGTTTACTGCATGTTGTTATATTGCAAATAATTATGATAATAAATAGCTAGAATATAATAGGCGTCGATATGGCTCTTATAATTATTTCGATGTCATGTATAATGCAATAAAAGAATGAATTTTATTAATGCCTTAATAATAGTTTGTGAATACAGCTGTTTATTGTACAATACTAGTTTTATTAAGAATGTATCTTTTTGACTTAAATTGAAGCAACTTTTATGACAAGTACATGACGTGTTGATATAAGATTGTGATGGCAATATTATTTACTTAAGTAATAGTACTTAATTTAATTTTCTAATCAAAGATTTAAAAAAAAATCCTTCAATTTTCATGCGTCGTGGTGGCCGTGGGGTTTGAGCAGACGCAGGTTCGAATCCCAACGGCCTATACCATCGAGTTTTACTAAAAATTTATGTGCAATCTTTTCAACTCACATGCTTCACGGTGAAGGAAAACATCGTGAAGAAACCTGCATATGTCTGGGAAGTAATTCAATGATGTATGTTTAGTGCCTGAGATGTCGATGAACTCACCCTCTGTCACGTTGGCACTTATTCATATTCGGTGAAATGTGAGTGTCGTTGTTACAACACTTCTGCTTATCCCTTCGGGGATCCTTCTGGGATGGCGTGAGCATATTTATTTTCGTTCACATTCTTTTTTCAGAGTCGTAAGTTATTTAGTCCATAAAGTTACTTATCTTTTTATAGACTAATCTATAGGCGAATTTAGTTAGTGGATTCCCCGCACTAATGCTCTGTCTATGTAGATGGCTACCGTGATCTATCATTTGTCTTAAAATGGTTTAGTACATACATACTTATGCTGACGCCTGTATTCCACGAAAGGGGAAGGCAGAGGTGTCCTTTTAAGTTAATCATATTTCGTCAGTTTCGTTAAGTGCCATGTAAAACGGTGCAAGCCATTGCTATTAACCAGGCTCACTGACATCTCCAGATTCCGACCTTTGCCCGATCAGAGGATCACATTCAGGACCTCGTGTCAGTAGCGCTTGCTACCTAGACCAACTAGGCAGACATTAGTTTTGTGGACTGACAATAAAGGAGTCACTAGAGAATTATCCTACAATACAATTTTCATGCTTTGACTCTTTGAATGCTCATGTCAACTTGGTCTTGAATAAATAGAGCTATGACCAATCTGCCTATTGAACATTACGAAAACTTGTCTTTCAATCACTCACGGTTATCGATTACTTTGCGATGAGTTTGAGCATCTTTCTGTCCTTTTGTTTTTGTCACGTATGTGTTTGTCTAAGATAATAGATTTACTATGCATTTCCTTAAGTTGTTTGAATGTTATAAGTTCGGTTCCAGCTCGGTGTTTAAACACTTGAAAGTAGCTAAGATCAGACAAGAAATTAACTTTATGGCGTGAATTGTATTTAAGTATGAAATTTTGAGCAGACCCAATACGGTCATCATTAGGACCCGAATATCTTGCCTGACATCCCAGTCCCAAAAGCCCTATGTGACCAGGATCACGGTCGCGACAGCCTCATGGGGCAAATTTATTATGGACCTCACTCTTGTCTTTGCGGCTATTAATGAACTAGCGAGCTCCATCATCGACCTCATCGTCGCGTACCACCAGATGAGGTTGTCCCGTAAATAATGGGCAGAGAAAATACAGCATAGTCATCCACTGTATCTACGATGTAAGCTAAAAAAAACATTTAAAGACTAATCTGTCAACGAACCTACGCAATGGTATCCAAAATAATCATTAAAAAATGTTCGAACGCAGCACAAATTCATAAAGTGTGCGTCAGTATCAATTATTATGTCACATATAAGATACACGTGTGTGAAACCTCAATTGTTAAACATGACACGATAATACAGTATTGCGAATGCCTTGGTTGGGAAATCAATAGCTTGTGTATTAGTTTCAGGTGTAATAGACGTTCATGCTCTCATTCCTAGTCAATATGACATTGGTTTCCATGTAAACGCTGCCTCTATTGCCCAAAGGGGTAGGCAGATGGGTACTTATATGTAGTACGCCAATTTTTCGTATGTTTAGTCGCACGTAATAGGGAGCAAGTCTATTGCCATTAACCGGGTACTACTCCATACTTATTGAAATAAAGTGTAAAACTAACAGTTATGCATGAAAACACGCTGTGTATAAAACTAACGAAGGTATTGGGTACTCTCATTAAACTAATAGAAATAATAATAGGGTTGGTACGGAAAATGGTTTCAGAAACATGTCAGTAAATTGCAGTCGAATTAAGTGGTCTCTTAAATACAGGAAAATGTTACTGAATCGCGAACGAGTAATGTGCTTTGTCATTTAGTAAAGAAATGAATGGGTGTAGTATTTCCCATTTTGTTTTTCC
This sequence comes from Watsonalla cultraria, assembly GCA_964035505.1. Classification (NCBI taxonomy): domain Eukaryota; kingdom Metazoa; phylum Arthropoda; class Insecta; order Lepidoptera; family Drepanidae; genus Watsonalla; species Watsonalla cultraria. Next base: position 3,027,409 of record OZ037715.1, read on the forward strand.
TTCCCATCCCATCCCATTCAAACTTGTGGTTGTTTTGTGGTGATTTATCATTTACTCTGTGGTTTACCTACTATAACTCAATAACATTCATTATATTTATATTAAATACCGCTTAAATTTAAATTAATAGAAATTCTGCCAAAGTAGGTTTTTAGTTGCTAATCTTGAAAATCATTTGCTATTTATGAGAACACTTGCGGACGTCACGCTGTTTCACCTGCGTAGTTCCCGTGCCCGTGGGAGTACGGGGATAAAAAATAGCCTATGTTAATCGCCGATGATGTAACTATCCATTGCTGAAAGAATTTTCAAGATCGGTCAAGTAGTTTCGGAGCCTATTCAATGCAAACAAACAAACTGATAGACAAACAAAAAACAATCAAATCTTCCCTCCTTATAATATCAATGTAGAAAAGTATTTTTATAGTGTAATATTTCGTCGTAACATTGCAATTCGTAATTCAAGCAGTCAAAGTATTTTTTTAATTCGCATAATATGGCCATAACACGTTAAAACATAGTCATAGATAGACTAACAATATGTAAAAACAATATGTACTCGAAAAGCTCTGTTCCGGGTAATCTCCGAAACGGCTGGACCGATTTTAACGGGACCTTCACTGGCAGGTAGCTGATGTTACAAGTACTCCCTGTAACATCAGCTACCTGCCAGTGCTACTTAGACTACTTTTATTTATTAAAAATATTAGGTTTCCGCGACAATAAGGATGAAAATAAATCAACGTGGGTGAAACCGCGAGGCACAGTTAGTTTTGAATAAAAATAAATGAATTGAAGCTGTCAACTTGACAGCGTGGCTATAGGCGCATAATGTCTCAAGATCAACTTCCTCCTTTTTTTTGAACTCGGTTAAAAAGCGGAACAAAATCAAAGAAATCCGCGCCTGCACTGGCTTCAGACAAATATGGATTTAGAAAAGGGTTCAAGGGGTGGTTAGTTCCTTTTGTTTCTCATAATCTACACTAATATTATAAAGAGTAAAGATTTTATTGTTTTTTTGTTTGTTTGTTTGCATTGAAGGCTCCTAAACTACTTGACCAATCTTAAAAATTCTTTCAGCAATGGATAGCTACATTATCAGCGAGTAACATAATTATGCACACGGGGACGAGAACTACGCGGGTGAAGCCGCGTGACGTCCGCTAGTGTAGCTATATATGAGTCAGATTGACAGCTAGACAGACTAACTGTATGTGGATAGTGATGTATAATGCCTCTCACAGTAGGTTACAAGTCACGAGATGACGAGCAAAGTTTTTATGAACAAACAAGATGATCGCATGCACGGTTTACGGTTTATGGTCATAATATTATTGTTAGGCATTGACTTTTAATTTAATGTAGGTATATTGTTTGTCTACATTAATAATATAAAAGGAAAAGATTTGATTTTGTTTGTTAGCATTGAATAGGCTCCGAAACTACTTGACCGATAGCTACACCATCAGCGAGTAAAATAGGCTATATTTTATCCCCGTACTCCCACGGGAACGGGAACTACGCGGGTGAGTGAAACCGCGTGATGTACGCTATTTTGTAATAACAATGACCGTCTCATTTGAAGCTTATTTTATTGGACTAAAATCTCATTTTAAAAGATTGCTGCCGTGTTATTCACTAAGGTTTCCCAGTGTCGCGTTTGTCGTCGAGTGTCGGTTTTAAAGATTCGTAAGTGAACCTTATCCTCTATGAATTATGTATCAATTTCCTATGATTGAAACAAATGCTCATCGTCGAGTTCGCTGAGAAACCTTGATGAATATCGCGGCTGGTTACCACTAACAACACTGTTTATCCTATGATTTATTCTGTTTATAATAGAGTGCAAAATTAGAAGTTATATTATTGTTCTATCAATATCCACTGGCAAAAAATCATGTGTGGCCTCTAAACTTAATTGAATGTCAACATTTTTTGTCTACGTTCAAGGCTATGCTTAGTTATTGTTCATACCTGGGGCCCAACCATCAGCTCTTATTATAATGATAGTTCAGCTGTGTGACAGTGACAGATGTATACACGTCATATACACCTGTCTCATAATAAGAACAAAACTATCATGGCAACAAGAGCTCAAATTAAGGCCCCTGGTTACTCCAAATCATTTTGGAATATTAAAACAGTTTTTTAGTCCCGGTTGTCAATTTATCGTCTTTGCAATCGTTACAGGTCAGTTTGGAAGCCTAAAGTCTAACAAGTGGTTTAACTCAGATCACCGATTTTGCTCTTAATAGGGGTTGCGAATATTGGATGGCAGTTACTTTGTGTAAAAATCAGTTGTGTGCAACATCGGGTTGAAGTGCCGACCCAAACGATGTATAGGATAAGGCTAGGGAGATGATGATATGAGTATTATTGAAATTATCGGTTATTCAAAGCCTCTTGTTTAATTTACCTTTATTATTCTCATATCTAAGACTAAGTAAATAAATCTACTCATGAATTTGTGGTTTCGATATCAAGTTCTAGTTGTTCGAAACTTATTGAAACCAAGGTTTACCGCACCAGCGGTAATCTATACATACAGATAAATAAAATTGGAGTGTCTGTTTGTAATTCAAAAATAACAGCTTTTCACTAAATGCATATGAAAGTATACACGCTACTGACACTAAAAAACCAAGTCTTAAAATTTTTCTCTGTCTGTCTGTCTGTCTGTTTGTTCCAAGGATGAAACTAAATCTACGCGGGTTAAACCGCGGGGCACAGCTAGTATTAGATATAATATTTATTGAAGTTGAACACAATTTATTGTAAATAATGTATATTGTACGAATAAATAGGTATGGATAGAAAATTTTAACTGAAACTCGACGTCTAGTGCGTCGCTGAGATACCTGACAGAATAAAGCAGTTGGTCATTGGTCACCTTCAGACAATGGCCATCGATATTTTGTCTGAAGCTGATAAAACAAAATAGTGTTCACTGACAGGTCTTACTCAACCAGCATTGCGCCATTGCTCAGTGTCAACTGCACTTGAACATGTCGTATGATTATAGTAGACATTTCTTAATAATGTCTGTAACCTTTTGTAAATCGATAAATTTATTCCTATACGACGTGCGTTACCGCGAAGGAAAACATCGTGAGGAAACCTCCTTATGTCTGAGATGAAATTCAAAGGCGTATATAGTGCCTGAGACAGCGATAGACTGTCACGAGTGTCACGTTGGCGCTTAGCCATCTTCGTTGAAAAGTATGTGTTGTTGTTACAACATCTCTGCCTACCCATTCGGGGAATACAACCTTTTCTGTATCGCTACATTTACGTTTAATTTCGCCACTAAATGTAAATGATTAAAGTTACTTATGCCTTGCACATTTCGCCAAATTAGTGTCGTCTCAAAGGATTTCTCTTATGCAGCTTCGTTCAACGAAAGTGCACCTTATGTAATGCTAGAAAGTTTATTTAACTTTCTTATTATAGTATGGGCGGTAAATCATAAAACGTACATAATTAATGCTTTCACGCTTTTAAAATGTAATATTTTTCCTATTTAGCGTGTGTTATGATGAAAACCTTGCCATGTAAATATTTGACATCACTAGAATACTTTTCAACTAGGTACATGTGCTTTAGCCGTGATTAGTGTATAATTTAATATCATCGTATTATTTCAATTAACAAGTTCTATTGTATCCCGTTTACCATGAATTTGCTTTTATTCTGAATGAATGCAACGAAAATTTATTATTATTTTTTATATTATTTTTTACGACGCCGCCGTGGTTTGTATTTCCCTACGCTGCTAATGGTCCGATGAGGACCTGTAGACAAAGTAACCTCATCCTCACGCTTCGCTAGTAGAAACGATACAAAATGTACGGGAATGACATATGTCACGTGACGGATTTATGTCATTACCATACATTTTGTATCGTTTCTATTAACGCAATCGCGAGCGAACGTTACTTTGACTAGGCCTAGTGATCTATCCCGTAGCGTAGCGATACCCAGATGTTTACACAAAATGACTACCCTCTGTCTTTATCAGTAACACGTGGTTTTAATGGAATTCAGCTTATACAAATCAATTTCTAAATCAATAACTTAAGAATGGCATGAATCCTGAGGTTATAATATAAGTTTACAGTGTTTTGGGAAAATATACTGCCACATGAGCGCTGCAGTCTAGGTTATTTGATGACATTGTTTACAAACGAAATTGTGTTGTACAACTAGGAAAATGTTAGTTGTTACAATTCACACGCCGATCGCTTCCTTGGAAACTGTAAATAGGTAGACTGTTCTTATTTTTGTGATTTTAACTACCTACATTTGTTTGTAATCCGACGTTACATAGCGACTACCTACGACGTGTATTCCAAGATCTTGAACACGCTTTATGAACGAGGTTCAGGGGCCCAACCATGAGCTCTTATTGCAATGTTAATTCAGTTGTGCGACAGTGACAGATGTATACACGTCACATACATCTGTCTCAAAAATGAGTGAAACTATCATGGCAATAAGAGCTCATGGTAAGGCCCCAGGGCCTGTAGGTAAAGTAACATCATCCTCGCGCTTCGCTTATAGAAACAATTCAAAATTTATGGGAATGACATATGTAACGTGACTGATTTATGTAATGTCTATACTTTTTTATCGTTTCTATTAGCGCAAGCGCAAAAGATTGTTACTTTGTGCTACAGATTTATCTAGCAGTAACTAGGTGTGTATTTAGTATAATTATTTAGCAAAGTTACTTAAAATCGAATAATCGCCTGCAGAAAATCGTTTCAAGGACATTTAAAACGGCTACGTTACTATTTAATTATCAATACATAAGTCATTATTGTCAAGTACAATCGCGTTCAACCTGCTATTCAAGCTGCCTAAACCCGATGTAAAGGGTCCGGGTAAAGGGTCGACTATAATATGGGCTCGTATTTGCAGACGAGATGAGAGACGAGCGCGTATGGTTTTTTCCCCCTTATGATTTTGAACCAGGAATTTTAGTCTATGTTTTGTAATAAGGGGGTTAAGGTCTTATTTGCTTTTTCTGTCTGATTGATAGTCTTAATGAGTTTGTTACATTCAAGTTATAACGAATCTTTGTGTTGTGCACAAATGTATCAATGGATACAAGACTGCTTTTACTCCTGCGTTTAAAGTGAAACTGGTTTGACTCGATACCTATTCGGCAGACTTGTAAGTCGTCTCGTGTTAAACAGGTACAGTAATTTAAAATAATGCCGTAAGTCCGCAATTTTTTTCTCGGAAAACCATTGACTTTTTACACTCCTTACTTTTATTCAATCGAATACTGTATTTAGGGTCTTAACCGCGATTACAATTATTATATAGTACGTACGTTGGGGTAAGTTCGTTCATGGAAAAAGAATGATGGCCTATTTCCAGCGAAACAGGTTTAAAAAATTTAAATTAAAAAAAATGTTCTATAATAAATGATAGCTCATGGTACTTATAGGTATTTCATCACCAAGAGCACCTTTCTGGGCGAACAAAAGGATTATTAATTCTAGATATAACATACTACCTTTGTTTTCAGGACTCACTTGTCCTACGCCAGCTTTAGAAAAAGACCCAATAGGCTGGCATCACATTATTATTTCTATCAATTATAATAAGAATAAGCTATACCATCGTTAATTTAATTATATTTAGTCTAGAGGTCAATAATCGTCTACCTACCAACAGTCAGTAGTTGAATTACGAACTTACCTATTATTATAATGTTAATTGTGATGCGTAGTGACCTACCACGAGGTAGCCGCGTGGAAAAAGTAAACCATTATTAACACATTCTAATTTAAATTACAGCTAACGTCAAACTGACACGTATTAAATAAAGTTCGATGCATGAATTAAATTAGTGACCTACCTAGAAATGCCATGTCTCAAAGGCTAGCCTTGTCTATAAGTAATCGCATAAAAAACTAGTATCGTTCAATCAAGGATAGGGTTAATGGCAACTAGTCTCGCAAAACATGTGTAAATGTAACAGTTCAATTTTACTGTTCGTAAATTCGTATCTCTTTTATTTTTAGACTATTGCAGCTGACAATTGTTATTTTATTACATTTCCAGTAATATGCGTCTTGTTTTTTTTAATAGTTTTCGCATATATCGGTTATGCGTTAAGTTACAGTTTAGTTTTGGACTGTACTTTAAATTTCTTCGCGGGCATCAGGGTTTGCTTTCGCTGTAAAGCTCGTGATTTACTAAGCTACGCTAATAACCTGCCGCGTTATTCACTGTCGGTGTCTAAGTTCGGTTTCTCAGCGTTGAACTCTAGTAATTGCATTTCCCGACAAAGTAATAACCTAGTATCCGACAGAAACCTCAGTCCCATAGAAGTTCTAGCAAAAAGTGACATACCTGCTTACTTAGCGATTTCTCCAAAGAGGTGAGAGTAAATTCAAGCAACCTTTACTTGAAAGGAAACGTGTGATTAATATCAAGAATGCTACTTTTCCTTTTTTCAATAGTACAGTGACATGTTTCACTTGCGATAATTGTTTGTTTTTAACAGTTTTTTTATCGGTTCGATAGTTTTGTGCTTTGCCTAAAAGTAATAAAAACATTAATAAAATATTTTCTTGAATTATGGTTTGACATAGAGAAATACTAGCTGTACCCCGTTGTTTTACCCGCATAGGGTTAATTGCATGAGTGACCCGCGGAACCCTAATGTTTTTCCTTAAATGAAAGAAGCCTATGTTACTCCTTGTAACATTAGCTACCTGCCATTGAAAGGCCCGTTAAAATCGGTTCAGTTGTTTCGGTGATTAGCCGGAACAACTGTATTATAAATTCATTAGTACGCAATTTGGGGCTTACAATCTTATATGTAACTAGCTGTGCCTCGCGGGTTCACCCGCGTAGACTTTAATTTTATGGTTGACCCGCGGAGCCCTTATGTTTTAAAATAATCAGTGTAGCCTAAGTTACTCCTTGTATCATCAGCTATCTGTCTGCGTCCCGTTAAAATCGGTCCAGCCGTTTAAGAAATTACCCGGCACAAATAGACAGACAGACAGTAAAAAACTGTTATTTTGGAATAACAAACAGACACTTCAATTTTATCTGTATAGATAAAAAAAAATTGTGCCTTCTTTTTTACTCAATCTCAAAATATCGGAACAATTATGTAAGTGCGATTACTAAAACCTGTCATATTTCTTTTCTCTGATGTAATCTAGATAATACTTCCTTTCATTACATACAGCAGCCTACTCTCCAATCCAATTAAGTTGGACAATCTCTTTGATGTCCTGGTTTCAAATGATGTACACACACCGTACATACATAAAGTAACCAAAAAAATTGAAATTTAATTTGCTTCGCTAGGTTTTTTTAACAACCTGCGTTCAGTTAGGCAAAAAAACTAAATTCACAAGAGTCGCTGAATATATATTATACATATCTATACAGATAAATAAAATTGAAGTGTCTGTAATTCCAAAATTACAGCTTTTCACTAAATGCAAATGAAATTGTACACGGTACTGACAAAGAACAACTAATTTAAAAAAAAAATCTCTGTCTGTCTGTCCGTCCGACTGTCTGTCTGTCTGTCTGTCTGTTTGTTCCGGCTAATCTCCAAAACGGGACTTTCACTGGTGGATAGCTAATATTTCAAGGAGTAACTTAGGCTACTTTTAATAAAAAAAAATATTAGGGTTCCCCGAAATAAGGCATGAACTAAATCTACGCGGGTGAAACCGCAGGGCACAGCTAGTTTGTAATATGGAAATGCGATTGGCTTAACAGAATACAAAACAAGAAATTGTTCCTTCGGGAAGTTACTTAGGGGCTTACTAACTTTAACCAGTACGCAGCTTATTTTAACCAGGGAAAACATTTTAGGAGATTATCTTAATTTCTTGTCGCTTCTGTATATTACGTTTCTAAGTATTATGTTTGCAACACAAAAGTATGTCTCATTATGTTTTGGATAAGTATTTCTATGTCTTTGAATCCTTTCCTTATTCTTCCTCTCTTTTCGTATCAATCCTTACTTCAAAATATGACTCTCAATTGTTGATCTCGATCATCTCAACTTCAACAAGTATTCATTAACCCGCATGTTTGAATGAAAATCCGTCAAAGTATAATTTTGGTACGGATTAAGTATAAATTTCCGAATAAATAAAAATAAAATACTGATTATATTTTTTTTTTATTAATCCTCGCGAGTAAAAACGCGTGGTACATCTAGTTAAAAATTTTGTTTGACTATACCTTCACCCATATTTTGTTATCTAATATCTATATTTATTTATATGGATGGATTTTAACGGGACTTTTACTGGCAGATAGCTGAAGTTTCAAGGAGTGTTTTTAGGCTTATTTTATTTAAAAAAACAGCATGAAACTAAATCTACGCGGGTGAAACCGCGGGGCAGAGCTAGTTTGTAATACAAATGGTAGGATGTGAGTTATCATCATTATCAAAATGGGCTTTTATATTAAACCAGAATATCAGTTTAAACTCGTCCAAACCACACCGGTTTTGAACTTGTTCGCATAAATCAACATACATTACATACAATGTACCTAATGCCACTTAATTACATTACAAATGGGAAGTTAATTCGTCGTTAGGATTAGAACGGAGGAGCTCGTGAAGCGAAGCTAAGCAACCATACGCCTAGCCAGTAGTTGGATGGGTGACCGCCCGAGTTCCCTCCGTGCCTCGGAGAGCACGTTAAGCCGTCGGTCCCGGTTGCCAATTTAACATCTTTGGCAATCGTTACAGGTCAGTCGGAGGCCTAAAAATAATCTGACAACTGGTTTAACCCAGATCACAGTTTTTCCTAAATGGGGTTGCGAAGGTCAGATGGCAGTCGCTTCGTATAAAAATCAGGTGATCAGCCACATCGGGTTGAATCAAGTGCCGACCCCAACAATGTATGGGATAAGGCCAGGGAGATGATGATTAGAACGGAAAGTAGAAATAGGAGTAATCTATCTCGACTTTGTCTTTTCGTGATACAATATGTATAAGTTATCTGGGACGAAATCACAGAAGGGCTATTAGGGTTTTCTGTTTTGTGAAAAAGCTCTGGAATAAAGTTCACTGTTCTGTGATTAGGGTTCTCAGTTCTGGCAATAGGGTTCTCTGTTCTGCGAAAATATTTATCTGTTCTGTGAATACGGTATTTTATAATGGCAATAGGGTTCTCTGCTCCGTGAAAATGTTTCTCTGTTCTGTGAATAGGGTATTATTTTCTGTCAATAAGGTTCTCAGTTCTGTGATCAGGGTTCTCTGTTCAGAGAAAATGTTTTTATGTTTTGTTAATAGAGTTCTCTGACGAAACAATGGCAACTATCTCCTTATACTTTCTCGAAGTGTAAAGACACCTTTAAAGCGGCTGTTCTGTCTTCATCATATGTTGCCGTGTATCGCGATTGCCATGGGCCATGAATCTAATAGAAGGTTTATGAAAAACTGCATCTATTTATGTATCGTAAACAAGTATCGTGTGAATAACTTTACATATTTTGTTATCTTTGACGCTGCCCGAATTCAATGTTATGTTTTTGTTTTTATTCACTGATACTCGAATGATATAACTAACTACTTTCTTATTGATTTTATCATTATTTTCAACTAGCTGTGCCCCGCGGTTTTACCCGCGTAGATTTAGTTTCATCCTTATGGTCGCGGAAACTTAATATTTTTAATAAATAAAAGGTAGCCTATGTCCTTTCTCAGGGTCTAAAGATTGTCTGTGCCAAATTTCATCGAAATCGGTTGAGATGTTTAAGCGGGAAAGCGTAACAGACAGACAGAGTTACTTTCGCGTTTATAATATTAGTAGGGATAACGTCTTTTACGTGCCTCTAAGTAATCTTCACTTTCATTGACATTGTAACAATAATTTTTAAATGTCCTATCTATCTACTGACACTTATGCTGAATGTGTAAATGTAAATATACCCCGCGTATGTATTGGGATGACAATACTTATTTGATCATCAAAATATTGTCTTAGCTGACTAGACAGTTAGACATACATGGTAAAAACACGCTGAAACACTCATGGCAAGACACGAGTCGTTTCATTGTGGCGTTTATTTACTCAATTGTTACTTTTAACACAGTTAAAAACGAATTCGACCTTATGAGACCAGTGGGAGCTATAAACACCATACAAAACAGATAGCTAAGTACTGTATATAAAAAACTGTATTAATTTCTGAACTATGTTGATATAATGATACCCCGTGAGCATTATTATTGCCCAGAGGGCCTTTAGGCTTTTCATTGCCGCCGTCACAAGTCACCGCGTTTATGTAAACGCAGATTTATATAGGATCGAAACAGCGGCCCGTCGGCCCGCAGATGGCATTATATTGATCCCATACAAATCTACGTTTACGTCAACGCGATGATTTGTGTCGGGGATTTTAAGAAAACTTGCACTCCGGCCTATTCTCTCATCATAATGATTGAGGTCGGATCGGCAGTCTGCAACCAATCTAACCCGCTGTGACTAGTCGGTAGTTAGTTAGGTACTCATGTCCGTGTTTAAGCGTTGTCAACATTCGATTGAGTATTTGGTGTGGCTTAAAATTTGATCCATGGAATTCAACCACAACCCGCCTTCTTAAAAGTATCAACTCATTTTAAAGCACAAAAGTAAGCAAATGAGAAAGTCGCGTCTAAACTTGTTAAAACGATGCGCAGTCTGCCTTATAGGGTTATCTCTGTTACTAAAGCAACTAAAATCAATCAAAATATTGTATCGAATTGAATAGGTATGTTGGTTTGTTAGATTCTGAAAATACCCAAATATGAAATTCTGACAGTAGTAATTCGTATTGCTATTCATAAATATAGATGTATGAGTGTTATTGAAAATGTTTGTCATGTGTCAATAACTGATAAAAGTAGCGATTAACCAAATAGCTATGGAGTGATTTTGCTCGCTTCAGGTATTCGACAATTACTCACGCTCATTACAACTGGTAATTGGTCAAAGTAGCATTTCATGTACGTTGTTATAAATGCTTCCAATATTTCATTTTATTTTTCAGTGTCATCATATTTGTGTTGGTAATTAAGATAAACGAGTTCCCCAAATATAAGTTTTAATAATGTTTTAACGATGACGATGTGTGTTTTCATAATACTCTTCCTACACTCGCCGCTTGGGGCGCTTTTATGTACAAAATTTGAAAAATACGCTATATATATCGTCCATGTTCAATCTATACTTAGGTACAGACATGATGAATACAACTATTAATGGAATTTTGACATTCGAAATGAAATCACATTTCAATAATTCTATCAACGTAATAAGTAGGATCATTGACCAGTCAAAATAAGTATATCAGTCATACGGTTTGTTTGTCATCAAACAGGTCAGGTTGCAGATGTCAATGGCCTTTTTGTACAAGTACCCATCCACCCACATACAAGAGCAACTCACTTAGTACACCTAATGTGTCGCGAAAGCACGACGCTTTCTTTCAACTTGACCGTGTCACACGCATTCAACGCGTACACTCGCATACTGAAGTACAAAATGCAAGAATCCTTATATGGTACCATTTTCCCGGAATTATTCGAAAGATCTTTAAGGAACTGTCTGCAATTAATCCATCCATATATTGCGCGGTAGTCATAAAGTTGGTTAATATTTCGTTTTAAGTTTGATGTCAGTGATCAGAATAGGTACGTTCCGCAACATATTTCATACATTATTGTATCCTATTATACCTATCGGACATAAATCACGTTCCATTTCATTATACAAATAATGGCCTTCAGTATTGATAGGAAATTGAAATAGCTTACAACATGTATCTAGAATATATTTCGTAGTTTGCAATATTATTATATAGTTACAGTTACATAGTTAACTTTTTCTGAATATTGAAGTAGAAAACTAGTCGGACCAGATTAAATCTAGCGTTAATTAAGCCCGGATTCACTTATAAATCCTACGATGCTGTCGTTACAACTAGTAGCCCTACATTGTTGCTTCAAAACTTCAAAACTGAACTGTTTTTATTTTCTTCGTCGCCTGTACGAGCTAAGTTGTAATGTGCGCCGTGTATGTATATTCTGTGAACATTCTTGATTATTAGCAACATTTTTTTAGTATATTTATGGTATCGATTGAGGTCGATTCTAAAGTATAGAAGTTATTAACACATTTGTAGAAACTGTAGAAATGCAAGGTATTTTTGAACGAATCACTTTAACTTAGAAATCGCTTATTTTAAATATTCTTTTTACTTGAAAATATTTGTGTATAAATTATCTTACTTTTTTAAAATAAATAAGTGTACGTCATTTAAAAGTCTTTTATGATTAAAAATATCTGTCAACAATCGATATGATTGTTTGATGCCACTGGCTCATATACACAAGACTCACTCATGGGTCACATCTGGAATTTAAATGGAGTGAAGCGAAACAGGCTTATTTTTCCACAGCGGTATAAACTGAACCATATCATAATTCACAGCAATAATAGGTTTCTCAACAATGAAACATCCATAGCGTGCATGATAACGCCATTGAATAGAATCTTTTATCTGCAATTGAAAATGTAATGAACCACACTACAAATGGGTGCATTGTACGCGAATTGATCTATGTCGTGCTTGACTATGATTCTGATAAAAAGTGAGTAGGTACCTAAAGATTAATGCTCGGTTGTGCGATACTTGTTGTTAAAGCTAAAGTCAAATTTGACGATATATCGATGACATGCGTTGCAGCAAATTACGCCGGGCAGTTAAAGCCATGACGTCATCTGACAATTTTAAAATGGATAGATAATATGACGAATCGCAAATAAAGCCTGTTGCACGTGGCATTAACCCCGCAGAATGTCATTGCCGCACATCTGGAAAAATGAAATTCACATTATTAGTATTGTACTATATTCAGAAGAGTGTTGACGATTAGTAATTGGTAACAACATTGTCAATGAAAAGTTAAGTTAGAAATTTAGTATTTACAATACAATTCTGAATAAATTACGTTTCAAATTCAGAGCAAAACTTTAAATTTTTACTCCACTTGACATGTATCGGAGATATCAAAAGCATTTGATTGTAAATACATCAGATCTTTGCCGAAACTGTGATAATCTGTTGCAATAATGTTATGTAAATAACATTATTTTAATTGCAAATGTAAGGAAAATAAGTCCTGTTTTTGTAAGGTGCATTCAACATAGGTCCTACAGCATGTAGTAGAGGTGTGTTCAAAGGCACGACATTGGGACCGATGTATTAAATTGTTTACATCACTCGTTTCATAACACATTTCCTTACTTGGACTACTGATAAGGCTCTGGAAATAATTGAATGTTTTGTAAACGAGATTTTATTTCGTTGAGGTGATTAAATTTTCTCAAGGATATGTTTTATACACGAAATGAAATGAAATACTAAAAATAAATGATAGAACCCAAATTATGTACGGCAACACAATCTAATCTTATCAAATGTGGTCTGGAGTTACCTGTATGAAGTAACTAGGAAATGTAAATCTACATTATTTACATTACATTACCTAATTAAAACATAATTATTTATGACATGAATTATATTTCAAATACCTTAACTTAAGAACGTCAACTTGTGCATTTGTTAAGATTTAGTAAATTTATTTATAAGATATGAATGCATAATAATCGTCATTAAGAACTCTTATCATATTTATCATATTATACTTGATGTTTGATTAGATACACTGACGTATATACGTATCAAAATTATAAAACAGAATCATAATAGTTTTATTATTGTAAATAAATCTATCGCTACGAGTGTGCGTGTAATAATTTCATCAGATGTCATATACGTCAAGAACGTGATTAATGAAATCACTTTTTGTACAAGTGAATTTGTTAAATCTTGTTGTTCAGGTAGGTAATTAACATTTAAATATATACATATACGGTTTATAAATAAATCTGTCTTGGCGAGTGCGCGTTTAATGCATGAAAGTGTTATAAGCAATTAATTTCATTATAAAAGTGTGATCCATCCCAACGACGAGGTCTTATTGCCATGATAGTTTTTGATAATGACAAATTTAAACAAGTAATTTACATCAGACTTATAATAGCGGGACTATTGGCCATTAGATGGTAAGTGTCTCTTTTCGTAGGTATACTAATTTACTAATCCTAAGTTCTTCGTGCTTCTATCTTTATCCTTCCCTAAGTCGTAAATCCAGCGGCTCAGCTCTGAACGGGAATATTTTCTCAATAATAATGTTATAAATTTACATGGATGATGAGTTTGCTACCATACATTGCATCGCTTTATGCATTCCTGGTTTAGACAAACTCTGATGACACTATGTTGTATTAAATTCATATCCATTAGGTATGATGATGTGTTATAATTCCTTGTGGTTATTAATTATTCATGTCCCTTATTTAGTAATACAAGAAGAAATAACTCATTCCAATGACTTGTAACTTTCGATTTTGAATAATTATCCTTTTTGTGGTATGATTGTTGTTTTGACTGCAATTTTATGAATGGCCTGACTCATTTTGTACCCGTGCATAGTGTGATTGGTATTTGCCATGTCCCCTGAATATCCATTGTTCACATTTTCCCTATTACCTATAAACGTTGTAGCATCATCATAATCATCATCCGTTTGAATTTGTTTTGTATTATTTTCCCATGTGACGTCAATGTTAATGTAAATATGGCAAAACAGCCCTACCATGACGTGATTATGAGACAGATGAATAAGACTTGGATAAGTCTGTCACTGGCACATAACTGAACTATCATGGTAGTAACCCCCTTATTACAAAATATGGTTTAAACGATGACTAGACTATACTCGGACAAATGTTTATCCCTTTTTGTATCCGTATCACAGATGAAGATGGAGAGATTTTAAAGCAAGGACTAACATAGTCTATGTTTTGTAATAAGTAAGTAAAAGTTTAATTAGCTTAACAACATAGTAAGAGAATTTTTCCTTTCTCATTGCTGAGTATCGGTGACCAAGAGACTATGAGGACAGTTTATTCTGTGTGACATCTCACTGTTGTTTCACTAAACCTATTTATTTGAACATTCGCCTTCAAACTACAATAAGTAGGTATTAAAGATGCGAACGACGTACACAACGTATTTATAAGTATCTACTAGCTTTTGCCTGTGAATTTGTTCTCGTGTTATTCGAACATAAGTTCGATCAAGTGCACAACTTGATCGACAAAAAAGATGTTGAAGGATTTCAAAACTGCATAGCTCTTTTCTTATGAGTTGTTTATCGTAAGAGTCTGCTTCAAATGTAACGATAATTTGCTTAGAACTGCACGCCTTTAAAATTATATAGAAGTGTCAGCACACTCATTGCATGATTACCGGTGACCTCGTAATGTAGCCTCAAACGGGTTAAGTACAGGACATCAGTATTAAGGACACTTGAAGCCCCGTTGATCCTAAGAAATGTATTTATACACAAGTTACACAACTGTAGTCTAGTATTCTGTGGTATATCGACCTCATTTACTTACTGGCTTCTAGAATAGTTACTTTGAGCAAACGCTAACATTAAGCCGTGGTGGGCGCGAAGTTTGAGCAGTTGCCTGCTACGCAAGCAACGCAAGTTCAAATCCCAGAAGGCCTGCACCAATGAGTTTTTCTAAAAACTTATGTACAGTGATTTCATACCACCTGCGGTGAAGAAATCCTGCATATGTTAGAAGTAATTCTAAGATGTATTTATAGTGTCTGAGACGGCGATAGACTCACCACCTGTCACGTTGGCACTTAATCTTCTTGCGTATGTATGTTCGACGACTTGGTTTTCTATCGAACTGCATTCTAAAGTAGCTCTGTATTTGTTGCTATTCCATTTCAAAAATGGAGGGTACTCATGTTGCAATACATTCATGATTTGGATCGGTGTCAATAGAATCTTGTAAGGTGCATAAAATAAATTGTTTAGTTTTATTTGTATAGATATAACAAACATTATTATTGCCATATGCCATTTTAATTGTGTATACATACAGTGAATGAACATGTGCAATGATAACTTGTCCGTACATAAATATTAATACGTTACTGAACGTTCATGGTTAGTTAGGATCAGGTTCAAAGCAGTTATTGCCATTGACTAGGCTGTTTGTGGCACTCAGTTGATGTCATTCACTGTATTGCCTTTGATTATTTCACTTCTAATTTTAAGATTGGCTTTCCTGTTCTTGGATTATGTATTAATACTTATGTCTTTCAATCAATTTAAAGTCGTGTTTGCACTGGACGGATAGGTAATGACGAAAATTAATTTTGTTAATAAAAGGAACACTACTAGTAACTACTAGATGGATAGATGGATAGATAGATAGATATTTAATTTTTTCGTCGCTATCTATACAGATAAATAAAATTGAAGTGTCTGTTTGTAATTCCAAAATAACAGATATTCACTAAATGCATATGAAACTATACATGCTACTGACACTAAAAAAACAAGTATAAAAATGTTCTGTCTGTCTTTCTGTTTGTTCCGGGTAATCTCTGAAACAGCTACCCCGATTTTAACGGGACTCTCACTGGCAGGTAGCTGATGTTTCAAGGAGTTACTTAGGCTACGTTTATTTATTAAAAATACTAAAATTTAAATTAAAGCTGTAGAATAATAAAGTACTAACTTCTTCAATGGGGTATATTACACTCTGGCCCGCTAAAATAAGTCCCGAATTCTTGTTGTTAGGTACGATGTGCCCTATAACTACAATACAGGTTAAATAAATGAATAAACCGATATAAGTGATACTAAATAAATATTATTAGAATAAAACATTATTTTCAACTGGAAGCGGATTGAAACCAATACATAATAGCCCGTCTGGTTATCTTGTACAATGTATTTAGCATGATAATAGAAGGCTGCAGCAATGATTAAAAGGCTTGCTACTTTAATGAAGGCCTGTTGAAATATCACACTATTTAGGCCAATGGTGTTAATGTTTACAGAATTCCGTACGTGCTCACTGAAGGCAATGATAAGATTGGCACAATGCACGCTTCTTCATATAAGCTGTATGGGATTAGCTTAAGATTAGATATATTTTTGTATACTATATTATGTCTAGCCTATTATTTATTAATATAGACATGTTTTTATTATATAATGTAAGGTAAATATACAAATCTATATCTGCAACACCCAAAGATGACTGGTAGAGTTAATGCCTAAGGCACTAAGTCCGCCTGTGCATATATTGTAATTGAGGAATTTCTGAATACTGTCAATCATCAGTACTTATTAAGTCTGCCTCGTTGGTCTAGTGCTTGCAGACGCGACTATGGAACATGAGCTTCTGGGTTCTATCTCGACCCGTAGTCGAGATTTTTTTATAGGGATTTTTCATC
This sequence comes from Watsonalla cultraria, assembly GCA_964035505.1. Lineage (NCBI taxonomy): Eukaryota > Metazoa > Arthropoda > Insecta > Lepidoptera > Drepanidae > Watsonalla > Watsonalla cultraria. Next base: position 3,044,791 of record OZ037715.1, read on the forward strand.
TATATTATCCCTCTAAAAAATTTGGTCATATAGGAATATCTTAAGACCATATATAGGGTCGCCTCCTATTTCACATGGGTCTTTAAAATAACGAACTTGCGTTAAACAAACTTTAACCGTAACAGTTACTAAACGTAAGGTTAACTAAAGAAAATACATTCTAATGGTATAGTGGCATAAGACCATGGCTATCCTCTGAACATCGCTTTTTGAATCTAAACAACGTGATTTTACTTACTTAATTTTAGCGTATGGCGAAAAATGCAAATCCTGATTAAAACATCGTTCTTTTTAATCTAATCAGTTTTTATGATAAATGGAATCTTTTAAGCAAACTTCGTGAACGCTAACTGAACCAACTCCTGCGAGTAAGCGAGTCTTATCTTATCAATCTTTCGTCATACACTTTGATTTCTTGCTCAGGAACACAATCAAGATGACATCGAAATTGCATTTAACAACGTGATAATTTGTGGTGCAAAAATCTACAACTGGCTGTTTAAAAAGCTGGCCAAATACGAGTCTGACAAAATTAAAACACGTTTGTTGTATACTAGTGATGTAACGAATATTCGCATTCGCATTCGCGGATATTCGCATATTTTTGGATATTCGTATTCGCATTCGCATAATTTCTGCGAATGTTTTGCGAATATGAATATCAGAAAAAAAACAATTTGAAGATAATGGTAGGTCAATAAAATCTAAATCCATTTATTTCTTATGTTTTAAATGCAAGAAAAAGTAACTTTACCTAATAAGCACATTAACAGTCTTAACTTTATCATTTTGGTATTATTTATTCATTATTTTACTTTGGGCTTAATAATAAAATTTTCATTAAAACTTATACATTCACATTCGAATTCGCATTCGCGAATGTCAGTAGCAGATATTTGCATTCGCATTCGCAGTCGCGAATGTTTAAAAAATTACATTCGTTCCATCACTATTGTATACAACCCTTTACCTTTACAAGTTTTTTAGTTTTTTATATAATAATATTAGATAGGTTAGCTAGCTGCTTACCAACAAACATACCGCGCGCTTATTTGCTACCTGTTATTTATACATCAATACAGATAAATCGAATTTAAATTTAATTTCAAATTAACAGCTTTAAACCAAATGCATGTGAAAGTTTATACATTAAACACACATTACTTAACTTGAAAAAAAAAACTTTTAAAGTTTTTCTGTGTTTGTTTGTTCCGTCTAATCTCAGAAACGGGTGGACCAATTTTAACGGGACTTTACTGACAGATAGCTGATGTAACAAGGAGTATAGTAGGCAGTGGCGTGAATTGCATCTAAGCATCTAAGCAGAAGTTACAATTTGTGATCACTGACTACACTCGTGTCGTGTGCGTGTGTGTGTCTTTACCAAAACGTATGTACCTATTTATCGCCTTATTGGTATGTACTTAACCTGCTTACCTACCTACTTATTGTTTATGCCTACCCCTCTGAAAATCCAATGCGCGCCCCTGATAGTAGGCTACTTTTATTCCAAAACAAAGCAGGTTACTGCGAAATGAACCCATTAAATTAAGTCTACGCGGGTGTAACCGCGGGACACAGCTGGTTAGTTATATAAGAAACACATTTTCAATAGATTAACTCGCAAAAATGTATGTTTTTCCATTACCAATGTTCACGGAACATTAACATAATCCGATAAAAACATTGTCGGCCAAGTGTACGTTTGTTATTTCTCAGGCAATTTCGTCGCTTTATGGTTGTTACACGAATCGCAGTACTTTCAGTCCACCTTTAAACATTGTTAATGTAAGCATACTTGTTATTAGTATTTTACTAGTTGCATTTGATTATTATGCTTTAGTATTGTTCTATGCTAATTTAATATTTTAGCTACATTTTCGATCTTACTTTTTTGCGTAAAATGTCCCAATTGAGTTTCAATACTTTCAAAATATAGAACTGAAGATTAGAAGTAAGTATATGCAATTAATATGAGTAGAAAAACTATTACTTATTTTCCATGGTTCAATGCTTGAAACCCAAACATGATAGTCCCGCTAGTTATCACTTCATGAGGGGCTTTTGGGATCTACTGCGTTATTTATTCTACAAGGTTTCTCAGAGCTGAACTCGATGTTGAGTGTCGGTTTCGACCATAGGAAATTGATACATAATACATACAGGATAAAGTTCAGTTTTGTATCTTTGAAGACACTCGACACCGAGTGCGACGCTGAGAAACCGAGTTTACCACCGCTTTCCTAATCTATACTCGCTAGCGTCTCTGCCCAATATTTGTATGAGAAATTGTGCAGCGCCTTCGAGCGGTGACGTGAAATACTAAAATATCTCATACAAATTTTATGGGTGACGCTAACGAGTATAGATTACGAAAACGGTACAAAAGACGTAAGAACAGCAACCTTGGATTTCGATATTTTTTTTCCAAAGAACCTTTTAGGACCAAGCTCGCGTCCCATTTCACCCCTCAAAAGTGGTCCCGATCCCAAATGCCTCCTGACTCACATATACTCAAGGTATCTGTATAGGGATTATTGGAAAAACCCTAACTTTTTAGCTATATTGGGGGCTACTAAATAATGGCTATCATATATGCCACGACGATGGTGTCGAGTACATTTAAAATACTTGTTGTAAGCCAGTCGACCTCCAAGATTCGCGATTCGTATCGTAAGGTAGAATAGATCACGTTTCACCTTCTATTCGCTACTTCCCTGAGTACTAATTAAAATATCAACTTTAATAATAAAGTTCAATCCAAATAAACATTTTACATTTACGAGTAAGTTCAATCAAATTTGTAATCCTTTTTATGATTTAAATATGTCGCTAATATTCAACAATTTCTAACTGGTTGGTACTATGACAGAGGGTGAGTTCACCGCCGTCTCAGGCACTATACGTACGTCTTTGAATTATTTCTCAGACATATGCTGGTTTCCTCACGATGCTTTCCTTCACAGTCAATCACGTGGTGTGGAATCACAGTAAATACATTTTTAGAAAACTCATTGGTACAAGCCCCGCTGGGATTCGAGCTTGCGTCGGTTGTGTAGCAGGCGACTGCTCAAACTCCACGGCCGCCACATCTCTTATTAACAGATTTTATCTTTTTGTTACAGAGACGCAAACCAAAGCAGAGATGGCGCGAGAACAATCAGTATTCACTCCGTGCGGGGCGTGCGCCGCTAGTCATAGGATAGTTTACTCTGTTTATATTGCCGTTATGTTGCTAATAGGTGAGTTACTGATATATTAAATTATATTTTTTATATTTACGAAGTTCACAAGTTACAAATCCATACAATAATGTTAATACACGCACGCAAAGCCGCGGTCGAAAACAAGAGGGGAATACAGTTGAGATAAGACAAATCATGTCTAGTTAATAGTGAGTGACCAAGCATCCCACGCTTTAAGAACAAAATTCATTTTAACTTAAATCACACATTTATTCGGTTACTGTAAGACTTTGGACAACTCTTCAGTTTTTTGGACTGTCAACGAAACGTCATTATCACACAGTGTCTCTATCAGCTCTTCGTGGCTTTTTCCTTTATAGTTAAAGCACCCTAGCAATCTAAAGTGAAAATCGCTAATTATTTAGTAAGTAATAGCATTCGTCACCGGCGTCGCCCGCGTTTTATTTGGGACTAGCGGACGTCACACGGTTTCACCCGCGTAGTTCCCGTTCGCGTGGGAGTACGGGGATAAAATATAACCTATGTTACTCGCTGATGATGTAGCTATCCATTGCTGAAAGAATTTTCAAGATTGGTCAAGTAGTTTCGGAGTCTATTCAATGCAAACAAAAAAACAAAAAAATAAAAATCTGTCATCGTTATAATATAAGTGTAGATAACAATTTTTCTCAGAGATATTTAAATATATTATTAATGAAATATTTTTTAAATAGGTTGTTTAGTTTCCTAGCCTATTCATTACAAAAATTGATCTTTTCTCTTTATAATATTCGTATAGATGTGCACGATCATTTATTATGTATTTTTTCTATTTTCCAGGCGTACCAAGTGCACATTCCCAGATAGAGAAAATGTATTTAGATGCCACGGATCTCAGTTTGCTGGTCGATGAAACGCATTTATTGAATCTAGTGCAGATGTAAGTATCCTTTGAATAATAATAAGTTTGCGCCAAATGCTTTACGGTTAAGGAACAAAAAACTTGAGGAAACCTTCATGTGTCTGAGAAGTAATTTAAAGACATATGTATAGTACCTGAGACGGCAATCGGCTCACCATCTGTCACGTTGACACATAATGATCTTCGGCAGAAAGTGGACTTTGTTATTACAACACCCTTCGGGAAAGCTTCAGGGATTTTCACTAAGTATTGTGAATAATTTTGTATATTTTTTTTGGTAATGATCATTGTTTACTATGAAATGAAATGTACATGATGCCAGCTGAGTTTCTTGCCGGTTCTTCTCAGAAGGCTAGTTTCCTAACCGGTGGTCAATTCTTCGACATTCATAAGTGCCTTACCAGGGCCTAAACTGAATAAATCATATAAACTTTATATCTGACTATTTTATATTTTATTATATTCATATTATATTTGATCCTTAGCGGCGAATACAACACAACCCTCCTAATGATACCCCGCATCCAACACCCGGATATCGTCCAGTTCGCGCCCCCTACTATAGAAATACCAGGGTCTAGTGATCCCAACACTACCGCTGAGAACACCTTTGCCATCTGTGCTTATGGCAAGAGTCCCGGACATTCCGAGGTCACTTTCAACGTCACACCTGCCGGGTTTGTCAAGTAAGTCGAACACTATCCTATTTCTTACAAAACATGGTTTAAACCAATACAATGCCAAACTCCGACTAAAACTATGTCCCTCCCTTTTTAAATCCGTATCACAGAAAGAAATGCAGCTACTTTTGAACCAAGGACTATCTTAGTCTATATTTTGTAATAAGAGGGTATGGCTCTTTTAACTAGCTATACATCTATACCATTAAATAAAATTAAAGAGTCTGTTTGTAATTCCAAAATAACAGCTTTTTTTTATTGTATCTCCGGCTAATCTCCGAAACTGTACCGATTTTAACGGGATTTTCACTGGCAGATAACTAATGTTACAAGGAGTAACTTAAACTACTTTTACTTTACATTTAAAAAGAAAACATACGGTTCCGTGGGTCTCCTATGAAATTAATTCTACGCAGGAAAAACCGCGGGGCACAGCTAGTTGAATATAAAATTATTTGATTTGATATCTCTTTCCAGCGTGGATTCAATATTCCTAAGAATAACTGTGATGCATTCGAACATAATCAATGTAATATCTTACATAATGGGATGGATCTACTTCGCCGCGTGGTCAGTCTCGTTCTACCCTCAAATATACATCAACTTCAAGAGGAAGAGCGTTGTTGGATTAAATTTCGATTTCCTAGCCCTCAATATTATGGGCTTCACCATGTATTCCCTGTTCAACTGTGGCCTGTACTTTTCTAAAGAAATTCAGGTGAGTTTGATTTTTATTTTAAACTAACTGGTGCTAATAATTTGAACTTAGTAATCATTTCATGATAAGAATAGCGCTAATAAGGTCATAAACACACTCCATCCTATCCTACTATCCTATTAATATTATAAACGTGAATGTATGTGAGTATATATATATATATATATATATATATACATAGCTCGTGGCACAGTTGCTATTGCGCATATGATTCGATCAGCGAAGTTAAGCAACCATACGCCTAGCCAGTAGTTGAATGGGTGACCGCCCGAGTTCCCTCCGTGCCTCGGAGAGCACGTTAAGCCGTCGGTCCCGGTTGCCAATTTAACATCTTTGGCAATCGTTACAGGTCAGTCAGGGGCCTAAGAAAGTCTGACAACTGGTTTAACCCAGATTGCCGATTTTCCTCGTATAAGGGGTTATGAAGGTCAGATGGCAGTCGCTTCGTATTAAAATCAGGTGATTAGTCAGATCGGGTTGAATCAAGTGCCGACCCCAATTACATGGGATAAGGCCAGGGAGATGATGATATATATATATGTATGTATGTTTGTTACCCTTTCATGCAACTCCTGAATAGATTTTAATGAAACTTAACAAAAAAGCTTATACATCATAATAACACATAGGATATAATTTAGAAAGATATTGTGTGAATTGTTCAAAATATAAAGATAAGTCAAATCCTGCGCAGACAGAGATAGCTAACAACTAATAGTAATCACTTATTTGTTTAATTCAAGAGACCTTTTGAGACATGTCATGTAAATGAGTATTGTTTGCTTTTCAGACAGAATACTTCAGCCGACACCCTCGCGGATTGAACCCGGTACAACTGAACGATGTATTCTTCTCTCTACACGCAACATTCGCCACTCTCATCACAATTGCTCAATGCTTCGTTTACGAGGTATGGCGATACTTATCATCCTTATACGGTAATGATGCCTCGTTGGACTTGTGGTTGGTGAGCGCTTGCCGAACACGAGGTCCCGGGCCAAAAATAGATATTAGTAATTCGCAAGAAATGCCCGAAGTTTGAAAATTGGTAGTGCTTACACCCAACTGGTGGTTTATCGAATAAATACGATTTGTGTAAAATTTATCAGAATTTGATCAAAAAGCTCAAAAAATCGAGTGACCATTCCATCTGTATTAAGTTTTGAACGCGATCTATCAGAGTATTACTACCTGAACAATAATTACGTTAAGTCCTTGTATAGAATGCTTATTCAACGTGACACCATCTTACTGTGTTACTCTGTTACTGGCTGTGTATTGTACACACATTGTATGTATTTAAATAGTAAAGTTAACAGTATTTTACTCAATGCAAAATTACAGTATATTACGGTACTTACAAGGAAATGTTTTTCTTTAACTTTTGTTTATATGCCTCCGAAACTTCTGGACCAATTATAACGATACTTCGATTCCCAGCGGGGCCGGAACCATAGGGTTTTTCTAAAAACTTAAGTGCAGTGATTTCACACCACGTGCTTTACGGTGAAGGAAAACATTGTGAGGAAACCTGCATGTGTCTGAGAAGTAATTCAAAGTCGTATGTATAGTGCCTGAGACGGCGATAGACTCACTATCACGTTGGCACTAATATCATCTTCAGTGAAATGTGTGTGTTGTTGTTAGAACACCTATGCTTACCCCTTCGGGGACCCTTCTGGGATGGCGTGAGCATATTTATTTATTTATTTGTGTGATTGTATGTGCAGCGTGAGGATCAACGCGTGTCTATACCCGGTCGCGGCATCCTGGTAGTATTGTCTCTGGTCGCTATAGTGGCGTGCTCGCTGGGCGCCGCGGGAGTGCTGGCGTGGCTCGACTTCCTCTACTACTGCAGCTATATCAAACTTACCATTACACTCATCAAATATCTGCCACAGGTCTGTATTATCTATACTAATATTATAAAGCTGAAGAGTTTGTTTGTTTGTTTGTTTGTTTGAACGCTCTAATCTCAGGAACTACTGGTCCGATTTCAAAAATTCTTTCAGTGTTGGATAGTCCATTTATCGAGGAAGGCTATAGGCTATATTTTATTCTCATAAAAATTTGAGGTATAAAAACGCAAAGAATTGGTACCTAATAATGAGTTATTTGCCAAAGAGTTTTATCAACACGTCTGTTTATTTCGGGTAATCTCTGCAATGGCTGGATCGATTTTAACGGGACTTTCACTGGCAGATAGCTAATGTTACAAGGTAGCTAATGTTACTAATAACTAACTTTTATTTAAAAAGAACATTTGGGGTTCCGCGGGAATCAAATTAAATCTACGCGGGTGAAACCGCAGGGCACAGCTAGTTATATATATTTATATCTACACAGATAAATTAAATTGAAGTGGCTATTTGTCATTCCAAATTCAAATTTAACAGCTTAAAAAAAAACCTTCTGTCCGTTTGATCAGTCTAATCTATGAAACGGTTGGTCTGATTTCAACGGGACTTCAACTGGCAGATAGCTAATGTTACAATAAGTAACCTAGCCAGCTTTTAATATAGAACTAAAAAAACTATTACTTAGAAACCTAGCTTTTATAGTTAAAATCCTACGCGGGTAAAATCGCAAGGCACAGGTTCTATTTAAACAAAACCGCGCTTGGTGTTTGTCTGGTTTAAGCACACTAGGCAAGGGACGCAAGTTCAGATCCCAACGGCGCCAATGATTATTTAAAAGAAAATCATGGGCAGTGATTTTAACGTCACTAGTGTTTAAGGTATATTGTGAGGAAATCTGTGATAGTAATTATAAGTCTGCGAATAAATTCAAAGCACATACTGCTTAGGTATTTAACCTATCCAAAGGTAGGTAGGAAACGGTCATGAACTCAAGCGGTCTTTATAGATTGAAAAACTGCTTAACACCACACAAGCCCTAAATTCTGAAAAGCATAGTAGCACATTAACCGCAGGAGCTCGTGGCACAGTTGTTATTGCGCATATCATTCGATCAGTTAAGCAACCATACGCCTAGCCAGTAGTTGGATGGGTGACCGCCCGAGTTCCCTCCGTGCCTCGGAGAGCACGTTAAGCCGTCGGTCCCGGTTGCCAATTTAACATCTTTGGCAATCGTTGCAGGTCAGTCGGAGGCCTAAAAATAATAGAGATGATAGTAGCAAATTACTCTTTTTTTTTATTGAAATTGTTTAATGATTTTTTCCAGGCGTACATGAACTACCAGCGCAAGTCGACCGTCGGCTGGAGTATCGGCAATATCTTCCTGGACTTCGTTGGTGGTTCGCTGTCCATCCTACAGATGGCGCTGAACGCGTACAACTACAACGATTGGATCTCCTTCTTCGGTGACGCCACCAAGTTCGGCCTCGGACTATTCAGCCTCATTTTCGATATCTTCTTCATTCTTCAGCACTACGTTTTCTACAGGTACGTTTTGAATTTGGAATTTCCCTTTAGTGGGAGCTGTCATGTTGAGAGGTTGTTTTTTAGAAGCATGCGTTCGATAAATGGTCTTTTCATCGCACATTCATTTTGGGGTCTCGTAGTTTGGCTTTTAAATTTTTAAATCTTAGAAAAATATTTTTTTTACTTGTAGCTACTCTATTAAGATTTTCATTTTGGGTTTTCATATCACTCATTAGTAATTTCTATCATTTCTATTCACATACAAAAGTTTTGTTTTCACGTGACAGTTCCTACGTTGTGTTTCTAATGAAATATGGACTTTATTTGTTTTTAAATACGGTCCACGTTTCATTGCCGCCAGCGGTGCCGGGTGAGCTACTAACATAGACATAAGCAGTTATTCATTAACACTACTACACACTGTCCTCACTAACACGTTTATTTAAAATTAAAACATTTGAACATCGACGTGAATCGACAATGAAGTGAAGAGTTTCGTGGATTTACGACACAGATGGCGCTGTTATGAGATCAAGATATTAAGATAAGAAGAATGTGAGAGTAACTGAAAATATATTGAAAGTTTTATATAACAATTGAATCTGGAAAGAATATGGAAAGAAGAATTATAATTTTAAACTGAACAAGACCAACAGACACGAAACAAATTATTCAAGAAGAAAACCGAAAAAGAATAATTCAGCTTATGTAAAGATAACATTAATTCGTCGGAATGAAGTACCTAAAGGACTCAATACTTAACGAAAGATCGACAAATACTGAAGACACAAAGACATCACACGATACACACAACACAAACGGAATATTATTTGTAATTCAAATATACACTATGTTAGGATGAACGAAGGACGTTTTCAGATAAATCATTATTCCTAGTAATCAATAGAAATACACCGAAAAAATCCTCATTAATAAAGGTCTGAGAAAACCGCGTATTCTTGCTGTCTCCAACGCAATCGGTGCGAGTGGCGGCGGGAATACAAAGGGAAGGGAATACATCGGTAGGACACCACGTGGTCCGTGCTCTGTGATATATAGGCGTTTCTTACGAGAGGCTTTCTTACCTATTAATTAATAAAGGGTTTATGACTTATGTAATTAAATGTACATGATGCCAGCTGAGTTTCTTGCCAGCGCATCTCAGAAGGCTAGTTCCGAACCTGTGGTCAATTTGTAGCGGTGAACCTCTTCCGAGGTTACAATGTTTCTATATTTGAATTTTAAAATGCTCGCATCGCATTATTACTCGCTTTAAATTCTTCGACGTTCATATGTCCCTTGCCAGGGCCTTAATTGATTAAATCATTTTCATTTCATTATCACGTAATTAATTGGACAATTAAATAAAAAATTTGGAGTATATTATTTTTACATATTTAGGACGAAAATCAGATACTGATTACCCCCCAAAAATGTCCTTCGTTCATCCTAACACACTGTATAAAATTAATTACAAACAATATTCCACCAACGAGTTAACATCGATCATCGATCATCGGGTCACAACGCTTTGGCTACTTGCACGAAAGATGGCGCCACTTGTACAACACTGTGTTAAAGGATATTTTTGTGATTGATATTTTCAGAGAGGTCAAGGAATTTATGATTGTAAACAGTAGTGACGAGGGTTCAAATTTGAGCGACAATGAAGGAGGTGATTACTTTTTATTGGTCGACAGTAGTTGGTATGTACTGTGCTAACTTAGATTAGACGCTTTATTAACATTACTTGTAAATACGCAGTAGACGTAAGCTTTTTATGTTTATATATATATCGTATTAGAGGGTGGTGAACCTTTTTGCTTTAATTTAAGGTTGGTTTTCTTACACCAGTTTGTTACCGTTATCTTTGTTACTATTTATCTATGATATATTTATGTATTGTATGAGTTTTGGGGTTATTAGAGTATTTTAAAAGTTACTTTAATTCTATGATTATTTTTGTTTTTTTTTTATTTTATGGTATTAGGATTTGGGCTCTTGGGTTCGATAGTTTTACTATATTGTAGGGAATACAGACCTTATGTTTGAAGCACAGTTGCATTTGCCACAATTTATATTCGATATAAAATAATGATTCATCTTGTCAAAATTATCACATAGTTATTTATTATTATCCACTCTAAACCGATGGTATAAAGATTAAAATCGCTTGAAACATCTCCTGTAATAATAACGTTCCGTTCCATGGTAACAAACTTTTTATAATTTTATTTTATTAAATAAAAAGTTCAATTCTTAGGCATTTTTACAAAGGTTGATTTGCCATTTATTCTTAATACCATATTTTCTTTAATTGTTTTTTTGGTTCACCATCTTCGTTATTTCAAAAAATATGTCGACTGTCTAATTTGTTTTTATCATATTTTTAGGCACGCAGATGAAAAAAATTACGACCTGGACATCAAAGCGTGAAGAAGCACCGAGATCCGTGGCGGCGGGCCTCATTATTTAGCCTAATTCATATTCTATTCCAACGCCATACAGTTTATTTTAGCTTAGTGCCATATGTGGCGAGTGATGCGTTTTGTTATCGACATTGATTCAATCTACTTACTTGATATACTGTACATTTTTATTTCAAAAAGAGAATACTTTACAAAAAAATAAGTTTTCTTTTTGATTTCATTCGACAAATAAGTTTGCAATGAAACTACTTATTTACGTCAAGTGCATTAAAATATATAATTCGTTATTTTGTTATTTCACGCACATAAATATGTTTATTCGTAGATCTCAAATACCAATATATATATCTTACAAGAAAGCCTTATATTGAATCTATGGCGGTCAAAACTTATATCTCGTTTTCTGTGGTCGAAAAGACTTAGAAAAATTCCCTTATAATTTCTCGATTTTTATTACCTAAGTTTAATTTTAAGTTAATATACGTCTGACGTCTATTGCCGATGCATAAACAGACTGACTACGCAATTTATATACGCATAAATTTAAATATATTTATATTATATTTGTTACGTTGTTTCATGATCTGTGATTGAACACATTTTATATTAAAATGTGTCTGAATTTATCACTGAAGTTTTGATTTACACCCATAAAAACTGCCTGGAAATAATTATATTTGATAATGCAATTAGAACCTTACATGCCTTATAATAGAGACTAAAATATTACAATGTTTGTAACGCAGATTCGTATCTCAAGTTTGATAGTTTGTATTGTTTTGTGGTACGCAATAAATTGGTACTGGTTTTGCTGTGTTTCATTTATCTCTCTTATCTAATACCTATAAACCAGTAATTCTTGTTTAAAGACCCTATGTATATATAATTTGAATCCCGGAAACGACTTCAAACGATTTTCATGAACTTTAGTATATCCCTGGCCTGCATTCTAGGCTAGACTTTTGAAAATGCCAAAAACAAGCAGAACTCGGTCTTCCAGATAGTCTATTGAAAATATAAAGGTTGGGTACACACATGGCAAGGAAAAAAATCAATAGTTTAATAATAAAAATAATCTATGCAGATAAATAAAATTGAAGTGTCTGTTAGTAATTCCAAAACAAAGCTTCTCAGTATATATAAAAAAATCTATTTTTGAAAAGGTTCTCTGTCTGTTTGTTTGTTCCGAAGAATCTCCGAAACGGCTGAACCGATTTTAACGGGACTTTCACTGGCAGTTGGCTTATGTCACAAGGAGTAATTTTGGCTACTTTTTTTACAAATAAATTTTAAAAATAATAATTTTTATTTAACACAGCTAGTATTGCATAATATTCTGCTATTACTTATCTGCACCTTCTTAAAGAAGAATACTTGATACTGAAACTGAAAATAGCCTGAAAGATGGCGACAGAACTTCATTAAGATTGGAGAATTGGTAAGGTTTAGGAGTATGTTATAACGATAAAATATTTAATATGTTATGTACAGGTAAGTATAGCGAGTTTCTTATCAGAAGGCTAGTTTCCAAAACGGTGCTAATTTCATCGTTCAAAAGTGCCGTATCTGGACCCAAATTATATTTATAATTGTAATGCATACTTCACACGTTCTTCTACGTGCTGTTCATAAAACTTTATTAGTTCTGTATTTAAAATCTTCTACAGAGACAGCTGCATCATACACAAATAGGATATAAAAATATATTTATAAACGGTCTTGGCGAACGTAATACGGGCCAAACCATAGCCATTGATGGCCATTGGCAAGTACCTAATTCACGAGTAATATCGCGTAGCGAGTACTCGCCAACGGCCACACGTGTGCGGGGAATTTCTACAAAATTCATGATCATGTCAACAGCTTGTCGTCATCGGCATAGTATTCTACATATAAGCTTACTAAGCAATATGGAAACTTCCTAGTTTGTGTGTAGTGCTTAGAATCTTGTATACCTTTATTTGGGGCCTGGGACCTTCCCCTGGGGCCTTACCATGAGCTCTTATTGCCATGATAGTTTCACTCATTTATGAGACAGATGTATGTGACGTGCATACATCTGTCACTGTCGCACAACTGAATTAACATTGCAATAAGAGCTCATGGTTGGGCCCCTGGCAGTACCTACATTGTGTCATTAGTGGTTGCCACGTTGTCGCCGATCGCATATAAGTCATTTACGTGTTTAACCGACACTTTTTAAAACAATGCGATATATCTGCAATACTTAGATACCTATCAATCACATGGTCTCACTTAAAAAATCATACTGCTTAGAATAAGCTTTCTATGTATAAGAGCCCTTATTAACTTTTGCACCGTTTTCATAATCTTTACTCAAAAGCGTTACCGAATGTCTATGTATGAGATATTTTAGTTCTTTACGTCACCGCTGGGAGGCGCTGCACAATTTGTCATACAATATTCAATGGAGACGCTAGCGGGTATAGATTAGGTAAATGGTGTAAAACTCGTAATAGGGGTGCTGTGTTTGGTGGTCTGTGTCAATCCCTCATTTCCAAAGATTCTAGAGATCTAAGTAGTAGTAGAGGAAAGTTATAAGAAAATAAAGGATTTCGTTTTATCTTTGTGCAGGGAAGCCCGGTACATACTCCTCCCAGGCACGGTCACCACAGAAGACGGCGAAGATAACCCAGTGTCAGAGCCTTATCAGGGCGCGCCGGCTTAGACGGCGGTGAACAATTGACGTTGAACCTTATTTGGAAGACATAAGGTGCATTATTAGCACCACCACCGGTCGGAACTAGGTGGAGTTCGAGCAATGCAAGAAGGATCGTAAGACTGTGTGATGTTGGAGATAAACATTGTGTTTCGAATGGACTGTTATAGAAGCTGTCGTAGCCTTTGCATTGACGAGTGAAGTAGAACTATATTTAAACAGCGTGTCTCACTAGCCGACCTCAAAACGAACCCGGGTGATATGGAAAGTTATGATAGGTCTCGGTGGAAAAAATCCAGGTTATATTTTTCTAACCTTTAGATATCGTTTTGACATCGGCTCGTGGTACATCCTGCATGAATAAAAAAGCAATAATAATATGCCGTAAAAATACTATTTCAATTTATTTAGATAATTATACACAAAATAACAAAATAACACGTACTCAAAATGGCCTACCGCGTTATTCACTATGGTTCCTCATCGGTTTTAAAGATACGAAATTCAACCTTATTCACAATGTATTGTGTATCAATTTCCTATGATTGAAACCAACGTTCGTCGTCGAGTTCCACGCTGAGAATCCTATGTGAATAACACGCCTGTGTTCGCAAGTATAGTAGTTATAGGTAGTAGGTATAAGGAAATATAAAAATAAGTTTATCATTTTATTAAGTTAATAAGCATTCCTTATATGCCGCGTTGAAGGACGACGGTAAATGTGAAAGTTATATCTCAATGTATACTAATGGACAATAATTATATAATTTTTTAATACTTTATCATACTTAGTTAATATAATTGTATAAATGTGTTAAACATACTAAACTTAAAAGCAATAATAATAATTGTGTATTCGTATTTTGGCATGTAATTAATCTGTAGAATAAGTAACCTTATAATAATCGTATTAAGATTGAATGCTGAATTTACTGAGCATTATTTGTAAAAGCAATGATACCTAATGTACTAGCAATAAGGTTGAATGTCGCCTGTTTTATATTAAATGTGATTGCGTATTCCTTAACACTTAACATTCTTCAAATTTCATACTATATGTAAGCGCATTGGTACTAGCTGTTAGTTTACATATACAATTAATAAAATATATGAATAATCATTCCATAACCATTAAATAAATATATTACATGTATTTTATACTCCATATATTGATGTAGACTTTATATAAGCTTACATTTAAATGGGTAAGTAATTAGTACCTATTTTATTAAATAAAAACATAGCAATACCAGGGTCTGCAGATAAAATAACACTATCCTCACGCTTCGCTCATAAGAACAATACTGCAGGTCTACTCTCTTTCTCCGAAAACGAAACTTCGCAAACGAACGATAATTAAACGTAGTATCGCTTTGTTTTTATCAAATTCAAATTTTCGTTCGTTTAATACTTTTGTCAAAGTAGGATTAAAATATATAAATGTCAACAAAAATTCTAGTAGTCCACGTTCGGACGTAATTTTAGAACAAATAAGATCCGTGGTAGGAACTTTGCGAACTTTCGGCCGAAGCTTCGTTCGAGTAGGCCCCCTGATGACGAGACTGATTCATGTCATTTCTATATATATTGTATCGTTTCTATTAGCGCAGGCGCGAGAGAGTGTTACTATATATATATATATATATATATATATATATATATATATATATATAAATGCAGAGATACAGACAGAGTAACATGCGCACGCCGCACAGCTTACAATAGTTTACTATAGCAAAAAGTGTCATTACAACTATTCGTAAGAATATTTTCCGTCTAGCCCCCTTTCACAACGCGCGAAAAGGAACTTCGTTCGAAAAAGTTCTGTAAAAGTTTGTGACTTGTCAAATAAGTAGTATAGGAACTTAAATGTAACTTGGGGCATAGGCTAAAGTTCTGAAAACTTTGATGCTAATATCGGCATGCTATTGACATGTCTACCTCCTTAAAACAAGTCTTATATCATTGTTGCCATGATAGTTCCACTGTGTGACAGTGACAGATTTATACACGTCATTTACGGTCTCATAAACATTGTCAATCTACGGCAATAAGACGTCATGGTAAGGCCCCCTTAGTTATTAAGATTTAATTATCATTAAATATAAACTTAGCCTGATGTTGAAAGTAGATTATTTTAAATTTAATTATGGTCTATTATTAATGTGCCTTTCTTATAAGATTTCGTTTGTTTGCTTATTTTTTCAGACAAATTGTTTATTACATACCTACACATCTAATGTTGGCAGATAGAAATTAAATAATAATATTATATTGTTTGCAACATTACATTCTATACAATACTAGCTGATGTGTGCGACACCGTCTGCGCAGAATTTGTTATTTTTTTATTTTGTATTATTTACGCAATATGTTTATTAATTGTAGCCTATGTGTTATTCTACTGTATAAACAATATAATTGTAAGTTTCAATAAATTCCATTCTTAAGTTTTTGTGTGAAAGACTAACAAACATCCATACATGCAGACATATAAACGTTCGCGTTTATATCATAGTTATTAAGTCATATCACTTTCATTGTAACTTTATCGATGTGTGAAAGAAATTCTTTAATAGTTGGATGGGTGACCGCCCGAGTTCCCTCCGTGCCTCAGAGAGCACGTTAAGCCGTCGGTCCCGGTTGCCAATTTAACATCTTTGGCAATCGTTACAGGTCTAAGAAAGTCTGACAACTGGTTTAACCCACATTGCCGATTTTCCCCAAAAAAGGGGTTACGAAGGTCAGATGGCAGTCGCTTCGTATAAAAATCAGGTGACCAGTCACATCGGGTTGAATCAAGTGCCGACCCCAAATACATGGGATAAGGCCAGGGAGATGATGGTCATGTATGAAATAGCCGCTTACAATCAGGCGTTTACGCTTGCTCACCACCTATAAACCTATAAAAAAATCTAAAAATATTACTATCAATAGTAATATTATTTAATTACACTTATAATCAATTGACTTTCGATAATATGTGTTTGTTTTATCTAATTGCATTTGAGAGTGCACGCGCACTAATATACTTAATGTCTTTATTCATTGAATGTATCTTAATATCATCTCCCTGGCCTTAATCCCATGTATTTTGGGGTCGGCACTTGGTTCAACCCGATGTGGCTGATCACCTGATTTTTATACGAAGCGACTGCCATCTGACCTTCGCAACCCCTTTTTCGAGGAAAATCGGCAATCTGGGTTAAACCAGTTGTCAAACTCTCTTAGGCCTCTGACTGACCTGTAACGATTGCCAAAGATGTGAAATTGGCAACCGGGACCGACAGCTTAACGTGCTCCCGACTCCGAGGCACGGAGGGGAACTCGGGCGGTCACCCATCCAACTACTGGCTAGGCGTATGGTTGCTTCACTTCGCTGATCGAATGATATGCGCAATAGCAACTGTGCCACGAGCTCCTCATTGAATGTATCTTAATATAGTATACATTATATTATAAAAAAGAAATATTGTAATGCGTATGACGTGTTTTGGTTTGTCAATGAACTTAATTTGTCAACTTTATAACTTGTTATATGTCAATTAATTGCAGCTCAGTCGTGAGCACTTCGGTTGTATGACAGTGACAGATTTATACACGTCACTTATTATATACATCTGTCTCACATGATGAGGTTACTATTTTGCCAATAGGAACTCATAGTATGGTTTCGATAACTGTAGGACGTTATTATACACAGACAGTGTATTTCTTTTACCACCATAAGTTCGATTTATCATTTGCACGTCATAAGTCACAAGGTCTATTTTCGTTTGCACATTCAATGTAATAATTTTACTATCGTCACTAGGAATTTTTACAAGAAAAATCCAAATTTGAACCGTAATTACATTTTGAGTTGTTAAAAATTCTGGTGATACTTTTACATGGTATAGAGAGTCTAGGGGGGAAGCGGTCCCGAACGCCATCTTGGATTTAATACTTAATTTTTGAGGGAAAAAATTAAGACCGGCTTCAAAAAGAGAATAATAAATTTCTTACTCTTGATGTTGGTGTTTGACACCAAGTTTGATGCGATATTTGGCACCAAGCGGTTTTAATTTCTCCTCCTTTTTTTGAAGGCGGTTAAAAATAGGACCGCGAGTTTGGTCCCCGCAAAACCTACTTTAGAATTCTTCGTTATTATAATGGTTCAATGGAACGACGTCGATTTCTTCCTGAGAAATTATTATCAAATCTGAAGGTGGCGTTGGGGAAAGAAAAGCCCCCAGACTCAGAATCCATACGTACTTTCTTAACGTTATTTTTCAACCTGATTTTTCCATCTCATAAGAACATGATTTTGTTAGAAATATAATTAGCAATAAAAATATGCAGTAACTAGTGTGTATGTACTAACAAACAGAATAATAAAGATAAAAATGTATGTTTGACATTGCGCCAGTCATGTGATCACTTATCATTGAAATACGCGGTCCTATTTTCAGTTCGTCCTATGGAACATAAACCGACGTTTATCGGACGTTTAAAATTACTTTTAATTTTGCGATCATACGTTTATTTGCTAGTTCTATGCGTCTCTGCATTCCCTATGCGGGTCAAAGTCAAAGTCAAAAATATCTTTATTCGTTTAGACTTTTCACAAAGCACTTTCAAATCGGCAGAATGACACAGTTTACAGGATAATACATGCTACCGCCAGGTTCGGAAGGTTACTTTTACTGAGAAGAACACAAGGTGCACGGCCAAGTAAACTGGATGTGGGGCCAACCTTGCGTTCATGATATTTACATGATGCCTGGCTGAGTTTCTTGCCGGTTCTTCTCAGAAGGCTAGTTTTCGAACCGGTGGTAATTTTCGACGTTCATAAGTGCCTCACCAGAGCCCAAGCCAAATAAATCTTAATTTTTTTTGCGTATTAAGTATATTAATATTCTTAGCCTTGGCTTTCGTTGTATGGTGCCAAAATAAAACATCAAATCTTAGTTAGTTTTTAATACGCGCTGCTTAAAACGATCATAGTTGGAATATGTCAAAATAAGTTAAAATTCAATCGGAGACTAAGTTATCGCCGCTGCAAATGCACTCACACATATGCGGCTGCAACGCCCCCTGCGTACTCACGCGCCTTACTTTGTCTCCTGTCGGAGCGTGCGTGAATACGTTGCAACGAGCGCATGAATGAAGCTTGGTCGCTGGTGGAAATAACAGAGAGCAAGTTTTATGTGTCCCTATTGTAATAAAAATTCTTAAATAAAGGCATAAATTAAAGACGGTAAGTACCATATAATATCTCGTTTTGGGGGCAGTAGGTAAGGTAAGGTAAGTGTTTGCTCGAAGATTTTAAAATAATGCTAGCTATACGGACACTTACTTTTATGATTATTTACCTTAAATCATGCGCTGTTTGTTTGAACTGAAAAATAATCTCGTTATTACTGTGTTGGCACAGTCTTAGGAGAAATAGTGAGTAACTTTAATATTAGGTGTACTTAAAATATTATGATACCTACTGACAACTAAGAATTAGTTAAAAATAGCAGTAGCTACATCCTTTTATCTTACAAGCAAACTTATATCCACTATCTAAACCAGGAACCAATCTTATTTCACTTAATTAAAATTTGCTAAGAGAGGGGGGAAATCCATCGAATTTCAGAACTGTCGCGTCGAGTGTCGGTTTTAAAGAAACGAAATTGAACCTTATCCACTATGGATTATGTATCAATTTCCTATGATTGAAATCAATGCTCGTCGTCGAGTGCGGCTGTACACAAGTACCTATGACGAGAATCGGTACCTATGTGTTGTAGATCTCGGTTTTTAATGTAAAGTATATTATAAATGTATTACCATTTGTTGGTAATAAAAGCCGACCAACTAGGTGTAGCTACTATGTATTGGGTTATTTGTCACCTAGTAACCTAACCTTATCCTACTAACTCAAGGCAGGTATGCTAGTATAAAACATAATAAAATTGATGATAACCCGTACTGCAGATGGTAAACAATTAAATATGGCCTTAAAATATTTACCAAGAGAAAATTTCCGTTGATATGAATACATAAGGCTCTAAAGGTATAGTTAGATTGTCATACAGATCCTATGGCGCTAACAATTAGTTAAAATCGTTGAAATACATCCCACATCCAACGGGTTCCCGCGATGTGGATATGGGAGCTACAAGACAAGTCGTCGTGGAAATCATTGGGGCAAGCCTGTGCTCAGCAGTGGGCGTCGGTCGGCTGAGATGATGATGATGTTAAAATACAATCCAATAAAATCTTGCATGATATCGTAGTGGTCGGTTTCTAGGTTCTATAGTAGAGTTTTAAGGTTAAAGCCTTCAACTAAATAGTCAGAACGAAGTGCGCTGTACTTAAATTCAATTGGCACAGTAACAGCACTCAGCATGCCCATAAGATTATGAGGACGCAAAGTCATTGATGAGTGTTGGTTAGCTACGTCGTTGGACTTCCTCTCAAATGTTGTTTATCATATTTCCCAATGAAATAAAAAAGATTTCCCCACAATGTTTCCTTCGCCGTTACAAGACAAATAACAATTGTAATTAATACCGTCACAGACGCAATGTTTCTGAAATGTGTAATATATATACACTAG
The DNA here is from genome assembly GCA_964035505.1 of Watsonalla cultraria. Classification (NCBI taxonomy): domain Eukaryota; kingdom Metazoa; phylum Arthropoda; class Insecta; order Lepidoptera; family Drepanidae; genus Watsonalla; species Watsonalla cultraria. The sequence continues at coordinate 3,065,377 of OZ037715.1, forward strand.
CTACTGCCCGCGACATCGTCCGCGTGGAATAGCTACTTTGGACTAAAACTAACTTTTACCCGCGACTTACGACGACATCTGCTTAGCGTGATGATATATATCCTCGATAAATGGGCTTTCTAACATTGACTTTTTTTTTTCAAATCTGACGCGTGTTCTCGATATCAGTCCGTTCAAGCAAACAAACCAACTCTTCAACTTTATACATATTCAGTATAGATAGGTGATTAAGTAGACTACTTATTAATATTATGCTGAAATAAAGATTGGTACCGATTACTAATAATAATGATACAAAGGTGGCTACACTCTTAAAAATCTTGCAGTCAAATGTCGGAAATACTCAACTATATATTTTTGGACCTATATTTGTCCTTCACGGTTATAATATTATTTTTTTTATATTTTCCTTCGGCACCAAGTGACATTCAAACTACATTTAAGGCTAAATTCAAAGAGTTTATCGGATTCAACGCATATTTAATTGTAAACAAACAAACAGATGTAGAACAATGACCTCGTTACGAGCACCGTTAAATATAATTAGACATAGGTTTGGGCCGCATCCAACTGATAAGCCGGAATCAAAAGCTATCTTACTTTGTTAATTACTTCGCGAATATTAATTTGAAAACATGGCAACAAATCTTTCATCTTTTCAAGGTATTTGTAAGAAGGGTCAACTAAGATCGTTTAAGCAGCGCGTATTAAGAACTTCTTATGTTTGACGTTTAATTTTACGGTACCAAAATAGAACGTCAAAGGTTAGGGCCTGTAGACAAAGTAACATTATCCTCACGCTTGTAGAAACGATACAAAATGTACGGGAATGACATATGTCACGTGATTAATTTATGTCATTTTTATCGTTTCTATTAGCGCAAGCGCGAGAGAATGTTACTTTATCTTGGCCTACAGTTCTTAATACGCTCTGCTTTTACCGGTCTTAGTAGCCCCTCTGGTCTACCCCCTTATTATAAAACATGGTTAAAGCGAAGACTAGATCAATATCGGACTAAAACTACGTCAAACTCTTTTTAAATCCGTATCAAAGAACGAGATAAAGCTACTATTAAAATGGTAAGGATTATCTTAGAATATGTTCTGTAATAAGACGATATTACTGAAGCACCAGTTTAGGATCACATTCGTAGCTAGGTACTTAGAACACGATTCGTAAATTGAACACTTTAAATGCATGCTGAGTTCTATTGCATATTGGCAAGCCTTAAACGAGCTGTTTTGAAGCTTATTCACCTACCTAGTAGGTATACGTATTACCTACTTAATCATTTATGTCTAAGTACAATCGCGCTATTCACTAAGGTTTCTCAGTGCCGCATTCGTCGTCGAGTTTCGGTTTTAAAGATACGAAATTGAACCTTATCCTCTATGTATTATGTATCAATTTCCTATGATTGAAACCAACGCTCGTTGTCGAGTTCGACGCTGAGAAACCTTACAGAATAACGCACCAGTACCCCTGTTAAATAGATACACAGATAAATCTGTCTTTTATCAGATATTTGCTGGTTTCCTCACGATGTTTTCCTTCACAGAAAAGCACCCAAAGAACCTTATTTGTGCTGGCCGCTGGGATTTGAACTCCGTCGCTTGCGTTGCGACTTCCAAGAAAAAGGGAAAGAAACAATCAGGTAGTTTCGGCTTTGTAGAGCGTTATCTCTGTCACACACACACTATGTAAATGGTGGACACGTCGGACTTTCCCGAACTCGATGAGCAATATATAACGCCGTTGTCTGTTCAGTAGATTACCTAATGTAATATTCTGAAACCAAAACTATTATGTAATGAACTTCACATGTATTTATATTTTAAAACCGGAACGCACTGTTCGAAAATAAATATCCAGAAATAAATGCGTGTCTATGAGAAATTCGATGGGATTCTAGAATGAATCGTTCGCTTGCAGGTTTGTATAAACTCACCCCTGATTTGGCCCCTTAATGATTTTCGGTAAGAATTTCTGTTATCAACCTTTGTTTATCCTTTGTCTGAAGTCGTCAACATATTTATATTTTACTAGCTGTACCCCGCGGTTTCACCCGCGTAGTTTTAGATTCATCCTTATTGTCGCGGAACCCTAATATTTTTAATAAATAAAAGTAGCCTAAGTTACTCCTTTTAACATCAGCTACCTGCCAGTGAAAGCCCCGTTAAAATCGGTTCAGCCATTTCAGAGATTACCCGGAACAAACAGACAGACAGACAGACAGAGAAAAATTTAAAAACTTGGTTTTTTAGTGTCAGTAGCGTGTATACTTTCATATGCATTTAGTGAAAAGCTGTTATTTTGGAATTACAAACAGACACATCAATTTTATTTATCTGTATAGATGTATAGACTAGATCCCTTTGTCTCTATTTTAACTCAATGTTACTGAGGGATATTTAAGCTTTCTTTTGGAGACCGACTTTTTTAAATCGGTCAAGTAATTTCGGAGCGTATTCGTCATAAACAAATAATATTTTTTTTCCTCTTTATAATACTGGTATAGTTTATACAATTGAAACATTATAATACACCTACCTTTTGATCTTTATCGTTTCACACCTCTGCATAAATTACGCAGTATTTTATGAGCTCCTTCGGTTACACACATTATTTGTCCTTATATTTACAGACATCGAACAAGACAATGCCTCAGGACAATGCGTTAAAGTATTCAGGTATAAAACTCAATAACCTGAGTAAAAATATACCTATTGAACCCACAAACTGCAGACTACAATTTATTGAATCTTCACTAATTGTGCTTACATGTGGACACTTGTGTAAATACGCGTACTTATGTGGTATTTGCGAGGACGGTGGCCTTGGTTATGTGGATGTGAAGTGGCCTTATCTGTACTGACACCCCTCTATTACGAAACATGGTTAAAACTAGCTCGGACTAAAAATATGTCCGTTCCTTTTCAAATCAGAAAGAGCTGGAGCTACATTTAGGTAAATCAAGACAATTTCAGTCTATTTTTTGTAATATGGTTAAAAAAAAAAACTCCTTACTTTGAAGTCGATTAAAATGAGGCTGATCAATTCTATCCTACATTCTGATTTGAAAAGTCAACTGAAAATGTCCACGTTTTCACAGCGCCGTGTTAATATTCACATTTTGTACACATCTCCGTATAGGTAACTTGTAGGACATTACAATAATATGTGTATCAATATATTTACAATATGCCACATGATCTGTGATGGTAAATCATGTTCATAATACGATACTTAATATTTAATCAGGGGTGTCAGTATGCTGTACTTACAAGTCGGGTGTCACAGAGTGTTCTACACTTTGTATTATGTAAAGAATATATAAGTGACTAAATCTATATCTATACATCTATACATCTGTTTCAAACAGCTTTTCACTAAATGCATATGAAAGTATACACGCTACTGACACAAAAAAACCAAGTTTTAAAAATTTTCTCTGTCTATCTGTTTGTTCCGGGTAATCTCTGAAACGGCTGGATCGATTTTAACGGGACTTTCACTGGCAGGTAGCTGATGTTCAAAGTAACTTAGGCTACCTTTATTTTAAAAAAGCTTAAGGGTTCTTTGGGATACGCATGAAATTAACTCTTCGCGGGTGACACCGCGGGGCACAGCTAGTTATATGTTATATGATATAAATATAATCACAACAACAAACAGATGACAAAATAAAATACAAGATCAAACAATGTATCCTCCTTAATTTAACCACTAACTATAACTAAAAACCTCAAAATATATGATCTAATAAAATCTGTAACCCATGGTCGTAGGCAGTCTAGGCAGATTCTACCTCTTGCCACAGGCAACATTATACCTGACAAGTTTAGTATGTTTTGTAAAGACAGACATGCATACATATGCTCACGCTATTCTCCGAATGGGTAGGCAGAGATGTAGTACATCTACATCTCGCCAGATATATTTAGGTCCAATGTAATAGGGGCGAACCTATTGCCACTAACCGGGCACTGATCCAGACTCCGGGCTGCTACTGGGAAATTACAGATGGAAAAACCCAATAGCATTTTGCTCGACCCGGATATCGAGGCTAAAGATTTGTAAACCAATACAAATCGTCGTTGCGCGTGCAAAAGTAGCTATGTGTTTTTACACACTTTAGGAGACGCAGAAAATGATTATAACGAAATATGGCCCGAGTATTCAAAAAAAAATTCTTACTATTGATACATGTAAAAAAATTACATACTTTTCTTTAGATTAATGTTGGATAGGTCTGTATCAAAATTTCCAGTAATGTTTAATTTTGTCATTATTAATAATAATTTATTAATAATGACAAAATTAAACATTACTGGAAATTTTGATACAGAGTTCACGAAATACACATAGCTACTTTTGCAACGACGACATGTAGAATCTACTTACACGGTTTATATGTTGCTATGTTACAATTTATGCCTTCGAGAGTGAAAAACATTAAAAGATATTATAAAGGCATCAATCATGACGTAAGTATAAGGAGGTCAAAGAGATGGCACTGGAAAATTCATGATGATAAAAATGTTATAATGTTGCGTTAAAATTCAATTCGCCATAAATTAAGCAGGTACGTATATACCTAGCTCATCCGACGCCCTATGTAATATCCAATTTGAATTTAAATTCCGTACAAGAATAGATTTACAAACGTCAGAAATCGCAACCTATTTATACATACGTCGAAAGATTAATGAGTTTCCACGCAAAAAGTACATACGATATTTGCGTTTATTTTTCAGTATTTTCACGACACAGGCGCCTACGTGACAAGCTTTTACGTAGTCTGTAGAAAATGTTATGATATATGTGAAAATATCTCTTATCACAACAGTGCGCAGGAGACTGTCGTGCGCTGCAGACGTGTCTGTGAAATTATAATGAACGCGTTTCACGTATTCATTGAATGTGCTTAGAATAATTTAATTATATAATGTGAATATTTTTACGTAGCTAGTTACAATCGTCCTGTGATTCCTGTGATATCGTGTTTTAGACATTAATTGGTGATATTTAATTGTTCTCTCATCATGGCGGAGGAAAAGTAAGTACCTGTTGAACTACCCTATATTATTATTTATTGTATTTGAATGAATGTAATTCAATATCGTACTCATTAAGTAGATAAGTGTACGAGTATACTTAATCGTATTAGTATATTCATTTTATCAAGCCTATATTAGTGTACTACCGAAATAAATATAGTATCAGGAAAACATTAAATTTGTGTTATGTCATTTATGGTATGAGAATTTACAACTTAGCGGGTATTAACTAGGTACGTCTGAAACGCCCAAATGTAACGTCCCATGGGCCATTTGACATAAGACGAAAACAGACTACCCTTTGAATTTATTGTCACGAAAAATATTCGAAATATGACTGTTAAAGTGTAAAAAATATGAGGAAAAATACATTCTGGCTCCCTAGTAATTTTAATAGCCCTATTAAGATTTTCACTCAAAATCTATATTTTGCTTAAATAAAAAATAGTGCGAGTATAACAAACAAGAATGAAGGATAAAAATCTTAGTTCATTTGTTATTACATAAAAAAGAAAGCTTAACAGAAAACCAAATTCAAATATGGATTTTGGACTTGAATTTGGATGAGAAGAAAATCATTAGAAAGCAGCTATAAGTATACTAGCGTGTGCCCGTAATTTCGTTCGCGTGAATGGGTACTTTGGGCTATCGCCTAGTTTAACTCGCGGTCTTAGCGTGCATCTTCAATAAATAGGCTATCATACACTGGGAAATTTTGGCAAATCTGAACAGTGATTAGCGCATTCATCAGCAAACAAACAAACTTCAGCTTAATATTATGTGTGGATAATAATTAATTACGTTATGGAAAATGTTAGTGCTGACTGGTATGTGATAACATACTGTACCTACCAAATAATTTTTGATCAACTTCAGCAAAAAAGTAGGTATTTTCTAATCCGTCATACTCTCTCAGCTAGCATGTTGATTGAAGAGAATTCTAACTGTAGCCGCCTTCATGTCTCAACCTAAATACCAGTGGGGGTGCATTATCTAATTGGGTAGAGTTCATTACCTACTTAATCAATCCACACTATTATTAGTTCATCAAAACAAATGACGGTGGCACCTATCTATTCTTCTACACATATACTACTATTATACAGAGGAAAGATTTGTATTTTTGTGTGTAAGTTTGTAATGAATAAACTCAAAAACTACTGTGCCGATTTCCAAAATTCTTTCCCCATTGGAAAGCTCTGAGTAACATAGGCTGTATTTTATCCCCGTGCTCTTACGGAAACGCGAACGCGGGTGAAACCACGTGACGTCCACTAGTTATCTGTAAATAGAAATAGAAATAAAATTTATTCACGTGGTACAAATAGGTCTTTTTAAGGTTGCAGATATCACATATTCCACCCAAGTATACGGCATTTAAATATTAACTTAGTTACCTACTTGGGTACTGCATTTACATTTAACCACTTATTAATATTAAATATAATATCTATACATAAGTAAATTTATTTTAACAATAACATAATCGGTATATACGTTCTTTGTTATTTATATTTAGCATATTTGAAAATACATTATTTAAGTAAGTAAGTAAATAAGTACTTACTATAATTTTTAATTGGTTTTCTAATTGTACACATACTTCCCTATATATGCATGGGTGCACATAATAGGTACATGACTGTATAGGTACCATCGCACACCTGAACCGCTGGTCCTAAAGACCTGAAATTTGACTTATGTGTTCTTGTATTACTTTGATACGCTTTTCAAAAAAAAAGTTTATATGTGAAATTTTACTGCTAAGCAGACGAAGCTGCGAACAAATGCTATTTACTTATAATGTACTAACAGTTGTTAGAACGAGGATAAGTATGTTGAGGATAAGCAATTATTGAAATTGAATATTTTCGCACAGTTTAAATATAAGCAGTTAGGAAACTAGCTCGTTGGAAATACACACTCAAAGACGCGCGCATATACGAGAAAATTTGCGAAATAAGCGTAATGACAGTGAGAGCTGTCAACAAATTTTCAAAACTTCAAAACTACAAAATTTTAAAATTTGTTTTTTCTGTAGTGTGTATACTTTCATATGCATTTAGTGAAAAGCTGTTATTTTGGAATTACAAACAGACTCTTCAATTTTATTTATCTGTATAGATATAGATTAAAAAAAGCCTAGATTCCTTACTACTCGTAAAGCTTATACTTACTGTAAATTTGGCCTTTGTTCATTGCTAGAAACTTAAGAGGGAGAGAGGGAAAAATTACCTTGCCTAATCTATGACATTAGACTAGATTATACAGGAATGTTTGGAATAAGACGGTGAATATTTTATGTCGCCTACTTCTGCCATGCATAACCAATTACGAATAACTAAATAACATTAGCATGTTTTCCTCAAGGCTACTCGAATTTGCTAGTAAACGTTTTACAAAACAACACCCATTTTTCACCAAGCACGTGACATCTTTAGATTTCATTTAGACGCAGGGGTCCAACCTTGAGCTCTTATTGCAATGATAATTCAGTTGTGCGATAGTGACAGATGTATGCACGTCACATACATCTGTCTCATAAATGAGTGAAACTATCATGGCAATAAGAGCTCATGGTAAGGCCCCTATGCAGGGGAACGATTCGTTTTCTCCGAAAGTTCGCAAAGCACCTACCACGCTTATTATTCGTTTTAAATTTACGTTCGAATGTGGTCTGCTAGTAACTTTGCCGTTTCTATGGTCAAAACCTATTGTAATTAAATTATTAACAGAACGAGAACTTGAGTTTGATTTTCATTCGTTTCCGAAATTTCGTTTTCGGATAGTAGACGCCTAGGCATGGACAAAGTAACATTCTCTCGCGTTTGCGCTAATAGAAACGATACAAAATGTACGGGAATGACATATGTCACGTGACTGATTTATGTCATTTCCATACATTTTGTATCGTCCTATCGTCAATTTCAAAACATACTTGGGGCAGAGTTCATTCGCGATTCCTTTTAAACGTCGAAATATACACGGTACTGACACTGAAAAACCAAATAAAAAAAAAAAACTCTGTCTGTCTGTCTGTTTGTTCCGGGTAATCTCTGAAACGACTGGACCGATATTAACGGCACTTTCACTGGCTGATGTTTCAAGTAGTAACTTAGGCTAATTTTGTTTATTAATAATATTAGGGTTCCGTGACATGAAACTAAATCCACGGGGGTGAAACTGCGGGGCACAGCTAGTGTATCGTAAGCAGTCAGCTACAGGTATGTCAGTATATTCATAGGTTAGACCTAATCTTTCGCCACATCGCTGGACTCAGATGGCGCAGTGTTCAAAGTCAAACAGTGCATTTTTGGCAGGAAGTGTGTTTCTCAAAATAATTACAATTACAGTTTTAGTCCGTTTTGTATTCAATGGCGTCAGGTTGTCGACCGCGTCATCGGACCACACATCCACTTGACATTTCAATAGGGTTGGCACCATTGGAAAATTGATATTAGGCACTTTTTAATTGGCTTTTTCATATGCGAGTGCTTGGCTCATTTAATCATGGTATGTCACATGGTATCGGTATCGGCGACTATACAATGTTGAAGGGGTCACTAGAGATATAATAAAATATTAATATACATAGATAAAATAACTTATAAATGGGATATAGCCTGGTGACGAGGGATAATCTTAGTAATAGGATAACATTTTTTACCTTTGGGTACAGAACCCTAAAATAAAAAACATTGTATATAACTTTAAAAATAAATATTCTATTTTGAATAATTCTGAACTTCGCAATCCCAGTAACCTTTACCTACTATTATGACTAAGATAGAAATTCTATGTGATTTATCAACACGGAGTTGAAATTTATCCAGCTAGTATAGAGAAATGCATATTTTTGTATCGATATCTACTGCCTTTCATAAGGTTGTTATGAAGAATAATTCCCGTGTTGTCGATTCTCTCACACGCCGAGTCTTTAACGCCTAGTGAAGTTATGTCGAGTCAGAAACAATTGCCTGCTACATCATATCGAGTATGTGGAATGACAGCCCTACCAGGAGAGATCTCTTTGGCTGCCAGCCCGCAGCCTTCACCTTGCCTTGTCTGCGATGACTTGGCACTGTACTGTAACTGAACTTTTTGCTAAACAACTAAAGTCATGTGTTCTAGGAAACACACCCAGCGCAGGCGTTGATAGATATCTTTGAAAATATACAATGTTTTTCTGACGCCACTGCGAATATTGGATGCGGAATTTTTGTGTGGTTGTGTTACGTCTCGTTCTCATAAATAAAATCTCCCCGTAACTCTTTTCATCTCATGTTAAATTTGCTAGGTGGGTGAATCAACTATTTTACCCACACTTTGCTGTCCCCGGCCATTTCTTATTTAAATACTCCATTTGGTTATATGTACGCACATAATTTGTATAGCTATAGTATCTATGATTATTAGGCACAGCGGGAAACTTGATAAACTTCTCGAAAATGGATAATTTCCGTGAAAATTTATGGTAAAATACGCTGATTGTCTGCGGAGTTACCTGTATACTGAGGTACATTAGCGGTAACTCCATAGACATTCTTGGTGTGGGTAAAAAAGTTGATTCACCCAGGTACTGTCCTGTGAAGTGAGTCGGCTCTGTGTCTGTTAGCAGATACTTGTTGATGAGAACATACATACATACCTATGCTCACGCTTGTATTATAAGAAGTAGGCAGAGGTGTTGTAATCACTACACCCACTTTTCACTTTTAAGTGCCAACGTGACAGATGGTGAGTCTATCGCCGTCTCTATACATACTTCTGAGACATATGCAGGTTTCTTCACGATGTTTTCCTTTACCGTAAAGCACGTAAATATAGCTTTACTTCGACAAAATCTTGCAACCATGTAAGGTTTCAAATCATAGGTACCTTCTACTATAATTTAATATTGGGCACTCCTTGTCTGTTTTACATTTAAAACTGTTCTAAGTATAATCTATACCTTAATATTACTTCTGTATAATTTTGACTGTTTGTGCTAAAATAATGAAAAAAAAAATTAATAGATTTGTAGCAAAGTACTTTCAAATCGTCAGAACGACACGATTACACAGGATTACACAAGCTACGGCCAGGTTCGGAAGGTTACTTTTACTGAGAAAAACCTGGCAAGAAACTCGGTAATTTCGAATGATTTGTTCCTAGATCCTAACTGCTTGTAAGGCTTATATTTAAACTGTTTCGCTGCTCTGCGCCAGTATCTAAGAGACGTCCATATAAGCTAAGAAAACGGTTCCAAACTCAATGGTCTTAGTCATAAGTCGTTTTGGCAACCAAGATTACGGATTTCCATCGCATCAAAACCCCTGCAGAATACAAAGCTCTCCATCAAATTCTAAATATACCAAAGAATGATAAATCTTCTGAATCGTTATCTAACCGACCGATGCCTGTGTATTTTGGGTAACGCGTCCATCATCACGTGCAAATAAACGGGCTGTTTGGAATTTTCCGTTCAATGAGCATTGTTTTTTAAAAGAATTGATTCATAGTTTTCGGCAGTCATCATACCTATAAATAACTTGAAAAAGGATATTATACTGTAAGTGATTATATTTGTGATAAGGGAGCCTGGGATGTACCTTTGGCTGATAATTTTTGTAAATAATCCCATTGGCACTGTACTTTTGCTACAATTAATTAATCGTAATTTTGCTTTGACTGGAATTTGCCATGCTCACATATATTTTTAATATTTTTTTTTGTTTTTATTTTTAACAATTGAGCATTGGAACTGTGTCCATGGGCTTGCTTGAGTGATTTATTTTGTATTTTTAATATTCTTTAAAAGAGTAATTACTGAGTTTCTTGCCAGGTTCTTCTCAGTAAAAGCAACCTTCCGAACCTGGCGGTAGCATGTATAATCCTGTGTAATTGTGTCATTCTGAAAATTTGAAAGTACTTTGTATAAAGTCTAATCGAATAAAGATATATTTGAGTTTGAGTTTGATCATAGAAAGAGAGACATCAATGAAAGAAAAGAATTGTTATACTCATTTCCCCTTATACCCTTTTTGATCTGATTCAATTATTTAATTGATCGCACAGTCACTTTTTTCTAGGAAGACGTTGGTTATGAAGTTTGCACATAAATAAGCTCTCGACTTAAAGGGTCTCCGAAGGGGAAATTAGAGGTGTTTCAACACCCGCATTTCACCACCACGTACTTTACGGTGACGAAAAACATCGCGAGGAAGACTGCATATGTCTGAGAAATCATTCAAAGACGTATGAATAGTGTCTGAGACGGCGATAGATTCACCATCTGCCTCGTTGGCACATAATCATTTACGGTGAAACGAGGGTTTTATTAAAACACCTCTGCCTACCCCTTCGGAGAATATAGGCGTGAGCGAGCATATGTATGTGCAAATTTCTTCACCATGTTTTCCTTCACTGTAAATATCGTGGTGTATATACAGGGTGTCGGAGAAAAAGGAACAGTTGTCTTCTAGAAGTTGTAGGGTTTTATGAATATATCACGATATTGAAATCGTAAAATATCTAGCTCCAACGATAACGTAGTTATAGGCAACGGCCGAAGAGCTCGCGGCCTTAAGCCATTGAATGAACGCGCGGCCGCGTTTACCTACATTCCGTACGCGGTTATCAAAAACTCTTTGGTACAGGCGGTTGGGATTTGAGCTACCTTCTTGCACTACTCGAACACCACGGCTCAGTAAAGCTTTTAGTAAAGTCAAATATATTGAACACTAGCTGTGCCCTGCAGTTTCACCCACGTAAACTTTAATTCTCGGATGTCTAATTTAAAAAAACAACTCATCCTGTTGGTCCAGCCGTTTCGGATATTACCCGGAAAAAACAGACAGAGATTATTTATAAAAATCGTTGTTTTTTTATATCAGTACCTACCTTATATACTTACATATTATGAATTTTGTGAAAAGCTGTTATTTTAGAATTACAAACAGAAACTTCAATTTTATTTATCTGTATTGATTTGAACGGGAACATAAACAATTTTTTTTGGTACAATATTCGGCGAATCCCGTCCCTAGTGCGAAGTCCGCGCTTATAATTTCTATGCCAAGTAACTAAACAAGGCGACATGTATTTCAGACGTTCACGTGAGCCACACGTGCCTGTGTATTTCAGGAATGTATTTGTGTATTTACCAACAAATACACGTTTTATCACGGACTTTATTTCAATCTTTGTTTGGTACGATGACAATCAAATATAAAAATAAAATTCATGATGTTAGTATTTTTATAAATCAACTAGCGGACGTAACGCGGCTTCACCCGCGTAGTTCCCGTTCCCGTGGGAGTACAGGAATAAAATATAGCCTATGTTATTTGCTAATGATGTAGCTATCCATTGCTGAATTTTAATGACCGGTCAAGTAGTTTCGGAGCCTATTCAATGCAAAGAAACAAACAAAAAAACAATCAAATCTTTCCTCAAAATATTATTAGTGTAGAATAAACAAAAGAGGTTTTTACTCAGTGTACCGGCAGACAGGCATTTGAAACTTTTCCTCATACCATATTTAAATACTCGTGTATGGATGTCGTAGGAAAGAAAATAATATTCTATATTCAAACTTTATTTGTCGTGGAGGTCTATTCTACAAATATATGAAAGATTTTTTTCAAAATCTATGGGCTGTGAGAAAAAGTCGACAAATTAAAAAAAATCTTAGCTGTCTCCTTTTTGTGACTGGGGTCGCATCACGTTGCAAAAACATTGCTAGAAAATGGTAGAATGAGGTCTTTCTACCATCTTCTACCAACTAATTAAATACTGTGTGATTCTACAAGATGGTAGAAAAAGGTTCTTAACTTCTACCAACTGAAAACGAAAATAAAAAATATTGATTCAGTTTGGGCCCTGGTAAGGCACTTATGAATGTCGAAAATTTACCACCGGTTCGGAAACTAGCCTTCTGAGAAGACTTCTAAGTGAGTGTGACTAAGATTCTGCAAGATATACCTACTGTCCTTCTGGGAAGACGTTACTTGTACCTATTATATTTATAACTAGCTGAGCCCCGCGGTTTCACCCGCGTAGATTTAGTTTCTTCCTTATTGTCGCGGAACCCTACTATTTTTAATAAATAAAAGTAGCCTAAGTTACTCCTTGAAACATCAGCTACCTTCCAGTGAAAGTCCCGTTAAAATCCGTCAGACAGGCAGACAGACAGACAGACGGACAGACAGACAGACTAACAGAGAAAAATTTAAAACTTGGTTTTTAAGTGTCAGTAGCGTGTATACTTTCATTTGCATTTAGTGAAAAGCTGTTATTTTGGAATTACAAACAGACACTTCAATTTTATTTATCTGTATAGATGTATAGATATAGATGTTTAGATGTATAGACTAACTAACTAACTGTAAACGACCTTCCCAATGTGGGTGTGTCATTTTTTCATAACATGCGAAGTTAAAAGAAAAACAATAATTCTCCGGCGCTGAGCTAATAAGTAATGGCTACGCTTGCCAAAAAATTGATTATTTTTAAAATTTCAAATAGCATTGAAATAGGGTTGACTTGCAATTGGATAAGAATTGCGGAATTCATATTTATTCAACACAAACATTGGAACGATGAAGCATAACAAAGTAACTCCTTAATCTATACAGTTTGAGAGCTGTGAGACAGAATTAAAGTGTCTGTTTGTAATTCAAATGAACATCGTGAGGAAACCTGCATATGTCTGAAAAGTAATTCAAAGATGTATGTATAGTGCCTGAGACGGCGATAGGCTCACCATCTGTCTGCACCTAATCATCTGCGGTAAAAACATACATAAACTCGCGCCTGTATTCCCCGAAGGGGTAGGCAGAGGTGTTGTAATAACAACACCTACTTTTCACTGAACATGATTAAGTACCAACACAGTCAGACATATGCAGGTTTCCTCACGATGTTTTCCTTCTCCGTAAAGCACGTGCTGTGAAATCACTGCACTTAAGTTTTAAGAAAATCTCAGGTCTCGCTGGCATTCGAACTAGGTAGTTATTCTGGTTATGAAAATTATTCACAATCTTTGCTAGAAGTCCTATTTTAAATCACGCGACATTGTGTGAGAAAGGCAACCTTAAACATAAAATTATCACAACAATGAATAAAATCACTCATAGGTAAACATCATCAGTCAGTACCATGAGAATCATGCAATTATATCTCAGAGCAATGTGCACGTTACTGTCTAGGTTATATCATATCTTATCGCTTGTATATCAATGAATATTATACAAAGGATGATTAGTTACGGTAATAATAATTGTTATTTATTATTATTTACCTAGCATATAAATGGAAATGTAACGATAACTATGAACTAAAGATAGTGCTCGGGTATTTGTTACTTTTCCGGAAACATCAAGGAACTAAGGCGTGTAATTCCTGCTTTGTGCCATAACATATGTATTTTCTTTCTCAGCCGCCATCTGTTATGTATTCACTGCCTTTCTAGCCATGCCATCTTCGTATTCTCTCCCTGTTTGATCGTTAAGTAAAATATTTAAGGAAGCAACATTATTTAGCAAAACCAGGGAGTCTACTCTCCTTCTCCGATAACGAAACTTTGCAAATGAACGAAATTCAAACGAAGTTTCAGAGTATTTTTGTTTTTATCATTATCAAATTTTTGTTCGTTACATACTTAATGTAATTCAACGAGACCCGATAGTTATTTATTATATCATGAGGTAATATCTTATTTCGTGCACATGTAGTGTTTTAAATTGATCTAAATACGTTTGAACTACTTAATTGATCTAATTGTTAAACGAAGTAAAGTGAGGAATAACAAGTTTTAACGTAATTTTAGAAGAATCGTGGTAGGAACTTTTGGACCGAAATGTCGTATTTCGTTGATGAGTAAGATTGATTGATTTGTTAAGAACTTAAGCATAAGCTATGTTTTCGCTCGAAAATAATTAGCCACCGTTTTGATGGTACCGACCACAGTTCTAAAATTTTAACTGTAACATGTAATATTGTTTTTTTTTAGAACCCATTAGAAGTCGTAATTCCATTATTAAATATTAATTAATATTCTTATCAAAATTAGGCGCTATCTAACCGTAATGATATAAATTACAATAAATAAAAATATGTTTAAACATTATCAAGCCATTGACATAACAAGTGATAAAACAAATTATTAATTTTATCAGATTGGCAACAGTGTCTCGCGTGAATGCCGACCGATTAGTCTTGATACGCATTTAGCAGTGACTACTATGGAATGGTAACACTATGTATGTATCTAATTTCAATCTAATCGATATCAATCAAGTAAATAAACAATTTAGCGGCGATTAAAGTAATTAATTCCTATGATTTCATGTCTATAATTGTATGACTAAGATTACCTCACAGTGTTTCATAAGAAGTTACGTCAATTGGTTACTACTACTAGGAAAGTCATATACATTAGAAGACCTAAGAAAAGATGAATAGATTATGTGAAAGATGATATTGCTAGAATGGGAGTGAATACAGATATGACGGCTGATATAGAGAAATGGAAGAGAAGAATACATTTCGCCCGAAATAACGTGGGTTAAGGGCAGGAGGATGATGACTAGGAAAGTCATATGTTACAATTTATTTTTAATTTAATTTTTTTTTTATATCAGATAATATTACAAGGGTTCCCAAAGGAGTCCCGTTCGACCCCCTAATTACAAAAATTACGTACATAAATACATATGCTCACGCCTGTATCCCATGGGGGTAGGCAGAGACCACCGAACCAGAGAAATTACAAAACATTGACAAAGATCCTAATCCTTGGTTTAAGAGAGATTTTAAAAGGGATGGACATAGTTTTAGTTCGAGTTTGGTTTGGTCTAGGTTTAAACCATAATTTGTAATAACAGAGAAATGCGCTAAAATCTACGAAAAAAAGCCGAAAATCATTCGACAATAACGTGACATTATGGTGACCTGTCTCAGACAAAACATACCTAAGTTTTCTGTAACGACAGCCCGATGTTAAAACCCAGTTTGCAGACGAATTAACCACAGGCTTATTTTTATGACAACGTATTTATGTGTAGTAAAATTAATTAAACGTGATAAAATAAAATAAATAAAGTGGAGGTTACAGACCTCCATTGTCAGATTTCACAACTAGCACAAATTAATTGCAGAAATAAACACATTATCAGCTGTTTGTCATGTGACTATTATCTGTGTAACAATGGGCAAACTACACGTCATCACGAGGAATTAATTATATTGTACTCATCCGTGTATACCACGTGGGCGTTATTTATTTTGGTTGAATTATATTTAGGCAAGGCCGTGTTCGTCTGTATCAAAGAGTTTTTCTAGAAGTGCAGTTATTTCACATCTCGAGCTTTACCGTGAAGGAAAATATCGAGAAGAATCCTGAGTGCCTAGTGCGAGTTTTCTTAAAATCGCCGTCACACCCGCTGAAAAACTCGCACTAGACACTCAGAGGAAATTCTAAGACGCGTGCCGAGACCGCGATGGATTCACAATCTGTCGCGATGGTCTTCGACTGGAATGGATGTTGTTTTCTTCTTACCCCTCCGAGGACTCTTTTAAATATATCTATATCTCTACGCTATACTGAGTTTCTTGCCAGGTTCTTTTCAGTAGTCGTAAAAGCAAGTTTCCGAACCTGGCGGTAGCATGTGTAATCGTGTCGATCTGACGATTTGAAAGTACTTTTTAAGTAAAAGTCTAATCAATTAAAGATAAATTTAATTTGTTTTTTATACAGATAAAGAAATTGAAGGGTCTGTTTGTAATTATAAATTAACAGCTTTTCACTAAATGCATATAAAAGTAAATGCTATACTTACATACTTAAAAAAACTGTCTGTCGGTTTGTATGTTTATTTATTTCGGCTAGACCGATTTAACTGGACTTTCATTGTCAATAGTTGATGCTACAGGGTACTTAGGTTACTTGTATCATCATGTGTCACTTGTACCTATGTGGTGTATGGAATGAATGAATGAATGTAACATGGGACTTATTGTGACAGAAATCGGTAGTATTTCTCTCGTATTTGGTCGGCGTATGCATTAAATAATAATTGATTTACTCCCCTTGCTTACACGAGGGGAGATAAGCAGTATCTAATCTGTGCAAATATTGTTAACTTAACAGCAAGCAAGGTATAGGACGCTGATATTATTACCTCTTATTTAGTACTTATAATGCATTTTTACGTTCTTATTTTAGCAATTATGTTACTTCTATAATTATTTACATCAATGTTTAGGGATCAAGGGAAGTTATGACCTTAAATATGTGCTATTTTTACCTGTATCGACAGAAACGTAGTATTTGACGGAGAACACTTTGATATAATGTGGTATTTAAATTTAATACTAGCTGTGCCCCGCGCAATTGTATAGGCGGCCGGCGGAATCGTATTTTTTTTAAGTAGCCTAAGATACTCCTTGTTGTATAAGCCATCTGCCAGTGAATGCCCCGTTAAAATCGGTCCAGCCTTTTCGAAGATAAACCGCTACTGGAGCAAAGCTTATTTAAATCAAAAGCACAAAATAACTAGTAATAATACCAGTCTTACAAGATATTTTAGAATTTCAATAAAATATAGATACTCATCAGCTTTTCAAAGAGCTTGCACGTCGTCTGGTAGAAGCCTCTCGTGACAAGAGAGCTGGAGCTTTTCTCGCCCAGAGAATCAGCATTGCTATTCAACGTGGCAATGCTGCCAGCCTTCTTGGCACGATCCCGAGAGACACCGACTTGGGACAAGTTTTCTACCTTTAATTAGTTTTAAGTACTGTTCCTTGTATATATAATTAAGTTTTATCAAATAAAGGTTTCTTTAAAGTGGAATGTGTTTGTTTTCTTTTATATTGGTATGATCGCGAGACATAATGAATTACGTATTACGACTAGTGTGGCGTGTCTAGACGGTTTGTCATTCTTAAAACTGATATTATCTGTGCTAGAATTAAAGAAATATCTAGAGGTCCATTCACCTAAGCTCATGCGAACAGTCACCGTTTTTACAAGTATGTAAATCTAGGATCTAGACCCAGACATTAATGATTGTTTATTTAAATACATTTTTCGTCAAAGGTTAACATTGTTAAGTGTTAAGAGCCGTGGTGACCGTGGAGTTTGAGCAGTTGCCAGCTACGTAAGCGACGCTAGTTCGAATCCCAGCGGGGCGTGTACCAAAGAGTTTTTCTAAAAAAATATGTGCAGTGATTTCACAACACATTCTTTACGGTGAAGGAAAACATCATGAGGAAACCTGCATGTGTCAGAAAGATTTAAATATTCAAAGACGTAACGTATAGTGTCTGAGACGGCGATAGACTTACCATCTGTCGCGTTGGCACTGAACCATCTTGTGTGAAATGTGTGTGTTGTTATTACAACATCTCTGCCTTCCCCTTTGGGGAATGCAGGCGTAATTAATGGCATCAGTCACAAATGTCATTTCGTAATGTCAATGGAGTCAAATTAAAAGATACAAGAATAGGGTTTTTCACTTTTTATTGCGATATTGTGATCGACTGAATTATAATGTCTAATAGAATTGTATTGATATCAAACTAATATAATGTTTCTTTTATTACTTGGATTAATAGGAGGAGTCTACTGTCGCCGTCATCAGATGCTGATGCAGGATACGGGTCTATGTAAGTCTTTGGGTAGATCAGGATTCTATGGTGGTAAGGGATTGAAGGTTTTACGTAGTGGTGATAAGGTATATTCTTGGTTGGTTAAAGATCTTCTGGCAAAAGGATTAATGTAGGTTTGATTTTATGTTTGTGATCGTCTGTTTTTCTTTGTTTATTGGCTTCGGGAGTTTTCTTCAGAGTATTTGTGGTTGGTTTTTTGGGACATCTATTCAGGAAACAAGGTAGGTATATCTTTAGAAAAACGTCTAGAATGATTAGTGACTTCTGGGTTTGTAATTTATAATTATATTATAATTAAAATTAAAATAAAGGATGTCGTTACCCCGTTGTAGATAATAATTTTTAAAACAAATATATCAATTCAGACACTCGTGGAGCTCGTGGCACAGTTGCTATTGCGCATATCATTCGATCAGCGAAGTTAAGCAACCATACGCCTAGCCAGTAGTTGGATGGGTGACCGCCCGAGTTCCCTCCGTGTCTCGGAGAGCACGATAAGCCGTCGGTCCCGGTTGCCAATTTAACATCTTTGGCAATCGTTACAGGTCAGTCGGAGGCCTAAAAATAATCTGACAACTGGTTTAACCCAGATCACAGATTTTCCTCCTAAAATGGGGTTGCGAAGGTCAGATGTCAGTCGCTTCGTATAAAAATCAGGTGATCAGCCACATCGGGTTGAATCAAGTGCCGACCCCAACAATGTATGGGATAAGGCCAGGGAGATGATGATGATATCAATTCAGACACTACTGGGTGTACGGTTTTCATAAATTGTGTCTATGGTTTCATTCAATTTTAAAAGTAAAACATTATTTTTAAGCCATCTATCAACATTCTCTTGGATTCTCAGCAATCGAAATTTGAATGATAAACTGTCGTTTGTTTTTTTAAATGTCAGATATGGTGTAAGGCATTGCAGGGTTTATTTTATTATTAAGGGTAAGTAAATGGGTGTTTCTTGATGACGTGTCCGTTTTCTGATAGGTGCCTGGTGGTTTGCTGGTTGATAAATGTGTGGATTAAATCGTTGAAGATGTATAATGTCTGTGTTATATAAATTTTTTAACCTTTTAATTTTTTAAACTTTAAATTTTTTAAACTTTTAATTTTTTAAACTTTTAATTTTTTAAACTTTTCATCGAAAATGATTAAGTGCCAACGTAACATATGGTGAGTCTATCGCCGCCTCAGACACTATACTAACTCTTAGAATTACTTCTCAGACGTATTCAGGTTTCCTCACGATCTTTTCTTTTCCGTAAATCACGTGGTGTGCAATCACTGCACAAAAGTTTTTAGAAGTACTCATTGGTGCATGCCGCTGGGATTCGAACTTGCGTCGCTTGCGTATTAGGCGACTGCTCAAACCCCATAGCGGCTATAGCCATCACGGCATACGTACGGCATCACGTAACATGAACACGAGGCGAGATGGTTTATTTTACAATTTTATGATATTAGAATTGAGCATGTACCATGCAGCATGTAGCATGTCATGAATAAAAATCTATAATTCATAATTGTATACGTATTGAACCCAATTTGAATTTAAATACCTAAACAAAACCAGACTTGCGAAATGGACTCAGTTATCGACACTTGAACAAAATGGCACATTTATATGTTCATAGGTCTCAGCATAAACAGCTGTTTCGACATTTTTTTTATGTACAAACGCTAAATTTTGCGTTACACTTGCAACTTAAATTATTATCTGTACTAATATTATAAAGAGTTTTTTTTTCGTTAGTTTGTTTGTATTCAATGCAAAGAAACAAACGAACGAAACTACTTGACCGATCTTGAAAATTCTTTCAGCAACGGATATCTACGTCATCAGCGAGTAACATAGGCTGAACAGCCCTGGTACTATGGCGGTACTACGTTCGAGTAGGTACTTGGGATCGTAATGAAAGAACGATATATCAAAGAGGAAAAAGTTTTTTATTATATCTTTTTTTTTACGACATGGTCTCTCGCATTTGGTAGGGGGGAGTTACCTCTACTGCTTAACCGTCAAAGTCAAAGTCAAAGTCAAAAATATCTTTATTCGATTAGACTTTATACAAAGCACTTTCAAATCGTCAGAATGACACAATTTACAGGATTATACATGCTACCGCCAGGTTCGGAAGGTTGCTTTTACTGAGAAGAACCTGGCAAGAAACTCAGTAATTACTCTTTTCAAAAATATTATACAATTTAAACAAAATAAATCATTTGAGAAATGTAAGCCCATGGACACAGTTCCAATGTACAAATGTCGATAAAAATTAACATAAAGAAAAGTCTAGTAGTTCTATTTATATCTAAATGCGTAGCTTGAGATGACCAGCCCCCACAAGCAGCACCTGTTCACAAGTATGACGAGAATGCCAGCCATCGCCCTCCTCAACCATTATAGAGGGAAGTGAGCGACCGGACTATAGGACCTCCAGCCGAGCTTAAACTTAAACTAAGCAACACAGCTAAGGGCGCCCCGGTGCAGGGCTCGGACCTCGGCTTAGGGCGTTGCTGGGGGATGAGCTAGGGAGCTGGATCTGAGTTGTATTATTTAGGGACGTGTTTAAGGCTAGTGGCTCGGCGCGCGCCGGCCCTAGCTGAGGACGGGGTTTTATTATATAGGAGACGCTTTATACTATATATTCCCCGATGAGACTCTCGATAGCGCGATTTAAATACTAATGTCAACAGTGTCAACCCCATCTATCGCCATAATATAGAACTAAAATATTACACATTGTTCTTAGCATATTTGGCTTATACAGGCTTTATTTTATCCCCGCATTCGTAAGGGAATGGGAACTACGCGGGTGAAACCACGTGACGTCCGCTAGCACCAGATACAAAGCCAATGTTCTAGTTTGTTCAATTCCCAAATGGAAGCAAATTAGGACAAATTGGAAATTACAGTTACGACAATTCACCGGTGACTCCTTTGATCTTGGGAATACTATCTGAGTGCTCCAATTATAGGTTTTACTTTGTGTTTACCTTGACGATATCGCTTGCGTATTATCCTCATTTTGTATGGGAATGTTGAAATGAGCCTCGCGAGTATAGGTAGTTTTACGTCTCCATACAAAAGCGCAAAACGCATGGTCAAGCGACGACGTTAGAATGTGTCAAAATTTTTACTTGGGGCACTGATGCCAACTGTAGACTGATTCTCGTAATAAAGACCGATTTAGTCGTTGACAGCATTGTCGTAAACACTAGTGTGCAATCACTGCACGGAGGGCCTAGTGCGAGTTTTTCACTGCCGTCGTCACAAGTCACCGCGTCAATGTAAACTTAGATTTGTATAGGATCGGAACAGCGCCTCTGTCGGCCTAAAGATGACACTATTGTGAGCCCATACAAATCTGCGTTTACATCGACGCGATGACTTATGATGGCAGCAGTGAAAAACTTGCACTGCACTCAGGTTTTTAGTAAAACTCATCGGTGCAGGCCGCTAGGATGCGAACGTGCGTTACTTGCGTAGCAGGCGATTGCTCAAACCCTATAGCCACTACGGCTATTCATTTCAATATTGAATTTGGATATTTCAATTGTTTTACCTGAATCGTACTATTGTTATTCCGATGCTAATTCGATTGAGTAACCTACACCTAACAATGACCTACATACACGTTATATATCTACTGTTGTCCCATAGTGGGTCAGACTGACGATACAATAATGATATACAAATTAAAATAATTAAATAAATTAATATATTTTAATGTAAATACGTAAAATAAGTCGTCTGTACTTATGTAATTTCGTGGATATTTCGATCTTAGCTTAATTTAAACACAATATTATTAAATTTGCGTCTCGCGGTTTCACCCGCGTAGACTTAGTTACATGACCCGAGTAAACCTAATGTTTTCTTTCGTTACGTTACCTTATTCTTTGTAACTGTTGTTATAAGATAACCAGTGAAAATCTCGTTAAAATCGGACCCTGTCGGAGATTAACCGGAACAGACGGACAGACATACGCGCTGCTTAAATGATGATAGTTGGCCCCAACACTTTGACAATTTCTTATAGCTAAAGTGAGTTGACGTCACTCTGGCTTAGATATTTATTGTTATGATGTGATAAGGAGGAGCAATGCGATGCATTATACTTTTATAACTTACCTAATTAATGTCAAGGTCACTTACTGTAAATATACTATTGTTAAATATAAATAAATACTTACTTAATAATTAAATCTATACATCTATACAGATAAATAAAATTGAAGTGTCTATTTGTAATTCCAAAATAACAGATTTTCACTCAATGCATATGAAAGTATACACGGTACTGACACTGAAAAACCAAGTTTTAAATTTTTTCTCTGTCTGTCTGTCTGTTTGTTCCGGGTAATCTCAGAAACGGCTGGACGGATTTTAACGGGACTTTTACTGGTAGGTAGCTGATGTTTCAAGGAGTAACTTAGGCTACTTTTATTTATCAAAAATATTAGGGTTCCGCGACAATAAGGATGAAACTAATCTACGCGGGTGAAACCGCGGGGCACAGCTAGTAGATAATACATTCCTTAAAATTTTAAGCAAAACCAGTATTTTAGGTTAATTAATTTAAAAGGAAACTGCACTCAGGCCATGTCGCTTGTCCTTAGTGAAGCCTTGGATTTTACGACACCGCTTGTCGCCAGCATAATGACATGTGAATATTTTATGTAAGGAAAGAGTACCTACGATTGTTTTCAAGTAAACACAGCGAATTTTATTAATTTTTTTATAACTTTCCTTATAGGTTTACCTTTGAAGGCTTTTTTACGAATAGGTATTGAATTTTTCTCGATAAATATTGTCAGCTAACCAGTAAATGAACTTCTCATACATATGCATGCATGGTTTCCTCACGATGTTTTCCTTCACCCACATTTCGCCAGTTATGTTTAAGTTCCATGTAATAGGGGGCGAGCCCATTGCCATTAATAGGACACTCTGAATTAGTGTCCTATTAACTTTTTCTTTCGGGATTCCGGGATTTTACTGGGAAATTACGGATTGAAAAACCCAATCGAGAACATAATGTGAACCGAATATGATTCATCATCGAAATGACAAAGTGGTCACTTAGGTGCAATTCATATTATGATTCACGAATGATTAATATTTCGCAATTCACCTGTTTGACTCTTTCTTATGTATATTACTTACTAAAATGGTCCACAAAATATGATATGAATATGAATTGTTTTTGTGACAGCAGAATCATAAAAAGTAAGTAACATCCACAATTATCGTAATCATTCGCGAATCATAATAGCGAGGACTTCGTGGCACAGTTGCTATTGCGCATATGAGTTGGATGGGTGACCGCCCGAGCTCCCTCCGTGCTTCGGAGAGCACGTTAAGCTGTCGGTCCCGGTTGCCAATTTAACATCTTTGGCAATCGTTGCAGGTCAGTCGGAGGCCTAAGAAAGTCTGACAACTGGTTTAACCCAGATCACAGATTTTCCTCCTAAAATGGGGTTGCGAAGGTCAGATGGCAGTCGCTTCGTATAAAAATCAGGTGATCAGCCACATCGGGTTGAATCAAGTGCCGACCCCAACAATGTATGGGATAAGGCCAGGGAGATGATGATGATTCGCGAATCATAATATGAATTGCACCAAAGCACTCCTAATTCCGTAGAAGTGTTTGCGACCACTAGCCATACAAGGTAGTTTAACTGTAGTACCTAAGTGTTAATAAGTACAGTGACGTCATAGCCTGATAACCGGGCGTTTAACACTAACTATCTATAATATTGCCAGAGTTAATTGCTCTTTCATCGAACATTTGATCGAGGCTTCTGTTTAGTATTGCCAGCTGGTGGAACATGAATTAAACATTATGCTACTTATTCAACATACGCTGAATCTTAAACACGAACTTCACAAAAAGTTGGAGGCGTTCTTACTGACGTATGGCGCCATCTTGTGGGAAAAATCTTTTTTTTGTAAGCTATCTTTTTTTTTCCATTGACGATGGGGAAACCTTCAAAAGGTCCCCGACCGCCCTGGGAGAGGCAGATCGGGGTATGTGGGATTTTTACCGCACTAAAACCCCCCGGTGGCCATCCTCAGTGCTCAGGGGGGACTCCGGGTACTCTGATAGATCGCACCGGTGTCCCCCCACACTTTACCGGGGCACATCTCCGGGGCAGCTGTATCGCCGCCCCTGGAGACCTCGCTGTGCAAGGCAGCGCGAGCCACATCGCGCTGCCACCTTCCCGGGCCCGCGGCTCGGTGGTCAAGGCTCCCACTCCGACCACCGCCAGCAGGCCCTCCGGCCCCCTTTTAGTCGCCTCTTACGACAGGCAGGGGATACCATAGCCAAATTCTTAGACCCTGGCTATTGGGTGAAGCTAACCCTATCTAGGGTAACCTTACAAAAATTCAAACGGGTCCTCTCGTATGTAATGCATGTGATTTTACAAATGATTCATTTTCAATGATTCCCATACGTTTCTTACGTGTTTTAACGACATTTTATCTGTGGCGCTGTCCTTTAGCTTACCTACCGGTACCTATATATTAGTGATTAAGTATATTGTATTACACAAAATTGTAATTGCTGAGTTTCTTGCCGTGTTCCTGTCTGTAAAAGCAGCTATTTGATCCCGGCGTTAACATATAGTTAACGCCGGGCTCATTATGTCGTTCGGACGATTTGAAAGTACATTGTTAAAAGTCTAATCAAATAAAGAATTTTGGAACTTTGAATTACTTACACAGTTCCACTGTTATCTAACAAAGTACAATATCTTCGTAAATACACGTGCTCTTCACGTCTTCGTCTAACAATTATCAATCACAGCTGACGTAAATGTGATGTATTCCGGTAGTTGATTGATTCTCATACCTTATATAATTGTTTACTGCCAAGTTAATCAGTCAATGTCAAAAACTTATTTAAAACTAGCTGTGCCCTGCGGTTTCACCCGCGTAGATTTAGTTTCAACCTTATTGTCGCGGAGCCCTAATATTTTTGATAAATAAAAGTAGCCTAAGTTACTCCTTGAAATATCAGCTACCTGCCAGTGAAAGTCCCGTTAAAATCGGTCCAGCCGTTTCAGAGATTACCCGGAACAAACAGACAGACAGACAGACGGACAGAAACACAGACAGAGAAAAATTTTAATACTTGGTTTTTCAGTGTCAGTAGCGTGTATACTTTCATATGCATTTAGTGAAAAACTGTTATTTTGCAGTTACAAACAGACACTTCAATTTTATTTATCTGTATAGATGTCAAGCATAGACCACAATTCGTTAACACCTTAATTAAGCCTAATCAATACAAATTTTATTGAAATGTCAATTTAATCTCGGCAACAGCTGCGCCTGTAGACAAGGTAACATGATCCTCACGCTTCGCTAGTTGTAACGATACAAAATGTATGGGAATGACGTATGTCACGTGACTTATTTAAGTCATACATTTTTATCGTTTCTATTAGCGCAACCGCGAGTGAATGTTACTCTGTCTAAGCCTACTGTAGGCCTAGACCAAGTAACTAACTAGAAAAGACAGTTTAAGCTGTCACTGGCGGATGGCTGATGTTACAAGGAGTAACTTTAGGACTATTTAACCAACTTCAAAAAAGGAGGAGGCTATCAATTAGACTGTATGTTTTTTTTTATATAAAAACACAGCTACTTTAGTTTTAAATGTATGTACTGTATTATCGTTCGTTGAATCCACCGCAACGGAACGAATACCTATTAATTTATCGTCGTTATCACTGCCCGATGGTCTGCACGTGTTATCTCCCTATCAATAACGCATTGTTTAATAGATCACCTAGACTATCTCACGTATTACACGTTTGGGTAAATATCAGAAATTTGTTAAAATCAATAGAGCAAAGGTGTACATACTTACAATAATCATAGTTATGAATGTTATAAGAAATCCTCGATTAACAATTTAGTGAATCCTGGACAGATTCAGATTGATTTTATTTATTTATTACGAACGAAATACAAAACGAATTAAAATACAAATATTTTTTCTTTTTATTTCGTTATATAAGTGGTAGATAATTTACGTAAATTTTGGGTATTTTCATTTGTACTTTCATCATTTAGTACTTAGATCAATGCATACTTACGATACATATCGAAACATAACAGCCTTGTCTAAGGTCCTAAGCCCTAACTATCACAGGCTAACGATAACCCTTGTACTGAGGCACAATAGAACATTTATATCCATCTCAATACTCGTCTCGTATGAATATTCATAAAGAAACAATTGTTCGTTATGGAAATTCTAGAGAATCTGTTAATATTGTTACGTTATTGTTAAAAGGTGCTTATTCACATGCATGTTCAATTTAAATGAATGTAGTTTATGTTATGGTAATATATGACGTTTCTTTCAAAATAAATGCTTTACACGAAATGCATAAGAAAGTAGGTGTAGATGAAGAACCCGCAGTGCTTAGCGATTTTGATACAAGTAAAGTAATATAGAGTTTTAACGAACCAAAATACAGGATGTCGGAGAAAATAGGACAGCTGTTATGTTAGTTAGTGTTATGTGATAGCGTATAATTTTAGGAAGCATATAAAATTATTATTACGAAAATATCTTCTTCCGCTTTCGAGTAATTGACGTTCAAAGTTGACCATATCAAGACCTTATCTTCGCATAAAAATCAGCTGTAACGTAGAGTTATTCAGGTGAAATCTAACTACGTTTTTATTTATTTTTTCCCACTAATAAATCCTGAAATAATCCCATAAAACCATTTTTCGAAACCATTAACCGTTAATTTAAAAAGTTTAATTACCGCGTACGTAATATAGGTAAACGCGGCCGCGCGTTCATTCAATCACTTAAGGCCGCGAGCTCTTCGGCCCTTAGCAACCATAGCCTATAACTACGTTATCGTTGGAGCTAGATCTTTTACGACTTCAACATATTATATCACTATGTAGAAGTCAATCATAAAACCCTACAACTTTTAGAAGGCAACTGTTCCTTTTTCTCCGACACCCTGTATATATTTTTTCCTTTCTATTTGGTTATAGGTATATATTAAAAATTTATGGAAAAATAAAATTAATTTGTGTTGATCCGCCACCTTTGACTCTACTACAACCCGCCTCCGAATAAGTATCAACACATTTTGAGCCTCGATCGAACGTTTCAAAACCTATACCTGGGGGACTGCGCACTATTTATATGGTCTCGCTCGCGCCTTATAAATAAAGTAACATTATCCTCATGCTTTGCTAGTTGAAACTATACAAAATGCACGGAAATGACATATGTCACTTGACTGATTGGCATTTTCATTTTGTATCCATTCTATTAACGCAAGCGCGAGAGAATGTTACTTTGTCTGAGTCTACTGGGCTCTATCACGAGTTTACCATCGTTTTCCTAATCTATACTCACTAGCGTCTCCGCCAAATGTTTGTATGAAGAATTCAGCGCCTCCTAGCGGTGACGTGAAGAACTAAAATATCTCATAAGAATATTGTGATTGACGTTTGCGGGTATAGATAACGAAAACAGTGCAAAAATATAATAAAGGTACTGAACTCACTCTAAGTGTACTAATGATACTCTCCTTCTTTCCAGGACCGATGGGGTTCCATTCATAAACAATGGCGCACAACCTACTGTTATTAAGGCTTCAAAGACAACAGAGAAGGCAGGCAGAGGAGCGGCTTTCAAACAAATCTTAGCCTCGTTCATCGCCAATCTTGGCACCATCAACACTGGCATGGCATTTGGGTTCTCTGCGACCAGTCTACCGCAGCTGAAAGCTGGTTCTGCAGGCATACAAATCAATGACAGCGAAGCCAGTTGGATTGGTAAGTACATTATAGCTGCCGTCACGAACTATGAGCGCTGGTCTTGAAAGCGTAAGTATTAGTAATTTTTCGGGTCTTGGAAATCACCACTGTAATAAATAAATACAAACTCAAACTCAAAAATATCTTTATACGATTAAATATTTATTTGACTATCAAAGTTCACACAGAATTAGAAATTATTTGACTTTTTAGAAAGTACTTTAAAATCGTCAAAATAAATCACATAAGAAATACATGCGCTGTTATCTCCAGTATTTTTGCTAAGCGCTCGGAACTCGTGCCGGCTCCTGCACTCCGATTCACGTAAAAAAAACAATCAAATGAATGTTGAACGATTAAAGTCATTCCGGCGATTCGATTAGAAAAGGCGTGATCATTAATATCATTTAACGCTTTGAACTACCTACTTATGAGAAAATTATAAAGGTCAGCTAAAAAAAATTGACACTAAGTCGGATTCGAACCCTGTAATTGATATAGTCTTGGGGCATTTTTTCCTTGCTTTTGTGACTATAGCAAAAGAATTCAAGGAAAACGCTTTTATTTCTAGATAAAGAAAGTTCTTGATACTTTACTGCAATATAGAGGATTCTGCAGCAAAGCAGAGCTGCAGGCTCAGATTTCATTAAAATTGCCAAATAACAACGCTTATTTAGACTTGATAGTTTTGATGATAAAATAGCATAAAGTCACATTATTAACGATTGTATAGCAAATTTGCTGTTATTCCTTAAGGAGTTCCGTTCTATATTACTACAGACCTTCATCTGATTTTAACAAACATTTCAATGACACCAAATCTACACTCAATACCTAATTTAGGCTTGAGACTTTAAAAACGGGAAAAACGTAGTTTTTTGTTAATATGCGCGAAAAAGCGCAAGGCACAGTAAGTACTTACATTAGAAAAAAAATCACATTTATTTTCAAAATATAAATATGTACCTAATGATAAGATCGTAATTCGGGAGTACCCGTTACTGGGGGGCCCACTGTGATCGTTTAAACAGCGCATATTAAGAACTTCTTAACTTTGACATTTAATTTTATAGTACCAATATGAAACATCAAAGCTCAGAAGTTCATAATACACAATGATAGCCCCATGGACCCGCATAATTAATGCTTTCAATTTGACATTGCACTACGAATTGAGCGCTTAATCATCGTTATCTCTTTTGTTTTCCGTAGTATTATACAATTTACCGTAATCTTCTTATCAGATGATCTCTGATGCGAAAACTTTAATCCGTACTACTTATTTTTAGCTAATCAATGGCAGTACGCAGAATTCGTTTGCCAAGCCAACCCAATCTGTTATATTGTTTACATTGTGAGATTGATTACCTATCACATCGTTACCCAGTCATTCACCATTATATCATGAGATAACGTGGGCCTGGTTGTACGTCATCGTGTTATCATGTTCAGTAATACTTAATTAAAAGGTCGAACATTCCGGATGTCAATGTTACTTTATAAGATTACTGTGCTGTTTCTGTCTGTCCGTCAGTCTGTTTGTTCTGGCTAATCTCTGACTGATTTTAACGAGAGGTTCACTGGCAGATAGCTAATGATACGAGAAGTTACAAGTATCCCACAGGCCACCCATGAATTTAACTCTACGCGGGTGAAACCGCAGGGTACGGCTAGTTACCTATAAGAAAGTATGAGACAAAATAATAGTCCCATATTATTTTTCACGGCAAAGTAATTTTGTATAGGTGACTTCAAATTATACAATTTCAAGCTGTTCGTCTCGAGAAACGCAGACGTACTTTAAAAAGATTAGTCGAGGAACGAATCGAAACTAATCCGTGAGGTACCACCTCTCAGAATACAATAAATGTTCGTACGTTTGTTACTCAATCGGACACAGAAACTGCTGAACTGATTATGTCACACAGATCGATTATTGTGGATACTGACGGGGGACGCGAAGTTGCGGGCACGAGCTACTACGAGTATCCTCTCTATTACAAAATATAGAATAAGATTGAAAATTAGCTCAATATCTTTCTGTGATACGGATTTAAAAAGAGAAGAACAAAGTTTCAGTCCTCTCTGTAGCCTGTAGCCGTGAGCAATATATATGTATGTTTATCTTTCTTTCTTTTTAGCAAGTTTGAGTGCAGCCGGTACTCCCATTGGATGTATCGTCAGCGGGTATATGATGGACAACATTGGAAGAC
The DNA here is from genome assembly GCA_964035505.1 of Watsonalla cultraria. Lineage (NCBI taxonomy): Eukaryota > Metazoa > Arthropoda > Insecta > Lepidoptera > Drepanidae > Watsonalla > Watsonalla cultraria. Next base: position 3,096,112 of record OZ037715.1, read on the forward strand.
GTCGAACTCTCATCATCACTGAAGTTCCCCTCATCATTGGCTGGCTCATGGTTGCCTTCGCGCAAAACGTTCCTATGATCTATGTTGGTGAGTTCACTTCTATCTATATACATAAATGAAATTGAAGTGGCTGTTTGTTACTCCAAATTAACAGCGTTTCTCTAACTGCATGCAATCGTCATACAAAAGTAAGTATATAAATACTTTTCACATTAAAAATATATTTTTAAGTTATTTCTCGATCTGTCTGTCTGTTCCTGCTAATCTCTGAAATGGCTGCACTTATTTTAACGGGACTCATTGGCTGGCAGATAGCTAGTGTCACAAGTAGTAACTACTATCTATTTGTCCAAAAAAAATAATAGGCACAGCTAATTTGAGAATATTATTCAGAAAGTGTTTGTCAAAATTTTGAGAGCTGGCCTTGGATGTGCATGATTTCTGGAATTTATTTGACGCGAGCGCAAGCAAATTCCTGCGCAGTTGTCCCCACTATTTTCTCAAAAATCGTGAAGTCACCCGTAGGACATAATATTGATGTATCTATTATCATCAGCGGTCTCGAGCATAGTTGTGGTTTGTAACGTAAGTCGCTTACATAATACATGTAGATGACTTCCGCATTGCAGGAAATTTTGCGTGGATTTTTACTTCTATGAGATACAGGTTACAATACCCTGATCGTTTCGGGCAGATCTCATTATGAGATTTCAAGTAAAAAATTTAAGAGTTTCTAATATTTTGATGCTCGACAGTTACCTTTATCTAGTTACCCGTCCATCTAGCCATGAAAAGTTCAGGATTAAGAATGTATTGTGTTCGTCCAGGTCGTCTCTTGATTGGCTTCGGGTCCGGCATGGTGGGTGCTCCAGCGAGGGTGTACACTTGTGAGGTGTCTCAGCCACATCTCCGAGGCATGCTAGGGGCGTTGGCGTCCGTCGGCGTCTCTACTGGTGTTCTCATACAAGTAAGTGTAAACACCTTAACCTCCCTTATTACCAAACATGGATTAAACGAAGGCTAGATCAAACTCGGAATAAAACTATGTCCATCCCTTTTTAAATCTGCATCACAGAGAGAGATGGAGTTACTTTTTAATCAAGGACTACGAGTATGTTAGTCTATGTTTTGTAAAAGGGGGGGTTGGAAACTATCATCGTAATGATTATTGTAAGATGTAGTATGAAATTAAACATCTAAACTTTCATTTTATGGTCCGTGTGAGAGCACGTTGAGCTGTTAGTCCTGATTACTAATCAAATATCCAGGTTTAGCCTAGTTTACCGATTTCCCTTTTAAAAGAACCGTTACTACCACAAAGTTCAGATGACAATCACTTGGGGTAAAAATCTTATTTGCAGTCACATCAGGTTGAATCAAGTTGAGACCCCAACAATGTTTGGGATAAGGCCAGGGAGACAACTTAAAACGTATAAATTTTACATTGTAAACATAGAGTATACGATACGTAACACTGCACACACCTCTTTGAAATCCTCTGACGTCTTCGATACTGATTGAAGACACACGCATTGATCAAAACAAGATCATTGAAGGAGTTTTTTGTGTACAATTGTTATTAGTAATGTTGACTGGGCGTCATAACACGCCCATAACCTTACGCGTAGGTAATTGATTTGATATTCCATGTTAGTTAAAGGGCAATTTGATAAGGAAACGGGAATTATTATCTTGAACTAAAAGAAATCTGTATATCTATCTGTACAATTAAATTCTACAATTAACCACTAACTATAACTAAAATTATAAATATAATACCTTAAAACCTTCAAAAAAAAATCTGATACCTAAAATATATTATTAAAAGGAGTCCCTGTTGGCAAGGTTCCGAAGATACTGGCAGCATTCCCCCTCTGAATAGCTAAACTAATTTTTTGTCCGAGGTAGCTGCCAGCTCTTCGGTCTCCAGTGATGTCGACTAACCTTTTCTTTATTTCATCGAAGAGCCTAATAGCGCTAGGACCCCACGGACCAAGGGTCTCGATACCGAATGGGACAAAATCGTATTCGGAGCCCAGACCCCTGTATTTGCTAGCTTTGCTAGCTAGATTAAGTAACTAATCGTTTTATGGTGATGTTTCAAATTAAATTCTAATTAGTGAGAGAAATAATTAGAGACGAGAATTGAGTCCGGTGTAGGGAAACCACTATCGTTAGACTTCTTCTACCGATCTCAATTCCCAAAAGTATGCATAAATAAAACATAAATGATTATAAAAATTTGGGCCTTGGAAGAAAATTGTAAAAAGCTGTAGCTGAATAAAGAAATATTCATGGATTTACAAAACCTAACTTACTCTTTGTAACATCAGTCCTCATCAAAATAATTTCAGCCCCTTCGTAGATTATTTTGACATATCGAACAGGCATGCCAATTTTTTTTATTAGATTATTATTCAAGTATTCGTGCAGTCGTCTATAAACACCTCCTGTGAGTACTTTGACGTATTTTGTCGCGTGACAGATGTTGTAACGCGACAAACGTGATCCAACATTAATTTGTCACTAGTTTAGCACTTACTTGATGCGTACTTTTGTCATTTGGTCATGATTGGTTGTTACCACAACAATTCCGACGACACACGAAGTCGTGATGAAATATTATATAAATAAACTATTGCGAACTAGTTGATATCGATCATTAGGTATTCATTGATGTAACAATTGATATCAATTTAAGAATATTGACCTGGATGACTTTGTACACACCCTGTTTAAAACTTTGACGACATACAAGTCCTTGCATACCTTGTAAAATGCTGGACTCTTTGGGCAGTTCTACTGACTAAGACCCGCTGTGTTCCTCTTGCCGCTCAGTTGAGTGGCCGCAGTTTCTGTCGCAAGTCAGCGGCTGGCCTGTTGGGTCTTACCTTCGACTGCCATGCCTGTGCAGGTAACTCTTAAGGTAGGTGCACCGGAACACGTGGCGCACCGTTTCATCTAAGGGGCCAATATGAGTGATAGGCGTCAATCGCAACTGTTCCCGACGCCCCCTGACCCGTGTTACGGAGGCATGAAGTGGGCATGTGCCCGCCTTTGGCTGCCAGTTCTTTTGGCCGGATTGGACTCGCGTGAGGATCTGTCTTACGCAGCGAGTGCCTCTTTCTGGCCCATCACCTCCTCGCAGAAGATTTATTACTTTTGTCCTAATATAAACTCCTCGGTAGCTGTACTTCGTTCTCTCCTTCATTACAAAACATCGCCTAAGATAATCCTTGGTTCAAAAGCAGTTCATCATATAGTTTTAGTCCGAGTTTGGTATTGTCTTGGTTTAAAACATTTTTAATAAGGGGATAGAGTTTATGAAGGTTTAAATGAATGTCGGACAAGTCCAATCCTTAGAAGAAAACTTATGGAAAATTTATAGTTGAAAGATCTATTAAGCTGCCGATCACGAAGTCTCGCGACTCTGGTAAGGGAATTAGCACTATTGGCACTATTGCACACCGAAACATGTGTAAACTAAATCCAGTAAATACCAGTTTTGATGCCAATGCCTAAAATTATCAATTACACTCTATGGAAAGTATAATCTATAGGTAGTCCTAGGCGTTATTTGTTAACTGGAAAATACACTGGCACTAACACTTAAAGGAGTAAGTAGGTAATAGAATTCTAACTAATCTAAATCTCAGTGGCCTGTACTCGTGAGTTTTTCTAATAAAAAGTAAAGTGCAGTGATTTCACAACACGAGCTTTACGGTGAAGGAATACATCGTGAGGAAACCTGCATATGCTTGTGCAGTAATTCAAAGACGTGTGTAGGTATAGTGCTTTAGGCGGCGATGGATATACAATCTGTCACGTTGGAACGTAATCGTCTTCAGTGAAATGTGGGTGTTGTTATTGCAACACTTCTGTGACCCTTCTGGGATGATGTGAGCATATTTATTTTTATTCCTTTGGGACAGCATTTTAATTGCACCAGAATTTGGATAATTTTTATTTCGAATGATTTAGTGTGGATTGTCACAATGTTGATAATTTTTCAAATATTTCTATCATTGGCCCTGGCAAAGACCCACGCGTGAACTTGTATAGACTGAATTAGGGAGGCATCCACAATCTTATGTCAACGTTCGAACTGCACGTATACCGTAGCCTAAGATGTAACGTAAATAGCCAAATATAACTGGCGTCACAATTTTTGAACGCTGGCCCAAAATCAAACCCAAAGGACAAACAAAAAAATTACAGCTGCGCATGTGTGTTTAGCACAAGTGCAAACAAATGCATGCCCAGTTCTTCCTCTTTTTTTTTCGTTGATCGCTTAAACCTCATCACGGCACCTGTATTCCTGCAACATTAACATAACCCTGTCTTTACAGTACGTGATTGGAAGTTGGACCACTTGGAACGTTCTCGCAGGCATCAGTGCTACGATTCCCATGCTTTCCCTTCTTGGAATGCTGATAATCCCGGAGACACCAAACTACCTCCTCAACCAGAATAGGAGAGAGAGGGCAGAGAGCTCTCTGGTCAAGTTGAGGGGCTCCACTTGTAATGTTGATGATGAGATACAGAAAATGATTGCTTTTAAGGAGAAGAACCACGTTGAGCCGTAAGTTTCATTCAAAATTACAATCATTTCATTTAACGAGACTACATGAAATGCACTTTTTAATTTTAGCTTAAGTGGCCTTTAGTCGTTCTATAAGGTAAAATACAAAAAACGGAAACGACGCATGGAACCAAAAGTTGGACCTTGGAAAATGCTATAGAATTTTTCCTTTCTTATTTCTATTTCTTGAAACGTATTCTTTAAGACTTAATATTACCAGCAGTTTCAAATAAAAGCCTGGCAGAAGATAAATTAAAATATATATGTGTTTTTAACCTACAGCCGAAGATCGATTGTAAAAACAGGTTGGTTGTTTTAAGAATTGTTATTGATTGGTACCTTTTCAATGTCACCCCCTTATTACAAAACATGGTTTAAATGAAGAATGGTATGGCATTTATTTCAATTTCAATTTATTGCTCGATGTCTGGGAGCCAAGCCTTTCTTTCTACCTGTGTTATATTCCACGTGATAATACATTGTTTGACATGTTCGTCACGACGGCTACTATTAATGTTCAATAGAATATTTAATGAGAGTCTTACTTTGTTCATTCACAGTTAATTGTTGCCGTTATAATAAGTAAATGTTACGCTAATTGTTTTTCAAGTACGCCTATTGGCTTAATACAATTCAGTACTTCCTACGTTTATGTAGTGTACCAGCGGACGTCACGCGGTTTCACCCGCGTAGTTCCCATTCCCGAGGGAGTACGGAGATAAAATATAGCCTATATTAATCAGTAATAATTTAGCATTCATATGGTGAAATAATTTTTAAATCGTTCCAGGAATTTTTGAGCCAATTCAATTGAGATGCTTTAATGTGGACGAAGCGAAGGAGTATGTAAGGATCGTAGCATGTGGCAAACGGTGGTTTCTGCCCCATTGTATACAGGCGTGAGCATATTTTAACCTACGTATGTATATTAAAACACATAAATCGATAAGGAAACCTTTACATGCTCTTATGCCTAAAAATAAATGAATTTTCGACTTGTTTTAGCACTTCAGTTAATTTAATTTAATAATTATAAAATCAATAATTTGATAAATTTATTTAATAATTATAAAATCAATAAACAAATATGCTCACGCCATCCTAGAAGGGTTTCCGAAGGGGTAAGCAGAGGTGTTGTAACAATAACACCCACATTTCACCGAATATGATTAAGTACCAACGTGACAGACGGTGAGTCCATCACCGTTTCAGGCACTATACATACGTCTTTGACATACTTCTCAGACGTATGCAGGTTTCCTCACGATGTTTTCTGTCACCGTAAAGCATGTGGTGTGAAACTGCACATAAGTTTTTGAGAAAATCTCATTGGTATAGGCCTCGCTATTTTTTTTTATTATCGTACTCAAAAGTGTATTTTGTTGAGTATTCATCGCGTCCTAATATGGTTACGTCATTCAGAGCAAAGTTCTTCTATGTTGTTTGCGAAATTATACTTTAAATTCTTAAAATTAAGTGATGACAATTATCGGTATTGCGAAATAGCGTGCCAATGCTGTCAGCCTTCTTGGCACGCCTAGATTAGAGTAATTGACTAATAATTCATAGAGATTAATGGAGACAGCTTCTTTGTTCTAGCTAGCAACCACTACTGTGCAACACGAGGTTCGGTCCTCAGATCGGGTTATTTGGGTTTTTCAATCAGTGATTTCCCAGTAGCAGCCCGGAGTCAGGATTAGTGGCCGGTTAATGGCAAATGCGCGCCCCCTATTTCACGGGACTTAAACATAACTGGCGAAATGTGGTGTTCTCTAAGTACCAATGCCTACGCCTTCGGGAATACAGGCGTGAACAAATTGTGTTTGTGTTCATGTATTTGAAGAAATAATTGTAAGTTTCTTTCGTTTCCAGTTTGAAGTCTCCAAAGTCTATCGTAAAAGCCCTCCTCTCGCCGTCTGCTCTCAAACCGTTCAGTATTCTCGCCATCTACTTCTTCGTGTACCAGTGGTGTGGAGTCAACACTATCACCTTCTACGCTGTTGAAGTCTTTGAGGTACGATGGTTTAGGTTTTGAACCGACTTAAAGAAAGGAGGAGGTTATCAATTCGACCGTATGTTTTTAAATAAGTTTATCTTCTCTTGGTTTGATAGGTGCTTTTAAGAGAATTTGCTGGATGACTATTTAGTCATCAGCTCTATGAGAGGCTGTGTGTTGTGTTCATCAATGTAAGCTTCTTATGAAATCGAGACCTGAATATTAGCGAACGTCTTTATCACTCTTATCTACAGTTGGTGAAATGCCAGTGTATTTTTTTGGAATTGAGCCTACAGCGCTAAAAATTTCAATTCGGCTTTAGTTTGTGATCCGACTACAAATTTTGTTTCTACTGTAAGTACACACTCTTCGTTTTCTAAATATGTTTTTGTAATTCTAGGCAGCAGGCGCTATGACCGACAAGTATACGCTGACCATATCAATGGGTGTTCTGCGCGTCCTATTCACTGTGATCGGTTGCATACTGTGTAGGAAATGTGGACGACGCCCTCTCACTTTTATATCAGGTGATTAACAAATTCTAAGTATTGACAATATAAACATAGCTTCCATTCGCAGTTGAACTTCATGGCAGTAAGATTTCACGTAGTAATTCATTTCGAAAATCCCTTTCTTAGTGTATACCTAAACCTCCCCAAGAAACACACTTCAAATTTCATGTTTCTAGCACCAGCAGCTTATACTGTGTGTTATTTTTCTAAAAAACCTATGTGCAGTGATTTCACACCACGTGCTTTACAGTGAAGGAAAATATCGTGAGGAACCCTGCATATGTCTGAGAATTCAAAAGAGGTATGTAAAGTGCCTGAGACAGGGATAGACTCACCATCTATCACGTTGGCACGTCATCATCTTCGGTGAAAAGTGGGTGTTGTTATTACAAACCTCTGCACCTACAACACCCCTACGGGGGATAACAAGATGTACATTATCACATACAATAATGTATTGTATGTAATTCGGGAGGTTAAAGGTGTTGCATGGGCCGAATAATAATTTGGTAAAGGAAACCAGAAAAATGCGGGATTTGGCAATATGAACAACAAGAAATTGTATGCAAATTACAAGGTGCAATTGAGACCCTTGACCTTCTGCAAACGTGCAGCTGGTCTGCCAATTGAGAGCTAAGGAAAAATTCGGCTCATGAAGAACCTACGACCTACCTTCAGTGTCGAATTTTTCCTTCCTTTATTTTTGTGCCTTGAATTGAAAAAATTGGTTTACAATAACCTCATGCAATCGAACTGTTTCTTTGCCAATTGGTTCACGGTTCGAATTTCACCTTGTACTTTTCTTCACCAATACATAATTATGTTATCTGAATATCAAATTTTTGAGGTGCAGCAAACCTAATTAATTCGGTACTGAGTAACGGGTACGCCATCTAGTACCAAGTAATGAAACGTTACACGCGAATAAATTTAATTATTTGCATTTTATCGTTTTATGGGTACCTAATCTACACGTCCAGAGTGTGTACGCTATAATAAGTACGTTAAGGCTCGATTCGTTGCTCCAACATTACATAGTACATTATGAGGTATACGCCTGTATACAAAGTAACATGATCCTCACGCTTCGCTAATAGAAACGATAGAAAATGTACGGGAATGACATATGTCACTTGACTGATTTATGTCATTTCCATACATATTGTATTGTATCTAGGCCTACAGAAGTAACGATATGAAAGCAGCTTATTTTCTTTACTTTAATGCTTTTATAAATTGTGTGTCTCCAGCCGTCGGTTGCGGCAGCACTATGCTGATACTCTCGGTCTACATGTACTACGTGAAGTTCTGGAAGGAGAATGACTTGGAAGTCTCGTACTCCTGGATCCCAGTGGTCAGCATCTTCTTGTTCACGGTCTTTTGCACCCTGGGCTACCTCATCGTGCCCTGGGTCATGATCGGAGAGGTTTACCCAACACAGGTATGTTTGATCTACTCCAGGTTCTGTCACGAATTATGAGCGCTCAGCGCAAATAACTGCGCACGAATTTTTCGCGCACAAAGCCCAAAAAAATACTACGGAGCTTTCTAAGTCAGCGCTCTTAACTTGTGACGCCACAATAACCAATAGGTTGTATGTTCTTTGCACGTGAGATACATAGTAAGTAGTAACGTATCACGTACATTTTGTTAGCTAGTTATCGATAATGGAAGCACGGGGACCAGTAAACACTTCCGTGTTTACTGCTATTTCCGTAACATACGCATGGCGCGGCTGTTCCACGCGATTCCAGATGTAAAATCTTCCAAGGACGTAAATAATGTTGGAAATGATGAAAGTTTTCAGATTTTATTTCCCCAAGATAGATTAAATGCCATGGAATCGCCATGGCATTTAATCTATTTTATATTTTTTATATCTATTAACTACAAAAATAGGGAAATCCTTATATAAATTATTTTGAAAATGAATACAGAAAGGACTTTAAAGCGGGTTCAAAGTTGTTCAGCTTTTTATAAAGCTGTGTTAGAAAAGTGCATGTGGCTCATAGGCTTTAGGACCCCAAGTTCCTAAAGCTTATGGGTGAGTAAATGCTGTACCTCTTTCTGTGTTGCAGATTTTGGACATAGTTATAATACGAGCTTAGCCTATTCTTCGTTTGAACTATGTTTGGTAATAAGGGGGTTATAAACATACTGTAATGTGCAGGTGCGAGGCATCGTGGGCGGTATGACAACATGTGCGGCCCATCTGTCAGTATTCTCAGTGGTGAAGACCTTCCCCTTCCTAAAGAAGCAGCTCAACGACTACGGCGTCTTCGGGCTTTACGGAAGCATGTCCCTTACGAGTGAGTATACCTTCATTACATTGGTCACTTATTTTTATAGATTGACTAGCTGTGTTTTCACCCCGCGGTTTCACCCGCGTTGATTTAGTTTCATCCTTATTGTCACGGATCCCTAATATTTTTAATAAATGAAAGTAGCCTAAGTTACTCCTTGAAACATCAGCTACCTACCAGTGAAAGTCCCGTTAAAATCCGTCTAGCCGTTTCAGAGATTACCCGGAACAAACAGACAGACAGACAGAGAAAAAAATTAAAACTTGGTTTTTTTGTGTCAGTAGCGTATATACTTTCATATGCATTTAGTGAAAAACTGTTATTTTGGAATTACAAACAGACACTTCAATTTTATTTATCTGTATAGATTATTTTATACATTGATTGGTATGAAACCCTTTGCATTAGTTACTACAGGATCCATTACTCTTTCAATACCTTCTTTTAATAGCGCATCGATCCACTTAACAAGAATCAATAGAAGGGAAGAAATCATTATTATTATTTACTAGCTGTGCCCCGCGGTTTCACCTGCGTAGATTTAGTTTCATCCTTATTGTCGCGGAACCCTTATATTTTTAATAAATAAAGTAGTTGGTTACCTAAGTTACTCCTTGAAACATCAGCTACCTATCAGTGAAAGTCCCGTTAAAATTCGTCCAGCCGTTTCAGAGATTACCCGAAACAAACAGACAGACAGACTTAGAAAAATTTTAAAACTTGGTTTTTTAGTGTCAGTATCGTGTATACTTTCATATATGCATTTAGTGAAAAGCTGTTATTTTGGAATTACAAACAGACACTTCAATTTTATTTATCTGTATAGATGTATGGATGTTAATATTTTCCGAAGCCCACCAGTAGTTTTAGAAATAAGCGCGTTTAAAAAAACTCGCGAAAGAAACCCTTGATTGATGTCATAGATATTTTAAATGTTAGGATTATGTATCAAATAAATGGATGAAGTGAAAAAGTCGAGGTGAATATCAAACCATAATAGGCCTCTATTATCACGTGCTGAGGGTACACAAACTATTATATAAGTTGCTAGGACTGCCTTAATATAAGTTAATTAAAATTATTTCTTCTCCAGGTATACTGTTCTTCTACTTCTTCCTTCCTGAGACGAAAGGCAGAACTCTTCAGGAGATCGAAGATTACTTCTGCGGCAGAACGAAAACCCTCAAGAAAGCTGAGCCAGGCCAAGCGTGAGAGACGAATATGTGCTTTAGTGTAAAGAGTTAAGGTTTAGTTTGCCTGTTCAGTACCAGGGTTAAAGGCTTCCAAGGCAGGACCGATGGAAACTTTAGCCGTTCGAATAAGTGAATAGTTTGATCCGGTGAAATTATTTTATCTAATAATTCCATAGTCTTCTACCAATATTGTGTCTAAAATAACTAAAATTGAATCTTGCTGTCCTTTTAGTTTCAAGATGTTTTCCTCAAACCAGTTTTAATCAGATAACATTAACATAAGATTTTGCAATTCACTTCGAATTGCAAGTTTTGCTCGTAAACGAGATTGTCTTTATACTAAAAAGTTTCCAATCTAAGCAGCTGTAATAAACATTTAAGTTTGCAAGCTTGCTTTGATTAATAATATGAGATGCAAAAAAATTATCAAATGCAGTTCGATCATCAACATCCGAAGGTACAAGTTATCATAATAATCCTGTAAAATTTAAAGCAGTAATTAAAGTATTTAACAGCTTTTCGAGGTTGATATAATTATTGAAAAATATTGATCTGCCGCGTTATTCACTAACGTTTCCCAGCGTCGAACTCAACGACGAGCGTTGGTTTCAATTATAGGAAATTGATACATAATGCATAAAAGATAAGGTAAAATGTTGTATCTTTAAAACCGACACTCGACGAGTGCGACGCTGAGAAACCTTAGTGAATAACGCAGTTTATCTTAGAGATAATGTGACTCGTAAAAATTTCAGATATAACAATAGAAAGTGAAAACTATAATGTGCCTTAAATACCTTACATTACTTAAAAATATTGTTATGTAATTTAGTGTGTATTGAGACTACCATATTATTAATAACTTAGTCAAGAGCTGACACTCAAACGACTACCCGTCGGTAGATTATATTAGTGATGTCACAGACATTACCGACCTAAACTCCTAGGAGGGTCCTTGAAAGGGTGGACAGAGTTGTAACATCACTTTCAGCCAGTATCGGCCTGAGCAGAGCGTATTAAGAACTTTAATACGTGCAATTTAATATGTGCTGCTTATACGATCATAGTTGGCCCCTAGTGTAAAAAAAATCTAATCGAAAAAATCTAAACTGTTATAATTTTGTGGTCAACTGTACGATAATTTTGATCGTGGTATCAATTTAATAAAAAATATACCTCAGTGATTGTGTGAATGAGATTTTGAGTGCATTTTTATGAAAGTATTAACAATTTGTAGATATGTTTAAGTGTAATGTTTTCGCTACGTAGATATAAATATTGTAGATTTTATGTGCCATGTGTAATATTTTATTCGTGTGATGTTAATTTATATATAAATTTACGTGTTAATAAGTATAGCTAATGTCTTAGAAATAACAAAAAGTACATTTTTGCTTCTTTTGAAGCTGTTTGTATTTAAGATCTGTTATTTTATTCTTAGAAATTATAAATAATTCTTGTACAATATCGAATATTGTTGAAATAATATTGTTTTTTGTTTTAATCTAAAGCTATGACTAAAAGTTTTTCAGAATGTTTAGATAGTCTGAAAACGTATATAATTTTCTATGGCTATGATCACCGCTTAGCATATCAAGTCCTATGCTTTGTTGATACTTGGTACCTTAGTGGTTTAAACAAAATTTGTCTATGGAGAAGATGAGCTGCATGTGATGCATTTTAATAGAATTTTAAATTATTTTTGTGAATTGTAATCGATTTCTAACAAGGAAGCATTTGTGATAGTGTTCGTAGTTAAATGATCTGTGGAACATATCTGAATTTACAAAATAAAAAGGTTTTTGAAACTGTACTATTCTTTTATTTTTGCACGCTTCGCTTTCGAATCATGCTGTGATTTCGTTCATTAAGCCTAACCACGGAACAGAGTCTAACAATAAATAAATTATTGTGTTATACAATGTCAATAATGCCGGTTTTCCTACATTTTCATTTTAAATGTACCAGGGTATAAGACAGCAGTAGATGTCATTTGAGTGACGATTGCCTACTTTACACTAGATGGCGTTTAAAACTAAATTTAAAGAGCCACCATATTCGGTAGTTTTCTTCGTCTACAATTTAAAAGTACCAGGATAACATAAATCATTATGAGATGCTGAGGTTTGACTTAGTTTGTCCACTTGATACTAGATGGCGTTAAAAATCAAATTTAAATCTCCCTCCCATAGAGTTCCCTATTCGGTAATTTATGAACGTTTTCACATTAAAAGTACCAGGATATCAGAAATCTTTAGGTGATTCTTGACTTTGTTTGCCTAACTAGAGGAATACATTTTCTCTCGTTTATTGGGTTTTAATTACCAGGAAAGCAGATAGTATAAGGAGGTGTTATATGGCGTGGTGTGAGAGAGTGACATATACTTTTGTCTACTAGACACTAGATGGCGCTATGTTTGTATTATTAGTCAAAGACTATCCTTATATTTTCAGATTAAAAGTACTAGGGTATCAGATATTGAAAGGTGTATTTTAGAAGGCGTGGCTTAAGGTTTGTCTACTCGACGCTAGATGTCGTAGCATATCCTGCACAGTATCGCGCGGGAATTTTAAATATGGGAATGACATATTCGTTAAAATTTTGCCAACTACCCTCCTTTGGAGTAAGTTTTGCTTTTTGTTATGACAAAACAATAAATTATTATCTGTGATCTTACCTCCAATGATATAATTATATAGATTAAACCAGTCCATAAAGCAGTGGGGTTGATAAAGTTTGGAGGAAATAAAACAAAATATCGAGACTCTATATGATATAATTAAAGTAAGTGGCATAAAATACATGGGGAATAAATACTCGTGTTTACCACCAAAAATCTACCATCAGCGCAACTTCAAGCCGCAATGAAGCAGGCAAAAGAAAAACGGGAACAAAAGAAAACCTGAATGTTTTGCCCTGTTTGAAACAACATAAATGCTTATCAAGTAACGCTGTGCTAAAATAAAGTTGAGTCAATGACTCATTTGACTTTGGACTCAAGATTGCGATGTTGGTTACTTGTGCTAACAAACTGATACCATTAATTTGGATTTTTTGTTCAGCTAATATATCGTGCCGAAGATATAATTTCGGTAATATAGTGATAATTCGTTTGTAAAATAATATTTTTCGTAAAATCTTTTTAAATTGTAATAATATTCAAGATTTATATCTTTCAACTGAATTGTATAATGCAAGTAAAAAAAAGCATATTTCCCTTTTTTGAAGTAGGTTAATTACTTATGACTTAGTAAATAAATATTATGTATTCTTAGCAACTAAATTAATTATATTTTTTTATAGATTCACCTATGGATACAATATACAGGCAAGGGAAAGAAGTGATTCCAGTTACAAAAAATTACACCGATGGTATTGAATTCAGCGATATCTCCAGGGGAACACTTCTGAAGATCCTCTCAGCATACGAAGAGGATATCAACGCTAAGATTGCTATAAAGAAAGTCCAGCCAGTTTTCACCGCAACGTTTGATAACAACGAATTCTCTAAGCGTCATCTTTATCCTACATATTCTAAGCAGTGAGTTAATACCTTTATGATCACAATGTCTACGACGCAAAACAACTTTGTAGGATTACGTCTACACCGCTATAAGACAAAGTCGCAAAACAACTAACATTTAAAATGCCTAAAAAGCAAAATGCCTCAAATCAAAACGACTTATTATTTATTATTGTACCTCTAATGCAAATGGATTTTATAGTAATAATAATTCTAATGATCAGACTGCTATTATCAAAACAAATTATTTGTTTTTGTTTGTGATACAAAACTGAATTTTTTAAAAGTTGATCTTTTACTTTTTTTACTGACAACTCGTACGCATCGAATAAAATTTCTTATTCCTTTTGGGACTGACTTAAGGTGATTAGTCTAAGGTAAATCCAGATGCTATCACACGTTAGCAACAGCAGCAACAACTTTCTCCATAATATCAATGCCTCTCTTGTAAGCATCAACATGGATCCTCTCATCATGAGCGTGCAGCAACTGTGGTGTGTCGGTGATAGGAGAGAAGCCTAACACAGGTATGCCTTGTAGACGCACGTAACGGGCATCCGTGGCGCCTGGACAAGTCTTGCTGTCGATTTTATGGCCCCTGAAACAAATTGTACCATTTTTTTACATTATTTCGTTTATCTAACATTTAATGAATAACTTATATATGCAAGGATACTTAAAACTAATTACAAACTTGATTCTAATCGGTGTCTCGAGATCATGCCAAGAAGGCAGGCAGCATTGCCACGTTGAATAGCAATGCTGACTCGGGTCAGGCAATTTCCCAGTCCAGAGGTCCAGGTGGAATTTGGGTGTACTATAAGTTCACCTCTGCCTACCCCTTCGGGGAATACAGGCGTGACCATAAGTATATATGTATGTAATTGTGTGCTAGATAGGAGGATGCAGCATGTAGTGTTAAGGCTACTTAATATTGAAACAAATTTGGAATCACAGTTGAAATATACCTTATACTGCCAAGCTCTGTAAATTTAAGTGAAAAAAAAGTATTCTTCTTCTTATCGTGTCGATGACAGACAGTTTAAATTGTTGTAGCCCAGAACTCAACAGCATTATTGGTGGAAAAAAGTATTGGACTTCTATCATTACTGAAAATTGTGTCTTGTTATAGTATATACTTACATTTCTTCAACTGTTCTACACAAAGCAGTACAAAAAGGCACACTGCCGTCAATCTTCGTACTTTTCACTTGAGGATTCTTTACATAATACTCGTAGGTCACACCTTCACCAGCCTCCTTGCACCACGTACTTATCTGAAAATGAGAATAAGAATGAAAATGTATTCAGTTTAGGCCCTGGTAAGTTCTAATATAATAAGGGAATAATACAAGCAAATTTAACAATCGATCCTGACTTTCTGAGAAGAACCGGCAAAGAATTTAGCTGATTTAAAAGTATTCATGTCACTAATAACTAACTTTCAAGTCAAATTGTTAAACCAAGACTAGAATCAACCTGACGTAAACCTTCTTTCATA
Organism: Watsonalla cultraria; assembly: GCA_964035505.1. Taxonomy (NCBI): domain Eukaryota; kingdom Metazoa; phylum Arthropoda; class Insecta; order Lepidoptera; family Drepanidae; genus Watsonalla; species Watsonalla cultraria. The sequence goes on from OZ037715.1 coordinate 3,111,723, forward strand.
ATTTTATTATTATATTTTCCAAAAAGAACAGCACAGTTTGGATGGTAAGTAAAGTCATAAAAATGGTAATTTAGTCTTTAACACACTACAAATGTAATATATTTACCATGTTGTCAAACTCGTCCAAGTCAATCTCAGGAGCTATTCTTATGTCAAATGAGGCCGAGAGATTCTCAGGCAATACATTCACTTGTACACCACCCTGCAATTAAACGACATGTGTAAGGAATACCCCGGGTATTCTCATAGTCGGCATCGGTGGCTCTCCGCACATTGCCAGGGCACATCCCCGGAACAGCTGTATCGCTACCCCTGGAGACCTCGCTGTGCAAAGCAGTGTGAGCCATATCGCACTGCCACCTTCCCGGGCCCACAACTAAGAGGTCAGCGCTCTCACCCATCTGATCTTCTAAACCTCCTTTATTAGAAAAATCGGTTGTCACACTTCATTAGGCTTCTATCTAACTTGTAACGGTTTCCAAAGATGTTCAATTTGTATCCGAGACCGACGGCTTAGCGTGCGATCCGAGGCACGGAGATATAAACATAGCAACTGTGCCACGAGCCCCTAAAGAAAACACCCAGTTAACTGTCAGTTCTTCAACGAGGTTTCCATAACTCACCTCAACTATAGTCAGGTTAACGGTGGTCAAATCACCAAACCATACATTGCTCGTTCTCAGTTTCCTTAACTCTTCGGCACGGAAACTCATGAATTTGTTTATGATGTAGTGTAGCTGAAAAAAAAAATTAAGTTATAATTATTACTTTCTTATTTGAATATAGTTTAAAGAGGGTATAATGAGCTCCTCATTTAAAGGTTTATCAGGGGATGACTATAATAATAAGGGGAGGCATACCTTTTCAAATCTATACATCTACATATCTATACAGATAAATAAAATTGAAGTGTCTGTTTGTAATTCCAAAATAACAGCTTTTCACTAAATACGTATGAAAGTATACACGATACTGACACTAAAAAACCAAGTTTTAAAATTTTTCTCTGTCTGTCTGTCTGTCTGTTTGTTCCGGGTAATCTCTGAAACGGCTGGACGAATTTTAACGGGAATTTCACTGGTAGGTAGCTGATGTTTCAAGGAGTAACTAGGCTACTTTTATTTATTAAAAATATTAGGGTTCCACGACAATAAGGAAGACTAAATCTACGCGGGTGAAACCGCGGGGCACAGCTAGTATCTTTATATGATTAGACTTCTTACAAAGTATTTTCAAATTGTCAGAAGGACACAAAAAATATATCATACATGATTATAAATATTACCACCGGGTTCAGAAGGTTGCTTTTGTTGTGAAGAACCCGGCAAGAAACATGCATAGGCTGCAGTAACTGCTTACCAACAGCTAGTTAAGCTAGCTAGATTTAAATTTCAGCTATTTTTCATATATCTAACCCTAGTATAGTTTTGGACATGACTATACTAATACGCAAGGAAATTTGCGGATGTCGAAAATTTTTATAACTTAAACTTGTGACACAGAACAAGGCTTGGAAAACTTTTCAAAATTGCTATACTTTATGACTCACCTTCTCACCCGCTGTACCAGAGTGAAGCATAGACCCATGTCCCGGTTCTCCTTTGCACGTCACTTTGATTTCTAGAAAGAAAAAACGATTTTCAGGCGTTATCTCGCGCACTTTCACCGATTCGTTGCGGATGACACCTCTCCCGGGTTATGGACACATACAGATTACCATCTATTATATATTTCTCTCATAGATATAGAAAAAAATTGAATTCTTTGTCTTTGATTTCTCTGGTATGGCGTATGACTCGTGGGAGGCGTCACGAAATATTTGTTCTCTGCCACTGACAGAAGTTATCTATTAATAACGCTGCAAAGATTCGGTTGAATTCCATATTTTGCATTGCCATTAAACATATGCCGCTGAATGAATTTGAATTAACTCAGCGAACTGAAATTATTCTTCTTTAGCTAAAACTAGTGTCGTAGGAAGCAAATAAATTATTCGCATGAAATTATGACATTCTGAAAATTATCTTATGTATTTACCACAGTATAAATATAAGGAATGAACCTTTGCCCCATCGAGCATGACAACCATGGCTGCTCCTGAATTTTTATAATTTACTCCTGTATTTAACTGTCAAAATAATGTCGATAGTCAATTTGAAGTTTAGAAAAATGTCTTTAAATGATGTATATGCGATCGGCCATGACGTGACACCCCTTAGTGTTTTTACGAAGTGTCGCTTATTATCTCGTAGATGTACGCGTCAGTGTGAGTGTGTCATTTTGAACAATTTGTTTCCAGTTTCCGTACTGCTTGTTGTAAGCTTATATTTATTGTGTAGCTACTTTCATCATAGGTAGATTAATGAAGATTTTATCTAAATAGCAATTCTTATGTCGTCACAAAGTGACAATGTAAGTAATTTGTGTACGATAGTCACACATTAGTCGCGCTAATTGGCAAACCTGTGTAAATTGCTTGATGCCAGTCATTTCATAAGGCACTAGGGCACATCCTGCTGCGTTTTGTAACGTTATGTTTTGAAACTAGGTTTTCCTTGAGCAAGAGAAATAATGCAGCAGTTATGTTATTCTTCAAAACAATCAAGTAATTCGGAGATGTGTAGCTTACAGATGTCGGAGGAGTCGGATAAGGAGTTTTTGATTTATGGTTCTTTACTTTTCTTTACAAGATTTAATCGTTATTTATTCCTTTTTAACTTTGTCCGCATAATTATATTCCAACCCTATTTTCGTTCAAGGTATTATAAGGCCACTCTTTCTCAAAATTCAATAAAGACGGTTCGGCGGTTCTGCCGGGATAATATTTGTGTCAATGAGACGGCGATGGACTCACCATCTATCACGTTAGCACTTAATTTTTTTGTTGTCATTCTTTGGTGGTAATTACAACACCTGTGATTATCCCCCCGGGGTCCTTTCTGGGATGACGTGAGCATATATAAAAATGGATCCCATTTCCCTTGGTCACGGCATCACGCGTACGGCTGGACCAATTTAACGGGACTTTCACTAGCAGATAGCTAAAGTAAAAAATACAGCATGAAACTATATCTACGCGGGTGAAACCGCGGGGCACAGCTAGTATAATAATACAGATATGGGTACTTACGTCTAGAAACCCTTTCGGCATTGAACATTATAATCTCATTCGGTACAACACTGCCAATGCTCTCGTCCAAACCGAAACCAATGTTCAATGTCCGAAATTCTTCAGTTTCTGTAAACTTCATCATTCCATCGATGCCGCCGATTTCTTCATCTACAAAAGGTACAGCATTTATGTGAAATACATTTCACGCACTATTCTTGTAGTAGTCTGGGGTCTAGATAAGTGCTCGCTTAATGGCAATATATCTATGCATTTATACATACTGGTAAATAAAATTTAAGTGTCTGTTTGTAATTCCAAAATAACAGTTGTTCACTAGATGCATATGAAAGTATACATGGTAGTGACATCAAAACATCAATTTTTTAATTTTTTCTCTGTTTGTTCCGGCTAGTCTCTGAAATGGCTGGACGGATTTTAACGGATCTTTCACTGACTGATAGCTAATTTTACAGCATCAGCTACCTACCAGTGAAAGTCCCGTTAAAATCCGTCCAGCCGTTTCAGAGACTACCCGGAACAAACAGACAGACAAACAGAGAAAAATTTTAAAAATTTGTTTTTCCTGTCAGTAGCGTGTATACTTTCATATGCGTTTAGTGAAAAGCTGTTATTTTGGAATTACAATCAGACACTTAAATTTTATTTATCTGTATAGATAATGACTTGCCCCCTATTACTTGGGACTTAAAACATAACTGGTCAAACGTGGCTGTACTATAAGTACTCTTTTGGGTACTACAGACGTAAGCATATGTACCTATGTATGTATTTTTAATGAGAAGATCTTAATGTAAGAATGCGCTAATATCCATAAACTTACCTGGTACAAAGCTGATGTGAACTGTTCTCTTCAAGATAACTCCAGCATTTTTTAGTCTTCGAACAGCCTCTAAATGCATCATACCTATGCTTTTCATGTCTTGAGTCCCCCTGGCGTATATGAAGCCATCTTTAGATATCGTCGCTTCAAATGGAGGGTAGGTCCAAAACTCCTGAAAATAGAGTAAGGCTGTCTGTGTTAAAAGAACTATCTAAGCAGTTGCGTGTGATTTTTGTGTTAGGGTTCCTTAGTAACGGGTAAAATAGCCCGTATACTGTATAGTTTCACTCTGTCTGCCAAAACTAGCAATTTAAGGGCATCATGACAGCACTGGTTATAGTGGTTAGTTTACCTGAAGGTGTTGAGCGTTCGAATCCCGCGTCAGAGTGACATTTTATGTGATGAGTATTTGTCTTTGTCTTGTGGCTGGGTGTTTGGTATGTATTTATATTTACAAAAAAAAAGGATATAGCGCTGTGAGGCTTTGATAATAAATATTGTCCGAACTTTCACACACTCAAAATCGACCAAGGAGCAAGGCCTTATATCCCAAGTAAGGATACATCTGAAAACTATAAAAATTGCGACAATAATCTTAATTGGTAGACTGACTGCGAGATACGAATATGTCGATATGTTATTATGGGAAAAATATTGTCCAGCGGCAATGTTAAAATCATCCCTCAATACTGGGTATACGATAGCTCTATAAGTAATATTCACGATAAACAATCATGTAATCAGAAATACTGGCAAATAAAGTATATCATGTTACTATTTGTTTAACTAGATACTTTATAAGTATATTTACATACAGTATCGGTTGCTATATTATCAACAAACATTATTCCTTGTTGATAATGTACTGATAATTAAATACAATCTATTCAGATATCTATACATCAATACGGATAAATAAAATTTAAGGGCCTGTTTGTAATTCCTAAATAACAGCTTTTTATTAGAAGAAAGTATACACACTACAGACATTAAAAAACCAAATTTTAAAAATTTTCTTTGTCTGTCTGTCCGTCTGTCTGTCTGTCTGTCTGTCTGTTTGTTCCGGGCTATCTCTGAAACGGTTGGACTGATTTTAACGGGACTTTCACTGGAAGTTAGCGATGTTCCAAGGAGTAACTTAGGCTACTTTTATATATTAAAAATATTAGGGTTCTGCGACATGAAGCATGAAACGCGGGTGAAACCGCGGGGCACAGCTAATCTTATATAATTTTCTATTGTAACCTCATTAGAATATTCGTGAAACGTGAATGAAAGTCTGAGCACTCGTTACCGCAGGGAGTGTGCGAAAGAAGTATGTAAGTATCGTAGCGTGTGGCGATTGGTGGTATCGACCTACCCCCATGGGATGCAGGCATGACCGTTTGTATGTATGTACATATGTATGTGAATGATAGTGTGAGAAAAGTGAATGCAGAAAACACAATCATGTCTCTTTTTATTGAGAGCTGGCTTCAGAATCGCAAAAAAGTATGATCTAGGACAACAATGTGGCAAAGTAAAACTAAGAATTTACTGAGGCCCTACCACGAGCTCTCATTGCCATGATAGTTTGACTCATATTATGACACAGATGACAACCCCAAACCACGCCACTATTTGGATGGGTGGCCGCCCGAGCTCCCTCCGTGCTTCGGAGAGCACGTTGAGCCCTCGGTCCCGGTTGCCAATTTAACATCTTTGACAATCGTTACAGGTAAAAAAAAGTCTGACAACTGGTTTAGCCCAGATTATCGATTTATCTCCTAAGAGAGGTAACGAAGGTCAGATTGCAGGCTCTTTTGCTTTGGGATAAGGATAGGGAGATGATGAGTATCTATCCGATTTGAGAGCCTCCATACATACCTCATAAACTGGCACCACATCCATATGCGAATTGAGCAAGATAGCTGGCAACCTCGGCTGCGTTCCTTGCCATGTTATCACCACCACAGGCTTTTTGGGCACAAACTCGTGCACTGACACTGGCAACTCCAACGATTTCGCTTGCTTGGAAAGGTATTCTACACACTCATCTGTAAAAAAATGTATCAAATGTCCCAAACTCATATACATATAGTGCCCCAAGTAGGTACAGGTTTTAACATGTTTTTACGTTGACCATATCGCCTGCCTATTTTCCTCATTTTGCATGGGAACGTTAAAAAGCGCCCCAAGCGGCGAGTGCAGGAAGTTTTAAGTTCGCACCTAGTATTATATAAACAACTAGCGGACGTAACGCGGTTTCACCCGCGTAGTTCCCGTTCCCGTGGGAGTACGGGGATAAAATATAGCCTATGTTACTCGCTGATGATGTAGCTATCCATTGCTGAAAGAATTTTCAAGATCGGTCAAGTAGTTTCGGAGCCTATTCAATGCAAACAAACAAACAAATCTTTACTCTTTATAATATTAGCGTAGATTTGGCAAAATTCAGTAATTATCCGGTGAAAACCAATATCTTTGAAACAATACTTACAATTTAAACGGTTCATTGTTACACCTTATACGCTGTATACTAGTAATATGGCTAGATCATTAGCTTTTGTTTCCCAAAATATACGATATTCCGTGGCAAAATTATACAAATTGTGACGCGAATAAGTAATTTTATTTTACTTTACGTATTTTTTATAGCTCGTAAACAGAAACACTTACATTCACAGATAAGATACACACACTCACATACTCAAAGCAAGTACAATTTGTTCTTTTAGTAATAAGAGTTATTATATAAGATCAACTCGCCCTCTGTTACGTTGGTACTTAATCATCTTCCATGTGAAGTGGGTATTGTTGTTATAACACCTTTGCTTAGCCCTTCGGGGACCCTTTTGGGATGGCGTGATATCCTATCTTACGAGTATATTCTGTGAATATATAATAATGAATCCCATTTCCCTTGGTAACGGCATCACGCGTAAACGGCTGGATGGATTTTAACGGGACTTTCACTGGCAGATAGCTGATGTTTCAAGGAGTGATTTAGGCAAATTTTTTTTAAAAACTTAAGGTTTGCGCGGGACACCCATGAAATTAACTCTACGCTGGTGAAACTACGGGGCACAGCTAGTTTATTTATATAAATAAGTAGTTAAAGTAAAATAAGCCTTATTCAAACGTAGTAAGGTTGTACTTACTGTAATCTACGTCAGGATGCACGCTAGGTATCTTCAAGTATTCCCTAAACCTTTGAATTTCTTCATCAGTGTTCCAAGTTTCACTCATGATGATAAATAATCGACTGCTCTGTAAGATGTCGTATGCGATAATGGCATGTGAACAATTATGTACAAACCGCTATAATGATACTTGATAACAAAATGTACTAACTTTTGTTCACAATGACAAATTCGCGTACATTTTTAGCCTGTTTATCATATCTACAGCTAGTTGAAAGACGGACTGTTAATAATGGAAATGTATTATACCTAGTACGTAGGAATATAGGGAAAACCACGGGGATAGCTTTACTGTAGTGTGTTGGCAGAACCAACGGAATAATTTATCCCATAATTTTATATTATTATGTACTTATATCATCATCATGATCTCCCTGGCCTTATCCCATACATTGTTGGGGTCGGCACTTGATTCAACCCGATGTGGCTGATCACCTGATTTTTATACGAAGCGACTGCCATCTGACCTTTTTCAACCCCATTTAGGAGGAAAATCTGTGATCTGGGTTAAACCAGTTGTCAGATTATTTTTAGGCCTCCGACTGACCTGTAACGATTGCCAAAGATGTTAAATTGGCAACCGGGACCGACGGCTTAACGTGCTCTCCGAGGCACGGACTTAAATATACTTTCAATTTATTCCATAGCATTAAAATCTATAAACAAAATATTAAGATATCTGTGTATTGCTGTGTATATAATACTAGCGGACATCACGCGGTTTCACCCGCGTAGTCCCGTTCCCGTGGGAGTACGGGGATAAAATATAGCCTATGCTACCCGCTAATGGTGTAGCTATCCATTGCTGAAATAATTTTCAAGATCGGTCAAGTAGTTTTGGAGCCTATTCAATGCAAACAAACACAGAAAAACAATCAATGTAGTATGGTTTATAATATTAATATCTGAATAACAAATATTTAAGATATCTCTGTATTGCTGTGTATATAATATCATATTGTTTACTAGCTGTGCACCGCGGTTTCACCCACGTAGACTTAATTTCAAGGGTGGCTTTTCCTCTCGGAACCCAAATTAAAAAAAGTACCCTATGTTATTATAGTACTAGCCGTCTTTAGAGAGATTACCTGAACAAACAGACAGACAGATTTTTTTTATTCTATATTTTCTTATGAATATTATACATTTACAAACGGTCACTTAAATTTTATTTATCTAAATATCTAAAAAGATGATATGTTTTATATATTTTTAAGCTCGCTCTCTCACTTTCATTTTTCTCCTTTTCTACACCTGCCATGTCTCTTTCTGCATCACCCAAAGGTATATAATTCGTCACAATCGTGAGGAAACCTGCATATTATGTCCGTGAAGAAATTCATCAATATTTTTGCTTTAAGTTTCATACAGGCGCTTTACCTGTGTAAATATGAAGACAGGTGCCTTTATTAGTTACTAGCTGTGCCCCGCGGTTTCACCCGCGTAGATTTTAAATTCATGGTTGCCCGAGGATCCCTAGTGTTTTTTTATATAAGTAGCCTAAGTTACTCCTTGTAACATTAGCTATCCGTCAGTGAAAGTCCCGTTAAAATCCGTCCAGCCGTTTCGGAGATTACCCGGAACAAACAGACAGACAGACAGAGAAAATTTAAAAAAAATGGTTTTTCTTTGTCAGAACCGTGTATACTTTCATATGCATTTAGTGAAAAACTGTTATTTTGCAGTTACAAACAGACACTTCAATTTTATTTATCTGTATAGATGAGGGCTGACATAGAATGGGCAATCAGTAGTATATTGCACATGCGAGTTATTTATCTATCTACAACCTATCTTGGTCCACTGCTGGACAAAGGTCTCCCCTAATGAGTGCCATAGCGCCCTGTCTTCAGCTTGCCGCATCCAGCATCTGCCTGCAGACTTTCGCAGATCGTCATCCCACCAGAGGGCCTAGTGCGAGTTTTCTTAAAATCGCCGTCACAAGTCACCGCGTCGACGTAAACGCAGATTTGTATGGGCTCACAATAGTGTCGTGTTTAGGCCGACAGAGGCGCTGCTCCGATCCCATACAAATCTGCGTTAACTTTGACGCGGTGAATTGTGACGGCGGCAGTGAAAAACTCGCACTAGGAACTCTGACCGGAGGGCGTCCTACACTACGTTTGCCGAGTCGCGGTCTCCACTCAAGAACTCGTTTCCTCCAGTAGTTTTCGGTTCTTCGCGAGACATGGCCGGTCCACTGCCACTTCAGCTTGCTAATTAAACCATTTGCAGTTTTCCAGAGCGCTTATAACTTATGACAGCACATATAGGTACAATTTAATATTGTGACATATATTTGCATTCGAACCAAAACCTGAGCCCAACTAAGAAGAGAAATAAAATAAGCAAATATTTCTGCTGCCTTAGTACAATTCAATATAATTCCTTTAGTTATTGAAACTTGTTAAATGCAACAATACAATTTAATAGATATTGTGTTAGGGACTCGTTAACGCAACAGCATTGAAAGCGTTCATAAAGTTACTGCGGTAACCACTTACCATTAGTACGGTCGGATTCTTGATCACCATAAGGTATATGGAAAAAATACAAAAGTATGTATACTCCTAGGTGTATTTGTTTTATGCACATACTTGCAAATAAAATGCCTTTCAATTTCTATAAGGCGTTATTGAAACTTTTTTCGTTTGAATATATATCAAATTAAAAATAAATTGAGCTATATTTAAATTATAATTGATAAATAAATAACCCAGTAAGAGTACAATATTACCAATAAAATAATGTCAATATTTTTTGTGCAGCCTATTTTTGTCCAACCGCGTAATTCAATAAGGTTTCTCAGCGTCGAACTCAACGACGAGCGTTGGTATCAATCATAGGAAATTTACACATAAAACATAGAAGATAAGGTTCAATTTCGTATTTTTAAAACCGACTCTAGACGAGTGCGACGCTGAGAAACCTTAGGAAACACAGCAGAGACCAAACAAAATGAAGCTCCTATCTGCTAATAGGACCTATTAAAAATACAAGTTCCAGAAATATCTTTTTATGTTCGAATTTCAAATTCTCTATGTAAGTAAGTAAACGCCACCACTGCTTATCCGTAGTAACGCAACATCTGTAGTTTGCGTAAAACCAAACGCTGCAGAAATACCGCGAAACCTACGTACGCGGGCCTTTCAAAAACCGCATTCAAGTTGTGTTCCAACTGCGAACGAACGCCTTTCGCCGTCGCGGCTTTAAATAATAAATTTCGAGTGTCAATAAAAGTGTAAGTGCAAAATGGTTCGAAAAGTTAGTGCGCTTTTGTGCTGCCTATGCGTTTTCGGTGTCTCGCTGAGCGACAGCGCTATTTCTGCTGAAAATGTAAGTTGCAACTTGCTATTCGTATTTTGAATTTTAGAACTTATTTTTTTATTTGTTCTATTTTTTTTGTATTCGGCCATATATTTTTAAACCATTTGAAAATGTATTTTAGATTTTTTTTAAAGTTCGCATAAGTTATTGTTCCGAGTACCTACAGTGTGTTCTAGTTTCTAACAACCTTGAACAGAACCTGTCACACAAGATATGTATTTCTATATCACAGTACCAGAGACAACAAAATTAACTATTTAAATAGACCAGGAAGTGATTTTTTTCTCATTCAATATCAATGTAATAACCGATATTGGATCTTGTCATAAATCAATAAATAAGTACATACTGGATGAAACCTGAATATGCCTGAGAAGATATTCAAAGGTGTTTATGTACGTGAGACGGCGATTACCACAATCAACACTTAAACATCTTCGGTGAAAAATTACTAATTTTATAACGCCTTTGTGGACCCTTTTGAGGGGACTTACTAAGGCGTGAGCTTAAAATTAAATCTACTAAAATCACAGAAGCAATACATCGATTATATTTTCAAACACTCGTAATAATAACCAAGTTTAACTATACATTAATTTGACATTTAACCAAACGTATGATCAGTAGAACAAGGTACTCAATGAATATTTAAATCGTATCAATATAAAAACACAATGAAAAAGAAGCAAAACAATCGAACATAAAAATATTCGAAACTTGCTGCAATTAATCGGAAAACGTAGCAGTGAAAACCTCAAGCGAGTGAGAATCGATGCGAGTTACCAATAAGTCAGGTGTCAGTAACAATTGGTGCGTGGAAATGCAACATGTATGGGCTTCAACTAAGTCTCAATCCGATTCCAATGTTTTTTTTTACTTATATTTCTTAGTTATTACTTCGTGATCCTTATTTTTAAAACTAGCTGTGCCCCGCGGTTTCACCCGCGTAGATTTAGTTTCATCCTTATTGTCGCGGAACCCTAATATTTTTGATAAATAAAAGTAGCCTAAGTTACTCCTTGAAACATCAGCCGTTTCGGAGATTACCCGGAACAAACAGACAGACAGACAGACAGACAGACAGAAAAAAATTAAAACTTGTTTTTTTTGTGTCAGTAGCGTATATACTTTCATATGCATTTAGTGAAAAGCTGTTATTTTGGAATTACAAACAGACACTCCAATTTTATTTATCTGTATATAGATATAGATTTGCTTGTAAGAATATGAGCTCGTAGCGGGACGACCCATGATCTCTGCAATCCGTGTAGTTGCTCTCCCAACTATGCTACTCGTGATTACACCTCGAATTTTCCATCCCTTGTTTTTACGGTTTTATCTTTATTGATCTAAAATGTAATATAAAAAAACTTTGAACATAAGTCAAACGTGTCCACTGAAAACTGAATCATTTCAATATAACTTATCTATACCTTATACAGATAAATAAAATTTAAGTGTATGTTTGTAATTCAAAGCTTACAGCTTTTAACTAAATACATTTGAAAGTATACACGCTACTAACATTAAAAAACCAAGTTTTAAAATTTTTCTCTGTCTGTCTGTCTGTTTGTTCCGGGTAATCTCTGAAACGGCTGGACGGATTTTAACGGGACTTTCACTGGTAGGTAGCTGATGTTTCAAGGAGTGACTTAGGCTACTTTATTTATTAAAAATATAAGGGTTTCGCGACAATAAGGATGAAACTAAATCTACGCGGGTGAAACCGCAGGGCACAGCTAGTTGAAACATAAAGGCAGTAGAGTCCTGTACGTACGGATACAACTAATTAAATTGTAATGGAACAGTTCTATGCTAATTCAATATAACGAAATATTGCTTTTATCATAATTTTCCGCCAGCTCTTGAACCATGGGAGAAAGCGTTGCATTGTACCAGTACTATGGTGTACTATACATTAACAATATGTTTTACTTTTGTTCAGCGGAAAGCGAAACGTGGCACTAATCGTTGGATTTAAGGTCACGCTTTGAATTTTGTACGAACAATGCCGCTTTTTGTAATAGATATAGATCAGCTATTTTGTCGCGTTGTAAAGCCTTAATTAACGTTTTTGACCATTATATTAAAAGAGAAGTTCTTTATTGTTTCACTCTTAATATAAAGTTCCATGATTTACTTACTAAACTCATCATTATTTATTTAAGAGCTAGGCTCTTGTCGGTGAAGCAATCGCCAACCCTCTCTATTGTCCGCTAACACTTTGACTTCCTTGTACGACATGACGCTGACTTTTTCCTTCAGCTGTTGTACACTTACTAAACTAACTTCTGAATAACCATTTGCAAAAAAAATATGTTATGATTTAAACTTACCGTTATTTGTATTGTGTTAAGTGAATCATTATACCTACAAAAAAAACTATTAAAGCCTTAGGCGCCATCCAAATCCTACCCAATATAATTATTACGAAGAAAAAATTGGAACGATTTGCAATGAAACAATAAATCTTGATGTCAAAGAGTTCCGCAGGGTAATTACGTATGCTATTACAGTTCCACATTGCATTTTTTGCCAATTATTTAAGATTACCAAATCGGAGGGAATATTGAGCAGATTTCACTTTTTAACTTCTTCGTGGATAACGTTTCATAATTCTGTTACCGGTGTCAGTGCAATTCGGGTAACAAATCAATTACACTGACACGTAATAGGTAAGTAAATCAAGAAATGTTGACAACAACCGACCGTAAAAGGAAATTGTAAGCAAACGTGGAATTATCAGGTTCTCAAATGATACTTAAATCCTTGTGGTTGTAGAACTACGATTGTTTTAGCCGCGTATATTAAGAACTTCTTAGCTTTGATGTTTGATGTTATGGTACAAAATAAAAACGTCAAAGCTCAAAAGTTCTTAATACGCTCTGCTGAATACGATGATGATAGGCCTTGTTCCTTGTATATAATTAAGTAAGTTAAAAAAAAAATGCGTTATATATCTGTATATTAATAAGTACCTATTTTATCTAGCTATGCCCCGCGGTTTTACTCGCGTAGGCTCAATGTCGTGGGTGACCCGCGGAAATCCAATGTTTTTTTTAAATAGTAGTTTAGTTTTAGTCACTCCTTGTAACATTCGTCAGTGAAGGTCTTGTTAAAATCGGTCCAGCCGTTTCGGACAAACAGACAGACAGACAGAGTTTATTTTTAAATTGTTTTTTTATGTCAGTACCGTATACATTTTCATGCGCATTTAGTGAAAATCTGTTATTTTGGAATAACAAACAGACACTTCAATTTTATTTATCTGTATAGATATATAGATACTTAAAGTATTTATCTCTACATGGTGCAGAGATCGGATGCATGATGATAAAGTATGGGCAAGCCAGCCATCCTACACATTACCATATAAAGCATTAGCTAAATACTCTAAGCAAGGTCCCGCCCACTGAGGTGACTCAATTCACAGGCTGACATAGTGCTCACAGCTACACTTGAGCAAGTTACAAACTTTTATTTAAGTTATGAGAGATACCTTCAATAAAGCACAGTAAGTAATTACAATAATTATGCATCCGGTAACTGACATGACATGCGAATATGATTTCGATTGAACGAATTACGTTTTTGTTAAACTTGTTCTAGTTTCGTTATGAACCACATAAAGTTTTTTACTGTACCGAAAGGGAGGCAAACAAGCGCATGGCCAGCGTAACACAAGACGCGACCCTAGCCTGCAAGGTCCAGAAAAAGTAATAACTCAGTCACGTGACATGTGTCACTCCCATACAAGCGAAACGCGAGGCAAATGTTACATTGTCTACAGGCCCTGGGCCTCCACTCAGCATTTTCCCGCCCAACATAGCGTACTGGCTACCTTACTGCAATTCTTTACGTTTGAAATGCAATCTCAATTCGGGTAGTTCCGAAATTCGAACGGGAATCCTGTTATGGCCAACCTCTTCAAATAATTAAGATTATCTACATCAGGTTCATAAACTAATTAGCAAGATAGCTTATAAGGCAACGTTCTGCCCACAACGTCTCGTTTAGACCTGACATGATATTCATTTAAGAGCTGTCACGTGTTTTGTGACGCTAACCTTCTATGTGTAGTCATTTGAGTCTTGTATGGAGCAAGTGCGAACCATCTCTCCCCAAAACTATCTGAAAATTCGTGACGCCACCTTTAGGTACCGACAAAGGATCCCAATGATTGAAAATCCATAAAGCTTAGATATTGGCCTACCTATCTCTAAATAATGATCTTAAGGTCGAGTTACATAACAATGCAGTTCGATTGCTCTCTATCAATGATGAAAATATTTCTTTGCATAACACCGCGTATGGCAAAATGAACCTTAATGACTAGGTTTTAGGCTATTTGCAAGATTGTTCGCATATCGACATCGCTGAGGTTGAAACATCGACTGCAGTGAGTGAAAGTAAACCAGTTACCAAGACCTTATCACCATCGCATTGGAGCAATTATAATGACATCAAGTTTTCGCATTGAAGAGTTTTCTATAGAAGTCGTATTTGCCAAGATTTGAGTTATGTCATATGCAAGTTTTAAATCCCAACGGTCTACCAAAGAGTTTTTCAAAAAGGTATCCATAGTGATCTCACACGACGAGTTTGACGGTGAAATATAATATCGTAAGGAAACTTATTCTCCAAGTACCAAGGTACCTTTAGGTTTTTAATTCTGATATCCATTGCGTAGGTATTCCCTCATTTTCTATGGGAACGAATGTAGGAAGCCTTACGTTCCAATGCAAAATGACGAAAATGCGTAATTGATACTTTGAACTTTATAAAACGTAGGGACAGTGCTAGAGACGTTGATGGACTCACGATCAAGACGTCTTGAATCTTCACTTCATTATTAAGATTTTTTCATTAGACAGATTTTGAAAAAGACAGATACTCTAAAGGGTAGATTCTACATGACGATATCCTGAGTATGTGTATTGATTAAAAAGTAATGATGCTATTCACAAATACAGAGAATTTTCCTCTGTTAGTTAGAAGCATCACTAAGCAATGCTAATTCGTCGTGTTTCTTTTACTATCTAACAATGTAACGATTGCCAAAGTTGTTTTAGATATTCCACAAACGCCATAACAAAGATAATATATTGATAAAAAGCGTGAGATAGGATTGTCCCGGTTATATAACTGTGTTACTTGTACTTTACTTCATATTGCGCACGCGCAGGTTACCTAGTGATCTCCTTTGAATATTTCTGTGAGAGTGTGCAGTTTTTGTAGGAGGCAAGCAGCCTGGTTAGCCCTAGTCCTACTTACAATGTTTAAATGTAAATACTAGGTATCTAATACGTAAGATTATTACATCGAATATGCATAATCTTTCAAAAAGCAGCGTCTTTGATGTAAGTGTTTTTGGCCAACGATTTAGCACTATCACAGAAATGTTTTTATATGGGGGGATCAGCCGTGTTTTATGTATAGTTTATGACTAAAAATAAATATATTTGATATTATTTTCATTGTATTGTTGCCTGGTAAGTGCAGAGAAGGTACTGCTTTTAATAATAACATACGCTTACGCCTATATTCACCGAAGGGGTGAGATTTGTAGGTGCTTATTTCACCAGCTATGTTTAAGTCCTATGTGATAAAGGGTGAGTCTATTGGCAATAATCCAGACTTCGGGCTGCTACTAAGAATTATAGATGGAAACAGTCCGATAACAGTTTGCAAGACCTGAGGATCGAATCCAGGGCATCGAGTACCGCGGGAGCGTTTGCGACTTCTAGGCCCAAAGCTTCATGTACCAAATTGTACCTAATTAATTATCAGTAAAACTAGCTATTCTCATTGGTATCGCAGCCTATCTTAATCATTACACAACCCTGTTTGGGACGATCATTGCTTAACTAAATACCGTTACAAAACTAACTAGTTAACAGTTTAAGTATTTGATGTTAGCCAATTTTATTCCTTCCAGTCGCGTGGAAAGCCAAGTTCGCTGGAAAAAATCTCGATAGCCTAGATTGCGTAGATTGCGTGGCAGAATTTTAGCTCATTTTATCTCCACTAGTATTATAAAGAGGATTTGATTGTTTTCATTGAATAGGCTCCGAAACTACATACCGATCTTGAAAATTCTTTCATCAATGGATAGCTACATCATCAGCGAGTAACATAGGCTATATTTTATCCCCGTCCCCCCACGGGAACGGGATCTACGTGGGTGAAACCGTGAGATTTCCGCTAGTACATTAAATATAATGGGTAAACTTACATAGTCTACCAAAATTCAAAAATCAAAATTTAATTATTTTATGAGACTAACAAAGTAATTTCAAATCGTAAAAATATCATGATAATAGAGGATAAAAAAAAAGATCACCACTTTCCCTTCATCTAAGTGGCAACATTATTTTAAAACTAGCTTAAATTTTTACGTATTCGTGTAAAAAACATGACTGAAAAGATTATTTCGCTACTTCGTAAAACCAAATAAAAGCTAATTTGCGGCCATGCAGAACTTTCTATAAATCAATAACACGTTAGATTGCATTTACTCAATTCTATATTACATTACGGATATACCGCATTCATCATTTCTCTTATTAGAAAAGTGTAGAAAGTACTTGATAAGAACTCTACTAGGCAATTAATTTATCAAAATCAATGATATATTATTTTATCTTTGAAAAAATCATCGTGCTTGACTTTAGTGTTTCTAATGGACTCCAAAAAAGGAGGTTCTCGATTCATCAGTTTTATTGCATGATCAGAAATAATACATTAATTGGGAGCGATTGGGAGAGGACTGCCGAGGACAGAGAAAGTTGGAAAAGTGGAAGGGATGCCATTGCCCAGCAGTGGGACACTACAGGCTAATAATAATAAGTATATTGGAAATTAAATATAATTAATTACATTAAAGAAGTTACTTTCGAATCAAAAACTTACTTCACATGTATTTAGAACGGTTTTCATTTTAATGGGCATAGTTACGCCATATCCTCAGACATAAATTAGTATAATTAATATATTTATTTGACGTAGGTTTCACTCCTAAGACCTCAACATAAATAACTAACAAGAATAAATATTTGTCGACAAAATAATATATTTTCATTTTCGACATTAGTAACTACTTAGTAATGTTATGTAAATGTAAATTATTCGCAATAATATTCTTTAGAAACGAGAGGTGTTTTCAGAATGTTGTTCAACATTAAATATTGGTCAACTAAGAGCTGTATGTGTAGCAAGAGTTGTCAAAATATCAATAATTCGACCTAGACCTACACATTGTAGGAGTTACGGTTGCCTTATATGTAAACGGTTCTGTTGAGAAATATTGCATGGCCCTATGCTGTTTGTGTTTTAATTTATGCTAACTTATGACGTAGGTTACAAAAGTGTTTAAGCAAGATGCAGCCGCGTTATTCACTAACGTTTCTCAGCGTCAAATTCGACGACGAGCGTTGGTTTCAACCATAGGAAATTTATACATAATACATAGAGGATAAGGTTCAATTTCGTATCTTTAAACCGTCACTCGTCGACGAGTGAGCCGAGAAACCTTAGAGAATAACGCGGCTGGACTGATGTCTGTGGCCACACGAATTGTTTTTGTCTCTTCTTTGCAAACTTAATTATCTCTTTTGTTATTGTGGTTAATTTACTAAGGTGTTCATTAGTCCTTGTAAGTATTCTGTGTATTAGACAATAATTAACTGCAAAGTATACTCGAACAATCTATAATGTATAGTTTTTCTGTCCATCTGTCCGTTTGTCTATCTGTCTGTTGTTGTTCCGGCTAATCTTCGAAATGGCTGGACTGATCTAAACGGGACTTTCACTGGCAGAAAACTAATGTGTGTTAGAAAGAGTAAATAAGGTTTTACCTGTATAAGTGCTGTTTTAATAACATTTCGTGATTATTTGAATTTAATTACAAATCAGGTTTTTCTTGATTTGGTAGAGATATATCTTAATTCTAAGTTCTATAACTAGCAACGTCTATTAAACACAAGGAGGGAGGTAAATAAGCAATTGTGCTCTAGTCTGTATGCATGATTGCGCTGTAGCGACCTTGATGGCACGTGACAACACTGACCAACTAAGTTCTAAGTGCGCTACTACTGTAGCTGTGACTTATCTAAATGGATAGGTAAGTTCACAACAGGGCATGTAGACAAAGTAACATTATCCTCACGCTTCGCTAGTAGAAACGATACAAAATATACGGGAATGACATATGTCACGTGACTGATTTATGTCATTTCCATAAATGTTTCATCGTTTCTATTAGCGCAAGCGTGAGATAATGTGACTTTGTCTAAGCCTACTGGGTGACTCCGATTGTATTAGATACCTTACTAACTCCTAAATCTATATCTATACAGATAAATAAAATTGAAGTGTCTGTTTGTAATTTCAAAATAACAGCTTTTAACTAAATGCATATGAAAGTATACACGCTACAGACACTAAAAAACTAACTTTTAAAAATTTTCTCTGTCTGTCTGTCTGTTTGTTCCGGGTAATCTCCGAAACGACTGGACGGAGTAACTTAGGCTACTTAGATTTTTTTAAAACATTAGGGATCCGCAGGCAATCATGAAATTAAAATCTACGCGGGTGAAACCGCGGGGCACAGCTAGTTTGACATAAAAAAACACCTCTAAAACACAACAAAGAAGATTGGAGCAATGTGGTTTCTGCACATTTCTTTCAGAATCTAAGACATAAAATACGTCGGCTTGGAATGGCTCACATCTAGAAAACATGTAACGGAATTCAATTAAACTTGTAAAGCATTTTTCGACGATTACCTACTGCAATAAATCTAAGTATTTGGAAAATATGTAAACTGGCACCAGACTTAATGATAAAGTCAACAGAATAGTAAATAAAAAAAAAATTAAATAAACAAAAAAAAAATTAAAAATAAACCAAAAAACATTACTTACGTTCTTTGGTGCCACAAGGTTGGCCATTAGGTACTCTACTAGTAGCTCTCAGTAGGTACTTCTCGCCATCTCTCACGAGGTGAAACAGCTCGACAGCGCTCTTCAGTCTAATCACTTTCCCTGAATCTTTTTCAACCAGAACATCTTCCCATAGTCCAATCCAAGTCCTGTTTTATAGATTGATATTAGACTCTTAAGACAATACTAGGCAGCAAAGACATGTTCCTTGCACAAGAATCTACGCTGTAATGATAAAGATATGTTGGGGATAATTTTATCATCAATGCTATTTTCCTGCTTTATCGATCGGAAATTGTCTCAGTGGGAAAGGTGAAGTACCGTCGGTTACTAACCTTTTCGTCATGTCGCTACTTTATGTAAGGGAATGAATAGCGTTCTGTTCAGCTCTGTAGCTAAGCCTTGGTCTAGAGCTAGTACCCTGGGTAGGAACAAAGGTTCATTTTAACCGACTTATATTCAATCAAATTGCAAAGAATTTTCAGAAGATTTAAACAATCTCATTTTTGTTTATTCGCAACGATAAGAATGCAGACATTTTCCACAGATAATATTTGACTCATCAGGCTGGTAAAGCCTATTTAACATAGGATAGGGCATCACATGTGATCCGAAAACTTTTATATTTTACGAGCATTCCGCCGCCAAGCAAAATGTATATCATCTTTTCCCCCTCGCTAACTAAGTTTTATCCCACAGATCAAGATACTCATTACAAAAATACAAGATAATAATATTTATTCCATATTATAATTCGAAGACATTTCCAAGATAAAATAATAATTTTAAAATAACAACTCCAGAAAAAGTATTTTACTCATTACACTGCTATCTCTCGAGACTGCCCTACGTCACCGCACGCTTGAGATAAATTTAATTACCATCACAAATTAATTATTGACATCTGACTCACAACATAAACAAACACGGTTCTTTCCTTGCACGGCTTATCGGGGGAAAGAACCTATGTTTCCTTAAGTTGGGGTATAAATACCATTCCAATCTGGTTGTAGTCATCAGTCGGGTCACTCCTCGAGAGCCTATCGTATATTCAACTACTTAAAGGAGCCATATCAAAAATGAAGTTGGTATTAGTAATCGGGTGTTTGGCTGCACTTTTCATCAACGAGTCAGCATCAAAATTCATCCATCCAACATACAAGCCTCCGAGTACTTCGCCACCTATCTACAGATTTCGGCGAGAAGAACCACTATGGCTTTACAAAGATGATGACATCCCTCGAGCACCTGCCAGTGCGGGCCATCCCTTCCTACCTCAGTACGTCGACGATATCAAACTGGACCCGAACACGAGAGTAGCAAGGAGTGTGAGTACACCCGTCGTGCCTCGACAACCATCTCGCACGATCAACAGGCCACAGCCCCTAACACCTACTCGGTATTACTCCCCCAACCGTCGTGTCGTCAGGGAACTCTCTCCCCTGCTTCCCCGTCCTAATATCCCCAATCCTGTCCCTTTCAACCCGTATAACAAACCCAACTTCCCCCAGTTCCCATCGCCCAGAAGACCGTTCAACAGGAGGCTTGTACGCGAGGTGGAGGAGAACATGGAAGTTTAGGAGTAAGAAACAGCAGTTGTGGTGTTTAGTGTAGAAACTCGCCTTCTTGGTATTTAAATAAAATTTTCTATGAATTAATTTTGTAATCTACTGTATATATATTTTTGTTGATTGTATTCCTATTAATGGAGATAAGTTATTCACTTTGTACACACCAAATAAACATTTGGCAATGAGACAAGTTCCAATTTTTTTTTTGACGAGGGAGAAACTTTCAAGTATCCCCGACCGCCCTGGGAGAGGCAGGTCGGGGTATGTGGGATTTTTACCACACTAAAACCCCCCCGGTAGGCCATCCTGTAGTAACAATACAAATATTTTACACGCTTCGTTGACATTATTACCTGTAAAATGATATCGGCTATCACAACATTGTCGAAACGCCAAGTTAAAACGATTAATTAGGTAAGACTTAATTTCGCAAAGAGCTGCTCTTATTTAGAAGTGTCTACAAATTGACTATTTGTCAAAAATACTCACTACATTGATGTAGAAACTTTCATTGTACCTTTGTGTTTCAATTCATCGTGATTGCAGACTGGTGTGGACAATGGACAAAAACTATGACAATCATTGTTTATATCAATGTGACTGCATGCCTAATCTCCCATGTCCAGGTTAAGGTCTACGATTATTAACCGACTTAAAAAGTAGGAGGTTCTCAATTTTATTTTGAAAGTACTTTGTATGAAGTCTAATCGAATAAAGATATATTTGATTTTGATTTTTTTGATTTTACTGAATTTTACCATCGTATTTGGGTTGGAAAAAACAATTTGGGAAAATACTTATCTATACAGATGACTTTGTTATTTCAACTTACCAGCTTTTCATTAAATGCATATGAAAGTATATACAGTACATACATTAAAAAAAAGTTTCAAAATATCTATCTGATGGTGACAATAAAAATCTGCTAGTGAAAGTCGCATTAAAATCGCACCAGGACAAACAGACAGAGAGAATTTTTTTTTTACTAAGTACTCTATATTATTTCATATGCATTTAGTGAAATACTGTTGTTTCGGAATTACAAACAGACAGTTAAATTGAATTTATATATGTATGTATAGATTTAATATCATAAACATGATTAGCATAAGTTCTTATTTCAACTACAGTTTTTAACCTCGATATCAATACTTGGCCTTGGGTTCAAATACTAATTCAAATAAATAATATCCAATTAGATTAATGTCATTCATTCAAGCGAATGCAATTAAAATTGACAATTATTTGTTGTTAAACGGGTCTGTTAATAAGTCAAAAATGTTCTTTTGAAATACATTGCCTCTAATTATATTGAATACTAGCTGCGGTTTCACCCGCGTAGATTTAGTTTCATCCTTATTGTCGCGGAACCCTAATATTTTTAAGAAATAAAAGTAGCCAAAGTTACTCCTTGAAACATCACCTACCAGTGAAAGTCCCGTTAAAATCCCTCCAGCCGTTTGACAGACAGAGACAATTTTTAAAACTTTTAGTGTCAGTAGCGTGTATACTTTCATATGCATTTAGTGAAAAGCTGTTATTTTGGAATTACAAACAGACACTTCAATTTTATTTATCTGTATAGATAGGAATACTGGGGCCTTACCACGAGCTCTTATTGCCATGATAGTTTCACTCCTTTATAAGACAGATGTATGTGACGTGTATACATCTGTCACTGTCGCACAACTGAATTATTATTGCAATAAGAGCTCATGGTTGGGCCCCTCATTATGCCTCAGTGTCTATAAGGCATATAGTTCAGGAGGTTAAAAAGCCCGTGATATATTTACCGAAGGCCTAAAGTAAACAAATTAACTCAAGCATTTGTAAGATTCAGGAACAATAGATTGTTAATTTGTACAAAATAAGTAGTACTACAATTCATTTGTACGTAACATAAACGTGATTTAAACGCACGATTAGCATTAGATAATACCTTTATATAGCCTTTACATAAGTGTTTTACAGGCACTAATATACAAACAATATCTACAACATAATTATAGCGCGGTTCTTGAACTCCGTTACATAACTTAATATCACATTGAAAATGTCATCGAAGGTGCGTAAGAGTCGAATCAAAGTATAGTTTAGTACTTTTTAGAAAGTCCCTACGTTTGTACTGGGTACGTTCTTACTCAGTGGCTCATGAAATTACCGAGGAACTTTCTTAAGTAAATATACATTGTTTATTGGTGAATTAGCGAACGATTAGGAATTATATTTATCATACGTCGCAATTTGCAAGTTCTAGTAAAGTCTAAAAAAACTAATAAAGTAAACGAATCCAAAGGGTCGATGTGGTTCCGGGCAATCGGACCCTACAGTGCCACAGTAAATAGTCATGACCCAATTATTAGATTTCTCCCGTTAGAATTTCAGAGTTGCCTGACGGGAGACTATTTAATTATTTATAATTTGAATATATAAACTTACAGCTATTGCCAAAGCGCTTATATATAAAACCAAAAGAAAATTATAATAGAGACAATTTACAAAAATAGATTCTCAAGCTCTGTATGAGAGACGGCAGCATACATCTTACACAAGATTCCATAACAGTGTAGAATTAGATGCTGTTAATATGATAGTCTATATATATAAAAATGAATCCCTTAGATGTTGTTAATATGATAGTCTATATATATAAAAATGAATCCCCATTTCCCTTGGTCATGACATCACGGGTGAACGGCTGCACCGATTTCGATAGTATTTTTTTTGTTGTGTTCCTTATTGTCAGGAGAGGGTTTTTATGAAATAAAAAACTAAGAAAATTGCGTGAAAAATTCAAAAAAAATATTTCTTTCTAAATTTAACCTTAGCGCTTTGGACAATAAAAACTTTTTGATGTAACGTTTGACATAGAATTGACAGAATACGTGCTGCATTCTCATAATCAAGGCAGGGCAACGTCTGTCGGGTCAGCTAGTATTATTATAAAGATCAATAAGTACATCATAAATCAAAAAGGTTATATGACTTTAGATAATCCTTATAAGGTGACGTAGGGAAACAGGCAATTGTTACTTTATTATATTTCTAAAACAAGCTAAGTAATCCATTATGACAGAGACATCGAATTGCTATATTAAGATTCAAAGGATATTGCACTATATTGCCAATCTAATAGGAACTCTTTCTTACAGGAGCAAAGATGCAGAAACCCACCCACGGCGCCACAGAAGATAGAGAGGGTCATCACACTTTGCCAGGATGAGATCAAGCTCTCGATACTCAGAGGTAAGAATTTCCAGAAAGTATTTAAAACATTAATAAATTAATGATTGTCAAATTAATTACATTTCTTTCAAACCGAACCGAATCCTGGGACCGAAGCACAGTACATAATAGCTTACTAATTTTTATTATAATTTTATTATAATAATAACTAGCTGTGCCCCACGGTTTGACCCACGTATATTTAGTTTCATTGTTACTGTCGCGGAACCCTAATATTTTTAATAAAATTATGTTACTCCTGGAAACATTAGCTACCTGCCAGTGAAAGTCCTGTTAAAATCGGTCCAGCCGTTACAGAGCTTACCCGGAACAAACAGACAGACAGACAGACAGACGGACAGACGGACAGACAGAGAAAAAATTTAAAAGTTACTTGTATACTTTTATAGTGAAAAGCTGTTATTTTGGAATTACAAACATACACGTCAATTTTATTTATCTGTCTGTATAGATGTATAGATATATAGATAGATAGATTATTTTTTTAAATAAGAACGTTTGTTCCGCCGAGCGTGAGGGATGTCTCTTAATTTTTTTAAATTAACTACTTTTTTTTATTGCCAAAGCAATGTCGTATTGTCGATTTAAAGTTTAGAAAAAAAACTGTACACTACGTAAATTACGAATATGCGATCGGCCACGACGTGACACCCCTTACTGAAATTACGCCAGGGTCGCTTAAAACCTCGTAGATGCCCTTAATCGTAAGTGTGTCATTTCGGACAATTTGTTTCTAGATTCCGTATCGGCAGTAAGCTCACATAGTATACTGCGACCGAAGCGACTTAAGGTTTTGTGTCGTTCACGAAATTACGGTCGTCTTACTGGGCTCAACGGCTTTAAAGTAAAATTGTATTACTTTACCTTTAATCCCAATCACTATTTAAGTGTCGGGTTATGCAATAAGAAGTAATGATTATGATTGGTGACTTATGTCGTAACAGTTGCCTATTGTCGAGCTGTTGATGACTCTGTGGAACCGTATTGGTTGATAGCTACAGTGTTTAAGTTTTGAACCAATATTTTAATTTTAGTGAATGTAAGTTTGGTACGTTATTCGTTATCGTTCGTTCTTTAAAATACCTCACTCATAAACTAAAGCATATTATATATCTTAATAATATTGACAGCTGCAATATTATAATTTTAAAAGCGACCACTCTCTATTTGATGGATTATTTTAAAGGTACCTACAAAAAAATAATAATATTACATTCACCACGTGTACGACGACATATAATTTTCCAAGCTGACCTCTCACTGTACTAAAAGCCTATACATTGCGAGGTCTACTTATTCTGGATATTGTCTGTACTATCAACTGGGCTCGGGGTCGACAGTAGTCAAGGTCACGTACTTTCACTCTCAACACGTAACACGTTGTAACAGCTGATTGAACACTTGGATTTAATAAAGTACGAGAACCAAGAAGGTATAGGAAAGTATAAGAGTACTTATTGTGAATTTTTTATTTGGAAATATTATGTGTTTTTCTTACAGGGGACGCAATGATTTTCACGAAAAATGGCCCGAGTATGTAAAAATATTCCGACTTTGATACATATAAGAAACTAGCTGTGCCACGCGGTTTCACCCGCGTAGATTTAGTTTCATCATTATTGTCGCGGAACCCTAATATTTTTAATAAATAAAAGTAGCCTAAGTTACTCCTTTATACATCAACCACCTGACAGTGAAAGTCCCGTTAAAATTGGTCCAACCTTTTCAGAGATTAGCCGGAACAAACAGACAGACAGACAGAATTTTTGTTTAAATTGGTGTTTTAATGTCAGTACCTTTACTAGGTACTTCTAATAATACTTCCTTTCCACTTTAGTGAAAAGTTGTTATTTGAGAATTACAAACAGACACTTCATTTTTATTTATCTGTATGTATGTATATTAGCTTGCTTAGGTTTCGCCTGTGTAGTGATAAAAAGTACTCTTTTTTGCATGTGATCATAATGACCTAACAACCCCTAACTTCGGTAGCAGCTCCGACTTTCTTTAAAAAGGTATATAAGGTATAGTTTTATAGACATAGATGAAAGGGTCATAGACCTAGTTAGGATTTATCTCAAAGAAATATGAACGTGAATGTTGTAAGAACCAAGAACCAGTCAAATGGACCACTCGCAAGGTAAACACTTGGATAACCTTGTTTCAAATTATCACATGCTTGCGAAAGGTTGCGTTCCATTTTTGGATACACGGAGAGGTTACACATTTAGTTAGCTGTAATCGAATCTATATTAATAAACATTAGTATAGTATATATGAATATACGATTATGACTTAAAAAACCAATTTGAAAAAAATATCGTCTTTGTGTTCCGGTTAATCTCAGAAACGGTTCCACCGTTTTTAACGGGACTTTTACTAGCAAAAAGCTAATAAAGGAGTTACTCCTTGTAACATATGCACTATTAGTGTACATAAAGGCAAAATTTTTTTTTAATTAGGTTTCCGCGGCTTACCCATGCAATTTTCTTTACGCTGGTAAAACCGCGGGATACAGCTAATCGTTAATGAACATAGAGAGCACTCGATCTACTAGATCGATATTAATTGGTCATCACACGGACTTTCGTTCGTAACCAATTGCGATTTTGCAGACTCCGGCGCATGCGTTCCACAAACTACAAAATTTTACTAATTAAATGATTCTGTGCCGTCCCCAATATCGACTCGTCAGAGGCGTATACGTCTTATAAGGAAGGTTGCCTTAACAGTACTTCTGAGATCATGTCTGACTCATGACCATAGGCTATTGTTAATACTTGGCGACAAATAGCCTAACAACGTACGTAGATATGTATATATAAAGATACTATGTTAACTAGGCTGGTACGTGATGTCTGCTGAGTTTCTTGCTGATCCTTCTCAGACGGCTAGTTTCCAAACCGGTCGATTCTTGGACGTTCATAAGTACCAGGGTCTAAACTGGATAAATCATTTTCGTGATATTACGTGTAAGACGCCTAGCTGAACATCTTCAGTTCTTCCCGGAAGAACTGGTGACCTTTTAGACGTTTCAAAGTATGTGAGCTAAATAAATAAGTTTCATATCTAGATCGTTATAATAAGGTAGAAAAGTGTAACTTTTCGTCAAAAATTGGTTTGGACAGCATTATCAATAGTCAATGATCGTAATTGACTAGTAATTAACCCAAGTTAAGTACTTATTTAAATGCTTTAATATTTTACTTAAGTCCACTTAACATTTTAATTTAGAAATCAGAAACACTTTTGAACACAAGCATACTCGTAATTAATAAAACTTTACCTACTTCAAATACGAATGCATACCTTCAAACGAATCAACCTTATTACTACATGAGGTCACATAAAGAGATTGTCTTCTCTGTGGTCGAACAGCCGCGTTATTCTGTGTGCCTAGTGCGGTTCACTGCCGCCGTCACAAGTCACCGCGTGGACGTAAACGCAGATTTGTATAGGATCGAAACAGCGCCACCTGTCAGCCCGTTGATGTCAATATTTTGTTCCCATGCGTTTAAGTAATTGTGACGGCAATTTTAAGAAAACTCGCACTTGGCCCTCAGGTTTCTCAGCAGAGCACTCGAAGTCGAATGTCGGTTTCAGAGCTAAGAAATTTAATTTATATATCTATGTTTTATGCTTAAATTTCCTATGATTGAAACCGACGCTCGAGGTCGAGTTCGACGCTCAGAAACCTTACAGAATAACACCGCTATTGCCCCAAAACTGGCGGCCATACCACAGAACAAAATAGCCGTCTCGCGCTCAGATTGTTTCGCATTATTAGCTGCAATTAGTGTGTGCAATGCACCTTTATTTAATGCTCTTTATAACAGTACTCTTTTTTAAAGGAAGCCTTAACGAGCGGCATATAACCAAAAGCTTACAAATTGACATGAAATCAATTTATGTGAAGTCAACGTGTGGTTTTTTTACCGTAACGATTGATTGCCTCCACTACGAAGTATTTAATTTAAAGTATTTAATTAAAAAAGCACTTTAATGGCGAAACGTTATTTTTATTGTTTTTTTTGCTAGGTTTTGAAAAAAAGTGTTTCTTTAATTAAAAAAAGGAACGTACTTAAGGGAAAAAGGTACTTACTTGTAAATGCATAAAGCCCGTAAAAAAAGAATATTGTGGAATTGTGAAAATCTGTCAAGACTCTTTAAAAATAACTCTACGTGAATAATTCTTCTGATATCGATGATCCTTTTGTGAAGACGAGAAATACTTAAAAACATAGTCAAACAATAGAAGTTTCGGACAGGTTGTATCGTAAAAATCAGTCTTCAACTATACTGGGCTAATTCTGACAGTTGATATAAAATACTATAAATAATATTACCTGCATTTACCTTATAACCCCTGATTACGACTTACACGAGAACTTTAACCCTTCTACAGTCGCTTGTGAAATCTGAATATAGCATCAGCAGATAATCGTAGACCTACGAAGTGCAATAGCTACCCAATGACCCATATAGCGGGTTTGGTTGCATAACAGTTGCATAAAGTATGCAACTGCAGCAGCGACATGCGATGCCCACTCGACTGTTACTTTTACGAAATTGTTGCGTTGTAGGTGCGATATTGAAGGATACTAATAAATAGTTAATATTGAAAATGAAAATGATTTATTCAGTTAAGGCCCTGGTAAGGCACTTATGAATGTCAAGGAATTTACCACCGGTTCGGAAACTAGCCTTCTGAGAAGAACCGGCAAGAAACTTATGAATTATGAAGCAAAACAATTGTGATTTATGAAATCTGCTTTCTTTTTATTTAAAAACTAGCTGTGCCCCGCAGTTTCACCCGCATACAATTAGTTTCATGCTTATTGTCGCGGAACCCTAATATTTTTAATAAATAAAAGTAGCCTAAGTTACTCCTTGAAACATCAGCTACCTACCAGTGAAAGTTCCGTTAAAATCCGTCCAGCCGTTTCAGTAATTACCCGGAACAAACAGACAGACATATAGACAGACGGACAGACAGACAGACAGAGAAAAAATTTAAAACCTGGTTTTTTAGTGTCAGTAGCGTGTATACTTTCATATGCATTTAGTGAAAAGCTGTAATTTTGGAATTACAAACTATAGATATGCCCATGCCATACCAGAAGGATATCCGATGAGGTAAGCAGAGGTATTGTAATAACATCACCTACATTTCACGAAGATGATTAAGTGCCAACGTGACAGAGGGTGAGTCCATCGATGTCTTAGGCACTACTTACATCTTCGAATTACTTCTCAGACATATGCCGAGCCAACATTTCCCCAAGATGTTTTCATTCACCGTAAAGCGTGGGGTGAAATAACTGCACTTAACTTTTTAGAAAAACTCATTGATACAGGCGCAGCAAGTCTAACAAATATAACATTACCCTATATTAAGTCAAAACATTTACAACTATTAAAACTATGGTATTAAAACAGTATAAGAAAGTTTAGAATTATTTTAGAACAAAGCGTGGTTTTTTTTGTTGTTCCACATCATAGGCTTTGTCGTACGAAACGTAAATAAGCAGAATAAACGTCAACAGTGTAACTTTTATCACAAAATGACAAATAAGTGATCTCGAATACTTAGTCTAAAAATTTAGAGATTTTACAGAATTTGCGGTCTAATGCAGATTCGGAAGGTTTTTACTGAGAAGAAAGCGAGTAACTCGACATTAAGTAGTTTCAAAAACTTACTTATACAGCTTGTAAATAGGTGGCGTAAACAGATATCAAAATTATCAAATGATCAAATAAAAATTAAAAAAAAAATTGTCACAAATATTGCCTTTATTTTGTCAAAATTTTTTTCGGGTTTATCAAATGTCAATTACTTAGGTTTTTTGTAAATGAAATAAAATATTAATTTATTTTATTAAGATATCAGCATCCTTACGCTGTACCACTCTATGCCACAGCCCGTATGAAAGCTTAAATTTTTATTATTCCCTAATTTAAGTTCAAGCGAGACCTGAATTATATCTTATAGGTACTAGTTTCTTCCTGGAATAGTTACTTTGGGCTATTGGTCCTTGCGTGATGATACGTATTTAGAGCTTTCTACGATAAATGGACTGTATAACACAGTTTTTTTTTTTAAAGTCAGACACTAATTAGTTCTTGCGATTAGCGCGTTCGGGCAAACAAACAAACTCTTCAACCTATATTAGTATAGATGAATGCACATGAAATACAATGTTAGTCAATTAAAGCCTTCAGTAAATGAAAGATAATTAAGTGAAAGTTTCGATACGGAGGAAGTGATTGACTAATCACGCGCTTCCTCTGACTGTGCCATATATACACAACAGTAGCTCAGGTTATAAGGGATATTGCATTACCATTGCGGATTGGGTTTATTGCTTGTATTTCAAGTAAAATTATTTGAAGGTCACACTCGCAATTCAGACTCGACTGGAAAAAGAAAATGATTATTCAAGCCTAGAATGCCTATTGCGAGTTTTCTTAAAATCACCGCCACAAGTCATCATGTCGACGTAAAGGCAGATTTGTATGGGCTCACAATAGTGCCATCTTTAGGCCGACAGAGGCGCTGTTCCGATCCTATACAAATCTGCGTTTACGTCGACGTGGTGACTAGTGACCCTCAGAACCCCTATTCATTATCTTCGTTGTACATCGAAAAGTCCGCACTAAAGCGATCATGTATCTCTTCAATGCGTATCAACTTACACATCAATAACAATAAGTTTTGTATATGCAACGCGCGGTGGGTAAAAAGGTAGTGTATCTTTTTTCTGGGCCCATTTTTTTATGAATTTTAGGAATACGGAAGATTAAAGATATAATAACAAAAAATCAGGCTGGTTTACTGTTTACGTAATACAGGAACAATCGCATCATTCCTACAGCCTTCAATGGGGCAAAAAGATAATGTAATTTAATAGATTTCGAAAGTGAAGGTACATACGTGATCGTCTTGCAATGTAAGTCGTGACCATACCTCTTGCTTTACGAATTTGGGTCTTATTATTTAGTGAATAAATCTGTTATTAACTTTAATGCATATGAACTAACTAAGCGTGACTTAGGCGATTTTTAAAGGTTCGTTGTTTAAAGTTCATTAATCAATTATATCGTGGCGCCTAACCAAGTTATGAAGTTAATCGATCGTACTTCGAATGTCTGTATCGTATTCGTACACATATGATCTTGAAATCTTGAGGAGCTCGTGGCACAGTTGCTATTGCGCATATCATTCGATCAGCGAAGTTAAGCAACTATACGCCTAGCTAGTAGTTGGATGGGTGACCGCCCGAGTTCCCTCCGTGCCTCGGAGAGCACGTTAAGCCGTCGGTCCCGGTTGCCAATTTAACATCTTTGGCAATCGTTACAGGTCAGTCGGAGGCCTAAAAATAATCTGACAACTGGTTTAACCCAAATCACAGATTTTCCTCCTAAACGGGGTTGCGAAGGTCAGATGGCAGTCGCTTCGTATAAAAATCAGGTGATCAGCCACATCGGGTTGAATCAAGTGCCGACCCCAACAATGTATGGGATAAGGCCAGGGAGATGATGATGACACATATGATCTTGAAAATTCTTTCAGCAATGGATAGCTATATTATCAGCGAGTAACATAGGCTATATTTTATCCCCGTACTCCCATGGGAACGGGAACTACGCGGGTGAAACTGCGTGATGTCCGCTAGTGATGAATAAGTATAATGACTGATGTATAAACCAATTCCGTAAAAACATGACATCATGAAGCAATGTGACTAACTTGAGGTGAATGCTGAACAACTGAGCAAATAACTGAAACACCTTATTGCTAATTAAATAGCCTTATAGATAGTATTATAATTATGTAAATTCTATTAAGACAGGGTGAGATGTTGAATTGAAGTTTTAAAGGGTAAGCAACGCTCAAGTTTGGCTGTTGCGAGTGTCCATAGGCTGTGGTGACCGCTTACCATCAGGTGGGACGTTGCACTTAGTAGCTAACTTTATGGCTAGAACAATTCACGTAATTGGGATACAGCGAAATATGCGAATATTATAAAAGAAAAGTACGCAAAAAAAATCCAGTATCAGCCTAGTCTGGATCAGTTGAGTTTCTTGCCGGTTCTTCTCAGTAGGTTAGTTTCCGAATCGGTGGTAAATTCCTCGACATCCATAAGTATCTTACCAGGGCCTAAACTGAACAAATCGATTTAATTTTCATTAGTGCCCGATTTATGGGATTTAAACTTAACTGGCGAAATCTTGGTGTACTATAAATCTGACTGCCCTTCAGGGAATACAGGTGTGATATGTGGAAATTAAATTTTCTGACTTGGATTAAATGACTATAAATGGTTGAAGGCATAGCTACTGTAATCAATATTGAATACGATGCTTTTTATATTTCAGAGGCTCTCGACGTGATCAAAGAAGAACACACGATGCCCGCGCAGAAGAAACGCAACAAACGTGAGGTGCCGTTCACCCACGATGAGAAGAGAATTGCAGGGGTAAGGGTATATTTGGCTATAATTAATAATTCTATCGTTGCTATCTTAATCAGTGGCTCTTTTTACGATATCGAAAATTTGCCTATAAATTATAACGGTAAAGAAAAAGTACATTTTACGTTTTCATAATTTAGAATTAATAAATAATGTTTAATAAGAGTCGAGGGTCTTTTGGGCCCGCGGTACCCAGCGCCATCTTGAATTTAAAATAATTTTAAATTCAAGACTCAAACTCAAAATAACGGTCCAAGTTTTTTGTAAAATAAAAAGGCTATTCTTACTTTTTTAAGTGATATAACAGAAACAGTACTCAATACTACAAATTTACAAAGAAATATTTGGAATAATAAACACGTGGGTGTGGTCTACTATCTGCCTACGGACATATTTCTGTAATTTTAGAGTAACGCAATCACTAAGTTGGAACTTGGCAGCTATCGAATATTACTTTAAGATGTAAAGCGTAAAGTGTAAATTAATTTTTTCCTTGCACTTTTACATCATTAATAACTCAGGAGAAAGGTATTTGCGTAAGACTACCTTTTTCAATTTATTTCTATTAACTAATAAATAATTTCACTCACTTTTCATTCCAGTGTCTACTGCAGTGCGTCTACAGGAAAGTGAAAGCAGTAAGTATCGATGCATTAAATAATATAATTAATCTTTAAGTAAAAGTAGATTTACGTCGATCGAGTCGATAATAAGACGAGCTATTGAACGAAATCAATCAAGGTCTGCAATTGGATATTGGTTACGATTGTGGTTCGCGGTTATAATTTGGTCAGAGAGCCTGGTGCGAGTTTTTCACTGCCGCGCCGTCACAAGTCACCGCGTCGACGTAAACGCAGATTTGTATAGGATCGGAACAGCGCCTCTGTCGGCCTAAAGATGACACTTTTGTGAGCCTATACAAATCTGCATTTACGTCGACGCGACGTCTTGTGACGGTGATTTCAAGAAAAGTCGCACTAGGCACTCTGAGTGCCAAGGTAGTAAAAAGATAGCTGAAAAGTATTGAATCCCTACGCAAAATAGTAAAAACCTACATACGTCCAAGACGGTGATGGACACACCCTTTTTCATGTTCAAAAGTGGATGTTGTTACAAGACCCCAACCCCTTCGGGGCCCATTCTGGGATTATAGCCTACATAATATTTCGGTGTAAAGTAAAATATGGACAACTGAATAATTCTAATTTGTATCTCCTTACCGTAGTAATAAAAGTCATTCTAGAGGAACAACGGAGTGAAAGGATTTTTAATCTTATCCTTGTGAGTAAAGTACTCAGCAAACATGCATTACTTAGGTTCAAAACGCAAATTGATTGAGTATCATTAAATTATACATCAAAGTTTATCGTCGGTTAATTTATGAGTCAAAGCGACCGTATTTTATAGTCACCGTTATTTAAGAGCAGTAATACAAAAAAGGTTTCGCTCAATATTTCTTATCAAAGGGGTTGTAAGTCAGCCTGTTGGTACAAGATTTTAAAAGCTATGTAATAAACGAACCAAATTGCACCGAATTCATTGTTAAGGTTATGATGTTGGTGCGTTCCATACAAACGTTTTTCTACTCGCTACACAGATGTCGCTGCTCAACAATTGCAAAGTTTGAGAGATATGAGAATCTAAATCGCGCACAAAGTTTTCGAGCGCATTATAGAATATAATTATGCATATAAGTTTCCAACTAGAATAACTCTATTAAGGCTTAATATATTTTGATGGTTATGGTTAACAACTGTTTAGCTAGGTGACAAATTTACATGCGTCAAATTACTCTGTCAAATTACTCTTACTCGATACATATTATGAGTTAAACTAATATGGCAATAAGAGATCATGTTAAGGCCCTCGCAAACCTGGTATCTAAAAATTGACAAACGCACTAGTCGCGACTACAATTTTTCCAAGTATCCCTTTATTTCTCATGGATGCCACTGTCAAAACAGAACCAAATAGAAATGAGACCACACGGGAAGGACTAGCTTTCGAATAAAAATCTATCATCCAAATCGGTTCACCCAGCCAAAAAAAACATAAAAAAAGTACAGTCGAATTGAGAAACTCCTCTGTTTTTGAAGTTGGTTAAAAAGACCAACCATTGTTCGTATGTTGTGCCCCTTATGGAAGTGAAGGACGATATTTTTATATATATATATATAATTTTAACGTTTTTGAGTGCCAGTTGAGAATTGCTCCAATTTGTAAACAATAAACGAATGCAAACGCGCTCCACCCGCGTTATTCGCTAAGGTTTCTCAGCGTCGCACTCGTCGTCGAGTGTCGGTTTTAATGATGCGAAATTGTACCTTATCTTCTATCTACATTTATATTATAAAGAGGAAAGATTTGATTGTTTTTTGTTGGTTTGCATTGAATAAGCTCCGAAACTACAAGACCGATCTTGAAAATACTTTCAGCAATGGATAGCTACATCATCAGCGAGTAACATAGGCTATATTTTATCCCCGTACTCCCACGGGAAAGGGAACTACGAGGGTGAAACCGCGTGACGTCCGCTAGTGTATTATGTATCAATTTCCTATGATTGAAACAAACGCTTGTCGTTGAGTTCGACGCTGAGAACCCTTAGTGAATAACGCGGCAGCTCCATCGTAAATCTGAATGTGAGTAATCGTTGTCTATTTTCAAAGTTCTTGAAAAATGGACCTTCAACAGAAATATTACAGCTATAAACGTGGGTGCGGCCGCGTCAGAGCATTTTATTGTTTACACAATTCATTTTATTACTATGCCCACTAACGACTTGTTATATTTTTCGTTGTTAAACACTACTCATTTTACGTACGTATTTATGTTTTCCAATTAAGTATCTACGACGATACTCCTTTTTGGAGGAGAGTCGTAATGAGATTTTGTCGTAATTAATATGCGTGTACGTAGGACTTTATGCGAGCATGTCAGTAGCTTTTTGCTCTACTTTTGTGGCATTTTAGTGCACTGGCGGCCTGACAGTAAGCGGCATAGTTGCTATTGCGCATATCATTCGATCAGCGAAGTTAAGCAACCAGACGCCTAGCCAATAGTTGGATGAGTGACCGCCCGAGTCCCCTCCGTGCCTCCAAGAGCACGTTAAGCTGTCGGTCCCGGTTGCCAATTTAACATCTTTGGCAATCGTTACAGGTCAGTCAGAGGCCTAAGAGAGTCTGACAACTGGTTTAACCCATATTGCCGATTTTCCTCGAAAAAGGGGTTGAGAAGGTCAGATGGCAGTCGCTTCGTATAAAAATCTGGTGATCAGCCACATCGGGTTGAATCAAGTGCCGACCCCAATTACAAGGGATTAAGGCCAGGGAGATGATGATATAGGTTAAAAAAAATTGTATTAAAGCTTAAATAGTTCCAAGTTCGACCCCCAAAATTTAATGCATTCAGCATAGTCTGTAACGCGTGTGGTCTCGTAAAATACGTCATACGGGTCCCTCATTTCACTAAAAAGTGGCAATTTCGAGGTAGAGGTGATTTTTAAACCATAAATCAGACACTCAACTTTTGTCTTTATTTTTGTCAATTTGTTCTCAGAAGCAAGAAATAACAACACATCAGGGGCCCCATGAGCTCTTATTGCAATGATAATTCAGTTGTGCGACAGTGATAGATGTATACACGTCACATACATCTGTCTCATGAATGAGTGAAGCTATCATGGCAATAAGAGCTCATGGTAAGGCCCCAGACCAGCCTAGACTTTGATCGTAATTTGAAAGCGGAAAACCTGCAGTTAAATAATAAAATGAACAAATATACCTACAGGATCCCACACAGAATAGAATAGACCATTAAATAAACAAAATAATAATGCTATCAAGCAATATGAGGCTTTGCTAATTCACAATTTACTTGTAACTTTCAACTGGATCACAATAGGGCGTGCCGCTGTATGTATTTCTTGCGATTTATGCTTCCTTCTGTAGTAAAGTATTTTTAATTAATTTAGAATTGATTGTGCGAGGCCAATAATCCATTTAAGGAAATTGGAATAAAATTAAACAAGACAATTAAAAAACGTTGACTTTCTCTATTAACTCGTACTTACATGTTAGTAAAAACCGTATTAAGATCCGTTTAGAAGAACGACAAATTTAAATTTATACTATTTAAAGAAGATTAATTAATATATTTTCACACTATTCTCGGAAAGGTGGCCGAAGGAATATAAGAATATCTAATGCGAAAATACATATTATAATTCTAAAACTTAATAAATTAAAGAGGTGTTAGACACCCACTTTCCGACTTCATCGTCCAAGTGACAGCGCAAATTGGAGTTCAAAATAAGTAGTCTTATCATCTCTTTGTGTGTTTCAGGTGGATGGTTTTGGTTTCCCTACCCTCGAGGGTCTGGTGGGCTTGTACTCAGACGGAGTCAATGAACGCGGCTACTTCATGGCGGTCCTCGAGGCGTCGCGGGAATGCCTTATGAGGAACCATGATAAATTCTCCAGGACTGTTCCTATGGGTAAGGCGTCATTAAACTCTAAGGTGATAGCCATATTATACAAGGCATTATGATTGGATACTGCCTTCTGCCTTTACGTTACATTACTGTACTCTTCGGACAATACCATGACCTCTTATTGCAAAGACATAGGTATATGACACTGACGTTTACAAGAATGTCACTATCATACAGTCAAACTATCATGGCAATTAGACTCATCGCTATAGCAGTGACGTCTTACTAACTTCTTAACTTATGACGTTTATTTTTGGTACGTCAAAACGAAGTTTTTAATACGTTCTGTTAAATCGATGATGGTAGGCCCCAAGGCCCCTGTTAAAAGGGCTCTGCAGCTAATGCAATTGATTGTGAGCAATTAATGAATTGAGCTCCAGATGATAACATATTAAAGATACTAAGAAAATTTAATTTTAACTTTGGATTGGATTGGAACATTGCACCAAAATTTGTATCATAGAAACCACACCAATGTTATCAACATGCGACTTATGTCAGATGGCCTAGTGCGAGTTTTTCACTGCCGCCGGCGCCGTCACAATTTGCCGTGTCGACGTAAACGCAGATTTGTATAGGATCGGCGCCTCTGTCGGCCTAAAGATGACACTATTGTGAGCCCATACAAATCTGCGTTTACGTCGACGCGATGACTTGTGACGGCGATTTTAAGAAAAACTCGCACTAGGCACTTAGGGCTCGCACAAGGTTAAGAACGACATCGTTTAGATAGCTCTCAATAATCATCGACCTAGTATACTTCACTGTAAGGTTAAATTTTGACAAATTGATGAAATACCGTCATTTCTTTTTCAGATAACGGGCGTAACTGCGACATATCTTTCGACATCTTCGAATGCATATCTGACCGCATCGGCGAATACTGCGGGAACTCCGGACTTTAAGCAATTCATCGCTGTTTATGTTAACTCGCTATTGTACATTAACTTAGTATAAAGAAGCAATGGAAGCTGAATGCAATATTAGCTTAAGATTTCTTGATACTCGTGAGGGTAAGGTTCGATAATCCAGGCCTTATTAAATAGGGTGTGGTCAATCTATTTGTGTTTCTGATGAGAATTTCTCAAAGCAATTCTTTAGAAAATGTATCTTCAGGGCTACCTTATCGCCGTTCAAAAATCTTATGGATTCAGTACAGAAAATAAAAAAAACCAGATATCGTTTCATAGAGTTGTGGCAGCAAAATCCATATTTGTTGATTTTACGCGACTAGTTGACGATAAATTCTTGGACAATAGAGGATTCTGCAGAATTTTTATTACATTCTTAATTGTTTTCACTCCCAAATGTATGTACCTACCAAACCTTTACTTATTTTGACCATTATACTATGATAGTTACCAGAAAACAACAAAAATGCACGTAAATAAGATCATTACATAATGTAGACCTAGTTAGTTCATCAGAAAGTGGCGCCACGTAAGTTGAAAGAGCGTTAGATCGATTAAGGCTATTATCGACCCTAAGTGCGTGAAAATACGAGCGCTTTATTGTCTCTGTGGTATCAATTTACGTGGCAGACATTATTGAAATTAAATTTTGAATTTAATTTTAGATAACTCACTTTGTTTTCACAGAATACTACGGTAGAAAAATATGATTTTTGATCTGTTTGTAAATAATGTATTCATTGGGCGAAGTCTTGCTCGAAACTGTGATTAATTAAATATTAAAACACTGCCAATGTTTTTCATACGATTTTAGTTCATTTGTACTTTCAAGTTTAGTCCACTCTTCTGTTTAGTCTATGTCGAAATAGCTTTTGTATTGTATGTAACTTTCTTAAATTAGCAAATCTTAACGAACTGATAGATTAATATAGTTGTAAGATATCTTCTAATAAAATAATCTGTACATATAGCTAACCGGCTGTTTTTTCTCACTCCCTGCTAAGTCGCTTAATATTTTGAACCGACTTCGATAAAAGGAGGTTATCAACCAGAACAAAAATGGAACCTAACCGAGCGTTCATTAACAGAGTCTGGAGTGGTATCCAGACTTC
Source organism: Watsonalla cultraria (assembly GCA_964035505.1). Lineage (NCBI taxonomy): Eukaryota > Metazoa > Arthropoda > Insecta > Lepidoptera > Drepanidae > Watsonalla > Watsonalla cultraria. Next base: position 3,150,933 of record OZ037715.1, read on the forward strand.
AGTCTGCTACTGGGAAATTACAAATGTCCGACCAGGAGATCGAACTCAAGGCCTTCTGTTCCGCAGCAGCGTTTTGAGACTACTATACCAACAAGGCAATCTTTTCAAGCAACTTCATAGAAGAGAAACGTGAAGGAACTTGCATATGTCTTTCTATTATCAGAAGTATTTCAAAGAGACGTATGTATAGGGTCGGAGAGCGAGATAGACTCACCATCTGTCATGTTGGCACTTAATCATCTTCGGTGGAAAGTGGGTGTTGTTATTACAACACCTCTGCATGAGCATATGTATGTATTTTCAAAGAGGTTATAATTTCAATCAAAGGTCGTCTCTAATTAGCTCCGAATATTTTTCTGATGTTACTATGTCTCTCTATGTCTACATGCTCTCGGTTGTATTCAGGGGTAGGCGTAGGAAAAGGTGTATTATAGCACAAGGCATTTTTCTATAAATCATGTAACCGGTGGTAAAATGGTATCTATAAAAAAAACCAAAGCGCCTGTTAGTGGTTTTGTTACAATATTCCGATACCACCTCACTTCATCGCATTGCTCTTTAGAAATCTTCAGGCAAAGTTTGGTATTAACTCAGGAAGAAAGTAGCGACATCTTTTGTTATACCACGGAACTAGTGCAATGAACAGCTGAACAAATTAGGAAACAAGAGATCTATAATTCTACAAGCAATGGCAGCTAAAAATAAGTACCATGTACCTACACTCGATTTAATATAAAGCGAGAGGCGTCTCGAAAGCATTTCATATTAGCTGTAGCTGTGCCCCGCGGTTTTGGCCCCTAGACTCCATTTTATAGTACAATTTTTTCCACAAAATGTTAAATATATTTACATAAATAAAAGTAGCCTAATCTCTCACATCCTTTTATTGCAATAAAGTGCGAATCAAGCTTATCATACTGATGGTAAATGGTAACTCCATCGTTCGGATGCTAGCAGTGTCAGGTACCAACCCCAAGCATCCGAAAAATGCTTATAAAGCCAGCACATTAAATTAGCAAAAAAGTTTTTTTGTTATGATTTTTTAACTTAAAGGGTATTATTTCGACGTTACACAACAGAATTAACATGAACTCCTAAGTAGGAAAAGTAAATGCATATTATTTACAGTCAAAATTCTAAACCTTGATGTCCCAATTTAGGTACTTAAGTATCATTATAATAATCTCAAACCAGCATTTGTTTAAAAACCTGAAATTATGCGAACAATGCCCTTAATTAGGCACACGTCTTAACTAATTAGATTCCAGATAACTTCAATTCAATTCTATTGAAATTATTCATAGTTTTCCTCCCACGATTTTTTGTTTCCTGATTCAATATTTTATCTATATTAAAATATCTGTGGGCAATTATTATCTTATTATATTATCCTAGTAGGTTCAAGTCTGCAGAATACGAGGTTCTAGGTTTAATCCCCGGATCGGGCAAACTTTTATTGGGTTCTGTAATTTCCCAGTAGTAGTCCGGAGTCTGGATTAGTGCCCGGTTAATGGCAACAGGGTCGCCTCGTATTACATGGGACTTAAACATAACGAAATAAGGGTGTACTATAGTCAGTACACATCTGCCTACCCTTTAGGGAAAACAGACTTGAAAGTATGTTTGCATGTTGAAGTGCAAGTGAGAGCCAAATGCAAATTTTTATTCAGGTTGATACCCACCTATTGAACTTGATACACCCAAATTGCTCTTGAGATCTTTATCAAATTACTTTACAATCTAATCCATTAAGTTGAAAAGCGTGTTTCACAAAGAAAGTCGAAAAGCGCATTTAAAATTCTAGAAACTAGAAACTAAAGTAGGGGCTAAAGGTTTTGAAAATCACAATAGGTACACCCGATGTGGTAAAGCATTTTCAATCTAATTACTTTATGTATAAAACGCATTTTCGGGGGAACACAACGTTTATATGAGACACCTCACTGTTTAGATACCTAGGAGATAAAATTTTAAAATATATTAAAACAAGAGGCATATCTCCGTAATATTAAAAATGATTGGCATCCTTCCGTTTCTTTTGTTGTGACTTGCGTCGCGTCTAATTATAATTTAATTGACAATTCTCATTTCAATATGCGTATAAAAAGGTTTTGTCTCGTCTCTTCCTCCACACTAATAACACACTACAGTTTCAGGAAGTACTATAGGGATCATAATTTTCATATGATCTATTAAAAAAAACGAAAATCGATATTTCTATGGATATACGAATATTGAGAAAGATAAATAATATAATGAATACCTAAGGCCTTGAACAGAGTTATTAATTATTTCAGTAGTAGACATAAAAAAGACAACTACTCGTATTTATATTCATGTGTCTCGATGCAGTCATTAAAAATGCACAGGTAGGTACGATATAGGTACGAAGCCACCTGATAATATTCTGTTAATATCGATATGAGTTTGTATTGACACAAATAACAATATTGAGCATCACTATACACGAATTTGTACTTACATGAACTATTAACAATGAAACCTTGCTCATGCAACATTGGAGGAGCTCGTGGCACAGTTGCTATTGCGCATATCATTCGATCAGCGAAGTTAAGCAACCATACGCCTAGCCAGTAGTTGGATGGGTGACCGCCCGAGTTCCCTCCGTGCCTCGGAGAGCACGTTAAGCCGTCGGTCCCGGTTGCCAATTTAACATCTTTGGCAATCGTTACAAGTCAGTCGGAGGCCTAAAAATAATCTGACAACTGGTTTAACCCAGATCACAGATTTTCTTCCTAAATGGGGTTGCGAAGGTCAGATGGCAGTCGCTTCGTATAAAAATCAGGTGATCAGCCACATCGGGTTGAATCAAGTGCCGACCCCAAAAATGTATGGGAAAAGGCCAGGGAAATGATAACAATGAAACCTTGCGTTTTCCGTTTATCTTGTATGGAGACGTAAAATTTCCTACCATCACCGCTTTTGGTGCTTTTTAATCATCCCATACAAAATGAGGAAAATACGCGAACGTTACCGTTAACGTGTCAAAACCTATACTTGCGTAACAATTACATAGATTTGATAAAACTAGGCACTTAATATACGGTCATAAACCACAGCTTCCTCGTATTAAAACGTGGGTATGTATAAATACAAAGCGCGAACAAAATTGATGATCACAATCAGCCTCAGTATCCCATGACCTCTCCTTCTAACAATCGCGAGATAAGGTTCACCTCGAAAACAAATTTATTATCATTATATCAAATGTTCACACTAAATCCAGGATGAGTGTAAAATATATGTTTAGTGCCTTAGACAGCAATAGGTTCAATCTACGAGTATCATGTGGCCCTTAATCAGAGCCGTGGTGTCTGACAGTCGCCTGGTACGCAATCGACGCAAGTTCGAATCCTATTGGGGCCTGTATCAATGAGTTATTTTGAAAAACATATGTACAGTGATTTCACACCACATCGTGAAGACATCGTGAGCAACAAACAAATCAAATCAATCTTATTATTGTACTAGCTGCGCCCCGCGGTTTCACCCGCGTAGATTTAGTTTCATCCTTATTGTCGCGGAACCCTAATATTTTTAATAAATAAAAGTAGCCTAAGTTACTCCTTGGAACATCAGCTACCTGCCAGTGAAAGTCCCGTTAAAATCCGTCCAGCCGTTTCAGAGATTACTCGGAACAAACAGACAGACAGACAGAGAAATTTTTTAAAACTTGGTGTTTTAGTGTAAGTAACGTGTATACTTTCATATGCATTTAGTGCAAAGCTGTAATTTTGGCATTACAAACAGACACTTCAATTTTATTTATCTGTATAGATGTATAGATTAAATATAAATGACACTTGGAACCTGCGCTTAGAACACTCATTGACCGTCATTTCTAAGATTCACATAGGTTCATTTACTAAATCAAAAGTATGGAAGAAGCCTAAAACGGCGAGAGACTTACCTTATTATTATCTCAAGTTTGCACTTATTTAATCATCTACGGTAAAAAAAGGGAGTTTATTGCTACACCTTTAACTACCTACCTTTGAGAGATAGTACGTAAAAAAATCCCTGATCAATCTAACTGTCTAAATTTCATTCTATTTCTTTTTTATTGCATTTTTAAATTGAATACGTGCTCAGTTTGGAATTTCTGAGATGATAAAAAGTTGAAAAAACCCCACATCCTTAATGAACTACTAATTAAAATAAGTAAAATATTTCGCGACTAATGATTAGGTCACCGCTGTTTCCCAGTTAATTTAAGTTATACACAAAGATTGAGTCAATGCGGGTGAAACAGCAGGGAACACCTACTTTACGCGGTGTACATCATACTGTTAGAATTAAGTTAAGGAATACAGTAATATTACTCACTGTATGGGATTCGGTTGCAAAATTTTATGAAAAATGGATTAGTTTAGTATTTAAGTATGTGGTTTAGAAAAATACAAGGTGGAATTCAAAACCAAGACTTTCTGCAAACCATGCAGATGCTCTACTTAATCAGCTAATCTAGCCCCTACATCATTGCGCCATCTGTATAGAAACATAGTACTTGCTTATTGCATGAGAATCACAAAAGGACCAGAAGGTTCGAAGGACCAACAATTTTGTTTTTTCTCAGTAAGTACTTCATTACCATGCACAACTACAGTAGTATGAAAATATCATCGGATTTTAACAAGAACGGATCTAAGTGTAACCAATTTGAATCTCAAAAACTCAAAGAGTAATGTTATCCGTGCAATCTTAAACAACCTTTATTAAATGGTAAGTACAAAAATTCCGTCCAAATGCACGGTGGATTCAATTGGGCGTGCGCACGCGCCGTGAAGATGGGAGATGCCCTCGGAGCTCCATTGTGAGGCCCTCCGACCTGTCCTTCACTCCCTTGTGCTTATTGTGAATGCACCGCACCTACTTTAGGGCTTGAAGACGTGAATAAATTATTGGTCTATTGGTACTTTTTCATGCCTAACCGCGTTCTCCGAAAAACGATTCTTCGGCCGAAAGTTCGCAAGTTCCTTCCACGGTTCCTATTCGTTCTAAAATTACGTCTGAACGTGGTCTATTAAACAACTGAACATTTGAGTTTAATAAAAACAAAGCGATTCTAACAAAGAGTTTATGGAGGAAGATATTAGACACCCTGAAGCAGTTGACTATTTTTGTAAGAACAACCGGCATTTGCATAAAACATAAATAAGAGTGTATCTCGCGCTCTGACTGTCATATAAAGAATGGACTGCTACCAGGTAAAACAGCAAGAGACGAAAGGTTCCCCCTATAGCAAGCACTTACCTCGAAAAAAGCATTGGCAATTTTACTCACCCACAGGAATATAATACTTAGGTTACATTATTTGGCTATTTCCAAGGTGGAGTAAAGTCCAATCGGGCTTCGAATTTCGAGCGGAAAAATTTAAATGATTTATTCAGTTTAGGTCCTGGTAAGGCACTTATGAATATCGAGGAATTTACCACAAACTAGCCTTCTGAGAAGAACCGGCAAGAAACTCAGCTGGCATCATGTACATTTCATTACACAGTAAATAATGAAAATTCCAAAAAAATCATCAAAAAATATTCTAATGTTTTTTTTAGACTACTGGTTTAATACAGGAAGCAAACACACGGCCCATCTGATGGTAAGGGGTAACCATCGCGCCCTATCCTTTGGACGATTTCAAAGTTCAAGTAATTAAGCACAAGTCTAAGCACAGTTTGGAGGTCCTGTCACGAGTTATGATCACTGACCTAGAATGCGCAATAGTCATTTTATGAGCCTGTCTCTGTCTGTATAGCGAAAAAAATATATGCGAAGTTTCCCCCACTATTTACGCTGAACGCTCATACATTTTGAAGGCACCAGTAAGTATGTTCCTTCCGCCCCAATACCTTGCTTAACTTAGTCAGAGGTCAAGAGTACCCCATACAGTGTGGTCGACGGAGCGAGCCGCTTACCATTCAATAGAGACTTGAGGATATTGCTCAATGTAACATGATGTATCGCAGGTCCACAGTTTACTTGCTCATATTCATTATTACGTATACTGGCTGTGCCCCGCGGTTTTACCCGCGTTGAGTTAATTTCATGTGGCCCGCGGAACCCTCATGTTGTCACTCCTTGTAAAATTAGCTACCTGCCAGTGAAAGTCCCGTTAAAATCGGTTCAACCAGTTTGGAGGTTAGCCGGAACAAACAGACAGAGAGACAGAGAAAAATTTTAAAAATTGATTTTTTCATGTCTGTATCGTATATACTATCAAATGCATTTGGAGAAAAGCTGTTATTCTGGAATTACAAACAGACACTTCAATTTTATTTATCTGTATAGATGTATAGATTGTTGGGGAGCCGTGGTGGCCGTGGGGTTTGAGCAGTCGCCTGCTACGCAAGTTCGATTCCCAGTGGCCTACACCAATGAGTTTTTCTAAAAACTTAAGTGCTGTAATTTCACCCCACGTGCTTTGCGTGAAGAAACCTACATATATTTGAAATAATTAAACATCGTATGTATAGTGCTCGAGACGGCGATGGAGTCACCATCACATCGACCTTCATTAAATAGTATTGCTTTCAAAGACTTTATAAAAAAGTTAGCACATAACATTTCACTATCCGTTGGTACGATTTTCGAATGTCCCCTTCGATTTCTCTGTGATACCATCATCAGATTCTGGTTTACTTATCATGGTACCACACTTGGAATATATCCATTCCAACAAAAAACTAATTATCAAAATCGGTTCATAAACTGCGGAGTAATAAAAGAGTTGAAAAAAAATAAGGTCGACTTGAGAAACCTCCTCCTTTCTTTGAAGTCGGTTAAAAACGTGACGTTACAAGAATCTATGTGCGTAAACCCCCTCATAAACAAATGCCAAACTAGTTTCCTATCTCAATAAATATTCAGCAAAAGCTAACTTATATATTTCGCCAAACAATAGCTTACTTGGAGGACAGATGCAAATATTATCTTAGTAGCCAGTGTAAGTTGATCTGCGAATAGTATTGGAGTGGTACGATATGAGGGCTCACGAATGGTTTCCTTCACAACTCAGCGAGTACAATTCGACACTGTACTATGAGATGATCGCACCGGAACGAACATCGTTATGCCAGTTTCCATTGTCTCACGTTTTTAATCATAAATCATTGAGCGAGGGCATCTAGATGCCATTTTTTTAATTTGTTTATAGTTTTATATTCGAATGTCAATGATCCTAAACTCATTAATGAACTAGCACATTTGAATTTGAAAATAGGCTACTATAGTCGATGACATTTCATTTTACGATACATTGTACGATGACGAAACGTCAAAGATCAGAAGTTCTTAATACGCTCTGCTTAAACAGATCTTGGTAGGTCTCCAGTTATCTCCTTAGTACAAAACATGGTTTAAACCAAGGCTATACTCCGACTCCCTTTTGAAATCTTAGATTATCTTAGGCGATGTTTTGTAATAAGGGGTTTAAAGTCGCAATGATTCTCGAGCAGTTAGCTAAAGTCTTAATCTTATATGGTAATAATCTACAATGCGCTCATGCACAGCAAAGGTCTCTCAACAGATTTAAACATTTATTACAACACTGTGGCACACAAGGTGAAATAGGAAGTAAGACAAACGCCGGACGATGATATTAATTAACTCGATAATGGACTTAGCAATATTACTGCTGCGGACGTCTTGTTCATCCTTGAACCAGGAAAGGCTAATGAAGTGAAGATATGAGAGAAGAATCATGTTACATGAGAGTCAAGGCAAACATTGGACCTAACGTTTGAAATTCAGAGGTGCCTGAATGGGACTGTACTTCACCTTAAATTTATAGCCAAGGCATAACTGGATCTTCGTAATCCAGAGGTGCCTGATGGGGGCTGTGTCGCCACCTTACAGAAGATCGCAAATAATGCTGCCTTAGAGAAGTGTTGTGGTGAGTGAGGTCGCCAACGCTCAATGGGGAAGGGGAAGAGTGCATTGTCTGACGCAAATACCAAATAGTGAGCTAGAAATTATTATACTGTTTACGGTCGAAACTCGAAGGCCTTGAGAACCGGATGCTTATCAAGTTTTCAAAGAGGTTGCACGTCGTCTGGTAGAAGCTTCTCGTGACAAGCGGTCTGGGGCTTTTCTCGCTCAGAGATTTGCTATTCAACGCCATAGCCTTCTTGGCACGGTCCCGAGAGACACCGATTTAGGCCAAATTTTCCATTTGTAATTCATTTTATGTAGAATTCCTTGTATGCAAGGTCGGGATAGTCAGTTTCTTGTCGATTCTTCTCAGAAGGCTGGTTTTTGAACCGTTAATCAGTTTTTCGACGTTCATAAGTGCCAAATCAGGGCCAATACTGTTTTTTTTTATCACGTCAGGGATAATATTTTGATCACTACAAAAAGATGGCAGGACGAACTTAACGCCTTCCTGAAAAACTGGCCTGAGAAAGCTCTGGATCGGAAGGGATGGAAGGGTAGGGAGGCCTTTGCCCAACAGTGGGACAATTCAGGCTCATAATAAAAAAAAAATAGAATATTTTCAAAAATAGAACAACATAAAATACGAGAATAATAAACCTAAAATAAGGATGAATCATAGTACTATATCCCAACAATCAAAAAAACTATAACCTTCTAATAATGAGACTTCCTGCGTTCAGTATAAGATACAAATTACCTGAACACATTTATTTTATAGCACATTGTATAGTCTGACGATAATATCTTCTGCTTTGTTACATTTTTCAGGACAATACAACTACCTTCAAATTAATTTAACACATCTTACATTGCATTAGTTCCGCGAATCAGTTTTTTGATCTCCATTTATATGATAACTAAGTATTACTGTATGTTGGTATTGTTGCTTCGTTACGGTAATATTCAGTCGCGTTATTCACTAAGGTTTCTCAGCGTCCCACTCGTCGTCGAGTATCGGTTGTAAAGATACGATTTTAATTTAACCTTATCCTCTATGTATTACTAGCTGTGCCCCGCGGTTTCACCTGCGTAGAGTTAATTTCCTCCCTACTGTCGCGGAACCCTAATATTTTTAATAAGTAAAAGTAGCCTAAGTTGTTTCTTGAAACGTCAGCTCTGCCAGTGAAAAAAAACAGATAGACAGACAGAGAAAAATTTTAAATGTTGGTTTTTCAGTGTCAATAGCGTGTATACTTTCATATGCATTTAGTGAAAATTTGTTATTTTGGAATTACAAACAGATAATTCAATTTTATTTATCTGTAAAGATGTATCAACTTTCCATGATTGAAACCAACGCTCGTCGTCGAGTTCGACGCTGAAAAACCTTAGTGAATAACGCAGCAAATACAGTCGAAGTGCCGTAGCGACCGAGTGACTTAAAAAGCCGCTTGCAAGCGACGCAAGTTCCAATCCCAACGGTCTTACTCTGACAATAAGATTTTTTTTGTCTCTCTTCGCAGTTACACCTATAGAAGTGCCTTACCAAGACCCAAAGTGAATAAATATATTTCATTTTAATTTTCACACCCTATTTTCAGCGAGGGCTCACAACTGATGACGGCACCTGTAGAAAGATTTGAAAGAGATTGGAACTATTTGGTCTGTAATCCAAATGGCTTTCATCAAACACAGTTCATACCTTCAGATTTTGATGCCAAGTGTTGGAGTATAGAGGATGTATACCCAGTTTCTCTAACTACTGCCTCTTTGTACCGTTTTAGTCTTGAGAATACTGCCAGCTATACTATCAAACCCTTGTATGAGCACTAAGATTTTTTAAGCATATAGTACTTGTTTGTGTTGCAAAGTATTTTCAAATTTGTGTGTGTGCAGTAACAATTTTCAACCATGCTGTTTACAGCATTTATGCTGTAATACCTTGCTTTATAGGTAACTAGCCCTGTGCCCTGTGGTTTCACCCGCTATATTTAGTTTCATACTTTATTTCGCTAAGCCCAAATATTTATTCTAAATAAAATTAGCCCATGTCACTCCTTGAAACATCAGCTATCTGCCAGTGAAAGTCCCGTTAAAATTGGTCCAGCCACTCACACGTGATGGCGTGACCAGGTTAGGGATGCATTATTATATATACACAGATAATGTTGAATTTAAATTTTAGCGATTTAGAATAATTGGAAAAACGCTCAATAAGTACAAGTTAGCACCAATGTAAAAAAATATTAAATTTAGCCTTTACAGGGAGGAGACCCGACGGTGTTTCTTCAATGATCTTTCAATTAAACTTTTTTACTAGAAAAGGTTTTTAGTAAAAGATAAGTTTATTTAAATTTCCACTTAAAAAGTTCATCATTGATAGTCTTCCCTTACTTCCCGCTGAGTCCCGTGCATAGAAAATTCTATAAATAAAATAAAAATACATGCGATTTTTTGCGACGCTCAAGTTTAGAAGTGGGCTTTAGCCGGTACGAGTCCGACATAACCCTTCCGCTGCCCCCGCGGCGGTTGGCGTATCTTTAACGGATTTCCCACGGTAAAAGAAAAAAGAAACAAAAGAAGGAGTTACAAATTCCAAGCCTTCCACTGACCCGATTACGTGAACAAAGTTTTAAAAAAAACATCGCCAAATTTATAGCAAGTTGTGGATAACTGCACTTATCTTAATAACAATGGCGTCCGGCCGTTTTCACGCGGTATGAGTACGCGAGACGGTAAATTTTAGCGCCATATATAAGCAAGGCATTGTTTTTTAACTCCATAGTCATATCCGAATCTCAACCCTAAACACTCGTGCAGAGAAATGATATAATATAAAAAAGTTAAAATATAAGTGTTCAAAATGTATTGGAGCTTACAAAGTGTGTACATTCTGTGTTTATGTGTGTTGACACGGACTCAAGTTATACCAGGGAAGGCCAGGGCGAACGATGGGGACTACAATAATGTTAACACAGACGGATCCTTCGATTTCGGGTAATTTTATACAATTTATATACTCAAACCTGGTTAATGTGTCTGGTGACTGTCGCGCTGGTTTTTACCTCGGTCAGAGGATCAGGGGTCTTACCATGGGCTCTTATTCCCATGATAGTTTCACTCCTTTATGAGACAAATGTATATGACGTGCATACATCTGTCACTGTCGCACAGCTGGTCAACATCTGGCACTGTAGAACTATCATTGCAATAAGAGCTCATGGTTGCCCCTGTTTAGCGATCCAGCTAGGTAACCAAGCCAGCTTGCGGGGCACCATTCCCGCAGACACTAATTTTTTTTTATTTTATTCAATTTTTTTATTTTTTTATTTAGATTTAAGTTAAGATGTGTTTTACTATTTTTAATAATTCTTAAATGTAATTTTACCACGAATAGCAGCTAAATTAAATTGAATTAAATTTATAATTGGAAATTTTTAATCGGGTATTTTCTGTCAGTAATATCCCAGTAGCGTCTGGCTTGATTAGTGCCCGGTTAGTGTCAAAAGGCTCGTCCCCTATTACATGGGACATAAACATAACTGGTGAAATGTGGGTGTACTTAAGTACATGACTGCCTGTCACCTATATTATATGCTGTATTCACCGAACGGGTCTCCAGTGAATACAGGCGTTAGCATGTTGGAATATCAATATGTCGAAATAATTAATTAAGTTTTCAAGAGCTATCTACCTATCTCGTCCTTGGACCCTTGGTCTATCTTATTATTTGTCTCTTGTCTCTCCATTGCGAGAATGTAGGGCATAGATTCAAATATAAATAGCATTCGTTGGCTAATTTTGTAAAAGTAATTTATGCAAAAATTAAAAACAATTAATCGTAAGCTCTTTTCACTTTGCTCCTTAGGATTACAAAAAAAAAATGGTTTAAACGAAGACTAGACTAAATTCGACCTAATACTATGTCAATCCGTATCACAGTAAAACATGTTAAACTAAGGACTATCTTTTGTAATAAGGGATTAAAGTGTTTTGTTTCTTAAAATCTTCCATCGTTCATTAAAAAACTTAAATAAACATTACCTCTTCATACAAATAAAAATTCAATGATTATGTAAACTCATAACAACGTTCAGACAATACCTTACGGGATAAATAATGTTATCGTAATCTAACATATTGTACATGCTGTGTAATTATCAGGTATGCGAACAAAGACAGAGGGTCAAGCTATCACCTAGCGCACGGCGGTGCGAATGGAGTGGTCGGGGGCAGGTTCGGAGCCAAAGATCCTGCGACCGACACTATTAAGGAGACTATTTATACCGCTGGACCTAGAGGGTGAGTGACAGCTTGGATTTTTTTAACTTAATCTTAAAAAGTATCTATAGTGTGTTACATGCTCATTTCTTTTCTTTTTTGTTAATAATAATAATATTATTTATTTGCCACAGTAAGTAAGTACACAGTTAATACACATAGTCATATAGGTAAATGTCACAATGGGTAATTATTATAATAATATTGAATAATGTGGTATTGCCGCAGATGGCTAAACTCGGCGGAGCGCCTGTAATATAGATATCTGAGCTCCCCAACACAGGTTATATTTTTTTATACTTTGTATGAAAATTTATTGACTGTGGGAAAAACAAACATGAAAGAATTAAAACAATAATCTAATAGAAGTAAAGGCAGGTACGTATCCTACCGAAGTTTATTTTTTATACTCAATTAACTTATTAACTCAAGTATAAATTAATGCTCGTTTACACTCGATATTTTGTGTGTGTGTGTGTGTGTGTGCGCGTGCTTGTGTGTATGTACTATTTCCATTTCTATTTTTACAAGCAACTCCTGTTTTAGAGCGGACATAATAAAACAAAATCGTTTTCAGTCAACCCGTTGATTTTTGACAAGACTTACGAACATTAATTGATTTTGAATATAAGAAAGATCTACTAAAATTCGATAACCTATTCTTTAAAATTTTAATATGTTTGCCTACCTACCTGACGTTATTTACAATGTAGTAAAATTATTAAATTATGGTTCTTCGTTATTTTTCCTTTTTTTAAGAATTTATATAATTATCCATAGACTAGTTAACTCTAAATCCCTTAATTAACTCTATATAACCCGTCACCCCAGATTCCGACCAAAAGGTCCCAACATACACAGAAAGTTGGACTTGGACCAGCGCCCGAGAGGGCCCATAGGGACCAAAGATGACCCCTACGCGGACCCTAACGAAGATCCCAGCTACTCCTTCAAATTCGACACGAGGACTTATTCTAAGAATGAGAATGCTGACAGCAGGGGGGATGTAAAAGGTAGGAACGGTGTGGACAATATGATTAATGATCGTGGAAGCTTTTTTGGGGGTAACTTTTCAGAATATAGTAATAGCAATAAAATTGCTGTACAAAACAGTGCTAAAGTTCTGCAAACTTCTTTTATATCATGTGGTTTTGTCTTTCCTTAGAAATGCCTAATATTGTGACTATATTGATTCGCCGATGCGCAGAACATAATAATAAGTCTAACGATCAAAAAATTAAGATTCGAATTTAACCCCTAAATATAATATCATGATGTCAACTTTTTCTTCAGTTGAATGAAACCGTAGTACGCCAAGTGTCTGACCTACTTGACTGCACTGTGATCGTGAACTAGGTAACTATCAAATTGTTGAAGTCTCTAGGTGCGGCAAATATAGAAAACCTTCTGGCGACGAACTTCCAAATTACTCTGGTTGTAAGCATTTCAGAGTAGGTACAAACGTCTTTGAAATTTTAATTTGGATGCAGGTCACTATTCCTTCGTGGACGACGTTGGAGAGCGTCACGACGTATCCTATATAGCAGGCAGAGACACAGGGTTCCACGTATCGTCAGCACATCCCGACAACCCTACCCTAATAGGGTCTCCCTTCCACCGTGCTCCCTTGGTGAGGGGCGAGACGAGGCCCAGGGGCAGAACTGCTGTGCAAAGAGGCACCGATGGCTCTTACAGGTAATTTTATGAAATTTAGTAAGCATTGATAAGAAATTGTTGCTAGCCGTAGTTAATGAGGGTTGTGTTTACTTATTCATCGAGTTTTGGATTTTCAATTTTGATGATTTAGTTGACTGTCTCATTCGTCTAGTGGTCTTAAGCACTACTGCAGAACACAAGGTCCAAGGTTCCGGGTCGGGCAGTGTTTCTGAGTTTTCCCATCTATAATTTCCCAGTAGCCCGGAGTCTGGATTAGTGCACTGTTTATTGCAATACAGTTGTGAGAATATTTTTGAGAGAGAATACAGATAATTTTGTTTTATGTCGCACTCGTAAAGTCTAGAGTTTATATTAATAACTTTGTATAAAACAGATTCATATCAGCGGGCCCTGACCAGCGGAGGACTGAAAGCAGTGACTCCCAGGGGAACGTGCGGGGTTCCTACACGTTCTTAGACGATAAAGGAGTGCAGAGGTAATGGTATCTTAACTCAATTATATGAGAAATCCGAATAAATATTATGATTGCTAACGATGTCATACCTCAATAGGTTGCCCTTCAGAAAGCTCTACCTTCATAGTTAAGAATTTTAATGTTAATGTTGAAAGCGTCAATGCCTCAGAACGAATGTGTGTGCCTACACAATAGAGCTAAAAGCATTTTCTGAGGTAGAACTATGGTATAAAGCACATCACTCGCAGTTCAGACCAGGGAGCAACTCATTAACACGAATGTTCATAAGACTTCGAGTGGTTCAAAAGATAATCTTCCCACAGGACAGTAAACTACATAGCTGGACCGGGCATAGGGTACCGTATAGTGAAGAATAGCAAGGACCCATACATCCCCTCGTACTTCCCCACCATACCCAGCGCTTACGACCCTGACTTCGCCAATGCTGCTGCGCCTGCGTACGCGCCGAGTGATCCCGCCACTGACGATGTTTTTAAAGGTACGAGATATTTGCTATAGACCTTTAAAAATGGTAAGAAAAAATACTAACAGGAGGCCTCTGCAAACCGTGCAATTGCTGTGCCAACTGAAATAACACACCTTATATGTCGAATTATTATTTTGCTTATTTTTGCTGTTTAAGTGGCGTCTTGAACTAAATGGTTCCAAAAAATCCTTTGAAACTCCTGCTTCTAATACTTCATGCAAAATGTGACTTATAATTCCTGTCAGAACCACTTTTTTGGTATATTATCATTATTGATTATGAATTTGTTATATTCATGCGAACAAAGAATTTAATATCATACAACTCTGCATTATGTGCATGTTTGTAAAAGAAGCTAAGTTAAGTTCGAAGACAATGATCAATGTTAAAGTTGAGCGAATGAAACAATAAAGTCATAATGACTTTGGTTGTACCTATTTAGGCGTACAATCTAAGTTATCTTTTTTAGTAATTGCATATAGATCCAGATTTCAAGGGGCCTTATTACTAACCAAAGTAATCTTTACAGGACCTGACGGAACAGCAGCATCAGGGCACGTGAAACCTCCTCCATTCCCTAATGACAAAGACAGACCAAACACCTCTTCTTCAGGACCAGACGACTCTATTTCCAGCTCCGAATCCTCTGACAATAGCTATAGCCCAGGATCTGAATTCGGTTCCAGTCCAAACTTCGACTCATCCGGCTCGAGTTTTGGTCAACCAGGCCCTAGTTTCGGAGAAACAGGATCGGAAGACATAAGCTTCGTTGATGAAGATACAAGTTTCGCAAATTCAAAACCGACAAAAGGACCAGGTGATAATTAGTACCGATGGTGGTTGATGTTGTGATATCGTTGCTAAAGTTGAAAATGTTGCAGCAAAAACAATGCTTAAGAATCTCAAAGCTAATTTCGAAATAAATTCAGTCAGCTTTTATAAACAAGTTCAACTTAGTGAACAAGATCACAACATAGAACCAAATAGAAATAACGCACAATAATTTATTATAAAATTGCTTGAACGCAATAAATATTATTCACATAACAATTTGGTTTTTATTACACCAACACCTTTCGGCACCATAGCACCAAAGCACTGAATAATAAATTTAGAGGTGATTACGTCTTCCAGGCAAACCAGGCCGGCCCTCGAGCAATTTTAGGCCGACGAAGAAACCTTACGTACCAATAAAACCTGCGAATATTCCAGACAGCGATAAAGAGACAGAATCCCCACAATTTGCTATAGGATTCAATGTAAACCACAATAAGCCTGGTACCACGATAATTAGGAACATTGGTCGTGAATACTTCGGAGTACCTCCCGGGGTATCTGTAAGAGCTCACGTGCAGAGTATTGATCTATATCCTTTCAATTCTAAACCTATTTCACCTTCGGAAGCTTTAGAGAAAGACCACACATAATACAATAAAACACCTATAATCCTACTTGACTGTACTGATAGACAGAACGAGATAGAACTGTGTAAGCCTTAACTTGATGCTAATAAAATAAGTATTCTAATAACTACATGTTGTTTGATTTTTTCCATTGCTTCTAGAATACGGTTTACTACATGAAAATAGGCAGAGCTGGATACATCGCTGTCAATAACCGTATTTTTTTTATTCGAGTGTAAAGTGAGTTTTTAGGATTGGAATAATGAATACACTTAGATAGTAACTCAATTACCCTTGCATTACAAGGTCACGGTCGTTGTAACTATCAAGGTTTAAAAAAGAAAATTCTGATAATGATATTATTAACACACTTGAAGTATCAAACGACAGACACTTCCTACAGATCGTTGTTAGTAAACTGCTCAGATCAAAGAATTATTTTGTTCAACGAATTGAAACGAAACTTCAAATTCTCCAAAAGAGGACATTTCATCACAGAAAGTGTGATTGCGAAAATGGATATAGAAAAATACGTATAATAAAAATTATATGGAACGCATCCCAACTAAAACATTTTCATCACTAAAAATATAAAAAATAATTTGAATCCAAAGTAAATCCAAATTTAAAACCTAATGATATTTGACTTAACACTGATTTCCTAAACTAAAAGGTTTTCTTACCTTTTTCGTAGTTGTGAGCTCCCAATAATTCCACGACGTTGCATTCACTGACTGATGTACACTCTCGACATATAACAAGAGAATGCGGGTAGATCGAATATTAAGGACAGGTCTAGCGGTCTACCCTCCAATCTGGTCGTTTGTTCTTACATTACTGGAACGCACTTTAATTAAAACTATCTCGTTATTAAGTAAACACTCACTGAATCCACGCCATATTTAACACTCATCGTTAGTAACACTTCTGAATTTTCACAGAAGTTTCTAAACGAAAATCGACGTTTCCAACAATGTATATAAACATTACTCTTTACGGTCGCTGATTTATGACAAACTTCACAGTCATGGTTAAATGATCTTATATTTTATTATTTATCGTCACATACCCCCACAATTTTGACGTTTTCTTTGACAGATGTCACTTTTAAGACACCGTGTTAAGGCGGCACAAATATAGAAGATTTTCTTTATCCATGATTATTAATAAAAGCAATACTGAATGAGGTACCAGTAAGAAAAAAACAAGCGATAATTATTTCATTAAAAATTTATTTGAACAACACGACTGTAAATTTAACAAAATGCAAAATAGTATCTATTACAAAGAGCGCTTGAGTCATGGTCTAGGAATCACAAGATTTGTTCAATTGGAGAGGAAACCAAAAAGTTGACACTTCGTCATTATCAGCATACCACCTACCTTTACAAATACTTCACGTAATTTAGATACTTAGATAAACGGAACGTTATCCACAGATAACACATGAACATATTTGGCGCACTTACTCTGTGGCATGTCATTATGTTCCTTAACTAAGCATTCGTGGAAAGAGGTACCCTTACACCGACGTTACACCTATCAATATTCAGGTGTACTGTCGGTGTGTCATACTGAGCCTATTGGTCTTGCTTGTCAATTTGACACGAAGTAAAATATAAATTACAATAATCATAGACAATATAATACAAAAAAAAACGTGTCTGTGGATTTATCAAATAAGAAGTCTTGTGCAACTTCAAACTGGCCTTAAATACTTATTTGTGCGATTAACCATAATCTTGCTTAAACATTTTTCAAAAACAAATTTTAGTAAAAAAAAAAAGTTGATCCCATTGACCATGATCCGAGTAAAATGCGACGTCACATCCTCTCATACGATACGAACAACGATTATAAAACGTTAATGCAAGGTGTAACAAAGTTAACAAGGGAATAAGGTAGTAGGTACTTATTAGTGGAAGGGTACATTTTGGCAATGTAAGTAGGTAGTTAATAATAACAAGTATGTGGACTATGATTACGACAATTTGAGACTGATATTATTATAATAACAATAAGAAGAACAAGAATAATTTATTTACATGAAATATGGCTACAAAAGATGTTGTTTAAAATAATAGGTACATAGCATATTTCACCTACTTTGGGTATGTAAATATTACCAAGCATATTATTTTGTTTATATAAGACTTATTAGCTGTATTGTGAAGGACAGTCTCGCTGTCGGCTTCGAGTAGCTTTCATGGGATTGCCACTCGGTATAGGGTGAATCAACAATATATGCCATATATTGTTGATCGTGCTACGGCTTTTTCAAGCTTTATCTTTTAAAGAAATGGAATCACTATCTCAACAGAATGGAAGGCACTACAGCACAATTTTTGCGTCATCTTGGCGCGATAGTTTTGAGTGCAGGTATAGGCAATACACAATCACGCTGCTTCGAAATACGTACTGGAGATGGCGCTACGACCTCCTTTAAATCGTATAAAATCTGATGGTGTCAGACAATTAAAACAGTTGTTATAATTCTCCGATGCTAATTTTAAGGACAAATTAAACCGTGAATATGAATACCTAAGTCTCAAATTGGCGTGAACCATACATTTATAAATTAATTAGTTTAAGGGCCTGCTGGACAATGTACCAAAAACAATAAAATTGTTGACAGCTGTGAAATATGAAGTCGTTAAAAATGTATTCCATATTTTAATTGTATTTGTAAGTGTGTAACATTGTGTCACAGGCCATAAGTAAATATACAGGAGTATTCCTTTCACTATTCATAATTAAATGTGGATAGTGATCAACCCTGTATACTTATTTAATTACATAATATCTAACGATTTGATAGGAAAATTGAAATAATCTTATATATTTTTTATATAAAAATGTTATACATCGGTTAAGTATAGATAATCTAGGATAGAAGATTAAATAAACCGTTTAATAAGTAAGGCTATGATATTTAAATTTAAAGCATGAATATAAGCAAAGTTCAAGAACATATCGCTCTCAAGTTTAAAAAAATATTTCGAACTATTTTAAAAACTCATATGGGAAATATATATTCCTAAAACAATTATCGTAGTAAACTTCCCTCCTATACGTCCACGTTCCATTCAAAGGTTAAAGTCTAACACAATTACGTAGGTACAACGACAGATCTTTTTCTAGATCTATTGGATACTATTTAGTTTAACAAACTAATCCACACTTACAAGACGCAAATAAACCAGTTTATATCGCTGATAAGTTACCATTAATACCAATTGTTATGTTTGTGGCCAACTATGATCGTTTAAGAACTTTTTACCAAATGTCACCGAAATGAAACGTCAAAAGAAAAAAGTTCTTAAAACGCTCCGCTTAAAACGACGATGGTAATCCCCAGGGACGGACTTGTTCACGTCATAAACATCTCATATGATATGGTGGCGCCCCGGTGTTCACTTTTACACGAGGTGCCACGATATATTATGTGTAATTACCACAAAGTTGGCTACTACACTTCTACACCATGAGAGCCGTGGTGGCCTTGGGGTTAGAGCAGTCGCCTGCAACGCAAGCGACGCAAGTTCGAATCCCAGCGGGGCCTGTACCTATGAGATTTTCTAAAAACTTATGTACAGTGATTTCACACCACGTGCTTTACGGTGAAGGAAAACATCGTGAGAAAAAGTGCATATGTCTGAGAAGTAATTCAAAGACGTATGTATAGTGCCTGAGACGGCGATGGACTCACCCTCTGTCTCTGTGTGAAATGTGGGTGTTGAAAATTACAACACCTCTGCCTACCCCTTCGGGGCATACAGGCGTGAGCACATGCACACCATGAGAATAGTATCGGGTCGTCCCATAGTCCCACCGTGACGTCATAAACATGAGACGTTCGTAAGTCTGCCACTGGGGCCAACTATGTTTAAGAACTTCTTAGGTTTGACGTTTAATTTAAGGTTACAAAAATGAAACTTCAAGATCACACAACCTAACAATTATGACATTAATGATAAGGATGGATATCAAAACATTCCTACATTATTACAAAAATATTTAACATAACAATATTAAAAAATAAACTTTAAATTGTTGTCACTGAAGCTTTGCTCCTCATTAAAACTATTTGCTTAATATGTAATATATAAAACTACCTAAATAGTTAGAAAATATTATAACTTTATCCAATTGAGAATAGTATTATGAAACCGCCATTTTGTGTTTCCCTCTTTATCATTACGAAGAGGAGTGAACAAGACAGAAACAGAAAATCGCAGTCGTTCAATCCTATTCTCAACTTGAACTTTATATACATAGAAAAGACTCTAAAAGGCAAATTAGCAAATCACAAGAGAAAAGCTATTTTTGAGCGAAAATTGTGCAAGCTTATAATTTAGAAACATTATTTCGGGTCTTGTTCAAATAATTTTAATCCGTATTTCAAAGTACATTTGAATCAGTTTGAAAAGTCTCCTTTTGTTGATTTTTAGCAATATTCAGATAATACTTTGATTTAATTTATAAGGATATTTTTAATACCTAAGATATACCCATATTATTTAGAAAAATTGTGAGCATTTATCTCAAGTTAATTTGAATGTAAGTATTACCATTTCGTTAATTTATTTAATACAAAGCAATGATTGTGAATAGTTTGGACTGAAAATGGGTGTTTTCACATTATTTTCACAGCCAATATTTCATCTACAGTTACTATTTAATAACTATCAATTATGTACCTATATTATATAATAGATTACAAATAATAAAGAATGGATTTTACTACATAATATGTGATAAATAAACTTTAATTGCCTTATTTATAAGGGGTAATGAAGGGGTATTTCCAAGGTTTCATATCTATCGCATGTTGGTTTTTTCGTGGTCGTGGGATTAGCCATCTGCGCAGGAGATATCAAGTGCACAATTGTACGCAAACACAGGTGCACTCTTTATTCCCTCACTCTCATAGTCCGATGGGATGCAATCCGACACAACCGGAGAGAGATCAGGCGTAGAACCAACGGCTTTACGTGCTTTCCGAGGCACGGGGGTGGAAACACCGCCAACTTCCTGTGAATTTGTGCAGCCTATGACCGTGACCAACCCCTGCGTGTCACTCACGCATTGTCATCGTCTGTCTTATCTTCGCAGAATGTGTTATTTTCGCGACATAAAAGGTATCTTTTATAATGCTGCAACTGTATATACCTATCATTATAATCATCCTCATGCCCCTATTATTTGGGGTGGGCGCAGTGAAGACAAATTAAATGATATAATATTAGAACACTTCAGATATTATGGACCTATTCATTTCACCTTTATAAACAATTAAGTATTGAAAAGCTGAAATATTACAGCGGGATTGTATAAGAATTAACATTATAAAGCACGCATGAATGGTAAAGTCTGGCATTCACTAGGGATCAAACGTACCTACTGTGATATCCACAATATCCCCAAGTCGTTTTTAGTAAGCACAGAGATTATGGTAATTTATGATCACATGATAAATTCAGTAACAGGAACTGCCGTGTTATTCTGTAAGATTGCTCAGCGTCGAACTCGACGTCGAGTGTCGGTTTCAATCATAAGCATTTGATACATAATACATTGAAAAAAAAAAATTATTTCATATCTTGAAACCGACACTTGCCTGGTGCGACGCCGATAAATCTTAAAGAATAACGCAAGAAGTTGAAAAATCATACTTTGATACGTATATTATACCCTCCGTCCACGCAAGTCCACGTAGAGATCCGCAGATAAGTTTATCTCCTTAAATCCACTAGAGGATGCATGAATACTTATTTTTCTTTTGAAACATTAGTGAATATTTTTGGGCGTACGGAGAACAATAACTGCAGAATTTATCGTTGAAAAACTTAAAGTCGTAGTTTCGGGTGTTCTGAGTTGTTTGTGACATTTGTTCCCTAGTGAACTGTGCCCCGAGTGGTTTTGACACGTTCGAACGTCGTCGTTTGACCTTACGATTTGCGTTTTTGTGTATGGAAACGTAAAACTTCCTAAACTCGCCGCTTGGGGCGCTTTTCAACGTTCCCATACAAAATGAAGGAAACTCGCAGGCGATATAGTGAACATAAAAACATGTCAAAACTTGGGGCACTGGACTTACCATAAGTAAAGGATTGTTCCCTAATGAATAGAAGGTATTACAATAAAAGTTAGGTTAACCATAAAGTCATTACTTAAAGCTATGTATTTACAAAAAGATTGTGTATTCAATCTCCATTACCAACGCATGACAGCATGCCATAGAGTAAATCTAGATTAAAGTATTTTTAATTCTAACTAGAAACTATGTTAATAAATTGCGATAGAAGTTTTAGTGCTGTACAGACATGTTAGAAATATAAAAAACAAAATGTTGTCTACAGAAATTTAATGAAAAAAAAAACAATTTATTTGTCAATTTACACAATCCAATCCATAAAATTCATAAAACATAAAAACTGTAGCGTATGAAATACGAAGATAAGGTTTTTCATAGAATAAGCACCGTACCTTAACATTAAATTCATGAAAATATACGCTAAAACAATAAAACGTAATGTTTATGGGCCGTCACGAGATATGAGCGCTCAGCGAAAATTGTGGGGATAATTGCGCATATTCACGGATTTGCTCAGGCTCGCGCACACCCATATACCGTAACACGCATTCAGGCTGGATGCGGCAAGCTGAAGACAGGGCGCTATGGAGAGGCCTATGTCCAGCGGTGGACTAATGTAGGTTGATGACGATTCAGGGTCAATGCTCGGAATCGCGACGGCACCTATTATGGTATGTATGTCGTTGAACATAGTTTTGACCTTAGAAATAAAAAGTTTAATTATTTACGTGCAAAATAATTTGTGCAAGAAACAGTCCTAAAACATTTCCATCATTTCGACTGTTAATTTTGCCTAAATGTGTAAATTTTACTACGTTTCAAAATATTTTTTTATTATTTCGAACAAATTTTTTGGTTCCAAAACTTTTGTTATTTTAATGAACACATAAATTAGCTCAAACTGACGCCACGCAAAAAATAAGGTTAATTTTCTTAAATTCAATTTAAATAATATATTTTTTTCTAATAATTTAATAAGCACACCGAAACGGTATGTCAAGTCTTATCGTAACTTTAGTTAGTTCGAGACTAGAGTTTTATAGGTTTCATACATATTACATTCACGTAAAATTAATGACATTTAAATAAGTTAACAAATCCTCAATTCTGCACATTAATAAATTGTTCTCTAATAGAAATAATTAGGTCTATACTCACCTCTAGAACATATACATGTACGCTGGACTGACTTTTAGTTGGTACTGTTTTGTGCGAGCAATACAGTAGGTATTCCACAATGAGGAAGAAATAAAAATTGCTTTGCTTTACAATATGACAGCTTGTTTATGTCTTGTTTTGACACGATCGAGGGTTCCAAAACAAAATTTGACGTTTATTCAAAATACAGACATATTTCATTTCTACAGCACCAAAGTGGCGCCAATTACATTTATTTGTTTTTATCCAGCCTAGCGTATGTATAGTTTTAGAAGTCAGTGTTTCCTACGGAGGTCCGGTTTCGTTTAGAAATTGAGATTATTTTGTAAATCTTAAAAAATAAACTTGCATAATGTAATTTAATCGAATTCATGTTATATTTTTAAGCTAAAAATAGGAAACAATATCTGAGCATAAATTTAAACCTAAAGTAGAATATGACAAAGCGAACAATCAGTACGTTTATGCAATGTTTTCACATTCCGACTAAAAACAAAAAAACTACTTATATTTTTTTAACTGTGGCAAGAAATTACCATGTCAAGTCCAATATGTACAATTGAAGAGAAAACAATTCGAAAGTCGAATTAAACATTCGAAAATTTTAATATTGCATATAATTGTGAAACATTTCGCTTAATCACTAGTAGGTAACAAATACAGAAACTGTTATATAGAAACATCGTTGTACTTGTGTTTGGCGCAAAGGTCTTGCCAATACATTAAAACTACAAATTAAAAATAAACTGACTCTATGGTACGCACCATTTTTTAAATCCGGCATTTATAACAATACCCGATTTACAAATAAAATGATAAGATAAATAGAAGAATAATAGTTCGATAAAGATTACTTACGTCAGAAGAACAAAATGTGACTAATGACTATATACATTATTATAGAGCCTCTAGTCGTTCTAAAACTATATTGTGCGAGTTGTTTGTGAGATTCGCTCCAAATATTTAATTTGGACCCTTATAGGCCGATTTTCAAGCTTTTTGCAATGACGTTGCATCTCTTTATACCCATATGGCACCAAACACAAGCGAGTCAGATAAAATATTATTTTATAATTATACTAAACGCAAAATTACTCTACAGTGACTACAAAAAGTGTAAGCGTTGTGGGGAATATTACTTTCTCGCGCTTACATTTTAAACTTAACAACGAACTTTGGTGAATTGGAAAATTAGATAATTTAATTTATCGATAAACTCGCTACATGCGTACATTACTTACTACGCAATAGTTTTTGACTCACCTGTAGAATTTTGCGTTTACTATAGTAATATGCGTATCGTCGAACGAGACATCTTACGGTGCGAGAGGGACAGAAACAACATTGTTCCCACGTTCAAACGATACCAGTGCCCGAAGTATAGGTTTTGACACTTTCGCACATGGTCGTTTGACCTTGCGTTTTGCGCTATTTTTATATGGAGACGTTAAACTTCTTACAATCGCCGCTTTTAACATTCCCATACAAAATGAGAAAGATGTGTAATGTCAAGACATGTTATAACCTATACTTGGGACACAGTACAGTATACCACAGATGTAGACTTGTAGATGTTTTTGCGCAGTAAAGTTATTTGGATATATCTCCTTTTTGGTTAGTGTGGGCATTGCTCTTTGGATGTATTGAGATTATGACACTAAATGCTATCAACATTAAATTATTGATTCTGCATCTGTTGAAAACACAAGAGTATAAGAAATTTATCTTTTAATTTTATTCGGTTTACTCTGCTCAATCTTATGAACATTGTTCTATAGACTCTAAATAAAGAACTAATCCATCAATCAAATATTATTAAAAAAAAACTATTAGAATCCATAGAGCTATTATGTTACATAGTAGAGAATCTACACCCAGAAACTACTTTGCCGCCATTATTAAATGTCATGTGTCAAATTGCTGTCACCTGTCATTTTGTGCATGTCATTTCTCGAAGTGTCCTTTCCATACGCAGCAGCAAAAGCACAATGATTACGTCACAACTTCCCAAGCTAAGATCAGCGCAAAAACTCTCAAGAGTGAACATACGTGGTATGACCGTTTATTAGCGCACCTTCAGCCAATATTACGTGATTTTGATCTTCTTTGACGTTCCTTCGAGCATGTCCTTTATTTTAGTGAGGGGGGAACGCTTGTCGTCTAATTTACCAACGTGAGACGAAGGCAGGTGGATCTGGAGCGGGTCCCGGAGACGCGCCAGGTCTTTTTCTAGTTTGTTCACCTGGAATTGTACAGGAAATGACAAAATTAACAATTAATATTCAATTAATCTCCTTTCCGTGTATGTAATATTTCAAATGGGATTAAAAAAATCCAAATATGCCAGGAATTTTTTTTGCGGTTAAGACGTATATAATATTTTGCTTATGATTATTACTTTACATTCTGCAGATTAATAGTGACAAGGCACCAGACAGAGACACTTGAATTGAAGCCAAAAAAAGCAAGAAAGATGATAGATAAAGCGCGTACCTCATCTTTAAGTTGGTTATAGTGGGTGATGTCCAGCCCTATCTTTTTCGCCTTCTTGTGAAGAGTCAGCAGGTGCTGCCTGTCCTTCACATCGGGCAGTATATACTCCTGGATATAAATAACGTACACACCAATTTATGAAGGATGCCATAAACAAACAAAAATCCAACTATTTTTGATATCCTCAAAAATTGGGGCTGCTCACCTAGGCATACTTACTTCTAATCATAGAAGATGAATTAATTCCGATTTTCACGCTTTCCTAGGCGAAGGGGTAGACAAAGGTGTTACAGTATTAACTTTTGACCGAACACGATATGGTGAATATACTACTCCGGAGATACAATACAAATGAAATACAATCGCCGACCCAGTCATTGAGTATATTTACATAAGTCCTAAAATTTACTCTCAAACATGAGCAGATTTCCTAACGATAATTTCCTTGCGTCGCTTGGTTCGCAGGCGACTATTCCATTCAAAGTACTCGTATACCTTCTTTTGGAACCAGAATAAAGACCCAGTCTGACGACAGTGCTCTAAATTCATTGATATTGTTCTGGAGTGACAAAAATTCCACTACTCTTTGAACCTAAGCACCTAATAAGAACCTAATAAGGGTTAGTCTTCTCTTATATTGCTGGAATTAACCTGTCAAGGAGGCTTCTTACCTGCTTAGTAAGCACGAAGTACGCATACGCAGCCATCGCGGTGCCGTACGTGACAAAGTACGTGACAGGCTCCATGATGTCCCAGGAGTACTCCCACCAGGTGAGACGAGCTAAGACACCGAACTGCACGCCCATCAGACCGAGACCCACCCACGTCAATGCTGACGTTTTACGGGTCGTCTCCACTTCTAGACTCATACGCTTCTGAAAAGTAAATTAAATTTAGTATAATAATAGGGTAGCTATGGGCGCTGAACTTGAACGCACTGTAGTCATTTTGAGTCTCTGTGTGCTGTATAATATGGTCGATGTAAAATAAAAATACACGTGCAGTAACCCCCACTATTTTTTGCTGAAAACTCATAACTCCTGACCGACCCTGTACTACTACTGTTAACAATTATTTTATGATCCACTATATACAAAGGGTTCGAGGGGAAAAGCGGGTGTCATCATTTATCCAGGTTGCCAACGCGAAAGATCGTGAATTGAATCATGCGGCATTGAATTTCTTTTCAGATATTAAAATAGTATACAGGTTTATCGCATTGCCCTCGTAATTCTTCGCCTTTCATAAATGCGTTACCAAGGCCTAAGTTATGGCTGTCTGGGAATAAGCCATCTGAATAAATAATTTTCGTTTTCATTTGCAATTCAAGGGAGGGTTTAAAACACGAACAATTCTTGCAATCAATAATACATCAAAATTTGCTCGAAAACCAGGGTAACTATTCTGGGCCTGTAGACAAAATAACATTATTCTCACGCTTCACTTATAGAAACGTATGAGCAACGAAACAAAACGGCCAAGGACACTTAAAGCGAATAGCTTCAATGACATAATATACCGAATCCTGGTTACCTCTTCTAAAGGCTGCAGCTCAGTGGTAAGCTTCTCAAGCTGTGACCTCAGTTCCCTTTCCTTACGTATCTGGTGCTCGCGAACATTGAGCGCTTCGTACAGCTGGTTCACTAGGTTCCTTACGTCACTGAGTCGTGTGATCTCTTCTGTGCTGAGCCGTTCCTGGAATAATGAACATATTAAAATTACATAGAGCTCCAATTAGATTTCTGGACACCCTAATTGTATAACAGGAGACAAGTTAAGGAAAAGGTGTCTGTCATAACTTAAAGGGAAATCAAAGAGATGGCACTGGATAGAGATGAATGGAAGAAAGTTCATCGGTTACAAGAGACTCTTAAATTTATGATGATGGTGAGTTGTTTAACAATTTTGGCAGGATCATTCCGGAGCAGACCATGATTGGTTGGAATGAAACACCGTCACTTGGATAGTCCATGTATTTTTTGGTTTGACGACTTGGCGTTTGTCATCGAAATATATACGTAACTAAAAGAATCTCAATAGCGTGATTTAGAATGGTACAGCGCCATCTTGTGTACAACAAAACTACTTATTTACATAATAAACTATGTTAAACAGTAGTTTAAGATATCTATAGAGACAGAGATAAGAGAATAGAAAACGGTAGCCAAGGGATAAGTTATAACATAATTTTTGATCTTCGACGTATTTCGTTTGCAGACTGGTACTGATTCAATTCCTAAGATTGACACATTTCATACCGCACAAAAACACCGGAATTCTCCAACACCAAAACCTGTAACTACCTATTTTGACACGGAACTCCAAAGCAACATTGATAACGCTATTTTTGGCTTTGAACGTAGCCGTTCAGGCTGTAAAAAATGTTTGCAACAATAAAATCGCTTGTGATAATCTGTAAGGGAATACAACTCGAAACACGCAAAACATAACGATACAAATTGAACAATTCCGCGAACACACGTTGCAACTTGTAAACAATTTTGTATTGTGGACGGAAACGAATCAATTTGCTAACTAAATAGGTTCCCGTACTCATGTTATATGCAAGATGCATGAATTAACCTGGCATGTTAGGGTACAGCCTCGCAAGATGTACTCAATTACCAACATTTTGAAGCGTTCCATGAATTAAATATAACGCTCTTTTGAACTTACTCTGTATTACCGGTTTCTTATTTGTGTTTCTACTCTGTAATGCAATATAATGTTGTTTTCCGACAAACGTTGTATTTGAAACTTTGCCTAAACATAAATACCTGTACGTTCCAGTTTCAAGGGATATTTACAATACCGACTTTTAAATGTAACTTGTAAGACTTTTTTAGCTCTAGATATCGTGTATAATTCGAGTACCTACTATAAGAATGTTCATAATAAAAGTACCTGGGGCCTTACCACGAGCTCTTATTGCAATGATAGTTTCACTCATTTATGAGACAGATGTATGTGACGTGTATACATCTGTCATTGTCGCACAACTGAATTATCATTGCAATAAAAGCTCATGGTTGGGTCCCTGCTGAAATGTCGCTACAATATAAAATAAAATTGCAAGGAATTTGTTCAGTTGTAGAAGGAGATAGCTTAAAAAAATGTAAGGTTGATCACCGTTTCAATTGCTTTTTCACTGCAAAATATACAAAAAAACTCTTCCTATACTTACCGATATTACCGTATAGAGAATTAACTTACTATTTCACTTCTCAAGAAACACCTTGTTTTTTACATGTAGCTTATATCAATCATCGTCATTTGAACAATACACCAATTAAACCTAACCTGACATAGACCACAAAACACACCACAGAATCACTTGTTACTAATAATGTCACATCTGCGCTAACACGAATAGAACAATTTGGGGCAGATCGGTATACAGCATGAATATTTAATTACACAATTATCTAGACCGGCGTATTTTGTTGGTAACTTTTAAACTTGCACATGCAACCCTTTTAGGATAGACTTTTAAATTAAGTTTGTAGTTAAAGAATATTATTAAGTTAGTAAGGTAAGTTCTTATATAAAACACAGAAAAGGAAATTAGCACTCGACTTTTCTACTATTACCTACTATTTTGAACAAATACTTATCGATTTTATTTTATGGAACGTACATTATACCGATATTACAGTATAATTATAAGCATACTAGAAGCAGTGCCTAATCTAAGAACAAATCGTTTGAAATGACACACTTACACGGCCCTGCCGTAATGCCAGTAAGGGGTGACAAGGGGTAGCCGATCGCGTAGGCATTTTTCTTCAAATCGATAAATCGACATTACTTTGACGGTAATTAAGGAGTAAATTTTAAAAAGAGTGACAACCCTCTTGCTTGATGGAGCAATATCCAAGTACTCGAAACAGAAAGACCTCTCAGAGCGAATCCTAATGTACCCGAATGAACGCTTCAGCGTAGAAATGTAATACATTAAAATTAAAATCTATATCTATACATCTATACAGATGAATAAAATTGAAGTGTCTGTTTGTAATTCCAAAATAACAGCTTTTCACTAAATGCATATGAAAGTATACACGCTACTGACACAAAAAAACCAAGTTCTAAAAATTTTCTCTCTGTCTGTTTGTTCCGGGTAATCTCTGAAACGGTTGGACGGATTTTAACGGGACTGATATATCAAAAAGTAACTTAGGCTACTTTTAGTTATGAAAAATATTAGGATTCCGCGAAATTAAGCATGAAACTAAATCTACGCGGGTGAAACTGCGGGGCACAGCTAGTTGTATAATAATAAATTATATAATAAAATCGCGTATATTTTCACAGTTTAACTGAAGGACTGTTGTCTAGAAAACCCATTCCATCTGGACATGTAGAGAACCTAAGGAGGGTAAATAATTTCAAAGCTTAACAGCCAAAGTTACATTAAAACAATAAATTACTTGTTACTTTCCACCCGAATGTACAAAACTTGTGTGTACATTTATCTCAGTGCAGCTTGAACAAATTACAGCGGACAACGTTCTAGCTAACAAGCACTTCAAAGCGCTACATTATCTGTAAAACAAACAGCACTTGTATCTTAAGAGGGAAGAGGAACAAAGATACTAATGAAACAAAGGATTTTGGAATACGTCTCCATCTGTACTTATTATATTATGAACGCGAAATTGTCTCCATCTCCAACATATAAATCTATCTATACTTCATTACTAGTATAATATTATAAAGAGGATAAATTTGTATGTAAGTATTTTTGTAGCGAATTGGCTCAAAAAGAACAGGACCGATTTAAAAAATTCTTTCATCATTTGAATGCTATATTATTACTGATTAATATAGGCTATATTTTATCTCCGTACTCCCACGGGAATGGGAACTATGCGGGTGTAACCGCGTGACGTTTTGCTAGTATAATATAAAAGAAAGTCGTGTTAGTTACACTATTTATAATTCAAAAGCGGCTGAACCGATTTGGCTGAAAATCGGTGCAGAGGTAACTTAGAACCAGGAGAAGGACATAGGACTTTATCCCGGTTCATTAGAACCTGAAAAATATCGTGGTATTACACAATTCTTCCGCCAGTTCTTCTCAGAAGGTTAGTTTCCGAACCGGTGGTAAGTTCCTCGACATTCATAAGTGCCTTAACAGGACCTAAACTGTATAAATCATTTTCATTTTCAATGAAGTCTACGCGGGTGAAACCGCTAGACACAGCTAGTATATTATGTTCAAACTTTGTAGGTACTTATACCACACCCACACACAATAGGGGGCGAGCCTATTGCCATTAACCGGACACTAATCCAGACTGCAGACCACTGGGAAAACTCTATAACACTTTGTCCGACCCGGGGATGGAACCCAGGACCTCGCTCTGCAGTAGCATTTACGAACACTACACCAAAGAGTCAATCAGGAAGATAAATATACTGAGGAAATGCAATAAACCTCCCCTCAGCTAATTCGAGCCGGGTGATAGATTGAGTCCGTTAACATGAATAATTATACACCATGATGCGCTAAACGTATCAGACTTGATGGAATGATGGATGAGGAATCATCATTTATTATCAGAGAGCATTTCTTCCTTCACAAATCAAACAAGCTTACAGTCCGGCAAGCGGGTAACACAGCACATGAATATAATCACTAATATTATAAACAGGACAGTTTTGATTGTCTTTTTGTTTGTTTGTTTGCATTGAATAGGCTCCGAAACTACCTGACCGATTTTGAAATTCTTACAGCAATGGATAGCTACATCATCAGCGTGTAACATAGGCTATATTTTATCCGCGTACTCTCACGGGAACGCGAACTACGCGGGTGAAACCGCGTGACGTCCGCTATACCTAATATAGTGTATGAAGACGTGTGTGAATGTGCACGAAGCGATAGAAGTATGTAAGGATCATAGCATATTGCAGACGGTGGTCTCTGAAACATTTCACAGCGACGATTTCGACATCGAGTGGACTCAATTATAGGAGATTGGTACAAAATTTACATTTGTACAAAAAATATACACTTTAAAGTTCCATTTCGTATGTTTGTACACTCGACGTCGAGTTCTTCGCTAAGAAACCTTACACAGCTGTATAATACGTCGCAATTTAGATGTGATTACATCTCTTTTCCTTTTTAAAATCCCTTTCTCAAGTGTAACAGGCTTTGTTGCTCTCGTGTTAGCACTCAGCGATGGAGATGCACTTAACCTCATTGCCTACAGTTGACGGCTTCATGTTCAAGGGTATAGAAGAGGCATTATTAACTCTGCCGTGTGGTTATGTCCTTATTTCCTAAGGGCTAACTCTTGTGCTTATTTTAATACTACGTTTTTGTCCGAAAAATATACTTTTGGTTAGATATAAGATTGTGAAACAGGTATGTACGGAGTTATGATATCTCTTAGGATCATTGAATCTAATAACCGACAGTACAGATATTCTTTTACTTATTATTTATGTTTTTCACCATTTATTTAACACACAACTAACCTTCCCTGAATTTTACAAATATGTCAAGATCAAAATTACCAAAATCAGTTCAGCCGGTCTCAAGTTTTAGCGAGACTAACGAACAGCAATTAATTTTTATATATACAGAATTGCGCATATCATTCGATCATCGAAGTTAAGCAACCATACGCCTAGCCAGTAGTTGGATGGGTGACCGCCCGAATTCCCTCCGTGCCTCGGAGAGCACGTTAAGCCGTCGGTCCCGGTTGCCAATTTAACATCTTTGGCAATCGTTACAGGTCAGTCGGAGGCCTTAAAATAATCTGACAACTGGTTTAACCCAGATCACAGATTTTTCTCCTAAATGGGATTGCGAAGGTCAGATGGCAGTCGCTTCGTATAAAAATCAGGTGATCAGCCACATCGAGTTGAATCAAATGCCGACCCAACAATGTATGGGATAAGGCCAGGGAGATGAATGGATGATATACAGAAGATTATTTAGGCGGATATTAAATCTAACCCATCGATGTAGATTAAGGCGACCCAAACTAGAAACTAAATTTATTATATAGCCCAACTACCGCCTAACCTGATATGGATCGCTGGCCTGCTGAAATTTATTTCAAAGCCGATATGGCAATATAGTCGACCTTCAGAGTAATAATTTCCATGTAATTACAACTGTATATTATTTAAATAGTACGTTCAATATCATTTGGTACCTATATAAGAAACTTTAAGTCCGAAACCCATGTATGTAAGTATATACATATATATGCTCACGCCTGTATTCCCCGAAGGGGTAGGCAGAGGTGTTGTAATAACAACACCCACTTTTCACCGAAGATGATTAAGTGCCAACGTGACAGATGGTGAGTCTATCGCCATCTCAGTCACTATACATAAGTCTTCGAATTACTTCTCAGAAATATGCAGGTTATCTCACGATGTTTTCCTTCACCGTAAAGCAAGTGGTCTGAAATCACTGCACATAAATTTTTGGAACTACTGAATATACCATGTAGAGATCTTTGACGCTACCGGACATAATGTACTTAGAAAATGATTATGCGGACAAAGTCATGGGTTAAAGCTCACTCATCCTTCATTCTATAAAATTTTGGGAATATAATTTGCTTTCACATTGACTTTTGAATAAGACACATAATTCAACTAGTCAGAGACTGAGCGCCTCTTGGCCATCAGCCGTAGTGCGAAAGTTACTGCACATTTAATTGGTAAGTGCTTTCGGATAATTTGAGTGGCGTCACAGTTAGTTTGAACACACACCTACCTCGTATGAATACAAATTCGCTAAGTATAAAGTTTCGGTAGCGTGTAGGATCAAGTTTAGTTAATAGCATATATGAATGCATTTGTGTGTGTTAATAAAATTGAAGTGTCTGTTTGTAACTGCAAAATAACAGTATTTCACTAAATGCATATGAACGTATACACGCTACTGACACTAAAGAATCAAGTTTTAATTTTTTTCTGTGTCTGTCTGTCTGTCTGTCTGTTTGTTCCGGGTAATCTCTGAAACGGTTAGACCGATTTTAACGGGACTTTCACTGGCAGGTAGCTGATATATCAAGGAGTAACTTAGGCTACTTTTATTAATTAAAAATAAAAGGGTTCCGCGACAATAAGGATGAAACTAAATCTACGCGGGTGAAACCGTATGAAATAAATACGTTTTAAAATTATATTCATCCACTAGCTGTGCCCCGCGGTATCACCCACTTTCATCCCCTATTTTATCCCCTTGAAGCTCAAATTAATCAAAATCCTTTCTTAGCGGATGCCTACGTAACATCTACCTGCATGCCAAATTTCAGCCCGATCCGTCAAGTGGTTTGGGCTGTGCGTTCATAGATCCCTATGTCAGTCAATCAGTCACCTTTGAGTTATATATATATTTTGATTATTAAGTGTTTATTCCACTACAAAGCAGCATCCTGCCAGGTAAACAGAGCATATATTAGCCCTCCGGTACTTGAGCCATCTATTCAGGATTGAGATCTATTGGCTGTGCGCCAGACTAATTAAACGCATTGACTGACACACAGCTCCGTTTCAATATAAACCAACCTAGCACTCACCGTATATCACTACCTCTAGGTACATGGTGTACGCTGATAGCAAGTAGTTGCTAATATGTTGCGTGTGTTTTGCAAATCAGTTTAATTTATCCGAAAATATTGTATTATTTATACTAATAAGTATTATAAAGAGGAAAGATTTGTTTTTATTTCAACAATGGATAGCTGCATCATCAGCGAGTAATATACCTAGGCTATATTTTATACTACCTAACTAACTACGCGGGTAAAACCGCGTGACGTCCGCTGGTCAATAATAAATAATTATATAATATATAAAGTAATGATGAAATGTATATTAAACCACAAACATAGCAATAGAATTTCAGTATCGGTCCTTTGAAGCACAACATTTAAGAGAACAAAAAAACGTCTCTAGTTAAAAGTTAAAGCTAGAGTTAGCTCTCAGACTTTATTGAATTGGACGTGTGATTCTTGATATGAACACCCAAACAAGACCCCTCATAAGATAGTGTTAGGAATGAAGACTATCTTGTTTGGAAGTTCATATCAAGTTCAAGCTATCTGTTTGTTGCTGCTGCCGCCGTACTCTATATTCGATTGCGATGAAATTAGAATAGACATATCTTAAAAGCTGCTTTGATCCTAAGGTTAGACATAGTGTACTGGAGAAACTCAATGTGTTAAAAACACGATAATATACGAAACTGTTATGTGCGATTATTCCACACAATAAATCATCAAAATTTTGTTTCAATCTGATGCGCGTACGCAACACAATTCCATAGCCATTAAATTTAATATCTGTGCTCACCTGTGGAGGACTCTTGACAAAGTACTCGGTGTCATTGATGATCAGTCTGAAGTCGGACTCGAGGAGAGACTCCACTGTGTCGCTGGCGGCGATGCGCACGCGATCATCCGCCGCTAGCGCCGCCGCTCGCTCCACGCCACGATCTTCAGCTTTCACCTGCAATACATAAGGTGTGTTATGTATTGATAAGTAGTAACGAAATCTAAAACTATGGATGTTAGAACCTCTACACCATACGACAACTAAAGGAATATTTATCTCAAATTGTATATCTCCACGTCTTCCTTTTCGGGCATATGGCATAATCTAACCACCAACAAAATGATTTTACATCTTATACCCGCTAGCCCTTTACTTCTCCACTGCTCAACTCAAATTGCTCAACTGCAGCAAGTTGAGACCCACTGCTCAACTGGTAAAACTGGTAATACATGACTTAATTATGATGATAACTGACTGCCATATAAAACTAGAGTTTCTAGAGGGCCAACTTTGATGGAGCAGAGCGTATTAAGAACTTCAATTAATAACTTTAACAATAACTTTATTTTGGTTCATCCCATAGATGTTGATAGTGTGAAAACTCGTTTCGTTTTCCACGGAGTCACATCGGAACCATAGGGCACAATAGCATCAGTTTATCAGCTTACGATAAGTAATTCCAATGGTCATAAACCAGAGAGGAACTAAACTCGCGAGTCATAAAACGTAATTGATGGTAATTCTTAGTTCCAATATTACTGCAATGTTATATAATATCAAATAATTGTAAGGACCTTTATTACCCAAGTTTTCTAATATCTGCTAGTATAAATATGCACAAGGTCAGCTATGCGCGGCTTCTCGCAAAAACGAATTACAAGAAGGCGTAACATGTACCTATACATATACTGATTAAGTTAGTTGAGCAATCTAGTTAAACAGTGGGTACATCAGAAGGTATTACCCGCTGCTCAACTGAGCAGTTGAGCGATTGGTATTACCCACTGCTCAACTTGATGCAGTTGAGCTTGAGAAGAAGCGGTTAAAGCTCTTGCTGGATGAGGAAAAGTTCTAGGCAGAACGATGAGAGATGTTTGTTTAAGTTTTCTTGACGACTGCGTGCTGTCTCGCACCGAGGGATGCCATATTGTATCGATCTAACCCACTTGTTATGGTAAGTATACCTGTTCTAATAGGTCTCCAACAGTCTGAGAGACTGGGCGCAAGGTGAAGCGGCACCGCTCTCGACGTGAAGGCAGCGGCACTGTGATCACTGGCAGCCCACGGCGATATGTCACTGTCACTTCTGCAACAAGGAAAAGTTATAGAGTGACAACCAAAGGCAAAAAGGCATCAAGCAGGAATTTATCGCAATAAAAATGACCTTATGTCAGCTAGGCATGAGCAAAACTTTTGTTGGTTGATATATTTACACTTAGCAGATAAAATGGCACCAAATGCACTTTTGGGATTGGAAATGTGCCTGAGAGACCATGACTTGAATGCTCTTATCATTAGTCACGTTTGGCACTTCAAACAAAAGATTTCCTTCAAATTTTGAATTCCATGTTAATGTCACGGGCACAGGGCAGCGAGAAGATAATTATGTCAATAAGATGAAAGTGAGGTCGAGAGTAATGCTAGTTAATTGTAATTTTTTAGTGTAATTTTGCTAACGTTTCATTTTACAACTAGCTGTGCCCCACGGTTTCACCCGCGTAGATTTAGTTGCATCCTTATTGTCGCAGAACCCTAATATTTTTGATAAATAAAAGTAGCCTAAATTACTCCTTGAAACATCAGCTACCTACCAGTGAAAGTCCCGTTAAAATCCGTTCAGCCGTTTCAGATATTACCCGGAACAAACAGACAGACAGACAGACGGCGAAAAATTTTAAAACTTGCTTTTTTAGTGTCAGTATTGTGTATACTTTCATATGCATTTAGTGAAAAGCTGTTATTTTGGAATTACAAACAGACACTTCAATTTTATTTATCTGTATATATATGTCCATAACAAAGAAACCACTTAGCATGAAGATTATCTTTTTATAGCAATGTAAAGTAGGTCTACTTAACAAAATGACTAAGCTACAAGAAGGCTACGAGGCTCAGTTTATGCCCTAAGGCTTATTGCTGCCTTTTGTACCCTCACAAAGTGGCTTTGAGGTATTTTATAGGGTTATACTCGTACCAAAGACACAAAATATACATATACAAACGGCCAACCTTCACATCCAGAAAGATTGAAAATGAAAATGAACAATATGTATTAGTACCCCAGAACCCCCCCTCGCCCCTCCCCCATTTCGCTATCTTTGTTGTACACCACGAAGTCTGCATTATAGTGATTGCGTATCCCTGGATTGCCTATACATTTAGACCAAAAATCATATCGCAATTTATGCATGTAATCTTAGGCAGTAATTAAGTACTTGTCAAAGGAAATTTTATTTGAAAGGTTTTTTAATATCTACAGTCAAAAATGGTTACGGTGACTATCGAACTCGACTCGGACACTGACGTTAGGGAATACCAAAACGACTGTTTGACCGTTGATCGTTGTAACCGCAAAGTGATCATCACTCTTGAGTTCCGGAATTACACCGCTAATAAGACTGAATACATTCGACACCCACCCGACTCAAGCTTTCGAGCGTCTCCCTCAAAAGTTCAACTGGAATTCTCCATCAATGGAAGCCGACATTCTGTTTCCATTTTATTTTGTATCAAAGGGAACGATTAAGGTCGTCAAAGAAAAATATTGATAAAGAGGGTTGAGATTTTTAAATAAGATTATATGCCTTTACCTTTTTATGTCTAAAGCGAAAAAGATAAAGTGTAGCAAGGGATAATCTGAATGTTTTTATTATGAAATATTATTTATAAATTTTGTATCTGAAATAGGTACTCTCAGTGCTGAATGAAAATATAAAAGGAACCAAGATTATTTTCCTGTACTGCCTTATACTACTGTGTAAGAAGAAAATTTCTTTATTGTTGTCGCAGTTTAAACACAGATAAATAATTGTGGTGTCTGTTTACAAATCTAAATACACAACTTTTCACTCAATACGTATGCAAGTATATACCTTACTTACATAAAAAGAAACAAGGTGTCTAATTTATTACGAGAGACAAGAAGGTTCAGCCAATACTCATTGCTGGCCATTTAAATACAGAGAAATAAATAATTCAATTTTTGAATTATTATCGATTGTCATTTGTTATTTCCATTATTGCTTTTGAATCTTCATTAATATATTGGTGTTGTAAAACTTCTTATAGTTATTGTTTTTGTGTAAATATAATACAGTTATAGAAAGTTATTTATTTTATTCGAATTGGTTACAACTACCGAGGAAAATAAATTTAGGGTTTATTCACTTACATAAAAATAAACATTTTTACTGGACTTTCACTGGCAGATACCTAAGGTACAAGATTACTAAGGTAAAGATACAAGGAATAACTAAGGCTTTTATTATACAAAATAGGGTGCCGCGAAAAAAAGGTACGCACAAAATTAAGTCCACGTGGACGAAACCGCGGGGCACAGCTAATAGGTAAATTCTTAAAAGCAATCTATATATATAAAAGAAAGCCGTGTTAGTTACACTACTTATAACTCAAGAAACGCTGAACCGATTTGGATGAAAATTGGTTTGGAGATAGCTTAGAACCAGGAGAAGGACATAGGATCCTTTTTATTCCGTTCACGTGGAACATGATGTAAAATGTTGTATAACGCAATAAAGTCTACGCGGGTGAAACTGCGGGGCACAGCTAGTAATTTTACTCTTTCACCATCATGGACACTATGCAGCAATATGGAATGTTGCGCTTGACTTCACATTCTTTAAAAAGCTAAAAAAAAAAGAATGGTAACATCCTTACTCCTTGCTAGGTTACATACTCTGTGGTCACTCCTCTATCTTCACTATGGATTTTTGTGCCAAAAATGGCTTCACGTACGTCTAGGTTATTGCGACTATTTAATTGTATTTTAATGCGTAAATACATGTATTCAGCATTAAATACGCTTATTGTTTCCAAAATGTACATTCCTATATATCAGTGGAAGTGTAAAGTGATGTTTTGTGGTATTATGCTCAAAACTGGAATTTGTTGATGCCGGCCGGCGCGCCGGTTGGTTTGTATTGGACAGTTTTTTACGCAACGTAAAAACATGCAGGTATGATTAAACTCTCCTTTAATAATTTTACAACATGATACAAACCTAAATCAAGCAATTATACATGTAAAGTAAGTCTTTTAAATTTGTAAACTTACCTATCGTTCATTCGATCTGATATTCGATGTTTGAAAAGTTTTCCTGTTGACATTACCAACAGGTGCATTTCCCGCCTAAACTACTAAATAAAAAGAAAAAAGGAACATTTAATTATCTTTTTAAAATATTTGCCGTGACTTTTGTTTTAAATTACCGCGAATTGTATGATTTTACCGCTTTTTTATCTTCGTGACATTTCGGTGCATACAGAATTTTATACTATTTTGTTTTGTTGTTATCAAATCGCACAGTGCTCATATTTATTAAGCAAAAAATCATAAATAAGTAAACAGCAGTTAAAGACGGATGAAGAAATAAGATCAGAAGAAATGAAGAAAAGTAAAAATTTGTGTTTGTAAATACAAATTATCTCACATTGAACAATTATTTATTGAAGGTGAAAATTGTTGTGAAAATTATGAAAATCAACATGGTACATATATGGAAAACCAAGGTTAGTAAATAACCCTAATAATCATCTGGTTTACCTTGTATATGATTCATCTAAATAAGAAAATAACAGTCAAAGGTCAGAGATACAAGAGACACTACACCCTGTGACGGGTTCATTATCCTACAGTGGTCTATGTAAGGATATTTTGACCACAATTTACTACTAGTTAAACATTTAAATACTAAATTACTGTGGTGCTAACAAAGGCTCTATTTATAACTTATAAAGTTGTCACTTGAAGACAAACAGAACCAGTGTTTTACTCAGAATATACCTATTAAAACACCTACTGTCTTTAGACCTGACAGTTGTTTGACGAACTTCTTTGATACACAATGGCCTACTTATTATTCATTGATATAGAGCTACCACATGAGGGTAGACAGGCCTGAACTGGTTGTACAAAATATAATTTGTACCCACACCTATACTGTATTAAGAACAATATAATGTTAATTGGTCTACTGTCTTTAGAGCTGTCACATGAGGGCAGACCTGACAGTTTGTTGACTAACCCCTTCCGTTCCAAGTCGGCCTAGATTTGATCATATAGAGCTACCACATGAGGGTAGACAGGCCTAAACTGGTTGTACAAAGTATAATTTATACCCACACCCATACTGTATTAAAGACAATATAATGTTAATCGGTCTACTGTCTTTAGAGCTGTCACATGAGGGCAGACCTGACAGCTTGTTGACCAACCCCTTCTGTTCCAAGACGGTTTAGATTTGACCATATAGAGCTACCACATGAGGGTAGACGGGCCTGAGTTTATACATTGTTATACGTAAACTCTGTCTTGCAATGAACATAAACGCTCCTTGATTTATTTTGATGATAATTTGGATAAAAAATCTATATTACAGAAATTACAAAGGATACACTCTTTCTGAAGAAGTTTCAATAGAATTATGTGATGAAAACATTCAAGAGAAAGAGAACACATTAAACAAGAGATTGCAAGTAGGTGGACTCATATCATTAATGTTTATGATGGATATTCCCAGAGAAAGCTTCACAACCTACGGACAAAGTTCATCACCCCAGAGAATTTCCCAATGGCAAATGTACCAAAACTTAATCCAGAAATAACTGCAGTTCTATCAGAAAATGTATATAAGTGAGACAAACAATATTAATACTGACAATTGATAAGTTTGGGAAAGAAACAACGGGAAAATTTTAACTGCATCAGGGAGTATGTTAACAGATATAATGAAGGGAAACATAAACAGTATTAAATTAACTGAAGGCAATCAATGCAGCTGCTGAAATTCTGTGCAATATCAACCATTATGATTCCAATGCTTATAAGCAATTTATCATGTATTCACAGCAGAACCATTTAAGACAAGCTTATTCAAATGTATCAAACATACCCAAATGAATACTTGTCTCTTTGGAGAAAATTTTGTAGAATGGCTTAAACAAGCACAAGGGGTTAAAAAATCACCAGACCACATGCCAACAAAGTATTGTAACATAATCTAATTTTAACTGGAAAGGTCAACACCATTCCAACCTTCTAGGGCAACTGGAGAAACTAACGTCCTACCTGACAACTATGACAACAAAGACCAACTTACAAGAAACAGCCGAAAAAGCTAGCACATGGGCGCCGCGCTGCTAACTAAGGCACATGTCTGGTAGACAATTTTATCATAACAGACAAGTTCTTAAGCAAAGGAAAATTTTATCATAGATCTTAAGTTATGTCTCAATAATTTCTTTATCTATGTTTTTTCTAAATACCTCATGGTGAAATACCAGTGGCCGATGATGAAAAGTTCAATTGCCATATCAGAGTATTCATGAAGAGATAATAAATTTTTAGAACACATTTTAGATTTGATAATAATATGAAATGAGAACTCATTCTTAATTTTTCATGTATTTGAGTTGACATAAAAATGTAAGTTAGAAGGCAAAGTATGTAAATTAATAACTCAGGATTGCTTCATGGCTGTAATTGACCAAAAGAAAGCATAGGTAAAGTGTCTGATGATGCTGAATACCTAACATCTTTAGTCAATAATCAATTATATGACTTTAATGTTATTCCATATGGCTTATGTGTTGTATAGAGACTACAGCGCCACAGTATGTCATTACCATATACTATTTTATTTCTATTTTTGTTTGTCTATGTTTGGCGAGTTCGCCTGACGCTTACAAGGAACCGGGTTCAAGACCCGGGTTGAACCAAAAATATATATCGGGTGTGATAAAAAATTATATTCTGTCAAGAAATACACTTCCATTGGCCCTGCGCCTGATCTCCCCCCAGTGGTGTCGGATTACAGTCACATTGAATCTTGAGAGTGAGAGAATAAAGAATGCACCTATGTTTACATATACACATGTGCTCTTTAATATCTACTATGCTGATGACTAATCCCCATTGAGTTTGGCTGCTGTGACAAAAATTTGCTAATGAGGATTTAATTATTTTATTTTATTTCATGACCAATACTTGGTTCATATTTTATCTGCCTATGGTAACAAATGTAATCAAATTTAAATGTATTGTATATCAATGATATAATCTGACACTATGTAAGTTACTCAAATTTAAAATATAATAATATTAGTATCCATATCATTATCAACAGTGAGAATACCTAAGATACAATAACTTATCTTATCTCTACCATCAGAAAAGGGGAACCACCAAATATTGGTATTTATGAATAAACAAGTAATATAAATTCCTCAACTATTTGAACTTTTAAAGTCAAAGTCAAAAATATCTTTATTCGATTAGACTTTTTACAAAGTACTTTCAAATCGTCAGATCGACATGGATTATACATGCTACTGCCAGGTTCGTAAGGTTGCTTTTACTGAGAAGAACCTGGCAAGAAACTCAGTAATTACTCTTTAAACTCAGAAAGTAATTACTTTTAAGTTAAATGATATAGACAAGGGTCTACTTTAGTTTACGAGAATATACCATAGTTTTAGAAACGAGAATTTTATGAGATTGCTTGCTCTTATAATATGCACATTGGTGAAGATAATAACATTTAATAGTCACCGATGAATTATTATTTATTTTGCCTTTACAACACCATCACAGCAAATTACAAGTTTAACTAATAAAACATTGTTAACATCTCATTATAGGGAACCGCATCTCTTACACAAATACCTTATCTGCTCACTGAGAAGCTCTAAAGAGAAAAGAAGTTCCCCCAACATATCTAAACATCATGTTGCTAAGCACTGAATGCTACATACACTACAATACACGTTTAACTTTATAGTGGACTTTATCTATACAAAATAATACTTATCCATCCTCAGGTTCAGTTTCACATAATATATTATAATTTCTAACATTACAAACTAACTCTGAGACTTTATTATGGAACAGTAAATAGTATTTAACTTACTTAATGTTATTTAGTGTTTGACCCTCAAATAGACACACATATAAAACATTAAAAGATGTTTACAGTGAAACCAACCGATTGGTTGGTCTACATACAACTTTATACTTTTGCCTCATTTTAAACATAGTACCGACATGAATAAATTACTGAAATTACATTAAAAAATTACTAACATGTTTGTGATAAATTTGTTAGATTTTACATAGTCTAGTACTACAGACACTGTTATTTGTAATAACGTTCATAAGTTTTCTATATTGTGTATACTGGAATTTAACAAAAAATACCTACAAGTACATAATGTACAACTTTATTTAACTCTCTTATATTTTACAATCTAATTTAAGTTTTTTTCTAAATAATAAATTATTATAAGAAAATATTACATCTTTAATAATTATTATTGTACTCTTCACTCACAACCCTAGCTTTGAACATCTGCATAGTGTCCATGATGGTGAAAGAGTAAAATTATAAAATTAAACGAACTTACTTAAGTGAAGTTCTATTTAAATTTTACGAATTTCACCATCATGGACCGGCCCACCCTAACCCTGTTCATGTAATATCATAACCATGATTCATCCCCAATTTTAGGGTTGATCGTGGATGGCTTCAAACTGATAGTGAAGATAGAGGAGTGACCACAGAGTATGTAACCTAGCAAGGAGTAAGGATGTTACCATTCTTTTTTTTTTAGCTTTTTAAAGAATGTGAAGTCAAGCGCAACATTCCATATTGCTGCATAGTGTCCATGATGGTGAAATTCGTAAAATTTAAATAGAACTTCACTTAAGTAAGTTCGTTTAATTTTATAATTATATGTCACAAGGCTCAAAATTTCACAACTCCACTTAACCCTTCGTATGATCTTGTAACAATCTGGTATGTTTGTAATTATATTCAAGTGAGAACAATATTGTTTGTAAGATAATTATTTTACTACGACGCGGCCGGTGGACTTGGCTCACAAACTCAGGTCACAGTATAAAAAATACAAGCTATACAAGCAGTAAGGAGTCTAGGAACAAATAAAATTTAAGTATCTGTTTATATTTCCAAAATTACAGCTTTTCACTAAATGCGTATGAAAATATACACGATACCGACATAGAAAAATCTTTATTTTTCTCTGTCTGTCTGTCTGTTTGTTCCGGGTAATCCGAAACGGTTGGACGGATCTTAACGGGACTTTCACTGACAGATAGCTAATGTTACAAGGAGTAACTTAGGCTACTTTTATTTAAAAAAAAGCATAAGTGTTCCGCGGGACACCCATGGAATTAACTCTACGCATGTGAAACCGCGGGGCACAGTTAATCGTTAAATATGACACATTCGCACAGACGCGCACCTCTCCTAGTTTATAAGTGACGTCACGTCGTGTCCGATCGCGGATAATTATGTTATTTACTAACTTTTTTCAAAACAACAAATCGTTAATCTAAATATATATATAACT
Source organism: Watsonalla cultraria (assembly GCA_964035505.1). Classification (NCBI taxonomy): domain Eukaryota; kingdom Metazoa; phylum Arthropoda; class Insecta; order Lepidoptera; family Drepanidae; genus Watsonalla; species Watsonalla cultraria. Next base: position 3,195,796 of record OZ037715.1, read on the forward strand.
CAAAGGTGACTGACTGACTGACTGACATAGTGATCTATCAACGCACACCCCAAACCACTGCACGGATTGGGCTGAAATTTGGCATGCAGGTAGATGACGTAGGCATCCGCTAAGAAAGGATTTTGATTAATTATACCCCCAAGAGGATAAAATAGGGGATGAAAGTTTGTGTGAAACTAAATTTACGCGGGAACCGTGGAGCACAACTAGTCTACTATAATTTAGTCTGTAAATAAAAGAGTAAATTTTGAAATCTTTGAGATTGGCTACCCTCACTCTCCATGGAGCAAACGATATTATTTAAAAAAATAGGCATATATTCCTTACTGCGTGTATAGATTATATTTATACTGTGGCTCTGTTGTCGACGCGCTCCACTTACCAGCGAACATTCGTACTGTAAAGTGATTAACTTAAACGTGAGCCGCATTAATAGCTTCTAATCCACTTTTATACGAATAAAGCAAGGTTTAAGAAGCAGGTAGCATATGCTACTGCAGAACACGAGGTCTTGGTTTCAATCCCCGGGTCGGGCAATGTTTTTCTATCTTTAATTTTCTAGTAGCAGCCATTTGACAATAGACTCGCCTCCTATTACCAGAGTGCCTAGTGCGTGTTTTCTTAAAATCACCGCGACAAAAGCGCAGATTTGTATGGGCTCTCAATAGTGTCATCTTTAGGCAGACAGAGGCGCTGTTCCGATCCTATACAAATCTGAGTTTACGTCGACACGGTGACTTGTGGCGGCGGCAGTAAAAAACTCGCATTAGGCCCTCTGGCGAAATATTCGAGTACACCTCTGCCTAACGGAGAATACAAGAGTGAGCATAAGTAAGCAAGGTGGCAACCAATCGTCCAGCCCGCTTGATGATTAGCAGTCGATGTAGTCTATTTTACGCTAGCAACCAAGAGTGTCTATCTAATTGTGGGGGCTGGTCATCTCAAGCTACGCATTTAGATACAAGTAGAACTACTAGATTTTTCTTTATGTTAATTTTTATCGACATTTGTGCATTGGAACTGTGTCCATGGGTTTACATTTCTCAAGTGATTTACTTTGTATTTTTAATATTGTATAATACTTTTGAAAAGAGTAATTACTGAGTTTCTTGCCAGGTTCTTCTCAGTAAAAGCAACCTTCCGAAACTGGCGGTAGCATGTATAATCCTGTAAATTAATGTCATTCTGACGATTTGAAAGTACTTTGTATAAGTCTAATCGAATAAAGATATTTTTGACTTTGACTTTGACTAACATTCCTTTAGGTCAGAAGCAAACTCTAGTATATCCTTTTATAATTATTTTATACCATTAAGATGGCAAACAAGCATGCGGCCGTCCTGATAGCAATTGGTTACCGCAGCCTATGGTTGTTTGCAAAACCAGGGTCATCACACGCGCGTTGCCTACCCTGTAATTCTCTCTTCGCAACCTTCTTTAAGAATCCTACTCTATATCTCGTAGACGGAATTGAATAATAGACGCCGCAGCCGATGAAAAAACTCTACATCTTCGGTTTAAGCAAAGCGTACGTCTGAGCTTTGACGTTTCATTTTGGTGCCGTACAATTAAAATTCAAAGCTAAAAAGTTCTGAATACGCGCTACTTAAACGATCATAGTTAGCCCCCTGTAACCGCAAATACGTGACCTTAGCTAATCAAATCACTATGACAAATACAGCACTACTTTATATGCCTTATGGCTACAATATTCAATGAAAATAATAGCTTATCGAACATGTAATACGACTCTAAACCCTTTGCTCCTGACTTACAACGTCAGTAACCGATCCCAAACTCGAACTGGGTTTCGGTTCATTTCGAAACAAAGATTAATCCACAGATTATACAAAGATTAACGACTAAGCTCTCTAAAATAATAATATACGGATAACGCATTATTGATTACCTACTTCCAAACTTCAGGTCAATTGTTATCGGGTTAGATGTAATAAAATATTCAGCTTATTGGTATACAAGCGGACGTCACGCGGTTTCACCCGCGTAGTTCCCGTTCCCGTAGGAGTACGGGGATAAAATGCAGCCTATATTAATCACTGATAATGTAGCATTCAAATAGCATGAAAGCATTTTTAAACACATACAAATATTTCCTCTTTATAACAATAGGTATAGATATACATAATAAAACATTCAAAACATTAACTTAGGGTTGGTCCACTCCAATACGATTAAGTGATGACTTTTAGTTTTTAATCTCGATCGAACAAAATCGGATTCAGGGACCCATCCATGACACTTTATTGCAATGATTGTGCAGCTGTGTGACAGTGACAGATGTATACACGACATATACATCTGTCTTATAATATGAGTCAAACTATTACGGCAATTAGAGCTCATGATGGGGACGCAGCTGGCGATGAATGCAATTTCTCGTCGCAGGGATTAGAAATAAATGTACACTAGCAGACGGACAGAAATCTAGTCCAAATTTCTATGAAATATTGCAAAATAAAAGGTGCTAAACCTAAAGATATATTTGACGATGACAATAGTTATGACTTTATCTTTGATTGCGAAATGCGATGTACTAAATTACGGTGTCAATTGGAAAATTTCGCTGTCAGTGTAATTTTTTGTATCTATAGATTTAAGGAGAAAGAGGAGCTCGTGGCACAGTTGCTATTGCGCATATGATGCGATCAGCGAAGTTAAGCAACCATACGCCTAGCCAGTAGTTGGATGGGTGACCGCCCGAGTTCCCTCCGTGCATCGGAGAGCACGTTTAGCCGTCGGTCCCGGTTGTCAATTTAATATCTTTGGCAATCGTTACAGGTCAGTCAGAGGCCTAAGAAAGTCTGACAACTGGTTTAACCCAGATTGCCGATTTTCCTCGAAATAAGGGGTTACGAAGGTCAGATGGCAGTCGCTTCGTATAAAAATCAGGTGATCAGCCACATCGGGTTGAATCAAGTGCTGACCCCAAATACATGGGACAAGGCCAGGGAGATGAAGATTAAAGCAGAAAAACATATGCTGTTATAGTATTAGCATAGTATCTCGTCGCTGGCAATTTTAAAATAGTGCAACAATGTTTTTGCCTCGTACTTTAGGTAACAAACAATTTGTTATAATGAAAGTTGCTAGGTGCAACCAACTCTAAAAGTCGAATGTTATAGTGAGCTGCTGATAATAGCTGTGTCAGTATAATTCCCTCCTGAATAAGCAACCACAATATACAAATTTCGCGACTGAAGATAATGATACACTCATGTGATCATTAAATACACCAACATATTGGTTACAGATACACGTAAGTACCTATTACGAATGAACGTTCCTCTTAGTAAAAGAAACTTTCCGACCGTGGCGGTAACGTTGTAATTTTGTAATCCTGCATAATCATATCAATTTGATGATTGAAAAGTACTTCGCGAAAATTTTATATCAAATACTCAAAGATATTTTGAAACTGCAAATTTTAATTTAACCCACATATAACCAATAACTAATTCAATTTTATATATCTATACATCTTCTATACATCTATATATATACATACAGATAAATAAAATTTAAGTGTCTGTTTGTAATTTCAAAATAACAGCTTTTCACTAAATGCATATGAAAGTATACACGCTACAGACACTAAAAACCAAGTTTTAAACTTTATCTCTGTCTGTATGTCTGTCAGTTTGTTCCGGGTAATATCTGAAACGGTGGACCGATTTTAAGGGTACTTTAACTGGCGTGTAGCTGATGTTTCAAGGAGTAACTTAGGCTAATTTAATTTATTATAAATATTAGGGTTACGCGACAATGAGGATGAAACTAAATCTACGCGGGTGAAACCGCTGGCACAGCTAGTTAGCTATAAAGAGTGGAATAAATAATAAATAATAATGTAGGTCGAGTCGATAATCAATTTTATTCAGCGATTACTAACTAAATGTTTGCAGTCATAAAAAAATACATAAAATGCTCACGCCTGTATTCCTCGAAGAGGTAGGCAGAGGTGTACATATACCCCACAGTTCGCCAGTTATGTTCAAAGAACCATGTAATACAGTTCTTTACCATTTACCTCTCTCTGTAGGCTGGGACATAACAGATGGAAAACCCCAACAACACTTTGCCTGACCCGGGCATTGAAAACAGTACTTCATGTTTCGCAGCAGCGCTTTGCGACAACTAGACCAACAAGATATTAACAAAATTAAATTCATACAAATGAACGCCAGTAAATTACAACTAAGTTATGTCTTTAAATGTCAGACCTCTGATGGTTATAGCGCAATCATTTTCGTTGGACAAGTTTCTAGTTTAATTAGCTCATCTATCAAGGTTCCTCATTTTCTTCGTGTTCCATCGTTACCTAAAATGTAAAAAGACAATTAAGTACTTTAGTATAGTAATAATGACTTCAACAGTGAAACGAGCGTGAAAGAATCGTAATACATAACGAATTCTCGACCGCATCTGGCAGAGTATTATGAAAAACATAATGATAGGGCCCGCAATTCAGCGGCAACTTTAGGCACCCAGCCAGGTGGGTACTAAGGGCCACTTAGGAGCATATTCATAGCCACCCCTCGCCCACAAAACTGTTACTACCCTCGAGATCATTTAAGGGTATTTCCTCCCAAACTACTTGGATATTCAAATCAGCATTTTTGTGGATAGAATTCAGAATTCAGATGATGTTTTGAATGAGTTACCGCAAGCGGAATTTGGATTTATTTGCGTACATTTATGGGTACCCTTTCATTAAAAGGTTCACGTTTTGTATATTGGATTTGGGTTTCAAGATTACTTTAATCATTAGATTAGGAACGTTCACAAAATATTGAAGCAAGGGATGTGAACGTGGAACATTAATCAAACCTTTATTATTAAGTATTAGTCTTCATTGCTTTCAAATGGTAGGTGAGCTGTAATTATTTTCTGAAGCATATTAGAGTGTCAGCGTGATACATAGGCATTCCGAAGCATAATTTACGAGTATTATAGGTATTTTTATAGGTATTTGTAGACGAGTTGTAATATGAATGAATATGTATATAGAAGAGTTTTGTTTGTTTGCTTGAACGCGCTAATCTCAGGAAGGACACAACAACAAGAATTTATCAAATCTGAAAAAATCTTTCAATGTTAGATATAGCGTATTTAACGAGGAAGGCTATGATCATCACGCTAAGACCAATAGCAGGTTAAAGTTACCATTAGCCCAAACGAACACGGACGAAGTCGCGGGCGAAGCTAGTGTAATTATAAAGATATCGTTGAAATATCCAAAATGTGTCTTGAAAAGAAATTTAAGAATGTTATTAAATTTCACTTTAATCGTTATAACTTCGCCAACATCCTTGTAACGTTTGTCGTACTTGTCAAACACAATAACAAAATACGTAAAGTTAATGTCAAAACCATCCATAATTATTATATTGTTTATTTTAACCTGAATCTATTAGGTAAAACACGTATTGGGTACACCATTAATATATTATAAGTTCAAAGACCTAGTTCAAATAAATAAAATGAAGTAAGTAATTATTTATCTACGACGTTATCAAATCGTTGGTATTTTCACTGGTAATAAATCACTGACAGAAAGTACCTACTGTAATATTTTTTTTATGTCAATAGCTTTCATCCAAATAGGTCCTTTAGCCTGGGATGAAGAAAAAAACATTTGTTTAACGCCTGAAATGGCGATAGAATCACCACTTTAAGCAACGTTAGTTGACTATTTGTTAGTTAGATGGTGTTGTTAGACTTCGGCCTATCCTCCAGCGTTTTTCATGAGCTGTAAACGTCTGGGATAGCCCAGAGCAGTCGGGTCCACCCAATAGCCAGGGTGTAAGAATTTGGCTATGGTATCCCCTGCCTGTCGTAAGAGGCGACTAAAAGGGGGCGGAGGGCCTGCTGGCGGTGGTCGGGGTGGGAGCTCTGACCGCTGAGCTGTGGGCCCGGGAAGGTGGCAGTGCGATGTGGCTCGCGCTGCCTTACACAGCGAGGTCTCCGGGGCGGCGATACAGCTGCCCCGGGGATGTGCCACGGCAAAGTGTGGGGGACACCGGTGCGATCTATCAGAGGACCCTGAGTCCCCCCTAACCACGGAGAATGGCCACGGGGGGGGTTTTAGTGCGGTAAATATCCCACATACCCCGACCTGCCTATACCAGGGCGGTCGTGGACCTTATGAAGGTTTCCCCCTCGACAATAAAAAAAAGTATTTGTAGTTTATCTGACGATCTCTTCACTGCGCTCTCCCGTTGATTATGCGCTTACGCATCACAACGCGACTCCGGCGCAGTAATTACCCTGTCACTTTCCTAAATCACAATCACGTTTCTCTAATGTTCGATTAATAGATAGATGCAAGGTTTGCATGCAACATTTACTGTTCCATTAATATACCTTGTGTATCTATGCAAATGTTTGTTGGTGAAATTTGACGTTTTTAAATTGCTGCTGTTATCATGTGCATAGTAAAAGTGTTATTTAAACACTAGCTGTGCGCCGTGGTTTCACCCGCGTAGATTTAGTTTCGTGCTTCATGTCGCTGAACCCTAATATTTTTAATAAATAAAAGTAGCCTAAGTTACTCCTTGAAACATCAGCTATCTGCTAGTGAAAGTCCCGTTAAAATCGATTACCCGGAACAAACAGACAGAAAAAAAATTTTAAACTTGATTTTTCAGTGTCAGTAGCGTCTACACTTTCATAAGCATTTAGTGAAAGGCTTTTTTTTGGAATTACAAACAAACACTTCAATTTTATTTATCTCAATTTTATATGATTGATAAATTTAATGAAAATTTTGGTATTATCCTCGCTTCACTATTAGAAACGATACAAAAAGCGAAGCGTCAGGATAATGTAACTTTGTCTAAGCTTACTGTACTTATTTCTAACATGTGTGTGCGTAGTACAAACATTCGGTTGTATGTCATGTATGTATTAATTAAATCCACTACAAAGGTGCGGAAACCGCCAACGGAAATCTTAGGACCCTTGTCAGTGTAATATTTACAAGCAGTGGCTACCTTCCTACGTTATATTACATTGAATTGGATTTACAGGATTCTAATGAATTACTCTGAGTGTACCTGACAGGGGTTCTCTCAAGAGCGAATTCATTATAGGTGAGTAGGGGAAAATAGTTTTTATACACTTGTAACAGGGTATAATTTAATGCTTTGAGTCACGTCCCCGTATGAAAGTGACGAATGTTCAATCACCTGTCTAGACAAATGCTTCGACTGTGTGGCGATGGACTCCATGTCCTTTCTAAGCCATGAAAGTAAACAAACTCATATTATAATTAATTAATCAAATTTGATAAAATAATGAACGTGAAAGTTTTCTGTCTGTATGTATGTTATTAAATGTAAAGCCAAATGAATCGGAAATTTAGTCTAAAAGATTGCTTTACGCCGAAATGCAAAAAATATCTAGTAATCTATGAATTTATTGCACATACATTAAATTCGTTTGCAATTGCTCACGGTGCCGCATTACACTAAAATGTGAATGATATAATAGTCCACTACACCAATTAAAATATTTTTTGAGATATTAACAAATAAGTTGCCAAATATGATTGGACAGATTATAAATTACCTTTATGGCACATGATTAATTAGGACACAATTATAACACAACTAGCGGACGTCCCGCGGTTTGACTCGCGTAGTTCCCGGTACGGGAATAAAATATAGCCTAAGTTACTCGCTGATGATGAGGCTATCTATTGCTGAAAGAATTTTCAAGGTCGGTCTAGTAGTGTCGGAGCTTTTTCAATACAAACAAGCAAAAAATTACCCTTTATACTATTAGTGTAATAAGCATGAAAGTAAATTATTTTCATTTGACCTAGGACTCGAAGCTAAGATTTCAGGGCTTATATCCCATTTTGGTCAAATACGAAACATTATTATAGACAATACCTAAACGCCGTACACTATGAGCTAAAGCGAATACATTTTTGCATTACTTACGTTGTCAAATTAGACCCACTATTGTGTCAAAGCAGGAATTATGGCGGTATTCTATTGGACGTACGCGTTGGAATGTATTATTCATGAGCAATAATGTGTGTTTGGCACGGGCACCATTGTGGACTTAATCACTGGAATTGTTTAGCCCCAAAAATAGCCTTTATACAGCTTTTATATTACATACCACTATATCTAAGGCCGCGGATTAAAATACTTTTTTACATCGCGTAATGGAAAGTTGGAGCCGGTTTACGACAAAATATTTTCAACCCAAATTGTTATTAGTTTTTTGTATTTTTACCACACTTATTGTGTGGTGCTTTCTTTATTTATTTCAGTCATTGAGTTTTTAAACATCATCATCTCCCTGGCCTTATCACATACATTGTTGGGGTCGGCACTTGATTCAACCCTATGTGGCTGATCACCTGATTTTATACGAAACGATTTCCATCCGCCCTTCGTGGTTACGAAGGGCAAATGGTAATCGCTTCGGAAATCGGAAATCCCTATTAATAGGAAAGTCAGTAATCTGGGTTAAACCAGTTGTCAGACTCATTTTAGGCCTGCAACTGACCTGTAACGATTGCCAAAGATGTTAATTTGATCGAATGATATGCGCAATGGTAACTGTGCACAAACTCGCGGATGCTTGAGTTTTTAACTATACCGCCTATAATATAATAGTTCCTACACAGTAAGATTTAAAAAATATTTTAATATCAAAGAGTAGTAGCATGTGTGGTTTAAGTCGACGCATGCCAAGAATATTTCATATCTATCCCTTGGATGATACCAATGCCTCCGCTGTAAAATAATCATTTTCTAAATAAATCTTTCGGACCGACCCACATTCAATTACTACATATGTCTATTTAAAGAAAAAAATATTGACATATAATTATAAATTGTAATATAATTAAGTAAATTACCTAAAGTTTCAAAGTAAAAAAATGAGTTGATCTTTTGATAGGTATAAACCAATTTAAGCGATCTCTCTTTAATGTGACAAATCTTCTAAAGTACATTGAAAAAATATTTTCATAGTACCAAATACTTACTTACCAAATGCTTAAATTATTCATAACTTTCGAGTAGAACTAAAACATTTATAAATGTAATTAAAATATATTCGTTGGTAGAGCCAAGCCAGCCCGCTCCCCGTTTAAAATTTGACACGCAAATGGCACGCCACTTGGTTGGAACCGCCGTCTCATTACATTTTTATGAATTTTATGCAAGCGCCGACCCCGCACTTTAGGAGATGTGCCTACATACATGCATAATTATATTACAATCTTGGCTGTATAGTATATACATACGTTGGTACATTGCAGTAAGAAAATCACTGTACAGACTGAGGGAATACGATGTACAGGGGGCCTACCATGATAGTTTAACTCCTGTTATGAGACAGATGTATATGTCATACATAAGTTTGTCACTGGCACACAGTGGTATGATGGCAATAAGAGGTTATGGTAAGGCCCCAGTTCACGAGTGAAGAACGCGCAGCGAAAAATTGGGAGATGTATTTGCACCTGTTTGTGATGTTCATGAAATTCATAATTTTTTAATGCCTGTTTATGAAGTCTATAAATGGCATTTAAATTTCGTTAGAATCAAGTCATTGCGACCAATTGAGCCAATTCGTTACAAACATACTTACATACAAATATTTCTTCTTTATAATATTAGTATAGATTAAATTACCATACAAAAACTGGAACACTAATCGCTCGATAACTACAATAGTTATCAAGAACCCATCACATACTATTGGAATCTATATACATATACATCTATACAGATAAATAAAATTGAAGTGTCTGTTTGTAATTCCAAAATAACAATTTTCACTAAATGCATTTGAAAGTAGGTATACACTCTACTGACACTATAAAAGCAAGTTTTAATTTTTTTCTCTGTCTGTCCGTCTATCTGTCTGTCTGTCTGTCTGGCTGGACAGATTTTAACGGGACTTTCACTGGCAGGTCGCTGATGTTTCAAGGAGTAACTTAGGCTACTTTTATTTATTAAAAATATTAGGGGTCCGTGACATGAAGCATGAAACTAAATCTACGCGGGTGAAACCGCGGACACAGCTAGTACACTATAACAATAAAAAATAGTGTCAATAGTACCAATAACATTATACCACCTTTTATCAGCAAAGTGGTGGGCAATAAAATCCTGTTTTAGAGGAAAGTTTCATCGGACCACCTTTGTCAACGTCTGCTTTTACGGCTCCAAGGACATCACATATCTCTTTATTAGGGTACCGTGCCACTGAAATGTACCGATTTTGGAAACACTGTGTATCTAATGGTTATCGTACTTATTTTAGACACAATCCCGTCATGATGCATAAATAGTAAATTATGAAGGGTTTTGTGATATAAAGATCTTCTTTTAGAAATCTACTTTAGAGAAGTTTAATTGGTCATGAGCCTTCGTCTCGAAACTCACAACAAACAAGTAAAATTACTTTTACTTTTACTTGGAATGGAGTTTTTTTTGGAATTGATAAATTTGGAACTGAATGAGGAAGTGTAAATAGAAAATTAAAGTTACTGTTGTCTAGATTGGTAGTCGGTGCAGGTTTAAGATCAGGAATTCGAAGCGCTTGAAGAGAAGCTCGTGGCACTCGTTGTTATTGTGCATATTATTCAATCAGCGAAGTTAAGCAACCCTAATCCAACCCAGTAGTTGCATGGGTGATCGCTCGAGTTCCCTCCATGCAACGGACAGCACATTAGGCCCTTTGCCCCGATTGCCAATTAACATCTTTGGCAATCGTTACAGGAGGTCTAAGAGAGTCTGACAACTGGCTTAACACAGATAACCAATTTTCCTCGCAAAAACGGGTAACGAAGGTCAGATAGCAGTCGCTTCGTACATAAATCAGGTGATCAGCCACATCGGGTCACATAAGGCCAGGGAGATGATGTTGAATTCGTAGCTTTTGAAGGTAAATTGGGGATCTAGGATCGGATAAGGTCTTATACTAGTGGTAGTACTTGTACATTGCTGCCACATTTACGGTGGTAGATGTACTCATTGAATAGAAATAAATGAATTCTTGCAGCAGAAGAAAGAAACATGGCGAACACAAAATTATACTGCCAAGCCTATAAATTTTTGATCTTATCATACGGAACCGTTATCTTTCAGTAACAAAGAATACACAAGAGCCTAGAATGTGCTTGTCGTTTAGTGAAAGTGTCGTCTGGGGTGGGTTCAAGAAAAAACGTGTAGTTTTATTTACGATACCTCTAGAGAGCTCCGAATATTTGTTAGTGTTTTACGACGAATGGCGGGATCTTACTGTTTCTGTCAAAAGTAATGTGTGTTCACAATAAACCAATATATCACTGTAGTTGTGTGTAGTTTCCTTTTATTCATTTCAAACTTTTTGCAAACAATTTCCATAGGCGGACTTAAGGCCTTAGACATTTTTGATGATGGAGATACAGAACGGCATTTTGTAAAAGACAAAATGATTCTTCCGATTTAAATAAAAGTTGTGACATTAAGATCTTCCGTATTGGAACACAGTGAAACTAAAGCCCGGTATGAAACAATGATCCAATATCGTTTACTGATTCCCTTCCTTAATAAAAGATAGAACTACTCATTACAGAAGTATATCAAAATAGTGCGCACAGCTTAGTCATGTTCATTAATAAAGGGTTTAATGTATACCTTATCATACACAGGCAGCAACCCTATTTTCCTATCCTACATTTATCTAGTGCTAAATACAGCAATCAACCTGATATTCATCTGGATTTGGGTATATTAATAACTAGCTTGCACCCACAGCTTCAACTGCGTGCCATTAAGATTTAAAATATAAACTTTCAAACCTGATTTGAGTGAAATTTCAAATAAACCTCTCTTATTGTTTACCTATAATTCACCAAGAACACATCCCCTGAATTAAATGTACCTGTGTCCAGCGAATTAGACTGCGTTTTGACACGTAAGTCAGTCAGTCAAGACTTTGATTTATATGTAGTTATAGATTTATTAGATCCTGATAGTAATTACCAACCTAAACTAAACCTTGATATATTGGAAATTGTGTCTATAACCCTTTTAGCAATAATTTATCACGATATACAACGAACAGTAACATAATAACAAGCTAAGTCGAGAACATAATCTTCCGTGTCATCGATCATGTTCCGTCGTATTAAATTATCCCCAACCGTCGAACGGTTGTTAAGGATGAAGGAACAAGGTAACATAATGAAGTAATAGCCAGAGGGTTCACTGGCTTTCTTCTAGTTAGCTATAACAGCTATACACAACGTCACAAGTTACGAGCGCTCAGCGAAAATTGGAGGGGTAACTGCGAATGTCATTTATTAGCGTCGCGCTATACAGATAGGACTTTTTGATGTGAAACGTCTTCATCTCGTCTAAGGAATCTGAGATTGAAATAATAAAGCAGCTGATGGCAAAATATTACATTAGGAAGTAAATATGCAAATTGCAGCCGAATTAGCATTAAAATGCAATAATTGGCATCGCTACAGTGACCGAGAAGGGAACGGTGCCATAACGTCAGCGGCGATCATAATTTCACGGTGTAACACAAACCGTTAATTATTTATCTTTTTCTAACAGCACTAATATGAGGAAGATGGAAAATGTAATGCGCACGAGAAGGCGCCAAAGGCTTTCCATGCGGAAACTGCAATGCTTCAGTCAAAAGTCAACTCGAACATTTATCTTTACAATTAAAGTAATTTTGGAGCGCAAAAAAACGTTAGCCTAGTCCCTACTGAGACCAGTAGAGTGAGTCGTGGCGTTGTAGGTTGTAAATAGATAAATAATAATTTTAATGTTTATTAAATCTATTTGTTAAGTGGATAGAAGAAATACTGACGCTATTTTAATGGTTAAATATCTTTTCCAACCTAGCGATAGTTGCTGCTGTAGACCGAAAAGTAAATTTAACTAAACACGTTGTTACAGCTGTTTAATTGCTCTTAAATACTTCATTTACACAATTATCTAAAACCCGTTGTGTTTGCAACAATTTGAGACCTACAGTAGAAATAGATTTTACATTGCGGTAAAGTTATCTACACACATATAGTTTATACGAGTATTTTGTATTGACCTAAAAGTTCTTTTCAACGGGTTTTATGCTAAGTTCGACTGAACATAATAATATATTGGATACTTTGGTATTAAAAGAAGATAACGATACAAAAAACAACAAAATAATGTTTGCACAATACTCCTCTTCATTAAACAAAGAGAACCATACGCCCATATTACTTACCACGTTAATAACCTTTATATGATTTTTATATGACAAATTACCTCGCAGTAATTAATGGATCCAGATTAATGGTTCCCCAGGGGAGTGTTCTCTGCCCACTACTTATTAATTATCATAAAATATTTGCCCAGTCTTGTTCATTGCATCTATTCCACTAAAGCTACAGCACAGATAATAATAAACATAATCCCTTGATAACAAAACATATACTAAGAAAGTACTTGGTTCAAAAGTATGTGCATCTCTTTTGATGATATGGATTTCGAGATCATCCATCTCATCCAACATTGCTTTAGACCGAGTATGGTCGAGTCTTCCTTTCAACCATATTTTGTAGGTAATGTCTAATATGATCCAAAATAGCTCATGATATTCTATGTCCTTACAAAATTAGGAAAATGTCTTGCTGTATTCAGGTCTGTGAAGTACAAAGAACCCAAATCGAATGCTTAAATTTTTCTTTTCCGACGCGTCGCGGTATTCCGAGAACATAGATTGAGTTATTTAGTGTCCATTATTTTTATTTTTTATTCACGGCCTCGTATTGCAGCAATGGTCGGCTGTCACAGTGGACAAATGGGGCCAGGAGGCTTTAGGGGCGTACTGTCCGTTCCTTCCGGCTGCGACGTTTCCATCGGGAAAGCAGCCATTCGTGTAATTACTAGAAACGAGAGCGAAGCGATTTCCGAGACGCAGCGCGCAACAATTAGTATTCATTGTATGTTCTTTAAGGTGTGAGAGATGAGCGGGAATGTTAATTTTTTCAAAGATTCTTATAATCATTTACTTGCAACGGGTATTTGAAAGGGCATTGTTAATAATTACTATAAGATGGCAGATAATTATATCCGAGGATGTCTTCAAAAGTATTGATAATGCAGAAGCTAGTCTGTTACATTTCACGGCTTAGCTGCTGCAACATGTTTGCCTACTTTAATATAGTTTTCAGGCAACATGAACACCGAGAGAGGACAAATGCTTCTTTGTACACCAGTAACAACCGCGTGTATCGTTATGACTATACTATTTCTAGGAATATAAAAACAAATAAAATTTATCTTAATTGGAGCCCTATTAAACGCTGCCTCTCTTTGCTCAATTGAAAATTGTATTAATGTAAGACATGCGCGCACTTGCGCGTGCGCCGGTACGCTTCACATTCACACCGCGGTTCGCTCGGGCACTACGCCGCTACGGTCTCACACCGCGACACCCCAGTTCACTTCACACCTTTATCCATAACTAACACCAGTGTCTGAATAAACATCTCCTTGAAGATACGCGGTATGCACTTCGAGGCCAATCGAATTAAGAACACGCGCGTATCCAAATTAACGCAAGCATTTGAGGTTTTAATTAGAAGTGATTTTGATGTGGCAAGAATGTTGTAAAGTACTCTTACAACCCTAGCATTCGAAGAAGAATTTGAATTGAGAATACAGGCGTGAGCTGTCAGTGATTTTGAAGAACGTGCGTACTACTGACGTGCTTGGGAGTGATTTGAATTTTAGAACACGCACGTACATAGCACTAAAAGTGATTAGTATTTAGAGTGCGTGGGTTTGTCGTGTTTGGGGTGTCGCAGGTGTCGTGTCAGTGAGTTGTGTTGTGGATGGGGCAGGATGGGGGCGAGCCACAGCGCGGAGGGCGACGGCGTGTATGCGAGCGACCCGCCCGCCAGCGATCGCCGGAAAAGCTATAGTAGAAGACGGAGGTCAGTGCCACAAGACCAAATTCTTTGATGCTGTTTAAACTGTATACTGTGTCTTATCCATTAACGAGATAGCTATTAATACAAACCTATTTTAGGAGTAACTTATAGGTGGATAAAAGAAGACTACTTTCACAGCATACGATTTGGTAGTAACGGGTATGGATGGGTCCACCAAGAACGGGCGCAGAATACTTTTACGGTATTCAATACGATTACTTCATCTACATAGTTTTCTACCAAAAAGTGATTATTTACATAAGTAGGGTCTTCAACTTATATTCACGTCCCTAAATTACTGATGCTCTTTACAAAAATTTTAAGTTAAGATTTACGATGACATGGCATCATCAACGGCACGTAAAGTCACGAAGCTGGCGATACTAGCACAATCAAATCAAAAACAACAAAAAAAAACAATTTATCAATCAGCGCTGATTAGATATTTATATTCATAAAAATGGTGAAACGGCAATTAGTAATTTAGTTACATAATGTTTTTTGTACGCGCAACGTTCATCAAACAAACAGATGTGACAAGCACAAAAGCAAATTAAATTATTATCATAATGACAGTAGTGAAAAGCAATATTAGATAGAAAAGCATACACAAACAATCGTACCCTGAATCAAATCAATCGTAAACTGCAATCACATAGAGAGTTGTCAATAATAGTAGTGTCTATGTAAGCATGTTAATTGGCGATAACATTTTCGCAAATATCAATTTGATGTACGAGTAAGTCTATGAAGAAAGCAGCGGCGTACATAATTATATCTGCGTTATGCTCTATTAAATCCCTTGTGATAGAGGCTGATGGATCACATGTTGAAGTTTCCACTGTGTTAATAGAAACGATGAAAATACAGTTTTGAGTATGCTTTAACAAATAGTTTGTATTTAGTCTCTCGGTAGGACTGGTCCACAAATTTAAAGTCGCTCAGCGAGCTATGGAAAGAGCTCGGAATTTTTCTTAAGGATAAAATAAATTGATACATAATACGTAGATGATAAAACTCAATTTCATATCTCTGAAACCGACAATGGACATCGAGAGCGACGCTGAGAACACAACAGTAGCTCGACTTCTTGATAGGGACTTATACACAGACAGAACAGTAACCCAGAACCGTGAAGGATTTTTAAATAAGGAATAAGCATTGATTAAAAAAGATAAACATATTTATACATATTTAAGTGAAAATTTGTGTATGTGTAACCACCGAACGCGATATTGGCTCAAAAACTCACTCGATTAAAAAATCCAACGATATGAAGAATGGATGAATTCCGGTAGAACTATAATATTCTCCACTCCACTAAAATAACCTCACAAAATACTGCGAGGGTACAAGGAGTTAATAAAAAATAAACAACTGGCAGATGTTCCCAATCGAATCTGAAAAGTTAAAATGGATACCTCTACTTCGGTTCCGTAATGCATGTTTGATAGCCTCTCCGTGACCCCGCAGGGCTAAACCAACAAACTTGACAAATATACTCACAGACCATTAGTTTTACTAACATTTGATGGATAACTTTGATGTTTACTCGCCTAGTGCTCTCTAACGGTTGAGTATGCATTGGGTACTACTTCAAGATCGTTTATCGACGACAATACACTTCAATCTTTGTCTTGTATAGGCACCGTCAGGAGCTATGAGCGCTGACTTCCAATGCGCAGTAGTCATTTTATGAGAATGGCGGTAGCATGTATAATCCTGTAAATTGTGTTATTCTGACGATTTGAAAGTGCTTTGTAAAAAGTCTATTCGAAAAAAGATATTTTTGACTTTGACTTTGTCTCTGACGGTCTGTATGGAGCGATGTGAACAAAATACATGCGCAGGTTCAGTTCTGTTGTTTTACTGAGCTGTTTGAACTGTCTTGCGCTGACCGCTCATATCTCGCGATGGCACTTAGACGATGGCGTAACATCGTCATAGCCCTCCCAATCTGGGCTGCATTCGATCGGAATAGCGATATGTGAACGTTTTTCCACAAATCCCCATTAATGTGGATTTTTAATAGGGCTAAGTGGAACAACCCAGCCTCGCAAACATTGTTGTGTTCAGAACCCTTGAAAATGAAATGTGACTTCACCTGATATTGATTGCCATCAGACTTTCGCAACTTCGACAAAGAATCGGTGACCAGTTGTCAGACATTACTAGAGTTCTGACTGACCTGTAGCCATTACCAAAGATGTTAAATTGGCAAACGGGACCGATGTCTTAATGTGATCTTCAAGGCAGGGGGAGAATTCGAGATACTCACTGTGTTGCGGTTACTTCGCGGCGCCACGCACGACGTATCTTAATTAAATTGTGTTATGCTCATTCCATACGATGCGCTAATTCTGCTTTCTTACTAGATTCTGATTCAGAGTTCTCGTTTACAATTATTTTACGATAACATTCAAAATATCTTTATTTGATTAGAGATTAACAAAGTGCTTTCGAACATTAATTATTATCAAAATATTATATTGCTTTTAATGAGTAGAACCAAAACCACATTCTCAATATAGATACTAAATAGACAACCTCGGAAAATTTTGGACAATGATATAGGGACTAATGTTGATTTTAAAAGTACTGCAAGTCTCTTTGTAACTTTTATAAATCTAATGTTTTTAGGGGATTGCAAAATGTTTTGTAAATGAAAAGCGATCCCTGAAATCTCACTCCAACCAACAACAATATAATTCTCGAACTAAGCGTTGCTTGTTAGTTAAGCGACAATTTCAATCTCTGCAAACATTTGGCTTGTTTCCAATATCAGAACAATACTTCCGTTATTGCGGTGCAACAATGTTTCCAAGTTGTTTTTATTAAACAATAACTATTTATCAAAGAACGAACGTTTGAGGAGCAAAGGCAATCTTTATAATATTAACTAGCTGTGCCCGCAAAACGTTGTATTGCCTTTTTGTGGGTTGATCACCCTTATCATTTAGGGGTATGAGAAATAGATGTTGGCAGATTATCCCAATATACACACAATTTTTGCGGATGCGTTTGGCAACACGAGAATTTTATTAGATTGGGATCAAAATAAGATACTGTCAAAATCACCGGTTGCTTTAAAATCCTAGAGAATTCTTGGACACAGTATCTGATCTGATGTGGGACTTGTACAAAGGTCGAGATTGAAGTCGTTTCAAGGTTGCAACCTTACGTTAGGACCTCTTTGGGACGTACACCCTAAGAAAATTTAGTCAACCGTAATTTTTTAAGCAGGGCGTATTAAGAATTCTTGAGCTCTGACGTTTCATTTTGGTACCGACAAATGAAACGTCAAAGCTAAGAAGTTCATACGCGCTGTTCCAACGATCATAGTGGGCCCCCTGCTTTCTTTATGAGTAGCTTATAACAAGTATTGACCTTATGATTGGATTACACTAAGCGTGGTGGCGATCAGGTTTAAATATTCGATAAGACTCAAAACATTTGAGATCCTCCAACTCATCATATTATCATCCAAGTGGAATAAACTCAGCCTCTTATAGTACTGTTGTTTAGCATCCATTGTGTTTTAATATATGATCTATCTCATGTACGTCTAAACTTTGGTATTGTCATGTGAATCAAACAGTCTATTGAAAAGCGCGGAAAGTCAATCCAGCATTGTTATTCAATTCGAGTCACAATAATATGATAAATATCCCGTTATGAGGTAGTCTAAAGGCAGATATTGATACGCTTGCTTGGATCGTGATCCGAGTTCGTATTGCGGATAAAAGGTTAAATTATGACGTGTTTTTGAAAACAACTTCAGAAAGATGGATGAGCAGAAGAAATATACGCTTACATAAGTCACTATATACATACATGTTATATGTATTTAAGCCCACACCTTCCCAGAAAGGTCCTCAATGGACAATGTAGAGGTGTTGTAACACCCACTTTTCTAGAAAAAATATTTGATGCTAACGTAACAACGTTGGCATTAATCATTATAGGTGAGTCTATCGCTAATTCAGACACTAATAAGGGGATTTATTACAAAACATGATTTGAACAAAGACTAGATTAAACTCGGACTAGAACTATGTCTATCCCTTTACAAATCAAAGAAAGAGATGGATTTTAAAACCACGAACTATCTTAGTCTATGTTTTATAATAAGGGAGACGTCATCTTTCATAAAGCTTTCTGAGGATATTTCACTAAAATGTAGGCGGTATGGCATTCTGCGTTGACATCTCAAAAACTTTTATCACACTACTATAATGAAAATGGAAGGATGCTCTAGTTTCAGATGGACTTAATTAGTTTTGAGTATATATTCAATCAAATTAACTATAAACACAATTATAATAAACTTTTAAATTAAATCTAAAACAATAGAACTAAAATAAATAGAAAAATACAATACGTTTTGAGTGAATTTTACATATTCTCACTCAATTCTAGCGTGAATGATGTATGTATTATCAAAGATTAATAGTTGTAAGTAACGAGCGTTCGATGCCATCATCCACGGTCCATACACGCCTTGAAATCTAGACGTCCAGTCCAGTTGTTGCTCACGAGCGGCAAGTGCACAATTGGAGCGGAACCTAACTGGACCCCGCGGAAGCATCCGTTATCACACGTCTTGCCTATCAATATGATTATGTAAACATGATATTCTTTACCTACTGCTATTTAAAAAATAAATATGCTCACGTCATTTCAGAAGGGTCACCAAAGGGGTAAGCAGAGGTGCAACAACAACACCCACATTTCACCAAATATGATCAAGTGCCAACCTGTCAGAAGGTAAACCCATCGCCGTCTCAGGCACTATACATACGTCATTGAATTACTTCTCAGACATGCAGGTTCCTCACGATCTTTTCCCTCACCGGAAAGCACGTGAGAGAAGGGACTGCACTTGAGTTTTTAGAAAAACTCATTAAAAACGCTTACGTAGCATGTGACTGTTCAAACCCCACCGCCACCACGGCTTTATTTTATTTAAAGAAGTAATGATATGGTCTGAATATACGAAAGGATGAGTTATATTTATACAGCGAACGTGAGTGGAAGTATCCGTAGGTGACGTCCAAGCAATAACTAAGTACTCGTATAAAGATATTTTTCAAAAAAGCAGAGAAGATCTTTCCATAATAAAAACAATACAAGATACCTTTTCAAGCATTCTTAAATTTCACGTACTTTGATTACTTTGCGAAGATAACATCAGTGTGCCTAGTGCGAGTTTTCTTTAAATCGTCGTCGCAAGTCACAGTGTGAAAGTTAACGCAGATTTGTATGGCATCGAATTAGCGCCTCTAGCGTCAAGTAGCGTCAACTCAAGTTGCGAGTATGAGTTCTTTTCATAAAAGTCATAGAGCAGTGACCATCGACTCATGCTCACTAGTGGCAGTTTAAATGCCTGTGATTGGTGGTTGCCAGAGTGTCGCGAGTATGAGTTACATTTTTGACACATTATCATACTCACGGGTGATGTTTTTACGTGGTCACGATGAGCGCGTCGTCACATACATTTTTACAGTGAGAGAGGGTGTGAAAGCCCTCGTGAGTCAATATTTTTGCTTTTAAACCAACATAAATTGTAAAACCACGATGTTTTGTCGTTTGGAAAGTGTTTGTGGCTGCCAAGGCACAATATGCCATTGTGGAAAAGCACGAATATCAATTCGACGATTGAAGGAAAGATGCCGATACCGAGCTAATGGGCACAAACGTTCTCATAATATTATTTGATATCTCCGAGGAGTTTAAGGTATGTACATATTAGGAACTTAATTACATAATATATTCTCAAACAAAACAATTCCACCCAAATTGACCTAGCTACAAATTTACCAAAGTTGTTTATAATGGACGATCTATCTATCAACAATATTGTAACTTAGTATTTACAATTTTATCAAAAACATTCATGCAACATCGTCTGGAAGAAACTTAAATTATGATACCACTGCAGTCTGTGCCCAACATTAGTTTTATTGTTGTTTCTTTATTCTATGACATGTCATTACTTTTATCAGTCAGTCCATCTATTAATTTCAGTTAAGCAAAATCAATAAGTGGGTTTTATTTAGCAAGGAACCATATCAATATAATAAAATAAAATGTGGTGCCAATCTGATGGAAATACATCCTCAACTCATGTATTTATTGTAGTGATTGCCGGCAGTAACTTTACATAGGTTATGTACATAATGTTATTTTCTTTCCTTTTGCAGATGCTCACTGTTCTATTTTGGAAGGGACATTGGTATTATATACCTAGCAAACCGCAAAGCCTAGGATTCCCTAATGCACATGTAAACATGAATTTATCATTATATTTCTACCTACTCCAAGTCACAATATTATGCAGGTGAGAAAAACATTATTTAAATATCAGACACATTTTTGTTCTTTATATGTATTGGTAACTATAATAATATTTATTTCAGGTACCCATGTGATGATGAAAACAGAATTTTGAATGTGGCTTCTTCAAGTTTATTTATACTTCATTAATTTGGAAGGACTGTAATTGAAGCCCATATAATTATATTCGATGCAAAATGAGGAATTGGGTCTGAAAAATGTGTGGCATTGTCTTAACAAAGATGGAGTGCTCCACAACAAACTGAATAATAAATAAGGTACATATTTTTAATATTTGGAACTTATTAAGTGCCTTACTACACTATACTTACCGTCTTGATGTATTATTATATTATAATAATCATAAAATTATTTTTAGGTATGGAAATTGCCAGTTATAGTAATGGTCAATACGGCATGAAGACTATGCTGAGAGCTGAGAACATCTCCTGAAGAACTCAAGCAACACCTGCAGCAAATAAGCGCTGAGAGACCTGCGCTTCAGCACTGAGAGACCTGCGCTTTTGTTGGAATTGTTTCATTGTCATCATAAAGTTAATGTGTGAAACCCTAATGATATGTTATTATTTGTATGAGTTATGTTTGTATGAGTGTTAGTCTTTAAGGTATTTATTGTGATATTAATATAACATGTCATATATTTATCATCATTATTAATACATTGATGTGATTTGATTGATTGAATGTGCAATAGTGGTAATTTATGTAACTCTGTGAAGTCTTAGCAATAAAACCATAATACTAAATATGAATTGTTTTTTATTATACAATGTAGGTACAATATACACATAATTAGGTAGTTTTATGTAGTAACCACTCATTGACATTCACTCTGAGTTTCTTGCCGGTTCTTCTCAGAAGGCTAGTTTCCGAACCGGTGGTAGATTCCTCGACGTTCATAAGTGCCTTACCAGGGCCTAAACTGAATAAATCATTTTCATCATTTTCATTGAACTTTAAAAGTCTTTCACCAATATTTAGAATGAACTCAGGGTGGACATAATATTAGTATAGTACATAATATGTAGGTAGCATGTCGGTGGAAGCAAGTTCAAAACAATTAGAATAACAATGAATAGTCAAAGTTTAATTGACACACATGTAATTTGAACACTCCTAAACACAATATAGGTTGGTAGGCAGCTAAACACAACTGTTATTTACAGTCTCTCTTGTTGTTTCACAAATCAGGTTCTATTGTTTTTCTAGTTAGCTTTCTTTGTCTAAACCTTAGACGGTAGGGTCTGACGCTATACAAAGCTTGCCTTAGTTCATATTTTTAATACACTGAGCGGCGCCGTTCCTTTGCTAATCTGTACTTGTCTGATTTGATTTAGAATCTTGTAATTAGCCAGCCACACAATGTTCGATGAGACATCTCGGCGATATACCAAAATATCTGTCTTCAAACTTTCTCTTGACGTAACTCGTTACTTCCTACCAAAGATCAACTATACTTAAAGTATGCGAAGATACGTTATGTTCTAAAAGATATTTATTCAGTTTAAGGCCATTGAAAGGCGATTAATAATTAACGATAAATTATAACCTATAATATGAATAAATAAAGAACATATGATTGCAACCCTCATAAATTTGGATGTATAGCTGCTTCTATAAGACAACTGAATGCCAATGTAACTCTTAATTTGGTTGGTTTATGTCTCCATACAAAAGTACTCCCAACATGAGAAAAATATTGGTCATAATTCATATCGAGTGCACGTTCGACGATGTGATAGAATTTATTGCAACTCGTACTCGCGCGCCTACACTGCTCGGTAGGTTTGACGTTTGTTCGATTGACGCGATCACGGTGACGCCCGAAAACATTTGTAAAACTCGCACTTAGCACACAGCGTTCATAGCACATTATAGCAACATAGCAGCGCGTTATGACACCCGGTAGCGTAGATGAAAGTCGGTCAGCGACTAATAACTGCATTATGGGCACATCACCTTAATGCTCTCCAGATAACAATAACAAATTACCCACCAGATAGAATAGGAAGACAGCCTCATGCCATTATCTTTTATTATAAACACTTTGGTGTCAAACATGCGTGCAAGTGGTCACTAACAGCCCTTGAACGTTTGCAATATTAAAGCTTTACGCGCGATATTATTGGGGAGTATATTTAAGTACTTTTGTAAACGACAACATAAACAGTATTGCTAAAAATACCTTTATTGGATTAGACTTATAACATAGTACTTTCAAAACGTCAGAATGCTATGATTATACAGGATTATACATGCTACTGCCAAGGTCGGAAGGTTGCTTTTACTGAAAAGAACCTGGCAAGAAACTCAGAAATTTCTTCATTAAGTATATAAGTACATATTCTACTATCAGCCTACCTGCAACGATCCCAACTTTTTTAATTTCCTGCACGATCTTCGCTCAAACATAATGTGCACTTCCATTTGTTATGGTACGAGAATGAATCGATCGTCGTCGATGTCAATCGTATTAACTTCCTTGGTCGCCCATAGACACTTCTGCACATAACATACTTTCTTCATAGATCTTTTCCATTATCTTACTTTCGCTGGCTCAGCGACCTAAAGAGGAGGATCTTGGATTTACTCCCGTTCTAAGCCGTTTGTATCCAATTTGTTTTTTGGACGGTGTTTCCTTATGTAGGGACTAGACTTGTTAGGCGAACATTTTTGGCATAGTTCGTTGTTACAAATAAATTTAAGAATATATAAAAAATTCTATTTTTTAGCATAGTTTAGATATTAGAATTTCATTTTACAACAAAAATAAGCATTGACTTATGTTTCACATTTCAAGCATCGAAATTTTAGTAACCTCTAACAACTACACTTTATCACAAAAATACGAGTAAATTGCAAGTAGGTAAGTATAACGATGACAAATTTTAAAAACGATGAAGGTATTTTATTTAATTTTAAAATATGTAGGAACCGATGCTCTGGGCCAAAAAAATTGCGCCTTAAATGTCTCGACTGTGTATATTGGACGTTTACCCATTGGGCCTTTCCTATTCCTTCCACGTGACCACACCAACGGATTGCTGTTTGCCGTTCTGGTTTTCGTTTCGCTGATTTTATTTAGTTTCCATATCATTTCAACGTATTTACTTTCAATTCTTAAACGGAGAGTCATCATGACATATTAATTACATGCGAGCCTAATGCCAAGTAATTATTGGCGAAACTATACAATAAACATTTATTACGTTACGCATCCATTGATAGATAACATTCTGTAGAAAAACACGAATAATACTTAATCATTGACAGACATCTAAAAATATGAAAATACAGACTGTATTGAAGACTGCATAAATATAGTATTTTCTTTCGTACTTAACTAAACGCAACAGATTACCAAGTTAAATAACTGTGAAGAACAATTTTAATAGTGTTTTTGCTTGCACCTATGCACTGCGCCGGCGCAAACTGTCAATAATAAACTGCGGTGTCAGTGTTAGCGGGGAGGATAGCGATTTAGCGATTTATGCAACCGTTAAGTAGTCTTTACTCAAGAAAATAATTACTCTATATGTAGTATCAGTCGAAGGAACTGTGACCGATGATTTTAAGTAATGTGTCATTTGATGAGTCCACGAAATCATGCTAACTAATAACAATAAGTAATGAACGTCAAATATTTTGGGGTAGTTTCTTGCCGAGTGGTTTAGACTAAAGAAATATTATCTTATTTCTTTACTAGCTGTGCCCCAGGGTTTCACCCGCGTAGATTTATTGTAATTAAGATTGTCACGAAACCCTAATATGCTTAACTAATAAAAGAAGCGTAAGTAAAGTGTTATTTTGGAATAACAAACAGACACTTCAATTTTATTTATCTGTATGTATAGATCTATAGATGTATAGATTATGCTTACATGTACTTACTTTACTTTTTATTACCACAACTCATTTAGACGCCAATCGCGATTCTCACCCGCTATCAAACAGACCCCAACTCTAGTTTCGTATAAAAAGCATTCAGCGGAGCGTGCGCGCCTCTCTCGCGTTTCTCTAGCCACATACTTCTCTATGACACACATGTAACTTGCTGAATCGCTTCACGCTTCGTGAACAGCGCAACACTAGATTGCTAGTTTGGCGGTGAAGGCGATCTTTATCGAAACAGTTTTCAAATGCGTTTTCACTTGAGTCTCTGAATAAACAACAGTCACAATAGGGCTCGAAAAATAAGACTGATTAGACAGTCCTACCACAGTATAGATAATATAAGCTTACAAAGCAGTATGGAATATAGACCAATTTTTTAAAATGTTTGCTCCATATTGGTGGAGGGTTTTATTCTTTTTAAAAGTTAAGTTTTTTTAAATTTATTCCTTTTCTAGCTGTGCCCCGCGGTTTCACCCGTGTATTTAGTTTCATCCTTATTGTCGCGGAACCCTTAAAAGTAGCCTAAGTTATTCCTTGAAACATCAGCTACCTACCAGTGAAAGTCCCGTTAAAATCCGTCCAGCCGTTTCAGAGATTACCCGGAACAAACAGATAGACAGACAGGCAGACAGACAGACAGAGAAAAATTTTAAAACTTGGTTTTTTAGTGTCAGTATCGTGTATACTTTCATATGCATTTAGTGAAAAGCTGTAATTTTGAAATTACAAACAGACACATCAATTTTATTTATCTGTTTATAAGCTTACAAAGTAGTATGGAATATAGAACAATTTATTTAAATGTTTGTTCCATCTTGGTAGAGGGTTGTTACTCTTTGTTTTTTTTTTATTTATTCCTTTATATTTACTGTCAAAGTAATGTTTATTCGTCGATTTGAAGTTTAGAAAAATGCCATGTCGATAAGGCAAAAATGTAAATACCATAGACCGGGGGTCTTTTTTTAAAATAGCTTTCATCTGAACACCACATGAGTAGGGCAAAGCGAGCCCTTGCCCGCACCTCAACCTTCAAAGCTTGGTTTTCCCAACTGACTCTCACAAGCCACAGACTCGATCTAACTAAATACTATTAGATCTCCAAGGAAGACCAAGGCGGTTGTAACCCAAATAGAATTAACCAGCCGCGTTATTCACAGAGGTTACTCAGTGTCGAACTCAACGACGAGCGTTGGTTTCAATCATATGAAATTGATACATAATACATAAAGGATAAGGTGCAATTTCGTATCTTAAATATCTTACTGAATAACGCGGCAGGCTACTATTGTGAGCTAAGTACATAAACTCTAGTTATTCAAATTGTATCTCAGCGCATATCAAATGGCGCATACGACACGTAACTCAATTCTAAGGTGCATGCATCTCCAGATCACGGCGAGAGGCTTACATATTTTATGTAAATACCTTACATTCATTATTTCCACAAATGGATAAGATTTTCACTTTCTTCTGCGTTACGTGATGAGTTCAACGCACTTGTGGATTAGATTTTATCGAAATAAACCGTTAGCGAAGGGATTTTAAAGCGTCACACAATTTTTTTATAGCATAAGTAAATTTGCACTGCACATCATCTCCCTGACCTTATACCATACATTGTTGGGGTCGGCACTTGATTCAACCCGATGTGGCTGATTACCTGATTTTTATACGAAGCGACTGCCATCTGACCTTCGCAACCCCATTTAGGAGGAAAATCTTTGATCTGGGTTAAACCAGTTGTCAGATTATTTTTAGGCCTCCGACTGACCTGTAACGATTGCCAAAGATGTTAAATTGGCAACCGGGACCGACGGCTTAACGTGCTCTCCGAGGCACGGAGGGAACTCGGGCGGTCACCCATCCAACTACTGGCTAGGCGTATGGTTGCTTAACTTAGCTGATCGAATGATATGCGCAATAGCAACTGTTCCACGAGCTATACATATTATTAACTGTGTCAAGTTACGATAACCTTTGCTTAGAAGCTGAAGAGTTTGTTTATTTGTTTGCTTGAACGCGTTAAATATCAAGAAGAACTTTCAAATCAGACCAATAGGGTGTTTCTTTCAGTGTTAGTCCATTTATCGAGGTTAAAGTTACCATTGGCCCAAAGTAACTATTCCACGCGAAGGTCTAAAGTCGCGGGCAGAAGCTAATTAAAATTATATTTATGAATATAGTCTTAATACCTACGAACGCTGTTACTCCGTTGTAGATACGTACCTGAAAAATAGAAAGCAATTTGTAAATACACAATGCAATTTGCTCAATCTCAATATTTAGTTTGAAAATGAAAGAAATTTAAATGAATAATATTTATTCAGTTTAGGCCCTCGTAAGGCACTTATGAAAGTCGAGAATTTACCACCGGTTCGGAAACTAGCCTTCTGAGTTGACTCTACATTATAGGTGCAGTGCCCGTGAGCCGCACAGTCGCTCGGGCCCGGTCGCCGGTCCCGCGCACTCTCTCCGCATTCAACACTTTCCTGGATAATCATCCTGAATGTGATTTGTTTGCGGATGAATGGAAGAATATTTTGTCTGTATGTTTGGAGTTTTGTGAGGAGACTGCATGAAAGTGTTCCTTTTTTTCCCTTTAGTTTAAGTGGCTTCAAGCCGTTCTATAAGGTTAAATAAATAAATAAATAAATAGGGTTTGACATATTTTACGTTGACGATATCGCCTATATATTTTACTCATTTAGTATTAGGAACGTTTAGGAAGTTAGCGAGTGTAGGAAGTTTTACGTCATCATACAAAACAAAACGCAAAATGCAAGGACACTTACTTTCTTACTATTTAACAAGGGCTCGGAAAAATATGATCTTTGCCAAAAACTCATCATTCATAACAAAATACATAAATACATAAGCTCACGCCTGTAACCCATGAGGATAGGCAGACTACCGTTTGCCACATGCTACGATCCTTACATACTGCTTTCGCTTTATCCACATTCATGCATCGCTTCATACGCTCCGAATTTGACCTATCTGAAAAACTTTAGTAACAAAATGTTTATTATATTAATTACTAGCTTCCACCAGCAGCTTCGCGCTTTCGCTTCGCTAAACTTTCAACCTCCATTTAACCGTAAGGTTGGAAATTTGGAATACTTTTTGTTAATATATACCTTTGTTGTCTTTAGGATCAGCTGATGAAGTCATATAATATATGTTCCCTTATTCCCGTGGTTCTACCAGTAGTATAAAACATTTCTTCCCAAAGTACACCCAAGCAGAGTAGTGGTACGATAGAATTAGTGTATAGCAAAGCGTTGGTGTCGGCCGGGGGTCAATTCTCGTGACTCCAATCATTTGTCCTGACTTCAATGATCGACCTTATTAAACGATTTAAGTGCTTTACTACAATTACATACCGTACTACATATTACGTAAATTTATCGTTAGTACTTCATAGATACAGGTGCCACGAGTAATGAGCACTGAACAAAAAAAAAATCGGTTTAATTTCGCGTGTATTTTATTCGCATCGCACCACAAAAACAAACAGATAATGACTCATAAAATGCCTACTGCGCATTCAAGGTCAGCGCTCATAACTCATGACGGCACCTATATACCTCTTTATAATCTATCGAGCTTATGATTGTTGACGGACTTAAAAAAAAGGAGGAGGCTATCAATTCGACTGCATGTTTTTTATGTATCCTTGGGGTCAAAGCTATACAAAATTTCAGTTAAATCGGTTCAGTTATTAATTAGTATGTACAGTATAATTGATATCGGAATACCCAAAAATAATTAAACAAATACAAGTTTACTTTATTCACCAACTGAATTAAAAATATATAAACAGAAAGGAGACTCGATGCCAATGTATGTAAATACCTGGTTATTGTGTATGAACACTTAAATGTTAATTGGGAAGGTTTACATCCCCGCCCACGAAAACTCGTTTTATACTCTTTTGAAAACAAAATTAAATTTCAATTAACTGTAAACCTCAAGTTCAGCATGTAGTTAGCACGTTAGGGTTGGCACTCATTAATACGATGCCACCACAGCAAAGTCCTATGTACTTGGTCTCCGAACGAAAACTTCAAATACTCACGCCTGTATTCCTCGAAGGAGTAGGCAGAGGTGTTGTAATAACAACACCCACGTTTCACCGAAGATGATTAAGTGCCAACGTGACAGCTGGTGAGTCTATCGCCGTCTCAGGCACTATACATACGTCTTTTGAATTACCTCTTAGGCATACTCGTATGCAGATTTACTCACGAAGTTTTCCTTCACTGTAAATCAGGTGTGGTCAAATTTCTGCACTTTTTTATAATACTCATTGGAATGGATCGCTAGGATTCGAGCTTGCGTCGCTTACGTAGCAAGCAACTGCTCAAATCCGACGGCCACCACAGCTATTAAGCTCTCGCGTTATAGTCATACGATGCGAGATCGCAGTGGTTTGTTCTTTGTACGCTGCGAATCCACATCACGGTAATGTAACCTAACCATGGAGGTTTCATTACACAAGTGACGGTGCGCAAATCGCTGGTTAAGGGCACAACCAACCCACGATGTAAGCAGAAACCCGACAATTTGTCACAGTTAAGTACTGGGGCGGAATGTGATTTAAGCCTTACGCAGGGTTTGTTTTGTTTAAATACAGTTTCACCTAAGCTTTTTTGATAAAGGTACTTTTAATTAATTCTCTGTAAAGCAAAACGTTTTCCTCGGGAAAACATGAGTTGTTATTTTTTAAATTAGCGTTTTTATAATGCAATATTCACGTTAGATAAAAATAAATTCCGCAATGTAACGTAAATCCTTTTCAAAAATAAAGCCTAAGCCTAACCATCATAGGTTTAAGAAGAGCGTAAATAACTTCAGAGCTTTGTTTGACGTTTCATTTTTGTACGTCAAAACTAAGAAGTTCTTAATACGCGTTGCTTAAACGATCATAGTTCGCCCCAGGTTACTTGTATTACCTACTAATTGTACTGCGCTCTTACCCACGGATAATAAATTTTAACACAGAAGATAAAATATTCGATGTTTTTTTTATGTAATTACCGTATATTTTATCTTTTGACACATTTAGTTCATACTAAATGTGTCATACTTCTTAACTTCTGCACCACAATATCATCATAGGTGTGGGGCAGAAGCGGGTTATTTGAAGTATGATGCGAACAGATACCTACATAATTTGTATTAAAATTTATAATGTATTTTTGGTGTCCTTCTGACGATTTGAAATTACTTTGTAAGAAGTCTAATCAAATAATAATATTTAGAATTTTTTATTTGATGAGTATCGATATCGCATACAATCGAACGACTGATGCTTATTCTAACATGCTACTACTAACTTAATAACTAACCTTCAAAGTTTATTGTTTTAAGCAAACCTTGAGAAGCTGAAAGTTGAGAATGGAATACAAAAGGTACATTAAAAACGTTTCTTCATTAGAAATCAATTAGAAACATGAACGTGGGATACCGACTCCCATGCGGAACAAAGGAAGCGGAATAATGTCTGGAACATCACTAATTGTTCTTTAACGATTCTCTTTTATATTTTATTCTTATTTCCTTGGAGAAGAGCTGTTTGCTGTCTTTAAAATACGGCCACTATATTAGCTTTTGTCTAGATTTTTTTAAATAAGTAGAGTTTTGCTTTTCTGTTGAAATAAGAGTATTGGTTTTTGAATCCACGTCCTCTTATACTGCTGTTCAAAATTGTACCTTAATCTTATTACATTTAGGTACAATTAGCTGTGCTTGTTATGGCTACCGCCTAATATTTATCGCTAAGAAGTCTAGGCCGAGCTTTTATTTTTTTATTGGGACAGTACGGTCAAATCCGTATCTATACCTAGGGTATAGTGATCTAGGAAAAATCGCTCACTTTTACTCACTATTGTAAACTAATGACGCTTAACCAAATATATATATATCAGGCTACCCTACATTTTTACTCATATTGTCTAAGTTAAAAA
Organism: Watsonalla cultraria; assembly: GCA_964035505.1. NCBI lineage: Eukaryota > Metazoa > Arthropoda > Insecta > Lepidoptera > Drepanidae > Watsonalla > Watsonalla cultraria. The sequence continues at coordinate 3,226,993 of OZ037715.1, forward strand.
AAAACGATAGTTCTTACTAAGCTATCTATATAATATCTTACCTAACATCAAGCTCTGAAGCCGCATAATACAATATTTGGGATCATAATACGACCTTTCTGAAACGGAAGTAGTATAAAAGAATAACACCACTAAACGATGCTTCGACTTACAGGATAAATGCGATATTTTGCACTATTCGCCATTACCCTTGCCGTACAAAGGACGATCCTAGATGAACCGACCTCCATAACGCCACCCGTGTATCTGCACACGTAATGGGATCCCTAATTGGGCTGCTGAATAGGCTTAAGTGTGCTGACGTCATGAATATGGAGCTGTTACAAGTTATAAATGGTTTTTTCGGCTTCGATCATATTTCGATGTAAAAATTTTAACTCGTGGAGTTACATTATCGAGATCAATTATGTCAAAACGAAAGTAATTGGTAATCGGACTGTTTCCGATAATCTATATACTTAAAATATAAAGCTGAAAAGTTTGTTTGTTCTTGAACGGGCTAACCTGAGGAATGACGGGTCTGATTGAAAAATTATTTCCGTGTTACATGGCCCATTAATCGGGGCAGGGTTATAGGCTCTATCGAGGAAGGGTAAAGACTATTGTAGACGATAGCGTATAATAAAATAAAAAGAGATAGAGAGCAGCTGACATTACAATCTTTATTTGACAACTGTTGACAAGTGAACACTAAAAATAAAAAAGACATAAATCATAAATACTATTACTAAATAGTTTCCAACGACTATATAATAATCACGATACGTAAACGAAAACGGAGGTTAAAGTTAGCGTTAGCCCAAAGTAACAATTTCACGCAGACGAAGTCGCGGGCAGAAGCCAGTACCTAATTCATAATATCAGTGGATCGAGTATTAAAAGTATCGGTTGAAAACGAATTTATAAACAGTTTCCATAAACGTGGCGTGCACTAACTTTTTAACGACTAAACTCCAAAATTATGTCGGATATCGATAACAAATATAAATTTATTTTTTCTAATATAATTTCTGTACTCTCGTATGTATGAATAGTTAATAATTCAATCATTGTTTCTAAAATACGAAACGTGTTCCATATTCAATTTCAAACGTTTACTAACTGACGTGTATATTGTCACTTTGACACATGTCAAATCGTCAAATTTCCATTTTCGAAAACAAAATGCAACGCAAAATACTTATATCTATACTAATATTTCTTGAACGTGCGTCGCGTTCATCACAGGAACTACACTAACTACAAAGAAACTATAAGCTATCGGCGAAAAGGGATGATCACTAAGTAACAGTTTTTATAGTTAATCCTACGTTAAAACCGCGAGGCACAGCTGTACTTAACTAAAACAAAAACAAAGCTAACGTTCCAAAAGCAGTGTGAATAAATAAAATCTGCTGTCACAAAAATGCAATGGCAAGAAAAAAAACATGACGTTATACTTTTGGTGTGTCAACCTGCAGTTGTTTTTTTATCAACTGATAGTCTACGTTCTATTCCCGTTTGTAAAATAAAATACATTCGCCGAATAAATGTTTTTTTTAGCAATCATGCGAGTGCGTTATACTATATTGCATTACAATATTACTTTAAACTTTCATAATGATCCAGAATGCAAGAAATACAGTTCAGTGCACTCATACAAGGATACCGAATTATATTAAAAGTTTGATTTATGTCAACACTAACTTATAACTAAAGATTTGCCCAACAATGTATATGATAAGGCCTGGGGGGTTGGTTTGTAAAAAAATTATAATCTACACTAATATTACACAAAATATCATAAAGAGAAAAGATTTGATTATTTTTTTGTTTGCATAGGATAGGCTCCAAAACTACTTGACCAGTCTTGAAATATCGTCATCGCCCATAACTTGGTATAAATATAGTTCCATCTCATTTCGTAATGCGGATTTCAAAAGAAATAGATATAGTTACTCCGAGTTTGATCTCGTCTTGATTCGTAATAAGATTCAAGTATATTTGCATAGATGACAATCCATTGCGCTTGACAGCATTAATCGCGACGTCGTCCTAAATAAATAGTGACAATGGAATACCTCTATTATTTTACCGCGTTAAAACCCAAATCTCAGTAACCCTAGAATAATATTATACCACGTAACTCATCTTAGGGTACGTATCAAAATCAACATCTTACAATCCCTGTGATAACCCTATTACTCGACCTTATACCTGTTGATTTTCTTCCTTCCTAACTTTCCTGCAAGTCTCGTACAAACTTATTGAAATGAAATCAACACGTTTCCGAACGAACCACTCGTACAAACTCTGCAGGAAAACCCTACAGTTCCGCATTGCGTCTGTTTCAACAAACTTTAGATATTTTTGTTTTGTTTCTTAGTTGCTTGGGGCGTGGTCATGGGCTATGGCTTTAAGGGTACTAAACAACATGCATACATACATATGCTCACGCCTGTATTCCCCGAAGGGGCAGGCAGAGGTGTTGTAATAACAACACCAACTTTTCACCGAAGATGATTAAGTGCCAACGTGATATGGTGAGTCTATCGCCGCCTCAGGCACTACACATACGTATTTGAATTACTTCTCAGACATATGCAGGTTTCCTCACGATGTTTTCCTTCACCGTAAAGCACGTGGTGTGAAATCACTGCATATAAGTTTTTAGAAAAACTCATTGGTACAGGTCCCGCCGGGGTTCGAAATTGCTTCACTTGCGTAGCAGGCGACTGCACATGTCTGAGAAGTGATTCAAGGACGTATGAATAGTGCGTGAGACGGCGTTAGACTCACCATCTGTTACGCTGTCACTTAATCATTATCTGTGAAATGTGTGTGTTGTTATTACAACACCTCTGCCTACCCCTTCGGGGAATACAGGCGTGAGCACATGTAGTTAACGCCTTCTCAGAAGGGTTTCTGAAAGGGTAAGCCGCTGTAGGAAACGGAGATGCTTTTCACAGAAGTATATGAGTGAGCGCTTCGCCGTATCAGGCATTTTTGTATACGTATCTTCTAAGACATTATGCAGGTTTCTTCACCATGTTTTATATCACGTGGTCGACATTCAGTTGTAGATGTGTTGTGGCTCGAAAAGCGTTGATCAACCAACTTAGGAATTCAAACACAACCCAATTCAAAAGGAGCAAAATACTTTGACTCACGCTAAAACGCAAGGTCATTCGTCGACTGAAGTAATTTATAGAATGCTCTTAGGCCTTAAATGAACCTTTGAAGTAAGATTCCAACTCACACTTGTCTTTTTTACGGTTATTCCGTACGAGGATTGAGGGTGTACGGGATTCGTTGCCTTTATTTATTTTGGTCGAGGTTCGTGCCTTTTCTTTGAAGTTCGGATTAAGATATTTCTTTTGTACGCTTTTCTTTCAAGCACACGCGAGCGTGACCGAACCCGAGCAAGTACCTGAAATACACGCACCACTAAACCAACAGCTTTGTAAATAAAACGACATACTATTACATGTTTTGCAACCATTACCATTTATCAGTTTATACAAATCTGAGGAGAATTTGTCAAACGCACTTTCTCACTTCGAAGGCTACCCACGATTTTTTGGGAAGCATCACCTTCAAATACGAAAAAAACCATTGAAATCGGTTCACCCAAAAGTTTTGAGTTGTATATGTACACGTGTATTTTTGACAAAAGGATCATTCTTCTATGAAGACAATCTGATCTGAATTCATGATGTACAACAACATGATAAAATGCCTTGGGCTACATAATAAATATTGTTAACGTTACTAACATCCAAGGAATACTAAAACGGCTCTACCACAAGCTATGTGTAGCTTAGAAAAGGGTTCATAATCTGATAAGATTCCTTTCTTAAATCACACAATTTATGACAATGATGAGCAACCAACTTACTTATCTCAAAGATATATCGACAAAACGTGAATTTTTGTGATATACTTATCTATGGTTCTCTATGTGAATCTTTGGATCAGCTGACTATTCCCACTGAAAACATTCAAGGAGGACAGCAAGTAAGTATTTGTACAATTAATAGTTTAGCTTGTATGGTATGACGATTCATATTTTTTAATGGACGTTAAATTTAAGGTACAAAAATGAAACGTGAAGGCTCTGAAGTTCATAATGCGCTCTGCTTAAAGCGATGATGGTATGCCCCCAGTACGTAGGTATTATAAAAAGCAAAGTTGAAAAGCTATCAATACATTATCGCTACTATAAATGAATGTTAAAATAGAAAAAATGCCAAAGCGAGCGCTCGCTAAAAGGCCTGACTTAGCGGATTTCTATTATGATTTCATTGAAGGCTATTTTTAAGGAGTTGCTAAAGCTAACAAAGGGAAAATCCATTTCACTTTGTTTGCGATTAAGGCCAAGGCTGCACTTACAATATGAAATAAATTGAACTATAATATTCGAAATCCGCTCGATAGCTTACCCTTTCAACCGCTAACTGCTTGAGAATGTACAAAAGAAATACGTTTAAGATATACCTAATACAATGGATTTCTTTTTTAATAAATAATAAATACTAGCTGTGCCCCGCGGTTTCACCGCGGAGACTTATTTCATAGATAGCGTTATTTCGCCAAACTTTTTTAAATAAGCCTAAGTGGACATCAGGTATCTGCCAGTTAAAGTCTCGTTAAAATCAGTATAGCCGTTTCAGAGATTACCCGGAACAAACAGACAGAAAGCGGGAGATATTGTTTATTTTTATGTGTTTTTTTAGGTGCCGTATAAATTTTCATATCATTTAGGGAAATGCTGTTAATTTGATACAGATACAGATGTATGTACTGACATTATCACCAACCATCTGGTACCGAAATTAGAAAATTGACTAGTATGAGAGATAACGAATATACATATTTTTTTGAACTGTCAAACATTCTAGGATTTCTAGCCTTCCGCCCAACTGACTTGTAACGATTACTAACGATGTTCGCTAACTTATTTCGCTCTCCAAAGCCCGGAGGGTATTCGGGCGGTCTCCCATCCGACTTCACTTCTTAAATATGCGCTAGGAACTGTGCCACGAGCTCCCCAAGGATACTATTAGGAGTATAGATTTTAAATAGATCACAGGGAACCCCTCTCAGGATTAAAAATAATGGAGAGCCATTTCAATGTGGACTAAGACAGCTTTTATCCCAAGAAACGCGGAATGCTTGCGGAATCCCAAGCGGATAAAGTTAAGTAAGTCGGTGAATGCGGGGAGCATCACAAGATACTGTTTGAAATTGACCTTTCTAAATGTACTTCTGATAAAAATACCTGTTTAGTTAAAACACCTGTTTTCTATAGTACATTTTCGGTTTTTTTTTTTACATAAGTGATTACTAATTGTAAAGAGAACACGCTCTTATAAGAATAGATTTCCATTATTTAAATAGTCTTAGTAATTTTCAAAACTAGACACCACATTTAGAAAAAAAGCTATAATTAGATTTTTTTTTATTATTATCGTATACACAAGACAAGACCATGATATTATGATAAAAGGTCGAGATAGTGTTAAGGTGGTAATTTTCTTTTTGATCGGCTATATACTATATTACAACTCCGAGCTCTGCAGATTTCATGTCAAACGTTGGCCAAATGTGTGGCCTGGTCCACTTGGCAACAATCTCCCACTTTAGGGGACATTGTCTAAATGTGTGAACCCACTTGGCAGCATTGGTACGCAATGCAGACGAACTTTGACCCAAATGCTCCGTTACGCATTAAACCAATATTTCATACCAAACTGGAATTGCCACCGGTTGATATATTCACGCGTACGGCAAATATATTGACTTTAGATAGGAATATGATTTTTATTTACATTTCGTTTTATTTATACTCACGGAAAACTGAACGGTTGAGACTGGAAGATGAAGGGGTAAGTACGTTAGTATTTGAGAAACGACTTTGATTGATTTATGCCTGCCATAATAGTAAGTATTTAACGAATAAAGGAGCAGTGCTGCGTCTCATTTTATGTGTGAAAAATAAATTTTAATTCATTCGTTCTTTCTTAGTGTCATCTTCAAATTTGTTCCTATTATACTCGTACATACAAATTTACATAAAGATATTGTAATAACAACACCCACTTCACCGAAGATGATTAAGAGCCAACGTGACAGATTGTGAGTCTATCGCCGTCTCAGCCGCTAAACATGTCTTTGATTTACTTCTGAGACCTATACAGGTTTGCTCACGATGGCAAACGTAAAGTGTCCGTATAGCTAGCGTACACATTGTGGAATCCAGGGTCAAGCACGTGGTGTGAACTACATTTTAGAAAAAACTCATTGGTACAGACCGATGGGATTAGAACTTACAACGCTTGCGTAGCAGGCTACTACTTAAACCCCACGGCCTCCTTCGCCGTCGACTATCTCAAGATATTTTCCATTCAGTAAAAGATTTCAAGTATATTTGTCAGCAAACGGTTACTGTACGTTTATTTAACACTTCACACTCTGTGATAACGATTTCGCTTTGAAAGAGGAAATTCAATATCGTTTCGGGTCAGCTCTCAATAGATTCCATTTGAAAAGTTTCGTTAGCTTTCAACTGCAAGTACTTTTAAGCTGCACTTTATAAACTGCATTTTCACAGGGTATAAAAGGGAAATACTAACTGTTATAATCTATACAGATAAATACAATTTAAGTGTCTGTTTGTAATTCCAAAATAACAGCTTTTCACTAAATGCATATGATAGTATACACGCTACTGACACTAATAAACCAAGTTTTAAAAATTTTCTCTGTCTGTCTGTTTGTTCCGGGTAATCTCTGAAGCGGCTGGACCGATTTTAACGGGACTTTCACTGGCAGGTAGCTGATGATTCAAGGAGTAACTTACTTACTACTTTTATTAATTAGAAATATTAGGGTTCCGTGACGTAAGGCATGAAACTAAATCTACGTGGATGAAACTGCGGACACAGCTAGTATACACTATAACAATTTTTATTTTTTTTTACTTTTATTTATTGAAAATATTAGGGTTCCGCGACAATAAGGATGAAACTAAATCTACGCGGGTGAAACCAACCGCGAGGCACAGCTAGTTATGAAAATGTAATTTGATATTAAAATTCACTTCTCTTCCTGCCTGTCATTTAAATGGTAAGTAAGCTCGTCATTGTAAGCCTATTTTAATTGTGGTTTTGAGTTCAGCTTTGACGCGAGCTTAGTTTGATGAACAGGTCGACCAAATACCTACATAATTATAAAATGGAAAATATAAACATTTTAAAATGTGACATCTTATAGGGAATCCCAACGTAACGCAAAAACTATTGATAGTTTATTTTCCTCTTAGATTAGTACCCGAGGACCCCTCTAAGCACGGAAGATTGGGGGGGGGGGGGGTTTAATGTGGTAAAAATCCCCCTACATGCCTACCAGGGTTATCGTACTTTTTGAAGGTTCTCTCCCTCGTAAATATAAAGAAAAAGTACTAAGCTTTAATAATATTCCTATGTGTAAAAACTATTAAGACCGTTTATTTTCTATAGTGTACAAAAACAAATACTAAACGCCCGGCATTCCCCAAGGAAAGTAATACGAATTTTGAACAGCTTCTACGTAAGTGCTACAAATCTTCGTAGAGCGCTACACTCGTAGAGGCTGCTACGAGTAGTTACGTAGATGCTACGTTGCTACGATCCGTAGTGAGTCCTGTTTAGCTAGATGCATATCATATCAAGGATAATTTATAGCCGTGGTGGCCGTGGGGTTAGCGATGCAAGTTTTATTTCCAGCGTCCTGCACCAAAGAGGTTTTCTAAAACCTATGTGCACTATATCACTGCACGGGCGTTAAGGTGTAAAAAAACATCGCGAGATGCATATGACTAAGAAGTAATTCAAAGACGTGTGTATACTACCTGAGACGGCGATGGACTCACCCTGTCACGTTGACACTTAATCATGTTCGGTGAAATGTGGGTGTTGATGTTACAACACCTCTGCTTACCCCTTCGGAGACCCTTCTGGGATGGCGTGAGCATATTATTTTATATAAACATTGGTGAAAGAAGCACTAATACCTACTATCACTTTATAGACTTGTTTTTTTTACATTACAAACAGATGAAAAGATCATTATTGCTACGATCAAACTTTGGATGTCCAAATTAAAACTATCGAAATGCAAACCAAAACCAATGAAAAAGGACCCAATTAATGAAAATGCCGTGACGCCCGTTAATCCGACGCTTAATGTATTCGCAACCCTCGGTCAGGTATCTACAAAATTTTACGAGAATCGTTAAAGGTACTGTTATATACAACACAGGCTGATTGTAAGGTACTTATAGCCTTTATGTCAGAAGGAAATTCATCAAATCCTTATAATTTACTGCCAATCGCCACACAGTAGAACCAACGGTCCATCAAGTAACCAAGTAATACCATTTATTAGTTCCCTGGGGAATTGTTTTGTAATTATTTTGCTGCCTCTAACTTTCCGTTAATAGGATTAGCAAACGGAACCCTTTTAAATGTACCTTGTATTTCTCGTCGTTTCTAAGCTTTAAAAATGGGTTTGTTGCCCCATGAAAACAACAAAAGCAATGCGGTTTTGATAAAAAAAACATACTTAATACACTTTTATTTATATTTTCTAAGCATTAAGAAAAGGTTCATTATCATTATCAGATTAAAACTACTCAGACATAAATAAATATCACGTCCAGGTGCTCGTGGCACAGTTGCTATTGCGTATATCATTCGATCAGCAATGTAAAGCAACCATAACCCAAGCCAGTAGTTGAATAGGTGACCGCCCAAGTTCCCTGTGAGCCTCTGAGAGCACGTTAAGCCGTTGATTCCGATTGCCAATTTAACATCTTTGATAATCGCTACAGGTCAGTCGGAGGCCTAAGAAGTCTAACAACTCAACTCGTTAAACCAGATTACCGATTTTCCTCTCAATAGGGGTAACTATAGTCAGATGGCAGTCGTTTCGAATAAAAATGAGGTCAGATGATGATCAGCCACATCGGGCTGAATCAAGTGCCGACCCTAACAATGTATGGGATAAGGCCAGGGAATTGATGATGATGAGAAATTTCACGTCTCAAATCTTTCTTCTATTAAAATTAATTGACTTAATTCGGCTAAAACTCAATAACAATTTGAACAATTCTTCTTTTCTCTAAAATCTAATATAGGATTGGTTTAACCCAAAGGAACGTCCAATTTCGATTAAAACGTTTAATTGGTTTAGAATGGGAATTGGCACTTACCCGTGCGTCCTCTAGTGATTGAATAAAAAAATACTAATATATACAAAGGTAGGAGTAATTTCTGGTAGCTACTGCTTTGCCAATAATGACCAAATTCTGGCAATTTTTAGGATTTTGTACTCAAATGGTAAAAATATCTACAGCCGAATTGAGAAATCAACTTTTTTGAAGTCGGTTAACAACGGGACCCTATAACTAAAACTTCGCTGTCCTGTCTAGCTGTTTGTTATGAGTAATAGTTAGATAATTAGACAATTATTATCACAGATGACAGATGCTGTATTTCTGTAGCCGCTATTATAATAAATTACTTAAAAACAGAATAAAATAAATAACCATCGTGATTTAGTACGGCACATTTCGTGCGCGAGTCTGACTCTCTCTCAGCCGCTTTTTTTTAAACTAAGGAGGCCAAAATTTTGGGCATTATTATAGCTAAAAGGAAGAAGAATTAAAGTTTCAAATGGACCCGCTAACGTGAACTGCAAACAATTTGTTGACAGTCACTCCCCATTACCGTGGCGTCATTATTTTAAAAGCACCGCATACACAGGAAATTTTGCTACTCTTTTCACGTGGAATATTTACACGACATCTCCAGTTCCCAAGGATACAACCGATTTCGCTGCGTGCTGGAAATGTGTTGTTCCATTTCCAAGCGATAATTATTGTCTCTCGGCAATTTTAGTGCCGAATTATACTTGTATTAACTACTTCAGCTTTATATTTTAGTATAGGCGTGCTAAACTTGTTACAGGGGTACAAAGGGATTAAATCTAACATACAGATAAATAAAATTGAAGTGTCTGTTTGTAATTCCAAAATAACACCTTTTAACTGGATCCATATGAAAGTATACACGCTACTGACACTAAAAAACCAAGTTTTAATTTTTTTTCTCTGTCTGTCTGTCTGTTTGTTATATACTTTATATACGATAATGACATTATAATTTTTTTTTTTTAAATCGTTCAGTCTCTTACTACTTTTAATTAAAAAAAACTGAGTTCCGCGGGCCACCCATGAAATTAAGTGTACGAAAACCACGGGGTACGGCTAGTTTTAAATATACACCACGGTACATTGTTCGTTATCCGTTAAGGCTCAAACGTATATTTAAACTGAAACGCGACGTCACTTATAATGGAAACAGTGAAGCAGCATTTAAAACAGTTGAATGGCGTTAAACACTTGATTCAGATGGCAACGAAGTTTAAATGCAATTTATGAATAGAACTGACTAAAATTCACATAACGTTTCATGAATTGGAATTCGTAGAGCTCTGCTTACACTTGTCATGTAAAGTTAGTAGGTTACGAAGCAATGATAACTAGATCTAAACAACCGTTCGTCGCGAGATTTACGGCAAAGGAAAGAGTGTCATTCTATATTGTTGAGGGCGAACAAAAATTTTTTTTTGTATATTTCCTGTATATAGCGTGTGCATGTATAGTCCACAAACCCACGCTGGCTGCGCATGGACCATGACTCATCGTAGAGGGTCTCAAAAGAGACTTCTTCTTCTTCTTGTTAATGACCAAATTAATATGAAGAACGTAATATTACTGCACTCAAGTTCCCTAGATGGCGCTAGCCAAAATTAGATCGCGCTATAAAGATTATCTACACAACATGTAAATAGGACAAAGAGTATACAATTAATGAGATGCAAATCGAGTTCCAGAGTTTGTATTCAATTCAATTCACATTGGTGTTTTATTCAGTACCTACCTAACCCGACGTAAACCAGTTCAGTTCAATGATGAAGAGCATCAAAAAATCTCCTCGGTGCTCAACAGTTCCTTATGCCCAATAATAACAGATATGAGTATTCTCACGTGACATTTTGTTCCAAATTTGTTACACAAGCAAACACTTTGGACACCACGTGTTCTGTGATAACCACGAGGGACGTTAAAGGCATTAGATGAAAGTGAGAGAATGTCCAATATGAACATAGGAAAAGTAACCAATAATCGCATACATAGCAAAACCAATTCTGAGAGTGTTTCATACAGTTCAAAATGGCACAACAATATATTACTATCTTCAACAATTCTTTCGGTCTGTAGTCTGTATAGCGAGTTCTATTCCATTGTTGGAAAATTTCCTCACTCCATTAAGGAAAACTGGAACACTTAATATATTTCCTGGACTCATATGACGTGACCAATAGTGCAGAATACAAAGTCTGACAACTACTATTCCTCGGTTTCCGTTATATTTTTTGTATTTTTCCTGTAAAAGGAGCCCCTAGCGTCGGATGGCTATTACTTCGTTTAAAAATCAAGTTAACAGCCGAATCGGTTGCCAGCTCAGAGTGCCTAGTGCGAGTTTTTCACAGCCGCCGTCACAAGTCACCGCGTCAAAGTTAACGCAGATTTATATGGGATCGGAGCAGCGCCTCTGTCGGCCTAAAGAAGACACTATTGTGAGCCCATACAAATCTGCGTTTACGTCGACGCGGTGACTTGTGACGGCGATTTCAAGAAAACTCGCACTAGGCACTCTGAACCAACAATATATTTGAATTGATTGATCTTATGATAGCAAAATTTAAGGTCATATAATTACAAAATACCAGCTATTAATTTTTGTGTGTATAGGTACATGAAAATATATGTAATAAAATGTATGTGTATACATGAAATACCGACCGAACTTTTATGATAAAATTTTGAAATCTTGACGTGACGGGTTTCTGACAGGCAAGTCATGTAGCATAGAATACTTAATTTTAGAAAAATAATTCATATTGCACGCAAATAATTAAGGCACATGAAATAATTCTGCTGCCCACAGCTTTAGTATAATAACATAATAGTGTATTCACACTTCTTGCAACAATCCTTGCAAATATATTATGTAGAATGATGGGTATTTTTCAGATATACGGCACGTGTGAAAACCTATCGGTAACATAACCCCATGTTATCGTATGCACTCGCGCATAAAGAGACCGGTTCGGTAAACCGGTTATCGGTTTTCTTAAACCTCGAAAAGTGCCTTCATTCTTCACTTCTAGATAATCTTGATGCCTTCTTAATAACCAAATATCAGCTGGGGAAAAGACTTGGTAAGAATTGGTGGGTACCTCGGGCTCTTTGTTTCATTCTATATACCTAAATGTGCCTCGAAGTTTCACCCGCATACAATTCATATTACGGGCGGTTTTTTTTAGTAAACCAGATTTTTGTTGAAAGTAAGTCTCAGTTACTCCTTATAACATAAATTTTCTGCCAATCAAAGTCTTGTTAAAATTGGTCAGCTGAAAGAACAAATCACGCAAGCGCTTGGTCATGGTGGTGTAAATTGCTCACGAGCACTGAAAAATGTAAAAAAATATTGGCAAAAAATGAAAACTATGTTCAATTTATTTCTTTATATCGAAAAAATAAGCTAATTATTAGGAAAAGAAAAAGTCGTCTAAAGAATGACAACGAAATCAGCTTTAACAGCTTGCGAATACCTCTCCACTTGTAAAGGATAAGAAAATTCTCGCTACAGACGTCTTAACTAATATCCTATTGCTATTCATGGACCACTAGCAGTCCTGACACGTAACGCATTGACGACTTTTTCTACAGTATCTTCAAAGTTTAATCTCAATTGGCTAATGTTATAAAAGTTTTCGTAATCTAACTTTTTCGAAATGCTTAAATCCCGCTCTTGTATTCACTGCAGTGGTAATGCATTATTTAGTTCATATTATGCAGAGTAAAAGTTTGTAAGTTGTAAAACTTTTTATAGCAGTTATATTGTCGTAGTAAGCTCCTGAAAATTGTATCAAGGTTTCTATATTAAACTACAGACTACAGAATACAGAACTGGTCCGTTTCTGAAAAAAATCTTTTTCACTACATTTTACCATATTATACCTCGTGCGGCTGTTCTAAAATCTATATCTATGCATACATACAGATAAATAAAATGGAAGTGTCTGTTTGCAATTCCAAAATAAAAGCTTTTCACTAAATAAATATGAAAGTATACACGCTACTGATACTGAAAATCCAAGTTTAAAAAAAATTCTCGGTCTGTCTGTCTGTCTGTTTGTTCCGAGTAATCTCTGAAACGGCTGGAACGACTACTTTTATTTATTAAAAATACTAGGGTTCCGCGACATGAAGCATGAAACTCAATACACGCGGGTGAAACTGCGGGGCACAGCTAGCAAAACATAATTGTAAGTTACCACGTGTAAAATTTTGGTTTGAATCTCAAACTTATTAAACAAAAATGATAGGCGTAAAAACGTTTCTCAAATTTTAATACCAACGTTTTTACTCGTTTCACACTGTCTAGTAGAGCTGGAAGACGCCCAATAAACTGTCATAGCCAGCCGAGTTGGGAAACTATCAGATCCAAACACGACAGAAGCCTATTGCTATTCAATTCGATGATAATATAGCGTGACAACTGGCAACTTTGACAGCAAAATATTCAGCCGTGAAAATAGTACATACCGTTATTCCGTGACTGAGAAAGGTGCATTATATATAGTGTGCTCCAGTGATATTTACTAAATTAATACAATACCTCACCATTTTTTTAATACTTTTTAGGCGACAAATAAGCGTATATTCAGAGGGTTAGCGGCTACTGAAGCCTATGAATGCTTGTAACACCAAATCTCATTCGCAGGTCGCCTACGTTACAAGGAATGAAATCTCTGCTAACATAATGACAACTAGTACAGAGACATCATTCTTAATCCTCTCCTCCATGGAGCACTGGCGACCTTACTCACCGCAGGAACACTACTCAAAGGTAGCATTATTTGGCTGCGATCTTCTGTAAAGTGGGAGACAGCTCCAGATCTCATTATGGGATTATTTCTCTTAGTAGATGGGTAGTATTATGATTAAGATTGTTAGATAATCGAGATGAAGCGTAATTACTTAAGATGAAAAGAAAAAGCAAATTGGCGCAGCGACTTTCTCATTTAAGATGGGTAATTAAATTACATTTTAATTTATTTGTTAGTCTTGTAGGTGAGTATACCTGACACAGTCCACGTCGCCTGTTCGATCTTCGCGTGATTGAATTAACGTCATTGTCAATAATTATTTAGAAGAAAAAAGTATTTTATTCTTATGTTTCTGTACCAGACAGCTAATATATTATTGTCGGGTAAAAGATGTGCTCCGTTACAGGCTAGATAAAGATCGTGCTGCGTAATAATGTCCAAACATCTATCTTCTTCTTATATATAAAAATGCAGCCCCATTTCCCTTGGTCACGGCATCACGCCTAAACGGCTGGATGGATTTTTACGGGACTTTCACTGGCAGATAGCTGATGTTTCAAGGAGTGTTTAAGGCAAATTTTATTTAGAAAACAGCATGAAACTAAATCTACGCGCGTGAAAACGCGGGGCACAGCTAGTTATATATATTTAGTATTATAAATCTTGGGGACGTGCAGGCGCTTATGTCGAGCCGCGTTAATCACTAAGATTTCTCAGCGTCGCACTCGTCGTCGAGTGTCCGTTTTAAAGATACGAAATTGAACCTTATACTGTACTAGCTGTGCCCTGCGGTTTCACCCACGTAGATTTAGTTTCATCCTTATTGTCGCAGTACCCTAATATTTTTAATAAATGAAAGTAGCCTAATTTACTCCTTGAATCATCAGCTACCTGCCAGTGAAAGTCCCGTTAAAATCGGTCCAGCGGTTTCAGAGATTATCCGGAACAAACAGACAGACAGACAGACAGAGAAAATTTTTAAAACTTGGTTTTTCAGTGTCAGTAGCGTGTATACTTTCATATGGATTTAGTGAAAAGCTGTTATTTTGGAATTACAAACAGACACTTCAATTTTATTTATCTGTATTTATAGATATAGATGTATAGATGTATTATGTATCAATTTCCTATGACTGAAACCAACGCTAGTCGTCGAATTCGACGCTGAGAAACTTTAGTGAATAATGCGATTGAAGCTGTACGCAAGATGGCATTATAAAAGATAAAGTAAAAAGAGAAAAGACAGCGCGTATTGTCCCTGCGTCCTCCAGTTATATTAAAGCTCGACTTAACGACTTGCCAACATGAGAAATCGTCTTTTAATCTAACTTACCTTCAAAATCATTGATTTAAATAAACATTGTGTTAGAGGAAATACAAAAAGAGTAACGAAATTAAGTTTTTGAGACTAAATCGTGTCTGATAGATGACGACAATGTTACAGTGTCTGTTTAGATTGAATAATTAACAATATCCAGCAGAAGTCACGGACGTAAGCTAGTCCAGTGTAATTTCATTATTTCATTATATGTAACGGTTTGAAAGTTACGTAGTCTAATCAAATAAAGATATTATTTTTTATTTAAATATAAACTAATCGCACTTTGTAAGCGAACAGACATGACGGCTTCTGCAGGAATATTTATGTTGTTGATTCACTACCTATAAATCATAGTGGCAATTTCTTTTGTAATATGCTAACATTTGACATGTACCTATCTATTTATACATACATATATATATAGTCTGTTTGTAATTCCAAAATAACCGCTTTTTACTAAATGCATATGAATGTATATAGGTAACTGACATAAAAAAATACAATTTTTATTTTGTTTCTCTATCTGTCTCTGTCTGTTTGGTCCGGGTAGTCTCTGAAACGGTTGGACCGATTTTAACGGGACTTTCACTTGCGCTACTTTTAATTTAAAAAAACATAAGTGTTCTGCGGTACACCCATGAAATTAACTATTATTATATTACCGTCTATGTTGCCACCCTAAAAAAAACAACAGAACAGCTAGTTTTCAAAGCGATCATTTTAATGTCAACTTAAAATAAGCATGTTATGAAAATTATATTAGCTCTACCTAGATACATGAATCTCAAAATTATTGAAATGGATACTATTATTTATTCGCTTCTCTCTTTATCGAGTGAAAGAGATGACGCGAAGAAATTACTCATAATATAATATACTTACTAATGGAGAAAACTATTGACTCCGCATAATTCTTGGATCACTAATACCCTGTATACTTAAAGCTTTATTTCACGGACATTATCACGTCTTATGATCTCGATTAACACAGATTACTTGACGAGTGGTTTTGTTACAACATTATTAAGCAATTTTTTTCACGTTGGTACGAGTGTGTATCGCAATATTTCTGGAATTTTTCATCTGTGAATGAATGAAGAATTCACTGTCGGCCTAGACAAAGTAACGTTCTCTCGCGCTTGCTCTAGTAGAAAATGTATGACATGAATCAGACACGTGACACATGTCATTCCCGTACATTTTGTATCGTTTCTACTAGCGAAGCTTGAGGAATGCTACTTTGTCTACAGGCCCTGTTTAGTTGTCGGCTGCTAATCACTCTTTTGTTGACGACAAAGCGGAGTAGATACTTTTAAAAAACATTATGTAAGTACAGCTTGTGGGTACACATAACTTTATACACAGGAGTCAGATTTTGGTAATTCGTATAATATAATTTTGGTGACAAAAAAAAATTTTTTTTTAATTACATTATTTACGATGACTGTGTGCGGTTATAAATGTGTATTTTTAATTGCATACGTAGATATGCTCACGCCTATATTTCCCGAAACACGTAACTAAACCAATAATGTACAGATTGCTACGTCTACGCACGGTTTTATTTGCGTAATTTTTCTCTGTTCGCGAACTTTACTACGCTACCATTCTCCTTGTAACGATGCTCGCACACGTCAGCTTTATTGTCCCGACTCGATATTTATTGATGTTTCCATAGAAGCGTATCTACTTTGGTAGTATAAAAAATGCTAGAGAGAACATATTTCCTAGCAAGAATGACATATGGTGCCACACAATAATATTATACCGAGAGGAAAATAAGATTATAATTTGGTAGGTACTAGTGACAATATTATGTTGGTATATTAGTTATGTGTATGCAAGATTCTCTCGCGTTTGCGCTAATAGTAAAAAAAATATGGAAATGACATAAATCAGTCACGTGACATAATATGTTTTGTATATTCCCATACATTTTGTATCGTTTCTTTATGCGAAGCGTGAGGATAATTTTACTTTGTCTACAGGCCCGTGTAGCTACGCTACGCATGACGACGCCATTCCAAGTGTCATAAGTACGAGAGTAAATTCTATGCGACGCCACCTTACAAATTAAAGCTTTATCATAGAGTATCGCTTGATATATATCCTTATCTTTCAGTAAATTGTCGCTAAAACGCACATCTCAACAGAACTGTCGCATGAAAAACAAAACTGCTTCGAGCGCTGTGAAAATTTTATTATTTTCTTCAAACATACTTATATCAGTATCATCATCATCCTCCTGCCCTTATCCCATGTTATTTGGGGTCGGCGCAATCAGTATAGATATAAATAAATATAAATATGCAACACCTTCCTAGAAGGGTTACCCTAGGGATAAGCGGTGTTGTAAGAACAACACCCACTTGAGTCCGTCGCCGTCTCAAGCACTATGCATACGTCTTTGAATTACTTCTCCGACACATAAGCAGGTTTCCTTCACCGTAAAGCTTGTGGTGTTAAATCACTTACCAAAGTTTTTAGTATAACTCCTTCGTGCAGGCCGCTAGTTTACGTCGCTTGTGTATTAATATAATCGAAAATAATGGAGAGAGGTCAGTGTATTCTGGACCAAATTTTAGTTTGGTGTAAATTGTATGTGAGCGAACGCCCTTACAAGGATAGGAAATGATCAGCTTCGTAATTCCTCGTAAACCACGAAAACTTGATCCGTATATTGCTTTATTCCTATTGCGTGTGGGAATAAACAATAAAAACTTCTTATTGTGACGACATGAAAGGCACAAATAAAACGCCTGTTGATTTACTACATGCAAAGCTCATAAATAATGCAAGTATTAAATTTTGACAGGCGTTAATAAACTAGGTCAATAGTTTTTTCTATAGTAAGCGAGTACCGAATATTTAAAATATTAAGTGTCTAACGAAAAATAACAAAACAAAAAAACAAATAAGTAATGATACCAATTGCCTTTAAATAAACGTTAGCATTTTGGCAGAGAAATTGAATTTACGAAATTTAAGACAAACATTATTCAATGTTAGGAAAAACTATTCTGGGGGCCTACTCACTTCCTCCCAAAAACGAAGCTTCGGTCGAAAGTTTGCAAAGTGTTACTACGTTTATTATTCGATCTAAAATCACGTCCGAACGTGCTCTGCTAGACAATCTTTGAAAACTTAAATTTGATAAAAACAAAGCGATACTGAAACTAAGTTTGATTTTCGTTCGTTTGCGAAGTTTCGTTTTCGGAGATAGAGAGTAGACCCTCAAGAGGTAGCTTATATTCAAACTGATACCAAAATCGTAAGCACCTGTAATATATTTGGTATAAAATAATTGCCGCGAACATGCATGCCGAGTATGAGCGCGGAATGACGCATATACGCGATAAATATGCACTGCACGGTGCGTCGCGCCAACGCGCGCAAACCATTTATCACTTTACTTAATATATTCATGCTTCATTGAGATAACTTGCTTTCACCCCTTCTGAAATACATGCGCTTAGGTTTTTTTAAATATAGTCTACTATATCTGAACACAGTAATGGCACAGTATACATATAAGATTTATAAGCAGTAAGGAATCTACGATTATTTTAGAACTAAGCACGCTGCTCCATCGAGCGAGAGGGTTATCAATTTTAGAGATTTTGAAAAATGTTGTTATAACACGTGAATGACGCACATACATATACGCGATCGTCCACGACGTTAAACTTCTTACTGTCGGTGTAGTGTGCAAATAAACATTCGCTCGCGCTTGCGCTAATAGAAACGATACAAAATGTATGGAAATGACATAAATCAGTCACGTGACGTATGTCACTCCCGTACATTTTGTATCGTTTCTACTAGCGAAGCGTGGGGATAATGTTACTTTGTCTACAGGCCCTGAGGAGAGCGGTGACGTCCTTCATAGCTTTGACCTTTAATTTTTATATCAAAAAGCTAAGAAGTTCTTAATACACTCTGTTTAAACCGATGATAGTAGGCTCCAAGCTTGCTGGTACCATATTATTTATTTCCTATCTATACATACAGATAAATAAAATGGAAGTGTCTGTTTGTAATTCCAAAATTACAGCTTTTCACTAAATGCATATGAAAGTATACACGCTACTGACAATAAAAAACCATGTTTTAAAATTTTTCTCTATCTGTCTGTCTGTTTGTTCCGAGTAATCTCTGAAACGGCTGGATGGATTTTAACGGGACTTTCACTGGTAGGTAGCTGACGTTTCAAGGAGTAACTTAGGCAAATTTTATTTATCAAAAATATTAGGGTTGTGCGCGGGTGAAACCGCGGGGCGCAGCTAGTCAGAAATAAATAAATACGCGGTCACGTATTACCAAAGCCTGTAGGGGGGATAGTAGGAATCTTCAATAATAAAAATTATTTTCCGCAGCACGTACCTAATACCTCTTATCAGTGAATTGTTGGCGACCTCACAACCCCCAAATTCCTTTGATAAATCAATATTTAACTCACTACCTTACCCCAACAAGGTCACATCGCAATGGAGCTCATCTATATATATATATACATCTATATCTATACAGATAAATAAAATTGAAGTGTTTGTAATTCTGAAATATCAGTATTTCACTAAATGCATATGAAAGTATATACGGCACCTAAATGGAAAACCTATTTAAAAAATCTCTTTCTCTCTGTCTGTCTGTTCGTTACGGCTATTCTCCGAAACGACTGCACCGATTTTAACCGGACTTTCACTGGCAGATAGCTAATGTTACAAGGGGTAACTTAGGGTAAGTTTGGTATAAAAAAATAATGATTCCGCGAAATATAGCCAACACGGGTGAAACCGCGGGGTACAGCTAGTCTACATGTAACTTTACAGCGCTCACGAACTGTCGAGTTAAATTAATTGGCTCGTTGCCTTAATAACACACTTGATAAAACTAAGCAAACATAGAAACTTTGAAAACTTAAGTTTTCTATTAGTTTTGTTTGTTAGTTTAATATTTGTTGGCTGACAGTCTTTATTGCACATGCTACGTACATGACCATTAGTCTTATTAGGAACTTGTCTGTGCCCCGCGGCTTCACCCGCGAATCGATAGAAGTACCTATGTTTGAACCGCCTGCCCCCATGGGGTAGTCATGTACTTACTAACTTTTAAGTTTAGACGTTTAATATCTATACATGCCCCGCGGTTTCACCCGCGTAGATTTAGTTTTATGCGTCATGTCGCATCTTGAAACATCAGCTACCTGCCAGTGAGAGTTACGTTAAAATCGGTCCAGCCAGTTGAATTCTGGTATCAAGTTACCTGTTCGAACTTGTGATGGTAAAATTTCTACAGGTTCCGTCACAAGTTATGAGCTCTCAGCGAAGAAAGTGGGGGGTAACTGGGCAAGTATTTCATTCACTTCGCGCCCTACAGGCCTGTGCGTTACAAATTCTTAGTTCCGCTTTTAATAACGCAAAAACATGTACAAATACTTCCAGTATATAAATCACGAATTAAAATTTTCATTAAATATACAGGTTCTTCAAAAACGTGTCAAATATGTATCCAATTACATACAGAGCACCCTTTTAGTGGATTATCTCACGTGTTATTTTATAAAAACAACATTATCATGCTTGTGTTTAATTAAAAATTCACGAGCTTTGTTGGCGTTCAACAGACTTGTATGGACATTTTAGAACACATTTTTCAGTCCTAATTTTAATATACACTTTGAAGTCTGCTGGCATTTTATGCAGCAAAAACTCATAACGCTTGTTCGAGATAGAAAACTACAAGTACCTATCATATTTGCTACAGCAACTTTACAGATAAATAAAATTGAAGTGTCTTTTTGTAATTCCAATTAACAGCTTCTGACTAAATTCATAAGAAAGAATAACAAAAAAATATTTTTTAAGTTTTTCGCTGTCCGTCTGTTTGTTCAGGCTAGCTTCTGCAACGGCTGGCGCGATTTTAACAAGACTTTAACTGGCAGATAGCTTAAGTTACAAGAAGTAACTTAGGCTACAGTTATTTAAAGAAGTATGGTTCCGAGAACTTTTTATTATTTTTATTTTTGTGATATTCTCAAAGGCATGTTATGTAAAAATCTCGTCTCTTAAAAATATTACATCAAAATCACAATTTTCTTTTTTCCAAACGCCCCCCTGAAATAGGCATAGGAAGTACTTAACCGAGAAAAGTTCAGAAACTCATGTGAACAAATAGGTTGGTGAAACAGTCGTTACATCTTGACTGCCTTCAGGTTTCATTGCTGAGGCCTGTAAAATGTACAAACGAGACGTAAAATAAGGCATACACCTTCTTGGATAGTTATGTGAGGAGACACGTCGTATTTGATGGGCTGCATTTTATTGACGGTACTGGCGGCGTGGAATTATTATATGGTTAAACCAGCGGTGCTCCGCAGTTTCACCCGCGTAGTCTAATTTCAGGCTTTATGTCGTGGAACCCTTTTGTTTTAAATAAAAGTAGTAAAGCCTAATGTTACTCCTTGCATCATCAGTTATCTGCCTGTGGAATAATTCCAGCCGTTTCAGAGACTAGCCGGAAAACATAGACAGAGGATTTTTTATGTCGGTACCTACCATAAGTTTATACTTTCATATACAATTAGTGAATAACTGTCAATTTCAAATTACATGCATACATTTTATTTATCGGTAATTAGATATACCATCTTGCTTCGGTTTTGCATGTGTAGTGATAAACGGTCTACTTTCCTCTTTTCTGCATCTGATCATGATGAGCTGACTGATTTCAGTCGCAGCTCTGACTTTCTACAAAAAAGTTGGTAACCCAGCGTGCAGTCTGTCTGATGGTAAACGAATACAGCCTATGAACGCTACTAACGCCAGTGTCACTCGCGCATTGCCTATATTACAAATAACAGGAAGACACTGGAAAATATAAGGTCAAAGCTTAGAAGTTCAGAAGCTGCTTAAACGAATGGTTGCCCCTTTGGATTCCCCAAGTAATGGTTTTGACGTCGCCTCACCTTGCGTCTTAGCACTGTTCAATATGTGTTAATACTTTTTCGGAAGTCGGTTGTAGTTGAACGCCAAAGATGGCGGATCGACACAATATATTGAGTCACACCAGAACGCATGGTCAAGCAACAACGTTCGAATATTTTAAAACCGTACCGAATTAGTGCGATATTTTGTAAGTGGAGGTACAGTCCAAAGTCAGCCACCTCCTTTCTAAGTTAAATATGTCCAAGTCGAACAATCATCACAATAAGAACTAATGGTACAACTTGACGACCGCACGCATAATATCATCTCCAAGATTTCACTGCACCATTCCCATTCTCTGGATCATCATCCCCTCTGACATTTCGTATAATGTATCCAGTTTACGGTCCAATAAACACGTTTTTGCCCGGGTCAAACTGTCACTGCGGACAACACATCCACATTTGTATGCATATTATATTTTGGGACACGCTCAATGTTTGTGACATACAAGTTCCTTCCACTTGCAAGTATCTATGTCACATTATACATGTGAGTTTCAATGTTTTACCTACAAGTACTTTTTCATAATGTCATAGACTTGATTATGATCGTATGATATTTGATAGCTTTTCCTTATCTTTTCTTTGAATAGTATAAATTTAAGTCTCTATTCTCATACAATTTTTTTAGTCTATTTGAACGCGTCGTTCTTCTAAACTTTTGCTTGGTTTTAGTTTTGCTATAACTATAAACTAAAAAACTATTAATAGTAGTTGAACTCCGGTGTGTTTAATATTATAAAGAGGAAAGATTTTATTGTTTGTTTGCATTGAATAGGCTCCGAAACTACTTGACCGATCTGGAAAATTATTTCAGCAATAGATAACTCCATCGTCAGCGGGTAACATACTCTATATTTTATCCCCGTACTTCCATGGGAACGGGAACTACGCGGGTAAAGCCGCGTGACGTCCGGATGTAACTAAAAAATCCATAGTGTATTTACAAAAGTAGAGAAATTAACGTTATGTTATAGTCTTAAAGAATCGTAAGCAAAGCGAAGTGAGGGCCGGTCGTTAGTTAATATTAGCCTATCTAAGGGTACAGACATATTAAGTTTATTATTGCAGCTGCTGAATGAAATAAATGCTTTTAAGGTATCACTTGCTTCGAACTTCCGCATGGTATTAGCTTGACTAATTATTCCTGTGGTCCTCTAGTTTAAAAAACAGCCCTAAAGAAAAGAGGCTTTATGCGAATATCCACCTTAGCCCAGAACATTTAGGTACGTTGTTTGCCTGCACAAATAAAATAATACTAGGGCAATCTCACCCTAGAATGTAATAATTAACACGCAACATACTATAACATAATATTTTATGAAGATCATATACACCCTTGATATATGAAACAATTGTAGCTATTTATGAGCTGAAAGTTTCATTCATTCCAGCAGAATTACCTACAACATTTAAATAAGAACGTGTGTTTCAGTGAGGATGAGGGTTGTCAAAAATAATGATTTATCCTTTTGAAGTTTCGAAAAATGTCGGTAACACTCATGAATGACATACGGGATCGGCCACGACGTGACACCTCTGACTGTAATTACACCTATTCCGTTTATTTTGTTGCAGATGAGCGCGTCTGTGTGAGTTTGTCATTTCGAATGATGTTCCTAGTTTCCTAACTTCATCTTATCTTATCTTATCTTATACCTTTAAACGAGCAATTCTTGTATAGATATAATCTGGATCTCGGAAACGGATCTAACTATTTTCATGAAATTTTGTATGTAGGGGGTTTCGGGGTCAAAAAATGTATCTAGCTAGGTTTCATTTTCAGAAAACATCGTTTTGACCATGTTTTTATGCACTGAAAAACTCATAAAATATCATACAATACGACAGTAAATTTCGCCGACAACCGTCAAAATATGATAGCTCAGAGGTGAGGCTGTCAGCTTGCGAGGTGATAACGAAGCTAGAGTACCCCGGTTCGAGACTGACGTCCCCCGGTTCGATTTTTTTCTTTTGGTTCCTTTTTTTCTACTAGCTTTTTTGAGAAAACGTCAAGTTTTTTTTTTGCGGGAAAAAGTTTAGTTTTTGTGAGAAAAAGAAACCGAGCACAGCTCGGTCAACCAGGTACTCTTATACCTTTATACGAGCAATTCTTGTATATAAGGAATCTGAATCTCGGAAACGGCTCCAACTATTTTCATGAAATTTTGTATGTAGGGTGGTTTCGGTGGCAATAAATCTATGTAGCTGGGTTTAATTTTTATAGAACTAAAAACCAGCAATGCACCGAGCATCTAGGTACTGTAAAGCTTATATTTAATCTGAGCTAATATGTAACCTTCATCGTTCATTACACGAAATGTAGAGCGTTTTCCAACTATATACGGCCAAATATACATACAGCCCGAACTTCGATTCCCTACAGACACCTATTTACAACGCACACATACATTTTGCACAATGGCAAAACGCAATTTTAGAACTAAAGCTCCGTGTATATTGGTAGGTGGGCGTACCTTTAGATATGTCGAAAATTTTAGCTCATTTTCCTCTGGGATTTCGTATCTACGTTTGAATAATGGAAGCAGGGTATATTTCTGTCAAGTTGCATTAATGTTGCCATATTGGTATTATGTGTACTATCGGTATACATATAGTTTACTATCCATAACTTTACTAGCGCATTTGTCCACTTCATGACTTTTTTAAGTAATCTATGGTCGTTCCTGGATTCAATGGAGTCTAAACTATCTCTATTCCAAACTTAAATGAAAATGATAATGATTTATTCAGTATAGGCCCTGGTAAGGCACTTATGAATGACGAAGAATTGACCAGCGGATCTGAAACTAGCCTTCTGAGAAGAACCAGCAAAAAATTCAGCGGCATCATAAACATTTCATTACTTAAGTAGTAGCCAAATTCAGCCAATAGCCAGCCATTTAGCCAAGGCTTAGTGATTCGGGTGGGAAAAGGTAAGGCAGACAGACATACCGACAGAATCACACGTTTATAATTGGTATAGATTTACAAAAGAAGAATTATATAGTGCAGGGTATTTAGCTTAACGAAACTCAAATAGCAGTGCTTAGTTCAACTTCTCCTCCTCAATAATTTACTTGAACAAAATTCCTCTTAACTTAAAGACACTTCACTACACTATCTTACCAACTCGTAGGAACCTACGTGTTAATTGCAAGATCTCGAACTTCGCTAAGTGAAGCGCATGCTCCATAGTGCTTGCTAGTCAAACTAAGTTCGAGTCATCGATTCGTAAAATCTGCGATTAAAGTGCGGAAACTTTGTCCAACCAACACCAAAGCCACACGAAGACAAGCAGAGATACGAACAGTATTATATTATAAGTAGTATTTGAATATCTTATTTACAACAGATGCACAAAAAAGGTACGGGGTAACGGGATTTCTCGTTATAGATATGGAGTTGCCCTACTGGGCAACCATACAACAATCGTACAACCGTGGGGTGTACCTCCACCTTACAAGAAGATTTTCCTTTTAAAGTCGATCTCGCTAGAATACCTAACATCTATTTAAAAAAATAACTTAATAATGACAATATATTTATTTACTTATTTATAAATGTATTAATTAGAACGGCTGAAAGTCAATTACACTAATTAAGAGTAATATTAATGTATATACAAAAACACATTCATTCGCTCCCCTCACAATATTCCAGGCATGCTAACATTATGTGTTGTCATGAGTAATAACTCAGAATGCGCTTTTCCGCCAGAGCAATCTGGTCCCAAATCATGTAAAGTTCCTTAAAAAATAACAATATCGCTTGTTAAATCCAAATTACACGACCAAGTGAAAATTTAATAAAACTTCGCCAACTCCTCGGAAACATAAGCGCGCTAAATAAGACGGAAAACAGTGAACACAATAAAAGATAAATTGTGCTAAACTTAGTTATAAAATCTCCTTGAATCTTCACGGTTCAAGTCTTTCTACTCGGTAATAGAGATTTAATGACACTTTCCGGTCACGATACTGTAATAACACGTTTAGCATAACAACAGGTTGATAAAGTATAAGATTTATCGATACATGTAGCCTTCACATCAACCCAAGACCCTTGGGAGTACGATGTGGGCACAATTTGTAGCCGAATCTGTCATTCTCTTATCACTGCGTTAGGAAGACTGATTTATATCCGGGTCGAAGGACCAAAATGTGAGGATTCTTCGACGATGACGTGGACTGTAATTAAATTGGTTTATGTTAGTAGTGAATGGTTTTCACACATATGATCGCGTTGACGTAAACGCAGATTTGTATAGGATTGGAACAGCGCCTCCATCGGCCTTAAGATGGTGAGCCCATACAAACGTCGACCACATTCACACCACGTTCCATGAAATTAATTGATCAATTAAGGCTCCTACCGTTCGGTAAGTGTATTAGAAGTTCGGTGTATTTGGAGAGATGGTTTGATCGTGGTAGATAGAGAGATTTCTGCAAATGTAGAATGGAATGTCGATTTAGGTCCAACCCATAAGTGAAATTTAACGAGCTCAACCAAGCACCCTTGTAGAGCACCATTCGTAAGGCGAAGTGTTCGTTAGAATCCGGGCCGGCGGTACAAAATTGTTGAACTATTGGTAAATAATCTTCACAGTCTATCCATACAAGGATTAGAATTCAGAGAATTTTTGCCGGTTGCTGGATGAGGAGAGCATTTACAGATTTAACAAAACGTAATTGTGCGATCTATATGACATGCGGCGCCATTTTGTGAGTAAGTAAGATGTCTGTTACCTTTTGATGGCTTATTTCCTGAACTTTGTTTAAGGAGATGACGAAAAACCAAACATACAAGCATTATACAATTACCTATCTCGATACGCTCTTGCTAAATCGGTATGGTAACTTGAGCTATATCTATATACTAGCTGTGCCCCGCGTAGATTTAGTTTCATCCTTATTGTCGCGGAATTCAATTATTTTTAATAAATAGAAGTAGCCTAAGTTACTCCTTGGAATATCAGCTACCTGCCAGTGAAAGTCCCGTTAAATCGGTCCAGCCGTTTCAGAGATTATCCGGAACAAACAGACAGACAGACAGACAGACAGACAGAGAAAAAATTAAAAACCTGGTTTTATAGTGTCAGTAGCGTGTATACTTTCATATGCATTTAGTGAAAAGCTGTTATATTGGAATTACAAACAGTCACTTCAATTTTATTTATCGGTATAGATATAGATATAAAAATGAACCCCTCTTTCTCGCTATTACTGGAAATCGGCTGTACCGATTTCATTCATCTTTTTTTTTATACTTGGTAGAAGGTTCTTACATTTAAAATAAATTAGGGTACCGCGAAATAAAGCCACCCTAATTAAAATATCTCTAAACAATTCGCTACAAGCGCGATACAGGGACGGCACTTCATCCCCTGTAATGCCTTCCGCACTTGTGATATATACAACTTGGATCTTATCCTACAACTACGGGAGTGGTGAAATATCTGGTCTCTCATCCTGTTAAATCGTTGCCTTATCTCAACGTTGCGACACTTTCGTAGTTTAATACTGCTCCAATTTATTTCCAACTTTCAGTGTCAAATCCAAACTTTGGTTCGTGAAAATGCTCTTTTCCAACTTGAACTTTTTGGTTACTTCTTATGTTTTTTTAACCATTTCTTAAAATAAATATGTAGCAGCGTTTCTCTACTCGCTCATAGATGGCGCTACTCGCTAACAAATGCGAAGTTTGAGTACAAATACACGAGAACTTAAATCGCGCCATTAGAGTTTACAAGCGCATTGCAGTATATATACAAGTTTCCAACTAGAACAGTTGGAGCCGCGGTTCCCCAGGCATGACACCCGCCTGGCTGGAAGATCTTCCCTTTGCTGGGGATGAGCATGATCACACGCTCTCCCCACAAATATACATATACTTCTAAGGCGACAAACAATTGTAAAATCCGCTTGATGGTAAGCTGCTACTGCAGCCTATGAATGGTTGTATGTAACACCAAGTGTCACTCGCGCGTTGTTAAATATGCTAACATAATGACAACTATAGCTAGCACACTGCACTCCTACACCTCCCCTCAATGGTACAATGGTGACCTTACTCAACAAAAGACCACAACACAAAAGGTAGCATTATTTTACTGCACTCTTCTGTTAGGTGGAGATGCAGTCCTCAATTTGGCAGCAACTAATATCGAACGGAATATCCCAGTTATTATCCCGATCTTAAAATCTGTCATAGTGGCATATGGCTCTGATGTCGACAAATATCTACTCCACTCACAAGAGACGCTGTATTTCTGATGGGTTTTTAGCAAAAATCCCAAAGTTATGCATGGCTGACAGTTCCATGTACCCCCGGATAAAAAACTGTCTTGGAAGGGAGTCGTGTCCATTACTTTGAAGGTTGCATTTGTTAGTCATCCCCATTGTTTGTACGACAATGGGCTTTGCTCATTAATATTAATGCTGGATCTTTATTTAAAGCAACCACTCTTCATGTCGCGGGATTTACTTACGTTGCAAAATTTATCAACAAGAACATTTCGGTTGACATGAATGCTACGAAATAATATATACAGACATAAAAGGCCTGTAAAATTATTTAAATCTAATGGCCAATGTCAGGTGATTTAAGGAGTATCAGTGTTTAGGATAGTTTGACGGCATTTCCGCCAGTGGTTGAGAAGTTCGATTGGGGATCGACAGGTCCTATCACAAATTGAGCACTCAGTTGAATGCTGGAAGTCTTGTGTTTGAATATGGATAATCATCATGAACAACTACTTTATACCTCGTGACATATACCCTTTAATTTACTTCAAAACGTGCCCAAAAATAAAATTATTGATATATAAATGGAACTTCTTGGAAGTAGCTCTGTCTCTTTAAAGAGAGTTGAATACATATTTAGTCCGCATTTGGGCACGTCTTGATTTAAAAAATGTTTTATAAAATGGGGGATAGGGTTTAAAATAAGTCACAAGTAGAAGGACAGTATCAGGAGAGGATAATTTCTAGGCGAAACTGCAACAGGTATAAACACTTGTGTTACCATCCTACTAATATTATAAGCGCGAAAGTTTTGTATGCATGTATGTTTGATACTCTTTCACGCAAAAACTACTGAATAGTTTTTTATGAAACTTGACAACAATATAGCTTACACATTTAAGATTATATAATGAACTGTCCAAAAGATAAGAGGAGCTCGTGGCACAGTTGCTATTGTGCATATGATTCAATCAGCGAAGTTAAGCAACCATACGCCTAGCCAGTAGTTGGATGGGTGACCGCCCGAGTTCCCTCCGTGCCTCGGAGAGCACGTTAAGCCGTCGGTCCCGGTTGCCAATTTAACATCTTTGGCAATCGTTACAGGTCAGTCAGAGGCCTAAAAATAATCTGACAACTAGTTTAACCCAGATCACAGATTTTCCTCCTAAATGGGGTTGACAAGGTCAGATGGCAATCGCTTCGTATAAAAATCTGGTGATCAGCCACATCGGGTTGAATCAAGTGCCGACCACAACAATGTATGGGATAAGGCCAGGGAGATGATGATGATGTCCAAAAGATAAGCATATCCTAAGAAGGTGGAGTCTCGGGTACCAGATAGTTAATATAAGTAAATAAAAGAGATACGCAATAATCAAAACGCTCAGATTGAGACAAAGTGGGTTGAATTTACCCTTTCCCTTACCCTTTTTGTATTCCTTCCTATTTTCGTTACAAATCTAATAAAAAATATAGTAAATTTCGGGGATCCGGGGAAAGTTGTTGCTTTATAATATTTGACCAGATGGCTCCTCGTTCGAGTTTCTACTTCCGGACATTTCATAAACAGGGAAAATAGCCTGTAATTGGTATCTTTGTGGCTATTAACGAATTTTTTATAATTTGTTAAGGGGATGTGGGTCGGCAATTTATTCTTTGAGCCCTCGTTTACCTTGCTACTAATGGTTATTTACGCACTTTGGTAGAGTAATTAATGTTAGGTGCCTTGTTAGAGCCTGTTTGTAACTACAGCTTATACATATTTCCACGCAATTCCAGGGGTTCCCGAAGGAATAGAGAAGGATACGGAGGTGTTACAAATCTATTTGAAGTAAGTAATTTTGGCGTCATCGTGACGGATCACATAAGCCACAGAATATATTCTCAGATATAAGCAAGTTTCCCCACGAGATCGTCTATATCTTTATGGATAAATTAAATTGAAGTGTCTGTTTGTAACTCCATATTAACATTTTTTTACTATAGCGATTAAAAAAAACTCTATCTCTGCCCGTCTGTCTGTATATCTATTTCCTTAAGCACTTTCGGCTTGATTCGGCTGAACCGATTTTAACAGGTCTATCACTGGCACACAGCTCATATTACAAGGAATAATTAAGGCTACCTATATAAGAAAAAAAAATTGAATATTAGTGTGTCGCGAAATAAAAAACCTGCCATGAAATTTAGTCTACACAGGTGAAACCTAACGG
This sequence comes from Watsonalla cultraria, assembly GCA_964035505.1. NCBI lineage: Eukaryota > Metazoa > Arthropoda > Insecta > Lepidoptera > Drepanidae > Watsonalla > Watsonalla cultraria. The sequence goes on from OZ037715.1 coordinate 3,257,743, forward strand.
CACATCTAGTATAAAATGTATAAAGGAGCGCCTTTGAGTCACGTTTCCAACAAATGACTCTCCTCTACACCAAAGTTCAGTAATATCAGTACAGCGCGAGTCCCAAACGACAATAGACCGCATGATCCGCGAACAAACAAACAAAACTGAATTAAGTTAGCTAGGGACAAATAAGTTACATAGTTGTATCGGACGCAAAGGCTTTTATTTAAACAGCGACTGAGCCAGACCACATCATATGATCGCTGCCCGAAAACTTTTAGGTATTCCGTGCCAGTTAAGGAAATAGTATTATAAAAGATGTGGTAGTTTATTACAAAAAATACTCGCGTATTTTGCATTTACTGCCTTGTTGGTCTGAGGGCCTAGTGCGAGTTTTTCACTGCCGCCGTTACAAGTCACCGCGTCGAGGTAAACGCAGATTTGTATAGGATCGGAACAGCGCCTCTGTCGGCCTAAACATGACACTATTGTGAGCCCATACAAATCTGCGTTTACGGCGACGCGATGACTTGTGTCCTAGGTTAGATCCCCGGATCGGGCAAAGCTTTATTTTATTTTTCCACCTGTAATTTCCTACCAACCCGGATTAGTGCCCGGTTCATGGAGTTGAACCTTACTGGTAAAATGTGATCGAACTATAATTACACCTCTGCCTACTACTGCGGGGAATGGCGTATGCATATGTTATAATATTTATTACGTCCGTTCTCTACGCCACTATCGTAATTTAATTATTAGTATAAAAATAAAACTAGATACAGTTTAATAAATACAATCCCACCTCAGTAGAAGTAGGTAAACATGTAGAAGACTGGAATTAATTACCTGTAATAAAAAATATTGTTATTAATATTTATCAATTTATACCACAAATAATTTCATAAAATAGCAAAATAACCGCATATATAAATTGACTAAATAATTTTAAGGGAATTCTCCATTAACTAAATCTGTATTCACACAATGGATAATATCGGACACCAATAGTAATTTGGAACTTTATAAAGTCAAAGTAAAGTTGTGTCCAATTTTACTCATAAATACTTTTTTTATGGTCACTTGGGTTTAACTAAGTTTTAGAGCTGGTAATCGGCCTTAAAAGTCTCAAGGTCCCAATCGACCATAAACGACACAACTACACCATGATTAATGCTATACGACGTACTATGTCTGAAAATGTGTGTAAATAGGACTTAAACAGCAACGTCCCTGAAGGCATGTCCCACGAGACGATGATATGGGTCAATATTTTTGACTTTGAATATATTTATTTACTAGCTGTGCCCCGCGGTTTCACCCGCGTAGATTTGGTTTCATCCTTATTGTCGCGGAACCCTAATATTTTTTGATAACTAAAAGTAGCCTAAGTTAATCCTTGATATATCAGCTACCTGCCAGTGAAAGTCCCGTTAAAATCCGTCCAGCCGTTTCGGAGATTACCCGGAACAAACAGACAGACAGACAGACAGACAGAGAAAAATTTTAAAAGTTGGTGTTTTAGTGTCAGTAGCGTGTATACTTTCATATACATTTAGTGAAAAGCTGTAATTTTGGAATTACAAACAGACACTTCAATTTTATTTATCTGTATAGATATAGATATGTATAGATAAATGTTATTGTTATTACGTACGCGACAACGAAGCCACAAATCATCTGCGAAGAAAAGAGAGTGTTGTAACACCTTTGCCTACCCCTACGAAGTATTGATGCACAATGGCGAGAGGTTATTCGGGATTGTTTCGATCGTTCAAACATCTCGCTGCATCGCGATTGTTTTCAATCGCAATCGATGAGTTAGATTCGCGTGTTGTCACCACACATCGAACTCGGCACGATGTATCGGGCCGACGACCGATTCCATTCGGCTAGATTCGGCGCGACTCGGACCAATCGCTTGCATGAAAACAATCGAAACACCTCCAGATTGTTAAACTGCCAGGGCGAGTCGATGGTTGACCCGATGGATAATTTTTGGGATTTTGAGGGATTCCGATTGTTTCGATTGTTAAATCATCTCGCAATCGCGCATCACCACTACGGAGCCACCTTTGACAAGGCAAAGGTATGATCTATATGAATAAGGAAGATATCTGTTACATGCACAGACCAAAGTATATTATTTCTTGTTTTCTTTCTATCAGATAAAAGCTACATACTCAACACCGCAGTCATTACCGAGGTGAGAGTCGAGTAATTAAACCGCAATTATCATGAACGAGACACGCTCAGAATGTTTTAACATTATACAAAATGAAGCTCAAATATAATGATATGGAAGTTATTTATTTCCACCCATCTCACAAGGATCTCTTTCAAGTGTAAGCAGAGTTGTGAGTACTCACTTTTCATGGTGAATTAGGTCCCAATGTAAGATTATTATAGTCTTTAGAGACCTCTAGCTTAGTTTAAAAAGTTCTTAATACGAAACAAAAAGCAAGTCCCCGAAGGGGTAAGCAGCTCTGCTTATAACATCTCTACTGTTATAACCACAACACTCACTTATCAACGAAGATGATTGAGTGCCAACGTGACAGTGGGTGAATGCATCGCCGCCTCAGGCACTATACATGTCTTTGAATTACTTCTCAGACATATGCAGGTTTCCTCACGATGTTTTCCTTCACCGTAAAGCACGTGGTGTGAAATTACTGCACGTAAGTTTTTAGAAAAACTCTTTACTTGATACAGGGATTGGAACTTGCATCGCTTGCGACACAGGCGACTCGTCAAACCCCACGGTCATCATGGCTTCTAAATACTTAGTCTGCTTAAACCGATGATAGTTGGCCCCCAGGGCGATGAGACTAAATATCACATTACAATCTTGAGGCACGTATTCTCCGAAATTACTTATATCGATTGGTAAACTCAATTAAATAAATCTGAGGTTTGGGTCTAATATAGGACTGGGTCTTACTGGCAAAAGGTAAATGTTGGCTCCATTTCATTAGGTTTGATGTGTCCTGGCTCAATATGTTATTTGATTAGGGCTGGGAGTGTCAATGTCTGATGTGTCTCGACGTTCTCTTTATCTCTTAACATGTATTCATTATTGTTTTGTGTTAAACTAGCTGTGCCCCACGGTTTCATCCGCGTAGAGCTAATTTCATGGGTGTCCCGCAGCCCTTATTGTTTTTAAATTTGCCTAAAACACTCCTTGAAACATCAGCTATCTGCCAGTGAAAGTCCCGTTAAAATCCATCCAGCCGTTTAGGCGTGATGCCGTGACCAAGTGAAATGGGGATTAGTTTTTTTTATATATAAGGAGATGTGGTGTTAAGACAAAATAATTACTTTCCTTGGTTCGGATTTGTTAGTAGGTGTTCAAGGGGCCTACTACCATCAAACCTTTAACGTTTCATTTTGTGATACAAAAAATAAACGTCGAAGGTACGAAGTTAGTAAGATGTCACTGCTATAACGATGATAGTAGCCCCCCAAGACGTGATAGGAAAAATGTTTCTGAATCTCAATCCCTTAAGATGTAAAAAAGTGGAGAAGAAATATAGCAAACTAAAGTCGATATCTTTGAATATTGGCTTTTCGACCTAAGATTATTTCTCCAATTTACTGGGGAGTAAATCGGCGCAAGGAGAAAATTGCTTAAAGCGGAAATCTATACAGATAAATAAAAGTGTCTGTTTGTAATTCCAAAATAACAGCTTTTCACTAAATGCATATATAAGTATATACGATACTGGCACAAAAAAACCAAGTTTTAAAATTTTTCTCTGTCTGTCTGTCTGTCTGTTTGTTCCGGGTATTCTCTGAAACGGCTGGACGGATTTTAACGGTACTTTCAGTGGATATAGCTGATGTTTCAAGGAGTAATTTAGGCTACTTTTATTTATTAAAAATATTAGGCTTCCGCGACAATAAGGAAGAAACTAAATCTACGCGGGTGATACCGCGGGGCACAGCTAGTACATAACTACAATTTTTTTTCACAGTACTTAATTAAAGGAGTTATAATGGCAACACAAACGTATTTATTGTTTTGAATCCCCTCATACTTACTCACATTATGATAATTTCCAATGCGATGTCTCTCTATCTTCGCAGGAGACTTAGCACTTAAATAGGGTGTAAGTGAGTTTTACATTGCATTCTACAAAAGAACATCTACGCGAACAAATTGTAACACAGAATGGAATTTTAAATTAGCTCCTTTGAATATAATCACTTCATTTGAATTCAACTCGACTCGGAGTTGAGGTATAAATTATATAACTCAATTATTCAGTGGATCGGGAGTCCTTTCTAAATGTCAATTAAAAAACTCTATTCCACTTCAGTATTCGTTCAGTGAAATTCCCTTTTTAATAAGTAATCATTTAGCATCGTAGTTTTCGCAAAAATACTTAGTAAAGACTAGCTGTGCCCCACGGTTTCACCCGCGTAGATATAGTTTCATGCTTCATGTCGCGGAACCCTAATATTTGTAATAACTAAAAGTAGCCTAAGTTACTCCTTGAAACATCAGCTATCTGCCAGAGAAAGTCCCGTTAAAATCTGTCCAGCCGTTTTAGAGATTACCCGGAACAAACAGACAGACAGACAGAGAAAAAAATTTAAACTTGGTTTTTTAGTGTCAGTAGCGTGTATACTTTCATATGCAATTAGTGAAAAGCTGTTATTTTGATGTTACAAACAGACACTTCAGTTTTATTTATCTGTATAGATAGATCTATAAGTTTTTGTCCCGCAATGGGTATAGTAAAAAATAAAAAATAAATATATATTGAAAATAATTACATATGCTCTTGCCGTCCCAGAAGGGTCCCCGAAGGGGTAAGCAGAGAGGTTGTAACATCAACACCCATATTTCACCGAATATGATTAAGTGCCAACGTGACAGTTGGTGAGTCCATCGCCGTCTCAGGCACTATACATAAGTCTTTGAATTACTTCTCAGACATATGCAAGTTTCCTCACGATGTTTCCTTCACCGTAAAGCACGTGGTGTGAAATCATTGAGACATGTATATGACATGTATAAGTCTGTCACTGTCACACAGGGAAACTATGATCGCAATAAGCGCTTATGGTCATGGGTTGTACGCTTGTATAGTAACTCTATGGAATTATTTTATTAACACATGACTATCAGTCATGGTCGTATGATTTACAGACTTATTTGTCTAAAAATACTAGTTCAATAAAAAAGGAGTCTTATTTGCTCGAGTAAGTTAATTAATTCAAATTAACCAACGTAGTAATCAGATTCCATTGTTAATTCTCTGGCCTGCTATTAATCAAGAAAATCCTCTGGGCGCAATTTAGACATTCGCACCGGATGCGGTTAAAAGGACCAATTTGTGATCTACAAAAAAGATAAAAAGCTAAACGGGTACATTTTAACATTAAACCTTTTTGTTTACCAAAATTTATAAATAATTACCTACAGTAATTATATAATTATTACCGAGATGAATCATGAAAAGGGGTTTGAAAAAAATGGCAAGCTGTTATCCCACTCACCATCAAAATTCACATATCTACCACTGAAAGACGTAATGACATTATTATGTGTGTTCGAATTAGAGATGCCGCCTTTTTTGCTGCAAGTTCCTACATTGGATATTTTAATAAATAATTATTGCTTTATCTATATAAAGTACAACTTACTTTTTTCATTATTATATCTAGCAGACGTCACGCGGTTTCACCCGCGTAGTTCCCGTCCCGTTACTCCTTGAAACATCAGTTACCTACCAGTGAAAGTCCCGTTAAAATCCATCCAGCCGTTTCAGAGATTACCCGGAACAAACAGACAGACAGACAGACAGACAGACAGACAGACAGACAGAGAAAAATTTTAAAACTTGGTTTTTTAGTGTCAGTAGCGTGTATACTTTCATATGCATTTAGTGAAAAGCTGTAATTTTGGAATTACAAACACACTTCAATTTTATTTATAATTTAGTGAAAAGCTGTTATTTTGGAATTACAAACAGGCACTTCAAGTTTATTTATCTGTATAGATGTATAGATATAGATGTGTTATATGGAACACGGAAGTCCCAGTGCGCAGGTGCGACTCGCACTACGACATATTTTATTTCATAACTATTTTTGATCATAACATTAATAAATAAATCATTGTTTTCTCACTTCGAACTGAAACCACCTCAGCGAAACCCTCCAATTTCCCATTTAACCATAATTTATATTTCCGGTATATACTGAGAATCATTCTGATGGTAAGAACAGGCGTCCTTATAAACAACAATAGCAAGGAACTCTGACCTAATGATCGAGTGACACTCAAAACGTGATTACATAGCAATTTCAATATAACTCAACTCAATTCGATGTCGGTACTTCTTGTCTTTGCCGTGTTGAACAAGGTCGTTCATTGTAAATAATATTATGAAGATTCTGACATAATATACATACTTATATACTTCATACATTACATACGACTTTTATGCGTAATGGTTACAAACGTCTTTTAATTAATTCTCAGACATAGCAAGGGGCCTACTCTCTTTCTCCGACAAACGAAGCTTCCGCCGAAAGTTCTTACCACGGTGCTTATTCGTTCTAAAATTACGTCCGAACGTGGTCGTGTTGTCTTGTTGTAATATGTTTGATGTTTTTATATTCCAAATCTATTACAATTAAATTATTAAACGAACGAAAATGTGAGATTGATAAAAACAAAGCGATACTGACACTACGTTTGATTTTCCTTCGTTTGCGAAGTTTCGTTTTCGGACAAAGAGAGTAGACCACCAGGTACCCTCGCGGTGTTTTCCTTTTCCGGAAAGCTCAGCAATTTAGTAGCTAAGTCCTGTAAATTGTGAGAGTTGTAAGACCCCTGGCAAACTTTATGATCAAGTTTTATGCAATAAAAATAAAATTTAATAACCTAGGTAATTATGTATTAGAATTGATCTTTATACATTTATCAAAACAAATCACAAAAAAAGTCTGAATTTTGCTGTCCGAAATTTGAAAAAGCGTAGGTAAGGCCTTCTTAAAAATACACTTGAGATGAGCACGTGTAATGACCGCTCTAGTAACCTAGTTCACGTACACACTCCCAAAATAAGTTTGTCGTGGAGGTATGTGTGTGACATCCCGATGTAAGGTGAGATACACATCAATACAAATTTACATATACTTGCTTACTACACTAAATATTTTCATGAAATGCTTTATGATTTGAAAAAATATTTTAGTTTTAGATAGTCCATTTATCGCGGAAGGCTATATAATTACGCTCATACCAATGGCCACCCATGAAATTTTGTGAAAGTCACAGCTAGTCAATAAGAAGTTATTTCTGAAAATATTTTAGTATTTTTGTAAAATATAAAAAAAATATTTAAAACAATAAAAAGTTATCATTATTATTTTCAACGCAATAGCTTGTCACGAGGCCCCGGTCAAGGCGGGGCTTTACATTACCTTATGGATAATCCAATACAAACGGTCATAATAATTTATTTATATTTTTGTAAGCTCCGTTGAGTATACCTAAATATTTAACCAAAGGCATAAGTAAAATTACAATAGAAGGCACTCTAATATGACATGGACGTGACTATTTTGAGTGAAGTTCAGAACTAGGCCGATGGTCTCGTTAATGGATAAGTGATGCAACAAAACTTAATAGGTAATTTAGTTTTTAACACAATTACCTGGTAAAGATAAGCCGCTATGTGCGTGATAAAGCAATATATTACCAAATCTGTGTTAATACTTTCCTATCTAAGTATATTAAAGTATTACTGCAACCTCAGTGAATTCGATACGGATTACATAATGTAACATCATGTCTCTATTATTGCGATATATTACTTCAATGTAATTTTATTACATACACATCTCACGCCTGTATTCCCCGAAGGGGTAAGCAGAAGTATTGTGATAACAACACCCACTTTTCACTGGAGGTGATCAAGTGCCAACCTGACTGATAGTTAGTCTATCTCCGCCTCAGGCACTGTACATAACATACGTCTTTTAATTACTTCTCAGACATACGCAGGTCAAGTACAATCCCCAGCTGAGCAACTCTACATATCGAACTGCAGATCCCCTTGGGCCAAGATTCTATTTACTCTTTATGTTAATAAACTAAAAACGAATACCAAAATAATATTGGGGACTCATTAAATCTGGCCCTGTATGCAAAGAATAAAAAATCCGTCAGACGTAAAAAACCCATTAAATTATAAAAAAAATCGCAACCAATGTAGAATATCTCGTCCAAGCATCTAAGCGTCAGGGGACCGGCCCTTAAATATGGATATTTAGTTATTGTAAAATTGGGATCGATTCTTGAACTACCCTGAGCCGACCACAATCAGTCAGTTAACACATTGCATAACTTTTTCTTATATGAAAAAGGAACTGAATTGGTATAGCACTGGCGGTAACCATCTAATTACGTGACCCACACGAGCTCTTAAACTATGTATTTAATATTTAAGTATTACGTTGCGTGTTAACAAAGTAGTTTCAACTTCTGTTGCATGTCACGAAATGCCACAAATCCTGCATAGTACAACTCAATAACGAAAAAAAGAACAAAAATATTAATCACATACGAACTAGGTGAAATATTCAGATCGCAAGCATCGTCATCTTTGATCAAACTATTGAAGTATTCTAAGCAAATCATTTAAAGACTATTCTCATACATTTCACCTACGTGATGGCAATATAATTCAATTAATTGGCACTTAGAACCTACATTAAAAAACTCCAAAAGCCTAAAATTTACTTCCTGTATTTTGTTACATCAAATAAGTACATATAAGATTTTCATACACCACACATGTTTACATTCCAAATTCTTAAACGCCTCGTGTTCGTATTCCTCCTAATCATATTAAAGAAGTACGTATGTATAGCTAATTACAACATAATTGAGAAAAGTTAAAATTCCAACCGCTGAATGGAGGCGAGTAAAGTAATCAATAAACTGTCGAATTCACGGTGCGTTACGCGATGTAGATAGATGCCTAATTATTTGATTTTTTATACGGTGTTTTGGCTTATTTCCCGCATGATTAAAGGCCTTGACTCTAATTATGATTACACTCCAAAGGAAGGTTTGTACAGGTTTTATTGATGAAGGTAAAAACATGCCAGTTTCGACATAACATCAGATACAAATCTTTGACAGTAAGTAGGCGCATATGAGTACGCAACTTTGCATTGATCAAACATGATTTTAAAAACATCAATGTATGATTGGTGAAGGCTAACAATTTCACTTCCAAATATATTTAAGTTACTAGCGGACGACACGCGGTTGTTCCCGTTACCGAGGGAGTACGGGGATGAAATATAGCCTATATTAAACAGTGATAATGTAGCATTCAAATGGTAAAATATTTTTTTAAATCGGTCACGTACTTTTTGAGCCAATTCTTTACAAACATACTTACATACAATCATTATAATATTAGTATTGACATATAGATAAGTTATGTGGTATACTCAACATGCCACATGCTTTGAGCTAATTAAAATATCTTGCAACATTACTAATTATAATATGTTACATGGCAACATTCTTTAGACGGAGACTAATTCGCGCTTTTATTAATCCAATAGTAAAGTTTTTATGGAACACGAGCGTGCAAAGTTTGGACGACGGCGAATAACTCTATAGTTAGTTTGTAATACTTTGATACTTTTCGTAGTTTGTACTTGCCAAGTTTTCATGATTCATCTCAATTATTACCGTAACGTTCACTTAAGTCGGATTTTGTTGGAATACAAATATCATAGGAACAAAAATGAAGAAAGTTACATGTTCTACCGAAGCATTTAAACAATGTTGCATTTTTTCACCGAAGATAAAGTGTCAACGTGACAGATGGTGTCAAAGTTTCCCAATATATTGAGATATTATCTAACGCAAAATCTATTATTATTAACCGACTTCAAAAAAGGGTGATAATAACCACTGACCATCAGACGGAAGATATATGCACTTACAATAATAATAAATTATGAAAAGGTCAATAAACGCCTAATGAAAATGAACCTTAACTTTACTCGTATCAATTTCAAAACAGCAATGTCGTCAACTTCCATTAAAACAACAAACACTGTATTTACCAAACTAGCAAAAACATGTGCAACTAAGCATAATGTACGAACGAAATTGTTATTTCACCCAAGTGCCTTCAAAAGTATATTAGACCGAGTGAAATTCTAACGAAAACACGTAGTTTTAGAATATTGCGAGCAAAGCATTAGCGGTAATTGCATAACTTTAAATTTAATCAAAGTCAATAAAACATCAAAGTCAACAAGTTCTGAAACAAGTTAATAAACTTTAACTGAGAAGAAAGACTTAATAGAATATTTAATTTCTATTAGTGACCTCTGGTCAACTTTACTTAGTGTTTAACATAGTTTATTGTGTAAGTAGTTAGCCATCTTCTCACAAGATGGCGCTGTATTATTCTACATCTCGATGTAGAGATTCTCTTTTATTTACGTATTAAGTAGTCAAATCAGTGTGGTCGTCAAGTAAACAAACCAATAGCGGTCGAATCAATAAACCAGGACTGCCCAAGTTACGGAGTTTTATTCAACCAAGGTCTGCTCCGATTGATCTTGGCTCCCAGGCCTAATTTGTGTCATACAAATTTTGGTCCTTCGAGCCAGATCTGAACCAGCGACCTATATACTTAGAAAAAGAGATGTGCAGAGATACTATTTCTAAAGCTTTTTTTTTTAAATAAAATTAGCCTTAAACACTTCTTGAAACATCAGCTATCTGCCAGTGAAAGTCCCGCTAAAATCCATCCAGCCGTTTACGCGTGACCAAGGGAAATGGTGATTCATTTTTATATGTATATAAAAGATTTAAGTTATCGTGCCGTCTGCTACCTTTTCACGTCAACATATAGTCAAGATATAGCTTTAGTCCCAAGTACGGATTTGAAACTCTATCTAGTTCTATAAACACTACTTAATAGAATAGTTGTTAACCATCGTCGACATTAACAGGTGGATAACGCGGCAAAGACCCCATTAAACCATCAAGAACCTAAATCTGTAGATTAAAGGCTCTATACCCTTAATCCTTAAAGCCGGGCCGGGCCGGGGTCGGATGATGTAATTTAGGTGTCAGACTAGGTACAATGTTTAAATCTCTAAGCATTTTCTTGGAGCTAGCCTGTCACCGCTATCTTTACATTAATTGTGAATTGGATTTAATTATTTATTTCGTTAGTCTTTAACAAAGTTCTTTTAAATCGTCAGGATGACATGATTGTAATATAAAATAGAACTCGACAAGAAAATCAATAATTAATTAAGTGTTTGTACTTACCTACAATCACTAAATTTAACACTATTTGGTATATATCGGTAGTTCCATTTCGTCGTATCTACGTTTATTAATAAAGCCATGTGCCTAAATTTTCATTGCTGATAATACAATTAATAAAGTAGCTTCTGCGTGGTAGTCGACGGAGGGAATAATATTTCTTAGAAAATTCAACCACCCATATCTCTTAGGGGTGGAATTTCGTAAAACCCTTCCTTACTGGATACTAGCTCTAAACGAAGAACACGCTCTCCAAATGTCATGTCTCTAGGACCAGCGGTTTAGTTTGTGCGTTGATATATAAATCAGTCAATCAGGAATTTAAATTCTATAGGTATACTAGCTGTGCCCCGCGGTTTCACCCGCGTGGAATTAGTTTCATCCTTATTGTCGCGGAACCCTCATATTTTTGATAAATAAAAGTAGCCTAAGTTACTCCTTGATATATCAGCTACCTGCCAGTGAAAGTCCCGTTAAAATCGGTCCAGTCGTTTCAGAGATTACCCGGAACAAACAGACAGACAGAGAAAAATTTTAAACTTGGTTTTTTGGTGTCAGTATCGTGTATACTTTCATATGCATTTAGTGAAAAGTTGTTATTTTGGAATTACAAACAAACACTCCAATTTTATTTATGTGTATAGATATGCTCAAGATCCAAAATTGAAACTAGCTAGAAGTTTAAAAGCTTCAGTAGCACAACTTCATTGTTGGACTACAAATACGTCCTAAGATTAACGAAGTCGTGTTACGGAAAAACTTTAGGGGAAGGCAAATAAAACAGGAGGAACACAGCAGAGTGAACGGTTCGTTTAGTTTTCTCCACAAATTACTATGTGAAGCGAGAACAGGTATTTACGTAACAAGAGTCCGCAAATGTCACTTGACATAATATATGTGGTAGAGAATGCTTGTCTGAATTGCGAAGAAGGTATTTTCAGCTTAAGGGAAACATAGAATACAAAAAACAAATATGCGCACGTGACCCAAAGTACGCAAGAGTGCTACAACATCCACATTTCACCGAAGATTAGATGCCAACATGACACATGATGAGACCATTACCGTCTCAGACACTATACGTCCACGTCTCAAAATAAGTAAAAGGTATTTCCATCTGCGATTATCCAGAAGCATCATGGAGTTTGGATTAGTGTCCGATTAATGGCAATAGGATCGCCCCTTTCACTTAGAACTTAGTCATAACAGACCAAAAGGGGCTGTACTATGTACAAACTGTATATACGAGTAAGTTAGTCCCTAACGTAAGCTGTGACATATTACATATGCATGCCCGTTAAGCGTGCCTTATCATAATTAGGAAATCTCGCAACAATATCACGACTTCAACCACAAGTTCAACTATCATTGTAGGTACGTAAAAATAAGGTAAACCATGCTATAACATTGTATTATTTAAGAATAGTGTCGTTAACTCAATGACAGTTGTATTCATCTCGAAGCCTTGTGAATGAGGTAGGTAGACATGTGATGTTCGTGTGCGAAATTATTGTTTTTGTATATTGTTTGCCACAAACAAATGTTTTGTTATACTATTTAGAGGTAACTTCTGGTATTTGTCACACATGACATTTAAAATTGCTTAAAACTGACAGTCATTATACATTATAATGTGAATGGAAGGTACTTGGTATAATTTCCTGACTGACGTACGAGTATCTAGAGGTTGCGAATGAAATAAATACCAAAATACCAACTTGGTCCTGTATAGTAATATAAGCCTTAATTTCATCAATAGTAGCTGAGCCAGTGTTAGCGTTGTGAAGTCCCAATAAAAAGTTATAGACTAAACAATAAAACTAAGAACCCTTTTGTATCTACGACGAGCTTTATACATACATATGCTCACGCTTGTATACCCTGGAGGGGTAGGCGAAGGTGTAGTAATAACAACACCCACTTTTCACCAAAGATGATAAAGTGCCAACGTGACAGATACACTACACTAACAATAGTCTATCGCCGTCTCAGGCGCTAACCATACGTCTTCGAATTACTTCTCAAGCACATGGAGGTTTCCTCACGATGTTTTCCTTAACAGTAAAGCAAGTGATGTGAAATCACTGCACATACGTTTTTAGACAAACTTTAGACATTGGTACAGGCGCCGTTGGGGTGCGAATTTGCGTCGCTAGCGTAGCAGGCGACTGCTCAAGCCCCAAGGTTAAGAAGGCAAAAATATTGAAGTAAAGATCATTATTATCGAACACAGTTCTGTAATAACCATTAATCATAGTAACACAGGTGCAACAATAGCACATGAACCGTACTGTGTGAAATATGGTAATAAACAAGATAGTAGTGAAGAGGATGAAATAATCCCACGAGTTCAAGCGCGTGATCTTGAATTGAAACGTGACGCGCTTCTGAATTATTATGACTTTGTAAACGTCACACAAATAACTATTTCAATTATGTTTATGTCACGAGGCGAACTCAATGACAGAAATATGTACGCAACTATTCAAACCATTTCAAATAATTGAACCAGAGACTCGAACGAACAAACACAATTCATAATCTCTATGTAGAATGAAGATCAGAGTGTAACTTTTGTGAGGCCTTAATACTTAATTATTTATAGAACAATCTATGGAAATTATGAAGATATCAGATAATAACATCACAATAAATGAGAAGCCATAGAATTCCATACAATTTTGTCTTTCATTAACTTTCCAAGAGCTCAAACTCAATAAATATACAAACATGATGTAACAAGAAGAGAACAATACAACCAATCTGCAGATTGAGTGTAAATTGAGCATAATATTTCTTAATTCGCTTGCAAAACATGCTTTCGTAAATTAAATTCAAGCAAACATAATCTCGAACACGGAATAGAACATTTTCGGTGAAATGCAATATACGTCATGATTGCTACTCAACCCAGCGTTATTGCCTTAAGAAGACTAATTTGGAAGAACCAAAAATGAAGTTAACTTTTTTAAATATAATTCAATATTTCTTTATTTTATTAGACTTCTTACAAAGTACTTAAATTGTAAGGAGACAGAAAAAAGCCCGCCCCTAATTTTGCCTTCTGTCATAAAGGACATAGTAAAAAAATACATTGCACAGGATTATAAATGTTACCACCAAACCTGGAATGAAATAATAATATCAACTTACTAACAAAATTAAACAACGATGATATGGTGGCTCCTATGTTCTAAATATACGCAGGCCCACACGGTCTGCATTGTGGACATTTACATTTAAGCCTCACGAACATTACACCTAGCTTTAAAACAAACACCTGTTGGACATATTTGCTCTACGCTTTACCTTCGACCCTGAGTATAGCTACAAAGTTGTCAAAATAAAGTATGATGAAACAAATTCAAACATATCAGTACTCCTATCACGAGCTTGCCATCGTTTTTCTAATCTATACTCGCTAGGGTCCCGCTATTTGTTTGTGAAAATTTCACAGCGCCTCCAAGCAGTGACTTGATAACCTAAATTATTCCATACAAGTATTGTGGGTGACGCTAACGAGTATACATTACGAAAACGATGCAAAACTCGTGATAGGGGTACAGAGGCCTATATCTAAAGTACATTTAGACAACGCCAAAAGCACCATTTAGATCCGAATAAGATCCCGAATCCCAGAAACAGGAAAGTTCTTTAAAGCAATCAACCGACGCCGGTGTTTCAGTAACGTACAAGGTTAAAACAATAGTTCGACAACTTTAAGGAGTGCACACTCCACGTTTGCACAGTGTTGACAAAGCCTTGAATCCCAAATGCAGTGCAGAAGATTTGGCTCGGGAAGCTTACGTTTGCACCGTGCAATCTGAACGTGCAATTTGCTAACACCGCCTAACGTTCAAGTTGTGCAATCACAAATGCTTCCTCATCTTTGTTTAAACACAGCACACTTCAATTGAAATAAAATTAACTCATCAGCCGCCAAAGGTTATTTGCTGAATGTATTGTTCCAATTTTTGGCTTGCTTGGAATGAAATTTATTCAGAACACCGATGATTCTGGTATTTGGAAATTAAGGTTGTTTGAGTCTTGGTCACAACGTAATTTGTGAAAATGGCTCCAACCCATTTAAACCCATTTAAAAAAGCATTTAATCTTATCGTGAGCTACAAATGTAGGCTGAAGGAGAAAAATAGAATGATCGTATCTTCATCATGATGTTTTTTTTTTTTCAATTCACATATTGTTTTTCAATTACAACATTCGTGTTTACATCCGAAAGTGACGTGATAAGATTCCGACAACAAGCAACGTTAGGCAAAAATGCAAGATGAACGTATAAAAATCAAGCTTTCTCCAACACTGCATAGAATCAATTGCATTAATAACAGTTTCGAAAGACTGCAACCATTCAAATAGATAACTGGTAGAGCATGAAAAGCGCCGTTAGTTCCATGGTCTGCCGTAGGTTGCCGGCTGGGGAGCGCCACTAGTCTCGCACGTGACGTGATGTATGCGCGCGCGCAGCCCATCAGACGCGCAGCCGCCGCGCGACAGCCTCCCGCGCGCAACTGACAACAACGCACTTATCATCGCGAGTGACAGTGAATATTAAAAAAAAAATTGTTTGTGGAACTTTTTGTGTGGGAACCGCCATGTGTTTAAAGGTAAATAATCAAGTTGACTTTGAAATGAGACACGTTTGTTGCTTATTATAAAACAATGTTCGTGTAACAATTAGCACCGGCTTTGTAATTATCTATTCACATAGGCAAACAATTGTGATTGTGTACGCGGAGTCTAATTAGGTATTTAATATTTTTCTCTAGCACGTCTAGATTAGTTTTAGGATATAAGCATGAGTAGTTGTAGGATACAGAACGTATTTTGAAATGTATTCTTATCGTCATTCATGTAGGTGTAATTGCATATAAAAGCGATTTCGTCAAAAATGTTGAGTACAGGTAAATGGAAAACTGATTGATTTTTCATCAACTGTAGCCAATGGGTCAAAGAAATTGGCATTTTCTTTCAATTTGTAACTTGAAAAGTAATTCGGGCACGTATTCGAGACAATTGGATGCGCACCTGTACAGATCTTTGTTGCCCCATCATACATCACACACGTAATGTCTCAATTTCAATACTAAACAATAGACTCATGGCAAACAAAATGTACACCCTCAGAGTACAAAAGAAGCCTCATTTCTCACAACAATGTAATTTTCTGGTTAATAACAAGAATTGGGCAAGCGAATATTTGTAATGTCCGCAATTGGCCAATTGGCGATATTGAGGTTTCTCCAGCTACGTCTAAGATACGGATGTTTGCTGATAACGTTTAATCTGATAAAAGATCCAATATCGTCCACTGTACCTCTTAGATTACATTACGTAACCACAGATACATTAGAACGAAAACGTGATATTAGAATAAATAGAGGAGCGCTTCCTAGTATTGCTTTGGTAAATGATAAACTGTATAATATTCTTTAAAAGAGTAATTACTGAGTTTCTTGCCAGGTTCTTCTCAGTAAAATCAACCTTCCGAACCTGGCTGTAGCATGTATAATCCTGTGTTATTGTGTCATTCTGACGATTTGAAAGTACTTTGTATAAAGTCTAATCGAATAAAGATATATTTGAGTTTGAGTTTGAGTTTGATACAATTGCTCACTTTTTACCGATTTAAGTGAATGTTACATTTGATGCAATTCTTAATACGTCATAGCTATCTTGAGTAACACTAGTTCGAGTGCTCGAGTGTTAGGATTGATTGATCAATATTGACGATGGTGGATTTGACGCGCTCCTAATAACAAGATAGATTAATTTTATGTCCAAGGTTGGAGTGGAGTGGTAATCTCCACAAAATGTTAATTTCATTTTCCTGCGACAAATTTTCGCAGAAATGTAATTAATTGGGAGTTCAAGGGTACTTGTAGGTAGCTAGTACTATTACGAATTGGAAATGGTTTGTTTTAAGATTTCATGTTTTATCAGGTAATAGTTTAGTTTTAGCGGTTGGTGCATCATGACATAACACATTATTTCATTATAATTGTTATAGTTATTATGGACACCTATATTTTTTCTATCCATCATGGAATTTTCAATAATAAAGGATTTAATGACATTCCTTCAACTTTTTTGCTTAGCTCAGACATCTCAAGAAAAACACAACACTCATATATACAGGGAACAAATTGATGACATCGCATTTTAAACTATATGGTAGTTTAAATAAATGGTAGCCTATTTTTGCAATGAATATAAAAAAACCTTTCAAAGATTAAATATTTCGCACAAAAATATCTGGGCTTAAAGTAATGCAATAAAATTTTCCATTATCGTAAAATTTTTCGCAAATACCTATAATTGGTTTAATATAGAAATGTGAAAGCATTATGCAAAACGAGTCTGTGATGGTTAAATCGAATTTACCTGCCTTATCTGAATTTCATGTTATAAAATATTAATAATATACGAAAGAAATAACAGTAGGAAAAATAATAATAATACTTTTTTGAAAATACTGTGAATGTTCAAAGTATAAAAACATACAGTCAAATTGATAGCCCCCTTTCTTTGAAGTCTGTTAAAAAATAGAACCTTACTTAATATAATATATTTTTTGGTTGCCTGATTAATTTTAATCAGATCAAATCTGAAAAAATACAGTCTGACTCATAAAACACCTCATTTTTTAAATCGTTTAATAACTTGTTTCAATATATTTTCAAATAGGCATAATAACCGTTCATGAATAGAGATACTCATAAACCCGACCTTCAGAAGGACGCTTCTCACGATCTCAACCGCAAATATTTATTGAGAGCGTGTTAATTATTCATACGAATTATCAGTATTCTGTGATCCTACATGACGTCACACGTCTCAAAACTGTATCAAGGTTGAAAGGTTCTGCACTTTCTCCGGCTTTATTGCCCTTCGTGATCCAAGAACGTGTGTTGCTTGATAATTGTAAAATGTTCATGTAATACATAAGTAAAGCATGATGAATGCCCTTTTTGCGTTACTGCCGTATCTTGCGCAATTCCGAGATATTACTCGGAATACTGATGGCGCAGAAAGTTTCCATCCTTGTTCAAACATGCCCTATAATTATTTCCTTGCCAGCTCGCTCTGTTGCTCTTGGGAATTAGTAGCTGTGGATTCCTTATACTTTGCATATTTTGGGACCTTTTATTGAACTTGGATCCTCTTTAATCTAAACTAAACATTTGTCGTGGTATGGACATGTTATGCGGAGGGATGAGGATAATGTTGCCAAAAAAGTTTTGTTTATGAATGTGGATGGTTACAAGGGGAAAGGAAGACCTAAGAAACGATGGATGGATTGTGTGAAAGATGATATGACTAGAATGGGAGTGAATACAGATATGACGGCTGATAGAGAGAAATGGAAGAGAAGAACACATTGCGCCGACCCCAAATAACATGGGATAAGGGCAGGAAGATGATGATGATGATGATGATGATCCTCTTTAATCTCGTGGTCGCAAACGCTAGTGTGGAACAGGAGACAAATATGCGTTCCCCAGGTCGGCCAGAATTATCGGGTTTTTCCATCTGTAATATCCCAGTCTGGAGTCTAGATTATAGTGCTCGCCTCCTATTACATAGGACCTAAACATAACTTGCGAGATGTGGGGTTAGTATTAGTACACCTCTAAAAACCCCTTGGGGAATACAGGCGTGAGGTTATTACTAAATTCACGATAACTATTATTGTCATTAACCTCAAAAATGTCTTCTTCCGAACCCGGTCGTAAATTGTCATTCTGACGATTTAATAGTAGTTTGTAAAAGTTTAATAAAATAAAGATACTTATTTTTAATTATAATTTAAATTAAGTATTAAAGCAACCGCTGATATTTACTGGCAATTTCAGATGTAGGAAAACGTCGGTTTCATCAAATTGATTCCGCATATTTTTTATAAAGGCTTCTTTTCATTATCTCTGTTGTTAATTTCCGTGTGTAGTAATACCTACAATGACTGCACTTTGCTTTTGTTGTTCATTCTTTTTACAGCTATCTAATATTTAAAAATCTCGTGTCGCGCCTCCGAAACGGGTGGACTGATTTGTATGAAATTTTGTGTGGTCTGAGAATCGGCCAACATCTATTGTTCATATCCATAAAATCTAAGGGTGATGCTGCTCACATATATATGTATATGGCAATACAGTTTGCCAGGCACAGCTGGTAATCTTATATCTTTTAGATCAATATTTAAGTCCTCTATTCAGGAATTTCGTGGCCCTAAGGCCTACTAAAAACAAATATATATGCAGCAACAAAATACTGTCGCTAGTCTCTATCATTCTCAAACATGAATACAAGAAAACCTTCCGACTTCATTTTGTTAGCGCACAGAAGTACTAACCGTACAATGGGCCCTTCAAGCATATATTCCAGTGTC
Organism: Watsonalla cultraria; assembly: GCA_964035505.1. NCBI lineage: Eukaryota > Metazoa > Arthropoda > Insecta > Lepidoptera > Drepanidae > Watsonalla > Watsonalla cultraria. Next base: position 3,277,464 of record OZ037715.1, read on the forward strand.
TTACGAGAGATTTAGACAAGTCAAAAGTAATTTTTTTTCGTTGAAAAGAATAATGAGTCAAGTATTAATTAATGTAAACAGCGGATGGTCGACTAAGAACGACACGTAATTTGAAGCAATTTACTCCGGTACATGCTAATTTTCCTTTATAAATGTCATGTTTTAGCAGCATAATTTTCGCAACACACCCCTATTTCGTAATGTATTAGGTAAAACAAACTTAACTTACCAAAAAGCAGACATAAACATGGTAAACGAGTGTAATTTAGACAATTTATGAGGTGAAGAAAATTGCTTAGTTGGACTCAATGACAGTCACAGCGGTCTTAGCCAATAGTCATTGCTCACTTAGGTATATTTTACGATCTTGATCTATGACATCATTCACCCTATTACCACAAAATGAAAGAACTAGGTCATATACTACACTATACACACTCATATTAGGTACAAGTAGTTACTTAAAAGGCCGTTGGAACCATGTTGGATCATATAAAACTAATATCTCTTCAGGACATTTATGTATGCTAATTCAGATATGATTTTTCAATTCTTCATAAGAAAATAAAACGGGACTAGAGAAAAATAAAAACGAGGCGTGTTAGTTATTTTGGGGACCGCTCTTTGGAAGTTTTAAATCTATGAGGACTACGGGTTCATTGTTCCGTTGTACTTTAAATCATTAATTAATTAAATTACGTTTATTGTAGTGAAAACTTTTATCTAATATAGAAAAATCCTATCTGCAACGGAATATGGAGAAGAATAAATATTGCAAGAGTATGCTCGAATAGATCTAATCAATTTTGGTATCAGTTTCGTGTTGGCAAGGAAACCTCCAAAACTCCTTATATTGATTGTTGTATATAGTTGAACTTTGAATGAAAATGTTGGTCAATTTGCTGCAACACACTGCATTCAATCATTCCATCAATTCATTAACATCCCGGACAGTCTAAGTTAATATCTAGATCCTAATCAACTTTCGATTAACTGGATAAGGAAATAATTACGCGAACAAGGTGCCGTAATTGGTAAATAAATAAGTTGTAAGTCGTACGAAATTGGAGCGATAATTACTTTTCATTAGACAATTATCTTTCTAAATCGCAGACAATGACAATTTATCGGTATCTGTGTCAAACATTATGTCAACTGTGTCCATACACACCATCCATATACTTTTCATGCGGTAAAATATCCTAAGGGAACAAACACTTCGCTCAAAAGCATGTCCCAATCTCGAACCCTAGAGATTGCTTTCAATATCAGATTTGAAATTGTAAGAATGGTAATATTAGATAGCCCAGTATTCAGTTAATTATATTTTTAATTCAACATATAAAGACTAGCTTGCGACCAGTTTTACCGGCGTAGCATTCAGAATTCACCTATTAACTTTAAAGCCTCCTTAAACCCCTTTAGGGATGGAATTTCTGAAAACCCTTTCATAGTGTATACCTACATCTCACTGAGAACATAACCTCCAAATTTCATGTCTCTAAGACCAGCGGCTTAAGCTGTAATATTGAATTGTGTATACATAGATGTTGCTATGCTATCATTAACTAAATTGCATCAATTTATAACTCACACATTCAAATCATGAGAATACCCGCTTTACCATAAACCACCGTGTGAAAACACGTTAAAAAGTAAAACTAATTGTTTAAATGTATTTCACAAACTGCAGACGAGCTCGTTTGTAAGCCATTTCTAGATTCCACGCCTAAACTTTTATCGGTCAACATCATACGGGTTTTTGAGAGAGACAATACAACAGGAACCACGCTTAGTTGACCGAGTTGTATCGCACACAGTGTTGTTATGACTCTTATATTAACACGACATAAGGTTAATTTCAGTTCGTTTCGCTAGCATAGTAATTTTGCTCTCTAACAAATTTGCTGTGTAAAAGCCCTCGCATTTTCGTCGCATATACGTATCACTTTATTCTAATCAGTATGACGTCACTATGTAAATTTACAAAACGGGGTCGAGCCATGTAAACAGTGTTGCTAAAAAGGATAGATAAAACTTGCAGTTAGTTAGCAAAGTACGTTACGAAACATTTGTCTGTCTTACGCTGTGACCCAAAGCAAAATATGCACCTTTGTTTATTTGCGAAATTTGAGTGTATCTTCAAAATTCGTCCGTGAAATTATTTGTAAGTACCGTAGTTATTTACGCAGCGTTGACTTATCAATACAAATAAATAAAACTAAAGTGTCTGTTTGTAATTCAAAAATAACAGCTTTTCAGTAAATGTATTTGAAAGTATTTACGATACCGACATAAAAAAAAATTAAAAAAAAAACTGTCTGTCTGTTCCGGGTAATCTCCGAAACGGCTGGACCGATTTTAACGGGACTTTCACTGGCAGGTAGCTGATGTTTCAAGGAATAACTTAGGCTACTTTTATTTTAAAAAAGCATAAGAGTTAAGCGGGATACCCATGAAATTAACTCTACGCGGGTGAAACCGCGGGGCACAGCTAGTAATATAAGTATAAATGTAAGTATAAATGGTATAGATGTAAGTAGTAACTTCAAGCTATCCAAGAAAACAACTTCTGAACTTTTCTCTGAAGACCATTTAAAGTTATGACTTACTCTTACAGCCGCGTTATTCACTAAGGTTTCTCAGCGCCGCACTCGTCGTCGAGTGTCGGTTTTAAAGATACAAAATTGAACCTTATCCTTTTTGTATTATGTATCAATTTCCTGTGATTGAAACCAACGCTCGTCGTCGAGCTCGACGCTGAGCAACCTTAGTGAATAACGCGGCTGTATTGCGCCAAAAATTTCTTGTACTTTCGAAACGGTTTGGGGAAATGTTCTTGGTTTTTGCCTGGGATCAAAGAAAATAGTAATATACGAGTATTTGAGACAACTTAATTTAGGACACAATTCTATCAAAGCAATCCAAAAAGTTTCCTTTTGCATTTACGAAGTATGTCCTAAAAGTAATGTATATTGGTCGAAATATATTCATATGTTTTCTTTACTGTTTAATACTAGCTGTATCGCGTGGTTTACCCGCGGAGGATTTACAATAAAAACGATAAGTACCGAGTGATATTTTTTTTTATTAAATTAAAAGTAACGTATTTGTTCCTTATAATATCACGCAACTTACGGTTAAAATCGGTCCAAATGTTTCAGAGGTTACTCAGGACAAACTAAATAGAAAATGTTTGAAGACTTTCATAACAGGTATGCATTTAGTGAATAGCTGTTAATTTGGAATTAAAAACAGACGCTTCAATTTTATCTGCATAGATATAAAGCACGGTTCTTGGACTGCAGAGCTGAATGCAGATCCTTTCAGACCACGGAATTAACAAAAAATAAACAAATACCCAAACCAGCTTTAATGCTGAACTATTTGACAAAAGGCTTAAATGAGTAAATAAAACCAAAACCGCCGTAGTAAAATCGCTTGCCAGATATTCTCATCTGGGCCTGTAGACAAAGTAACATTATCCTCACGCTTCGCTAGTAGAAACGATACAAAATGTACGGGAATGACATATGTCACATGACTGATTTATGTCATTTCAATATATTTTTAACCAACATGAAAAACAAGGAAACCTTTTCACTGGGTTAACCGATTTCGTTGAACCAAGTTGTTCCATTTAATTTGGTTCAGTTCTGATGATGGCATCCATGAGAAATCGAGGGGGACCTTTGAAAATCTTACTGACGACTAGTGCGTTTGTTAATTATTTTCATTAAGAATTTGAAGCACTACATTTTAATGAAGGTGTGGACTGTGGATCTGATGATGGAGCCGAAAGACAGTCGAAGGAACTCCTTAACGAGTTTCAGCAAGTACCTGTTTCGGCTTGATTAATTTGCATTGATAAGAACTTTACGCCTAGGTAGGTTATGGCTAGTGTAGGTGCACTTTGCAAATGTATCGTTTCTATTAGCGCAAGCGCGAGAGAATGTTACTTTGTCTAGGCCTACTGAAACGGGAGGTAGAGTAGACAGCCTTTTCAGTTTTCCACTCTAGATTTATAAAACTTTTTATTCCGTTCATAAAGTTTTCTATTGCGAAAATACCTAACTTTTAAAGTATTAAAGTATGCCAATGAGTGAGTAAGTATGTAACCATAACATTATCTTTTATCTCGTTCCAAATATAGTGCGTGTGAGCCGTAACTTGAATCTCGTAATGGTAACGCTATAATATCGTCACGTTGATATCGAAGCACGCGATCTTCATAAAAAAAACGGAGAAAGTACGTGGATAACTACGAGACATACATTGCGAAACAATTATTGTTTTTTGGTGATTTATATGTTTATTTTTATTATTGAAGTGGTAGTTAAAATTTAAATGAAAATCGGATGATTGGTAGGTATTGAAGTATGTAAGTAAATAGACATAATATACCAGCTTCTGTCCGCGACACCGTCCGCGTGGAATAGTTACTTTGGGCTAACGCTAATTTTACCCCACGATTGGTCTTAGCATGATGTATAGATTTTCACGGTAAATGGGCTATCTAACACTGAAAGAATATTTCAGACCAGTAGTTCCTTATATTAGCGCGTTCAAGTAAACAAACAAACAAATTCTTCTGTATTCTCCGAAGGGGTATGTAGAGGTGCACTTATAGCACACCAACATTTCGCCAGTAATATTTAAGTCCCATGTAATAGGGGGCCAGCATTTAAGTAGGCAGTAATCCATGCTCCGGGTTGCTACTGGGAAATTACAAATGGCCGAACTACACTTGACAATCGAAGCAGTTAAGGCTGTTAATCAACCTACATTACATCAAGAATCTTATTACTTACTTTCATTTAATTCAATAGTCTAGACTGCAGTCACATTTTTGTAGGAAAATTCCTATTGGCAGCCGGCCGACCTTCCGCATCTTGATTTTGAATACAATTTTATTTGAATATCCCGACCGAACCGCAGTTTTTCTGTTCGATTTCGTACAGCTGCATATTTTTATGCAAATTCATATTTGAATCCAGAAGTTTGAATTCAAGACGAACCGATTGCTCGCGAGGAAAACGTGCCCCTTATGAATATCGCCCATAACTAAGAAGTTATGAGGCCTTATGAAAATAATAAAAATAAATTATTTGCGTAAGCTCGCGCCTTTACAGAATTCTATATAAAGGCAGTACAACACATTCCCCTTTAATACGAAACATGGTTAAGAACAAGATTATACCAAACTGGGTCAGGACCTTTTCATCATTTCATAATTTATTTAAGAGCTAGGCTCTTGTCGGTGAAGCAATCGCCAACCCTCTCTATTGTCCGCTAACACTTTGACTTCCTTGTACGACATGACGCTGACTTTTTTCGTCAGCTGTTGTACATAACTAATCCTTGGTCTCCCTCTTCTTCGCTTTCCTTCTATCTTCCTTTCTATGATGTTTTTAATAGGCAGAACCTACTAGGCCCCTAATATTCGTACCTTGGAATAAAAGTTGTAGATTCGGCCTCTATATAGGTGCCCATTGATCCCCGAGAGGAGAACAGTCAATCTATAGTATATCTATACAGATAAATAATTGAAATGGCTGTTTGTAATTCCAAATAAACAGCTATTCACTAAATATATATAAGGTACATAATTTAAAAAAAAAATAACTGTCTGTCTGTAATTTATTTATTATTCATTAAAAAAAGGTTTTAAAACACAAACAAAATTTAAGGTTCCGCGGGCCGTCTATGAAATTAAGTCTACATGGGTGAAACCACGAGGCATAGTTCGTTAATAAATAAAGCGCGGAAATAATTAATTGCTTCAAATTTAAAAATTTAAAACACAGCAGGATACCCTCATAAAAATAAGAACACAAGTAAACTAACCTCGATGCACGTGAAAGTTGTGTGTTACAATACATGTAATATAACCCATAACGGATTTATGTACAACACCAAGTGCAATCGGAGAGAGAAAGTACAATCCCAAATCCCAAATTGACAAGTCATTGAAATTGAGAGCCAAAGAAATACTTACAAATGTCGTTCATTCATAAATCTAATGATAGCAGTAGTCTTATTTTATCATCGAAAAGCCGTATTGGCCGTGGGGTTTGAGCAGTCCCCTGCTACGCAAGCGACCGATTGAGTAAAACATATGAACAGTGATTTCACACCGCGTGCTTTACGGTGAAGGAAAACATCGTGAAGAAACCTGTATACTCGTATGTCAGAGAAGTATTTCAAAGATGTAGACTCACCATCTGTCACTATGACACTTAATCATCTTCGGTGAAAAGTAGGTGTTGTTACAACACCTCTGTATGTATGTATGTATGTACCTCCTTAATAACCTTATTTGGTGCCCAGATACCAGTTTAGTTAACTCGACAACAAATTCATTTTTTTCTTTATACTCTTGTTCTATGTTCTTATTCACTTTTTTTTAAATTATTTTATTGACAACGGGACTATTCCGATAGTAGAGCTAATACCACCAGGGGTTCAATCCCGCTGAGATCAAATACTTAACTGAACATGAGTAGGTAAATTGTGTGCTCCATGTGTCAGTTTGCCCTATTAGTATTTATTTAGTTAAGTATATATTGGGTATATTTGTTATATTGTGATTCTATTGATTTACGAGCTGTTTGCCCAACAAGCATTCTCGTATTATTGATGATTCCATCCACTGCGCTTCAGAGCTCTCCACTCCACTTTGACAGCTACTCAGAACGCTGCATCCAACAACACTCCAGGAAAACTATGATCGTTAAAGCAGCGCATATTATGGAAGTTCTTAGCCGTGACGTTTTACTTGACGTACATACCAACATTAAACTTCAAAAGTTTGAAGTTAATGCACGTTGCTTAAAGCAATGTTATTTGGCTCCCAGTGCCCTTCCTTACCTTAAGCTCTTGCCATGATAGTGTTTGTGCGACAATGACAGACTTATACTCGTCATATACCTGTCTCATAATGACAATACATGGATGACTGAGATCTACTGTTTTTAGAAAAAAACTTGGCTAGATCGATTTATCAACCCTGAAAGCCCCTGCATACTAATTTATAAAAAATGATGTTTTCATGCAAATATACTTACATTATGTTTTATGTATGCATGGTTAACTTGGACAAGACAACACAAGCGCAGAATAATACGAAGTGAAGTTTGACTAATTAGCCATACACAGAAACAGAATTGATGATAATAATAATAAAAACTCTTTATTGCACACCACAAAGAAAACAAAAACATAAGATACTATAAAAAATAAAATCATGATTGTGACAAAAGGCGGTTTTATCGCTAAAGCGATCTCTTGGAGACAACTTTTGGGTGCAGAAGAGAAAAGACAGATAGTGGAAATGATAAGAGGGAAAGAGTAGGTGAACTGTTTTGTAGAGAATAAAATAAATAAGTCATTTATATTGCTTGGATCGGAAGGGATGGAAAGAGGAAAGGGAGGTCTTTGCCCAGCTGTGGGTCACTTCAGGTTCATAATAATAATAATTATACTATATAAAATGACGAATATACTTTTACATTAACTAATATGCATACACACATGAATACGTTACATAAAATAATAATAATATAGATTTACCTATTGGTATGAATTCTCCCCCAAATTTTAGACAGAAAAGCTTACCAAGTTTAGATTAGCTTGATACATTTATTCAGCCGCCCTTATCTCCTTTATTTAACTTAAACGTCTAGGTACTTCCATAAAATGAAAATTTGAGTTAAGTTTGAGATCATATCAAAGAGCCTAATTTTGAAATGATTGTACCATGACGGCTGGATGAGACACGATAGACTCACCACCTTTTTCGGTGGATCATAAAAATTTAAAAGTGGGTGTTGTTACTACACCTCTGCCTACCCCTTCGGGGAATGCAGACGTGAGCATTTCTATGTATTGTACCATGTGTTTTTATTCAACTAAGTATATACGCAAAAAACCATGTTCACGCTTATCACAGAAGCCTAAACGGTTTTTTAGAAGAACTCATTGTATGTACCTTGCGGCGCGAGGGCAGCAGGCAACAACTCAAACCACTCGACTACCAGGCTTTTATGATCTAATATATGTCTGTTACCCATCTAGAATTTATGTATACGCTTGATAGTGCACTCACTAACTAATAGTCATATTGCATAACAAAATTAGATCTTCAGCGTTAAAGCATAATACATTCAAAAGAGAACTATATTACCATAACACAAAATTACATAATTGATTAGAAAATAATGTAATCGAGTTAATTTGTACAGAACAATAAGAGCAATGATAATAAACTCCAATTGTATAATCAAACCGAGCAAATTGTTCATGATGCCTACATTATATTACATTGCGTACATTCAAACTCCGGAACTTCAACCATGCCCCGGGCTAGATCTACAGAATCTGCAAAGTTTATGTCTGAAACATGAGTATTTATTTAGGCGAGATTTGTTTGGACTAGCGTCTACCGGCTTTTCACGTGTGGTAAACGACCCAATGGATAAAAAGTCTCAAACAAAATTGAACCTCACATTTATCCTATTAAGAGTGGGATTTCTAAACACCCTTTCTTAGTGAATACTTATACTTATACCTAACAAAGATGACAACCTACAAATTTCATGTCTCGACGACCAGCGGCTGTGTCAAGAAGTGTAATAAGTAAAAAAAAAGTAGTGAATTCCTCAACATTCATATAAATGCCTTACCAGGACCTAAACTGAATCAATCACTTTCATTTACATTTTCAGTCAGTCAGTCAGACATTGAATTTTATAGATGGATTGCCCGTTTTACGTTGACAAAAATAATCGCTCGTGTGAACACTTCTTGAATACTGGTAGCACAGCGCGACCTCAGGGAGCCGGAAACATAACTCACCGTAGGAATACAACACGACAAAATAACAGTGTCATTCGGTTACGATCTTTTGTAAAGAAGAGAGACTGCGCCATTGTAGGGACCCCTGATTTTGAATAGGTTTCCCATTGTGCCTTACCTATCATTAATGAGCATAACATTTTATTTATTTATACGTTGATACCACAACATGCAGATATTCAATATTTTATATGTGCCGTCACGAATTCTGAGCGCTCAGCGAAAGTGTGGATAACTCCGCATGTATTTGTTAGCGCTCGCACCATTCAACACTCAAAAAATTACACCTGCGTATTGAATGTCAGCGATAATTGTGGGAAAAACTGCGCATGTAGGTATGTAATTCGCGTCACGCTTTACATACAGTGAAAGACAGAATCATGAAATTCCTACTGCGATATCAAGGTCAGCGCTCATAGCTCGTGACGGCAGCACCTATATCATGAAACACAAACCATACTTATCTACCACACCTTAATTGAATTTTATCTTTACGCTGAGGAGGCTATCATATAATACATTCATTCATAATGCTAAGTACTGAATTAAATGTTTGACATCATTATTATAGATCAGTGATGGGCAAAAGGCACGTAGGCCAGCTCCAGCCTGCGAAAGCTTCCTTCGACAGATGTCCAGAAGTATGAAGTAGATTCTTCTTAGTGCAGTGCTTAGTACTACCCCGAGTTATAGAGCCCTTATAGAATCCTCTCTATAATGCCCAAATCGGAGATAAAATTCAAAGGAGGGAGGGATTTCTTAATAAGAGGGACCCCACTTTTTCAAATGAGCACATTATTTCTGAGCATACACAAGAAAGTTATCCATTAAGAAAGTTTGTCCCACACTTTCCTAGATATTCCCGCAAAGCATTGAGTTATAATATAATACCGTTTCGTTTCGCAACCCTTATATATCTGGTACACTTACTAGCGGGAAAGTTTTAACGAGACCTGAAGTATTGAAAGCTCGTTCCTAGCCTGAATCTTAGGCTGGATGTAATAAGTCTTTGGGCACAGTTATCATCATGTTCTTGTTAATTGAATTTGTACCTCCTTTCATAGATTGGAATCCAAGCGTAAACATTGCTTTCCATTGAAGTTTGCTGTAAATTACTTCCGTGCAGTATAATACTATTAGACCACAGTTTTTGTGTTCAATTCCTCGCTATATCCACTTCATCAATCGAATCGAATTACCTATCGCCAAATCTTTATCTACCCGTTATTTGGATGCAAGCATTTGCATAAATACTTTTATATCAACTTCAAAAGTCATTCAGATTACATCAAACTTGTTGAAACAAACTTATATAACTAAATCAAAAAGACTCGACAGTCGAATGGTAATAAAACTTTCGTTCAAACACAAACGTTCGGAACGATTCATTGATATTGATTAATCGAGACGAGAAGTCTACAAGTCGTCTTTGTTAGACGGAGATTCGATTGTAGGCCAATCTTCATTGGGTAAGTTTTCATGAAATGCGTTATTTTTGCCAGTGCCCCAAGTGTAGGTTTTGACACGATCATACATCGTCGCTTGACCTAGGATTTCAGCATAATTCAAAATGTGTTGATACTTTTTCTTGAGCGGGTTTTGGTTTAATAGCAAAGGTGGCGGTTCAATACATTTTTGGCGACGCTAAAATGCAAGTTGGAGCGAAGACGTTTTGAACATTTGCAAGAGTTAGTCTTGCCATTTGGGCTACGTACTTGGGGTGTAGATGGGTCTATCAAATGGGATACAAACAATGTACATATTTAAGTATCTGATTAAGATTACGCATCGTCAAAACTCGTATTAGATAATCTAGCCCTGATTAGTTATTGTAGTTCAGACTGTACATTTACAACAGTGGTTCTAGCATGACAATAGAATGAGATGTACGTCGTCCTGTGGTGTGTTTATTAAAATGAAGAGAGGCGTATAGAAGACGCGCTCAAAGGACAAATAACAATGTCTAAGAAATAGAGCAAACTTCGAGCACAATATCAGTTTAGCAAGTCAAACTCAATGTAACAATGATTTCTGATGACAGGGTACGAGCTACGAGTACGTTATAATTATGAGACGTGTGGAACAACTCGGCATATTAACACAGTATACATATGAGCCTCCTAGAAGCAGTAAGGAATATAGGCTTTTTTTGAAAAAAATAACGTAGCTCCATAGAGCGTGATATTTGACATCTGAAAGATTTTAAGATCTACTCTTTTTTTACTGTCAAAATAATCAATACGTCGTGTTGAAGTTTTGAAAACAGTCAGTAAATCACGTAAATGGCGTACCTATACGCGATCGGACACGACATGGTACCCTTATTGACGCTACTGCTATTCTGCTTATAATCTCGTAGATGTGCGCGTGTGTGTGAGTGTCATTTTTAACGATTTGTTCTTAGATTCCTTACTGCTTGAAAAGCTTATATTTGTGATATTATGTTGTCTTCGAAGTTCAAGGAATACAATTATTCAAGCCATCGCTGACGTATTGCAGTCACGAAGCCAGTATTGATTTGTTAATAACCTTGTGTGAAGCACGCTTTCGCTAAACGATATGCAAATTAAACGATAAACAACTTAAATTTATTTTCAGTGGTATTGGGATAAATGTGTGCAGTGCTCTTAGCTCTTGATCTACACAAAAGTATACTCTATTCCAATGAGAGTGAATACAAAAATGTATGAACGGAACGTGGGTTTCATATTAGCGAAACTACAAGGTTCCATGCACATGAATAATAGTTATGTAAGGGTCAACAGTGTTTTCGTGATAGTTCTTTCTCATAATCAAGTCCTTATTATTTCAACACCTATTGCGACCGAGAGTGGATGTAAAATGATACTACAATTTGGTTTAAGAGGCGATGACTGCAAGAGCTAAAGAACTGGGTAAAGAGATACGTCGTACACGTCACCCTCGACCACTGCCCCAAGTAGGTATAGGTTTCGCGTTTTCAAACCAAAAAGTGTTGATACTTTTTCAGCCGGTTTATGGTTGAATGCCAAAGATGGCGGATCGACACATTTTGAGCAACGCTAAAAAATGTCAAGCAACAACGTTTGAAAATTTAAAAACTATTATTTGGGCACAGCGTCGATTGCCAATTTATCACCAATTGCAAATGTTACAAATCTCCCACAAGCTTAATTAAAAGTCTCTGACGACAAGATAACAAATTTAAATAAAATTAAAACTCTATCGAGGTGAAACACAATGCGAAATTCAGTTTAAATTGTGTTCAGAAGTGCAAAATTTGATTAAATAATTTCCGCGAGTTGTAAATCTAAAGACTACTTTCAATGTTATTTTTCTTTTCAATACCTAATAGATATATTTGCCCAGGCTATTACATACGACGAAGTTGCCATACAAAAGCACTTTAGAGAGCCGTTATTTTAGCCCTTCAACCAGAATGCCCCCAAATAACCAATTTTATAGAGATGTTGTGTCTACAAGCCCCTTGATACTCATGAAATTGACGCGATAATACCGTACTTCCCAATACTTATAGCAAATTTATATAAAGAAATTGTTAGTGAAATTTACGAAAATGTTCATCAACATCTGCCGTTGCTGAGAGCAGTTGATTCATATCACGGCCCATTGTCACAAGGTGACAACGGTGTTAAGGTCACCAAAACTGATTTCGCAAGGTTTGTTTTGATTTTTTCATCGATTTGACTATAAAAACGTTTGTTGTTATTTTCTGTTAAGTAAACAATGAAAGCAAATATCGAATTTACTTTACTTAATCGACTGAATGGACACCCTCCGTCAGTGTTTTTGAATGAGTTTGCATTAAAATCGTTCTCCATTATCTTCGCTTAAATGATATTCACGCCTTTTCCGAGCGTTCTTGCTTTTTTCCATGTTGTTTTTATCAACTGCTTTATTATTATTTTTCAATGTTATTATATCAACTGCTTCGATGGTCCAAGTGGTCGTAAGTGCTACTGCGGACCACGAGGTGCTGGATTCGATCCCCAGGCCGGACAATGTATTAATGGGTTTCCATCTGTACTTTCATAGGAGCCCGAAGTTAGAATTAGTGCCCGGTTAATGGCAATAGGCGTCTCCTATTACTTGGAACATACCTGGCGAAATGTTGGTACCTACACCTCTGCCTACCACTTCGGAGAAAACAGACGTGAGCCGTATCAACTCTCAAATTGTACCATTTTATTTCTATTGCGCGTTTTAAACCTAATTAGCTATCAATGTTATTAAAACCTTGTCAAATGAATTGCATACATTATCATTGATTAGCGAAGAACAGTTATTTTTTAAATTGCCTATGAAGAAGTTTAGGTTTCTTGCTCTGAAAATGTCAAAGACCTCGATGAATAAAATTGATTTCAATACGTAGTCGTCCAGATGTGTTTTTTATTGGTATGACGATCACTGCCTTGGTTTTTATCGAGCCACTATTATCGGGTTAGAATTGAATACCTTGCAAATTAAACGATAATACGTCACAGTATCTGATCAACAATGACTATTTTTTCCTCCCGTTTGCACTCAGCTGATGTTCTACTGACATTGGCCGGGTTTTACGTGCTTAACGCTCTGTGTAGATAACAAAATATAACAGACTGGTTTTTTATAGTAATTTTTCGTAGAGCTGGTGAGGACTCGTGATAAACTTGTCTCGCTCAGAGAATCAGCCGCGTTATTCACTAAGATCACTCTACAACGAGGGTTGGTTACAATCATACAAAATTGATAAATAATACATAGAGAATAAGGTTTAATTTCGTATCATTAGAACCGACACTCAACAAGTGCGACGCTAAGAAACCTTAGTGAATAACGCGCCACCACTATACGCAACAGCAATGCTGCCAGCCTTTTTGGCAGAATCCCGAGGGATATCGATTTGGGTCAGGTGTTTTGCTTGTTAATTTAAATTACGTTTCACGTCTAAATCTAATTAAGATATTTTTGGTACAGATTATTGAATATTAAGTTGTTGAAAAACCTTGTAATTTACATTGATTTTAAACCCCAGAGAGTTATTTAGAGGTTGAACGAAAGTCTGTGGATTAAAAAACGTATTATATCTAGTCCAACAGGATTATTACACGTTATATTAATTAAATTACTTGTCAAAGTTAATTGCGGTCGCGGGACACTAATTTTAATATATCAGCTTTTTGCTTTGACGAAATATACACTTGTTTTGTGAGGAAAGTACTGCGTAACATTAAGCACTGCGGTTTATTTGATACCTTGTACACCTTGGGCTGAAGTATTCATTAAGAAAATTATTTAGTCAAGAAACCGGTAAATGTTGCTTAAGTTTACATTACAAATTATTACTTACGTTTATTGGACGGGATTAGCGTGATGCAAATATTGCTTTCCTTGAACTTTATTAACGACTACTGAATTCACTAACGAAGCTAAGTACTAATCAGAATTACCTTTTCTTATTTTAAGACTATCAAACAAAAACTTTACAAGAAAGCTTATCATACTGTAACCGAGTTTATAGATAGATCATAGCCAAATATGGCAATGAGTTGTATTAAATCAACTCTATTTATATAAAGAGAACACATGTCCAGAAAACCGGGGAGTTAGTTTCGCAGTTTCTTCTCCTGTCAGGCTTTAATTTGGAAACAGTAATAATTAAATTAATATTTAAACTTAAATTAATATTTAACGTGAAGTTCAATGAATGTGCCTTATGATGGATAAAATGTATTTAATTTTGAATTTCATATCTAAAAATGCTTCAGGTCATGATTGAAACAATTATCAACGGAACAATTATACAATATCAACATAATATTCAAATATTCATTTTAGCTTATAATGGCAAGTTTTCTTAGTAATCCACTAAAGTACTCATATAATGTTTCACTAGTCTTCTATCGTAAACAACGCAATAATTTAAAAACTCTTTGCTACGCAAATAGAGTTATTTGCCAGGAGGATCTCGGGGCTGGTCCCTGGAAATCGATAGCCATGAGTATTAAATTATTAAACCGTCTATTTTGGCTGATGTTCCGGCTACGTGAGATGAGCACGGCCCATCCCTGCCTACGCCATACTTTAGCGAAATCAGCCGCATTATTCACTAAGGTTTTTCAGCGTCCCACTCGTCGTCCAGTGTCGGTTTTTAAGATACGAAATTGAACATTATCATTAATGTGTTATTCCTTACAAATATTATATATATTCTATATACAAATATATTAAACAATTTCATATGATTGAATCAAACGCTCCTCATCGAGTTCGACGCTGAGAAACCTTAGTGAATAACGCGACAGAGGCTAAGGAATCCGTTTATCATCAGACTAGCTGCATACTTATATTTCCAACTTTACGTAATCTACGTTAATACTCTTTGATCGAGAACTGACCGACACATATTACAAATTGAACACTGACATTATGAATGCAATACCACCTTAGTTTCAAATTATGATATACATTACCTACCTTCTAATACTCAAGTTACGCAAAATATTGGAGTTGATTGCATCTCGTTCGTTTCTTATGAAAATGACAGAGATAACGATCGTCACGAAAACACTCATTTAAAATTAAGGACCACTTTACTGGCGGGAGCTAGGCGTTATTATGGAGATGTCTTTAATAAATCAACCTGAATGCATGTTTGGGGGGTTAGTTTACCGTGTACGATGTAAACAACGTCCTGGATATTTTCAGAGAAGTTAACTTGGTAACATTAGGTGGGCACAACATGATCTATTTTAAATTGAATCTGTCCAACTTGGCATACAAGTGCATAGATTTTGCAGAGCATGGAGGTCTTAAACGACGGATGTTAATAGATTTTTATATACGGCATTGGGGTTGTCTAATATTGCAGGTAAATAATATTGGGATTAAAACATCAGTAAAACAATAGCTTATTAATATCGCACTGCCACTATTTATTCTGTCATTGACTGATCATAGATAACCCTATTCTAGTTCATAGACAGGTTGTAGCACAGGCATAAGTCGCTAAAGATAAAACTCTAAATCAGAGAGGTTTTTGAGAATTCTCCATCATATTTCATTATAACACTACGTTTGATACCAACAATACATATATCAGTTATCCCTTCTATCAAATGAAAATCATTTCACGATAAATACGAGAGAAATTGACTAATATTGATACAATTATCGCTCGAAAATAAGCGTCCCACGAAAATATTTACATAGTTAGACGAAATTTTACGAGTACGTATTAAGCTAAAAAGCTTCTAGAATAACGTGGTGTGGTTAAGTATAGGTATGCTACAGCGACTTTGGGTAAATATGACAAATAAGAGAAATTCGGCTTAAGTACATTTGCCAAAGCCTTTTCAATTGAGTGATTTGAGCTCCGACAAAGAGCGAAGCGGCCCATACGACCCATTTTCACGCTTCACTACGAATAAATAGAATTCCTTTTTCGCTTAATCCTGTGTACAAAAGCCAGGAGTTCTGGGAAATTATTGTTGTTAGCTGTGCTTAAGAATTTTGTCAATGTACAGCCGTTAAGTAATTGTGCTCCTTACATCCATATTAATATTATTAATTAAATTGGAAAAGTGTCTTTATGTGCCTTTTCACCTTCATGGCTAAGCCGTTTCTCATTTTCAAAGCTAAAACGTTTCATTTACAAAGTATTCTATAATATTAGTAATAATTAAATTTAATTGTACTTATCTTCGACCAAATACGGCAAGCAGGACAATCAGCGGTCACCTATCCGGATATATATTGGCCGTGGCCGCTTAACCTTACATCTGGTATTTATTATACTTATAAGAACGATTTAACCATACTTAATAACCATATATTTTTGAATTACTTTCTTTTCACTTTGGTAAGTGATAAAAATATAATAATGGCTTATCTATTCGCAATTTCATTAACATTATACCCGTTCGATTAATGAGTAATTTGTTCCCGAACGTCGAAATTAATTGCTCACTTGGCTTCGAAGTAAAGTACAGCGCTTTAATCGAAATCGAGTGATCCGATTTTCCGACTTACGATTTCCATTAACTTGTGTGGGATAATTAAGCTGCGGAATTACTACATGTAGGAGATAATTCCAAACTACTTTCGCCTTCTCCCGCGACTTCATACGGATTCCAGTATAGGTATATCCCTTGTTTAAATACAATCTTAGTTATCAGAGTAAACTGGTTTAGAATTGACGCGATTTTTTACACAGCTGCAGGAAAATTATTATATTATACTTTATGGCACACCACAAAACAGAAGTACACACAATAATACGATTAGATAAGTGTAGATATACCTGTAATGTATAATTCATAGAAACTATTTTTTTTCCCCAAAATCTCTATATTCCAACTGTAGCAATCCAAAATGTAGTCATTTCATAATTAAAAGTCAACACGTATGAAACTATACTTATTATTGAAAACCATTAAAATGTAGTAGTAATATTCGGGTACGAGCTCAGTTACCCAATTAAACGCCATTAAAATATAGCCAATATATAAATCATCCGTCATTATTCCAGTAATGGCACACAAATATTTATCTTGCGCTCGTATATTTCGCTATGATCATTAATTTCCTAGACGCACGGCAAACGGGCAGTTTCGCTACGGACCAGATACAGCAATTATACCTAATATAGTTATGATTAAGTATGTCTGAGAATGAAGATCCACGTGGTAAATGTATTTTTTCCATCAAATCTTATCATACACTTTAGATAATTGTGCTGAGTTTTAGATACCTACACGATGCACTTCATCATTTTCATCAAAGATAATTAACATTAAATGACTTCATCTTTTAACTAGATTTTATATTTAATAGGTACCCAACAAGCGCATAGTGCTCTTAATGATGAGCGAGTACTTACTGTAACCTACGAACGGTCACAAGGTTGCCACAGTGAATTTTATCTAAGCTTGATTTCCCAGACAAAGTTTTACCAACAAGGGGTAACCCATTATGCCCCTCTTATAATAAGTCAAATTGGGAGATGACATCAAAATACAACAAAACAGATAGAATAGGAGAGAAATCTCAAATTATCACAAGATACCGGGAGCTTATCAATCGAAAGATACAACACAGTGTTTATTTGCCAAACAATAAAGTTCAGATTACGTCAATTTTGTTGATAGCGCCGACACATTTCACTGTCAACGACGGCTAAGTTCGTTTAATAGCAGCCGCGGCTGTTGGTTAACTAATACCAACTTTCCTGAAACAATCCACATCAGTTGCAGTTGCTCTACTCATTGATACTGACATTATTAAAGTTATCATACAACCTTTATCTACCTCTAATGCAGCAGTAGTAGATCGCGTGACACTTGCCCTCACCCAATTTGCATTGAATCAATCCGTAGGATGATCGCTATAATGATAAGAATGGACTTTTATGATTCACATATAGTCTAAGAAGAAATTAAAGTGCAGTAATGTATTCTGAGGGCCTAGTGCGAGTTTTTCACTGCCACCGTCACAAGTCACCGTGTCGACGTAAGTGCAGATTTGTATAGGATCGGAACAGCGCCTCTGTCGGCCTAAACATGACACTATTGTGAGCCCATACAAATTGCGTTTGCGTCGACGCGACTTGTGACGGCGATTTTAATAAAACTCGCACTAGGTACTCTGACAGACGCTGTCAGGCCACAATGTGCGACGTTAGCATCAATTCATTTATTTACGGTGAAAAGTGGGTGCTGGACTCCTTTGCCCCTTTCGGAAAGGGATGGAGTAGCTTTAGATAATAGAACCACTTAGGTTTCTAAAATTTTAGTTTGTGTGGGGCTTCAATTTAAACAATAATAAATAATTCCTACCTCAAATTGCTAACTGGCAAGAATAATGGGTTTGAATATGAGTTATGACATGTAACGAGGCATACATTTTGCGTCCATTGTCACAAATTAAACAATACATATAACAATCGTTTCCCACTATTGTGTCATTAGAAGGAAGCACATATAAAATAATAGTCATGTGTTAAAAGATTAATGATAATCTTACTTGTTTTAACCAACCCTGAGGTTGGATAGCTTTAAGAGACCAGAAGAAAAACAAGTACATTAAGATTTTCCAGTTTAGCTATTCATTTGTAAATTCAACTACCGCCTTAAATTAGGAACGATTTGAAACCGCCTGCCTCGTAATACAGACAGAACTGAACATAAGTTAATTGGACTTCTTCGATTTCTTACTCTTATTATCTTATATCCTTATATCAGCATCAAAAACAATGCCGCAACAAGTCAGTAAGATCGCACAATTATTACGTTTCTTTACATCTTTAAATACCAAAATACCCTCCTCATCTGACAACCGACAATGCACTTTTCCCATTTATAAATATGGACATGAACCAATTAAGCCAATAGCTGCGCCAATAGTCTGCATGATGAGTGTTCTACCAATATTTGCGAAAATGAGAACAACAATACAATAACACTAGATCTCATATCGTCCATCCCTCTCGAAGTTTCGAATGTTTGCCAAATACCCTTATGAAGAGTTATTGAGATGGCTGAAGTTGTAAGCCTTTGATTTTGAGAATGGTATGCTTTCTTGAACATTTGAGAGGGCAAATATTACGTCAGATAAAATAAGATGCTTAGATATGGCTCGCTTGTTTATGTCTTTTACTAACTATGCCCCGCGGTTTTACCCACGTAAACTTAATTACATTAGTTGCTTTATAATTAAAAAAACCTAGCTCCTAAACCTAACTTACTCCTTGTAATGTCAGCTATCTACTCGTTTAAATTGGTCCAGCCATTTCAGAGATGAGCCGAAACAGACAGAGAGGGAATTGTTTTTTTTTTGTGTACATAAAGCCGTTCGTTTAAAATTACAAACAGACACTTCCATTTATTTATCGGTATAGATTATCTTCAAACCCAGAGTAGTCAAGTGCCTTGCCGTTTCGTCGAGTAAAAAGAGTAAGACAATAAGATTTAACGAAGGCTTCAGATAAGACGACCACAAATCCTCAACAAATGGTCCTTAAAGTTCTAAAATGCTCGTTGTATCTAGAAGTGTAAAAGGTAAGGTGTACACTTTAACTTAGCTCCTTATTCTCTTGTAATGGTCGCTAACTTATCCGAACACACCCGAAGGTACCGCCTTTGGAGAATTTCAGTCAATTTACGGTCTACGCCCAACTTCGGGGATTCTTGTATAAAACAAGTGCAACTATTTATTTGTTTCGGAAAAAGCTAAAGAGGGCTAAGTTGTTCCTTTTCCTGTTCACTAATTTTATTACACTACGCTTTCAGTACATAAGCACCATACGTTGATATTTCTTTCTTTACATAACCTGGAGACTAGAAACCGATTTATTAGTCACATTGTAACTCTTATGACTTAATACTGAAATGGAAAACCTAGACCCAAATGTTGGCGAATTGATAACCCCTACAAAACATCGCCTTATTTATTTATTTATTTGGAAAACAGACAGCTTTTATATAAAAAAGTAAATGTTAATATTTAAAATTTACAAGCCTTCAGTTTTCGCAGATAGGAAATAAAGATACAATTCCGTCAATGAGACAATTGTTTGAAAATTAAAAGTAGCATCTAACTAATATAAACAGGATCAGAACTAAATTTAGAACTTAACAAATATCGATCAAATATTGGATTGAGAGTCGAAGAAAGTATTAGCTGTGAGGCGGCGAATTTGTTGTTTCTTTGTGTTCTTAGTTAGATAGATCTTGGTATAGAGGTAACTCTATCTACATATTTCTGTGATACGGATTTAAAAGGGATGGAAAGAGTATTAGTCCGAGTTTGATATCTTCAAGACTTGAATTAAATTATGTTTTTAAAAAGGGGGATGGTGTTTGGTCATGTTTGTATTCTGTCTGCCATCTGGCAGATTACGTATGTTTGACACCTTGTTTGTGGTATTTAAAAAATCATCGATTGATTATCCTTGCATACAAAGAGGAGTCAAGCGCAGTATTGAATTCCAAAGAGTCAACTAATGAGCTAATAGACAGTATCATGGTGGAAGTGGTAAACACATGCATATTCATCGGACCCAGAACGTAACTAGGGTATCACGCTCAAGACCGGAAGAAAGCACGAACACCAAGTAAAAACTTACCGAGTGGATGTGCATTCGCATTCATATAAACATTGTAGGAACATGCGTGACAAACATACGCATGTTGTATTCATTGAATTAGGTAATTACTTACAATTTAACAGGGTCGCCATGTAACGTAACGTACAGAATTGTAATTTTTTTAATGCAATAATATAAAGTTCCAAGAATTACATATCTTCTATATATATAAAAGAAAGTCGTGTTAGTTACACTACTTATAACTCAAGAACTGAATCGATTTTGCTGAAAATTGGTGGGTAGGTAGCTTAGAACAAGGAAAAGGACATAAGATACTTTATACCGTTCTCTTGAAACCTGAAAAAAATCGTCATATAACACACTAAAGTCTGCGCGGGTGAAACCGCGGGGCACAACAAGTTTTTAATAAATACGAGTATAATACTTTTTACAGATATAATAGTTACAAATTTCTTTGAATACCTTTTAAACTTGCAATGTAATTAACGTACCTTATTACCAACACATAGAAAAGGTCAACAGCTATCTCGAAGGTACAGATTAAACAACTATTAGTACAAGAGATACACATTTTACGAGTAGATAATATTCTAATATACTAACTATAGTTATCAAGGCAACGAACAATTCCTTAGAATCACTTCAGAGTTTGATTCGCAATGTTTGCTTGCTAAAACATTGCCGTACAAAAATGGGAAGGAATCACTAATTATGGACAGGGCATTTTATGGTTATGTACTTGCAGCATTGTGCTACAATCTGACGATTGGGGATGGTCCATCGGTCACATTAGCCTCTTATTGAAATTCAAGTGAAAATTGGAAAATGTTGTAAGTACGTCATCCTGTATCCTACCCCTTCGGGAACGCTTGCAGATATTCGGAAAGAAGATCACAATATTGAGTTACAAGCCTATGACGATTTATTAGTAGTTTTGGGTTGCCAATTAATGCATTATCTATATAATTGAAAGCAACATTCAATGAACCAACATAGCACAAATTGTACATTTGTGCACACATATATTTCCCACATTTTAAACTGAAAATAAACAGTAATAAATAGTCATTATGTCCGTCTGTTTAAACTCCCGAAATAATATCGGACACTGGATCACGAAAGTTCTATCTTTACGAGATCTAAAATTATCTTCGTCGGAACCGAGAAACGCGGATTTTTCTCTCGTAGATGAGTTCATAAAATCGTCTCCCTTGGGCCAAAGTAATATTGTGTTGATCTTGAATAATTCTGATCAGTCAATTTGAGTGTGGAAGCAACAATACTTTGCTATTTTGTGGTAGCACTTAATCTTTTGTGACACCAAAAGCAATATTGTAACCTAGCCAAGTCGACTTTCCAATATGTTACGCTTTGTCAAATCACACCAATCTATTCGGATAACTAAAATTAAAGTATTTGTTTGTAGTTCGAAATGAATAGTTTTTCACTAAATGCATACGAAATTATATACGGAACATAACTGAAAAAAAACCTATTTTTAAAATGTTCTAGTTCCTACTTATCTCTGACACTGCTTGGCCGATTTTAACGAGGCCTCTACTGGTACTAGGTTTAACCTCTTGCCTCTAAAGTTACAAGGTTTAACCTAGTTTACAAATAAAAAAAAGGTATTCGCGAAATTACCTTTATTTCGCGAATACCCATCAAATGGAGTCTACGCTGTTGAATCCACACGTAGGCACGTAGTTGTCAGAAAATATTAAAATACAGGTGCGAGGAAAAACGAACCTGCATTCTAAAATCATAAGTCTGTATGTTAAAGTAAATAAAACTCCTCTGCGTAGCCTTCATCGACGTATCGACAAACCCGAGTTATTATGTCTTTTTCAAGGAACTTCTTACTTGAAAAAGACATAATATCATATCAAAGTCCTGCCCGACTTGCCGGAGTGACATAGCTCTTACTTGAAAACTTGTTTATTCAGCCAAGGTCGAGTCGTTTCAGAGATAAGCCGGAGCGGACCGTCGGATAAAATAGTTTTGTTGTATGTATCCTAAATTCATATAAATAATCCTGGATGACCGAGCTTTACTCGTTTTCTTTTAACTTTTATAAAAATAAGACCTACGTAGCTAGTTCGACTAACCGGCACCGAAACCCCCTTGATAATATTTCCTAAAAATCGTTGGAGCCGTTTCCGAAATTGATTATTCGATTATTAGTACAATAATTTCTCGTTTAAAGGTATTAGATAGACAGATTCAGTAAAAACCTGTGTGCTATTTTTATATTAAGTACATAATATAGACACAAATTGTAGGTATTTGTATACGAAAATGTATAGATAATATAGCATAAACATTTTAATTGGGTCTCAGGGACGGACGTTTTACAACAGAAAGTGTTGTTGTTTTAATACGCAATTTCAACAGAATAATATTTACGTTGCAGAGCTTTACAGCGAGGCTTTCATCAATTCAGCTTTACTTATTCAGTCTTCAGATTGTAAAATAAATAATTTTAATCAAGCTTATTTAGAATCTCAAAGAAGGAGATATATAATAAACTGGACTGTAAAACATAGTATTTTAACTATTGAAATAATAATCAAAACAGAATCAAATCATTCATTTCATTCAGGGGTCTACCCATGAGTGGTTATTGCAATGATAGTTCAGTTGTGTGACAGTGACAGACTTATATACGTCATATACATATATATCAATAAGAGTTAAACTATCATGGCAATAAGAGGTCATGGTAAGGCCCCAGGGCCTGTAGCCAAAGTAACATTATGCTCACGCTTTGCTAGTAGAAACGATACAAAATGTATGGGAATGACATATGTCACGTGACCGATTTATGTCTTTCCATACATTTTTTATCGTTTCTATTAACGCAAGCGCGAGAGAATTTACTTTGCCTAGGCCTACAGGTGCTTGCTACATTACCTCTGGCAAACACACATAGTCAAACTTATAACACCCCTCTTTTTTCGTCGGGGGTTAAAAACAGGATAGTTCCGGCCAGATTAATTATCCAAGCTTGTCTCATTACACTGTACGTAGTTTAAAAAGTTGGACTAGTTAAAGTTGCCAACTTGAGCAGACTCAAATATAAAACTTTTGTAATGTGAAATTATGGGACACGATGGGAAAATGTTAAAGTTTTTAGTATTCACAATGTTTTATCAAAACCCATTATCACTCATGGGTTTAAAGGAATACTTATCCATACTAATATTATTAATGAGAAAAATGTCCTGTTTGATGTAGGTTGAGTACTTATATTTAAAAAAATCTATCAATTGTGTGATCTTACAGACGGTGGGTGCTTATGGGTGCCTTTTCACGACTGAACCACTAAACCCAAAATTTTAAGTAGGGATAGCTTAAACCCGGCCGGTACATTAAAAACATTATGCAGACAAAGCTGCGTGTATAAGCTCGTAACTTTATTCAAATTTGGTATGACTCAATGTCAATATGAAGAGCGCAAGGCGAAAACGAGATATTAGCCGTGGTCCCACTGCTACCCACCGTGGGTCCACGGGTATTTATTTGTCCCGTAGACCCACTGCTCTAGTTATAATTTACGATTTTCAATGTGACGCGTAGGTATCCTCACTATTTTCGCTAGGCGTTCATAACTAGTGGCAGCACCTGTACCAGCCATTAACCATTGATGTCTGCTATGCTATAAGGTGACTCAAAACCTGTCTCAAAACTAAAATCATATTATGTTTGAGCACCCTCCTATTTTGTATGCTTATGGTTTGACGTTTTAAATATTTACGAGGGTCTAAAATGTTGGGTGGTGGTTCTATTAGACCATGAATACATCTAAGCCAGCTGGCATGTTTGCAAAGATTAATTAACGATGATGTGACGCAAAGCGACTGTCTTCTGTGCCTACGTCGTGTAAAACTTCGCCATAAGTAGTAAGACATAACAAGGGTAACGCGGCCCCAAGCCAAACCGTGACAGTTCTTCATGAAAACCGACAACAAAAGGGAAAATTTCTACGTTATTCACGTTATAAATTATGTTTTATTTGACATACAATTTCTGAAAATATGCAGATTTATTTTATAGCACCAGTCATGGAATGATATATGTGACTCACATACGTATTACACTAACATTTACGCTCAAGTAGGTATATAACAATCCATCATGACATTTAAGTAGTAAAGTGAAGATTTATTTAAAAATTTGGTCAGAGAAAACGTGAATTTCTTGATAAAACCACCTCGATAGCGAAACAGATTGATGATGACTTTAAAGAAAAAGTATCAAACAATTACCGTTACGTCTATATCCAAGTCGAACGTACGCACAACCAATCCATCACAACCTCGACCTTGTCTGGAGATCACATTAACATGTTTCACTTAGGAGTTAGGACCTAGCTCTTTTTATGCTAATGCCTAGACGGTATTGAATACTATTTATCTAGTATTTATGTTATGTAACTTTAGTCTTCACATTACTTGCGATTTCTAGCACTCCGTATCGAAAATATATTTGTACACTAGCTTTGCCCGGCCCCGATGTGCACACAAAATTTCATACAAATCGGTCCAGCCGTTTCGGAGTTTAGTGACAAACACCTCGACAAGAGAGTTTTATATATTAGATATTTATTCTTACAATAGTAACAAGCTCTTGCAGACGGTAGCAGAAACTGGTTTAAGTTATAAATTAACCATCCTAACGACTCAACACTGCCTACTTTTGTTAGTAACTGTACTAAATGATTTGGGAAAACAGAAAAACAATAGCTGATCCAATTTTCTGGGTAAAAATTGTATAATGATCAATAAACCTAATTTAGTGAATTGTTCTGTGCGCAAATCCAAATCGGACTTTCTCACGTTCAAAACGATAATATGTGCAGTTAAGCATAGGTATCTTATAGCGACATTCTTATTATTTTTATTACATATTTTAAAGTAAAATAAGCAAATGCAACCCAATTCCGAGAATTAGGCTAAATATCGATCGAGACTATATATAGAGTCTAATCTGTTTAGGTGAACATTTTTGTCACAGAGCATCAGTTGGTCACACTGATTTAAAAATATATAAAAAATAACAACATTTTCATAAAATTTTTAATCTCTTATTTTATAAAATTTTAGGCATTACAGTTTTTACAATCATTTATTTTATAAGTACGTTGTCTAGGCATTTCAATTTTTTTTATTTTTTTTTACACCATAAGTAAGCATTGTGTATGTTCCACAGACCATCCGATAAACATCGAACCTTTAGTTACCTGTAAGAACTACACTTTACCACAAAAATAAATTGTAAGTTTAACGAAGGATTATTTATTTTATTTTTAAATTAGTAAGATAGACTCACCATCTGTCACGTTGGCACCTAATCATCTTCGGTGAAAAGTGGATGTTTTTTCATTGCAACACCCCTGCCTACCCCTTCGGGGAAAACAGACGTGAGCATGTCTGTATCAATTTTTAAATTAATACGTACAGCCACAAAAGCTCTTTGACAAAAATTTGCTCCTAAAAAGTCGACACTGTAGGTATAGTCCAAATAGCAGTAAGCATGAGGGTTGCAGATAAAACTTCATCGAATTCGCTCAGTCCCCATTCAAATAAATAGAGCTGTAGATAGTACTATAATTTTCTCAATCGAAATCACTTGACCGAAGGATGCTCTTATCAACTCGAGTAATCTCTAGAGATGGATTTGCGTGTAGCTTATATTGCCTTGGATTTCGAATCGTGATTGACTTGGTAAGCCGTACCTTCTCGGGAATATTGTTCTTAGAGAGGATTGGTTTCATTGATTTTGAATTAGGATTTCAATTTCATCATCTTAAGATTGAAATACTCTAGATTGTAAGCTGCAGCGCGTTGCGGCGCGTGTAATCTTGGTGACCTTAGAGGCCAACTATTATCGTTTATGTAGCACGTATTAAGAACTTCTTACCTTTGACGTTTAATTTTACAGAACCAAAATGAAATGTCAAAGCTGATGAGATGTCTTTAAAAATCAAGAGAAGTTGTTGCTGCTAAGATTAAACATGAAATGTACACTTTTTAAATCAAAATGATTGTTTGAGCTTATTTAGTAACGCAGCACACTGATATTTTTTTCTGGAGAATCGGTAAGAATCAAACGGAATCCGAAATTGAACATCCGCGTTTATATTTTGGCAATTCTTACATACTAAATATACGTGTATCGGTAATGCACAAGAAGATTTTATGAATGTGAACGGACCATAAGAGTATATTGTACGATAGTAACTAATACACAAAACAAATAAACAATTCTGATACAAGCTGCATCATTTCCCTACCAAGTGTATAGTATAGATAGTGTATAAACGTTAGAAACTGTGTAAATAAACAGTCGAGCGTCATTGAGAACATTATTTCTGTCGATAAGTAGGTATTTGTTGTTTTTGCGTCGTGTGTCAGTGTTTCGCGTTATTTTTATGCAGAGTGGTGAGACATCACATCGCGTAACAAGCAGCATTGTTCTGAATATTGGCAAATTCTCTACTCGTTTTTAAAGAAAAGAAAGTCATACATACATGGTAATACAAATTACCTAAGCCTAACCAAACAATGTATTCGTAAAATCGTGTCGTCTTTGAATATGGTTTATTAAATCCGCTTTTGCAGTGTATTTTAGTTCCTTAAAATTTCCACAGCCTAATTTACTTAGGTCAAGTAGCAGGTAACCTAATTGAGACCAATTTTCAGACTTTCTTAGGATTTTAACAAGCTTGCACACACCCCTTAAATTGTAGGAAAAAAGTAAATTTATATATTATTTAAAATATTGCCTATGTTCAATATAACCGGGATCGAGGTATAGATAAGTTGAATATTGTATGGATAGTTGGAAAGTCTGTAAACTGAAAATGCCTGAACACTTCCAACATTGTAAATTGAAAGCCATTTCCCGATGCTCTGGATAGTGTTAAATATGCAGTGCAGTCATGGTTAGCAATTAATACTCTGTGGTGTTGGCAGTGGATGCCTGTGGTGCACCGTACCTTAGCTAAATTGAAATTAGCTCCGCAATTCTCGGTGTGTAGATTTAAACGGTCGACACCGGCTGTTGCATTAAATCGTTTATTGCCAGTTTCGTGGAAGAAGTTCCGAGACGGAACTACTTAGACATAATAAATATTATTTTAGAAAACTCCCAGTCTTAAAATTATTAATAGATTCATATACTTACATGGGTTACATACATACATGACACAAGTTAAAGAAAATGTGTCTATGATGTCGAATAAGGAGGTCAAAGAGATGGCACTGGACAGAGACAAGTGGAAAGAGTTGCATCGGTTACACCGACAAGAGTTATTACTCTTAAATTCAGGATGATTTAAAAAAAATATATACTCGTTTAAACTTCATATGACGTGTGATCTAATGATTTATTACAAAGAAATTTCTTTTGGCACATGCAAATGTAAACCTTACAATGTAAGCTTCGAGCAATACCTACTGATTGCATTGATCATGGAGATGTGCCAGGAATAAACATTCCTAAAACCACGTAATGAGAACGTAGAAAAACTAATGTTACATCGCACAATTACGTCAGAAATGTAATACAAACAAACAATGTGATTTGAAGCTTGAATAATATTACTTGTAACGGCAAAACAAAGAAATTACGTCACGTATTACGAATTACAATTACAAAAAAGGTTTACTTGACTTTAATTAAAATAAAACGTCCTTCATAAAATGAGGTTCAAGACTTACTCACCTTTACGCAGAGCAAAAGCAATCAAATAAGTAAACCCCAAAAAACCGGAAAATATTATATTATATTATGACTAAAATATAACCAAAATGTGCGGATGCGTTGTAAATCTACACTTCCTCGGGTTAATCAGCCATTGTTCTTGTGAAGCACTGGGGAAAATTGCAATCGTCCTGTATTACAACCTAACCCAAGACACGGATGTCATTTCCTTCTAGTAATTACAGGCAACGATTTGATTCCAAAAGCAATTATCTTAACGTGTCAGGGTGATGATGGATACAAAATACACAACGAACTTTGCAGAGTTTACCGCGAGGAAACGAAACTATGTCTGAGATGAGATGCAAGGCTGTGTTTAGTGCCTGGGAGAGCGATGCGATGTACTTGCCATATGTCACGTTGGCACTTAATATTTTTCGGTGAAAAGTGGGTGTTGCAACACCTATGCATGCGCTTAGCATGTTTCATTATTATCCTCCTACCCTCATCCCATTTTATTTGGGGTCGGTGCAATGTGTTCTTCGCTTCCATTCGGCTCTATGATCCGCCATATGTATTTGCGCCCGTTAAATCCATGTCATCTTTCACACAATCCATCCACCGTTCCTTATGTCGTCCTCTCCTCTTGTAATCCATATTCATAAACTTATACCGTGGTTATGGTACTTTATTATTTCTGTGACATAAATTTAGTGGGGTATCGACATGATACAAGTATGGACAATCAAATCAAAAAAATCTGACAAGAAAATCTAATGTTCGAAGCTGTTCGGCGCTACTTAGCATTTAGGTACGTACTGTATGTACGTAATGCAATATTATTTGCGCCCGCATGCCAAAATGTTAATCAAAATCATTCAGACCATTATTTTGTTTGCCACACTCACTGAATAATAAGTAAACGCGTTTATTGTATGTGGCATCCGCATTATAACAATCCTCAATATTTCACACCACGACGCGTCCCCAAATAATAAACGTGCATTTGTTGATTGCTTTGGTCCCTCAATGCAACAAGTTGATATAAGTGTGTAGAAGTTAAATTTCAAAAAAGCTTTTTTGTCCCAAATCATTTTATTACGAAACGCTTAGGATCATATTCGACAAATTGCCTAACATAAATATTTTCAATGAAAAATCTTTGCCGCAGTAATATGAATCAGATGTGAAGTATCATGTTTTTAGTATAAAAAAACTGTTACAACCTCAGGTTACGACAATTATGAGATTTTAATCCAAAAGCCAAATACTTATTGACTCTTGCAGAACGAGCAAATATATACGGCTGATTAAGGACTGCCTGACTGGTTATTTTCAGGCGAACATTTTGTTTTGCTAAGGTTTCTCAAAAGAAACTTGTAATTAAAGATATCACATTTTTAATTATTTTTCCAACTCAATCAACCAATTTTAACAAGTAGTTATTTGCTAATTTTATTAAATGGCTGTTTTGTTAAATTATAATTTCCGTGCTGACGCCGCCTGCGTCATATCAGTCTAAAATATCTGCTAAAATTCTTATTCTGTTGAAGAGTTTTTAAAGCTGTCCGACAAGAATACTTCTATATCGTCATCGTAATAAGGTTTGTTTCACGCGCAGTGGATGTTAATTCAAACTTTCCATTAGAACACAGACTGTGTATAAACACAAAAGTTATATTCGTTATCTAGTTATCCACAAGCAAAATGTGTACACCCAAGCCTTTAACTAATAAAAAAAATCCATAACGTCACCGAAATAAGAAGCTGAACTCAAAAAAATAATATTTTCAGACTGCAACGAAATCTTTTAAGAGCTACAGCTTTCTAGATGATTACATCGCTCTAGTAAATTAATTTGAGAATTCTCCCTACACATCTTGCGAGTTCGAAAACCTTAGGCGTATGTACGTATATAACCATCTAACTGAATATAGAAGGCGCCAGCTCTTTATTACTGAGACAGGCCAATTTTGGCACAGTTTCAAATGTTCCTGCAGATGTCGTGTGTTTAACTCGTTAAGATGGCTCCCTGCTTGTGATGTAGACAATAGCTGTGTTAAATTGAGTCCGAACCAGGTGTGTGAACTCACGAGTTGCCGAAATCTAATTCGGTGTAATCATTAATTTAATTGGAGTACTTAAAAGTATTTAATAAGTATAAGAATGTGCATTGCCATTATGACATTTTGGATTAAATACGTTTTGGAAAATAGATTATTCCTCTAAAAAAAATTCACGCTGAAGATTCGCAAAATAACGCATTTTCAAAAGCAGCAATTGTCTGAAAGCATTGGTCGATTTCTCTTGGTCTTGTTCCAGTGTAACCCAATGTTTTAAATGCTGGCACATTATATTAACATTTTGTCTTTACTGTGCATATTTTGTTCCACGAGACGAATTTGATCTTTATAAAAGTTGTGCAGTCAAATAATACCACACTTATTTACACAATAGTAATTCCATCCTGCTCCAAATAATGCGCATAAATATATTTCTCCACTACAGTGCTTACAAGATGGTTTATTTGTTGGAGTCTGTTGTCAACGCAAAACCTGCATTTCCCTGGCACGATGCCAACATCATCTTCCTGGAATATAACATAACAAGCTGACCCAGACATCCTTTCAATACAAAATCTTTCACCGATAGCAAAATATCATCTCGTACCTTATGATAGTCTACGCTGTCAAATATTAATATGTTGATGACTCAAAGCTATCATATCCAACCAAAGCTATCTATCTTATGTAAACAGTACTATCACGTTAAGAAAGTAGGTATACCTTAATCTAATCTTTGATGTTTTGCGTTACAGGCACTCGGTGGACTCGGTCGCGTCGTATTCTAGCCAGAATCACGTTGACCGTATAAGGGCACAGAACTTCTCAGCGGCTTCTTGTCAAGACGAAGGCGACTTCGGGTCGATCAAGACAAGCCTCTTCAGACGATCTTCTTCTTCCAATTTGGAATACCCGAACAAACGGCCGGAAAGTGTAACGTCCAATACCAGCTCTACAAGAAGCCGTCTTCGAGAATTTGTCGAAAGGAAATCGAGTCAGGACGAGCATAAGTCCGCGGCAAACACTGTGGGTGATATCCAGTACTTTGAAAATCCAACAGAGACACTTGAGTTCGACAAACCAAGGAATTCACGCTCTGATACAGAATCCAAGAAGAGCCAAGAACGCCCCAAAAAGAGGAAACTATCCAAAAGCAAGGATAAAGATAAAGATAAGGACTCAAGCGATAATAAAAATAAAAAACACGAAAAATACCAAAGCAAGTTAGCTGAATATTACAAACTACCTGTTCAGCTGCCTCAAGACGAGTTCTATCAACATTTGACTCGATCGAAAGCGGCAGAAGATCTACTACAAAAAAGATTTTCAAATTCCGACACTGAATTCAGTGGAAGCTACGGAAGATTATGCAAACATAAAGAGTCGGAAGGGTCTAATCTAAGACGTAGCAGAAGTCTAGCGGTTATTAGAGAGGAGACCTTTACTGACCTTCAGATTCAAAATCACGCGAAGAGCAAGAGGTCCCAGCTAATACCCAGAGCTCGCTTGTTCGATAAGCCTTGCTTCAAAGATAGGTAATGTATTTCAGATTTTTGAATTTTATTTGATGTACTTACTAAACAGTTTAAACTAAATATTGTTTTTAATATTTCAGGTTGCCTGGACGTGCAAAATATCAGACCAAAGAAGAGGTATTAGAGAGTATATACATCGACAGCACCGCATCTTGCTTTGGCGATATAAACGCACAGAGAGAGAACGAACCCCAAGAGAAGACAGAGCAACCAGATAAAGAAGACGCAGTCTCCCGTAACGAGAGCCACCACTCTAGGTCGATTAGCGGAAGTTGGCCTAATTTAAACGAAGAATTAAAACCAGTACATCTTTCCGAGGATAGCGTAGGACATTCTCGTAATCCAAGTGAAATCGATAGCTTAGACTCAAACTACGTAAGAAAACATTACAATTTTGAAGCTCACAGGAAACATTATAAGGATAGTTCACCTGAAACAGAAAGATCCCTTGTATCTCCAATACCCAGCAAAGAATTATACGCAACTACAGACGAACATTGCACTGACAACGAAGGCAAAGAAAGATCAAAGAATAGCACACCAAAATCATTTACTAACGATAGCTTAACTCGAAGTGAAAAAGATAGAAAACAAATTGAAGAACCAATTCAAGTAACTATTACTGAGACATATGAAACAGTTTCAATAAAAAGTAAAACCAACGATAGAGAGCATTCAGAAACGAAAGATAAAAGAAAATCACCAGAAAAGACCGAAGAAGATTTGCATTCGGTAGCATCTGAAAACGACGAAACTATATCAAGTCCACCTGATAGCATCACTTCTTATATCTCTATTTCAATCGCTTCTTCTACTGACAAGTCTCACAAATTGGAATATTTAGCAAACTCACTTGCAGAGAAGATAGACGAATACTGTGATTCACAATTTAAAGAGACGACATCACTTACATCGCAACCTATTAACACTGAAAATAACAATACTGAAGGTGATCCCACATACACAAAGGTAAACAAGAAAAAAACATTTGCTGACATTCGTAGAGATTCCTTCTTAAAGAAGAACGGAAACCTATTCAACGAAATTTTAACAAAGCAAAACAACGAAGTTTACGTCAGCAATACATACATAGAGAATGATAATTACACTGCAATAAATAATTGCACATCTTCTAAAAACATAACAACTGAGCCTTTTGTAACTACATTTATTGAAAATCAATACTACTCTCTACCGGATATTAACATCAGTAAATGTCTAAGAAAATCTGAACGCATTGACGCTCAATTGAGAGAGGAAGATCCAGAAGATATTCCTTGCGAAAATACTTACGAAGTAGCGCAAACACATTTTCGAGAAATTTTATCTTCTAAAGCAAGTGAAAACTATGGTCAATTAAACAAACCAATAAGTCCGAATCATAAACTTCCCACTAATAAGTGCATTTATCTGCCTGACTATTCGGAGACGCCATTGATACAAAACTTTTCCAAACTCGAAGACGATCTAAAATCCATAATAACAATTGATAGTTCCAACGGCGACGACAAAGACGAAATCTACTTTAGATCAGATACACATCAAAACGAGAGAGAATTAAATGAAATTGAGGGAACAATACGGAATAATAAAATAATTACCAAGACCGAGAGCGTAAAAATAAATTCTGGTATCTACAGACCACAAGTAAATATACTTAAGTCCTTGTCAAACGATAATATTAACATATCAGTACAAGAAAAGAAATCTCGAACGGGAATCAAAAAACATTATTCATTGCGTCAACGGGATCCTACGGATGATGATATTAATTTCTTACCAAGCCCGGATACTGTGAAAAGAAGCTTCGGAGCCCCTGTTGAAACTGCGATCGTTAAAACCTCTAACACCGAAGAAACTAAAACAAATTCCCTTCTGTCAAGGGTCCAATCATTTAAGACATCAGCCGATTCCAATATCGCCTTAATTCCATTAAGTGGTCATCAAACTATAGTAATCGATCCACCACTCAAGCAAAATTCAACTGAAGTCAATAAACAGGAGCCACCGCTCAATACACTTCCAGAATTGAAAACAACTATACATTTAAAACCCAAAGCTGTGCCGAAAGCAGAAACTTTAATAAAAAGTGCTGATCAAATAATAGAGGGTAATAAGGACACAAAGAAACTTATTACTGAGAACTATATTGATAATTCTAGTTACTACACTCCTAAAGATCCATTCATAGCTATTAAATTAAATAAAGTTGTGAAAGCCACCGTACCAAAACTCAAGAAAGAGACTTGCGATAACATTGCTTTTGTACAACATAAATTCGAAAAACCTCCGGCAAAATTAATAATCAAAGATAATAAAAACTGTGCAGATATACCAACATATACATTTAAAAAAGTAAGCACAAATATGTCCCGTCCTCAAGTTTTACAAGTTATTGACTCAAAAAACAAAAAACAAAATACACCTGTCACTATGGAAAATAATAAAGAAACTGACATACACAATAATATTAAAGAAAACACTGAATTTGTAAAAGCTGACACCACACCGTCACAGGCTAACAATGAATCAAGATTTGAACATTACGATGTTAAAAACGAGAACAATGTTAAAGATAAATTACATAATGCTATTAAGACGGATATAGAATACCAAGAAAAAATCAACTCAGTTAAGAATTATTGGTCAAAATTGATAGATAAAAACCCTGAAGCAAAAGATTCTAAGGGTAACCAAGAGGATTTCAATAATAACAACGACAATAAAGAAGATACTACTGATAACAGTAAATGCCAATCAGAGTTGTCTGTAGGAAGTATAATTAAATCTTTAGAGAGCGTTAAAATAGTTGACAGCATACGAAAACACAGTCAAGCAAAACTGCAACTATGGAAAGATGAAACAGAGAAAGTAAAAAGTGACTCAGAAATAGAAGAGACTCCTTTACAGAAAATAGTTAAAGACATTGAAACGAATACATATGAAAAACCAAGGAAACCAGAAATTGATTTATGTAGAGACACGCCGGAAATCGAGATTGTAGAGCTTAGTAGCGTTGACAATAAAAACCAAAAAACTCAGGCAACATTGATTAAAGCTAAAGGTTACGAACAAGGATGCGACGAATTCGATCATGTCAGGTATAAAGTTATGAAATCGGAATTATTCAAAAATAGCATGATAGCTAACTATCGGAAAGAAGCTCAGTTCGATGGCTTATTGCAGTATTTGCAAGATTATAGTTTCCAAGAATTACTTGTAAACAACAACATAGTAATAATTGAACCTGTCAGGACTAAGGTAGAACCAGCGCCTAGAAAAAATACAGACACGTGCAAGATTCCAACAACACTTCTAAAGAAAAATGATGGTACAGGACAGGTTGATAAGTCGAAAAATGCCATCCGCAGGCACTTTTTTTACCACCCCATCAGAGTAAATAAAGAAATAATAGAGGAAGAATTACCGAATCCAGATACAGTGAAGAAAGTGCGAAACTTGTTCGAAGATACTTTAAAAATGAAAAGTCCGATGACTCAAACAGTAATACATGACCCGCCATTGGTTGAGGAAACCACTGGCTTAACTAGACGAGCGACATCGTATCGCAACTTAACTGAAGAAACAAAAGGAAGTAAGGTAGGTGGAAGGAAGAAAGTCATACGGCAGTTAACAATTGACACAAACTTCGGAAACAAGAAATGGGATAACGCTAGTCTTTCCAGTGGTGTCTCCAGCGGAGACCTCAGTTCTACTAACGACTATGATACCGAAGGTTTGAGCCCATATTCACAAAAAAACTTAAAGGATAATGCGTATAGCTCGAGCGATGAATATCTCTGTGATTCTATGAGCCAAGATTTCTGTTGTGAAAGTCAATATGTGAGCCCCGATATTCTAAGAAAAATACGAGAATGCGGCACTTCTATCACATACTACGGAGGAAAAGTTTTAAACTCAAAAACCGGTTCTTCTGTAAGTCCAATGACAAAGGCTATCATGGAAGAAATTAAAAGCCTTCAAAAAAACTGTAGCAGGGATTGTTATTCATGTCAAACGAAGTGTCGAGGAGAGAAATGTTCCTGTCTTGTTGCTGACAAACACAAACAAATGAGCACAGACAAGCAAACTCCGATATCGCCAAATGATATAGAGAATCAGAACCAAGACAATAACAATCGCACAGAAGGATTTCCAGGATTCAAATTCAAACTGGTAAAATCAAACAGCTGTAGTAGCCGTCTTGAATTAACTGGTACGGATGATAGTAAAAACCCTCGGCTTAAGTACAGAAAGCAAAACTCAAGAGAGGATCCACCACTGCTTTATGACGATGAGAACTCAGTTAAAAACAAAATTTGTAGACTTGAGAGTTATAACAAAGGAGTGGCTAAAACACCATTCGAAAATAAAGATAATGAAGATAAGAGAGGGTCAATAAAAACCAAGGTTGAAGTGGGCAAACATAATGATAGTAGTTCTAAGAACAATATTATAGAGGAAGCGTCACAGCACAAAATACCTGCAGTGGTTGAAAATAAGAAAGAAGAAACGAGAACTGAAGAAGCAGGCCATGAATCTGTTGACAACAATAAAAATGAAGCTCCAGTTGATAAACAATCCGATGAAAATAGCTTTGAAAAGAAATTTTATTATGTAAACGAAAATTTAAATCAAAGCAAAACGACAACAGGAAAATTTGGAGAAATGGTTTTCGAAGAGTTCGAAGTACTGGAGACATGTTATGATAGTTTAAATAGTAATAGATCAATGAAATAATAATATAACATACATCATTATTAATTTAAGCTGTTGCTTACATCAACCATGTGATCTGTTTGCGAATAACTATTAAATTATTGCTAGAAAATATAGTACCTATTGTCCATAAATATTTAGCTTAAAACATGTATCAAATTGATTTAAAGTAGGTTAAGTTTTAACATTCCCAATCGAAATGTACCGTAATATTTGGTGATGGTCTCTTAATTTCTGTGTAAGTAATAAAGTATTTTATCATTTTTCAGTGTTTCATTGTCCAGCTTACCCTCAGATTTTTCGTGATCGACTTTGGTAGGTGAAGTTTTGGATCCATGTGCACATATGCTCGTGAAGAAAGATCGACGCGTGGGCCGCCACCGTCGACACCACGACTCCTAAAATAAAACATACAAGAAGTTATTAAATGATGAAAGTCGCGCTATGGTAAAACTACGTTTAATTTTTTCTTTCTGGAATGCGACATGAAATAATAAATGGTAAGTGGTTACTGGTGGGTGACATCATTGAGTTAACGCGTCTATCTTTAATAGGTGCATTCAGGTAGGGTAGATAAATTCAATGTTGTATTGTTAGCGAATTCAATGTCACTCTTTATTTCACAATCTTGTTCTAATTGTTTGATCAATGAAAACTAAAAAACGAATTGTTCAGTCAAATTTTTACTAGGTAATTTGCTATTTGATTGCCTTCCAATTGATGTCTGTGGATTGGCACTTTGTAGGTTTGGCACGGAACACATGAGAGACATGCGCTAAATAAAACTATTTTAAATTTGTATATGATTTACCTCTCTACCCAAAACTTCGTCTGTGTGGAGTAAAATTCAATGATACGAGGCGTAATTTTTCATATTAAAGTAAGTATAGATGATCTTACATAATACTGAAGATCAGGATCTTTGAATTTCTCTATTATCAAATGTTTACTTATTGTTTGACACGTATGCTTCACACCTACGTGGAACTAAGCAACTGCATTGTTATAAAAAACTATTTTAATGTTTAACCTGATAGGAATATTAATCGGAACATAAAACCCAGGCGATTCAATTTTGTAGTTACGTAGTACGCCTACTCGCAAGCAGAGAGCAACAAATGAGGAGGCGTGTGACTTGAATATTATTATGCTCATTTAAATTTATAATCTGGTCTAGAACTAGGTATAGGTATATGCTATTGTTGTTGGCGTAGGTTAGTGACATCACTGACATCTGAGGGCAATATTCTTACCATATAAACAAAACATTATCTGGTTCAATATTTTTTCAATCGGAGACATACAGCATACAGCCTGACGGTGTTATACTATTATTCAATATGCGATATACTAATTATGCGGGTGTTCTATACATATTTGCTCTATAGATCGTGAGCTCTGCTAACCTTACAGTTGAGTAATCGCCTCAGGGCATTAGAGCATTCCCATTTGGCTACGATTTTTTTGAATGGTGCAGGTGCAAGTACTAATATTTTAACTAAGTAATAAGATTTTGTCCCACATCACAATAACCTCACTTGTTAGAAAACTAAATTGTATAATATTATTTTGGTAAATCTAGCCAATGACATCTAACAAATTATTTTTTAACGTACCAAATTCTCTATATTTTATTCGACTTGTCATACATTTGTCGCAATGAGAGATCAAAGTAGATACACGAGATCATATCATTTCCATTAGTTGGCACGTCTCCCTTCGGCTGCGGATGAAACAATATCTTCATCACCCCGACCTTTTCCAAAATAAGGTTTCGGTAGCGTCAGATATAGGACAGGCGAAAATAATAACACAATAAAACCTCTCAGACACCTCGTTAGAAAATTAGTTTTTAGCGTTGTTCAGCTAATTTAATGGACTCTAGGCGCGATGTTATTGCAAATGTGATTAAATGCGTGTTCACTGCACTCATGTGTATTCAAGTGTGCGAAATGATTAGAGCATCCACGTACTCGAAAGTATTGTTATGATGTTAGGCACTAATACTTCGGTACTTATGACTTCGATCTAAGCTATCATAACTATAATCATTAGGGATATTGTTTATTTTCAAGGTTTTGTAATACCTCTGATAGATATAAAGAATTTAGTATTTTGACTGAATGCTTACCGAATCGAGATAAAGTCTCCTAAAGAAATTCATGTATGTAGAAATAACGGTGTTCCGATTTCAAGATGGTACGTGAGTTAGTATTCCAATTCAGAAAAGCTAATATTTTAAAGGTTGTTTACTTATATTTCTTAACCTTGTAATCCTCTTTATCTGCCGGAAAATTTGCTAAAATTTGCGGACAGTTGTTTGGCAATCAATGATCAGACAATTCCCTATAAAATTGGTGACGCAAACGTAAAATTATTTTTGGAATTCAATTGAAAATTAGGTCGTTAGCTTCGGAGTTTCGCCGACGCTGTGCCCATGACGAGACTGTATTATATTCCCCTATGTAGACTTAAGGCTACATTGAACTCTCGTTTACGTGTCATGCAACAGTATGACTTCTGGTCTCCAGTTTATGATAAAACCTAGAAATAACTAACCTTTGTTACTATAGGATACTTGAGCTATGGCAGTTTAAGTGGATCTTCAGATATTTTCGATTATTCGGATAGGTACTTATATACCTTAGATATTGAGATGCACCTTTAAAAGGATTATTCGGACGTGCCTATATAATAAAATTGATAAGATTTTGTTAACTTGACTGCTATTGGAGTTCGAGGTATTAAAGGTTCTTTACCTATGAATTTTTAAATGCAAACAGAGCGAGAGCATATGCAATGATAACAGTAATGCCTAGTATTGTATAGAGTTGTGCTTTGTATCGTGTTTTCCGAACGTTAGAAATTTAACAAATATAGGCAGGTCTTAAATGTCGTGATAACAAAAAATAATGTACGCGTAAAGTGACTTAGCCATATGCTAAATGATTAGAGAAATACAGATAGGTACTTTTACGTAGTTGTTTACATAGCTGTAAATAGAAATTAATGCTTGGCGATTTTTTTTCTCCCATATTATTAAATTAAATCCGGATGGATTTTACCCTAAACTCTGTTAGGTAGTGTACGTAAGTGGATATTTTTTTGGGATTAAGATTAAGACGAGCAATTATTTGAATTCCCTGTTATGTGGGTCCAACGTTCAATAAAGAAGAAACATAATCGGCCCTTATTTTTTAATATCACAATGTAGCTCAGACGGGACAGGTTTAAGTTCAACGACCTGTCAACTGATTGTGTGTACACTTGGTGTACATAATATAACCTTGATGGCATACATTTAAATGAATCATAATAGCCAGTCTCATAAGTGGTGTCTCATGTGATAGGTATTAACTGCCCCTACGTAAAATAAGTAAACAAAAAGAGATGAAGATGACGTATCTTGGTAACAGTCTAATTGCTGGTACTTAATTGCCAATAATAGCTTAATAACTAGGTAGGTAATACGTAGGTAAGTAAATAGCTATATAAACATCAGAACATGTTTTTACTACATCTGACTGAGACATATTCTTAACTTACACTGCCTAGGTAGGTAAGAGGAAGATGGCACAAATTTTTAATACATTATCGGGACTTGTAATTCGAAAATTGTGTACTTACATATTTTCGTAACTGCATAGTGTGTTATAGTCGTGTCTAATCAAAAATAATTTTGCAGGTTATTTTAAGAGAAAGAGTTACTTAATTAATACCTTACTAGTTAAATACGT
This sequence comes from Watsonalla cultraria, assembly GCA_964035505.1. Taxonomy (NCBI): domain Eukaryota; kingdom Metazoa; phylum Arthropoda; class Insecta; order Lepidoptera; family Drepanidae; genus Watsonalla; species Watsonalla cultraria. The sequence continues at coordinate 3,318,166 of OZ037715.1, forward strand.
ACATATTTACTTAAGTACCGAAGATGACATAGGTAAGTAAAATACCTAAGTAACGGTAAGGCATAAGGATAAAACATTTTAAGTGAATAATTTGTAAGTGAATTTAACCAGGAAAGTCAATAAATAATACCTTATAAGACTATCCTATTTCAACTAACGTAAAACTTAGGAAGTAGATACAGTCATGTAAATAAATCCAACAGAGTTTTCTTCTTTAAAATAAAAATACATACCTACTTAGTTTCGGAATCAGGTAATTATTGAAAATACTAACAATAATTTGTAAATAATAAGACCGAAACCAAACTGTATGTTCCAAAATCACAACCGAATAAGTATCTATAACATTTATAAAAATAAAAAATACTATTTTGAATGATATGACATGACGTTTAACAGCTGCTATACATAACAATATACGGCAGTATAACACATCACTCACACGTGAATAACAAAATTTTGTCCCGCAAACGATATTACTAAATGAAACACGGTATTTTATAAATCCGTTAACAAAGGGACACATTCGATACTCACCCTGCTATTTGACAAATCCCTTAATATTGGAGATAAACACAAACCACGATTTATTTCTAATTTTGCTAACAATCGGCACCTCGACACACACACCGTCGACGCCATCTTTACACTAATGTACAATGTAGGTATATATAGTCTGTAGCAACGCGCCGGTCGTCGGTCTCGCTGCCGCCGGTCCCGTCACACTCGCTGTCAAACAGGCAGCTCACTGCGCGACGATGCCGTGAATAAACCCGGCAACTGACTGTGAACCTGAATTTCATTCAACAGAAGCGAAATGCGATATGATAATAAATAGGCTTATGTGGATAGGTATATTATCAACAACAACGAAAATACACGGCTTTACCTTATCAGCGTAAACTTCCTATTACTTAGGAGCAGTAGACACCGGTAATCTGTAAAAGATCACACAGTTCTTACGTAAAATCGGTATGTTTTAAGTAAACTATTGCACTTGCACTTGACAAAATTAATAGATAAGCAAAAAATTACGCTGCAAGAATCTTAGACTGCCCTGAATGCACTTAAGTAAAAGTACACTTTTCAAATGATTTAAGCCGATGTTAGCAATAATATCTTGATTACGCACACATATTACTTCTGTTCATATTTTTTATGATGTATTTATTAAATGAATCGACTTGACTAATTTTACGTTCTACTTGTTCAGGAAATTAAGTGAATAGGTAGGGAAGGGAAGGGAAGGGAATGAGATTTTTTAACCCTTCAAAATATGGCGGGAATTAAAAATCATGTCTGAATGTTGGTACATTATTGGAATGACTTCGTTCAAAAACGAGGTATTAATAGTGACTAACTAACATACCATAGACCAATCCTATCTTGTTTCTTACGTCTCCTTTTATTTGTCTTCTTGTCAAACGAAATGAAAATTTACTTTAAAAAAACATTTGTAAAACTACAGATATATTAAAGATCAAAAGCGTAATTGCTTATCCTATAATAAGCTAACTATGAGGGATGTATGCTAACGTCAAATGGGAGTCTCTATCCAGAGTCTGAGTGCCTAATAATATGATACAATATTGTAGTAAGTCTTCTTAAACGTATGATATATGTATATCTACGCAGAGAAATAAAATTTAAATAAGTAGTATGTAGTTAGCATCCCAACTTTAATTAAAGTTTTTTAATTTAAGCAGTATGATTTCTGACTCTAGGTCCTTTCTTTACGATTAAATAGAGCAAAAAAGAATAGATTATGATACATAGAAAAATAAAAAACTAAAGAATATATGACAGCTTACGTCAACATGACATGACAACTTTTGTATGTAATTATTTGTCCGCAGCCGCTATTGTTTCCATCCAGTTTTACGGCTTTACGAAAACAAATTAATACTCTTTTAAATGGCTGTCCCGGATTATAAACTCAGCGCTATATTATGCGGACACTCCCTAGATGTGCGATGTGTCGCTACCACGAAAGAATATTGTATATTATCTGCTTCACGAGACCGAACTACTAAGCTGTGGCATCCGGAAGGGTGAGTTATTTTGTATTTTACTTGCAAACTTGAACATTCTAGGTACTAACATGTTACAGTACACATTTTAAAATGAATTATAATTTCTTCATAGTCATCTCAATTGATAATTGATACTTTTTCGCAGTGTAAAAGATTTTGTCAACGTAGTAACTTACAAGGGGCACAAGAACTTTGTGTCGTGCGTGTGTTGGCTGCCACCGTGCGAGGGGTTCCCCGAGGGCATCGTAGTAACTGGCAGCAACGACAATACTATAATAGGCTACAACCTGCAGGACGGCACGATCCAGTTGACTTTGGAAGGTCATGAAAATGCCGTGTGTAGTGTCAACCCAGGCCGGGACTCTGGAATACTCTTGAGGTGGGTGATTTACACTTATCAGTACCAGTATGAGTAGGAGAGTGACATGTAGGTACTACTTTTAGTTTAGAAGCATTTCCATACATTGACACCTCTCATGGGGCACAATTTCCAATACAAAAATAGTACACATAGTTCCATAGCCGTGAGAAAGAAATTCGAAAATAGAGAATTGATTGCATTTTATTGATATTATTAGGTATAAAATATTCTATGGTGATAATGGTGATTTCTAAAAATCTTAGTGCTGGAGCACCGTAAGCACCGGTAATATGCTTGCATTGGTCAAAGATAAGTATTTAATGCATTGGCAGGTGAAAATCTTGGTCTAGCGGTCCCTGAATAATCATCATATTTTAAAGAGGTTGCACATCTCGGTAGCCCCAAGTCTGGTAGAGGCCACTTGTGTCAAGAGGGACAGGGGTTTTTTCACTCAGAGAATCAGCTTTTGCTTTCAGTGTAGCAATGCTGCCTTAGCACAATTCAAGAGATACTGTTTTGGGTAAATTCAATATACAGTCAACTGTTTTTGTTTATTATAATAAGTTATTAGTACCATTTGCTTCATGGTTATAATTAAGTTTTGTTCAATAAATGTCTACAACTAAATCCTTAAACCAACAGCTCTAGCTGGGACAGCACAGCAAAAGTATGGAATGCAAATAACCCAAGAGCTGCTCCTCTGACGCTCAAAAGCCACCAGGCTGCGGTATGGTCTGTTGTGGAACTATGCAGTGGTAGCTTTGCCACAGCATCTGCTGACAAAACTATCAAACTGTGGAGAAAAGATGGAGAGCTCATTAGTACTTTGACAGGTAACCATAGAAAAGTTTTTTTGTATCTAGATGTAGTCTATGGTTTGACCCACATTGAGCATGATAACTTGGGTACAGTCTTTTTTTACTGGAAATGCTCTTTTATTAGGTAAACTGTATTTACAAAGGTCAGAGAAAAACATTGAAATTGATTCAATGCCAAATCAAACAAAGATTGGTAAAAATCCAATGAGAAATTATTAATATGTATTGGGTTTTTTTCGTACTAATATACTTTTCAATGGAATTTGCTTGTTTCTCCCAGGTATTATTTTAACTAAGATGAAAAGTTAAGAAATGTTTTAGGTAAATATATAGCTAGTATATGACACTCACAAATAATCTGGCCTACTATTGGTAAAATTATTTTCAAGTATGTTTGTGAGATTACCCTCTATCTCTTCATATCATTATTATGAAATTGAATATTATTTATCTAATTTACAGGTCATACAGACTGTGTAAGAGGCTTAGTGGTAGCCAATGCGGAGACTTTTCTGAGCTGCTCCAATGATGCGTCCATTAGACTTTGGACTAATAAAGGACAGTGCCTTAACACATTCTATGGACATTCTAATTATATCTACAGGTGAGTTCAGTTTACTTTAGTAGCGGAATACCACCTATCAACAATCCAATGAAAAATTGTTAGTCATCATCTCCCTTGACTTATCAAATACATTGTCGGGGTCAGCACTTGAATCACACCCAATGTGGCTGATTGATACGAAGAAAATCGGTAATCTGGGTTAAACCAGTTGTCAGAATCTAGATGTCTATAGAATCTAGGCTTAACATGCACTCCCCGTCCAAACACTGGATATGGTTAAAGTGGATTAACTTTGCTGATCGATTAATATGGGCAATATGTCTGAGTTTCAGAAGGCCAGACTAAACCGATGGTAAATTTTCGACGTTCATAAGTGCCTTACAAGGGCCCAAACTGAATAAACCATTTTTCATAGGAAGTGAAAGTGTATAAAACATATAAGATAGTATTTAGATTATAGTGTTGGTGTGTCTTTTTCAATAAATCTTATATCTAAAAAATGAATCCCCATTTCCCTTGGTCATGGCATCACGCGTAAACGGCTGGATGGATTTTAACTGGACTTTCACTGGAAGATAGCTGATGTTTCAAGGAGTGTTTTAAGCTAATTTTATTTAAAATAAAACATCAGGGCTGCGGGACACCTATGAAATTAAATCTACGCGGGTGAAATCGCGAGGCACAGCTAGTGAATAAATAAATTAATAATTTTTCAAGTATAAGCATGAACCCCGGCGTGCCCAATGGTTTCGCGACGTGCGGCGAGGACGGCAGCGTGCGGCTCTGGACCGGCGGCGATTGTGTTCGTGAAATCAAACTGCCAGTCCATTCTGTGTGGAGTGTCACTTGTCTGGACAACGGTGATATTGTCACTGGTGAGATATCAAACAGGGTATTTCTTTCAAGGTTCTGTACCCAAAGGGAAAAACTGGATCCCATTATTATTGCTGCCCGTCAGTTTGTCTGTCTGTCTGAAATTTTCACAGATGTATTTCTGTAGCGACTTTAACAACAAATAATATATAATGAGATTAAATAAATATTTAGGGGGGCTCTCGTACTCGATCCTATACCCATAACGGGAGTTGCGTTTGTAGTTTGTAGTATGTATGGATAAAAACAGTCTCTGGCCGTCAGAGGTGTTGTAATAGAGGTATTATAATAACTGATTTTAAACTGGAATTTTTTGTTTGATAGGATCAAGTGACGGTCTAGTTCGTGTGTTCACGAAGGACCCGACGAGATACGCCGACGAGGTGACGCTCAAACTATTCGATGAGGAGGTTGAGAAGATGCAGGCTGCTTCCCAGCAAGAGATTGGCGGGTTCAAATTGTCTGAGTAAGATACTTTGTTTATTACTGTACTAGCTATGCCCCGCGGTTCCAACCGCGTAGATTTAGTTTAATTCTTATTGTCGCGGAACCCTAATATTTTTAATAAATAAAAGTAGCCTAAGTTACTCCTTGGAACAACAGCTACCTAACAGTCCCGTTAAAATCGGTCCAGTCGTTTCGGAGATTACCCGGAACAAACAGACAGACAGAAAAAAATTAAAATTTGGTTTTTTGTGTCTGTAGCGTGTATACTTTCATATGCATTTAGTGAAAAGCTGTTATTTTGGAATTACAAACAGACACCTCAATTTTATTTATCTGTATAGATTTGTATGTGACTGCCTCATAGTTGTCAGTGTAAGTCAGTCTTGTAGTTGCACGATAGGCAAATTGTTATAATTCATCATCTCCCTGGCCTTAATCCCATGTATTTGGGGTCGGCAGTTGATTCAACCCGATGTGGCTGATAACCTGATTTTTATACGAAGCGACTGCCATCTGACCTTCGCAACCCCTTTTTCGAGCAAAATCGGCAATCTGGGTTAAACCAGTTGTCAGAATCTCTTAGGCCTCTGACTGACCTGTAACGATTGCCAAAGATGTTAAATTGGCAACCGGGACTGACAGCTTAACGTGCTCTCCGAGGTACGGAGGGAACTCGGGCGGTCACCCATCCAACTACTGGCTAGGCGTATGGTTGCTTAACTTCGCTGATCGAATGATATGCGCAATAGCAACTGTGCCACGAGCTCTCCTCTCCCAAATTGTTATAATTGCGCAGGAGATATTATAGTGCACAAGTGTGTGTGCAAACACAGGTGCACTCTTTATATATAGATAGGAGGCAATCTGACACGACCGGAGAGATATCAGTCCTTCTAATCAACCCAATATCTATTTTTGAACCGACCCGGGGATCGAACTCGAGACCTCGTGATCGGCAGGCGAACTTATTAACCACTAGACCAACAAGTCAACTCCACTATAGCCGCAGACCAAACTGGGATCCCTGCTCAGTCTAGCGGAGCTGGTTTTCACCAATTACAAAGAATCACTTAAATGTTATTAATATGTATAGATTACCCGGTCCGGAGGTGCTATTAGAGCCGGGTAAGACGGACGGACAGACCAAACTGGTCAGGCGAGGAACCAACGTGAAGTGCTACTCGTGGAGTGCAGCCGAGAATACTTGGAACGAGATCGGTGACGTCATGGGAGCTAACCCCGCCTCCGAGGGGAAGACTATGTTCCAGGGGAAGGTATACTATACTAGCGGACGTCACGCGGTTTTACCCGCGTAGTTCCCGTTCCCGTGGGAGTACGGGGATATAAGAATTTTCACGATCGGTCAAGTAGTTTCGGAGCCTTTTCAATGCAAACAAACAAACAAAAAACAATCAAATCTTTCCTCTTTGTAATATTAGTGTAGATCTAAGAGCCGTGGGGCTTAAGCAGTCGCCAGCTACGCACGCCACGCAAGTTTAAATCTTAGCGGGACCTGTACCAATGACTTTCTAAAAACTTATGTGCAGTGATTTCACACCACACGCTTTACGGTGAAGGAGAACATCGTGAGGAAACCTGCATATGTCTGAGAAGTATGTATAGTGCCTGAGACGGCGATAGACTCATCTGTCACGTTGTCACTTAATCATCTTCGGTGAAAAGTGGGTGTTGTTATTACAACACCTCTGACTACCCTTTCGGGAGATACAGGCGTGATCATATTTTTTTTACATTTTTCAGTGCTACCAACACTAATTAGGGACCAACGTAATAAATGATCTCGAGACTTCGTGATAACTTATCGGTTAAGTATTTTTTTTATTTAGATTGCTTAGTATTATTGTGATTTTCCTTGCAGGAGTACGACTTCGTGTTCAGCGTTGATATTAAGGACGGCGCGCCGCCCATTAAACTGCCTTACAACAAGACTGACGACCCATGGGTGGCTGCACAGGCGTTCATACATCAGTAATTATATTCATTATCATCTCCCTGGCCTTATCCCATACATTGTTGCCACTTGATTCAATCCGTTGATGCTGATCACCTGATTTTTATACGAAGCGACGTACAAGGAAAATCGGTAATCTGTATAAATTACCAAAGATGTTAAATTGGCAACCGTGCCCGACGGCTTAGTGTGCTCCCCGAAGCACGGAGGGGACTCGTGCGGTCACCCATCCAACTACTGGCTTAGTTTGATATGTGCATATACATACCGTATTTACTATTATATTATGCATTTAGTGAAACCTGTTAATTTGGAATTACAAACAGACATTTAAATTTTAATTATCTACTAGCTGTGCCCCGCGGTTTCACCCGCGTAGATTTTAATTTCATGGTTGCCCCCGGATCCACAATGTTTAAAAAAAATCTAAGTAGCCTAAGTTACTCCTTGTAACATTAGCTATCCGTCAGTGAAAGTCCCGTTAAAATCCGTCCAGCCGTTTCGGAGATTACCCGAAACAAACAGACAGACAGACAGACAGAGAAAGATTTTATAAATTAGTTTTTCTATTTCATTACCGTGTATACTTTCATATGCATTTAGTGAAAAACTTATTTTGCAGTTACAAACAGACACTTCAATTTTATTTATCTGTATAGACTAGCTGTGCCCCGCAGTTTCACCCGCGTAGATTTAGTTTGATCCCTATTGTCGCGGAACCCTAATATTTTTAATCAATTAAAGTAGCCTAAGTTACTCCTTGAAACATCAGCTAACTGTCAGTGAAAGTCCCGTTAAAATCGGTCCAGCCGTTTCAGAGATTACCCGGAACAAACAGACAGACAGAGAAAAATTTTAAAAGTTGGTTTTTCTGTGTCAGTAGCGTGTATACTTTCATATGCATTTAGTGAAAAGCTGTTATTTTGGAATTACAAACAAACACTTCAATTTTATTTATCTGTATAGATATAGATATAGTTGTACATAAAACCTGGTAATTATATTAATAATCTGTTACGTTTCAGGCACAACTTGCCCCAAGTATATTTGGACCAGGTGGCTAATTTCATCATCACTAACGCCAAACTAGATATCTTGCCAGCGTCCAATAACGGGTGAGTTATATTTGTGGTCCACCTTCTATTGTTATACGCTTTACTTGTCAAATGGTAACCGTTAGTCTCTTCACAACTCACAAACAGCATGACAATTTTGAATATTTCTTAGCTGACCTGGGGGGTAATTCTCGTAAAAACGTTCAATTCAAATATCGTTGTAGTTCCAACGACGTTCGATTGCAGTCCTATCGAGACTTGGTATTCACGTGTTTTCCGATCGCGCTTCGATAGGACTACAACGAAACGCTAAAACTTGAACGCAGCTAAGCTACTCAATGATTTGTTGCCAGTACCATCATCCTATTTTCTACCAAGTAATTTTAAACATAATTTAAAACGATTGAAGCACAATTAAATTTACGTGAATACGCTTCAACGACATTTCGACCGAACGACTTTAGGATGAGAATACGAAAATGCTGTCAGCGACCAAGTCGCTACGATATCGTAACGGGTTTCATTACGAGAATTAGCCTACTTGTCAAACTACTAGTAACTTTAAAAAAAAGTAAAGCCAAGAACTCAAAAACTAATTGATCATTTTATATTAGACTTCCTACCTAGCCATGAATGGATCCACTATGTAATTGTAATATTGATTGATGAAAAAACATAATTTTGTCAACAAATTTGTAATTTTATATTAATAATTTCCCTTACTTTGGGGTAAACTATGAACTTAGGAAATGAAAGGTCTAAGCGCAGAAGTTCTTAATACGCTCTGCTCATAAGCACAAGTAAAAAAATAAAGATAAATACTTACCTTACCGCCAGCAACTGCTACACAGTTTTTTGATCAGGGCCTGTAGACAAAGTAACATTATTCTCACGCTTCGCTTGTAGAAGCAATACAAAATTTACCGAACTGACATATGTCACGTGACTGAATTTTGTCACTTCCATAGATTTTGTATCGCTTCCTTTAGCGCAAGCGCGAGATAATAACTATATAACCTACTGTTTTGTTATTTATCTATGTTATTATGGCATTAAGTATTTATATGATTAGTAACGGTACAAAACTAATCTATAAATCTTTTATACTACATAGATTCGCGGACCCGTTTACTGGTGAGGCCCGTTATGTGCCGGGCTCCACGACTAGTGTCCCCGCCGCGGCTGCACCCGACCCTTTCACCGGCTCCGGCGCATATACCACACAAGAAGCGCGAGCGAACGCCGAAAAACCACTCGTGCCTCATGATGCTTACATCAGGTTATTTTCAATGTACTTTTGCAATCCCAGTGTCTAATAATGACAAGTATTGCTAGCACAGATTACCTTCCTATTCCCCAAATGCAGCATTGACAACCTTACTTACCACCGGAACACAGTTCTCAATGGTAGCACAATTTGGCTGGTATCTTCTGTATCTGATCAGTCCCCAGTCGGGCAGCTCCCAATGTTGATAATGCTCCCCTAATGGTATATCGATTGTTTATCGTTAGTTTAATTCCATTAAAGAAGGCAAACAGATTTTAAACTTTTTACATAGAGATTTTTTTTTTATTATGCTAATCATCATCTCCCTGGCCTTATCCCATACATTGTTAGGGTCGACACTTGATTCAATCCGATGCGTCTGATCACCTGATTTTTAAACGAAGCGACTGTCATGTGACCTTCGCAAACCCTTTCATATCGGAAAATCGGTAATCTGGGTTAAACCCGTTGTCAGACTCTGTTAGGTCATCGATTGCCCTGTAACGATTGCCAAAGATGTTAAATTGGCAACCGGGACCGACGGCTTAACGTGCTCTCCGAGGCACGGAGGGAACTCGGGCGGTCACCCATCCAACTACGACCAATTACGAGTGTTTGTTTAACGGATGAGAAAAATGCATTAACTAATAGAAATGTATTCGACTGCTAATTTACAGCTTGGCCGACGGCTTAACGTGCTCTCCGAGGCACGGAGGGACCTCTGGCGGTCACCCATCCAACTACTGTGTGTCCATCCAATTACGAGTGTTTGTTTAGCGGATGAGAAAAATGCGTTACCTAATAGAAATGTATTCGACTGCTCATTTTCAGATTCGACCAAGCAAATTTCAAGGCGATATACGAGAAGCTAAAAGAGTTCAACAGCAAAATAGGAGACGGTCTCAGTCCGCTAACAGACGAACAGTTAGAGGATATTGTTAAATTAGGTGAATTGGTGAGTATAGGCTATTTATAGCCTTTAGCAAAATCTGTAATCTGGGTTAAACCAGTTTAGTTAACAATAATAATTTTGATAAATTTAAGGTTCTGAATAACAAAATATGTTCAATTGGCAAGCGGGACCGACGACTTAACGATGCAGTCCCAAATTAAGCAAAGCTTGTACTATGAGTACCAGACAAAGCATATAATTCTTATATACTTTCTTTTAAATATCTCATCACATAAAATATTTGCCCTGATTCTCGAATCGAACCCAAGACACCTAGTATAGCAGTCAGGTGTATTAACAACTAGACCAACGGTGTTGGCAGAGATATATCTCTGGGATATATCCGAGAAGTGTAACGTAGATCTTAATTATTTGTTACAGAACAATACTTACGATAATGAAACAATTAATTTATTGAAGAAAATGTTAGAATGGCCCAAAGGTAAATAAACTTCACTATTTTTTATATATTATAATAAAAAGCTCACGCTTTCCCAGAAGGGTCCCCGAAAGGGTAGTGTTAAGTAACACAACACCCAGGTTTCACCGAAGATGAATAAGTGCCAACGTGACATATGGTGAAGCATTATAATTATAATAATAATAATATTTATTCGCAAAAAACATGGTATAAAGGTGGTATGAGGTATGAATAGAACATACATGTTTAGCTAACTTATATTATAGCGTGCGAATGTTTGACTGGCGTCATCACAAACTCCTGTACACTGTATACATTTTTATTATACAAGAACTTATATATCTCTGACTTAAATGTCTCTTGTCTCTACATACGTCTTTGAATTACTCAGACATACAGGTTTCCTCACGATGTTTCCTTCACCATAAAGCTCATAGTGTGACATCAATGCACTTAAGTATTAAGTATCAATTTAAGAATATACTTGATTTTGCACTAAATGTTATTGTCTCTTCCAGAGATTCTATTCCCTGTGTTGGACGTCACTAGGTTAGCGGTTAGGAACAAAGAAATTAATGGATTAATATTCGATACCACGTATGGACCAAATTTTGTGAAATATCTGCTCACCTTACTAACGCCAGGTATGTTAAATAAATATATTATTTTCTATTCTTCTCGCAACCATAATCTCTTAATGTCAATGTAGTTGAAGCCTTTCATATTTCGGTAGCATGTCTGTCTATGCCCAGTATACTATATCCTATTAAACTGTCTGAACTACATCAAAAAAAAAAAAACTGTAGATCTTTAGCGGTTGCACACACATGTTCTAACATTTCAGACAGACAGACAGATAAACTTTCCCATGTATCATATTCATATTGATACCGTCATTTTCATACAGACAGAGAGGGCCACTTTCACATGTATTATATTCATATGGATGGAACTTCCTTTTTTGCAGACAACTTAGCCGCCAATCAGATGCTAGCAATGCGCGTGTTAGTGAACGCGTTTAGCGACCTCCCGGGAGAGATGCTTGTACTGGCTGCTGGAGACCCGCTGCTCGCCGCACTACGCTGCCTCGCCCTCACTAACAACAACGCACAGGTACCACCACACCAAACATGAACTTGTACCGCCACACCAAAAATTAACTGGTACCGCCTCACCAAAAATTTATTGGTACCGTCACACCAAAAATTAACTGGTATCGCCTAACCAACGACGCACTGGTACCGCCTCACCAACAACGCAGAGGTACCGCCACACCAGAAATGAACTGGTACCGCATCACCAACAACGCACAGGTACCGCCTCACCAACAACGCACAGGTACCGCCTCACCAGCAACAACGCACAGGCACCGCCTCACCAACAACAACGCACTGGTACTGCCGCAAATTCAATTGTATTTTTTTTTTTTTCATATTATCACTTGCCATGTCTGTGTGTCTCTGCATCACCCAAAGGTTGACTGATAGAGAATGCCTACGGCATTAAGTCAGTCTGTGCATGTAATGTAATGGAGGAAGTTATTAAATAAATAAATAATGTACACAGATAGCAGCGACGTCGTTACTGCTGAACCTATCAGTAGCGCTCGCGCAGCAACCCGACAGCGTGGAGCTCGCCGACTGCATCGTTCACCAACTGACCGCGGTCACTGATAACGAGGCTTACTTTAGGTAACATACACTCCATTTATATTGCACAGGTTGTATACAAGCCCATTATGACTAGTACACATACGGGAGATCTCGTTATGCCTTAGCTGTCGTAATATACTTGTTATACTTTGCATTAAACTACATAGTTGGTTTTTTATATTTCGTATTTATAAAATCATATAATATTCTTGATAAGAGTTATTACTGAGTTTCTTGCCAGGTTCTTCTAAGTAAAAGTAACCTTTATAACCTGGCGTTATTTTTTGTAAAACAAATGAAATTCAATAATTTTATTTATTTGCAAGAATAAATATTGAGACTAATCCATTTTTTTTATTACAGAGGATTGGTAGCTCTCGGCACATTGCTAGCGGAAACTCCAAACAAACTCCAAATACAAACCAAAGTGGTCTCCAACACCCAACTGATCAATAGACTGAAGAAAGACGCCGCCAGCGCCGCCGTCGACGGAACACTCAGGAAAATAGCCATCTGCTCACAACAAGTAGCTAGGCTTTTATGAACAATATATATCCAACTCTAATACTACGCGGTAAGGCTGTTATTTATATAACCTTGGTTTTTTGACGTATTAACGCGTTCACTGCTACCGACGCATCTGTGCGTCCAACTGTGAGCGAATTTACTAAGAAGATGCGATGTAAGCAGTGAATATGTCTGTGGTCCCGCTGCTATTGACCCACAGTGTCCCCGCGGGTAATATTATTTACCCGTAGACCCGCTGCTCTAGTTTTAGGGTACGCGAATCACTCTTGAATGTTTAAGTAGAATTTTGGTCCGTGGGCTCTCAGAATCTAACATATTGAAAAGGATAAATTAAAACTAGAGCTGTGGGTTGATCTACTGTGCGTCAAAAGCAGTGGGACCACGGGACCACGGTTAATACGTCGGTTTTTTTTAATATAAATGGTTAAGGTGCTGTTGACTCGACACGCCGTTGGAGCCACGCTGTTACAGTTTTCAATAATAATTACCAGATAAATCAGCAATAAGATTTATATAGTTTTTTTAAACTTAGCAATAATTAGCTAGTATTATCAAATACCTAGTTCTTCCTAGTAAAAGCAATTTTCTGAAGCTGTCGGTAGCATGTATAATTCTGTGTAATCATTCTGGCGATTTGAAAGTACTTTGTACTTAAAAGTCTAATCAAATAAAGATTTTTTATTGAATACCAGGATTATAAGGTTAACAAGCGTACATGAATTTCGTATTCGGTCTAGACTTTTTAGAACATTTGTGACACAGCATCGGCTGGTCGTATAATATACCACTTTAAAAATAAACTAAAATGCTCGTTATTTTTTTATATATTTTACTCATTACGTTCTTAGTAGATCAGTAGGTCTAAAAAGGTCACTTTGGGAGAATCATAATATGATCCGAATATGATTCATCACCGAAATGACAAAATGGTCACTTAGGTGCAATTTATATTTATGATTCACGAATGATTACAATAATGATAGATGTTAGTCCCTTAGTAACTTTTTATGGTTCTGCTATTTGTCACAAAAGCAATTCATATTTTGTGGACCATTTTAGGAATCTTCATAGGAATGTGTAAAACAGGTAAATTGCGAAATATGAATCATATTCGGATCACATTATGATTCTCCCAAAGTGGCCGTTTTAGAATTACAGGTTTCAATTGCGTTGGAACCGACCTTAGTTGAGCCAATGAACTAGTTTGTGGCATCTCTTGCAAACTAATATTATAACTACACTGCCTTATAATGCTCATTAAATTAGATTGAACTAAATATTTGATCAATTTGCGATATGTTTGTCACAATTAAAATTTCTCAAAGAATTCGCAAAATTATTTATTGTCACATGACTAGCATGCATTTTCGCAGGAAACAATATCACAGTTGCGCATCTAGTATTGATATTATGAAAATATTTTAACAGCAACCAAGTAAAACAATAAAATTATATCAGTTTTGTCAAATCTTTACGTAGTACTACAGTTTCTCAAACAATATCCTTATCACGTGTTTTGCACCGTTTTCGTACTCTAGACTAGCTCACGTCACTCGCGATATTTGTATGACATATTTTAATTCTTCATTGACAATTTTCTCATACAAATATGCGCAGACGCTAGTAAGTATACGAAACCGGTGGCAAACTCATGTGCCCCAAGTAATGGTTTTGACACGTTCGAACGTCGCCCGTTGCGTTTTGCGCCATTTTTGTATGGAGACTTAAAACCTATCCTTGGGTAATGATAGGGCTTGAGCCAAGTCACACGTCACAGTATTACATGCTAATACGCAGTAAAATAAAACTGGAATAAAATGTATATGTAATTTATACTTCCCGCCAACGGCGGATCCAGGGGGGGTCATGGGTCCCTGAGCTGGTTCCAGGACTTAGGTGGACCACTAATTGAACATAATGATTGTATTTATATATTTTGACACCATACAGATTTTATGTAACTACATGCCTTCAATGTTAAATTAATCTAATATAATATAATAACTTGTAATGGTATGATAGCAAACGTTTGGGAACGAACGACTATGTGACCCCCTCCTGGCGTCAAAGCTGGATCCGCCCCTGCTTCCCGCTTGCTACAACTGGCATCAAGTAACTAAATAAACGCAATATTTCAAAAGCATTACTTAATTAAATGGATGTTACTATAAACAGCAATAATTATATTATATAAAATATTTTATTTATTCTTTCATTTCTTTTACAACTAACAATATTTCGTTACATTATATTGTACATTACATAGTCTTCACATTGTGTAGTTGACTATATACACGATAATTAGGTATAGATCTTTTAAATCACAATAATAAATATATAAAAAATGTACTTATTATTAAAATGGCTGAGGCATAATAATAAAACGTTTTAATTTTTGTTTTTTGTAAAAAATATTAAACTTTTTCAAAGCAACCAATACTCCAAATAGAAAGAAACATTGACAAATCTTAGCAATATAGGTATATGATACGAAACATATTTACAATTAAATACATGCAAAACAAGTAAATTTATTAACTTCATAGAATTTGGAATTTAATTAGAAACATCGGGAACGATTTCATAAATTTAGATCATTATTTATATAGTATAGTTATACTTATACATTAATAATTCATATTAGTTCCAAACATATTATAATTAATAAAATCAATATTTCATTGTGACATGACTTTGAACCCATAGTATTTCTGCATAGTCGTGTTAGAACTTAGATTTTATGACTTTTCAGTGTGTGACTGGGAGTCAAACATGGTTTGCATACACATTTTGATAATAATTATAAATATAAAGGAGTACTATGTTGCGACCATTAACATCAATCAGCCATCATCATCATCCTTCTGCCTTTATCCCATTTACATGATAATATAATCTGTAAATTTTGTATACACGCAAAGAAGACACCGCGGACACAATTACTAGTAAGCTATTTGTAGGGAATATATTAAATTATTTACATATATATGTATAGTGGTGAAAATATTGAATGAATTTTAACATTAACACTAATATTACAGTAAAAAAAACAATGGTAATCAAACGAACATACTTTCTATACATTCTAATAATCTTAGCTTTATTTGCTGAAAAATGATTTTAATATAATTTCAAACAACCACAGTGCTATCGATACATGCTGAATGAGCAGTAGTCATTTTATGAGTAATACATGCGCAGTTACGCACACTTGTATATCTTCTAAACTCTTGGATGTCATTGTTCTGCGAGAACTTCTTATATAGTAGAAAAGCGTTTTCAGCAAAGCCATTCGTCCAATTACTACGATCGTAACCACAAAAACTCACTTCTTCTTCTTAAGATCTTCGAATCGACGGTTGAGGTCTTCGAAGTCGATCTCGTCAGAAGCACCGGGTGTGTCGGTGAGGTGAGTCGTGTTCGAGTTGTTGCTGTGAGGTACCGATGGTAGGATCAGATCTGATGGTACGGATGGCAACTCTGGTAGTTCGGGGAAGTGGCCTGTAGGGGGCACTCTTGAACGCGGCTGGGGCGTTGGTACATGGGCTGGCTGAAAATAAAAATAAATTCAGTACTTATGATTAAGAGTTGTATTGTTTTAGATATCTTAATGGGTACAGTATCAATACATCTATACAGATACATAAAATTGAAGTGTCTGTTTGTAATTCCAAAATAACAGCTTTTCACTCTGAAACGGCTGGACCGATTTTTAACTGACAGATAGCTAATGTTACAAGGAGTAGCTTATGCTACTTTTATTTAAAAAAAAACCTAAGGTTTTACGCGGGTAATACCGCGGGAAGAGCTAGTAAGGGATAACTATATCGGATTACCATAAAGCTCATTCCGTGTTAGTTTAAAGGTGAGTTATTTAATTACAAAATTATAATTTTTTTTTAATTTTAAGAACAAAACATGCATGCAGTTTAAAAAAAATGGTGAAATTTAATTAGTGTATTTAAGAAGTGATTCAAAATTAAATAAAAAAAATTTACCACATCATGGTGAATACTGTCATAAGCAGGTGGTAGGTTGCTCATTTCATCCTGCAAAGGGCAAATAGTGTAAAGCAATCATAAGAATAATAAACATCTCCCTTCTCGGTCGCACTTAACGCGTGCGGCATATATGTATCTCACTTCTAACTTTAGATTCATTTTTAATTTCAAAATTGCATAATATTTTTGAAAAGATTAATCACTGAGTTTCTTGCCGGGTTCTTCTCAGTAAAAGCAACCTTCCGAACCTGGCGGTAGCATGTATAATCCTGTAAATTAATGTCATTCGGACGACTTGAAAGTACTTTGTAAAGTCTAATCAAATAAAGATTATTTGACTTTGACTTTAACACGGTATTTACTATTCTTATGTAAAATATTCAAAACGCATGCAATATACATTAAAAATACACACTTTAAAAAAATACTTTTATAATTTTACCTGAAGAAAGCTGTTGCTCAGATTCTTGGAGTCAAGATTAGGGGGCATGTTATACCCCATCGGGGATTGACTTGGACCCCCGAAGGTTGGTGGGGGTGTCGCGATGAACCCTCCAGCTTTTCCGCCGGATGGTTGTTGCTAAAACAAAGGTAGCCGATAATTCTTCCATCGTGTTAAGTTTTAAACAAATTGGTACATCCTTGGTAAGGTAAAGAGACGGCGAAGTGACGGCGAGTTTTCTTAAAATCGCCGTCACAAGTCATCGTGTCGACGTAAACGCAGATTAGTATGGGCTCACAATAGTGTCATGTTTAGGCCGACAGAGGCGCTGTTCCGATCCTATACAAATCTGCGTTTACGTCGACGCGGTGAAATGTGACGGCGGCTGTGAATAACTCGCTCTAGGCCCTCAGTTGGACATATTTTGATAGATCCTGTTATTTTTACTTCATTTTTTATGCATCTTCTACTACTTTATTGTGTAGTACATGTGACGTCACGAAATATGAGTGTTGGCGTGAAATACGTTGCCGTGAATTTTATAATCTTTTAAGGAGCCACGCGACCAAATACTTATGCAGTTACCCCCACTATTCGCTGAGCGTTCATAACTCGTGACGGGACCCATAGCATACTTACAGGGTAGCTGAAAGGTGTCACGTTTGGTGGCGGTAAGTTAGGCATCTGTCCTGGGCCCGGTGGTGGGTAGTTGTTTCCTGGGCCTGAGGGGTAGTTGATGAACCCGGGGGGCATGGGGGGGCCGTTAATGTCAATCAGCATTGCGTCTCTTGCTGGAAATTATAATTTTAAGCTTGATTATTTCGATTAATTCTTATCTTCAAAAAATTTCACATAAAAACATACTATTAACCAAAATTATATTTTAGTACTAGCTGTGCCCTGCGGTTTCACCCGCGTAGATTTAGTTTTATCCTTATTGTCGCGGAACCCTAATATTTTTGATAAATAAAAGTAGCCTAAGTTACTCCTTGAAACATCAGCTACCTACCAGTGAAAGTCCCGTTAAAATCCGTCCAGCCGTTTCAGAGATTACCCGGAACAAACAGACAGACAGACAGAGAAAAAATTAAAAACTTGGTTTTTTAATGTCAGTAGCGTGGGTGAAACCGCGGGGCACAGCTAGTTTAAAATAAATCATTACTTATTACTTAGACTATCCAGCTATTTAGCCATTATACAATGATTTTGTTATAATAATTTACCTTCATCTTCCCTCATAACTTGTTCATCAGGTGTGTACTCCACATTGTAGTTCTTAGCGATCTCAATCAAATACCTCTCAATCAGTATTTTAGGTGGACTGTGGACTGACATCTTGTGCTTTAACTTATCACTTATCGAGTTCACATTCTCAGTCCTGCACGCATCAGCGTAAATTTTACCATATTTCGCTGTGAATAAGTCTGAAACTACTTTGAGCTCCTGTGAAAAAAGATTTATTGTATTAATATTTTAAACATTTAATGCGATGAAAGCTATGGGGCTTATTGTAGATGGACTGAAAGGAAAAATAATTAATTACACTTTTTTTTTTTCACTCAAAAAATAAAATTTAAAAAAATCTCAAAAATATTAAGAGTGCACATAAACATATATAGTAACCCTTTTAGTCTTATCGGCTCTTATAATAATTGGTTATTATTTACCTGAACATCAGTATGCATTCTGGGCGCAACCCATATGAGGCTGGAGATGGCTTCAGCCAGACCTTCGTCCAGCTCCTTCATCTGAGTGACGAGCCCAAACCTGGCCAGAACCAAGTCACAGTACATCTCCACTATCTCCATGGCTTCCACCATGTAGTCCTCTCTACACAACACAATGGTACAACGTACAATTATTGTTAACAAACTTGTTCATTAAGTCCCAAAGTATAATGATAGCATTGAAGTGATATTCAATAGTGTAGAGGCATTTCATTCTATAGGAATTTAAAGAAACACTTCAATCATGGACTTCACAATGAATCACTGTCCAGTGACCTTGTAAACTAGTAAATACATGATTAAAACATGATCTACTTTCAAGAGCCACTTTGTAATGATTTACCTACGTAAAACATGAAATTATTTAGTTATGACTTATGACTCACTAATTACTTGGTACTTATAAGATAATGCCACAGGATATCACTAAAGTAATCCTAGAGGTTTATTGGTGTATTTCTATGTATTTACATATTGTTTTGTAAGTTACAAGATTAACACTCACCTAATTATATGTTCAACGCGAATTTTAGCCCTCTCACTTTTCCCTGCAGCAATATATTCAGCAATTTCCTTACGCGCCTTCTGCGCCAATTCTGTTTTCTTCTTTTCCAACAACTTGAGACGATTTATAGCCAATCTCAAGTGAGTTTTGAGCTTTGTATAGTTTGGGTTTGTTGAAAACATTTTGATTTGTAACTAAGTTAATACAAAAAACAATAATACATTGAATTACTTACAATGATAGGAATTAGGATGACTAACACAAGAAATAGTAAAATTTGTTTGTTAGTCAATTGACTTGACAGTTGACTTGTTTGTGCAATGCGTGAGCGAGAAATAGTTATCTAAGCCATGCTGGGTGTGAGTGAGTGACAAGACGCGATTAGGTAATGTGATTACCGATATGAGAGAACCTAGTGTTGTTATGATTACCGTAAATAGATAAAAAAATGTGATTACCGATATTATCCACAGACAAACTATACTTTCAGTGAAAATTACCTAAATCTGTCACGTTAAATGAGAAAGGAAATATTATACCTGCCTATGCTGTTATTAGATTTTTAGGATCATTACCTGTATTATAACGTGGAAAATAATAAATCCATAGGGCAAAATTGTTATAAACCTTTTTTTGTTCTAACAGTAGGTTCTAATAGATAATGTTAATTCTGGACTCTAGATTATTTAATTGTATGGAGTCTAGAATACCTTACTGCTAGCATTGTACGTATCTTCTAAAGATATTTTACTCACCGTAGCTGGAACTTTTCTACCAAACAAACTATAGCCAACAGAGTACTGTTATTTTGGTAGGCACTTTAAAATTTTAACGAGAACCCTATTATATGGAATGGAGCTTTTGTCTGGCATTTTACTAATCCAAAAATAACACAACACAGGTAATTGCATCTATTGGCTACGAGCTTCTGTTAGGGTGGTGGCGTGGTGATACTACTCTGGATTGGCGTACAATCAAAAATTAAAGTAGTACGTACTCTAATTTTTGTCCTCGTTGAGTGCGGCCTACCTCTGTCTTGAAATGAAGTCACGTGTAGATGTAGGTAAAACCCAGGAAAAACATTTATATTACTCCTTGGTAAGCTAAAATGTTTACTCCAAAAGTGTAGCTGATTGTTCGATGTGATCGAAAGTAAAAGCAAGATGTAGAAAAAAATTAACATTTTATTTCATTTCTTATATTTACGAGTCGAGTAGGTTCTAATGTTTCTAAGAAACTTTTCGACTTTATTATTCAGTAAGTACCTAGGTATTACGTGTAAATTTCGTACAAAGTCAATTATGTACTCATATTAGGTACTTTGTCTCTGAATCTTATGCACACACATAGAAGTTTTTGTAAGTACTTAATTTAAGTCAAGTTTCTTATGTTATGTAAGTATACCTATCAAATTTCTTAGTTACAAACATTTAGGTGAGTAATACTGACAATTCCAACATGTTTTTACACAAAAATGTTTGTAGGTAGGTAAGATACCCATTTATGGTACTTAGTAACAATATCGTAACAAAAATATCACTTACATAGTAAAAATTTTGTGCATATTTCTTTTAAATTTGTATCTTTGTGTTACCAAACGTGCGCTTTATTGCGTAAAATGTATAACGCAGCAGCCTAAATACTTTTTCACTATTATTACACCAATATGTTAATTCACACTTAAACATTTAAACTCGACTATACACAGTAAATACACGTAAACAGTATCATTAGGTACGTTACATACATACATAACTTGCAAAGAAGTAAAATCATAATTATTATTTTGATGGAGGGATTCCATTATTTTTTAAATTTTTATACAAAATATTTTTTACGCTCTTTCGGATTATAAAGCGCGGCAATTTCCCGGCAACATCTTTAAACTCTTCCATTATATTAACACTTCTATTATATTGAATATAATAGGATGATTAGATAAAATGTTGAGGTAAGTATTTGAGTTTAAAAAATATATACTTTTAAGCATAATCGGCTACATTTTATCCAACATCCTGTAACATCGTCGTTAACGCTTACGTTAATAAAGTATACTTAAGTACCTATATTGTATAACCTATTAAGTATAGATTCTTATATGCATTTCATATCCAATTATTGTAAATTGACATGAAGTAAACAGGTTGTCTCACATATTACACCTTGTGTACAAATACATTTAGGTACTTACAATTTGAAAAATTATATTTAAATATTAATATATTATACAATAATCCTAAATGGCAATACAAAAACATTCTGCAGCCTGGCAAAATGTGTACAATTCAAACCACAGAAAACAATTACTGTGTCCGTCAAGCTAGCGTACACATTGTGGAATTCAGTTTTCGCCGACACCGACTACTCACATATTCAAATGTAAATATGCCACCGCATTAACTGCAGAAAATGATGTAAATAAATAACTATTCTCTGTAATGTTTTTTTTATTAATTGAATGCGCCATTTCGTATTCCATTTGAAAATAGAAGTACTTAAGTAGGAACTGTATACCTAATACGTAAGAGTTAACACGAATGAGACTGGAGCTGAATCTATACTTATTTGACTTTCAAGCATATACCGAACTTCTAAACACATAAGTAATTCTGTTTTATTGAGCATTTGACCCAATAAATCAATAAATAGATTTCAAAACGCATTATTACAGTTAGTGTGGCGGCAGTAAATATTTTTTTTGGGATTGAGTTCAATATCTTAATCTTACGATATTATTTACCGCGCTCCTTACTCTTACCTATAAACTTAATTAGTATAATTGGAAAGTACTACTTTTTGCCAAGCTGTGGCTGCATTCATTGGGAAATTATCACATTATACTTAATACTGTAAAACTTAACATTCGGTAAATGTATGCAAAACAATGAACATTTTTAAGCTAAGCTCGATAAGGTCTTATATTGTCGTTTGGGATCTATTATGTGATAATTATTGTCACAATAACCATTCCGTCGTCTTGATTTTATGAGATAAAACTCTAGTATATTTACAGAGGCAGAAATTACAATATTAATTAAGATGTAGCACAAGTTTTAACACACTTAAATTAAACAATTATAAAAATAATACTGCATCGATGAAAAATACTCCAAAAAGTTGTTGTCTTAGACACTACCGATTAGTTCTAAACATTCAGTCATTGTCACATAATATGTTACTAGTAATACTAGGCCTAGTATCTACACTATTTTGAGGGTTCCCACAATCGTCGTGTAAAACTACAGTAGTTGCACTAATATTCGAAGGACTATGAGAGTGCGTTATATTCGTACGATTGCTGTCAGCTAAATGCTCCAATTCGTGGCTCTCCAAATTTGGCACACCAGTACATATCGAACTAACGCGGGAAACAGACTTCCTTTCTTCTGGAGGAGAATCACGAGAGCAATTTTTACCAAATATAAACAATAGAGAACATAAGAAAAACGTGGCATAAATCCAGCTCACCGTCATAATTAATGCCAGAAATGACCCTATTTGTGAATATGGAAGAAGATGCGAACGCAATAGGAAAATTCCTGCAAATCCTGTGGTAAGAGCTGCCGCAGCAGTGGGGCCAGCCGATGCAGACAAAGCGTACTTAACCCTGGCTGATTTCATACCGCTAGCATTGGTGTAGCTTAATGCATAATGAAGACTAAAATCTACGGCTAATCCCGCTGATGTCGATATAGCTACGCTTTCGAGAATGTTTAGTTTCCAATCATTAAGAACCAAAATAGCTATTGTAACAGTGGCAGAAAATATCATAGCAATCAGAGCACAAATACTAACTATGAAATTTAACGTAGCCGGTATAAGAACGGCGAAACCTAAACTAGCCGATAGCAACAAAGCCATGACAGTTCCGCTAGCCAAGGTTCTTTGCAGATCGTAAAATTGGAAATCAGACAGAAACCAACCTGATTTCATGCCTGGTGGGGCAGATTTTAACTCTTCTATAGTCCAATTCTCAACATTAAGAAAAAATTCGTTCATGGCTGTGTAGGACATAGAATAAGGAATGACACTTTCAAATTCTACTACAATAGCAGATATAGTTGGAGGTGAAGCACTCCTGAGAAACTTAGGGCCAGCGACGCCAGGCATGAAAAGTTCGCGAGGGGTTTGGTACAAAGATTCCATAGCTTTTATTATACAGAAATCAAATATTTCTTTCTTGTATGGGAAATGAGATGACTCACAACAAGGCGTTCTATTAATTTTATCTATGCTATCCATGCATTTCCTACTCATGAACATTTTGAAACTTTCAATGAAACAGTTCGGAAGTAAAGGCCCTAAAGTTTGTTGATAAAAAGGTTGGCCCTTGATTTTAGAACAAAAATTAAGAAGCCACAGTTGCGAACTAGGTTCTGAGATGGAGAATGTGTCATCAAAAACTAAGTTGCCTTTTGATGATGGGTTCATGTGGTTACCATTATCTATGGCTGTGACTCCCCAAATCCACCTCAGTGGCATTTTGATGCCTGCACTAATATCTTTACCAAATCTCTCAAACAGGAAGTGATCTCTGTAGTGCATATCATATTGCTCAAATGGATGAGAGCTTTGGAATATTTGAAACTGCTTCGAATCTGGCAACTGAAGCCCAGGAGTACAGAATACTACAACAATGCTGCCAATCCCTATAGCACCCAATACTAGTACAAATATTACATGCAATTTAGTAACACAAGTTACTATAAATCTATTAAATACAATTCTGATATCTTCCCAAGTTTCATTAATACTTTTGTGTAATAGGTGAAGTATCTTTTTATGATTTAAGCACAATTTAACATCAATTATAAATACTGATACTGGCAACCAACTTATCATTAGGAAAAAGTTGACTAGAACAGCAGTGCCTGCAAAGACACTAAAACAATTTATAGCAGGAATGTTGCTCACAAAGGAAGCATAAAATGCAACAGCAGTTGTCAGAGAAGTAACGAACATTGTAAAAACTGTATGCTTTAAAGTCTCCTCCAATATCTGAATGAGAATAGTTTCTCCTGCACTAGATACACTCTTTATGTCAGACAAACCATTCTCTTGACTCGCTACATTGTCCCTAATTAGCTGCTTACTGATCATCTTCCATATGGTGACATAGATAAATGCATCATCAGACCCAATACCTATAACCACAACTATCACTAGTAAATTCATAAATGGAAAAAACTCTAAATTGAACACATAAATATACAAGAAGTATGCAATACCTAGCGAATATGTTATAGCTGTAAATAACAGTAAAGTTAGAATTAGAGATCTAGTGTAGAGCCACACACATACAAATACAAATAGTCCACCTAGTCCTATCAACCAAGTGTCCTGTATCACCCATAGGTCAAAAAGAGCATTTTTCAGTCCAAAATCTATAGCTGGCACAATGAGTGTATCATAAGATAAATTTGAACTTTCTAATTTCTTGTAATACGGTAATATAGTACTACTGCTTGGCAGTGGTAAGAAAAGCATAACATTTTTAACATAAGTTTCAGAGAAATCAGGTGGTGAGAATGCACCCGAATCAATTAAATAAAACAGTAAATTATATACAGCATCATACTGGGAACAATACTTGGGGACTTTACAGCGGTCTAAATCACAGGAAGCCATCAATGTAAAGTTATGAAAATAGCCTGCACATTTTTTCAATATAGTTATGGATTTGTTAACATCTTCTTCATTTAAACTTTCACAAGATTTCTTACCAGATATTAAAGCTATGTAATTTGGCACACTCCACACCGGGCAACACTGTTCTTCGGGAGCAGTTGACATATGGCACATATCATAATAATGTGTGTCACCTAAGTCAACTAGCTGCGATTGAAATGAGCACATCTTCTGAATGTTCTCATAAGACAGCAATGACGTGTTATCACTACTTGTTATTACTAAATGTGCATTGTCAGGGGACGGAGGGCCACAGGTACCCGTTGAGTAGTAGTAGTGGATGGGTTTGTCAGGTTTAAGCTGCATCTCCTTCAATGACACCCATTGCTTTCTGGTATGGTCCTTCAGAATAACTTTATCATCATCTTCAATTATGTTTTTCTTACCAAATCCCCAGTGCACATGTCCATTGCTTGTGTTGGGCTCCAATGCTTCTGGCCTGGTTTTTTCTACGCCAGTTATGTTAGCCTTGTTTTTCTTTCGGTTGTGTTCCTTGTCCTTTGTGTGTTTTCTGCCCGATCTAGGACTGTCTTGCCGCGTTCTGTTGTGGTACATGTGTTTCATCCGTATCTGATCTTCAATTTCCTGAGGGTTCACAGCGAGTCTACGGGACGGTCTTGTCTCGTCGTTCAGATTTTCCCATGCAATAAAGCGATGTGCGAGCGTTGTGCCTCGGGTCTCGAACCCCACTATGGGGTCAGAAAACGACGGCAAAACATGACAAATAAAAGGTATTACTGTGAGGACGGTGGAAATCACACTAACAGCGAAAAGTACTAAATAGGAGTGGCGGACGATAAACCTGGCGTAAAAAGACAACATTTTTATCCGATGTTTTCATGGACCTCATAATTAATTCGTTACTCCATCTTCTCGCGTCAATGTAACATAACTTTATGAAGTTGGCAAAAAAATATGGGGGTCACATTTTACTACACAAAATGTTTATTTACCACATTTGGAAAATGGAAGAAAGATACAACACAACTAACACAAGACAACACAACCTTGATTTGATTGATTGAATTGAATTTGACCGAACGGAATGAACCACAGAAAACTAAGAAATGAATTGCCAGAACGCTTGAGACAAAATAGACGGATGCTAACGAAAATAATTTATAGCATTGTATATCTTATAGCATTCTCAATCAAGATAGTATTAATATGATCGCTTTTCATATATATTTATTATAATATAGTACCTGGATTATTGATCGTTGCTCGTTATTTTTCACTTTTTCTAAAAATTTTGCCCCCCGAAACTCCCTGCACTACAATTTCTTGAATGTCGTTGGAGCTGTTTCCGATATTGCTCGTCTAAAGGCAAAAAAATATTATAAGACACAAAAAAACTACATAATAATCGGCGTCGTGGTATGAATGGACGGACGATTACGAAGAGATGATAATTTTATCATCTGTGTTTCGATTTTTTGACAAAAAAATATGTATGCTATATTTTTCTTTTCGAATTAATTTGCCACACTTATTTTTTACTATGGTAACTTTTCTATTGTCTCTGACATCTTGTGATCACAAGACCTCTCCGTTTTGAGTTTTCTTGTCAAGGCAAAAATTGGGCGAAAAAGGTCGTCCCATTCGGGAATAGTGGGTAAAACAGCTCCAATTTGCTCAACAAATATCTCAAGATGAGATACTTCCTTTCGTACCTGTTCGTGCTGCTTGTGGGAATCGCCATACCCGTATTCTCGCTGTACTACTTGCTGAACGGGAAGGGTGAGCAAATAAATATCGGATGGTTCCTCGAGAACACGTCCCCCTACATGTGGGGGACGCTGGGAATCGCCTTCTCCGTCTCCCTATCCGTGGTGGGAGCCGCGATGGGCATCCACACGACCGGAGTGAGCATAGTCGGAGGTGGTGTCAAAGCGCCAAGAATTAAGACCAAAAACTTGATCTCCGTAATTTTCTGTGAAGCCGTCGCCATCTACGGCCTGATCACAGCTATTGTGCTGTCGGGTATGTTGGAGAAGCACCCGCTGGTGCTCGATGAAGTGACCAAATCCCAGAACTGGATGGCTGGTTACGTGATGTTCGGTGCTGGTTTGGCTGTGGGGCTCGTCAATCTGTTCTGCGGTATCGCCGTTGGCATCGTCGGCTCCGGAGCTGCCCTCGCTGACGCCGCCAACGCAGCCCTCTTCGTCAAAATTCTTATTGTTGAGATTTTCGGATCAGCCATTGGTCTTTTCGGACTAATTGTTGGCATTTACATGACATCAAAGGTCAAAATGGGAGCCGCATAACTTAAGAAGAGTAAATACTTGATTTTAAGTGTGAGTATTTATGTTTCAATATTATAAAATCAGTTTTATGTTTTCCGTTGTACAAAAAATCCATAATTTGTATGGTCTGAGAATCAAATGAAACCATAATTTGTTGCTGTGAAGGAAAACTGGTATATTTTGTTATTTATTTATTTTAAGTAAATTACATGAATTTTGAATTATGTACTTGTAATTTTATTGACCTATTTGATTGAAAATTAACTGAAAAATATCATCTTATTTCAAGTATGGCAAGCATTATAAGTAAACAATGTGCAAATAATCATGTGTCAGTCACATCACATGATTGGTCAGACAGATCAGCAACCATAGGCTAATGAATCATAGTAATAGTTCATATTTAATTCAGTTTAATAATAATGATTGTTAGTATGGGAACAATTTATTAAAAATATTAATTGAAATTTTATTTTATTGCCAATCTTGTGATTATCATCACTTAAAAGAGAGTTGTAGATATCCAGAAGATTCAAACCAAATTTCCATTAGTAAAATGAAAATGAAAAATATTTATTCAGTTTAAGCCCTGGTAAGGCACTTATGAAACCACCGGTAAAGGTATATATTCTTTTCCCTTATGCCTGTAGCCCATGGAAGTAGACGCAGACTACTATTTGCCACTAGCTAAAAAAAATTCTATGTAAGGGTTACAAATACAGTGTAGTTTTAACCCTGGAATTTCAGTTGTATTACCACCGTAAGATACAAAAAAAATTGGGTTTGCTGTGCCAAATTAAATTTAAATCAGTACAAATGCCCCTTCAAGCAAAGTTGTATGTGATGCTGAATTTAAATGCTTGTATTAAAATAATACTCTTTAAAAATCTTATCACATTTTACAATTAGCATCCAACTTTTCATTATTATTCTTAATTTATCATAATTTACAAAGATAAATTGCATGTAAGATAATTTTATGATGTATTATGCATTGAAATACTTTATTACAAACATCTTAGCTATTCCCAATACAAAATACAATGTAGTGTGTTATTTGGTATTATTTTAGGACTTAAACTATATTTAATTTTAAGTACTGTTGTGCTAATATTTTATTTCTTTTTTTCAGTTTACACAGCACTGGACACCAACATTGGCCTGACCTTATAAATGAAGCATCCAGTGCTTCACATTAGTTATCATGAATAAAGCTTCACAATTTTCAACTATAGCAGTGTCCAATGTATATAATCTTATAACTCTGCGTGTTGTATGTTAACTACATTTAAAGTATTATACCTACCCTTCATCTCCTTCAGTTTACTTAGATTGATGTTCACTTGCATTTTGTTACATATCCAAGTTCTTGGATATTATAATTTGCTGTTTTTATTTTTATTGGAGTGTTTTCACAAATATTAATAGAGATTGATTGTTTACAGTTTTCTAGTATGGGACTGGATACGCATTGTATTTCAGCAACATATTGCATGATTCAACAAAACAATGCCGTCAAACAATTTAGTCTCTAAAGTCTTAAACATTCCATAAAACCTTGTTTCAAAGTTTCGATTGGTTTAAGTCAATAGTAAACGTACATAAATAAGTGTATATAATACTGTTTGGAGTATTTAATCATGTTATTTACCACTGGGCACGAGCAAGTCACGATATATTGAAAGGAATTCAATAGTATTATTCAATTTCATTTTGTCACACCCAAACTTTGTCTTGTGACATGTGTCCATTTGGAATATATAAAAGTTGTTAGTATTTCTCATGTTTCCTATAAAATTGCTGTTCCAAATTGATAATTTATTATTTGATTGATCATTATATTCTTATTTGTAAATATTAGCTTGCTTTCTTGTACTAATTTATTATACTGTTCTTGTAAAGTCAAATACTATCCATTATAATCTTTACTATAGATGTTGATGCGAATGCCATAGGTTTGATTAACAATAGGCGCATCAGTAATCGTTCATTTAAATTCGTTTTGGCTTAGGCACAGAGTGCACATAACTTCAGAACAAAACATTTGAGAGTATTATATCAGTGCATAAGTACAGCTTACTGATGTAATTATAAGTTTAATATACTTTATTTGTGCAAATGTAGATATTATGTATGTTGATGAATAAATAGACAAAAGTTACATTGTGCCTTTGATATACCTACCCTTCACAGAAATTCACCGTTACCAGTTATGAGCGCTCAGCGAAAATAGGGAGGGGTGGGGGGGGGGGGGGGGGGGGGGTAAACTACGCATGTATTTCATTCGCGTCGCGCCATACAGACAGACAGATAGACTTATAAAATGACTACTGCGCATTCATGGACACCGCTCATTACTTATGACGGCATTTGCAACAGGTAACGGGTTCACAAACAAGTTGTATGTTAAAATGTGGGATCTATAGGCTCTATCTATTCTCAGAAGACCCCGTGAGATCTTTTGAAGCATTTAGTACCCGTGGTCGCCGCCCCTGGTACTACAGGTACTTTTTGTCTCTGGTTTCCTCTAGGAATACATGTTGCTACCATAGAAAGGCAAACAAACACCACCTACAATTTTTCAGTCAGGTAATTTTTACATATTTCAAAGTTTTATGTCTATACTCAGCTTAGTACTAGGTGGAGCAAGTAGTAGTAGTATTAGGTTTGCGATATTACGTCCCTCGACCCAAAGGTACTAGGCGCGCAGAACGTTGGAGGAGATAATGGCAATCTTAGGTTTGCGATATTACCTCCCTCAGTTCAAAAGTACTAGGCGCGCAGAACAATGAAGGAGGTTATTGTATATTAAAGTACGTTCAGCAAGCAGAACGTTATAATATCCGTAACCTAACAGAATTTCATAAAATCGCATACCTATCACCTGCAACCTCCTTGAATGTTCTGCTCGCCTGGTACTTTTAAGCCGTATGTCATTATATTTCAAACCTAACATTACTGCAACCTCTTTGAATGTTCTGCTCGCCTGGTACTTTTAAGCAGAATGTCATTATATTGCAAACCTAACATTGCTGCAACCTCTTGAATGTTCTGCTCGCCTGGTACTTTTAAGCAGAATGTCATTATATTTCAAACCTAACATTGCTGCAACCTCTTTGAATGTTCTGCTCGCCTGTTACTTTTGAGGAGAAAGTCATTATATTGCAAACCTAACATTGCTTCAACCTCTTTGACTGTGCTGCTCGCCTGGTACCTTTAAGCAGAATGTCATTATATTGCAAACCTAACATTGCTGCAACGTCCTTGAATGTTCTGCTCGCCTAGTACTTTTAAGCAAATGTCATAATATTACAAACCTAACATTGCTGTAACCTCCTACAATGTTCTGCTCGCCTGGTGCTCGTTGATGATATTGTGACCCGAAAAAGACTTAGAAATGACCATAGGAGCTATCATATAACATATTTTATTGATTGTCTTTAGACGTACCTAAACCTAAAATGTATGTAAATAAAACAAGCAATAAATTTAGCAATAAAATATTTATATTTCAATATAAACAATTCAGATGTTTGTACCACTATATTAAACGTTGCCTGTAAAAATAGATTTTAAACAGTCGAATAAGTTGGTATCACAAAATGGAATGTAAAGTTCTTAAAAAAAAGTTAGATAAGGGCAAATATGACCTTAGAATCTAACGCAAAAAGCGAAAATTTCAATGTGATTTGATATAAATTGTGTTCACAAAATCTGAGAAATAATTGTATGCTACATATAATTTACAATTACGTACACTTGAGCGACTGGCTAGAAGAGAGGCCTACACTTTATCTAGTCTTGCAAATAAGAGTATTAACAGCATAAAAAATAAACACATTATTTAAATATGGCAATCCGACACTAGAGAATACCTAAATAAAGCTTTCTCATAATATTCGCTATTTACTCTAGTTACTACTAAAAAGTGTAAAAATCTATTTATTTACAAAATAGGTGGACTCTTCGTTAAAACGCTCAAATTCACACAACACTCGTATTTACATAGTTGCCAAATAATCATTCTGTTTTACAATTGAGTGAATGTTACCATTTCATTAATAACTTAGGTAAGTCCTTATATTTTATGATTATTGATTATTAAGTCCTTATAACCTTATTATAGAAGTTAAAGCAATGTACTTACTTGCACGAAAAGCAATAAAATTACAGATTTGTGCAAAAATAAACGAAGATAAATTACTCAACGGGATGTCAAACGAAAGAAAATTCCTTAACTTCTAGTTGAAAATAGTACCTAATACTTAAAATTTAATTTAAAGGTGAAATTTTAATATCGCTGAATATTAAAGCTCTTGCAGTGCATTACTATGGACTTTTGAAGGCCTTTTAATCTTTTGGCCGTAAGGAATCTTATCTAAAACCAATAACAGATTTGGCGTTTTATCTGATAAGGATGATTCCGTCCGTGAACTTAGGGCGACAATCATGAACATCACAATTATAAGGACCTACCTTGAATAGAAACGATATTTAGATAGTTCGTTACAAATAGTTTTGGTTTCTATAAAAATAATGTAGCAATTCACATTTTATTCTAAAATAGGCTTACAATTACGTGATTATTTCCAAGTAAAGTTAATAACCACAGATGGCGCTAATTATCTCTTCGATTAGAAACTAATTTTGTTAGGAAATCAATATCTACAGTGAAAACTTTACTTGGAGATTACATTTAAATCTTAATTATTTACATGACTGACTTTGGAAAACTATAAACTTATGACTTACTATCTAACAAGTTTAATTTCATTATAATTTTATTTGTTTGCAAAATGTCCTAGTTTGCACAAGTCCCGGTAGGTTACTCGAGTGCTTTTAGAAAGAACCGAGTGCATTTCTTTATTATAAGTTCGCCTTATTAAAAAGTTCGCGTCACCCGAGACATATTTGTATTAAATTTAAAAATAAAAATACTCATTGCCATCATTTACAGAGAATATTATGAAGGTAGATTTAACTTCACAGAGAATTAAATAAATAGCCTTCGGTGATCCAAGATTCTGGTCATCATATTTTTCAAGAAAAATCAGCATAATATATATTCTACGCTTCTTAATAGGTACGTGTGTAAATTGAAAAAAAATATCTTTAGCCAGATGAGAAATAAGGGTACTTATGTACCTACTGGAACCAACGATTTTAAAAGTATATATTATATGAATAAGATAGTTAAACGAAATAAAACAAAATCCATACACAGTTCTTGTCAATTGAGTGTCACCTTGTTAATTAAGTAGTATAAAACTTGAGAATAACCGAACGAGGTTAGTTCTGACAGAGCTATAAAAAGAGCTATAAAAGTATCATAGATTCGAACAAATATAAAATCTGGAAAGTATTTTATAAAATAAAAGTGAATTCCTCGCAAAACAAAATTATACAGCACAAACATACAATAAACAATATTTCACATTGGGTATGTCATTTAATTAAATAAACATCTATAAACCATTCATTCAGTACAACTAATTAAACCCGAGTAAATGTGAGTATTAAATTCGATTAATAAATCAGTTCCACTATAATTAATGATCTACAAGCATAAACTGAATAATATAAGTTAACTATTTTAAACTGCAGCTTGTAACTCTTTACTTATAAAAGGATCTAAAAGGTTATATACACTGCTTGAAAGTTGATCAGTACTCCAAGAATAGATAGATTTTGTGATGTGTCAACTTGACCATTAACTTATAAGTACTATGACCATAGATATATCATATGGTCAAAGAAACTGTAAGCGAAATGTTTCTTTGTCTATGATTTTGAAGAATTTAATTGCGTATTGACGTTGACATGTGTCAATGTACACTTATGGCACAGATTAAATATATTATATTTATTTCACTTTTATAAGTAAAGGGTGCGTATCAAACTGCATCTTAACTATGGCAGTGGGTACTGATTGTTAGACAGTCTTTGCTGAAATAATCCTATTTTATGAGTAATGCTTAAATTAAAACTAATTGAGATTCATTGGAAACCTTGTACTATAAGTATCCTACACTCTCGTCTCTGCATCGTCTTCAGTAGTAGATTTCCTGAAATAAAAAATAACATGTTCAATGATTAAAAATGCAGTTAAATTATTATAATCTAAATAGGTACCTAAATACTGTATGAAAAGTAGGTACCGCCATCTAGTCCTAAACTAAGTAGATCTTGTATTGTTTATGCCATATATTAAGATATGCAGACTTAATGTACCACAATGTTCATCTAATACAATTTGATCTAAAATTCA
This sequence comes from Watsonalla cultraria, assembly GCA_964035505.1. Classification (NCBI taxonomy): domain Eukaryota; kingdom Metazoa; phylum Arthropoda; class Insecta; order Lepidoptera; family Drepanidae; genus Watsonalla; species Watsonalla cultraria. The sequence goes on from OZ037715.1 coordinate 3,351,987, forward strand.
AACCCGTGACATCTATCTAATTAACCATAATCTAGCTAACTAATAGACAAGGTCGCGCGGGTAGCAGATGGTCGATTTTGTCAAAAAATATAGTCAGCAGTCGATCTTAATTTTCTATTCCGCGTGATGATCTTTCGTCCTATTTTTTTTGCGGCAAAATTCGATCGTCATTAAGGGTCTGCCCATCTGATGGTAGTGGTAGCCTATGAACGCTTGCAACACCAACGGATATTCATTTAATATAGTCACTTAACATTCCTAAAATTAGACCACTATAAACCAATGAGTACATGCAAACAGTGACTACGGTCATTCAACACATGTGATCTACTTATCTACGTGATATCTCACTTATCACTTGTATCTTTACACTGTTGCCATACCTACTTAATAAAATGTTAATATTATTTCTTGTTTCACTCGGAAAAAGAAAGTTTTGATACCGGTAGATTAGGGATAGATGCCCATATGAGAAAATTCTGTACATAGTCTTTAGATGTAGAGACTTATTAAGAGTGTGAGTTTGTGAGATGTTAGATGTGAGTTAAGATACAAAAGCTAATGTTATATTATGCAGGTGATGACAAAAAGTTAAAGACAAACATATTCCACCAGTCCACTAACCCAGTCGTTCAAATTCAGAGATGACTTGCAAGCAAAAATGAACCTAAAGCGATAGTATTCAAATTTCATATAATTTTATATTTAACAAGACAATAAGGTTCATTTTTGCTGAAAATAAATGTAAATAAAGGATAGTTACCTCCTCTCTAATGATGTTTGATGATTGAGCGGCCACACCACCGGTTAGCAAAGCAAAAGATGATTACAATGAATGTTTCTCATACAACCGCCACCATCTATTGACAATTTATATCATACACTGTATTCAAGTGCATTGGCATTACATCATATTATTTAACAGTGACAATATTGATTGATTTGATTAACGAAGGGAATTAAAAACTTAAAGTCGTATATCAGTTGATAAGTAGGTATAAACCTAGTAAATAAAATATGTAATTAATTTTTGGTACACGTAACAAAATTATGTGTACACAAGGTTGCTATTTGCCCAGTAAAATAGCCACTATTTCTCCCATATTTTCTAAATAACGTACGTGATTTGATACTGACAGTAATAATATCTAGAGTTGCCATTTACAAAAACAATTCAATGCCATTGCACTTTATTTAAAATATAAAAAATAAAGGAAAAAAACCTGCAACCGATGTCACATTTCCTGAATAGCTAAACTAGAATATTAAAAACAAACAAAAAATTAGAAATATTAAATCATGCACAAATCCCAGGCCTCAAATTATAACCCAGATTAAAAAGTATAATAACAATAACAGAATTTAAAACTTGTATAAAACAAAATACATTGATGAATAATATTAAAAAAGTAATAAACAGGTATATTAAAGAGAAACTCACTCGCTAGATTCCCCCATACTTGCTAGAGGTGCTCCCATTGGCTGTTGGTCACCTAGACATTTAAAAATACAGGTTTAATTTACATACAAACATATGCTTACGCCTGTATTCCGTGAAGAGGAAACCAGACGTGTTGTAATAAAAACAACCTCTATTCACCGAAGATGATTAATTTAACGAGAAATGACAATCGCACAGACAACTATGTAAAGGTGCCGACAGGAGTTTTGAGCGCTAACCTTGAATGTGCAGTAGTAACTTTTTAAGACGTGTATGGCGCGATAGTGAACAAATACATGCGCAGTTATTTATCGCCATTATTTTAGCTGAGCGCTCATAACTTGTGACGGCACATGTACAAACCTGAATTATGTGATATGTTGGAATCGAGGTCACGAATTTGTTAACTAGATAATTATAGGTACCTATATTTAATGAAAGAAATGAAATCACTGACTTCTTACAAGTACGCTGGACAAATCAAACAGAATTACACCTACACTTTGTGTCGATTTACGCGCCTCTAGCGAGGGCGTTCGAAACTAAATTTGTCGTTTATTGAGACATTTTGAGAGAATTTTTTGTGTTCTAGTCGCGATAAATAAGGCACGATGAGTCGACTTTAAGAATCAGTTCAGCAATACTTGCTTAAAAGCCAGTGATGGAAATTAAAGTGGTCTTTTAACATTTAAAAAAAAGAAAGAACTATAACTCAGATAACACTCAACGTTTAAATACCACACTAAATTCAGTTATGTTAAAAAAAAAACAAAACAAATCATAAAAACACAGTAAAATGATAACGAAAAGGCAAAATAAAGTTAGCCGGTGCGTATTACCTGCTTGTGCTATTTCGCTACGCGCTTGCGGCAATTGGGTGATCGTGCGCAACGTCGCGTGGTCTTCCTCCGCTAAAGCAAGCAAAATAATTTGGGGTCAAGCTTCGGACTGGCCGATTCGACAATTTGGAATAAAATAAATAGCATTATGTACACTTTATTTTTACTGCAAGCGAAACCGCCTTTTTTTCGAAAAAAAAATATTTATTTGTTATATAAATATAAGTAGGCTACTTTAAAACCACCCGAATTACACTTTGAAAATATTTATTATAATATCCAAAAAAAATCTGTATTTTGTATTTTTTTAAAAGCGACAACAAATGGGTAAGCATCCACAGTCACACGACGTGGTTTAAGACGAAGCACGTGGGCCTAAAAGAAAATGCGAGGGGTGGGTCAAAAACCAAACAAAATCCACTCAAAACCAGTCAATGCAACCATCACTTACCAGTATAAGGGAATAGGTATTTATCATGCGGATGATGTTTGTCAGATCCCTCCGACATCCTATCATTGTAGTCGTAACTGTCCATTTTTCTTTGATAATCATTTTTCAACATGGTGGCAATCCCTGAATCCCGGAAATCTCTAGGAGGGTAACCGTCGTGTTCTCTCGTCGTGACTCCATCTCTAAAATCTCTTGAGCCGTAAACGTTTGATTCTGAATTGAGGTATTTAGTGGGACTGTAGCCGTAGTCTGATGTTCTTGAAGAGAGGTAAGTCTTAGAACCGTAAGGGTTGCCAGGCAGTCGGTACATTGTGGGAGATATTGGATAGTTGGGGTCGTATGGCATTTGCTTCTCCGTGTCTGTGGGCATCACTCCGTACATTAATTCGTCTTCCATTACTCCGTATCTGTAAAGGTAGATTGGATTAGATTGAAAGGCGAATTTCCTTCATAATTATCATTCCCGAACGACCGACCACTGCTTTGATTTTTTTTCTCACAAAAAAACTTTTTCCCCCAGATAAAAATAACTTGACATGTTATCATAAGAAAGCAAATTGAAAGAAGAAGCCACGAAGTGTGTGAAAAAAGGAAAAAATAATTAAAAGACCGAAGACATTTGGATTCAAACCGTGGTCTTTATGTTTCGTTTCACCACAGGAACACAATACGATACAAAGTTTGCGATCTTTTGTAAGGTGGAGGTGTTCTTAGTGAAGCAGCTTCGAAATCAAAATTCAGTTAAAAAACATTTTTGTTTTGGTTTATTCGCCCATTCTACCTATTGAAATCCATATTCAAATATTCAGTTCTTATCCTATCCTATATAACTTATCGTCAACATATCTGTAAGCGATCGTTTTGATATAAAACATACATTCAATAACATCTCAAAATACCTGTTATCCAGCGGCAGCCTGGAAGCGTCGACGCTAGCGACATAAGTGTCGTGCACATTCTCAAGTATGGACGGCTTCATCCGATGTCTGCTCAAATGGAACACGTCTGACGTCAAGTCTGGGTTTGGCAAAGGGTTGGGCGAAGGTGTGGCCAACCCGGCCAACCCTTCGTTGTCTGATCCGGTCTCTTGCGACCACCTTCCTGTTTCTGGACGATTTTGTTGTTCTAAAAAAATGCATGGGTACTTGATTTGTTATTTCACGCCTTGAGTTAACTTTGTAACGATTTAGGTGTAATGGTTCTGTTAGCACATATCCTGTAGACAAAGTAACATTATCCTTAAGCTTCGCTAGTAGAAACGAACAAAATTTACGGGAATGACATATGTCACGTGACTGATCTATGTCATTTCCATATTTTTTTTATCGTTTCAAATAGCGCAAGCGTGAGAGAATATTACTTGGCTTACAGTTATCAATTAGATTTTGTTATGTAGTTGCTTAAATGTACCCTTAGTGCTAATGCATATGTAACAAGCTTGACGTGTAAAATAATTCCCCATAAATCCCATAATGCCAGTCTTCAAACATGATGGAATATAAATTTAAACCTTGTCAGACGAATAAGCCTGTGATTTTTACAAATGAAGGACCTAAACTGAACGTTATTCTAAGCAAAATTAAATATCAATTTATCTTCGAGTTGAATCAGTACTGAGTTGTATTATTGAATCGGTACAGCTTAGGGCATCACTTTTCTTTAGCTTGGATCAATCTCAGGGCTACTAAGGTATTAGTTCTGTTAGTAATAGTAAGATATCTGACATTTCGCGTTGTATTATCGTGAGTAGAGTAAAATGTCACCTTCTCTTATATGCGAGGGCCACCTCGGTGTGATGGCTAGTGGCGCACCTTCAGTTATATTAGGGAGGTAGCTCCCGCCATTGCTGCTTCCTCGATCCCCTGGAAGCAAAACATCATGAATACTTAATTCTTCTATTTGAAAATGAAAATGAAGAATATTTATTCAATTTGGACCCTGTAGGCCTAGACACAGTAACATTATCCTCTCGCATCGCTAGTAGAAACGGTAAAAAATGTATGGAAATGACATAAATCAGTCATGTGACATATGGCATTCCCATACATTTTGTATCGTTGTGGCACTTGGTGTTACAAGCACTCATAGGCTGCAGTAGCCGCTTACCATGCGGCGGACTATACGTTTTTAGTGGTAGTGAACCTCTTTTTATTAAAATGTTTTTTATTTATATAAAATTAATATTAATTTGACACAATATGTCAGGAGAGGTTTTGGTGAAAGAAAATAAAGCGTACTCAATGATATAGTGTATTTAATTACTATACTGATTACTATACGTTTGTTTGTCGCCTTAGTTGTATAAAAAAACCTCAATAAATTGTTAAAATTACTAACTGTGTGTAGACGGTGGTTGTGAATGCCTTGTACTTGTCTCGTCGTCGTCGGAGGAGTGGCTGGAGGCTAGTTCAAGGCTGCGAGCGCTTCCCTCACTGTCACTATCGGAAGCCTCGCCCGAAGGACGACTCCTGCGCCGTCGGTGACTCTCGTCTAAATACATGTTATATGTTTAATACAATTTAATTGTCTATTTGTATTTACAAATTAACAGCTCTTCACTAAATGCATATGAAAGTTTAGACAGTACCGACATAAAAAATGCAATTACTTTTTTTTCGGTTTTTTCTGTATGTCTGTCTATGCCAGCTAATCTCTGAAACGACTGGAGCGATTTTAACCGGACTTTCACTGGCAGATAGTTGATGTTATAAAGAGTAACTAAGGCTAATATTTTTATTTATAAAAAAAATGGGTGCCGCGTTATAAATACTCAAGTAGCTAAGACCAGCAAAGATTTCAGAGTATAGTAAAGTAGTAGATATGTTAACAGCTTACCTTCTTTCCTAGTGCGTAGTGAAGAGTCGAATCCCCTGAGGTAAGCCGGCATGTCACTGGCGCTAGTGTTGTAGTTGGACGTCGAAGTACTCGTGTGGCGCAGTTGGCCATCGCTTCTGCTACGATAAATGGTTTTATTACAGAACTTTTCATGAGGTACCTACATACATACAATTTTTTTAATACAACGAAGAGACATTTATTGTTGGCAGTTGATTTAATCCGATGTGGCTTATCACCTAATTTTCGAAACGAAGCGACTACCAGCCGTCCTTTGTAACCTCTTTTTCGAGGAAAATCGGAAAACTGGGTTAAACCAGTTGTCAGGCTTTCTTAGGCCTTTGACTGACCTGTAACGATTACCAAAGATATTAAATTGCATGATTGAGCAACATCAAAATATCCAAACAATAGTCGCCTGCGCTGACCTTAAATTCGCAGTAGTCATATTATGAGTCTGTCTTTGTCTGTATGGCGAGTAGCGAATAAAATACATACGCAGTTATCACTATTTTTGCTGAGCGCTCATAGCTCGTGACGTCACCTATAGAAAGAAAGCAACATGATGTAAATAAGCAGTATTTGAGCATTACCTGTAAGGACTAGAGCTGGTCTTGGTGGTAGATCTTGAGGTCGTGGACGAGGCAGAGATGCCAATATTGCGCATCTGACGACCTGGCTCCGTGCTACTATGGTACGCCAAGGCTGACCTACAAACGCATTCAATCTTTAAATAATATTTATTGTATAGAAACATAATTAATAATGAACATAATAACAGGACTTAAAACTAATTACAAGTAGAAAACTTGGCCCAAATTGTCTCTCGGGATCATGCCAAGAAGGCTGGTAGCATTGCCACGTTGAATAGTAATGCTGATTCTCTGAGCGAGAAAACCCCCAGCCCGTTTGTCACGAGAGACCTACCAGACGTCGTGAAACCTTTAGTAATATAAATAGCATAAATGAAAGTCGTCTTTTTATCCTTATTATATCCTTATAATTATTGTCGGAAGACCTTAAAGAAAGAGTAATCAAAGCATCTGATAGCATATATACAGTGTATGTACCCGGTGTACTTTCTTATATGTGAACATACCTGTTAGTCTGTGACAGATTCTGAGCACTGCTGCTTATGATGATGGACGTGTCAACTAGCGGCACTTTCTTCCCTAGACATCTTAGCATCGTCCTGTGAAAACGTATTTAGATAGAGTAACGTATTTAGGTTATACTTTGAAATTTTGTCTGATTCTCTGAGGTCCACCGTAAATTGTAATTCTTTGGATTCAAGCGGCTATAAAAAATCGATAGTCTATGGTCATTATTCTTGCAATCTAAAAGTCGTATTACTCCGATATTGCTCGATTGAGACTTACGTACAGTACGAAGTTTACAAATGCCAGTAGAAGTTTCAAGATTCACAATATTCAAAAGATATATTCTAAAAACGTAAATACGTAATCCGTGAATGACACTCTGGTGTTATCATGTTCATATTTTGCAGTGACCACTGACCATCACGAGGGACTGTATGTAAAAGTGATCGTACATACCTTTTCAAGTTATCCCTGACGCGTACATTGAAGGCAGTGTACCCGAGCGAGGCGGCGGCTGCATGCAGAGCCACGGCACCGGCCAGGATTGAACTCAACACATTGCGCTTGTCGCCCGCCTCGCTCGCTAGTATCAGGCCACTAGCCCACGCCACGCACAGAAGAGGAAGGCACACTATGCTCACTGCTAGAAGCATTCTGTAAGGAAATAACATCATATATTGATTCGACCCATATAGTTTTGTTACGGTTTCTTGTTGAGGAGATATCGGCTCTTTAATGAGTTCCGAGAATATAGGTTACATATTGTAACTTAGGTAATCTACTAGGAGATTAGAGATGTTGGTCAGGTCTTGACCGTTCAGTCAAAGGACCAAATAAAAACCTACTTAACTTTTAGTATATACTAAAGTCAACTAAGTAGCGTAGGTTTGTAGTGGACCTTGAAGTATTCATGTCGCGTAGTCGACAATTAATCATATTCGGTAAAAAGTGGACGTTGTGATTTCTGCCTATCCTTTCGGAGAGACCGGCCCGTGGCAAGTCACCTGGAGCTGCGTTTCTCCACTCGGTACATAGATGATGCTACTCACTAACAATCGCAAGTTTGAGAGCAGAAGAACCTAAAACTCTTATAGCGATAAGAGTTTTCAAGCACATTGTAGTATTATACATGTTTCCAATTGGAACAATTGGATCCGATGGTCTCCGGGGCCTGTAGACAAAGTAACATTATGCTCACGCTTCGCTAGTAGAAACGATACAATATGTATAGGAATGACATATGTCACGAGACTGATTTATGTCATTTCCATTCATTTTTACTAGAGAAAGCGCGAGAGAATGTTACTTCGCTGCAGGCAGGACACTTGCCTGGCTGGAAGATCTTCTCTCTGCTGGGGATGAACATAATCACTTGCATCATTGTACAAACCTGAGGTTGCCGAAGCCAGTGACGTGGTCGCGGACGGTAAAGGCGGCGCGGGTGGCGCCCGCCAGGAACACGACGGCCGCGCCCGCGTACACTGCCGCCGGCACCACCACCCACCATACCACTGGCTCGTGGCAACTCACCCAACAACTACCAAATATAATGCAACATTACAAATATTTATTTATTCATTATACGTTATATAGTTTTTTCCACAATACGTGAAGGACAAACATTGAAGCAGCTTGTCGAGCAACGAAGTCGCCAAAGACATCAAGCTGTACAACTAGCAAATCTTGGTGCAGCACATGTCAGCAATATTGTCATAATAGTACATTTTAACGTGACTCTTACACATTTTAAAAACAAATAGGTAAATAGAATAATATAATAATCAACGCGTTTAAGAACGGTACTTGTTTACAAAACACTGTCATAAATTAGGTAATATTTCCCACTTAGGCACAAATATTTTTACTTGACGAATGGTATACACAATTTCATGATGATCAGTTAAGTAGTTAAGGCGTAAAGCGTACTAATAATAACAGAGTAAAATGATTGCTTTTTACAATATAAGTGCAGCATAGTGATACTTACAAGAGTGCGTTTCCATACTGGTGCTGGTGGTGCGAGGCGGCGAGCGCGAGCAGCACGGCGGGCGCGGCGTAGGCGGCGGCCAGCGGCGCGGCCAGCCCCGCGTGGTTCACGTCCCGCAGCGAGCGCAGCAGGCGCCGCACCTGCCACGCGTCGCACGCGCTCCACGCCACCGCGCACACCCACCAGTAGTGCAGCGCCATGCCCACCAGCTTGCACGCGAACTGCCGCACACACACACATCACGCCACCGCGCACACCCACCAGTAGTGCAGCGCCATGCCCACCAGCTTGCACGCGAACTGCCACACACACACATCACGCCACCGCGCACACCCACCAGTAGTGCAGCGCCATGCCCACCAGCTTGCACGCGAACTGCCGCACACACACACATCACGCCACCGCGCACACCCACCAGTAGTGCAGCGCCATGCCCACCAGCTTGCACGCGAACGGCCGCACACACAGTAGTGCACAACGGTGTGTCACCACGCACAAACATGCACATTCATACACCCACACAGATATGATCTATGACTAATCTTACAACAAACTCATCACCATGAGCTTTATGGTGAAAAAAAATATCACAACCTGTCTGTATATGACTGTAGAAACTCATTTACATCAACTCATGAGAACTCAGGTGACAGTTAACTTTATCTACCATCATGTCACGTTGGCCCTTAAATATATTTTAGATGAAAAGTGAGAAATAAGATTACATACCTCATTCTGCACTAACGAGGTGCGAGCCTTCAACGCTATCATATACAGCAACTCGGCCATAAATACACAGAATATAAGGTGTTTATGTATCGAGTTGGAGACGGTAGCGGCGCCGCCTCTCATGAGGCACAATGCTATCCACGTGGCGAGGAGTAGCGGGAGAGATATGGAGAATGCTGTGTACGACGTTACTGACTCCAAAAGAGATGGCTCGGGGATCAACTGGAGAAAAATAATGGTGCTTAAGCCTTCTTAGGGGGTCATATTATTACGTCTATACAAACATTTTGAAAACAAATGTTGTACAATTTGGAAACAAGTGTGTTGATAAAACTGGAGAGTAATCCAAATAAAAATTTAAGCCAGATATTTTTTTTCTTACTAGAATTGAGGTAAGTGAAGACACTTCCACATTTTAGGGTAAGATTTATTTTTCTTTTAGATTAGAAATCCTTGCAATGAAAACATTAAAGACTAAACTAACTGTTTATTTGTTTATGTGGACCTCTGTCTAAAAATAAAACTAGGTAAAGTTATTTCAAATTACTGTTTTGTTAGTTAGGCATTTACATAGTATTTATTTGTATATCTTACCTCAATATCCACTTCATCGACGAGTACAGCGAATGTGGACAGATGGTTGCACGTGCAATTAATGAGCAGAGGTACGCCGGAGTACGGGGACCAGTCGTAGTCGATTTCTGTGTGACAACCGACGCGGGACCATTCTCCAGACCTGGATGGATACACGTATTAAGTCAGACATGTGTCATTAGCACTCAATCATCGACTTGTAAGTAGATATTAGGTACAAAGCAAGACTAATTGCACTATCCATGCAGATAAAGTTATTGTCGAAATCGTTTTTCTGCATCAAAAATCATCACCCAATTAAGAAATGGTATCTGTAAGCTAATTGCGGTTTTTCAAAACATTTAAGTGCAGACATTAGGATACCTACTTATGGATGAGAAGAAATTCAAAGACGCATATATTAGTGTCAGAGATGGGGATGGACTCATTATTTGCTACATTGGTACAAAGTGGTGTTGTAATTGTGTTCGTGGATACTCTTATAGGCGTTCATTTAAAAAATAGTAAAGCCTATGAAAATGCGTACCCTCTCAAAGTAGACCAATGCACACACTGCGGGTTAGTCCTAGAACCAAACGTCTCCCTATTTATATCCAGCCACATCTGCAACCTGATTGGTTTCTTCAATCTGATCCCACTCATGCTTTTATACACCAGTTTCTTCTTGCCATCCTTAGTTGCGTTCACTGGTTCCATTACCAAAGCCATCGCTTTAGGTGCTTCCTGATCTAATTTCTCAGCGACGTATGTAGATTCGTTGTCTTGAAGATTATCGTTGTAAGACTTCTCTTGTTTCTTAGCTGGTTGGATAACTACAGGGCCATGGTTCTCGTTCGAGGGTGTGTCGTCTTCCGTCGGCCAAGTGTTTTTGGTTTGGATGTTGTTGGTAGTATGCGAATGATGGTTGCCTCTGGTTGCATATACCATGCCTGCAAGTTAAATGGAGTTGTTTGTCTTTAATATTTCACACCACGTGCTTTATGGTGAAGGAAACCCTGTATATCTGAGAAGTAATTCAAAGATGAATAATAATTATGGATCCCTCATAAAACGCGGGCGACACCGAGGATGGAATCTAGTTAGCAAGTTGGTTTAAGTCTAAAAGAAAGGGAATTAAGGGTAGATTAATCCATTTAGAAGTCTTAACTAAGCTTTATTTAAAAAAAACATTAACACCATTAAATATTTCCATTTCAAATCCCATGGACTGCTAATGTGTCTCTTACGAGCGTAAGGGAAATTTATTTATCTTTGATTCTTCCTTAGTCAACATTTTCTTCTAAACTTACCTTCATCGTCACCTTCAATAGAATTATCATCAGCATTAGACTCCTTCATCCAGACGACCTCAGGCACGAACAAGGCCACTTGTATGATAGGTGAACCAACAGTTATGTTGACCCCCCATCGCTGGCTCACTGATTCGTCCATGCGCAGTGGCATCAATTGAGAGAGATTGCGAGAGTATTGCAGGTAGGAGAATACTGCGCGGGATTCGTACGATGTATCCATGTTTTCTGTTAGATAAATAGTTAGTAGATTTAACATGGATTTTTGTAGACAAGTTATGTATGATTGAATTCAAAATTATACCCTCTTATAACACCTAAGATAGTAGTTCTATCTCTTTTTGTTATACGGATTTCAAAACGGATGCATATTGTTTTAGAACGAGTTTATTCTAGTCTTGGTTCAAGCTATGTTTTGTTATAAGGGTGTTCTGGTTTAAAATACTTATTTACCCAAAAATATAATTCACTAGTACAAGTTTTTTTTTGGATAAGTTGTCAAATATTCAACAGGAGAGAAAAAGAGTTGTATGTTAATGAAACTCAACTATGACTCGGCTTACGTTTTATTAAGAGGTTGATTTTTACATCCTTGAACAGGTTTCGATCGAATTGGAATGTATTGTCTTGTTATCACTTATAGGAAATATAGCGTGGAACTTTTGAATCAAACTCCTTTCCTTTGCGAATCTAAGGACAAGCAGGTTTTCCGAATGTTATCCAAACTGTATTACTACAATACTAAGACCTATATTACCTTGCAAGTTGCTATTAGTAATCCCGAGTAGATCCAAAGGCAACAACACCCTCGTGTATTTATCAAACTTGTTTTTGCTTTTCACGTAATTATTGTATTTGGGGAAGGACACGGTAGGGCTCAAAGCCTTCTTGTTCTTCGCTTTCCCGTTGCCATAGTAACCAGGCTGAATGGCAGAGTGGATGAAAGATGATGTGTCGGGAAGGACCACTCGCTCCGTCGTGTCGGTATTACGGTTCAGTTGGGGCGGTTCAAATCCGTATATAGACTCTGCTGTTACTATATCCACGCCAATTACTGTTGATAATAAAATGAAATTAGCTTTTGTTCGTTCAGATAATGCATGTATTATATTCAGTAAAATATCAGCTGAGATCATGATCTACTTATGGAAATGGTTCCCATACTGATCAGTCATGTATTTTAAGTTGTCAAAAAGTTTTGTAAAATAAAGAAGTTCATGTATAAATATTTATCTTCTCCCTAAGTCTTTATTTTATTAATTGTCTTCTAGCGCCATCTCATATTTTCTTGTAATTACTTAAATACCGTTTACAGAGGATTTCGTGATAATCTAGACACGTGCGACTGATGACGTCACCTCGAGTCCATGTCGTGACTTACTGACATCGGATAGGCATACTTCATATAGGATATAATGTAGATTTCTCAATGCTAATTAAAAGACTCGCAAAAAAAAAACGCATCAAAAATAGCACTTACCCAAATCACTGGTGACAATTTCAAAAGGGCTAGTGTATGTGTCGTGTTGGCTCTCGGCCAATACGCCAATGTATTTGTCCAACTTCTGCAGCAACAACTCCGCGCCGTGGCCAGTCAGTTCGCGGATGCGGACCCACTCTTTACGGTATTGTGGGCTTAGGATCGTGTTGGCCGATTTGATTATATTCTGTTAATATAATTATTTTGTTTAACAATTCATATTGAAGTCCCTATTTACTTATATACAAAATTATTTCGTCTGTTTTAGCGCATCGTTCTTCAATGCTAAGTGTCCCGGTATTGATATGTTTGAGTTGAACTTCGATGGTTTTATAGCTAAATCCATGTTATATTTTATGGATAGTAAAGAAAAATGGACGTCTTAAGGGATCTTTACCAGAAGTAATGAAATACTTCGCAGTCCTTCGAAATATCTCAATTTTACATAACACTGGCCGTTTTACACAACTATAGCCGCTTATTATTCGGAGACAACGCTTTACTTAAAACTTTGGATTCAACAACATTCAAGTTAAATTTATAGGGAATTTATACAGATGTTTTGGAAATTGGCCACTTCAGTGGTTTCGAACACCATGAAGTTATTTATTAAGAAGCCTAGTGAGAAGAAGGGCATCAGTACTCACTCTAACATAGTCCTTATCCTGACTGTGCGTAAGGTTCAGTCCAGCTTGCCTCAGTTCATACTGCATCAACTCTAGCAGTATTCCTTCAGCGACGAGCACATCAGCTCCATAGAGTAGCGGTGTATTTTCACATGCAGTAGTAAGATCAGCCGCTAGGCGGACTCCGACAAATGTGTTTACCAATAACTCTCCTGTTTCTATTTTGTTTAGCTGTAAGTAAATTTCAAAGAAGGATAGAAGTCACTAGAACTCTGTAGTCTAGATTTCAGCTTGGATTAATAAATCAATGTAGGATTTAGAACAACGTTAGATTAGAATCTCGCGAGATTATTCGCTGGAAATAAATTATGAACTTAAACATAATGAATATAAGGATAATTATGTAACGTATTAATTTTCGATAGTTTATAATCTATTCATGTGAAACCGTCAAATTGTGAACTGGCATCATAATTAGTGTGACGGAATGCACCTTGATAGGCAAAAATAAATGAAGAAAAAAGGTCGACGCATGAGGTACACGAGTAACTCAATTGGTGGAGTAACGGAATTGAAACCTGGAGGATTGAAACCCTCGGTCTATATAACGTAGGGTTTCAATACCACCTTATGTATAATCAATCCCACATTTCCCACATTATATATAAATTTCCCATTAGCCATACTAGCGACGACTAGCTTCCGCCCACCCGCAGCTTTGCTCTCGTGGCAGTAAATTTCTAGCTTTAGGACTTGGCTTGTGCTTTGATCACACAAGACAGTCATTTTATTACCTAGATCCAGTAACAGCTTCAATAAAGGAACAGTCCAGTACGTACCTGTTTCCTTAGCTGATAGAAGGTAGACGTCGTACAATTAAACATATCAGGTTCTTGCCAGGGCACCACTTGAGTTTCATCGCACACTCTGGTCACTTTGCCACTTGTACCTTGAAACCAATAGAGCGTATTTAACATTGATATGATGTTCCAATATAGACCTTAATGTGGAACTTTTAAGACATATTACCTGCTGGGCATTCAGTAGAGGCGGTGACTCCAAACTTAGTACGCGGCCACCATACGCCGTGTGAGAATGAGCGAGGACAACCGTCGTACACGACTGTGAACAATGAAGTCAGGATTTTCATGTGGAAAAAATAATATGATGTACGTGGCGTACGGTTTCTTGATATTAAGTACTAGCTGTGCCCCGCGGTTTCATCCGCGTAGATTTATTTTCATCCTTATTGTCGCGGAACCATAATATTTTTAATAAATAAAAGTAGCCTAAGTTACTCCTTGAAACATCAGCTACCTGCCAGTGAAAGTCCCGTTAAAATCGGTCCAGCCGTTTCAGAGATTACCCGGAACAAACAGACAGACAGACAGACAGACGGACAGACAGAGAAAAATTTTAAAACTTGTTTTTCAGTGTCAATAGCGAGTACACTTTCGTATGCATTTGGTGAAAAACTTTTATTTTGGAATTACAAACAGACACTTCAATTTTATTTATCTGTATAGATTGGGATCAATTTTGAATTTGGGGGAGTGAAGGCGCTGGCATATAGTGGGAATTTCCTAATCTTTAGTGTATACTAGCTGTGCCCTGCGCTTTCACCCGCGCAGACTTAGTTTCATGCTTTAACTCGAGCAACCCCAATTGGTTTTTTATAACGTAACCTCATAAAAAAAAGTAACCTCAGTTACTCCTTGAAACATCAGCTATCTACCAGTGAAATTCCCGTTAAAATCGGTCCAGTTGTTTTGGAGATTAGCCGGAACAAACGGACAAAGAGACAGACGGATAGACATAGACAATTTTTTGAAATAGTATTTTTGGAATCTGTACCGTTTATACTTTTATATGCATTCAGTGAAAATCTGTTATTTTGGAATTACAAACAGTCTTTTAAATTTTATTTATCTGTATAGTCTATAGTCGTTCAGATAAATGTATATATAGATGCTGAGCGTTGACCTTGAATGTAGTAGTAATTTTATGTGTCTGTCTGTATGGCACGACGCGAATAAAATACATGCACCCACAATTTTAGCTCAGCGCTCATAACTCGTGACACCTGTATGTAAAGAATAAATACCTTGACAGCCAGCATTGGGAGCGACTTCAGCATATAAGTTAGCGCAAGCGTCGCACGCCCGACCCACCACACCGGCGCGGCACGCACACTGGCCGGACCACGCGCCGCACGAACTATTGGCCGCACCCATCGCGTAACAAGCGCATGGGATACAATCCGATGATCCCACCGGTTTGTAGTGGTTCTCCTGTGGGGTTTACTTACATTTTAGTCACAATCTAAAGAATGTTACATACATATATATATATACTCAAGTTTGTATTTCCCGACGGGCTATGCAAAGGTGCTGTAATAACAACAACCACTCTTCACTGAAGATGATTAAGTACCAATCTATCTCCGTCCCAGTCACTATACAAACATCATTAAATTACTTCTCAGACATGCAGATTTCCTCACGATGGATTCCTTCAACGTAAAGCACGTGGTATAAAATTGCACTGCACATAAGTTTTTAGAAAAACTCATTGGTACAGGCCCAAACCCCACCACCCAATAGCCAAGGTCTAAAAATATGGCTATGGTATCCCCTGCCTGTCGTAAGAGGCGACTAAAAGGGGGCCGGAGGGCCTGCTGGCGGTGGTCGGGGTGGGAGCTTTGACCACCGAGCCGCGGGCCCGGGAAGGTGGAGGCGCGATGTGGCTCGCGCTGCCTTGCTCAGCGAGGTCTTCAGGGGCGGCGATACAGCTGCCCCGGAGATGTGCCCCGGCAAAGTGTAGGGGGACACCGGTGCGATCTATCAGAGTACCCGGAGTCCCCCCTGAGCACCGAGGATGGCCACCGGGGGGGTTTTAGTGCGGTAAAAATCCCACATACCCCTATCTGCCTCTCCCAGGGCGGTCGGGGACCTTTTGAAGGTATCCCCCTCGACAATAAAAAAAAAAAAAAAAAGGCCCAAACCCCACGACCAACACGGCTATTCGATTGTAACTAATATTCAAAGATGAAAAGCATTAAGGACGACTCACTAGACCGAGTTAGGTCCGAACTGAGCCCGAGAACGTTTGCCTCTTCAAATACGGTCTACAAATATTGCATATATTTTGTATGAGCACAATCACGCTATACCCAGCGACAATCGAATGACAGCCGAGTAACAACAACGGCCGAAGATCGGTTCGGGCCCGACGGCTAGCGAGAGTCATCCATTCAAAATAATACGTTTTCGCTCACATACGCTTGGTATAATCTATTATCGTCATCGTGTACCTATCATCTTCATCCCTCTGCACTTATTTCGTGTTATTAGAGCGATTTTTTTATCTTTTATTTGACTTCAATATCATACCTTGCAACGGCATTCACCAGTAGACCGGTTGCAATGCGGATGGTAACCACGCGTGACGTCACATGCACAAGGCCCACACCCGGATACGCCCCACCATCCGCCCGGACACTCTTCCACGCCTGTTTCTATACAACCGGACGCTGGAAGAACAACAATGATTACAAAAATATTACCGTATATATTTCCTCGACTAAAGTTTGTCAAACACGCGTTGCAAAGATTTGGCTCCCTTCAGTTCTTAAAACCTAACTTTGCACAAGAAGTTATTATATTATATAATTATAGATACATTGTCCAACGAATACATTGCTCAATATTTTTTTCATTTTAACAAAACCCAAAAATATGGTCAATACGAAACGATACTACTTAAGTAATCGAACTGGTACGGAATAAGGCATCACTCGCATCTGCCATAGGGCCACTGCCACTTAAACACTAGGCAAAGCATATTACTATTTGTCTGCGAGCGTCTCTAAGGTGAAGTATACTCAAAATAAGAATACATCTAGTACTAGCGGACCCGACAGACGTTGTCCTGCATAGATAAATAACCTAGATACCGACTGCAGCGCCAGACAGACAGACAGACCGACAGACAGACAGACAGAGAAAAAAATTAAAACTTGGTTTTTTAGTGTCAGTAGCGTGTATACTTTCATATGCATTTAGTGAAAAGCTGTTATTTTGGATTTACAAACAGACACTTCAATTTTATTTATCTGTACTGTAGTACTGTAAAGATATCTCTATAGATAAAGATAATGTAAACTCACATGTCATCATGTATCCCTGGTCGCAGTGGCAGGAGTACCCTTTCTTCGTATCATCGGGTACACAATGCGAGTGTTCCCCGCAGGGTCGCAGCTCGCACGCCGCTATACACTGAGGCCCGAGCCTGCCACCCTCGCATACACACTCTGTTGTATCCCACGACGGGACGCATTTACTCTGCAATAATAAGGTTTATACATTACATACTTATGCTCACGTCTGTATTCCCTGAAGGGGTAGGCAGAAGTGTACATAGGTACACTTACATTCCTCCAATGTTTCCGATGTAATAGGAGGCGAGCCTGTTGCCTTTAACCGGGCACTAATCCAGAATCTACTACTAGAAAATTGCAGAAGGAATAACTCAAGAATACTTTTCCAGACCCGGGGATCGAACCCAGTAACTCCGGATCCAAAGTAGCGCTTTCGACCACTAGAACAGCGAGGTAGCCTCATAAATGATTAATTGGTATGGTATTCTAATTCTTGATTCCATAATATAATGTGGAATTTCTGTTTAGAATCAAATATTTGCGGACGTAAATTAATAATATTATCTTTATTTTCGTGGAGGTCAGAGTTGGGGTCGCGACTGAACATACAGTAATTAAAATGTTTGCTTGCTCCTCAGACCACTGACCGGCCTATTATAAACTATTAAAAAAAGTTGTAACAAAAATGTATATACTTACATAAGGCGGACATATAGAGAGCATGCAATCAGCTCGTGATTGACACCTGTCCCTCACATTCTCTCTGACCGTCGGACGGTTCAGTAAAGACTGTGCTGTGCCGACTCGTACGTCCTGGAAACACAAACTTTACACAATTAAAAGAAACAGTAAACATATGAGACAATAACTGCCTGCTGTAAATGTTTCTCTATGCATCACCCAAAGGTTAACTGGTAGATAGTGCTCATAGAATTAAGGCCATCAATTTTTGGGACACATTTATTCTGTCTGAAAATTGAACACCACTGAAATAATTATACCAGTCTGTTCAGAAAGAGAGCCGTCACGGTCAAAAAGTGAACCAACGTTACGATTTCCATGTTACAACCACCCTTCTATCTATTGTCATCGACAACTAAAATTAAGCTTAAAAAAATTATGACACTGATAGCTATTGTTTAAAGCAAGCAAACTCTATGTCTATAGATAGGTACCTGGCACATGTTTCAAAATGTTTATGATCAGTTTTCTTTCAGATGCCATTCTATGAAGAATCATTTACTTATTGTATGCTATCAAAAAGATCTTAAGAAAGCTTACCTGAACACATCCTTCAAAATATCCAATTTCAGACGCCAACAACCCAGCAGTGGTGTCAGGTCCTCCAATGAGTATCTTGCCAATGTATTGGCCTTGTATCTTATTGGCCAACATTGGTAATAGCACGGTCCTTAGTCCATAGTCCACGGTCACCGATATGTCGGTCCCCAGCCATTTGATCTCGATGCGATGCCAGTTGCCGTCGGATAAGGTCGTGGTTGGGAGGAACATCGTTTCTCCGTTGAACGAGTAGTAAAGAAGTCCGTTTTTCAACTGAACATAGAAAAATATATCTTCTCACTTTATTTATAAGAGTAATATAAAATTAGCGTTTATCGGGAAAGTAATTTGATGTAGCAATTTTTTTTAAAGCAAATATTCATTCTAAAATACAGTTTAAATTTCCAAATATAATGCCAAGCCTCTGAAGATCTTGTGTAATGGATTATGTGGATTTCGGATATTGGAACAAATTTGAAATAGCATTTTTATTTTAGCGTATATACGTCAGAAAGTTCAGGGTATAGACTTTTTAGACGCATATTTTTGGTCAATACTCACGCTAATCAAAATAGTGCTGTTCTGTCCGACTTGTATGGACATAATGAAGGCCTCCCTCTGCCTCGTCCGGAGGGAGAGTGCGTTGAGCCACGGCAGTTGGATCGGCCGCAGCAGAGGGTTGAATGATAACATGCCGTCGCCGCTAAACCGCCATGGAGGACTTGTCGCTAAACATTACAATGGTTTGTGATTAACTTTTGTGTTGGAATTGTTTATAGACATGACGTCATCTTCAACTAGGATAAAAGAGACCCAAGTGTATTAATGATATAGATTAATCGAATTCAGGTCAGCGCTGTCGAAGTCGAGCGCATTCTCATTCATCAAATCATTATATGGAATGAATATTGGCTAAGTATAATGCATTAGCGCTTTCCGGATTTCATTATGACCTTACTGCTTTATTGAGTAGTGGTGGGTTTGAGCAGTCGCCTGCTACGTAAGCGCCGCATGTTCGAATCCCAGTGGGGCCTGTACCAATGAGTTTTTCTAAGAAAATCTTATGTGTAGTGATTTCACACCACGTGCTTTACGGTGAAGGAAAACATCGTGAGGAAACCTGCGTATGTCTGAGAAGTAATTCAAAGACATATGTATAGTGCCTAGACGGCGATAGACTTACTATCTGTCACGTTGGCACTCATTCGGTGAAAAGTGGGGGTTGTTATTACAACACCTCTGCCTACACCTTCGGGGAATACAGGTGTGAGCATAATGTTATGTATGCTTTATGGAACAGACCGCAGGAAGAATCACGATGTGATGATGTGTGATAATGAAACTCACATTCAGCACAATCCTTGCCAGTATATCCCTCGGTACAGTCGCACATGTAAGTGTCCCAGAGATCGTTACACTCGGCGCCATTGTAGCACGGCGCGGAACTGCACTGAGAACGCTTCTCAGGACACCCTGCTAGAGTGCCGTTGTCTGCTACGTAACTAAAGGAAAAAAAAGAGATTTAAATCAATATCAACCTATTACTTTTCCAATCACTTAATTTCAAATTACTAAATTCAATTTATTTTATTGACGTAAGTATGCCTAATAAATTAAACTTTAAAGTCTTGTATTTTAAATATACTGTGCTTCAAAATAAATTTAAAAAAAGGACTGACTGATTATCATATGGGCAGGAGGATATAGAAATAAATTTTACGCAGGATTATACATGTTATAACTTAACAGCAATGAAACTACTTATAAAAAAATACGTACCTATTAAGATCCACAAATTTGTGGTCGATAAAGAAATCTGAAATGCAGCCAACGAAATCCTTGTTCTTCACTTGGAAACTGCTGGGGATGTTCGGCAGCCCGCCTATCTGTAGTGGTCCTGTCAGATCTAGGAATCTGGAGACAACAAACAAACTTAAGTTCAAGATTTAGCCTTCACAAAATATATAGAAATCGTAGGTAATTCTTGAATATCGTTCGGTTAATTTTTTATTATATTAGGTGGTCTTAATTTACACAAGATATAAAAATCCAAGCCCAGACGGAATAACGGAATCAACGACGAAAGAGCTGGTCTCAGAGATTTGAAGAGGGTTTATTCTTTGTGAGGTATATGTATCCACAGAGGTTTTCCAAAATTCCACTCTTAAGGGGGGAGAAAAATAAGGGGGTTGAAAGTTCGTATGTGAATTCTTACTGCTACGCAAACGATGCCGAACTTAGTATCATTATAAGCCGACAAACTCTAATATAATTGCAATTTTCTATTAAATTTCAGATATTTCACCGCACAATAATGCACATCACGTTAAAAAAATATAACATTTACACAAGTAAACATAAAGTCTATTTTACCTGTGGCAAGTCTCAGTTGGTATATCACATCGTTGTGGTAAGACTTTTCTGGTGAAGTTAGCGCATGCGTACTTTGCACCGAATTCCGCAGCACCGGCCAATGAGAGAGCTTTGTCGCAATCGTCCAGTGTTATTGTTGCAGTCTGCAAAAAAATGTTTTCATTCAGCATTTAAAATCATTCTGATCATGATCGTTATTTATAAACACTAACCACTAAAATATTAAAAACCACATTATGGTCCTTCGATTTTTTTAAATTCATAAATATAACTGGTGATGAGAGCGAGTGAAGCTTGTATTACTGCAATACGCTCCAAAACTATTATAGCGCGATTTAGATTCTAGTGTATTTGTACTCGTGTTGTACTCAAACATTGCAATTGTTAGCGAGTAGCGCCATCTATGTATCGAGTGAAGAAACGCTGATACAAATCAATAAAAGTCTTTAGTAAATCTTGTACCACAGTTCGTGAGATTAATAATTAGTGTCATAGTGATAGTCTTCCAACAACGCAGCCTTTGTATTACTTTTAACTAGCGATTTCAAGTGCAAAAATTGTTCTTTTGCTACATGCTCGCTTTAGGGAACTGCGTCAAAATGGCACGAATCAAATAGGCACAATAAAAGTCAACCGTATATTCCCAGTAGTTCCATGAAAGAAGTTTCATGACGACATGCAAAGGTTAGTTCTGTATCCTCATACAAGGTCTATATGTCTTTCATACCCTGTTAAAGTAGTCCAGGTCGACAGTATGCCAGTGTCCATCAGCGACGTCGGCCGCCACGGTGACTTCAGTCCGCGCGCCTCCCAACCCGAATGTGAACCTTAGCCCCGCTCCTCCTGAACCGGCTCCCGAACTAACCAACTCTAAGGCTATGAAGTCGTGACGTTCGTTGTACCGACCGTTGTATAGCAATAAGCCTGATGTCGCTTGAGTTGCGAACCTGGTTAGATAAAAGAAGTGAACTCTATAATGGGAAGCTTATTCGTATACCTAATCGCGGTTATATTGTCGTATTCAGTCCGAAGCAGGTGTTTTTGCAAACTGCTATTTGACCTTCGCATATCAGTTTCAAGCAAGATCATACAAATAGCAAATTAGCTAAAGAAATGGAACTGAAAAACCTTGCCAAAGATTTTCAATTGAATTTATGTAATTGAGGCTAAAGGGTAAACACGCACAAAGAAACTTACGATCAAAAACCTTTCCACGATAAAATATTGGTTGAAATTCCTTAAGCCTTTAAGAGACCGGTAAAGCTACCGTTAAATTTTAAGGAGGCTGAAGGCGTCAAAAGCAAAAAAAAACCTATGTTTAGAAACCTTAAAACACTTACTTCAACTTCAAATGCAATCTATTCCTCTTCTTCAATCCAGGAAAGGTTAGGAAGGAAGAAGCAGGGAAGCTTCTAGCCCTTAGTTCACACATTGCAGTAGTGTAGGCAGCGTCTATGGAACACCCTTGGCAAAGGATCCCGCCTTCCTTCCTAGCAACACATTGGGAACCACTGCGGCATATCGACCCATCGCCATTGAGGTCACACGTGGCTTTCGTTAGGATCGTCTCGCAGTTCACACCTGGGAAGAATTTGTTGTTCAAGTTACAAGTTCGCAGTACGGTTGATGGTAAGCGGTTATCTGTGGATATTGCAGCCTACAGTAGCCGCTTAACATCAGGCAGTATCAGGTAATGTGACCAACACCAGAGTGTCACCGACAACAGAGGGCCTAGTGCGAGTTTTTCACTGCCGCTGTCACAAAGTCACCGCGTTGACGTAAAAGTTAATTTGTATTGGATTAAAACAGCGACATCTGTCGACCCACAGATGGCACTATTTTGATCCCATACAAATCTGAGTTTACTTCAACGTGATGACTTGTGACGCACTGTCTAGTTTTAGTGCTGTTAATTATAATTATTTAAAACAATATAATTTAAAACATTTAAATTAATCAAGCGATATAAGTTCGAAGCCCCAAGTTTAGAATAACTCATTGGTATAGGCCGTTATACCAATGAGTTATTCTAAAAAAAAAAACTAAAGTGCAGTGATTTTCTACCTCGTATTTTACGGTGAAAGAAAACATCGTCAGGGAATTCGCATTATATCTGAGAAGTATCAAAGACGTAACGCTTATGTATAGTGCCTGAGGCGGCGGTGAATTCGATTTGGCACTTAATCGTCTCCCGTGGACAGTTGGCGTCATAACACCTCTTATCACCCCTTCGAGGACCCTCCTGGGATGGCTTGAGATACTTATTTATTTTAAATTTAACATCTGAATACTGACCAGTGAATCCAGCAGCGCACACGCAGGTATATCCCCCCTCCTTCCTGACACAAGTACCGTTGTTCACGCACGGCGACGAATAACACAGATCTACCTCTGTGTCACACATGTAGTGTTCTCGAGAACCTGCAATAGAATGTCATGAATTCATTATATAATATAAATATACAGAAAAAAAACAAATTAGCAGTCTATAGGAAGTTCCTACTTAAATTCTTGAATAAGGGTGCGTTTTCATCAGATATGCTTCGTTTACCTAGCCTCGCAGTCGCACAGCGCAGTTATTCTATTGGTTCTTAACAAACACATCTCTCGTTATGCACACTACACATCCCTCTTCGTATATCTTTGGTGAAAACGCATCCTTAGCGTCGGCAAAGCACTCGGGATTTCCCTGGCATTGCAAGCGTCTTAGGTTCGTTTGCAACCTTAGTGGTATAAAAAACGTTGAAATAATTATAAAGTAAATATATAATACTTAAAATGTATATTTCGCAGAAAATAATATAGTTTACAGTAGCCATCAGGCATTGCTTTGAGGCCTTTGTAGTATTTATACAAAATAGTTTGCGATACACTGTAGGAAATGCATATGTGTGTGTGTATATTTGTACCTTTTAGTGCATCTGTGGTAAGACCTAGAATGTTTAATAGAATTTCTTTAACAACTAGGTCTATATGAATATACAATTGCTTAATATTATTATCATATTATTTAAAATTTAAGGCGGAATATAAACAACCGACATTAATTCAACGGCTATGAATATAATCGATACCAAACGAAATGTTCATTTTAAACTTCAAAGTTCACAAAACCCTCTAAAATATAAAGCATGTATCTAAATATAATTAAAAAGGCAGATGAAGGTGACAGTGAAAAATACTTCTATAAAAGAAAATGTGTAATGTGTTATAGTCTTTCTACCCTAGAGAATAGAGTTCAATATATCTTACCAGTAAACCCATGTGGACATTGACAAGTGAATGTAGTGACAGGATATATTGGTCGGAAGAGAACTGAGTCACTGTTGATGAAGCCTGATGCGTTCCCGAACTTGAGTACTGTGAGGCATTCTTCGTAGTTCAGGCACGGCTCGTGCACGCATACGTTATCGTCGAAAGGTAACACCTGTGATACAAAACGAACCTTATAGCTGTAACGTTATGGTGTGTTTTTGCTTACAAATACTTTTGTTTTCTAATATAACCTAATAATCAGGCAGGCTGTATGAGTGTCGCCACCTTCGGATGAGAATACTCTAATTTAGTGTTGCGCTATTGCAATGTATAAGGATTTTAGAGCATCTTAGACTAACATCAGTTTGAGAACAAGTCCGTCTCATATACTACAGACACAGTCATACATCACCGTTTTTCTAAACTAGGTTATGGATCTTGATACGGTTTTTTACTAACATGTAGGACTTAAACTCCGATGGGCTTATAGTTGAAATAATTATATATGATATATATGGAAAGTAGGGAGTTATCGATCTTTAATAGTGTTAAAAGTCCTGAAGTGAAGCGAGGGCGGGTCACTAGTTAAATATAATCAAAATATTTGACTTCATTTATTTATTATACCACATTAGAACAGTAACAAAATACCACTTAAACTAATAGGTTCCACTTTTATTCAGTCTTCTCGCAGTACTCCAAGCATACTGACTATATTATATACTGAATATATTTTTATTTGATTAGACCTCAAATTACGTTTAAATTTTCAACAGAAATACAAATACACCATACAGAATTATTAAAGTAAACGATACAAATGTGTATATTACCTGTACAGTAGCCAATCTCGCCAAAGTAGATCTGTGTAAGTACACCCGTTCCCGCAAGTGTGTCGGCGAGTAGTATGGGGATGTATCGCCCGCGACGCCGATCTCTGCCTCCGGCCGTCGCGCCGAGAACGACACGTTCAGAATGTTACCGGACACATCGGTATCATCCTATTAACAAGATCACACTATATTATACTGATTCGTAAATTAAGTTCTTTATTACCTCTTTTCCTAAATATCTTAATTTGAAGAGAGGTACTTTAAAATAGAACGACAAATAATCACGTATACAGAATTTAAATGTTACCGCCGCACCGCTCTCGTAGTTTAGGATTTAGGCTTACTTTATTTTTGACGCGTTTTGGTAGGTTTTGTGAAACTTTTGAGTTATTGTACCTACGTATTATTGAAAAGTTTAAACTACTTTAAAGAATTTAAAGAAACAATCATTGATAATTTCTTCTTCCTTAATTTGGTCGTTAAGTCTTTGTCGACCCACTTTTGAATATATGTATTTTATAAACGAATCAGCTCACTTAAAAGAAACCCACACGTTCTAAAAGCTAGCAAGGCATATGAAAATAGTCAAAATTATTATTTTTTCATCGCAACCAACCTGTATACTGAACAAGTATATGTTTTCCTTTGGACACGGTATGATGGCCGCCAATCCGTCTATGAAGAACCCCAATAGCGGAGAGAGGAATTTCTCCGCCGTCATGTCGTTCAATCGCACCGTTATAGAGTTGAACAACATCTCTTCAGTTATGAGACGTACTGACAGCTGCATCATGGCTTTTATCTCGTTTACGCCGTCTGTTCACATAATTACAGTTATGAACCAAGTCAATATAATCAAACGTATATTTATTACATTTGACGACAATAAAAATTATAATCCCTCTTGTATTCCCCGAACGGGTAGGCAGAGGTGTACTTATAGTAACACCCACATTTGGCCAGTTATGTATATAGTTTCGGGTGAGCCTCTATTGTCACTAACCGGCCACTCCAGACTCCGGTTGAGAACCTGAGGATGACGCTCAGGACCTCGTGTTCCTCAGTAGCTTTTGCGAACACAAAACCAACGAGACGCTACTACGAATAATATCTTCGCAAATAATGTTTTTATCAAAATATTCTGTTAAGGTACATATAATATGTAAACCCTAAAATTGTTTAAATATGATAAATTTTTTTTTTTAAATCTGAGAAGTATTCTCGATCGATTGAGACACACAAACGTTGCATGCCTCTTTTCAGCTTTCGTATATTTTGGAAATAAATTAGCTCTGTGTAGGTTTTTTGGACGGGCAACATTGGCCAGACCTGTCAAGTTTTTACGTCTCCTTAAATTTTATTGTTATTTAAATTAAAATAAGTAGTAAAATTAATTCATAAGTTAGAAATAAACATTATTTAGTGCTTTAATATTATCGGAAAGTGTTTGTGGAGTAAACAATTCAAGATTTTCGTCGCAACAACAACTTTAAAAGTGCGACCCTTGTGAACTGTCAGACAAATGGACGTTATACAAACTTTCAAACACAAGTGTGACTCATTGCAATAAAATACAGGGAAGTATCGTGTTTATTTATCACATTTATATTAAAAGTGCTACTCATTACTACATAACACTGCTCATAACCTATGAGCAACGTCCAACACACACCTGGCCCAGTGACAGTCTCACTTTACTTGACTTTTTTTGTGGAAGTAAAGTTGAAGACGACTACTACCGCCTCATACAAATATATACTACCGTTTTTTACCAGTCTTCAAGCCATTTATTTGCTCAAAATAGTTGTTAACTTACACTTACACATTGTTTATTGTGGTTATTAATAACTACTGTACACAAACAACTTCACATCTCAGTTAAAACTTCTACATATCTCTCACATCTCTTGTTTGCATTCCAGTCACTCCGAAACAATGACTACCATGATGACCCGAAAAGCAACAGCTCGGGATTTGGAGGACAAACTTAGGAAGACATTGCACGAACTTCACTTGTCAAAAAACCTCAACAACAAACTGCTGCAAGAGAGGGATGAGAGCGAGGAAGAGGTAGCCAACATTGTTAGGAAAAATAGTCAATTAAAGAAGGAAATGGCTGAACTGCATTTACAATACACTGTAGTCGAAGAAGAGCGGAATCAGTTGCAGGACATTGTCTCATCATTCAATGAGTGCAGCGACACCCACGAGAGGGCCCTGACTCGCATCTCTGAGCTAGAGAATAGCTTGAGTCATGCCCACACACAGGTGACCAAACTGGAAGAAGAGAGGGACATAAACCAGACCACCACCACGCTCAGCCTCTACGATGAACTGGTTCGCACTGACTCCGGAGCCTTCCCAACCGAACAACTGGTTACAATTGACTTAACCAATGATATTTCCTCTCATGTACAGATGGGTAGCCATAATAAATTAAAAAAGTATGTTAAGCTAAATAGGTTTATTAAGAAAACTAGAAATTTAATAAAAAGGCAAAGAAAGTTCCTTAATAGTATTAAGTTAACAAAAGAATGTTTATCTTTAAGAAACACTTTAGATTCATATAAATGTAAATTAAATACTTTAAAGGTCACACATGATATAGACATTCAACGATTGCAGTCCGACTTGCAGAGTAAAGAGCAATATTTAATAGACTTAACTAATAAATATACAAGTGCTCAGAAACAGATTAGTGAACACATCCTGGCTACCACCGAGTTGGTAGACCTCTGTAACTATAATGTGGAGCGGTTTGACTCATTAACAAACAAACACTCTTGTGGCTGTGGGCTCCTATCATCACCATCCGATAGTGAGCCCCTGCCACTGCCCTGTAAGTTGGGGGTTGCTGAGTTAAATGACACCATTCAACAAATAAGTGTATGTCCACCTATACACAACACCTTAGTGTTTTCAGATAGCCTAGGTAAAAACATAGGTATATTACTCGATAGACACATTAGCGGTACAGTAGTTAATTATTGTATGCCAGGGGCCACATACACACAAATAATTAATAAAATCAAGTGTATGACAATAGATCCTCAATCTGTTGTGATTGTTTTGATAGGTGAGGGACTTAGGGTGCACAAAAGTGAATTAATAAGCGGCTTAGAATATCTGTCACAATTAAATGTACACAACATTATGTTAACTGCTTTCCCCTATAGTAAGAGCTACACTGACAGGCAAAATGATTATATAGGTAGGTTAAATAATGTAATTTATAGGACAGGTTGTCATAGCGACAATATTATTTTTTTTGACACTAATAAATTTATTAGTGGATTTATTATAACTGGGGACTTGTTTTACATCCCCAAAAAATGCATGAATATGATCGCTACATTGGTAGCATATAATATTAACGGTGTTATAGCAACTATAACAAAACATAGGTTAAGTAATCAAACGGTGTTACATTGTTCTAGTAACACAGAAATTAGTTCTTGTTCTAGTTCTTTAAACTAGTAACTGAGACAACGGCCGAGTCCCTCGTCAAACGGCTCTGTCGCCTTAACGTAGTGCACCAAAATATACAAGGCTTGGCTGGCAAACAATTAGAAATTGATTTATTTTTGGAAAGCCATAACGTTCATGTGCTTTGTTTAACCGAACACTGGCTTAAAAATCATGAGCTATTGCTCAATAATAGTAATTATAGACTTTGTAGTGCATTCGTCAGAAAATCAGCAATTCATGGAGGCTCGTTAATCTTAGTATCTAATAATGTTAAATGTAAAGAGCGTAGTGATATAGTAAACCTGTCAATCGAGCGCACTGCCGAACTATCGTGTATAGAACTAGAAGGAAATGTAATAATATGCGTATATCGTCCCCCATCTGGCAATTTCTGTTCATTTGAATCAATCCTTGAAGATGCCCTTAGACGTGTTGCGGGCCTTAATAAAGGCATTGTAGTGTGTGGCGATTTTAATGTTAACTTGTTAGAAAATAATTCTCTTTCGGTGCGTTTAATTAGTTTGTTTAACTCTTTTAATTTAAAGCATTTATTTCTGGAGCCCACTAGAATAACTGCCACTTCTGCGACATGTCTAGATAATGTGTTCTGCGATTGTGAGGCCCTGGAAAAATCTATTATCAGTGATCTAACGTCAGACCATTGTGGTCAAAAAATCACAATATTAAATAAAACTAATAATGTAGTAAGTAAAACCACTTACAGACCTATTACTAAGAAACTTGTAGCAAATTTCAGGTCTAACTTAGCAAGCAAGATACCTTATCTGCAAGGGCCACAAGAAGATCCTGATGCTCTTTACAATAGCTTGTTTAACGTTATACAAACGGAATTCAATAGTACATTTAAACTAAAAACAGTTCAGAAACATAGTAAAGCTAAATTCAATGAGTGGGCAACTGTAGGTATCCATAAAAGTAGAAGGAAGTTGTATGAACTTTATGGTATGAAACGAAATGATCATAGTCCTGAATTCTTAGCATTCGTAACTAGATACTCTAAATGTTTTAAGAAAGTTTGTATAAAAGCTAAAGCCTTGCATCTTGCCCAGAAAATCAAGAATTCTGATAATAAGATAAAAACTACCTGGAACGTTATTAATGCCGAGACGGGAAAGGCAAAAAGTCGCGATTGTCGTTTAACTTTAAATATAGATAACAAAGTAATCCAAGACGATGGTGAAATAGCTGAAACTTTCAACAAGTTCTTTGCAAATGTTCCTATAGTAACTACTAGTTCCCTAAATTCATCTCCCACAGACGCCGAATTATTACTGAAATTAAATGTTTCTAAGTGCGGCACTAGCTTTAGTTTTTGTTCTATCACGCCTTTTGAAATAATTAAGACATTTAAAAGTTTGAATTCCAAAAAGACTGGTGATTTATGGGATATATCAGTGAAAGTACTTCACGATATTATTGACATAATTGCCCCTTACTTAGCTGACATTTTTAACAGTTGTATTAAGAGCGGTGTATTCCCGGATCTCATGAAATATAGTAAAGTTATTCCATTATTTAAAGGTGGTGATATTAGTGACCCTACTAACTTCAGACCGATCTCTATCTTGCCAGCCCTCAGCAAAATTTTCGAAAAAATTATGCTGAATCAAATAGTCGCTTACTTTAATCTTAATAATATTCTACATGGTGAGCAATATGGCTTCACCAAAGGTCGTTCAACCACTGATGCTGGTGTTGCACTTCTTAGACATATTTATAGAGCGTGGGAAAACGCTCACGACATGATAGGTGTATTCTGCGACCTATCCAAGGCATTCGATTGTGTACAACACGAAACCTTATTAGTTAAATTAAACTATTACGGTGTCAAAGGTAGGGCACTCGACCTAATCAAATCATATCTTTGTCAACGGATTCAAAAAGTCGAAGTAAATGGGGTCAGATCTTCCGGTTCTCCAGTACTAATGGGCGTCCCACAGGGTTCAATCCTAGGACCATTTCTATTCTTAGTATATATTAATGATTTACCAAATTTAGTAAAGAATACGTGTGATATTGTACTGTTCGCTGATGACACATCTCTTTTGTTTGAAGTCGACAGAGCCAAAACGAATTATGAAGATGTAAACAGTGCACTTGATCAGGTATTGAAATGGTTTAATGTAAATAACTTAGTTTTAAATGCCAAAAAAACTAAATGTATTAAATTCACTTTACCAAACGTCAAACCTGTTGATACAAAGGTCATGGTAAATGGTGAAACTTTGGAAATAGTAGATTCTGTAGTATTTCTAGGTGTAACCCTTGATAATAAACTTCAGTGGGGCCCACATATATCCAAGTTATCAGGAAAACTCAGCTCCGCAGCTTATGCAATTAGAAAAATTAGACAGTTCACCGACATAGAAACAGCTCGACTTGTATATTTTTCTTATTTTCATAGCGTTATGTCCTATGCTATTTTAATTTGGGGCAAAGCTGCTGATATAGACTCTATATTTACACTACAGAAAAGGGCTATACGATCTATATATATTTTGGGACCGCGAGAATCGTTAAGGGAAAAATTTAAATCAATTGGAATTTTGACAGTGGCCTCACAGTATATTTTAGCTAACTTATTATTTGTGCATCAAAACATTGGATCGTTTCAAAGGAAATGTGATGTGCATAATGTAAACACAAGACACAAACATAAAATTGTAGTGCCTGCGCATCGCCTACAAAAAGTGCATGGCTCATTTTTAGGACAGAGCACACGCTTCTATAATAAATTACCAACAAAAATTGTAAACTTGCCCTTCAACAAATTTAAAGAAACAATTAAATCAGTTTTGCTTGAAAAAGGATATTATACTGTAAGTGATTATATTTGTGATAAGGGAGCCTGGGATGTACCTGATAATGTTTGTAAATAATCCCATTGGCACTGTACTTTTGCTACAATTAATTAATCTTAATTTTGCTTTGACTGGCTGGAATTTGCCATGCTCACATATATTTGTACTATATTTTTAGTTTTTATTTTTGACAATTGAGCATTAGAACTGTGTCCATGGGCTTATAGTTGCTTGAACAATTTATTTTGTATTTTTAAAACTGTATAATATTCTTTAAAAGAGTAATTACTGAGTTTCTTGCCAGGTTCTTCTCAGTAAAATCAACCTTCCGAACCTGGCGGTAGCATGTATAATCCTGTGTAATTGTGTCATTCTGACGATTTGAAAGTACTTTGTATGAAGTCTAATCGAATAAAGATATATTTGATTTTGATTTTGATTTACTAACCTGATACAGCAATTTCCATAGTAGCCAGTTTTGGTACATTGGTGTTTAGTTGTGGGGACAGCGTCATCGATCCCGACGTCTTGTTGAGCAGCACTAAGTTGGCATTGTTACCTGACAGTATGCGGTATTGGAGCTGGAAAGGAAATTAAAAATAAAACCACCCATAAGTTTATTAGTATTATAAGTTACACACACAATTAAATCTCACAAATTTATTTGTAACGTAAGTTACACACAAACAAATCTCTCAAAATTATTTACATCATAACTTACACACACAATTGAATCTCATTAAAAATGTGCTGATAATTTTTCAGAGATAGATCGTGGTTGAATTCTAAACATGACGCAATATTTCGTGCTATGCTAACACTTACTACAACGTTTGAAACACGTCAAAACCGATACAAATGGGTCGAGCCATCAGACCATCTAGGTCTAGAAATCATATTATTAACTCACCTTATCAGTAACATCAGCATCAAAAGCTGGCACTCTTCCGAACGGGCCCACGGGAAAACAGTCCTTATAGTTATTGAACATAACGTTAAAATCCTTCATCATGGGTGCGTTGTCGTTGACATCTGTCACTAGTATTTCCACTCTGACGTCATTCCATAGAGGAGGGCTGGCGGCTCGGATGATCAACTCGTACTTCTTGCGAGGACTCTCGTAGTCCAAGTCGACCATAGTGACCAGTTCCGCCTTGTCTGAACCTTGGCGAGTTTCAAGGGAGAAACTGTTGGAATCGTCACCACCTATAAAATCAAAATAACGACATTCAATCCAATGTAAGAAATGCTAAGAGACTTCTCAAAATACTTTGGTTAAAATAGTTTCTAGTGAAAACATACATATATGCCTGTATCCCATTGGAGTAGGCAGATATTAATAATGATTCTATTCTTATACAGTTAGTATATTTATGCATCACGTCATACATTTAATTCAATTCGGAAAGCTAGTACAAAAGCTTAACAAATGCTCTAACACTGCTCAACACAGCAAAGGGTTTCCCCTATATTACTTAACGTAGTTTAAACCAAGACTAGACCAAAGTCAGATTAAAACTATGTAAGTAAGTAACATTCCTTTTAAAATCCGTATCACAAAAATTTATGGAATTACTTTTAGACCATGGATTATCTTAAGCAAAGTTTTATACTAAGGGGTAAAGACTTTCTCGTTTGATCATCATCATAAATTTAAGAGTCTGCCTCTTCTCGGTGTAACCGATTCAGTTTCTTCCATTCATCTCTATCCAGTACCATCACTTTTACCTCTCTATACGTCATGATAGACTCCTTAACTTGTCTCATGTATGTTAACCTGGGTCTTCCTTTTCTTCTCTTTCCTTCTACTCTTCGTCTATATATGACATATGACCGCTAAATATCATTGAAGTAAAGAAATTGCAAGTTGAGATCGTTGGGGGAGGCCTATGCCCAGCAGTGGGCGTCTGTCGGCTGAAATGATGAAATGATGAAAGATAGTGAATACCTTTAATAGAATAATGTACGACCGCATTAGGTCCCTCGTCTGGGTCCCGAGCGTATATTTCCCCGATGGTGGTGCCTATGGGACTGTTCTCAGGCACGTAGAACGTTAGACAATCGCTCTCAAACACCGGAGGGGAGTCGTTGATGTCTTCCACTTTTATGTGAACTATTACCTGATGAAGACATGAAAATTAGAACGGTTTTTTCAAGTTATTTATAAAGTTACCACCAATCCGGAATAGCCTTCTGAGAAGAACTAGTAAGAAACTCAGCCAGCCATCGTGGACATAAATAGGTACCCCAAAAAAAACAGACAGGTAATTATTTATTCAGGCCTACGATGTCTAATATTATTTTATCCTATCGCGGGTTGAAGATAATTGTTTTTAGTATTCATATATATTAATTCGCTATTTTTTTAAATACCCTACGCCTGTAAGCGAAATCAGTTCATTGACTTACAGTAGAGCTCTGAGGCGGCGTCCCTCCATCGACAGCCAAGGCTTTAAGATCATAAGTTGCAACAGACTCTCGATCCAGAGCTTTATTGGTCCGAATCACTCCCGACGCCGGGTCAATCACGAATGAACCTTCCTCCCTGTCCTTAGAGTCCAGTTCGTAATGCACGCGACCATTGAGGCCCACGTCCGCGTCCGTTGCACTCACTTGCGTTACTGATGTACCTGGGGAAGGATTATGATGCAAAATATTACTGTTAAGAGTCACGGAAGCCCTGGGGTTTGAACAGTCGCCTGCTATGCAAGTGACGCAAGTTCGAATCCCAGCGGGGCCTGTACAAATGAGTTTTTCTAAAAACTTATGTGCAGTGATGTCACACCACGTGCTTTATGGTCAAGGAAAACATCATCAGCGTGCAGGTTGCCTGCATATGTCTGAGAGGTAATTTGAAGACGTACGTATAGTGCCTGTGACGGCGATAGACTCACCATCTATAACGTTGGCACTTAATTATAACGAGGGACCCAATGCGGTCGTACATTATTCTATTACAGGTACCTACGCTTGACATTTTTTTTCAAAAATTAATATTCAATAAATCATCTTCGGTGAAAAGTGGATTTTCTTTACTTACAACACCTCTGCATACCCTTTCGGGATATACAGGCGTGAGCATACGTATGTATTTAAGTATTAATTATTTTCGAGAAATTCCTACCAACTAAAGCATCCTCCATAATGTTAGCAGTGTAAAGCTGCTGCTTGAACACCGGTTCGTTGTCGTTCACGTCCACCACGGATATCTCCACGTCTGTCGTGTCTGATAATGACGGTACACCGCCGTCGCGAGCCGTCACTGTCAGCAAATAACCTGAGGAACATGTGAAATCAATGAAAATTATTTGCCGTAAAATCATCATCGATTCAGACTTCAGACAGACAGATTCGTTCAAAAATAAATCAAAATCCGTCAGTTTTTATCATAAAATAACCTCAGAGTCAGAGTTATCTATCTATATCTTACATGTAACCAGATAAATAAAATTAAAGTGTCTGTTTGTAATTCCCAAAAAACGGCTTTTCACTAAATGCATCTAAAAGTAAGTATATAAGTACATACGGTACTTTCATAAAATATTTTTTTTTTTACTTTTTTCTCTGTCCCTTTTGTCTATTCTTTGTACTCTCACCGGCCGATAACTTATGTTACAAGGAGTAACTTAAGCTACTTTTATTTAAAAAAAAAACAAATTAGTGGTCAGCGAAATAACGCCATTCATGAAACAGCGGGGCACAGTTAGTTATAAATAAAACACGGAATTTAAATGCGTCTTACCACTCATAGTCTCCCTATCAAGCAGTTTGTTAGTAGTAATAGCGCCAGTCTGGGGGTTGATGAGGAACTCTTGTTCGTGATGCGCGACCGCTTCGTTGGATATCTCCGAGCTGAGGCTGTACGTGATCTGGGCGTTCACTCCCACGTCGCTGTCCGTGGCCGATACCACTAGCACTGTCGTACCTATCGGCGCGTCTTCGAACACCTATAAGATATGTAGCATGTTTGGAATGTTAGTACGAACATGTCTGATTGTGCATACTAGTTAGTACCTAATATGCTTTATGGGAAACATTAAACTTCCGAAAAATTAAGTGTCGGGCCCGATATTGATGAAAGCATCGTTAGAAAAGTTTGTAAAAAAATGATGTAGTTTTAGTTTTCATCATATTTGGCTCGAGTCCTTTGAGCAATTCATTTCGGATTTCGCCACTCACACTTGCAAAATTCACCCTTTATATAATAAATTGAAACATTGAGAAACTTTGGGATAATTATGCGTGTATAATTCGATCAGTGAAGTTAAGCAGCCCAATCCCGGACAGTATTTGACTGAGTGAACTCATATATAAATATGAATATGCTCAAGCCCTCTTCCATGCCTCGGAAAGCACGTTTAGCCGTTATCAATTGAACAATATTGGGCAATCGTTAGGTCTGTCATTACTGGTTTAAACCAGGTTATATATTTTCCCTGTGAAAAGGTTGCAAAAATCAGACAAAACAAACGAAGTTCCAACAATGGAGTGAGGTAATAAGATACTTACCGAGGCCGTATAAGGTGCATTCTCGAACACAGGTGCGTAGTTATTAGCGTCAGTAATGTTGATATGGACCATGGCGGTATCGGACCTGCCTCCAGAATCAGTAGCCGCGACCGTCAGGACGTATCTACGCTCTTGTTTGAAGTCTAACGGCTGAGCGACGGTGATGAGACCTCGGCCGTTCTGAGATGTGATTGAGAATCGACCGCGAGTATTTCCACCTGTTATTTCGTAGTGTAACCTGTAAAATTATCGTTTATAATATATTATCTCGATCTCCTCGAGTTAGAAAGACCCGCCAACACATCCCTAGCTATCTCCTATTTCTTGCTTACGAACAAGCAAATGACAGTAAAAGATCTCAAGCAATCAGCGCGGCAGTTCACAATTTGACGGTTTGAAATTGGTTTGCACTCTTCATAAACAAACTCTTTAGATTTATAATATTAGTTATATTATAAAGCAGCAGAGATTGCTTGTTTCATTGAATGCGCTAATCCTAGGAACTACCGACTACTAAAAAAATCAAGATTTAAAATGTTTCTGTTTGTCTGTCTGCTTATTCCCACCAATCTCTAAAACGGTTGGACCGTTTTTAAGGTGACTGACTGGCAGACAGCTGATGTTATAAGCAATAACTAAAGATACATTATTTTAGAAAAAAATCCTCTAAGTAGCATACGCAAGACACAGTTAGTAAAGTTATAAAAAATACCTATTGTCCTCATCAGCGTCAGTAGCAGTGAGTGTGACAACGGGCGTGCCCGGAGGCTCGTCTTCAGCCAGTTCGACCTCGTACTGCGCCGGAGTGAACACGGGGTCGTTGTCATTCACGTCCTGAACAACGACCACTACTGACGCTGTGGCCGACCGAGGGGGGGCGCCACCGTCCGTTGCTGTCACCTACGAATCACAAACGTCTTTAAAGCTAAATTCTTACAATAATGGGCACTTTCATATTGGACGATAACGGTAATGACACTATTTCGTCGGACCAGTAGCTTTACTACTGAACGCTTTCACACTGTGTCGTTGTAGTCAAGTATCGGCGGAGGATAGCATGGCAGTGGGAAAGCGCTCAATAGCTTAACATAAAATGTGGAATTCGGATCGCCTGGGTTTTGATCCCGGTTGTTCCAGCTGTTATGAAAAGAAAATGAAAGCTATTTATTCAGTTTGGACCCTGGTAAGGTATTGGTAATGTCGAAAATTTACCACCGGTTCAGAAATTAGACTGAGAAGAACTGGCAAGAACCTCAGTCATTTCCCAGTAGCCGCCCGGTGTCTGGATTAATGTCCGGTTAGTGGTAATATACTCGCCCCTTATCATATGGGACTTAAACATATGAATGGCGAAATGAAGGTGTACTTATAAGTACACCCATATTGCGTATAAGTACAAGCATTATATATGTAGAAACGAGTCGCGGGCTTTTGGAAACAGGGGCCCAACCATGAGCTCTTATTGCAATGATAATTCAGTTGTGCGACAGTGACAGATGTATGCACGTCACATACATCTGTCTCATAAATGAGTGAAACTATCATGGCAATAAGAGCTCATGGTAAGGCCCCAGGATCGCGGTCAAAGACGCCACCTTGAATTGAAT
This sequence comes from Watsonalla cultraria, assembly GCA_964035505.1. Lineage (NCBI taxonomy): Eukaryota > Metazoa > Arthropoda > Insecta > Lepidoptera > Drepanidae > Watsonalla > Watsonalla cultraria. The sequence continues at coordinate 3,389,665 of OZ037715.1, forward strand.
AATTATTTACAAGGGGGAAAATGGGATTACAAGCGTCTATTGAACCATCAAATTATGAATTAGCAAGCCTTTGAGCCACGCTTGCGGTCCCGATTTCCCCCTCAAAAACAATCATTAAATTAAAAATGACGTTAAGGACCGCAGTGGCCCCTGACTAGTAGACACAATGTGTCATATACAAAAGACATGAAATACTTACCAAAAGCTGATATTTAGCTTGCATCTCCCTGTCGAGCTGGCCTGAAGTGTATACCCATCCTGATCTCGGGTCTATTGTGATTGGCAAGTCAGTGTTGCCATTGTATTCTTTATCTGACAGTGTGTACGTCAGTTCTGCATTCACGCCCTCATCCGCATCGTACGCTTGGACCTACGGATGGAAAGTAATTTAGCTAGGGACTAGACCTGTGTGTTACACATACATACAATACATAATCTCACGCCTGTATTCCCCGAAGGAGTGGGCAGAGGTGTTGTAATACCAACACCTATTTTTCACCGGAGATGATTAAGTGCCAACGTGATAGATACATACTTCTTTGAATTACTTCTCAGAAATATGAAGGTTTCCTTACGATGTTTTCTTCCCGTAAAGCACGTGGTGTGAAATCACTGCACATAAGTTTTTAGAAAAACTCATTTGTACCAGCCCCGCTGGGACTCGAACTTGCGTCGTTGGTGTAGCAGGCGACTGCTCAAAGCGATCTTGGTTCTAATAAGTGTATCAGAAAAGTTCAAAATTTGAAAATTTTAATATATGGGAATGTTGAAAGTTTTGTTTGCATATTATTGATTTCAGATGAGCAGAGCATATGCTGCTTTTTAAGTTTATTTTGTAATCAGTTACGTACCCTGACAATACTGTACCCGACGGGTACATTTTCGCTAACAGACTCCTGGAACAGCGAAGTGTAGAATCTGGGAGCGTTGTCGTTCACATCCTTCACGTTCACCAACAACTGGGTCGTGTTCGATCTGGAGGGACTGCCGCCATCTGTGGGCGCAATTACCTTATGATTATATTATCTAGACATCTTCTATACATATACAAACTTGTATACATATTTATGAGGATAAATAAAATTATAAAGTGTCTTTTTTTAATTCCCAAACAACAGCTTTACACTAAATGCGTATGAAAGTATGCACGGTAGGTACTTAAACAAAAAACAAATTAAAAAAATATATTCTCGGTCTGGCTGTCCATATGTCAGATTATCTGTCTGTCTGTTTGTTCCAGCTAATCTCCGAAACGGCTTAGCTGATGATACAAAGATATATCTTAGGCTTATTTTAATCTTAAATAAAAAAAAATAGGATACTGTGAAAAGTGTAAGTCTACGCGGTTGAAACCGCGGGGCATAGCTAGTTTTACAATATTATGATACACGTAGGTTACCAATGATTACTGGTTAAGAGTAAATTTTTCATCATCATCATTATGAAGGCGATTTCAGATTTAGACTTAGTTAAATTAATGTATGAAATTACCGACCTACATTGAAAACTACTGAATTTTTTTTATTACAACTTAAAATTCTCCTAGACATTTGGTGGGCATTTGCTTTTCATTTGAAACAACCAAAGTTTTGATCGGCTAAATTTGTACCCATATCTGGGCATAGATGGCGTTACTAGTAGTCATTCTCCGTGATTTAAAGACGAAAAGTTTTTCAAGGTTGTAGTACTTACTTTTAATATTGTTTGACGAGAAAGTTCTTGAGATTGAAGTTACTCAGAAGAGGTTAGTGACATCTTCACCATTACAAAGATGTGATAGTAGTCCAAGGCCTATTTTTGTATTAAAATAATTTAAATAAAAAAGTTTGAATATTTGTTGGTATCGTCACGAGCGTTCAGAGAAAATAGTGCAAGTAACTGCGCTTGTATTCTATTCACGTGACACCATACAGACACATAGAATTAGGTACTACTAACTGTGCATGACCTAACCTTGAAGTTAGCGCCCATAACTCGTGAAGGCACCTGTAGGTCTTACTTACCTTGCGCTCTTATAACAAGTCTGTAGCTCCGAACTTGTTCGTAGTCGAGAGGTTTGACGAGCGACACGTCTCCGCTGAGGCTATCGATAGAGAACTGCATCTGAGTGTTGCCGCCTATGATGGCGTACCGAATAGCTGCGTTAGACCCGACGTCCGCGTCTGTTGCCCTGAAAAATTAAAACATAAAATACAATACAAATAAAAATTAAAAATTATCTATTGGTACTATTATTTGTATATCTACTCCTGTTTAATCCGGAATTCAAGTAGGTATCTAACTCAGATCATTAAGTTCATTTTAAATGGTTATGGCAAATGTATACCCCCCTTATTACAAAACATAGACTATGATAAAAAAAAAATATTTATTTAACAGTTGTTCCATCTCTTTCTGTGTTCGGATTTAAAAAGGGATGGATATAGTTTTAGTCCGAGTTGGGTCCTTGTAAGCCATGCTTTGTAATAATATAAGAAGAAGGAAGAGAGGCAAAATATTTTAATCATGAAATGCATAGTAAACGTATATAATAGGAAAATATTCTACAAATTTAATATAACCAAAAAATTTGCGCCAAATCTGACAGACAAGTTTTTTGACATTTGTTTGACTGACGTTTCCAAGAGATAATCTTTGTTCAAGTTTGTAAACTTTCTGATTAATTAAAAAGTTTTCAAACGTCATTCTTTGATTTACGAGATTTTATACGGGAAATTGTAAAACTTCGCAGTTTAGAGTGAAATAATAAATATAAAGTTGCTGCAGCGTTTTCAATAGCAATATAGAATATAGGGAGGTAAGATTTAAACTGCCAGACGGGGTTGCATGTGCGATTGGGTGCCAAGTCGGGGTGAAAGCATTTTGTTCTTTTGTACCATTATGTATAGACGGGTAGGAGCCGGAGGATGCAATATATTTCAACTACCGGTCCATATTGCTCGTATTTTAAAGAAAGTATTAAACTTGTCTTTGTTTCCGAGAATAATAGTGTAGTGACCTATTAAAAAGTAGAATAACTTGGCAAGTTACCGAATATATTTTGTGAAGCTGAGACAGAAATGGGTAGTTTATTATTGTATGTAGTTTTGGATGGACGACATTTTGATTTATAGAAAAATATTGAAATACTACGCTATTAAAACGCGAAATACAAGTTTTAATGAAAAATAAGTCATGTAGAATCGAAGGTAAAAGATGAATGGTCACCTTGTACGACATGACAGTTTCTTTAAAAACATATTAGAAAGAGAGGAAGAGGAAGACCCCGGTTCACATACATGAGACAAGTTAAGGAAAAAATGGAGGGCAAGGAGATGCACTTGATAGAAACGAATGGAAGAAATTGTATAGGTTACACCGACAAGAGTCACAACTCTTAAATTTATGATGATGAAAGTATCTGTTGTTAGCTACTATAGAATAGAAAAATTACCCTTTTATGTTTTTTACCTTTGAGTCATTTCAATGCAAAGATAAAGTGTGTAATGTGATACGCGGGCCTGTGACATATATACTTATATACTGCAGATATCAAGACCGCTTACCATCAAAAGGGGTACATACTTTCTTTAATCTTTGCTCTTTTATGAGTTTATTTTTTAAGAGTTAAAAATTTGTTATCCTCTATATTTCTGTTTTGTACCACTAATATGGTTTTCTTTCTTTATTTTGTGTTTATTATTCTATATTTTGTTGGTAAAGATATAAATAGGGCACAAGGATAAGGCCCAACGGATGGTATTGGTAAGTGGTTACCGCAGCATATCGATTGCAATGCCGGGAACATCATGTGCGCGTAGCCAACCCTGGTAGTTTGTATTTTTTTTAACTCACTTGATTCTCGCTACGATAGGGTTGTCAGCGACGCTGATGTCTTCGTCCACGGTGACTGTGTAGGTCTTCTCGCTGAACTGTGGGTAGTTGTCATTGTCGTCCATGATATTCACATACACCGTAGCGCTGAAATGTAAGCAGTATAATTATTTTCATGTTTAAAAACCAACCTATTCCGAACGACAACTCCTTCGGAATAAGTCTGCTGAGTGCTTCGAATAGTCGTCTGCAACAATCAGTTTAACAAAAAAAAAAAGTGCAGAAATTTCACACCGCGAGCTTTACGGTAAAGGAAAACATCGTGCGAAAGCCTGAAAAGAAATTCAAACACAGATGCCTGGGACAGCGATATCACATTTTGTAATAAAGATACTTATTTATTAATAGCAGTGCCCCACGGTTTCCACCCCTTTTTTTTAAATAAAAGTATGTAGCTGTATTTTATTTTATATAAGTACAGTATAAAGGTACTTTCATTCTATTTATTAAGTGAAAAGTATTTCCTAAAATTTGGAATTACAAACGGACACTTCCATTTTATTTACCTGTTATCTGTATACATTATAATATGTAAAGATGTAAATATGAACAATACTTACGTGCTGGACAGTCTATCGCCAACAGGGCTGGCCTGATCCGTAGCCTTCACAATAACAGTATACCGCGAAACCTTCTCTCTGTCGAGAGGAGCCCTGGTCAGCAGCGCACCACTCCTGCTGTCAACCCTGAACACGTCCTGGGCATCAGATTCACTGGGAACTGATTCATTGTCTTCAGGACTCTCTGCTATCACTGATTCTATTGAATACTCCACCTGTATGACAAGAATGGTAAATAAAGATATGTTGGTTGGGCAAAGAAGCTTTATGAACATCGACAGTTTTTCACTTTCCTAACAGTCTTGTCGAGGAATGATTCCTCTTCGTATTGGAATAACGAATTTAAGTTTTAAAGATAAGTTATTTGTTAGTATTGAAGAAGGTGGTTGCTAATTCTTAAATATATGGTGATAACCCTAACCCCAAGGGTCATACCATACCCTTGGGGTTAGGGTTATCACGGAATTGTGTATGCTCTATTGAACTCACCTCAGCATTCTTCCCAATATCTTGATCAGTAGCTTTCAGAGTCAGCACAGTAGTACCAGCGCTGGCGCCCTCCCTCACTGAAGCTTCATACTGCTGCATCTCAAACACCGGCGAGTGGTCGTTACAATCCAGAACATTGATCTGGAAGGTGAATTTAAAATTAACATCTTGACAAATTAGGTGCAATGAGAATTAGGACACAAATTAATGTATGTCATCGCATTCGGAGCATTCATAACTGAAAAGTGTATGAAGAGATGCATGAATGTAGACGAAGCGAAAGATGTGAGTGAGGTTTGAAGCATGTGGCAAACAGTAGTCTCTGCATATCTCCATGGGATATAGGCGTGAGCATATTATTAATGTATGTATCAAGAAACCTTGTCGGGATAAAGCAAGGACTTTAATCAGCTGGATCGTGCTTTTATTCACCAAGTCACAATTGATATATAAAAGTTATAAAATATTTAAAATAGTAAGTAATTAAAACGTAGGTGGTTCTTTAAACTCTGACACGATACGGTATGAAGTAACTAATGTAGCCAGTGAATGTAACTTATAGTTAGTTATTATATTTTTTTATTATCTTCTCGGGTCAGGTAATTACTTGCCTGGGGCTAACCATTAAGCTGCCCCCATGACATTAAGACATTCCTTCACTACTGTTTTGAATCAAATAATATCTTATCATGTTTTTAGTTGTTGATAAGTCTCTTAGGTAATACAAATTCCATGTAATCTTTGAAAGGCCTGCTACGATTTTGTGATTAATCATTTTTGAAGAATAGTCGTCACTGTCAAATTCAACTAAAACTTAACCAACTGCTACCAGCCAAAACATACCAAAATAGCTACTTTAATAAGGAGTTTATTAAGACTTAAATGGCATGAATAATAAAAACCTTAATAACCTACCTGTAGAGTAGTAGTCCCAGTTCTAGGAGGAAAAGTATCATCCTGCGCCACCACCCTGAAGTAATGGACGTCAAGCCTCTCTCTATCCAGCCTCGCCTGTGTGGTGACCACTCCGGTCCTCGTGTCCACGGCGAACATCCCAGCTGACCGGGAGTCCAGAAGACTTGACATTGAATACGTCACTGGACTGTTTTCCGGATCACTACGAAAATAATAAATACTATGAAGGTAATCTTACTGGGAACCATTACCGCAGACACAAATTTAAATTCCATGTGTTTGTAATAATCATTTTTTCCTATTTTATTGCTTTTTGCCAGGGGCCTACCAGCATCGGTTTAAGCGGGGCGTCTCAGCTTTGACGTTTCATTTTGAGGTACCAAACGTCAAATCTAAGCAATAAGGAAGACGTCACTGCTATAAAGATGATATTGGGCCACCCGTTTATTTACTCGTATATTATAATCCTTGTTTAATGATATTATTCACAACTTTGCAATTTACACCGATTCTCTTTTGGGGAAGGAACTAAATATATCTCATCCCATCCTTGTTCACTTAGAAACAATCATGAGGATCGAACCCCAAGACTATGACGTTTTGAGTCAAGCGCATTTCCTATTAATACTTCCTAAACAGGCGTTAGATAACATTCCTAATAGAAACAAAAATGTAAAATTGTAATAATAGCATAGACAGACAGTGAAGGAGCTTTTTTTGAAGCAAGGATTACTGGAGATTATTCAACAATGATTATGAAGATGTTAATAACCCGCAGCGCTTCCACTTAAAAATAAAAATGCTGAATCATTGGTCATTGAAGAGAAAGCATTCAGAGCAAATTCACATTACGCCGACTAGTATGTAATGTAAACATAACGTAAAAAACATATACTTTATAAATCATTTGAAGATAAAAACAGAGGATGTACACAATTTGCACACACCGGTCATTATATCGTGATTGTCAGTACGTGATGTATCTTGGAACTCCAGCCGAGTTCCATCGAGTGCGCAGGAAATGCGGCAAATTGACCATCATTCCTAATCTCCTCTATAAAATAACACCATTACCTACTATTATGGGAAATCTTTAATAAGAAACTTTATGTGACTACAATTTCTACTTTGTTACGGCGCGATAATGATCGTTTGTGAAAAATTACAACGTCATCAGTTTAAATTGAAGCGGATTATTTACAGCGGTCGCATTGTCTGGCGACGCGTGCAATGGCTCATGACAATGGCGGGCCACATAAAATAGATGAGTTCATAAAAGCTCAACGAGCCAGCATAAAGTCAATTACAACAACAGATGGGTTAGAACCACGTTTAGGTTTAATGTCGCGGTATTTACGAATCCCTGTTGTCTCCTGTGAGATATTTATGGATGAACATGTTCAAACTTACCGAGCTCTGACTGTAGTGACCACTACTCCTGGAGGCTGTTCCTCCGCTACGGAAGCGACGTACAGAGCCTGCTCAAAATACGGAGACTGATTCCGTAATTCCCTCTTCACTCTCCGCGCAATGTCAGTATCATTTAGCTCTTGATGATGATACACTATCTTGAGCCGATGGTCCGAATCCACTATATTAGTCCGGTCACAGTTGAATGTGAACAGAACGGACACTTTCCACATCGGTTCGTGGATGCACAGGTCTTCCGTAGCCACTAAATCGCCCTGACTACTCTCGATCATAAAACGGGGATCGCTCACATCCAAGAATTGTACTTTACACATTTTCTGCACTGTTCGTGGCAAGAAGGCTGTTAATGAATTTACAAACTGTGACTTCTTCAGGCATATACCTTGCCACCGATCGGTGGTTGGTATCGCGAAGCTTGCATACGTCTCTGATATCCACTGTTTAGCCTCAGCTATCTTAACATCTATGGCCATGTCGAAGGGTACTAAACCGTGAGATCTCTTCTTTCTACTCCTATTATGAACTACGTAGTCTTCAAACTCAAACATCGCCTCTGACCATGGATAAGCCGTGGAAAGAACATTATATTGACTAGAAACTAATTCATTGTCTTCTAATAATCGCCAGTCTATATTCTCTACGTGTATTGCTGCTCTCTTCTCTCTAACTGGGGCATCTTCATATTGTAGTGCTGCGTCATCTTGATCGTACACCCTGTCGAAATCTATATCGTACAAATCTGCGTGTCTTCGACTGCAGTCTTCACCTGTAACCAATATTCTGACAGGGAGGCTGTAGTAATCGATATCACGTATTCGATCCGAGGTTGAGTCGACATAGAACGTGAAAAGGTTGGGGTAGAGGACACCGTCGCATCTGAGTCGTTTTCTGAGCGTGACGAGGCCTGAGGTTTTGTTGACTCTAAGGATATGATGGACGAAGTTCGCAGTCCGGTGGACGTCGATAGTGTAGGAGCGTTCGGAGCCGAGCTTGTAGACGGCCGCGTCGAGGACGGCGTGGCCGGGGGGAGCCGAGTCGGGGACGAGGATGAGGTAAGCGCGTGCGGACGCCAGCGCCAGCGCGGCGACCACCACACGCACCCATGCTCGCGCCATATTGCTGCTCATTCACCTACAGCGCCGCCGCCGCACCCACCAACCGTTTTGGATTCCCATCTATAACAAACAAATATAATAGCATCAATGTACTTATTACGTACGTAAGCTTTCGCTTTTCTAGGGGTCCTCGAACGAAAGGGTAGGCAGATAAGGGTGTTGTAACACGCACTCTTCTTCAAAGGTGATTCTATATATTCTAAATATAAGTCTCTAAGTTTATATTCAGACATTTATCAACGCTATTTTCCATCCTCTTAATGCTCGTGAATCTTGGTGAGATTGAAAAACGGCGTTTAAGTTTTTAAGAAAGACTCATTGGTACAAACCGCTGGAACGTACGTCGCTTTTGTACATACCTTTACACACGGTACTTATTAAACAAGGAGAATCGTTTAAAATGTATCAACTACAAAGTTTGTAGATCCAGATCTGACAAGAGACGTTAATTATAGGTGAAAGCGTGGAGTTCTAGAAAACCAGTCTCACTCAATGGCGCACCGATCTCGTTTCATTAGCTTCGATGCTCATTCTGATAAGCAATATTTATTAAGGTACTTTATATTATAAACTTTTTAGTTTGGGTGCCACGAATATAAGCCTCCAAAACAAAAGTACCCACAATTTATGGAGTGCAAATATTGAATGGAATAAACAACATTAATAAATACACAGTTCTTAATATCCTTCCTAAACAAATACACGGCTTTTATCGTGGATTAGCTACGGAATCTAATAACCCTGTTTATACTTTGCAAGCAATTATCGCTGTTCGCCCATGGGTCGGCTAAACTCGACAGTTTCCGACTGCATTCGGGTGAGAGGGAAAAGGTGTCGGTTACAGTCAAAAGATTAATGGTATCAATTAATGGGGGCGTCCGTGTGCTCGCCAATTTCCTTGTTTTCCAATTTGGGTAGGTGTGCCGGGATCATTTTACACCTGGTGGTGCATGTAACGGTAATGTTGACGCCGTGTTATTGATTAATGAGGCAAATTACCGGCACGGGATTCAGGTTTACCATCCCGTATTATTCAGCAAAATGCATTTTGTTAACTAAACACAAAACATTGAAAAACAAAACCATTTTTTTATGTAACGTTTACAATTGGATGTAAATAATCTACCACTGGCTCGAGGCTCGCAGTAGAATCTCATTGCTAAGAACTTCTTCTGAGCCCTTACCATCAATTCTTAGTGTTTGGTCGACTATGTGACAGTGACAGATATTTACATGTCATTATTCATTAGTCCTGTACAATGAGACCAACAGTAAGAGTTCATGGTACTTCGGCCTCAGAATAGAATCTGTGCTCGCAATGAAAGCAAAATATTTCTAACATCGAGAAACAATATTTTATGTTCAGCTATAAAAGTCAACGGTTCACAACGCTATTCCAATAAAACTGTGTACACATTTGGTTAAAAGCCTAGATAGCTTCATCTACAAGGCATCTACCAAAAGCTATGTACCAGGCTGCCATAAAAATGAACTGTTTTTGGGATAAAACGGACTCGAGGAAAGAGCCGTTAGAGCCGGGCAAAATGAGAAGCAACTAGTCCCTTATGTAGGGTGCCTGTGGTAATTTATTTTGTTAGACATTAAATACACTGCGTGAGTTATGGGGATGGGTTTTCTCATGTATTACGTTTTGAAGACCGAAAATGGGCGCTTCTTATCTGTTTTGCATATTCAAATCAGTGTTCGGTGGCTTACAAAGCTCGACAACAAAGGATTTATTGAACACAAAGGCGCGTGAGTGATAGGTGACACGCGAATAAAGATGTAGAAGATTAAACATTGTACCAAAATTGAGTTATACATTTTATCTAGAATAAGATCAGTCGTATTTATTGGTTTTATGTGTCCCTTATAAAGAGAATTAGACGTTAGTACAGTACGGTCCCGTCATGAGTTACGGTTTTTTCATTGGTCATTTTATGTCTGTATGGCGCCACCTTACCAGGGATCCGGCGATATATATTGCACATATTTTCTGTCAATCATTTTAGCCAATCAGTGTCAGTGTGTGACAGAGATAACGTTATACGCAGCCAAAATTAGCCATTGTCTCTTTCTCGAAATAGGTGCAATATCTGCCATCAGATAGTGTATTTTCCTTTAAAGCCATATTTTTTAACCGACTTCAAAAAAAGGAGGTTACTCAATGCAACCGCATATTTTTTTAAATTTCTGATTCCATGAGAGGTTTATTTTAAACAATTACTTATTTAAATACCTTGTTGAAAAAAGGTTTCATCCCCGTATTACGCGAAGAAGGAAGAGACATAGTAGTGATAATGGCGCTATCAATTAAACGTGCCTGGAATCGCCGATTCGATATCCATTCCAGACCTTTTTCCGGTCATTTGATCGTCCTATATATGTACAGCCACATCTATCTTTCGTATCATGCATGCCAGCCTGCATTTAGTTAAGTAAACTGCGTGTGCTATTTTAATATATCCTTACAAACCCACGTGTTGCTATTGATCAAGATAACGAAGACGATAGCAAAGTATGTATGTAAAGTATACTCTACGAAGTAATAAAGTAAACAAGATATTTCTAAAAAAAATTTAAAAACAATCTTTCATTAAAATGTGGTAGGAAAAATATTTTTTCGTGATACATACATACATTCAGCTGTCGTGATAACAACATCGACTTTTCACCGAGTACTGCCAACGTGACAGATGGTAAGTTATCTATGTATTAACTATACATATGTCTTTGCGTTACTTCTCAGATATATGCAGGTTACCTCACGAGGTTTTCTTTCACCGTAAAGCACGTGGTGTAAAATCAGTGCACAGTTTTTAGAAAAACTCATTGGTTCCGGTGGGATTCGAACTTACGTCGCTTGCGTGGCAGGCGACTCAAGCCCCACGGCCACCACGGCTCTCTTAATGTTCGTGTTGCTCTCAGCAAACCCTTTCATTTGATATCCATAATGCGGAATCAGAGATCTTTGGATCACTACCGACTCTGACGAAGGTTGAGTTTAAATTATGATAAAAGAGGAACATGAAAACAAATACTAAAATCCACCAATAAGATTCATACAGCATTGCATCGTTTGCGAAATATTATAATTTATTAAAGGCCATCATTCATAAATAAATTTCTGTATGTATTCATTTGATGAATAACAGTTTCCGGACCGTATTTTCCATTGTATCGTACGAATCGCACCGCAGGGTCGTATTAGGATTAAGCTTTTTAGTTTTATGGCTGTTGTTTCCTTCAACTATGTGCTTAAATGTTTTGAATTTAAGTTTAACATTCGTTATATGGTCGGATATTTCGGTGCTATTTGCTTTACAGCCTTCTACCATGTTTATCTACTATGATTGCAAACAGAACTAAATACTTTATATAACAGGGTCAAGGCATGTTCTAACTTCTAGCCGACTAAGGCTAGAAAAAAGTTCATATACGGGTCTCAAAAATCTATAAGTCTGTAGACTTACAAGAGTATATTTACCTGTCAATGGCAAAGTAAAGAGGGGGGTTATTCTTACATGTACACTATACACAGTATAGTACACGACAAATAAAATAGATTTAGCTAAATGTAATAAAAAAAACTAGATACTTAACGTTGCTAATATTGCAATTAATACTTTCGTGTTCTGATATTTCTGATGTAGAAATATCAGTTTTCTTGGCAAATTAAGAAAATTTCGTACTGATTGCTAAATAAATCTACTATACTTTATTTATATATTTATTTTTTGTCACTGTTAGCTATATATTTATTTATATTGTATTTATCTATATAATAATTATATATTGTATTGTTTTCATATTTATATTTATTTATTCAAAAATCAAAATCAATCAATCTGTTTATATATGTATCTTTGTATCTGCTTATTATTATATTTATTCATATTCTCTGGCAAATGTGTCTGTTAGACTAGTTTAGTTTATAAATAGGTAATTAGTTTTGATTTATAGTTTTTTTTTTTTTCCTTATTGTATAGCACACCCGCTTCTTTGTTTAGTCCTGTATAGTAAGGTTGACTGGCAGAAAATGCTTTAGCATTAAGTCCACCTATGTACTTTGTGCATAAAGTTTTTAAATAAAATAAAAAATACTATACTTAACACATTTTCGAGTCAAACAAACGGCATGCTAATACATTTACCGATCGATCGTCGTGTCGTGTCGCGCCAATCTGACGCCGGTTTTCAACTCCGAACATAAACAAACGCATAATTGCATTTAAAAATAACCTGTTTTGTTTTTATTGATTAGTAATTAATTGAGATGAGCGTTAGATGATCGATGTCATTATAATTATTATTACCATAAAACTGTAGTTAGCAATATCTTGGCACTCGAATAAACTTATAATTTTATTAGACTAAAGCTAAAAGATGTTAAGTAAGTAGGGTAAGTAAGTAAGGTTTTCGCGTCGTAAGTAGTTGAAATAATATCTTCAAAGTTTGTATTAGCATTTATTGTTTTTAGAAACGAGAATTGGCAAGTGATGCGGGCCCCAGTGCCACACAGAGAGACATACATGAGCAGACAGACAGACGTGAGTACCTTCATAATACGTACATAAGTAGGTATGTATTTACTTTATATTGATTCGTAGTAGAGCTAAAACTGCCAAGATTATGAGATTATATAAATTAGGACGTAATATATTTGTCAAAATATAGTTTCTAAGAATCATGAAGTGACAAATTTTTAAAACAACGGTAGCTAAAAGTTATATTTAATATTGACCAGTCACTTTCTACGAACATTTCGCTTAATTAAATATGAATATTGGAAGTCAGATAATGACTTTATATTATGCCAAATGACTTCATTTACATACACTCTCATCATCTCCCTGGCCTTATCCCATACATTGTTGGGGTCGGCACTTGATTCAACCCGATGTGGCTGATCACATGATTTTTATACGAAGCGACTGCCATCTGACCTTCGCAACCCCATTTTAGGAGGAAAATCTGTGATCTGGGTTAAACCAGTTGTCAGATTATTTTTAGGCCTCCGACTGACCTGCAACGATTGCCAAAGATGTTAAATTGGCAACCGGGACCGACGGCTTAACGTGCTCTCCGAGGCACGGAGGGAACTCGGGCGGTCACACATCCAACTACTGGCTAGGCGTATGGTTGCTTAACTTCGCTGATCGAATGATATGCGCAATAGCAACTGTGTCACGAGCATACACTCTAAGATACAAATTTTATAAATATTTAAGTAGTCGGTAGTCTTAGAATGATAGAAAATAATCAATACAGGTAATTTAAACAGTCTTTATACGGCTTTAAAGCAGGGCAATGATCTAATAAATGTCTTTTGTTAATAAATTAATTTAATTGAATAAAATTTATGTAAATGAGGATTTTCTAAGATGTTTTTGGTTAGATTAAATTTTGTCTTGTTTCGTTGATTGACATCGTGTTATTCATGTCAAACACAACGAACTTGATACTAGCTTGTAGCCGCGTTTCGTGTTCGTAGTAATTTTTAATGTCATCTGTCCGTGTCTGGAATCAAAACTGGAATCTATATTCCACGGCAATTTTTTTTGATTAGATATATTTTATTTTATTATACTAGCGGACGTCACGCAGTTTCACCCGCGTAGTTTCCGTTCCCGTGGGAGTACGGAGATAAAATATAGCCTATATTAATCAGTGACAATGTAGCATTCTAATGGTTAAAGAATTTATAAAATCGGTCGAGTACTTTTTGCGCCAATTTGTTACAAACATACATATAAACCTATCCTCTTTATAATAGTAGTGTAGATATAGATAGTAAGCCCTTTTCCCAATACCTTTACGTTCCTTGAGTCGGCTGCACTCTTTTATTTACTCCGCATCTGAAACAAAATAAAAACATAATAAAACATTTGGAACAGTTGGAAACATGAAAGGGAGACGCAATAAACTGATAATATCTTAAAGTAATTTCTAAATAACTCAAAAAATAGTTCAAAGGTTATTTTGTAACTTAAGTAAGTCAATGGATTGATAGCAGGTTAGAACAAAACATAATTTATAATGTGCTTATTTAACAAGGTATTTGGTAAAATACCTTGAAATAAAATATTAATTAACATTATGGTATTTGAAGTTAAATAAGGTATTTTGTTAGAGAACGGTAGATAAAATATAATGGGAAGGTAATTTTGACAAATGAGTAACGGTTGGCGAGCGCCACGATGAAACTTGATTAATTGATGCTTTGATCCAATGTTACACGGCTCATTTAGTTTGCAGCGGACTTAATTTACCAGCTGAAAGTTGACGATCCTATTTTAGTTAACTTTCTTATTCTACTGGTATTCTTGTTTTGTCGTTGGAACGCACTAATCATCATTATTATCACGGTCAATATAATGATGTCAAAATAGTCTTAATAATATTAAAAAATCGAAAAAAAAAGTAATTATTTTTTGCTTTAAAAATGTATAAAGGCTTACTAATTATATTTATAAAATGCCCAGCAAATTGATGCAAGTGACTAAATTAAACTATACCAATTTACTTGGCCTCTTGCATATTGTCAGATACAAAATTAATTCATCATAATGTAGGTCGCGTTCAAAGCGTAACATTTCTCCTGAGTAAAGTACCAGGATACCATGAAGTGAAGAGCGGTCGACAGCACAGGGGCGTGACTGGCTCAGCACGGAGTCGCTACGAGTGGCCACTCGCTTCGAGTGCGTGCAAGCCTCAAGAGCCGTAGTCGCTTCGCCATAAAATGATATCACACTTGTTATGCTGCCCTGGTACTTTGTCGTTACGAGTGCTCGAGAAACGGAGGAAGTCTAGACGAGTTTGAAGTTAACTTACATGGGTAATACAAAGACTGACAACGTCGTATTTTTTCTACGGAGTTAAAGAAAAAACACCAAGTTCCTTTCGTGTCTGAGTAAGCATCTGGTTACAAGATTGACGATCAGAACCTGTTAAGATTTTGTGCCATAAAGTGACAATCAGGAAACATAATGTAGGCATACATCTGTAGGCTGTATTCCATCGAGATAGAAGCAACATCGTAACTATTCAGCGTACCTATCAAGCTAAGCAACTTATAAATGTGCTAAACTGAAATGCTGAATATATATGAGACAATTCAACAAATTCAAATAGACGACTCAATAAGAACGTTAACCAAACCAAGTAATAATACAATCATTTGTGGCTTTCAATTCCTTTCGTCGTCCAATTTGAAACAAGGTCTTTGAGAATTTAATAAGCACGCGTGGGTGTGTAAGATATGCGCGGTGTCGTATAAAGGGAAAATCGGCCTAATCTACATGCCACGTGAGAACCGCCGGGGAGGATAAACGATTTCATTTCAACGTTCAACATCCTTTGAATACATTTATTTTATCCAAGAATTATTTGTCAAAAATATTTACATACATCTTCCTGGTTCAGTAGGTAGATATTATTTATTTAAAATGTTTTTGTTATACTTTCCTTCCTCTGCACAATCAAGTTCTTTCTCATAATTATCATATCTCTACGAATTTACTTAATTTAATTTTGATAAAATGATGTTTTATTCATTACCGAACCTGTTCCACAGTCAGTGCTGCGTACAATACATAAAGCCTTTTGTCCATTTTAAATAATGGTGACTACTATGAGTATTACTATATCTTACAACAATAGAAAGGGAAAATCGTGATTTTCCATTGAAGAAGGTTGAAGAGGGATCTCTCTATTCGACGTGTCTTTTTGTAAGGACACTGATTTTGCCGTAATTTCGGGCCGATTTGCGTGATATTTTTTTCGCTCAGTCGGGAATGTCGGGAAGATCACGATATGCTCCCGATATAATTTTCTTAACACCTTAAGGAATATATTAATATAGGTATGTAACAAGTGTAGTGGTGTGATACTCAAATATAAAGGTTAATTTCGAAAAGTATAGATTGCAATCTTACAACTCAAATAACGAAATATTTAACGTTCTCAAACCAATTTAGAGGAATCCTAAAAATAAAGATATCATTTATAGGCTCCACACGCACGTAGTGACGCAGTGTGTGCGGTGAAGACTGGCGTACAACATTCAACAGAAGTTCATACTTCCAAGCTTACAAAATGATCAGTCCAATGTGGAACCTTCGAGGGAGACTGTACGAATCGTAAGGGATTGAAATCGTCTCACGTGTGCGCGTGATGAATAGGGACATTTCCTCAGAGGCGAGTACAGAACTTTCAAGACCAAGTTTGTATTTGATTTAGTCGGTTATTTCCTCAATAAAGAGAAGTTACCAGAAGTCAATTTATTGAAGATGTATTTGTTTAAAGTTCTATCTCCGTGGGTTTGACCACGGAGCCTTAGAATAGTTTTGAGTCAGATGAATGACAGTGTGGTGACAAGGATTGATAAATATCTAGAGATGGGGCTGGACGAGATATTGCTATAAGATCTAAAAAGATAGGTCATAAGAGGGCTTCGTAAATGACAATGAAAAATTTTCATGTATTCCTCCCTACTGCTAGGGAAAACCTACTATGTATAAATAAACAATGTTTTCTATAAGAGATTAAGTGCTACCAAGATCTACTTTGGATCGAGATAATGATGCAAACCGTATACAAACATTAGTAACTCATAATCATTAAAATTCATTTCGGATACACTGTACCTAATGACATCATAAAGGATAAAAAAACCTCTTCATAAAATCTCGTTTCAAACGAAATATGTATTCAACAATATTTCGAAATAAGTTTAAAACGACTGGTACTTAATAATTAACTTCAGAAATGCTTCTTTTAAGTTATTATGAACTCGTTATAGAGGCATTTCTTAATAAACAGATATCTGTAATGCAATTTTCCTTAATGTTCGCCTGCCGCTTACTTGGATATCACTTGATAAACTAACTGTTCAAGTAATCAGGTTTAATTGGGTTTGCAATTAAAACACAGACTTTGATTTGCATTTCTTATTACATAATATGGCGAAGCTAATATGGTACTGTAATATGCCAAAAACTATGGATTTATAAAGAATGCACATACTGCTGGCAAAACTGCTCTAAGTACCTAATCGTTTTGAATTAAATCCCTTGGGAATAATTTATTATGCACAAGACGATTATGATATTTTATTTCAAGAGTGTCCATTTTTTCCACTGATGATACATAGTTTTTATTTCATAAGGTGTATGTAACCTAATAATTAAAATTCTCGGGTCACAAAGTGTTCTGAAAGTGAAAACTCCGCAACTCTTAGATTTTTAAGATTTCGGTTGGTCTGAGAGTGGCCACTACAATACTTTTTTTAAAACCCTAAATGATAAGGGTGGTCTAGCTCAAAAATGTTTATATAGCAAAACTAAGTTTACGTTAATATAGGTTTGGAAGATTAGAATCTTGCGAGGAATAAAATGTGCTTATTTATAAGCGCTGTAAAGTAGCGTTATAAACTCGGCGCCTGCGCCTAGCAGACACTTTATTGCATTAGCTAATAGAGCCGGCACGGCTGGCATTTTTATTATAGACTTACTCTAGTTGAAACTTATTGGTTCATTGTAGAGTGGAGAAGTGAGGGAATTGATCGGTTACGGTGAGAAAGAGAAAAGGTATTATATGCTCAAGACAGATTTATCGGAAACCGTTTACACTTACATTTACTGTAATTTAATAATACTTAATTCTATAAAACTACGGTAAATTTATTGACTTTATTGTGAGCATAAATTGTACCCCACGTACTTTCGAACATCGTGACGTAATTGGCAATGTCCTAGAAGTAATTCAAAGACGTATGTATAGTGCCTGAGACGGCGATGGCGATGAACTCACCCACTGTCACGTTGGCACTTGATTATATTAGGTGAAATTTGCGGATGGCGTGAACATATTTATTTTTTATTTTATATCTCGTTTATGGCTTAAATTATTAATCCCGTTTGTGGACCTACTTATACTGTTAGATAACAAACGTATTTATTTTTGACAAAATGAGGGTAGTAACATAAATCTACCCTTTCGGGATCATCACCTTCCAACCTTATGTGAAAGCGTGAAGATGAAGTAAATATACCTAGCCCGGAATTTTGTATTTATGTTCTCAACCAAAATACTACCCGACTAGATAAGAATGCACTTCGATCCATAGTTGCAGTACAGGGCAGTGGTGAAGATAACAAAGCACCATTATATCGACCGCTGGCACAGGTGGGGTCGCCAACCTATGATTGCAGCCTTCTGTGAAGTGTCACTTACTAGGAATTTTAAATGAAAGCCAAGAATGCATAATTCACGATCCGTGCTGCAGTGGATTCCTTATAACATTTTTTTAAATTATAAATTGTACTCTGATATACGATGGTTACATAAATAATAACTTAAATAGCAATACAAATGTGGAAAGAAAACTAACAGAGCAATAATGATATCATCCAAGAATTCGTTTCTACATATTATCTGTGTTCTCGTGTTACTGTTACCCAATATTTACTTACTGAGGTAAGTAGGTCAGAGAATGAAGGATTTATAGACATTTAATTGGATAAATAACCTCAAAATGTATTACAATGACAAAAGAATGTTAGGAAACTTTTGAACGTCTTGTAGATGGCAATATTGAAATGCAAGTAGATAGATAGTGTTCACCTATAGAGTTCCATGTAAACCGCTTAAGAGCTCGAACTCCACTCAAGTTGAAAACAACTTGGCGGCCTGAAAGCCTCTTAAAACTCGATTTACAAACCAAATACCTAGGCACTTCCGAACAACAAATACTTTGAAGAATTTAATTTAAAACTACACAAAACTAAACCATTGAGCACGTACGTAATTTTTACATCAATGTAATGAATTGTATGAATAAAATAAAGTAATAAGCGGTAAAATCCAAATGTTTTATTGTATTTTGCCTTCCTTCCCTCCCGCGGCAGAAGGGCTGTCGAGTATTTCCAGTATTTCCGCATGTTTCGCTAAGCGAATTAGAATTGCCAATATTGCCATACCATTGCCGTGCCATACCGTGGAAATGCCGGCGTCATACGCCAGCCAGTGATTTGAGTTTTCAACTGTTGAGATTATTTGTTTTTGTTTAGAACGTTGCTATTTCTCTTAGATTAAAGTTCTTATTATCCGAGCTCTTAAATAAACTATTTGTTCTCGATTAACTTTCATCGTAAACTGGAACATTTATTCGATTAAAGCACTCTACTATTATACTATACGGTTATTAGTGTCTACTACTGCATCAGATTGCTTAAAAAACTACGTAATCTCACCGAACAAAGCCTAATCAAACACGGCGTGGGTTTCTGGTCATCGACCCTTGGAGTTAATAAGGTTGTATGTACTTGTAGTGGTGGCCTTAATGTCTGAGGTGTAAACCAACACAATCATCTTTTACTGTTTACTTCACACTCAAACATCTGTTTCGAAGAATCGATTTCTCTTGATTTGAAACGTTGAGGCTGTTGAATCGAAGATGGAAAAGTAATTTGGCAATGTGTCGGATTTTTTGGCCGGTGTTTTTTTTTATTCGATTTTTTTCGTTGAACCTCAATCTCAGTTCATGATAAACTTGATGACAATTTACTAATGAAGACAGTAAAACTAGACGTAGTAGCATCTAGATAAGTAAACTTCAACCTTCTTGAACCTAAAAATACTGTGTCCAACCCATTTCAAGTTCACGTTGCAAAAAGCGATAGGACTAATCAAATTGATTGGATCATCTTATGCTACGTTGAATTTGTAACTAACTCGTCAGGTAAACCGCAATAACAATAAAACAATAAGCATTGTAATAACTGTTACGATTTGATGGAAACTTCAGCTACTGAATGGTTTAGCATTAAAAGTTAATTCAAAAAGTATTTTGATTCCCTTTATAATTACTGAACCCATGAACTGAACAATTGGTGTGAAAAATCTTGAAGGATTTACCTTGGATTGTTAATTGTTACCTATTTATTGTGATATTAAATTAAACACGTGAATGACTTAATACAGTTGTATTCGGAGAGAGCGAGAATAGCGAGCGGTCAATGTCAATGACAATTGACCACAGATTATATTAAAATAGGGTTGCGTTCTATTATTTTAACAAATCTACACACATGAACTTAAGTTTTAACAATCGCAAGTATTGGAATTTCCAATTTGTGCTCTTTACGTGAAACTTCGCAGCACGGAAACCGCTAGGGAAGTTTGCTGCGAATAAGTAATGAATCTTACACTCAATGCTCCGTTGGTCTCCTTTGATCCCACAGTGTTTGATGGATTAGAATTCCTTATTTATTTATATCTTCAGTTATTCCGGTCACCTGGTGACCTTTAAGTTACAATTTCGGAACTACGTTAATTGTATTTACTATATTGATAAGAGTATCAAGATATCTTTCTCAGCAACAATTAACTTGATTTGCTGAAGCTTAAGTTTACCAATAGTTTTTGACTCGGAGTGGAGAGGAATACGAGTAATTAGTTTAGTTAGGAAGTATAACTAAGTAATCTACGTTAAATGTCAGAATTAAAATGGCCGAGTTGTTTGCCAAAACATACCTTTATTGGAACTAATCTATACAGATAAATAAAATTGAGGTGTCTGTTTGTAATTCCAAAATAACAGCTATTCACTAAATGCATATGAAAGTATACACGATACTGACACTATAAAACCAAGTTTTAAAATTTTTCTCTGTCTGTCTGTCTGTTTGTTCCGGGTAATCTCTGAAACGGCTGGACGGATTTTAACGGGACTTTCACTGGTGGGTAGCTGATGTTTCAAGGAATAACTTAGGCTACTTTTATTTATTAAAGATATCAGGGTTCCGCGACAATAAGGAAGAAACTTAATCTACGCGGGTGAAACCGCGGGGCACAGCTAGTCTAATATAATAATGAGGTAAGGTTTTTATATAATGTTTGTATCTTTCGAAACAACTAGTCCGTTTGCAAAAAATATTTCAATAATATTAAGAATGGTCTTCGTTCGCATAGTAGTTAACAGTAATATTCGGAATAATCCGCAGGTAGAAGTTTCTACTAACTTAATAACAATGTAGTATTTCTTGATGATTTCAACAATTCGCAAAGTAGCAGTCAACATTTGTGTATTCGCTAATACAGAGTAAACACAGATGTAGCTAAACACTGTTCCCAAAACAATCTAATTAAACTGCAATTAAGAACTTCTGTACATCCTTGGCACATTGTTCAAACGCGAATGTGTAATTTGTACAAAAGACGGAGTTTGGCCACATTGTTCGAGCCGCCTACAATTGACACCATAGTTCAATACCAGACAGTATCTCAATTCCATTGCTCCCCAAGTATACGTTTGTGAATGTTCAAATGTCGTCGCATGATCATGCGGCTTAACATGACTCAAAATGTGTTGAGCCACCATCTTTGGCATTCAACTATAACTTACCTCTGAAAAAGTGTCAAGTGACAACGCAAAGTCAAGCGATGACGTTTGAGAGTGTCAGAACCTTATACTTCGAAAGCTGAAGAGTATACCAATCAGCTGACGTGTATTTAATCTAATATAATGGATGTAACAGCTTTTATGGATATTGCCGTCTTAAGTACACTAACGATATATGTAGACTAGCTTAATTGCGGCTTCAGACAGCTATTCTTATAAGTGCAATCTTGCAAGGAATAGGAACTTGTGGATCATTGATTAAGCACTAATCAAAGACAGATTTGAGGAGATGCTCCAGATGCTTGTATGCCATAGAATAAACTATTAATTCACTGATACGTTGTGATGCCTCACATTTAAATTTAGCATCATTTCAACATCTGTGTATTGGTAACACATAAGGGTAGACGCGTCTTTTTGGAGTGTATTAGTCTAAATGTTACTCTGGACTTATCACCAAAAAGAGCCTCCTGTGCATATCGGGTACTGCTATAAATTTATTTACTGTGTACGAAACTTTACGCGAGGTATTGAAGCTAATAATATTAGGTAAGTAATTATGTTAATCTCACATCAGGGATGTCGCAATAGATAACAGGTGTTATTGAATGTGTGCTTGTAAAACAAATATACACAGAGTCAATGTGTAGTCGCTGTTCGTAACTTATTGTGTGTTTGACAAAAATAGCTTTCCTTAAGTTCAATATTATACTTAAGTATATAACATGTTACAATACAACTTTGTTTAACAAAGTCAATTGATCACTTAACATATTTAAGAACATAGATAAGTATTAGGTAAGTGGACAAATACTTACATACATGTGTTCTGCTCGCCATGTTGTACGGACATGTGCTCATAAAAATCTGCAACTGTGATAACTCTGCCTTGACTTCGATGTTTTCTATGGTTCAATGATTTAAAGGAACATACTCGTAGCTAATAGCCAAACGGACTCGACCTAAGGACGAGACTTTACGACCTTATGCAAAGTCGTGCGATCAGCGAGTAAGTACCTACTAACACAAACTTTCTTCATTTACAGTTGTTTTCAATAAGCTATCAACATTTGCAGTTGGATTGCTATCCCCAGTAACCTGTCAGATTTGATCTATCCACCCAATCGTATCCAATTCCATAATAATGTCAACTAGTGATAAGTTATTGGAACGCATGAAAGTAAGGACAAAATTCTAGTTTTTTATATTTTCAATAATCTAAGTGACAGTCGCGCGCTTATAAGGACCTCGGATCAAGTTAATACGTTACTGTCAGAATAAGAGGTCGTAAGTGTAAATGAGTGGGGTAAACTTGTTCTTGAGTGCAGCGACTCGGCAAACGAATTGCAGGACGCCCTCCGGCCAGGTGGGATGACGATCTGCGAAAGACTGCAGGCAGATGCTGGATGCGGCAAGCTGAAGACAGGGCGCTATGGCACTCAATTTGGGGAGGTCTATGTCCAGCAGTAGACCAAGATAGGTTGATGACGATGATGATGAAGTGTAAATGCACCTGTCAATAATGTATGGGAGTAGGCTTTCTGTTAGTTTTTTATTTTATAGTACTAGCTTAGTTCGAGTAACGGTACTAATACCAGTATTCCCTTACTAGGTTTGGAATGTATTTACATTTAAAACTGTCTTTTACTGAAAGCAATTTAAACTCTAATGCATAATAAATAAGAACCATAACAGTTGTTGGAGAATGAAAAAGTAGAGCTTGTACACGCGGTCGGAAGGTACTGGTTTTGTACGGAGAATTAATTATATTTTTATCATACAAAAAGGAATGTCGTTCTTAATTTTAAATGGATGCTAAGTTTTTCGTAGAATCACTATAAGTAGAGTGTGAGTTTGCGAACTGGCAATGTTGCCAGAGTTGCTAAACCTCATGGCAATATCACAAGGAAAGGATCTTGAAAAATTAAAACTACTTACTTACATAATTGGGAATTATATTTTTTTTAATTTTTACTTAGTTTTATGTGTACGTTACTGTGTATCTATCGCGCGAGTTTGTAAACTGTCGATAAATTGTGAACTGCCACGATATTCACTAAGGTGACTTAGCGTCGAACTTGACGACGAGCGTTGGTTTCAATCATAGGAAATTTATAAATAATATTTAGAGGCTAAGGTTCAATTTAGTATCCTTAAAAATGACACTCGACGACGAGTGCGACGCTGAGAAACCTTAGTGATTAACGCGGCTGTACCAATACACTAATTGTAAGGTTTCTATTGACAAGTAATGCATACATTTGTGATGGTCACTTAATAATATTTCTTTGATATGAGATGATACACGACACGTATTTTGTTCCATCAGTGTTTTATAGAACCTAGTTGTTATAAAATGAATTATGAAGTATTCGCATTTCAAGATTCAAGTATATCAAGGAATTGCAAGCAACCAAGCCCAGGTATAATAAAGTCATTATTCTATTACAGGTTACGGTAACGTAATCGAATTAATCTGAATAATTCAGTAGCCTGCGATGTCCCTATCATCAGGCTTAACGTCATCAGTATGCTTTATTACACTGTTGAAGATGAAATACAAGACATATCTATAGATCAAGATACATCTAAACAACACAACCTCCGGTATCCGATGTCTCTGCATTCCAACTAGAGAGATACGCAAACTTTATTCTAAGTGGAATAATATCCGGACAGGGAGGTATAAGCTTTCAAAAATAATAGGCACTCGAGATTAATGAAATTAATTCAGGCTATTTAATACAATACCTGTAATATTCGGTACTAATTATTACAGCTTATGAGAATTTTATAATTTTTAAGGTCTATTGGTTGTATTAGAAGGTGCAGAAGCATTGTTTAGCGGCGAAGGACAACATCTTAAGGAAGCCTGCATGTGTTCTAAAGGAAATTCAATGTCGTATGTATAGTGCATGAAACGACATTCATTCTTTAAAGATTTTTTTCTGTACCCGACCATTACTCTATGGTTATTTGACTGAGTGAAAGCGAAAATGAAAATGAAAAATATTTATTCAGTTTAGGCCCTGGTAAGGCACTTGTGAACGTCGAGAATTTACCACCGGTTCGGAAACTAGCCTTCTGAGAAGAACCGGCAAGAAACTCAGCCAGGCATCATGTACATTTATTTCATCGAAACAATATAAATCATACAGTGTCAGAATACACGGAGGATTCAAATGTCACAGTTGATCAAATGCAATACGAGGTGATGTTACAGTCTCTCACATATTATAGTCCACAAAAGATAGCAACAAATTATGTATCATTGCAGCTCAGTGTGTATTTTCAGTAAAACAAACCTATTGGTTCCGGGTTCAGTACAACATTGTTCTGGAATTGCTAACTGGTTGTTGCTATAACCACAACAAAGAAAGTTTATTCGGACTAAATGAGCCTTTTCCAAGCGTTCTGGGCCGTCCTACGACGTTATTGCTGCCATTTTGCGAGAGAGCGAAAAAGACAGATTTATATGATTATAAGCCTGACACTTGCCACGAGCGTTACATTAATAATAAGGTAGTTAACGCTAGGTGAGTAGTTATTCGTACTCCATATGCATAAAATCCATACTTATAACATTATAAAGCTCAAGAGTTTGTTTGTTTGAACGATCAACTACCAGCAGTTCCTGAGGGAACTGCTGGTTTGAATAGAAAAATATTTAAGTGTTGATAGAATGAATTAACTCATTGAGGAAGGCTTTAGGCTATATTACATCACGTTGCGACCAATAGGAGCGAAGGATCAATGGAAAATGTTACAAAAACGGGAAACAGTATCACTAAGCAACATAGTTTTCATTGTGAATCCTGCGCGCATAAAACCGCAAAGCAAAGGTGACAAAGCAGTTGATTAGTCTCGCTCTAAGTCCCTTTGAGGAAACCAGAATATTATCAACGATATTCATATTTGCGCTTGAGAAACGGCGAAACACTTACAAATTATTCTCAATGGAAAGGGGTTTCTGTGGATTGTGACCTCCACTTACGTTTCTGATTACTATTATCATTGTCTCGAGTTCTGTAATATTACTTCATCTCTCTTATTCCAGACAGCCTTTAAGAATAACTAAGAGGCATGTAGTTATAACCACGATACTTTTAAGTGTGTGGTTTACGCAGACCGCGAACACTAATGAGAGTCGCAGACGTTGTTGATAGAACTTTAATTTAAGTTATTACATACATATGCTTACGCCTGTAATCCCCGAAGGGGTAGGCAGAAGTATTGTAATAACAACACCCACTTTTCACCAAAGATGCGGATGAAGTGACAGATGGTGAGTTTATCGCCGTCTCAAGTACTATAGATACGTCTTTGAATTACTTCCCAGACATATGCAGGTTTCCTTACGATGTTTTTCTTCACCGTAAAGCACGTGGTGTGAAATCACTGCATACGTTTTCAGAAAAACTCATAGGCACAATTGGGAGTCGAAGTTACGTCGCTTGTGTAACAGGCGACAGCTCAAACCCCACGACCGCCACGGGTCTTTCAAATTTAACCTCTTTGAATAACTAGTGTCTACATAGTTCTACGACAGTAAAACGAAATGGACAAAAATAGATCAACCAAACCAAAATTTACATACAAAATATCGCTCTACAGCTCTCCTGAAAATGTGAACTCTCGTACAACACAAATGAACTCCGTCAGAAATATTTTAATGAGCTTGCTTTTATTACAAAAAACTATAGAGTGCTAAATACACGCAGTTTCCACGTCGTAATTATCCAGGTGAGAGTAAAGCGATCCAGGAACAATACATCCACTCGGAATAACCAGGATGCAAGGATGTCTAGGTATTGTGCAACCACTCCGGCCCTCTTAATTAAGGGGGGCGATACTCAAACGCTTCTGGCGAAGGGGGCTATTCAGACATATGCCGTCTGCAAGATAACGAAGCTCTCTCGCTTATTACGTCTATTTCTTTCAACTTTTAAGAGGAAACTTTGTGGCAACGCGACAGTATTTGTAAAGGCAAGTTAGGTGCGGTAAGTGTGTGGCGCCTTTGATTATGTGAAAGAAATATGTGTGAGGTGACTCAGGAGCACTTCAGTCCCCGCGTTGTATCAGTATTACAGGACTGATTGCTTTCCTTTCGAGTGCAGGCATTGGTTTCAATGTTGCAATTGTTTATCGAGCACGTACCGTCCGATAATAATTCTAGAAGTTTTATGTTTGCAACTCTTCTAAATGTTGTTCCTCTCTTACATAATACAAAACTACTAATTTAGATTTTCGAGATATTGTAATATTATAAACTGTTTTTCAGAAAGTATGAATAAGTATGTATACATCAATGGTCTTACCATGAGTTTTATTGCCATGATAATTATGACTCATGTTTTGAGACCGATGTATAAGACGTCTATAAACTGTCACTTTCTCACAGACAAACTAACAATGCAATATGAGTTGGTTGCTTTTCAGGGAACTGAGTCATCGAGTCCGAGTTTTGAATAAAACTGTCACTGAACAGTCATCATGACATCTACTCATTTTTGGTAGTATATTATACTTATTATTAACATACTCAGCCTGACATGTTCTTCCCGAGATTCACCAAGATTTCGTCCTGATTGTGACGTCATTGAGTGACTTCAGTATAATATAACCGCACCGCAGTTATCATGGGCTTATCACATGACTTGGTGTCACTGAAAGGGCATACCTTCCATTATATACTTATTACTGTGCTTTTACAATTGAAATCACAAGTGTATACGAAAAAGCTTTCTTAGAGCAAAAGGCGAGAGTATTAAGCAAAAGTAAATATTATATCGAACGGAATTCTTTTGTGTCAAGCAATATTCCATAAAATCCTATATGGGGGGGATTCTATTGAATAGGCTTGAGGCTTGTATGGCGAACCTATTCAGTTAGTTACTCTTTGCGTTAAACCGAAGGGTGAATGGGCCAGGTTATGGCGTTATGAAATCGAAATTCGGTACTTAGATATCATATTCATGGGAATGTTTTCCGTGGGGTTTAAGTATACTGTGATCACTTCGCAGATACTTGTAATAGAGGGTTTTAAATACCTACGCATTTCAGTCACTTTATATCCACGTTTGCTTTAGAACATTTCGAGATCCTAGAAAGCCCGAGACGGTTTTCTCCGGTCAACCTAATTCGTGCCATCTTTTAAGCAAATTACAGCTTTTTTTTCGATTCGTAGGATCCATTAGGTGATTATTGTGGCCGTGTTGTGACCCATGCGATCCGTCACGCGACAGACATATACAGCCCAACAATAATCATCCTTTTAAAAACGACCCTCTCCTAAAACCTGATAATTCCTGCCTTAATAGCCTCGAATGTGCTACATTTCACCTCAAACAAAGGGAAATCTATCTAATCGGTAGTAGCGACACCGCTCATAAATCTTCGCACCTCCAATCATTGGACAAATTACATGGCCATATAGCACAGCCACTATAGCTTGATCTCTGATTTATCATTTGTAGACCTCAATGGCTATTCAAAAAGGCTCGCAGAATGGGAGGTCCATGCCTCTGGTCGGTCGACAGATTGGTCGTATTCACGCGCGGACAATAGGATCAATGGGAACTCATACACAAAGCGGAAACAGAAATCCACAAAGAGCAATGTTACAAGGAATATGGTTAGATCTAAATATTGATACTCGTAAGTGTGTTATCTTGTAAGTTGATTCCTTTTAGACCTAGACTATGTTTTAAGGTACAAAATAAATTGCAATAGCTTGCTTTTTTCAAAACAGGAACTTGACCGTTTGTTTGAAAATTATGAATTCAGTTCAGGCCCTGGAAAGGCTTAGACTTATAAACGTCGAAGAACTAACCACTCCACTTTCTTAAGCATCCTTCCTTTTGGTTTCAGCTTAGCAGATTGGGCTTGAATATAATTTAGCAATATGGTATTGTAGTGACTTTAAGATGTTCACGTAACCTATATTTAATGTGATGTATAACTTATTATTTTCCAATAAACTTGGAACGTACAGCGGCTCGTCGGCGCCACATGGCGTGAAACTTAGAAAATGTTTTGTTGATACAATACAACACAGATATAGGATTGATATTCTTGTCGCGTAGAAAGATTGCTCGCTTTTGTTCTTTGCAAATATACGAGTCTCTTGTGAGATCGCGTTTCTTGCGTGTGAAGTTTGTGTTTGCTCTGTTTATGTGCATATTGATTTATTACTTCCACATTGTGATATGATAGAAGGTAAGGGAACCATATCCGTAACCATACGATAGAGTAGGGATGGCGAACTAATGGCACGTAACACAATATTTTGAGAACATCACAAAAATAATTATGCACCCCTAAATAACGAGTATAAATTGAAAAAAAAAATATTTTGTCGTAAATAAAAGTATTAATTATTATTTTCTTCCAAATAATCACAGTCTTATTATTATTTAATGGCACGGTGATACGTAAAAGTTGGCCACCCCTGCCATATAGCATAGACACTTTATACAAATGAGCTTACTGCAAGCAGTACGAAATCTAGGAACAAATTGACATTATAAACTTACATTGTTATAATGTTCTTAACTAACACCTACGCCACACATCGCCTCACTTCACACAACCTAACTAAAGCAAAAGCCCTGTTTTTTTACGGTTTTTAGTGGAATTCTCAAATAATTGTTTCCTTTTTTTTAAACTAAGCTCATTCTCTTTTTATAAAGAATGACTTTTATGGCTGCGCTATTAATTTTATATTGCTTCGTTTAATAACTCCATTGTACAAAATGTACAGTCGACGACAAAATAACTGATAAAACATTTCGTGTTAAATGATAAAGGATATTCAGTCGCGAAATAAAAAATGCTATCATTATTCAGATGGAAATTAAGTGACGTTCATAAATTACAATATCGATTTTCATCTTATCTTAAGTCAAAATATATTGTTTATTATTATTATTCTCTACGTCCTTGTTCACGTTTCAGCGTTATGACTAATTACTTATTTTTGATCGTTACAATATTTGATAATTAATTAAGTTTGATCCTCAGTAGAAAATAGTGTTTTTATATAATACGTATTTATATGACTAATATTATTTATTTTTTTTATTTATTTATTTATTTACTTATAACCTCTTTACAGTATTTGTTCTACCAATGCGATGTTACAGGCCTTAACGATAAAATTATAATATTATAAAATAAAATTAGCACTAAATATAAAACTTAAAACATAGTAACTGAATTAAAACTAAACTATTATACTTAAATATCTATCTAACTTAATACATATTTACATGGATAATTCTAAATACTTCTGAGCACACTCTGCGAGCTTTGGCAGGCTCTGGTGAAAGATGTCGATATTGCTAGACATGGCGTTTATCAAGCGAATGGCGCGCGAGATGGGAGCATGTTTAAGTACATTAGTTCTTGGTGACGGCATTGCGAGTGTGGCGGGTCGGCGACGACTGGTGGTCGGCGCGCACAGGCGCAACTCCGCGAGCACTTCGGGGTGGTGCACCTGGCCGCGCGCTACCCTCACCACGTACACTATCAGAGCCACGTCTCGTCTTACAGCTAATCTGCTGTATCCTACCATTCTCATCACAAACAGGCTCGGGTACATTAATGGATAATATGGGTATACCCCGTAACATTTCAAGTACAAAAATCTCGTGAATTTGTTTTGTATTTTTTCCACCATGAGACTATATTTACTCTCATGGGGATTCCATATTATGGCATTCGTTTCTAAATGGCTGCGTACTAATGCATTGTATAAAGTTTTTATTACTGAAATATTATTGAAATTAGTGGACTGTCTTAGTATGAAACCCAGACCTCTGAAGGCTCTATTACTTATTTCTAAGATGTGCTTACGAAACGTCAACTCAGGTACCATCTCAATTCCCAAATCCCGGACCCGATAGACTCTCGGCATCTCTGCCTGTCCGATCTCATATCGGTATTGTAAAGGTGTGCGCGCTCGGCTGTAGGTCATCACGCAACACTTCGATAAATTGAAATATAGGCGGTTAACTTCACTCCATTGGACTACCCGGTTTATATCTTGCTGTAGCCGTTCACCATCTGTGCTACTCCTTACCTGTAGGAATAACTTCAAGTCGTCTGCAAAGAGCAAACAACGCCCCACTTTGATGACTTCCGGGAGATCGTTGATCATAATTAAAAATTCCAACGGGCCAAGATTGCTTCCTTGACTTACTCCCGAAAACGTGAAGTAAGGGGTGGACGTGTATCCTGCATACTCTATGTACTGTTGGCGTTCTTCAAGGTAACTCGCAAAAAACTTTAATAAATGAGGTGTGAAGCCCATCTCAGCAAATTTCCTTAGGAGTATATCGTTATCGACCATATCAAAAGCTTTCCTAAAATCGAAGTACGCAGCGTCTATCTGTCCTCTCGTATCAATAACCGGCATCAGGTACGTTACAAATGACAGAAGGTTGCTGCCCGTACTTCAACCTGGTCTGAAGCCGTGCTGCACATCTGTAAGTCGCGTGCTTACTTGCGTGTATATGCACATACTACGTTGATTCGATACCAAATTTTTATTTTTATTTTAATCATTATTTATTATTTAAATAAATAAATACCATTAAGCTTACGACAAACTCATCCGCTCATTTATTATTATTTATTTTATTTTTATTATGAGCCTGAATTGTCCACTGTTGGGCAAAGGCCTCCCTTCCCTCTTTCCATACCTTCCGATCTTTTATATATTACTTTATTTTCTTTCTTTCTTTGCTCGCGAGGGTTGCCGAAGGGATGGTACACCACCCACTTTTCACCGAAAATGATAAGTTCCAATGTGACAGATGGTGAGTCCATCGCCGTCTCTGATACTACGTCTTTTGAAGTTCTTTTCAGACAGGTTCCTAGCGATGATTTTCTTCACTGGTGCTCTTTGTAAAGAGTTCTTTGAAAAGCAATGATAACAATATTCCCTCGTAATACAAGGCTGTAGATATTTCTCAAGTGCCACCATCGAGAGGTATTCACGAGTCAAGAGTGCCGCAGAAGGGCGGCACTCCAGCTTTGAAGGGCTGCGCGACAGTTTTCCTCCATTTGCGAAGCTCAAAGAGTGTTTATTGTCGAAATTAACATTCCCTTGCCAAGCTGATCTCCTTATTTTAAAGGTTTATTACACAATACAACGTTTTGACATTCTCTACAAATACCATTAAAACGTATTTTGTTTGTTTCGCCAAAAACAAGAGGAATACATAAGGTTTTGGTTGTACTACGACAAATACTTTTACATATACATATATCCGTCAAATTAGAACTCAATCTTCTAATTTAACAAAAGGATTCCACTCATTGAGCGTATTTATATAAGACTTGTTCTTAACGTACTATTTCCCAATTAAACAAATTCCAATTGAAAGCAATGTTATAATATTCATACTATATACGTCTTTTCTATAGTAGTCCAAGATTTTTTTATCTGAGAGCATTTTAATATGCAAATATATACCTAGTTTCATGTAAACACCACTACAATAATTCATAATTTACGCATTACTCATAATTTCTATCTGTAATTTAGTAGTAGACTGGAGTCTGGATTGGTGCCCGGTTAATGGCAATAGGCTCGCCCTCTATTACATGGGACTTAAATATAACTGGAGAAATGTGGATGTGCTAAAGTACACCTCTGCCTACCCCTTCGGGGAATACAGGCGTGATTACTCGTATACCTATCTATACTAATATTATACAGAGGAAAGATTTGATTGTTTCTTGTTTGTTTGTTTGTGTGCAATAAAAACCGAAACTACTTGACCGATCTTAAAAATTATTTCAGCAATGGATGGCATCTATTTATAGATATTTCAGCATCATCAACGACTACTCAATATAGGCAATATTTTATCCCCGTACTCCCACGGGAACGGGAATTACGCGGGTGAAACCGCGTGACGTCCGTTAGTTTATCCTAATATTAAAAAGAGGGAAGATTTGTATGTATGTTTGAAACGAATTGGCTCAAAAAGTGCTCGAACGATTTAAAAAATTCATTCACCATTTGAATGCTACATTATCACTGATTTAAATAGGCTATATTTTATCTCCGTACTCCCACGGGAACGGGAACTCCGCGGGTGAAACCGCGTGATGTCCGCTAGTGTTATGTATGTATGTTACTCATTAGTAGAACAAGCATAACAAATTCTGTTCAGCTAATTGTATTACAAAGTAACTAATTACTCGACGTCCTAGTTTCTTAATATCGAAACCACAAAATGGCAACCACAGGACATCCAATCCTAAAGGAAGTGAAGACGCTGCGTTTTGTGTCAAACAAAATCCTTCTGTTATAAGGCTTCCAACCAATACAGGATACCATGGTTCAAATTATACATTAACTTACCGTAATTGGCTGTAAGATTCACTTCATAATATATGAATATTCGTGTTAAATGTTAGCTTATACATTTTTCTGATACGAGTAGTATAACCCATTTTCCAAATTTAAGCCAAGCCTACAAGATTTCCGCGGCACTGCGTTGAATCGCACAATGATTACATTTCAAATTCATCAAAATATATTTTAGTATTTGATTAGACTTTTATTAAACAAGACAACAGACTTTTATTACTTATAAATCGTTAGTATGACTTGATTAAATAGGATTATATATTAGAAAAACCCGTTTTCTTAAATCTATAAATACTCTACTTATTCAACATATGACAGGACACATTGACATGAAACTCGATAAAAATAAGCAGTCAGTATTCATTATAACCATATGGCCTTCCACGTCACGTCCTTTATATGCCAAAACGATATTAAGGAAAATGTGTAAATGTTATTTCTAAAAGCGATGGTACTTACCTACTAGGAAAATAAATAAAATACACCTTTTGTTATCGAACACCAAGTATAGAGTAAGGGCAATAGGTAACGTGATATTAATGAAAGGTGGACACGAAAAAGAGGGTTAATCCTAAGACCACACCTGCCTCGTTGAGTCGTTGGTCTTGTGGTCGCAAGTGCAACTGTTAACACGAGTACCTGGGTTCGATCCCCGGTCGTCGGGAAAATGTTATTGGATATTTCCATCTGTGTCCGGTTGTTGGCAATAGGCTATAACTGGCGAAATGTGGGTGTACTAGAAGTACACCTCTGCCTACCCCTTCGGGGAATACAGGCGTGATCATAATTATGTAGCGAATATGAGCTACCTACATTTATTCCAAGTTTCTTATAAATCTAGGCTTAGAGCCCTAAAGGATTAATAACAACGCCATGAAATCATCTTCGGTCGCATGAATACGAGTAATCTACAAAAAAATAATGCTACGACATTCCAGCAAGCGAATAAGAGTGATCCTCAAGAAATGTTGGGAGGAAATCCGAGATATATCATTCGTGGTCGGGATGGGCATATACGGCGCAGTGTCCATTTGAGGGAGCTTGACAAATTGGACTCCGGGATTATCCCTTGAACGCTGCCTATTACAACGTTGCTGCCAGCATTATATTCTCCGGGATTGAGGTGGCGGGATTGCCAGTATATAACATTGTCCCTGATTCCCTGATACTTTGATAGTTTTGACGGAATTCTGATATTTACCATTCACGTTATAAGGTCCAATTTCATTGTTATACTTAATATAGCGATAGAACATTTGTTTATGACCTGTAATGTATGCAAGGATACTAACACAATTATGATGATCTAGGCGTATAGAATTCAAAGTCAAACAAACATCCCGGCCTAGAGACATGACTAACGACGGGTGTTTATATTGGTGATGGTATACATACACTAGGTTTTCCAAAAATGTTCCCCTAAGAGAATTAAATGGGGGTTGTGAGTTTGTATATGGAAATCTTAATGCTATGCAGGCGAAGCTGTGGGCGCAAGATAGTATGGTAAATATTGCTAGACAGAGGCTTTTCTCATGGTGCGGTCTTCCGTGAACTTCTTGGTCATTGGTTCAAATGACATAGTGATGTAGGCTGTTTGATTGTTATGTTACAAAAGGTATTATAAAATTCCGTACCAGTTGCCTCAGTGTCTAATTCTAGATCAAATAAATTACAAGGGTAATTTATCAAAGGTAAAATAAATCGTAGGTCGTCGTCTCACATCATTCATAGCGTATAAACGTCTACGGTGGGATAATTCTTTATCGTTTTTGTTAGGTACATTTTCAGTTTTTAGATCTAGTAAATAATGATCATGCGACAAGGCTAGCGATAAAAGGTATAGCCCTAGGTTTCGGGGTAAATTAGCATTAATGGCATTTACTTTAGAGTACTGAATAGTGTGGTTAAAGGCTTTGCAAGGATAATGTAATATGCGTTTGAAATACGTCTTGCAGGTAGTAGCACATTCTCCATAATCTTGAGTCATATCACTGTAGTTTTATGTTAATGAGAACTAATCAAGTTTATGGTTAAGTATAGGTTAATTATAAAGAAGTTAATTTTCATTTAAGTGGTCACTTTTTACACACTCGTTTGAAATACGAGCGGTAATAAAAATACTATTAAAAACTGCATTTGCCCAGTGAAATGGGCAGAAAACAAGTGGCAGACACCACTTTTTTCTGTCGATTTCACTGAGAAATTCTTATATATTTTCGTAAAAATTTCTTGTAAATGATAACCTAATAGTGTGTACTATATTTGGTATATACATGTTAAGATTTAAAAGGACAAATATGGCGTTATATTTGTCAAGTTATTAACGAATGGGCGGTAAGGCAAAGAAAGCAAATATGTGACAAGGACAAAGACAGTAACTAGAATCCATATGCAGAACTGTAATCCCCGAAGGTTTAGAATTCCCCTTGAATTCAATATAATAGATAGAATAAAATATACTCAGGTAGAACATTTCTTTGATACTTCCGACTCATTGTATTCAAAAACACACTCGAAGTGCTACCGATCTATGTATTATGCATTAAATGTAACACAGTCACAAACAAGTAGTTTGTGATATCTGATGGAGGATACGACAGGCTCCCAGGAAATGTATATCCTTCAGGAAACCTAATGGCGTCAGATCACAGGAATAATGGCTTATAGAGATATTATACTAGTTTGGGCATGCTTGTATGGTTCTCGGATTTGATTTAAATGTTTTATGAATAACTTATAATTTAAATGTTTTATAAATAATGTAGACTTTATTTATTATTATATTTTTTTATTTATTGACATATTTATAGAATGAAGACTTAATTATAATATACAAGGAACGGTTCTTAAAACTAATTAAATGTAAAAAACTTGGCCCAAGTCGGTGTCTCTCGGGATCGTGTCAAGAAGGCTGGCAGCATCAATTATTTGTATTTAAATACATATTATTACATAGATAGGCACACGTGCACTTATAGTGCATCCACATTTCGCCAGTTATATTTAAGTCTCATGTAATAGGGGCGAGTCTACTGCCGCTAACCGGACTCTAATGCATACTCCGGGCTATTGAGAAATTACGTATGGAAAAACTCAATATCACTGTGCCTGAACCCATCGTGTTCCGCAGTAGCGTTTGCGACTGTTTGTAATTCCATAGTAACAGCTTTTCACTAAATACATATGAAATTATATACGGTATACTTATATAGAAAAAAAATATTCAAAAAAATCTCTGCCTTTCTATCTCTCCGTCTGTCTGTCTGTTTATTCCGGTTAATCTCTGAAAATAGTGGGTTGATTGAACGGCACTTCGCTAGCAGATAGCTGATGTTGCAAGGAATAACTTAAACGATTACGGATGAAACCGCGGCGCACAGCTAGTTATTATATAATGTATAAATGTATTATGTAATGATGTTTCAAGGAGTAACTTAGGCAACCTTTATTTATTAAAAATATTAGGGTTCCGCGACATGAAGAATGAAACTAAATCTGCCCGGGTGAAACTGCGGGGCACAGCTAGTAATAGTATAAATATATAAAAACGTAACGAGTACATTTCTAATTTCAAAGGCAAACACGGATGGTTTGTTTGTAGTACATACATACGTGTGAAAAGTTTCAATTACATTCCTAGACCATTAACTCGTTTGTTTTGCCTTTATAACCCTACTGTACCGGGAAAGGGTTATGATTTTACCGCGATGAATGTTAATTTGGTTTAAAAGTAGAGTTGGTAAAATAAAACTGCGAGAGAACAAAGGACTTGCAAATAGGAGTAGAATTTTAAACTGAAAAAGACAGGCGAATGTGTGTTGGATTCAGATTGTATATGATATATTACAGCATCGAATATTTCGAGGAACCCTAATATTATTTATAAATGTAAGTATTTAGCCTAAGTTACTCTTTGAAACATCAGCTATCTGCCAGTGAAAGTCCTGTTTAAATTGATCCAGCCGTTTCAGAGATTAGCCGGAACAAACAAACAGACAGACAGACAGGCAGAGAAAAAAGTATTTTTTTTATGCTGTACCATGTATACTTTCATGTGCATTTAGTGATAAACTGTTATTTTGGAATTACAAACAGACACTTCAATTTTATTTATCTGTATATATATACATATATGTATATAGATGTATAGACATAGATGAGGATACCAAACACATCCTTTGAATGCAATATAAGCTTAATAAAGGGTCGATTATGAGAAACGATATTGACTCCAGGGCTTTGAAATAACGCATTCCTACCAAACTGTGTCGATTGAGGCACGCGAACAGAACTACACTATAATGCACTTTGAGAGCTATTACTTATAAAATAGGGTGGTAGTTTCTCTGATGGATTACCATGGGTATAATTTGGTAAGCAATCAAAGTTAATACAGCCTGCAGACCGGTTGCAGCTGCGTTTACCTGCACGCACTCCATCTTTCACTTTTTTTAACAAACATCTCATAAACGAGTTCCTATAGTTTTGGACGTGAGCTAGTTAGGGTCCATCAGGGTCTATAATATGGCGGTAGTTATGATGTAGTTACTTCAATATTGTGGCTTCGGCTTATCGAGATTGTGATTGCTTTTATGTTTATCTTGTACCGCGAGCTTTTTACTTTTGTTTCTACAAACAGGGTTGGGTCCTCACGTAAACTGTCTTTGTTCAAAATACAGCTGGACGCAGATGGTTTGTGTTATATATAAATTCTGTTGTTTTGTTAAGGTTCAGTTTTATGGCAAATGGAGGATTCTTCTTTAAGAATCCTCGATTTTCTTTATGTACTTATTATACCAATATGAATTAGAGCATGTGTTTCTTGTAGTTACAGAAATCCTAACAATATAGGCTTTTCTTATGAGTAGATGTAGCATTGAAGTAAGCATTTGAAGTTCAAACGACATGTTGTGGCCCGCAGCTTTCGGATGTTTATAATTAAGATATCCTCATGAACCTGGCTATCATACATGTAGCCATATGTGTCAGACAATTTTTTGAATCTGACTGGTAACTCCAGAGAAAAACACATTGAAATAAACAAAACAACTCGTAAACTTTACTACATTCGTATAGGTATATGATAATTAAGCCTCAAAAACTAATTTCTTCGCATTTTTTTACTTTTAAATATTGCAATCGAACTAACAAGGACAAGGAAGTTCGTGCCACATCAGACAAATAACTAAATAGGTATAAAACATCAAACGCTACATATCGAACAAAAATACTTCAGGTGTAAGTGCTCAGTTCTTTGACATGTTGTGTACACACGAGGGCGAGGGCATCTCTAAACTTTGCAAGGTAATATCCAGGAAATACCAATGCCAGAGAAAATGGAACCTTGACGCTTTGTTATAGAGTTCTATAAGTCTGATAACACGCGTCAAATTGGCAGTTGGCATGTTTTAGGCAGCAGTGTCGGAATTGGTCTGAGGGCTTCATCCCTGAATTGCCTCTATAATTAAGTAGCTTAGCAAAACGTGAGGCTGGGCTAGCGACGTGGTAATAAGACTAAATGACGTGTGTAGACGACAGACGTTGCTTACATACCAAATGCAGTTTCATTGTAGTCGTGTGCATTTAGTTGTGTGTCATTCACAATTACTGTATTAAGCTTCTTCGCTGAACATTCATGGTAAAAGCAATAAGTAAGCTTTGATAGCCTTTTCTTTGGTTGAATATAGTCAAGATATCTTGAACAAAAACCTAACAGGATATTTGTACTATTTAATGTTATTTCTTTAGCTCGTAAATACCAAAATTTCAGGCTTTTGTAAGCTGAGCGAGCGTGTAACTATGAGGCGTTATCAAATCTGGCAGATTCCAGCAAAATAATCTTCGAGATTCGGGATGTTCATATTATGTCATGCGCATTATTATCCTCATAATTAATATCACACGAAACAGCTTTTGTAGATGTAGTGGAACCTTTACAAAACCTTGACACACGCAAACATTTCCACTTTAATCAATTTACCGGTCGATCACACTGGACATAATTATTTCCAACGTACGAATGGGTATTAAATAATTTGACTTTGTAAAACCCGTGTAATCGATTAGTACTCGTATTCGTATCGTTTCTTTATCGTATGTCATGATCGTGTGAATGAACGTTGCTGTTTAGAAGTCCAAATAAACTGGTTGTTCAGTCGCGTTATTCACTAAGGTTTCTCAGCGTCGCACTCGTTTTCAAGTGTCGGTTTTAAAGATACAAAATTGAACCTTATCTTCTATGTATTATAACTGAAATCAACGCGTGGTCGAGTTCGACGTTGAGAAACCTTAGTGAATAACGCGGCGGTAGTTCAGATTCGAAGTTTAATTATTTTTTTAAATTCCTCGTCATGAACTAGACCAGGAGTTAGCCATTGCCAAAACACACATAAATTAACTGTTAGTTAATTCTGCTTTGATTGCACTCAATCAAAGCACATCACTATGTGCCTAATCCTAGCTAGCTTAGCTTAATGTATGGATGTCTGCTATTATAGACAAGCCCCAGGCGTACTAGTTAATGAAACGATAATAAAATACGCGTGTGATTTAAAATATTACTGTCATAATGTTTTGGAGTTACTTGACAGCTATCGCCGCGGGGTATCCTATCTACACTTGTCAAATATTCCCGTTTTGTGTCAATGAATTTATACCTATCATTCCTACAATTAATGCGGCGTCAGATATTTGGAAGTCGACGAGAAAGATCTGAAGATAACCCTTAAATTCTGAACCTGAGTGGCGAAAATTGGATCTTCCTACGTCAATCACAATAGTGAGTGTAATCTTTTATATAAAAATGAATCCGCATTTCCCTTGGTCACGGCATCACGCGTAAACGGCTGGATGGATTTTAACAGGACTTTCACTGGCAGATAGCTGATGTTTGCATGGAGTGTTTTAGGCGAACTTTATCTTTAAGAAAACATAAGGGCTGCGGGACACCCGTGAAATTAACTCTGGTAGACTAATATTTTGATTGAATGCAAAGAAGTAGCCTTTTTTTGGAATCTTGCATAGACCATTAGGTCTAAAACGGCCACTTTGGGAGAATCATAATGTGATCCGAATATGATTCAGGAATGATTCATATTTCGCAATTCACCT
Source organism: Watsonalla cultraria (assembly GCA_964035505.1). NCBI lineage: Eukaryota > Metazoa > Arthropoda > Insecta > Lepidoptera > Drepanidae > Watsonalla > Watsonalla cultraria. The sequence continues at coordinate 3,429,949 of OZ037715.1, forward strand.
GTTTGACACTTTCCTATGAAAATTCCTAAAATGGTCCACAAAATATGAATTGCTTTTGTGACAAATAGCAGAACCATAAAAAGTTACATAGGGACTAACATCTACAATTATTGTAATCATTCGTGAATCATAAATATGAATTGCACTTAAGTGACCATTTTGGCATGTCGGTGATGAATCATATTCGGATCACATTATGATTCTCCCAAAGTGGCCTTTTTTTTAGACCTACATATAACGTTGATCCTAGCGGCATACATAAATTAGCCATTATGTATACCCTGGGTACATGTTCTCTCTGTTAACTAATCTAGGCTATCGGTGTTATTTGGTACCCGGAACAAGGATCAATTAACCGAAGTCATGTGTACTATTGGCCATTAATACTGCATAGGCGTTTGTCCACGTTTGTCTCTGTTATTGCTAACTGCTAATGGTCAAACCTTAGGTAGACTGATAAGTTTAATTTTGATTCCTAGTTAATTGCTTAGCCAATCATTTTTCTTCTGCAATTGAGGCAAATAAATAATGTTTAATAAGAAATCATCTTAATTACATGTACATACAGTTTATTATACGTTATCTCCAAGCATGCATACTTACAAAAAAATCTGTTATGTATCAGATAATTTTATCATTATTTTAAACTACCGCACGTTTATTTAATTACGTCTCAAATATCTACGTATCAATGTATGATAGTCTCTCTGGATATAAATAAAAACTATTATACTAAGTAAAAAAATAAATGGTTATTTTTAACAATGTACCAGAGCTACCGAGAAAATATTGCAGCCTGAAGTAGTTTTCCCGACGTCATTTGCAAGCGAAGTAAACACTTTGATAAAGAACTGCCAACTAAACGTTTTTACATTTAGTTCAATTTGCAGACTTCTTGAGCTGCAATATAACTTTGAGAATTTAAATGAAACGTCAGTTATTTAGAAATTTGAAGCTTGCTTTAGTAGGTATTTTTAATTTAGTACTCAAAGCGCAGCTGGGGCTTCGAGGAGAAAATGTAGGAGTATGCAACGTAGCTGGCTTTATTCTGTAACTACGGTGAAATATAGTAAAGACTACATATGTAGGTAGGTATAGTAGAAAATAAAAGTTACCTAATTTCATTTAAACACACCACAGTACAGGTGTGGCTTAGCATTCGAGCTAAATTTACGAAGGTTGATATATTCCTTGAATAGAACATAATCACAGGATTTTTTTTGAGTTTGACAAGAAAGGAAAAAGTGTGCCTTTTACTTATTGTGTACAAACCGCGGTGCATAGAGCATACACTTGTCTAAGAAGTCAAGAGTTTAAGGAGGGTATGAATAAGTTTTACCGAGTTAGCAAAAAAAAAACGTTAAACTAGCCTTGTTACAAACAAGTGCGTCCCGAGCTTGCTGTCATGACAAAACTTACATGACATAACATACATGATAATTATTAATGTATTTTGTAATCTATAAACACCCATAGTTATACCAAGCCAATATGCTAAATAAGAAAATATTTTATTACAAACGGATATTTCGCAGTTATCTTATCAACAACAACTTAGTAAGAGGGCAATATTGCCACATTAATAGATCGAAACTAGACTTGAAGAAATGTGTACAATCATGAAATTTTGTCCAATGCCAAAAACCAAAAGTTACAAGCTCTCGAACTAAGTTCCATAAAATGTTTATATACAGGCTGTTTATATTACATTGTCAAAATAAAGTGCCTACTTGTTATGTATGCGAACATGTGAAGTATACTCGAATGCCACTATGTATGAAAATGGTAAGTCGTATAGCTGTTGCGAACGAGGAGAGCGCTCTAGTTAGCATTTTATAGCTTTGTTAATATTACTGTTGAATTACTTCACCGCTGTAACTGTACTTTATGAAGGATTTGGATTGTTATATTTGTGGTAATATCCTGTTAACTGTATTTATTATGCAATTATTTATTACGTAGAGCAAATTAGATACAGTTGGAGGATCCAGTTTCATTTAGTTTTGGCTAGAAAGACAGACAAAAGACGGGTTTTATAAAAAAAAAATACAATTGTTGAGTGGTGACAGTAATTTAAAAAGATACGCCGCAGCTACGAAAGGGACACAAGTTGCATTATAATCGGACACTACGAGCTTTACTATGAAAGTCGATGAAGGTATTCAAAGACGTATGTACTAATGCCATGTTTGTACCTGAGACGGCGATGGACTCACATCTTCAGTTTAAAGTGAGTGTGTTAGCCAAATTTCGACAACATCTACACATCATTTTATAGTCTACATTACTCTACATAACAATGATAGGCAACGAACAATTGTTTAGTATGACGACACACGAAGGAAGTGCGTTACTTACCAGCCAAATGACAGTGAGAACCCTAAGGTCTGAACTATGAAGAGATCATTACGAGGAATTTAGCCAATCCGGAGGTCCTTAGCCTTGATTAGCATATCCTGTAATTAGAATGCCCGCATCTACTCAGCAGTTGGTTGAAATAACTGACGGTTTAAACCACTTGAGTGAGATAAATGACTGTAACCTTATACGTATGGTCCAGGGCTTGAGACCAAAATGAAATGTGTCTAGACGGCTTTTAAAAGAGATTAAAATTGCCTTTCTGTGAAATATTTCCTTTATAACATCGAAATCTTAAGATTTTTCGACATTGCTTTGCTTTTGAATGGCCATGGGTGTAATAAGCAAACCAACAGTATTCAATTCCCTCAAAATGTACCTTTCAGGAACAGCATAAAAAACCTAAAGTCAAGATACTTCCTTAATAAAACTACTAATTATTATGTGTCTCCAAGAAGTTTGATATATCCTTATCTAAGGTCAATCTGCGCTCAGATATATCATATCTCGGCCTTTATGACATAAAAATAGCTCTTCGCTTCATCATAACGTCTAATGAGGTTAAGATACGTTCATTTTCTTACGCTTATGCTAACACTTAGCGGGTTTAGCGAGGAACCGCAATTATTGGCTGTCCTTATCTCAAGAACTTGCCAAGTTAGATCTGCAGTACTTGTAGAACTGTTGTCTCAAAGTTTGCGATCCAATACCGGTAACCGTGGTTAGATCACTATCGGGGTAGTTAGACCGGAACAAATGACAACCGACGCAAAACGACGACTAAACTTAGCTTACTATTTGCGATACAGATACTTACGTATATCTGATTGTTGGGCACCAAAAAGAGGTTCTTAACAGACTTGAGAAAACTTTATGCGATCGAATTGACTAGTGGATAATGGATGCATCTTTATTTTCGCAAAGTAAATGTTTCTGTAGGATTCAAACAAAACTAATGGAAATCATTTATTTGGTACCTGAGTTCCATGTAAACCCAGTTCGAAGTTTACTTGTAATTGAACTAAAGAGGCGTCTGTTCCTCTTCGATTAAATTAATGTTCTATCTGAAGTGCTCCGCAGTCACCTACGTGTTTGCTATGTAACGCAACAATAATTTCATCTTTTAGCGTCAACACCATACGTAAATTCAGTAAAACTTTTAAAACCTTTTAAAAACATTTCACTAACGCTCCCAGTTTAAGGATATACTAAGCTCTTGAATCTTGAGCTGAATAGATTTCAAATTTCAATGCCGTCTGCATTTCCTTTGCTTAATTTCCTTACGTAGTTTAATCTCAGTGAGGATTTAATTTAGTCTGATTTGAAATTACTCTTGGTTATGAACGTTAGTGAATGCACCTGCATTTCACAGAGTTTCTGAAGTATTTCCAATTAATTTTGATTGATCCTTACCTTCATTGATGTGGTCGTATTTGGTGAAATCTGGAAAAATAGAAAATATTTGAGTTAAAGCTAGAACTATTTCAGAATTGTTTGCATTTACTATTCTATTGCCATTAACCGGCCACTCACCCAGACTCCGCGCTGCTACTGGGAAATTACATATGGTAAAACCCAATAACGAACCAAGTCCGACCCGGGGATCGAACCCAAGACCTCGTGTTCCGCAGGCCCTACAACTACTATAGCAACGAGGTCAGCAGTCTTGTTATAATAAGATTATTTTTTTGCGCCATTGTTTATCAAGGCGTTTAGTACAGCGAGTGCAGAAACTTTCTGTGTGCGCACAACAGAACTTTCCAAGTTTCATAGCAAGCATAATGGACTCCACCGAGTAAATATATTTACTACTTAATCTACACATTTAAATTGTGTTATTCTAAAATTAGAGAGACATTATTTGAAAGTGGGAGAGAGTAAACAGCTTCCATTTTGATAAAATAACGTTGGGATAGCGTTTAAGGTACCCGTTGATCTATGAGGGTTTATATTACGTGGTGCGGCCTGATGAAGCGGCCTGAAACCTAAGATTAGTTTAACAAATTGAGCATATTACACAATGTTGCCATTCAATTTGCATAATATGGGTGTTCCTATTCAGTCAGGCGTTTCTTGTGTTTGAGCAAAAGTTACTCAAGTTCCGCGGCTGATTCTTAATTAACTACAATTCTGAGCCTTCTGTGCGCGAATTGGCAAGTTTATTATATAGAAGGGAGCAAGGGGAGGTACGGGAGATGCGCTCTAATCACAGTTTATTTTCTTTTTTCATCTGTTCTGTCGCGCTTTTGGTAAGGAAACAGGAAAATGTTGGTATTTTTTTGTTTTTAATATAATATTGTTCTGAGCTTCATTGGATCGAATAAAAAAAAAAAAATCATTATGTTTGGTAGAATTATTAAAAATATTAACTATGTTACTACATCTTTAGAAAAGCATAGCCAGCATTTTCTATACTAATACTATAAAGAGGTTTGTATATATGTTAATGTATGTTTAGGTATGTATGTTTGTAACGAATTGGCTCAAAAAGTACTGGACCGATTTTAATCAATTAATTTATTATCAATAAATTCTATCACCATTTGATCACCACCACCAATGTAGCAACATTCTCAATGATTAATACAGGCTATATTTTATCTCCGTAGTCCCACGAGAACGGGAACTACGCGGGCGAAACCGCGTGCCGTCCGCTATTAATTCATAAAATACCACGCCTCAGCAAACTTATTTTGATTTGATATCAAAACTCCAAACATCTCAGACAGAACTGTAGGTTCATATTTGAGTATATTTTGCACTTTAGTTGCAAAGTTCTCGTCTAGCAAGCTTAGTTATTCAGTAATATTTTAGGTTGGCAAGTAGAGCACACGTGCTACCATGGAGGTCCCGATACCTTCATTATGTTGAAGGGGGTCTTTATGAAATATAGCGTTAGGGGTACTATCTGGGACGTTACGATAACAGGTTGGGACACACTGGTGAGATGGAGGAAGTATACTAACTACCTAGTACTTACTGATACAGTAAATTCACGTGAAAATTGCCCTCATCTCCATCGAAGTCTTGTGTGTGTTCATCTATGTGTGTACGTGGGTTTATTTGTGTGGCTATGTGCAAGTGGTTGTGAAATGTAATTTTGATTATGAAAGAAAAAGGAATGACGGAAAATTAAATGGGTGATAGATATTTTAATACAGGGTGTCGGAGAAACCAGGACAGTTCATAAAATATGTGATAGGGTATAATTTTAGGAAGCAATTAAAATTATTATGACAAAATTATTTTCATCCGTGTTCGCGTAATTGATGTTCAAAGTTGACCATATCAATACCATATTTTCGCATAAAAATCAGCTGTAACGTAGATTTATACCGGTGAAATCTAACTACGTTTTTGTTTTTTTTCTCCCACTAATAAATCCTGAAATAATCCCATAAAACCATTTTTCGAAACCATTAACCTTCCCCTTAATTTAAAAGTTTAATGACCGCGTACAGAATGTAGGTAAACGCGACCGCGCGCTCATTCAATCGCTTAAGGCCGCGAGCTCTTCGGCTATAGCTTATAACTACGTTATCGTTGGAACTAGATATTTTACGATTTCAATAAAGTGATATATTAATAAAACCCTACAACTTCTAGAAGACAACTGTTCCTTTTTCTCCGACACCCTGAATACAATGGCGGTGTAATACAAGACGATACGTGTATGTATCTGTGTTCACAAAACAGCCACACGGCAAACCTGCTCCACCTGTTCGATTTTAAACTGTGATCTAAATATGAGTTGAGTCGTATTTGGCGTCCGTGTGTAGCGAAGAGATGTCCCGTAGCGATAAAGACGAGAACAACTTGATAAAGGCATTAAAATATGCAAGTAACGGTATCCAGAGCTGTTTATACCCCAGCCGGCTAATTAGCAGCCGCATCGTCCTCAATTACATCGTAAATAGAGCCTTTTAACTATAATGATGAGGTTCACTAATTATTTTTGCTGCTCTATTATACTAGCTAGGAAGTTTTACCCTTTATTGTCCTATATCAAATACCTTTAAATGAGTAATTCTTGTATTAACTGTACTTTATTAATCCCTACTTAATATTATAAATGCGAAAGTTACCCTGTCTGTCTGTTACGCTTTCCCGCTTAAACCTCTCAAACGATTTTGATGAAATTTGGCACAGACAATCTTTAGACCCTGAGAAAGGACATAGGATACCTTTTATTTATTAAAACTTTTAGGTTTCCGCGACCATAAGGATGAAACGAAATCTACGCGGGTGAAACCGCGGGGCACAGCTAGTTATTTATAATTATGTATAATTGTACTGTAAATGTGTTTGACACTGAACTGCTCCTAAATGGCTGGACCGAATTGAATGTTTTTTTTGTATGTGTTCACAAATCAGCCCCGGACAACGTCTGTCGGGTCGACTGGTTAATCTATATATTCAACTTGAATCTCAGATACGGCTCCAACGAATTTCATGACATTTTGTACGCAGGGGGCTTCGGGGGCGATACTTCGATCTAGCTAGGTTTCATTTTTAGAAACCGTCAAAAAACTAAAGTTAATAAAAATAAAGGTACTGCTACTGAGGTTTCTCAGCGTCGCACTCGTCGTTGAGTGTCGGTTTTAAAGATACAAAATTGAACCTTATCATCTATGATTATTTATCAATTTCCTATGATTGAAACCAACGCTCGTCGTCGAGTTCGACGCTGAGAAACCTTAGTGAATAACGCGGTTGGAGTGAAATAAGGTGAAATTACGCTTGAAACTTAAATAACAACTAGTTACTAGCCTGCACTAAGCTCCTGGCTTAGGTACTGTTGAGCTATAAAACAGTTAATGAGAAAATCGATACGGGGTGAGTCAGTCACGTAAAACCTCTACTCGACTGGTATTATTAACCCCAAGTGGAGAAGATTCAGCAATGTTCAGCCGATTGAACCAATAAAAAGGATAACTTTAACGAGGTCGATGAACGCTTCTTGTCATTAATTAACTACAAATATTTTTTCTTACTAATTAGATACTTACTTAAAGCGTTGCCTTCGTTAAGTTATGAGACTAAACATCGCGATGCTTGTAAACATATTGCTAAAGATATGTTTTGACTTCAAAACCCTAAAACTTCTAATTGATACCGTATGTAAAAAAAGGATAAAAATTTTTTTTAAATGTTAAACAAAAATACGAACAGGAGGCGGCACTCGAACCGACGATCTCTGCAAACCGTGCAGTTGCTCTTCCAACTGAGCTACTCGTGATCCTACTTCAAGCGTCGAATTTTTCCTTCGCTTGTTTTGTACGTACTTCCCTTTATAATTTTTAAGAATTTAAAATGTAAACATGTGTCATGAATAAAATCTAATATTAAGAGATTCTAAATATACCAGGCTTTGCCATTGTCTTTGTTTGAGTGTAACATGTGGCTGAAAAAGCTGATTTTGTAAACCTCGGGGAGCGTGCACAACTCACCAATCTAATCTCAGTTTAATGACAATCGGATGAAAAACATTGTTGGCCAGTCAATTAGTCTGGAAACGAGCCACAAAAAGAATTGTTCACAACCACTAAGGGTCCCATGGGGTACGCGTCGGTTCGGTGGGCAGCACACATAGCATTACATAGACGATAATATTTTTATAGCGTTCGGTCTGTCATATGGTGAATGATTACCGTAGCCATGCCGGTTGAAACACCAACGATTCAGTCGACCCTCAGATTCTTCGGGTGCCACTCCTGCAAACATCTTATAACGCACATTTCAGATCATAGTTTGTTTTTCTTATTTGATTTCTCTTGAAATGAAATTGATCATTCAGTTTGGGCCCTCGTAAGGCCCTTATGAACGTCGAAAATTTAAGCGTATGAAAGAATAATGGTAGTTGAAAATCTCAGTAAGTCATGTCTGTCCAGAACAGCACTTATAAAAGTCGATAACACATTTTTTAAAAACATTCTTATTGAAGCTCGTACAAAATCTCCATACAACATGTAAGTGTCATTCCTCTTACTGTAATCGCATTTGATCTTATGTAAAGGGATCGCACGCTCTTTGAATAACAATTTGGTTCTGTAATGCAGTCTATCTTTTTTCCTTGGCTTTACGATGGTAATCTCGCGTTTAGAGACCGTAAACCTGGAGTGATAGTCGGCTGAATTAAATTGGTGCCTCAGTTTATACGGATGCGACTAGGTATTATTGGTGACGTAATGAAAACCGTAACGATGTCGTGGCTACTTAGTCGTGGAAAGTGTTTTCGTATTCATCATATTAAAGAAAAAGTTTATTAACTCAGTTGTTGTCGTGATAATGTCTTATCAAACTACGATTTCGGATCACGTGAATACCGCATTGGGAGAGGATTTCGGTTGAAATTGAATCGACTCAAATCGTTTCGATTGTAAGTTTTACGTGAATCAGGGCACTGATCTCTAAATATTTTTTACATAATAAAATTCCATGGCAATTCAAAAAAGGACGATAACGAAATAGATATCTGCTGATAATAGTTGCTCCTGTCGAGTACGTAACCTTGCGTCTTAAAAACACTAAAAGTACATTGTTCACGAACTCTTAATTACCGTGAGGTCATATCCCTGACTTTCATTCGTCATTTCTCACGTTAATATACCAAGTATGTAAATAATTCAGTCTGAAGTCTAGACGTTTTCGTGTAGGAATCGCGTGTTGTTTAGTGCAACAATTCGATACGGCGCGGCTATTTATTACACAAGCGACCCACTTGCTTTTATACCAGTGTGCTATGCGTCGACTTTAACTGGAATACAGCTTTATGTGTGTCTTTGCTTAAAAGCTCTTGTAGAGGCATTTAATAAATAGTTATCTATACTAATATTATAGAGCTGAAGAGTTTGTTTGTTTGTTTGTTTGTTTGAACGCTCTAATCTCAGGAACTACTGGTCCGAATTCAAAAATTATTTCAGTGTTGGATAGTCCATTTATCGAGGAAGGCTATAGGCTATATTTTATTCTCATAAAAATTAGGGGTCCGTAAGTAAATTGCAATTTTGTAACCTAAGGTGTAAAATCGAAAACCTAATTATGCGTACGCTGCAAAAACTATTGACATTAGAACAAAATGATGTACTACGGGTTTGTAGGTCTTATTAAGATCTACAAAAAATTCCGCGAGAGCATATATCTAACTATCATAGTTTAGTCACAATAACCGCTTTTATGTTCCTAAAAAATATTAAATCGTCTGAAGAAAGAAACTACGTTAAATGTGTATCTTAATATTAATCCTTATGCAAATTAAGCATTATGATATCAAGGGTATTCATCCAGAAGTATAATACCGTTGTTTTATTCCAATCGGACATTTCGTTGAGAAATTATCACGAGTATAAAAACGCAACGAATTGGTACCTAATAATGAGTTATTTGCTAAAGAGTTTTATCAACACGTCTCTTTATTCCGGGTAATCTATGCAACGGCTGGACCGATTTTAACGGGACTTTCACTGGCAGATAGCTAATATTACAAGGAGTAACAACGAGTTTCAGATATTACCCGGAACAAACAGACAGACAGACAGACAGACAGAGAATAATTTTAAAACTTGGTTTTTTAGTGTCCAGTATCGTGTATACTTTCATATGCATTTAGTGAAAAGCTGTTATTTTGGAATTACAAACAGACACTTCAATTTTATTTATCTGTATAGACTAGTGTGGTTTCTTCAAATCATTAAAATAAGAGTGCTAATCAACAGAAATTTCTTTGGAGAAAGACACCATTCAATTAAGGTACATATATGGAATGAGCGCTGAGGTTTCCAAAGAAATGTAAACTGACCACTGCGACAAAGGAATGGTCTGAGAATATAGTTCTCACAAGTTACACCGGCACATACGTATCTCTTCCGGTATTTTCTCTGGCATGGCAATTTGAAATATTGCGTATTACAACCAATGTTTTAATCACAAGCTGCGTTGATGCTTTATTCCCATGGTAATGTAAACTTAATCAAATCTGATCAAAAATATATTCAGGTAATTGATTTCAGAAGTACTTTCAAAATTATCAGAGGGAAAAGACATTTTTTTTTAAATTTTTCAGGATAATAAATGATACCACCAAGTTCGAAAGGTTGCTTTTACTGAGATGAACTTTGTAAGAAACTCAGCAATTACTCTTCAAAATATAAAAAAAAATTAAGCAAATATTATACGTACAAAATAACCGTCTCATCAAAATATGTGATAAAAAGATATATGATAAACAGATGTTTCCCAAACAAGGGTTAGTTGGAAACAAAGTTACAAGGAAGAATGATCTTATAATTAAAACTTTAAAGCTATCAAGTTCACTCAAAGAGGGTAGCTTATCGGCAAAGAAGTGTTAAGTTAGTGGCAATTTAGATAGCGACCAAAGTCTTAACTTGGCAACTTAACATCTATCCTGTAACGTATTTGTTTCCTTGTCTTATATACCTTAACTTTAACTTTAGCTTGAATTAAGTGAAGGTTCATCACAGTTTTGATTGCATATTATCCCCGCACTTATGCTATATTAATTTGCCTTTGTAATTCTTTGTTTTCGTGTTTTCGAACTCATTATATTAAATAAAAAAAGGAATAGTTCGGTCATCGTCGCGAAAAAGTCTTGTGGAGTTTCGATCAATTGTTTTATGTGAACCGGGGCACTGACAAAAAATAATGTCAAGTTTTTATCTCCTTCGTCAAAGACCTTATCAATCTCGACCTATTTTGCGGAAAATATGTAATAGATTTTTTAATTGTTTAAGACTAAAATCATCAGCAGGCTAAACCATTCAGCAATAAGCCCAGCAACAGACTGAATGAGTCAACGTAGCTCTAATCCAGTGTGCCACTATGAATCCCGGCGAAATTTTGGCTGCCCGCCTAATGGTGCAGCTCTGTAAATTGTTTAGCAACAATTTTGCGAGTCCATTGTCGGGATCGCAGACAGCCTTTTGCATCTAATGCTTTAGATTCAGACTATATGTCAGATATAAAATAGTTTTATGGATACTGAGAATTCTAGTAATTTGAAAATGCTTCGTTCAAATACATCGTTCAGATAACTTCTATGCAAGTTTTTGGACTTTCGATCTAACCGTTTTACTCTAACTCTTTGTATTTAGTTTTAAATACACTAAGTTGTTGAATCTTCTCAATCAATGATGAGGAAGATTGGTATAATATATTGATTACTAGCGGTGGCATGTTCGCAGAATCCTATATAAAAAAAATTGTAGCCTTAGTTACTACCTGTATCTTCAGCTACCTGCCAGTGAGATTCCTATTAAATCTGTCCAGCCGTTTCAGAGATTAGCCGGAGCAAACAGACAGACAGAGAACATTTTAAAAATTGTTTTCATGTCAGTACCGTTTATACCTTCATATGAATTTAGTGAAATGCTGTTAATTTCGAATGAACAGACACTTCAATTGTACTTATCTGTATAGATAGATTTATATTGGAAAACTCCATGTTACATTCAGTACATTTTTTAACTTAAGACATTACGACGTAATGAAATGATCCGTTCATGCAATTGAAATTGAACTCTACACATTCTTACGGCAAAAATGATTATCGCAAATATGGGAAAGGTTAGCCAGTTCTACGTGTAGATATCAGTAACGGTATATAGAGGTTGCTGGGTCATTATCGGGCTCGTGATGATTGCAGGGAAAGGGTCAGTACCATCGCTAATATGGCATTACACATACGGCGCTCGGAAGATATTATTTTAACACTGGTAATAACGGAACATTATAATGGAAATGTAACTGCTACTTATTTAATTTTTAACAGTATTACTTACTCAGGGATCAATTGACTTTCTATGGTTACTTTATTTATTTTTTGCGTGATGGGGTGCATCGGTAGTCGAGATGCTAGTTCATTATAATATAAAGTGAAAGAATTTATATAGTTACATATAGGTACGGAAATTCACTAATCGTACATACATTCACTCAGGTCGGTAGTAAGCACTTTCCACCAAATTTGATGAAATGCCAACGTGACAGGTGGTGAGTCTATCACCGGCTGAAGCACTAAATATACGTCTTTGAATTCTTAGACATATGCCGGTTTCCACACGATGTTTTCCTTCACAGTAAGGCACGTGGTGTGAAATCACTCCAAATTAGCCATCGACAAGAATCGAGGGAATATATCACGTTCATGTAACATTTCGTTCGTAAATTGTTAAAAAACAAAGTGAACATTTTCACAAGCCATGCGGTTAGTGGTTACCATGTCCCATGTATTTCAGCCCATGCCATGAACATGGCGTATCTACGTGGTCACGTTGATCAGCCCAACTAACCATGTATTAAAAAAAAGTAAGAATTTTTGTCGATCGAATTTGAGTTTTCATGCGATAAATGAAAGCGATAACTTGTGTATATGTTATGTCTCTCGTGATGGTAAAACTCTATGATATAAGACTTTTTTTAAAGAGAACCCTACGGGGTTGTTTGCCATTTGAAGTGAAATTTTTATATTCGGAATTTTTTAATATTTTATGTTTACATTTTTCAAAGTGTAAAACTAATTTGAATTAAACTGTTGCAATAGATAAACATTTAGGACTGACGATTTATATTAAATTTGAATTTAAATTAGCATTAGATACATACAGTGTATTTGCTGACTTCGAAGACTGTGAAAGTGTAAATGCATTAAAAATATTTGCAAATCCCTTCAATTTCAATAAATTTAAGAAATATACTCCTTAATAGTAAGCAAATATTTTTGTGATATGATAACTTGTAACATTACCAAAACAATTTGCAATGTCTCATCTAATATTTTCATCAGCATCGAATCCAAAACAAAGTAGAAGGTATATGATTTTAAGTAACCATTTTCAAGATAATACAATATAAACGAACCCTTTACTTAGGTTATAAGTATAGCTCTCTCGGTATTCTTAAACCATTAGTGATACAGTTTACCGTTGACATTCACCCGAGGGACATTCATTTAACCGCCGTTTATATTCCGCGTAATAGCAATAATCTTACCACAGTTTCTCAACTGGTTTAGACTCCACTTTCCAAGTAGAATCTAAATCAGATGCCAATGGGTAATTACGTTTCTATGGGATTCCAATGACGAAACCCGTCAAAGGTTTTTAATTGATCGGTCGGTTGATACGTCCGCATATTTTCTGTAAAGGTTTTATTTTCCTCTAGCTTCATTCCTCGACTTCGCCCGCGTGGAATACCTAGTTGCTGAAAATCAAAATGAATTAAAATGATTTGCTCAGCTTAGGCCCTGGTAAGGCACTTTACCGTCGAAGATTTGACCACAGTTCCGGTGTCTAGTTCATTACAATTTAAAGTTAAAGAATTTATATGTTGTAATATTATTATACGGGCATTAATTAAGCATATACATACTTACATACATATACTCGCGTCTGTATTCTCCGAACGGGTAGTAAACACTTTCCACCAAAGTTGATTAAGTGCCAACGTGACAGAGGATGAGTTCATCGCCATCGCAGGCTCTACACATACGTCTTTACGTTTTTGACAGACATGTGCAGGTTTCCTCACGAAGTTTTCCTTCACCGTATAGCAGGTGGTATGAAATCGCAGCACATAAGCTTTTAGAAAAACTCATTAAACCCCAAAGTTAAAATCAAATAAGAGGCTGATGTAGGAAAATGGTCAATACGATAGATGTAGCACAACACAGCTCCGCATCTAAGATGGTACTATCACTTAAAAAAAATCTAATCTATACATCCATACAGATAAATAAAGTGTCTGTTTGCAATTCCAAAATGTTTTTGTTTTTGTTTCCACTAAATGCATATGAAAGTATACACGCTACTGACACTAAAAAACCAAGTTTAAATTTTTTTCTATGTCTGTCTGTTTGTTACAGGTAATCTCTCAAAAGGGCTGGACCGATTTTAACGGGACTTTCACTGGCAGGTAGCTGATATATCAAGGAGTAATTAAGGCTACTTTTTTTTGTTAAAAATACTAAGGATGAAACTAAGTCTACGCGGGTGAAACCGCGGGGCCCAGGTAGTAATTGAAATATATTATTAAAAGAAATCCCTGTAGGCAAGGTATCTTAATTTAGAATCCGCCCTTCCAAGAAAAAAATCTGTTCCATTTACATCTGTTAAGACAAGTAACAGCTAGAAACCCGATTTCAAAGCTTTTGTCCCGAAATCCTTGAGATCAGAAATGAATAACCATCTCACATAGTATTTGCGAGGTTTACTAATGGTCCTAGGTCCTGGTAATAAATTGTAGAGCGTGATTGAACCCGAATGGCAAGTGGGCCAGTTACAACCGCGTCCCAAGACGGTACCTTCATTAATCAGGGCAGAACACATTTAAAATTAATTCAAATGGTTATTTATAAGCACTAAGATGTTTTAAAGATTGAAACAGAATAGTTAAGTAGAGAAACGATTGAACACTGAAGCACTGCTGATCGCCGTAGACTGTAGCCATTTGCCACCAAGAGGACTGCACTTTGAGGTTTCAGTCGTTGTCTATGCATTGTTGTCAGAATGGCAATTATATAGGATTATACCTTATTATACATGCTACCGCCAGGTTCGGAAGTTTGTTTTTTCTGAGAAGAACCTGGCAAGAAAAACGTTTTTAAAAATACAAAATAAACCACATAAGAAATGTAAGCCCATTTACACAGTTCCAATGCACAAATGTCGATAAAAGTTAAAATAAACTTCTACTTATATCTAAATGTGTAGCTTGAGATGGCCAGTTATTATATATATAGACAATATATATACATGTTATGGTCTGCAAAGAGGTTATCGTCATTCAATTCATAGTTTAGAAACCGACATTAAAGACAGAAGGAATATCTCTCTAAAAATTTACTTCGGAATTCGAAAAGTATTTTCCAAACAGGAAAGAAGGCAGTTAACTAACGTTTACAATTGTCAAGTATCACAATGCCAATTCTAATGAAAATTACTTTAATCTTGATAAAATCAAAAATAAATCCTTTGTTCCTTAATCTGTGTTCAAAGTTCTTTAAAACTGTTTTAATAGATTCTAGCGACCCCATCCTTCAAGTTCGCAGATAATTAAAAACCACTCCGTGATAGAATTTGTTTGGAAAACGTATTTTTTTTCATGGCTGAGGGTTACGTCCTTGAAAAGTATAATCTGGCGGATTCGTTAACGCGACCCGGCCATGAATAATGTATAACCCGACGATGGGGACTGTACTCGCGACAATATCGTATAATTTTTGCTTTAAAATGTTGCAATTTACTTGCAAAAATATTTTAAATACGGTTGAAAGAAGAAAAATAAAAATATACTTTTGCAATTTAAGCTTTAACAAACTTTTTATTGCATCATTAAAATTATGTTTTGAATTTGGAAATTAGCAGATTGTGTTTGAATTGTGGTGACAAATGCGGTTATATTAATATATTTTAATCAGTAAGTATCTATGTTTTTCCTGTCATTAGAAAATGTAAAAGTTATAAGCAAATGATGATGATGATGATGATGGTCCGACCGATTTCGGCCATGGCGACCGCTTCAACTCCGGTTAACGTCGGTAGTGCACTCGCATGTGGCTAATGTAGCCAATCTTCTTTTGGAAGATTCTCGCGCATTGCGTACATGTGAGCACACCGTTCTCAAAATTATAGTTTATAGCCGCAGGTGGTCGGGCTTTTAATTCGTTGCGTTTCGTATCAAGCTCAGAGCGCCGGTTGACTTCAAATTTCGTAATTTTGTTATTAATGAAAGTCCTCCACTCTGATCTCTTTGCTGCGAAGTGCTCCCAACGAGTTGGCTCTATGCAACACTTCTTCATGTGCCGCTTTAGCACGTCTTTATATCGGAGAAGCTGTCCTCCATGCTTACGCTTGCCGTCCTCCAGCTCTGAATAAAACACGCGCTTCGCGACTCGTTGCTCTGACATCCGGGACACATGACCGCACCACCGAAGTTGTCGCCGAATTAGGTAAGCCTCAATGCCGCTTACATTGGCTCTACTCAGCACTTTAGTATTCCGTACACGATCAGACCATTTGATTCTAAGTATTTTCCGAAGACATCTTAGATGGAATCGGTCCAGCATGTGGATATGTCGGCGGTAAACGGTCCAGGTCTCGGCTGAGTAAAGGATGTTGGGAAGTACGACTGCCATGTATACTGAGATCTTGGTAGCCATCTTCAAATCATGTGAACAGAAAACCTTGGTGTTTAATTTACCGAATGCTGCAGCTGCAGCGCTGATCCTGCTGTTGATCTCCGCATCAAGATCACACTTAGATGTTAACGTGCTCCCAAGATAGCGGAACTTGTCCACCTGCTTCAGTGTGTCCTCGCCAAGTTTTACAGTCAGTGCCTCGTTACCGTCGATATCTAACTGCATGACCTCCGTTTTCTTGACGCTGATCTTAAGTCCGAATTTGCGACAAGACTGGTCAAAAATGGACATTAACTGTTGCAGGCCGTCTGGAGATTCTGCCACAAAACATAAGTCGTCGGCATACAGTATCTCCGTAATACATGCGTGTGAAACTTTTGTGCGTGCTTTGAGCCTCGCTAGGTTGAAGACATTGCCGTCGGTGCGGAAGCGGATACGAATACCTTCAGAAACAGTCTGCAAGACCTCCCGGACTACTACCGCAAAGTACAACGCAAACAACGTCGGCGCTAGGACGCATCCCTGCTTCACCCCACATGTAACGGGAAAGAAGTCGGATTGTTCTCCGTCGACCGCGACGCAACATTCCATGCTGTCATGCAATAGTCTGAGAAGTCTCACAAACTTCTCTGTGCACCCTATCTTCTCGAGCACGATCCAGAGGGCTTCTCGAGGCACGCTGTCAAAAGCCTTCTCAAGATCGACGAAACAGAGATACATATGACGACCCTGTTCTCTGCACTTCTCTTGTAGCTGTCGTAATGAGAATATAGCCTCGCAGGTGCCTCGATCAGGTCGGAAACCAAACTGGGTTTCTGGTAACAACATTTCAGAAAGTTTCGTAAGGCGGTTTAGTAAGATTCGGGCAAAGACTTTTCCGGGGGCTGATAATAATGAAATACCTCTGTAAGAATTGCAATCGGCACGGTCACCTTTGTTCTTATATAGAGCTTTTATTCGTGATACTTTAAAAGTAGATGGAACTTTCTCTTCCTTCCATATACGATCAAAAAGTTCCCATATCGCCAAATGCAATTTCTCACCGCCGTACTTCATTACTTCACTCGGTATACAATCGATGCCCACCGCGCGCTTATTTTGCTGTTGATTAATAGCAAGGGTAACCTCGCCACGCGACAGCGGCTCATCCAGCTTATTATCGGTGGGGAGCTGAGGAATCGAGCGAACATGATCCAGATCTGCTGATCGGTCTACGTTAAGCAACGTGTTAAAATGTTCTGCCCATCGCTTTAGAACATCCTCCTTGCTTCTGAGAAGACCTTCGCCACAAGCTGGTTTAAGCGGCACTTTAGATGTTGTCGATGGGCCTATCAGCTTTCGAACCTCACCGTAAAATTCTCCTAGCTGGTTTGTATCTGCTAGCCACTGCATGTGGCGAGCTTTGTCCTGCCACCACTTGTCCTTTGTTTCCCGAGCTAGTCTACGTAACTCAATGTCACTTCGCTTGATCTCCGCAACACCGTGTAAGTTTGTTCTCCTGTGCTGTCGAAGGAGACGTCGGTGCTTATCAATTGCCTCCTTAAGAGCATCATCATTCTCATCAAACCAATCCTCGTTCTTACGGACTTTTAGACCCAGAACTAAAGTAGCGGTGTCTAAAATGCGAGTTGATAGAGCTCCCCAGTCGGCGTCAATATCACCGGTCTTGTTTGAGAAAGGTAACACAGTAGCCAAAGCTCTGACATATTTCTCCTTTGTCTCTGGATCCTGAAGCCTGTCCACGTTTAAACGAGTCAGCTTTGTTCTGCCAGATCTACAAGGACGTCGGAGGCGGAGACGTAGTTTGGTTATGATCAGCCTGTGATCAGACCAGCAATGTGCACCACGCATTACACGGGTAATTTGGACTTGAGAAATATCTTTTTGTCGTACAATGGCGTAATCTAACAAATGCCAGTGCTTTGATCTTGGATGCATCCACGTATTTTTGTGCTTCGCTGGAAGTCGAAACATTGTGTTTGTTATCGCTAACTCGAATTGGGCACAAAAGTTTAGAAGTAGGTGGCCATTGTCGTTCATATTGCCGACTCCATGCCTGCCCAAGACTCTGGGCCATGCAATAAAGTCTTGTCCTACTCTGGTATTGAAATCCCCTAAAAGGAGAATCTGCTCTCTGGCATGAATGCCCTCTATGCAGTGAGTTAGCTCTTCATAGAAGTGGTCTTTAATGTCATCAGATTTGTCTAGCGTGGGAGCATAGACACTGATGACATTAAGGAAGTTGTTATTGTCTAGCAGTAGACGCAGGGTAGTTATTCGGTCTGAGATGTGCACCGGGAACTCTTGCAGTTGTCTAGCGAGCTTATTCTTGATCGCGAATCCCACGCCTGATCGTCGCGGTTCGGACGAAGCGAGTCCTTTCCAAAAGAAAGAATACCCGCCACCGTGCTCCATCAGCTCCCCTTCCTCGGCAAGATGTGTTTCGCTTAGAGCAGCCACATCCACGTTATAGCGAGAAAGCTCTCGAGCTACAATGGCAGTTTTCCGTTCCGGACAGGCGTTGGTCTCCCGGTCAAGGAGAGTTCTAACATTCCATGCGCCAAATGTCATTTTTGGGGTTGTTGTGTTATTTAATTTAAGATTCTTGTTGCGTCGACCACGAATTTAATGATGCGGAGGCAGCCGCGGTTACTACCTGCCGTGTAAGTTGGGGTGAGCATTTTTTTAGGGCACCTTTTCTAGCCCCCTCCTAGGCTGGGCAAGGAGAGCAGTGCCATCCCTAAATAGGGCTGCTCTGTCACTCCGGGTGCTGCCGAGCCCCCTCTGTCCCCCCAGAGCAGAGTGGAAGCGACCACGATGTTCTAAGAACACCCCCGGAGCCGCCCTTGTGCAGGCTTCAGACAAAGCCCGGGTTGCATCCACCCGGACCTCTCTACTTCAGCCCATCGCCAAGGGACTTGAACAATGCCGGAGTCCAATATTCGGAAGCAGTCATCTGCGCAGGAATATTTTTAAGTGCATCAGCGATTGCGCAGCCGCAGATGCCCTCTCTGGTCCTTCTCCCCCGTAACCCAGTGGAACGGAGACCGATACGACCGGTGGGGGGTTTGGATGCAGGTTTGATTTCGAGTTTTCCTTCTCTTGCACTGGTCTATTGTGCTTCTTTTCCCTTTGTCGCCTTTTACGACATCCTCGGGTTAGTAAGGAGTAGCGACACTGTATTCTTACTCCGTCGCTACACGGATATGCAAGCAAATGATAAGAGTTATATAACCAAAATAACAAAAAAATACGAATGCCATAAAAGGTGTAAATAAAAAAGCTAAAACAATGGAAATACATTAAACAACAATAACCTGAGAGTATTTCAATGTATTATCAACTCCTCTCACCCCTATATTTTGTCTCAATACAAAGAGAGGTTTTTATTTTGTGTCACATAGATTAAAAACGTATTGTCATCTCGCGGCGCGGTCTGATATTGAGTTTACATTTTGATAATGGTAGATAGAAAACTGTAACTTATACGGCTTTTTCCCGGACATGAATAATTTTATTACCAACACCTTCACGACTTTTGTTTAGGTAAATAAACTAATTCTCAGGTGGGCCCCTGACCATGAGCTCTTATTGCAATGATAATTCAGCTGTGCGACAGTGACAGATGTATACACGCCACATACATCTGTCTCATAAATGAGTGAAACTATCATGGCAATACTCTTATTGCCATGATAGTTTCACTTTCTCATGGTAAGGCCCCAGGACATCCAAAAAATATATTGCACAGTGAGCGCGAACAAGGTTTTTATGATTGGTAAACTTATGGCCAGTTTCAATATTCTATCCAGCTGTCAAAGATTAACAAATCTATTGTTTTGTTCTTACTCTCCTTAGCTATTTAACATTGTTAGAAATTGAAGGTATGGATAGATTAAATCTGACAGACAACGGAGGATAGCAACCCATCTGTAAGATTTGTTAGATTATTGAAATCGGCCTTTATGGATATTTTGAATTAAAGGATATTTACAGAAGAATATCAAGTACGGTATCGTTCTAACAATGAGATGAATAAACAATGAATAAAAGCAGAGCATAGTACACCGGTAGGACCTAAAACCCATTAACAATTTAAACACGCTCATCCTGGATTAAGTTAAGAGGAATACATAGGGTACCTAGCGGTATGGTTGGTACGTTTACCCTGAACACACACATATGATATGTTGTGCACATTGCGAAATGAACATCACAATGTGAAACACGGCGCTACGAATTTCAGAGGCGACGACGCGCTAGAACAAAATTGTAGCCTATGCTTTCAAAACAGCTATATATATATAGATAAATATAACTATTACGAAAAAAAATAGTAATTGCGTAAAATAGGATTATTGCTTAGCTTTGCTAAAATGTATTTAGTAGCAAGTTAGCTAATAACTAACAAGTAATTCGTAAGCCTACAGTACTTTATACAACTTCAAATGATCCTATCCTCGAATTTTTTATGCGCATTATTTAGGACCTTGTACCTTGAACTACCTTCCCACGTCCAAGTTGGGACATGTTTGTCCACCCTCCTGTCATGAGCTTAATTTGAATTATGCCAGGGCAGACGGCCTCTCGATATGTATAAAATTCACATTTACCACCCCCGGCCCGCACACCCGGCGCAAGAGAAATGAATTGTTTATAAATGTTCCAGGCACGATACCTATCTTACAGCATTTTCGTTTCATACTTGGATGTTTCTTCTGATATTTCGCCTAATTTGTATCCAAAGGGATCCCAGGATTAAAACTGTTACTTCAAATTAACAGCAGGTAAATTTAATTATACATACAAGGTCAATTTCCTCACCATGGCAGTGTTTCAATTCGATTATATCTCAGTATTACCCCTGTATTTCCACTGATTATCATTACAATTTCAATAAGGGATATGTATGAAAACATTATAAAGTTCCAGATTGTAGAAATCCTTGCAAATGTTATGGTTATGACTTTGTACAGAATCTTACTAAAAGATCTCGTAATAAAGTTAATATCGTTAATATCATATTTGTAAAAAGTGCAAATTAATAAGTGAATGCAAATTTTACTCCTTTGAAACAGTCGGCGGATTGAATTGCATCATTTCATATCTTACCGTCACAGTTTTATTATACAATCGTAAAACGCGAAGACTTTATTAAATTCTGAACCGGTCTATGGTCCATCTGGGCATGTGTCGGACTAAAAAACGAACAACACTTTGATGGTTGGACGGTTTTGTTTTGATTTCTTTACAAATCTGCTTTTTGTTGGTATTGGCACCATTTCCCTGTTGAAAACCTCACAAGAAGCGTGCATGACTCGCTTCTTTTTACCTAGGGATTCGCCACATTCTTCAACCTCTTTATATTTAAACCTGTAAACACTTTTCATGTTATCGCCAATGAGTGTTGTGAGACTTGTGATTGAGTTCAGCTGGATTTCTTACGACGGGCTTCTTCAATCGATGTATCTATAGTCACTTCCTTACTAAATAGGATTAAAGGAAACTAAGCATCTGTGCAAAGGCAGGCAACCTGATACGAATACGAAAGACTCCGTTATCCCTAAGGAGCCTTGGATTATCCTTATCCCTCCCTACTTATCTTGGACATCCGAGCATTTTCATTAATCACATATCAGTTAACAAGGATTGGGTTTCTAATACATTTGACGAAGTGTTAATTTTCTTGGCTAATGGATCGTAAGATTGGTACGATAGAGAATAGCTTTCGGAATAGGCATTTCGATTAGTAAAGCCTAGGATTTAGGCAGTAATTGATGATTAGTAGATTTCTCGTGGTCATAGACAACTGGGTTTTCAATGGCGAGACCTTCATTCACCCGTCATTAGAAGAACTAAACCATTAAAAAAAATATTATTTGACACTCAATCACAGTACGTCGACGTGCTTGCAGGCAATAGTATCTAATCGTTAATGGTAAGTGGTAAATTCCTCGACATTCATAAGTGCCTTACCAGGGTCTAAGCTGAATAAATCATTTTCATTTTCATTTTCATTTTAAATATCTGCTATAATAAAATCCACAGTTTATGCAGAATTCACTCGTCTGTTTACAAATCAGCAATATAGTAAAATAATTGTTGAGCGAATTTTGATTGACAAAAGAAATGGACACAAAAGATTCCGTTCTAATATAACGCGGCTGTATTCAAATGTAACATTTCTTGCACAATTCGTTTGATTTAATTTGATGCGGGTCCTTCGGTAGACGGACTTTCTCATGCGGTTCATTGTGTTGTGTGGCTTTGTCTGCGGTTTTATATGTGTTGCTTTATTATAACATTCTTAAGTATTTTCTAATAAAATAAGAATAGTGAGAATGACACTACGCTGTGTCAAGTTTATGTTCTGATTCCTGTTTCACCATATGCCATAAAAAATATTGTACCTCAAATATAGAATCGCTTCTCTTGACCTATTCTGCGTGGCTATAAGATATCACACACAAAATTTGAACCCCCATTAAACTCCCTCAGGGGTAGTATTTCTGTACACAAACGCAAATCGCAAAATAAACTCCTTCCAAATGTCAGGCACCAGCAGTTTGGACTGTGCGTTGATGCATCAGTCAGTAATTCCTGCCTTTTATAATAGACTATATTATATACTTACCTTGTTACGTGAGTAAGTGCTTTAAAACCTGGAAAGTATCTCAAGTACTTCGAGGTCGATGGCCAATTTAAAGGGACGTAATTGGTTACCTGTAATTATCTACATGGCAACTTGGCAACTAATATAATAACGTATGATCAAATATCTTCTATAAGGTATATAATAAAGCGTTTTGGTTACTTCTTTGGGTTTCGATCAAATATGCGGATGAATTGGTTAGATAATTAGGAAGAAGTATACATTAGTAATTATATATACTAAGACTGTGCGGCATACCGTAGGTACTAACCTCAGTGATTTTTGGTATGCTAGGTACTTTAAGCATGTATCCTGTTTCATGTGGAAATAAATACATAGAAGAAAAGTGTTGTGGCAATTAATTGGAATTAATTAATCTTTTCTCCGTCTTGTTAGTAAACGATCCGTTTCTCGTATCTACCAAAGACGAAGACAATTTTAATTCGTCCTTTAGCATACAATGCCCGTTTAAGTTAGTTAAATTACTTCGCAGGTAATAAATTTTCAAGTTCTTATTATTACTTCGAAGCAACTCTTAAGATGTGAAACGTACCCAGCGCCCCACTTTAAACTTGGTACAATTGTTTTCATGCTTAATTTTCATATGCTTCTACATTCCACTCGTTATCTACACGAGTCAGTTACGGAATATGTATCTCGTTAATGTTTTGCGCATATGTTTGCAAATTGTAAGGCTTGAAGAAGATTAACACAGCTTTAATGGGATGTGAATCGTTACCATTAGGCTATTGCGCAATATAAATCAATGTCAAATCTACAATATTTGCAGTTCAAAATAAAATGGAATATAAAGCGATGTTTATGTTCAATCGAAGTTTATCTAGCATTAGATCTCAATATGGATAAGGAGAAAGTGTTTTATTTCAATCACTCTGCTCTGTTCTCTGTAATGCCATGATCTATTTAAATTCAAAGCAATCCTCGTTTTGTAAATGTGTCCTTTGTAATAATTTGATGGACTTACTACTTATTCTATTATAATTTAAATGAACTTATATTTTTCACCTGTATTTTATGGTGAGCGTACAGTGACCGTAGAGAGTCACTTATTTCGTCTTAACTCATATTTTGAATTCGAAACATTCCTTAGTTACTTTTACCTCTCTCCTAAATATTAATATTATCAGAGTAATTCCACATCTTATCCATAACAAACGAACTTTATATTAGATTGGAGATAAGTGGATTCAAAAACGCAGATTCCTAAGAAATCAGTCATACTTTATTAACTTTCATAAGAAGTACCAATAGGCACTCATTGAATAAGTTCATAGACGAACTCCCTGAGTAGAGGAAACAAGAAGCAATCAATCAACGTTTTCCTTTGATTATATCTTTGTGAAAGAACATTGTACCCCGAGGCATCTTCGAAGCGAATTTGGCAGACAAATCCAGTGTACTAATTTACATTTTGCGGAAGCTACACCCAGTAGGTACGTCTAATGATCAATCTGTGTGCTTTTGTTCCTTTGCGTCGGAAGGTTTTTGAACTTTCGTAATTCATTTTGATTACCGTAATTGGTGTTTATTGCTATTGGGGTAAAGTAGCTTTTGCTGTTCGTTTATTTAATAAAACTAACGTGATTGGAAAATTTGCGAAGCATAATAATGCAAATTCACAAACAAGTAGAGAAGTTGGTATGCTATCTAAATTTGCACACGTCACCCTTACAGATAAAATCGAAAATTAAATAGAACAATAATCATATTCACGCGAGCCTCATTATAAATATGGCACGAGGTAGCCATAAGCAACCGTACAGCTGTTAAGTAATAGCAGAATTAACAGTTTAACATAGCGTGCCATATGCGCTTGGCCGGCGGACCGAAACCACTCGCTTTCGACGTCATATGCATATCATTGTCTAGCTTTTAATAGCGTCCTTCGTTTGTAATTAAGATAGCATTACTGAGACTGTGCAGAGGTTCTATTCTAGATTTTAGAGGATTCTATAGTTAATTTAGATACTTATTGCTCGAAGAATATGACTTAATGTGTGTAATGTAGTTTTGAATTAGAACTCCCTGGTCTGACTGTCACGTAGAAAAATATTTAATAAATAATTACATTTTCTTTATGATAATTGGTATTAATAGAGTTTGAAGTATAATTGTCATGTATTATGTAATTGAGTTAATAGGGATTCTAAGGGATTCTTTTCTATTAATAACTTAATTTCAAATTAATACCTACAACGCGTTATACATCTCGACGCTACTTACAACTTTCATTGATCAATCTTGTGAACGGATGATTTAACCACGTGTCATTTACAGAAAGTGAATGTGTACAATACGGTTGACTAGTCAACCATGTATTTTTTGTAAAATTATAGAAGAGGAATAGTGTGGGTCTCAAAGATTAACCTTGAGGCACTTTGAATAGTAATAAGAAATAAATAAACAAAATATCTATATTTCCGTTACTTATGGCAAACTTAAAATTTTTGTTTTCAATCTAGCATCATATCAATAATCAATCTTCTTAGAAAGGATCTTATCTTGACAAGACCATATCAAAAGCTTTAATAAAGTCCGAAAATACGTTACCATAGAATTAAGTCTGACGTCAAATAGATTAAACTCACAGCAAAATGTTCATTTAGAGACATTAAGATAAAGGGTGCCACAAATACTTAAGTAATGTTAGAGAGCAAAGGTCAAGCACATAGGTACTGTGAAATCTGAGGTAAATTCCTTACAAGACAGTGTGGCAGTTGTGTCGCAATGTTGCCAACCCTACTGACATGGGTAGTGTAAAATCGCATTAGTTAGACTAATCTAAGCTCAACCACACCTCTATGTTAACTTACATAACGGGTTCGTGTAATTTGTACTCCACTAATAGGCCGAGTCAGCCCTATTACACGCTCCACGGTTCCAGTCGTCTGGATTAACCAGAGTTTTATTCTGAAATTCTGAAATGAAGCTGTGACCCGCTGTTTCACCCTTATTTATATACTTACTAGCTGTGCCCTGCGGTTTCACCCGCGTAGATTAGAATTTTGTCTAAAAAATAAAAAATAAAATTTAGGGATGGACTACCCCTAACATTTAGGGGGATGAAAAATAGATGTTGGCCGATTCTCATAGATACCGGATAAGCACAAAAAATTTCATCAAAATCGGTCAAGCCGTTTCGGAGGAGTATGGCAACGAAAACTGTGACACGAGAATTTTATATATTAGATGCATAGACTTAATTTCATGGGTGGCTTTTTTCACGGAACCTTAATTTAAATAAAAGTACTTAGCCAAGTTAGTCCTTCCTTATAACATCAGTTACCTGTCTGTAAAAATCTACCTGTGATTTCCGTTAAAATCGGTCCAGTCATTTCAGAGAAAACTCGGAACAAACAGGCAGACAGACGGACTGAGAAAAATGTAAAAAATCTATAATTTTTTTATGTCAGTACCTACTTACTTATTTACTTTATAGACTTTCACATGTATTTTGTGTAAAGCTGTTTATTTGGAATAACAAACAGACACTTCATCACAGACATTCATTTTATTTATCTGTATAGATGCATAGATTAACATTGCAGTATTCATTGCTATATTTGAGTCTATTTGATGTATGTAGTTTGAAAGATGGAGAGAACTAATAACAAAAGTGTCTAAGTTGAACTTGGGCTATAATAACACCTAATACATTTTCTAATCAACATTCATAATCTATTACGCAAATGGTAAGTTTTGACCCCTTCACATTTCTGTCTGTTAATCCAAGCGTATGAGGCCTAACACAACAAAACTACGTAGTGAAAAGTCCGGCAAAGAGTCGGCGAGGCTGACATAACAAAAGACGAGTAGGGCGTATAAAAGCAAACCGAGGGCTGACTAGACCGGTGGCAAGCCGCATTGTGTCCATTGTAGCCCATACTCTAATAATTATTTGACTCAAGCTATATAGATAAAATTTAAGTGTCTGTTTGGAATTCCAAATTAACGTTTTTGACTAGCATATGAATGCTAATACGCTAATTAATAAAATAAAAACCATTATTAAAATTTCCCGATCTGCCTTTCCGTCAGTCGTTTCTCTGAAACGGCTGCATCGATTTTAATGAGTCTCACTGGTGAATAGCTGATGATACAAAAAGTAAGGCTGTTTTTATTTAAACGAAGCCGCGCAGCACAGTTAGTTATTACTAGATCATTTAAGGTAGAGTTCTAAATTGAAGGCTAAGTGAAACCTATAATTAATTTCAATAAAGATTGCCTTTAAAAGCTGAAATGTTACTGCTTTTGTGTAGCTAGGAAAGTAGGCTAATCGTTTTGTGGTTAGATAATGCTAATCACAAAATACAAAGACGACGTAATGATGAGCTAAAATGAGAGTAAGTAGTACTTTTTAAGACTCACAGTAAAAGGTTCCAATAACTTCCAATGTTAAAATTGCGGACAAAAAAGCTATAAAAGCGATCACTTTTACAATAAAGTCGTTGTAAAATGGAAACTCGTAAACACGACGTTCACAGAACCGGTTTCTCGTATGCAAATGATCGTGGCCAAACGAAATTTAGTCCTAAGCCAATTTATACCCTACTCCTATTTAATAAAGGGCAAATTGAATTGAACACTGTCCCCAGACAGTTCTTTGGGGATGTTAAAAAGTGTTGAGTGTCAGTTAATTAAAGAGAAGCCTTCGATGAAACCATAGTAGTGGAATGCAATACATGTTTAACAAATTGCATGATATCGTGAATCAGGACAAGAGCAAGCCTTTGTAATAAGCTTTTAAACCTTAATTCAGAACCTAAATAATGGATTCGAAATTCTTTCGGTCCATTTAAATTCTGCAAAATTTCGGTAAGCAAATTTGTCTGATTTTACTATGTAATAATTTCTTCTTCATCTTTTAACATAATATTACTCAGATTTTACAGTTGATTGACCTAGCCATTATTGTTTTAGCAAAAGCTAGAGATCAAGTAAGTAAAATATAATGGTTCAAGCTAGAATCAATATTCGATGATTTATTTATTTATGGTTTGCCACTGATTATATTTTCAAATTACGTTGCTTACGATACTTAGATTTGAATGCACAATCAGTATGCAAATATTAGATCGTAAGTTGGGATAGCTAAAAAAATAGATCTTTGTTTACTTATTAATATTAATACACAGATTACAGATTGTCTGACCTTCGTCTGGAATAACAAACAGTTATCAATATCTCTATATCGGCATCATTTAGTACAGAATATAACATAGTTGATAATATGACATATTTTGAAACTTGGCCTAAGTTTCATAATGTTACCAGATTTTACCCGCTATTTTTTTTCTTTATTTATTTATAAATTTTACAATTCATTACAAGCATGGTTCAGCTAAATCCTTTCTGCAGATTTTAGTGAAAAGGAAATAGATAGACAAACACACTTATAGATTTTTAAAGTAACATAGCATATATATATAAGTTCAGGTTTAACTTCCATACGGCTGCTTAACAAATACGTGAAATTAATCCTTTCTGTAAGAGAAATTTTCCAAATGGTTTAATTATAAATTTCATGATGATTTAGTGGAAAATTTTAAGTGGTTTTGAGTTGTTAACAGGTTTATAAAGGCTTTAATTCTACCGTGGAAGTTACTGTTTACTCGAGCGATTTATTAGAATACCAGGTTTTCTATGGCACGATCCAAGTGAATTAGCAATGGTACAGCAATTGCTAATGCCCTAGGGATCTTGCCGAAAAAGCAAGTGCAAGTCCTAAAACTACGTATACCTATTTATAATCCTGTTTCCAGAGGACAGGCATGATGGAAAAATACTATGTATACATATACTTAAATAAAATAGATTTTTTTATTTGCAATTCTAAATTTTAGAAATGGCATTTGGTGATCAGCTGTAATAGTATATACTCGTACGATACTTAAATAAAAACAAATTTAGTCTGTTTGTTCCGGCTAATCTCTGGCAGTTAATACTACAAGTAACTAATACTACTTAAAAAAAATAGGTTCTCGTAATAAAGCCACCCATGAAATCAGGTCAGATTAATGTTAAACAGCTAGTTTTCTATTATAAATGAATTTATAACAATGCAAAAAACAAGATTTTTCAAAATGAGAAAATTTTATGTACCCTTCGTTAGGATACAGATGAAATATCTGTAGATTTATCAAAAACCATCAACTAAGGTATTACGCTATTGAAGTAACATTACATACAATAATCTCGAACAGTATCGTCGAATACAGTTAGAAAACCGGTCGCAAACTTTGATACCTCGCACGGTGCGGAACGAAAATAAATGTGGAATTCTTGTAATGGAGATAAAGCAGTATATTATAACATAAACGTGTTTTTATAGCTCGTAAAATAGCAGCATCATTATCGGGAGCTTTTACATCTTAAGTGAAGTTATATATTAAATGGCTTGGAAAAACACTTTCTTATTTGTGATAAAATGTCGTCAGGGTTATATTATGATGAATTGATAAGAAATATCTTCACGCCTGTATGCCCCGAAGGTGTATATGCAGAGGTGTACTTAACGTATACATTTTGCAAGTAATAATGGCAAATGTAGTCGAGGACTCTGACTCTAGATTCCGATTATAGAAGGAAAAAATCCAATATCACTACCCTAACGAGGTCGCAGGAGAAGCCAGCCTTCGTGTTAAGCAGTAGCGTCAGCAACCACTAAACCAACGAGGTATGATGACAAAAGAATGTTGTGTTGAAAGCTGTACATTGAAAAAGTCATTTAGAAAGTGGAAACGAGTATTTCGGGTCAGAGGAGTGTATTTCATAAAATTTTCAAGTCGTACAAATTTTCCGCGACATAAGCGGCTTGGGAAGACGACGACGCGACGCCGACGCCTCGCTCGAGTTTGAGATAACTGCACGCCATAGATTATACATGCTAAGTATTGCAGATAAGTTACTTCATTGAAATTGGTGATATAAGTTAATTAGTAAGTAATACTGACTGGGGATAGTAGATAGGTTTAGTGACATTTTAGTATTTATATTTTTTATCGACCTCTTGTGCACTGGAACTATGTCCATGGGCTTATATTTTTTGTGACTTATAATGTATTAGTCAAAATTGATTTTTATGTTTTTGAAAAGAATAATTACTAAGTTTGTTGTCGGGTTCTTCTCAGTAAAATCAACCTGCCAAAATAATTGATTACTTACGCTGTCTTAGCTATCAGAGAGTTCATCATTTGATATGATATGGGTTTTGATGGTGTAGTCAGCAAGAAAAATCACCATTCAACTATAGAATCACATTATGCATTCTCTACATAATTTATTTTTTAAATCTCGTTCAAATAGATAAAAAATCATGGAAAGGTTAAAAGTTAGGCGTCATTTGCCAATTCACAACTAACAAAAACAAATCAATATAGACACACAAATGTTGTTTAGATAGAGAACGTAAGAGAGCTCAAACAGCTTTATGTTACGAAGTTATAAATCATTCAACGTTACATTCGTGATGACTTCTGCTCGATGGATCGTGAAATATGCCATTATTCTTTGACAGAAGCAGGTGTCTGACAAGGGAACAGTTTTTGCACAAAAGCTATTGAAGCGAGTCGGTAGCTTTGCTTTTATACCGTTGTGAGTTTATGGATTGTTATAAATATTAACGGTCGATTTCAAAATAGACGATTAGTATCGCGATACACATTGTGGACGTCCATGGACGAACAATATCGATTTGAGGTTAATAGGTCTACAATTTCGAATAATGTTAGCTATTTTCTATAATATTATCATGGCCCCCTCGAAGTAAGTAGAGATACGAATGGAAAAATAAGAGCATATCACATATTCTCAGTAGTCTTCCCTCGCTACACTCACATTAGTATTTTCATACGAATACCAACTTTCAAAAAGGCATTCATAAAACAGAGATATTGTGACAATCAAAGTATAACATCGCTTAAGCATTAATCATTGAAAATAATGTTCTCTACATATTTGATTCCGATCTATATCACCAAATTTAAAATTTAACGTCAGAGCGCTACTAATTTCATCTCCTACATCAACTATCTTTATATTATCGAATATTTCCATTCAGTATTGTAGCTCAGCCAACACCAGTTGTGGAGTAGTCAATGTGATTAGTGAAGTCGAACTCAACAGTGTTCGGAGTTGGGTGATAGATAGTGTTTTAGTCTCGTCTAGTCTTAGTTTTGTTCAATTTGTAGTTGAGTTGGGCAAACTTGAAGCGGGACTTGGATCTAGCTTTAGAACTTGTACACTAAACTAAACTGTTTATACTTTGATCACGTACAAAATATTGGTATAGTTTGAAACACAAGAAACAATAGTAATTTTGGGATTTTCAAGTCGGTTCAAACTAATATCAAATACCCAAAAATGCTATTTGGGTAGTCGCTCTATATTATAATGTCGTCAATGTAAACAAGATTCCAGATTTTAAAATTAAGTGAAATATTATTTGCAGTGTACTAGTCTACTAGAAGGCTAAAAATCAATTTGTTTTTGTAATTCTTATACCGATTAAATAAGGATAAAATCTATGAATATAATATTGCAACATTCACAGCTGGAAATGACACCAACAAGACAGCAACGGATATCGATGCAAATTTCTTGCATATTATACGAATACAAATGCAAATGGGTGTTTAATTTATTTATTTTATAGTGCACGTTTAAATGTTTGCAAAATATTTACTCTTAAACGTGCACCTTAAAAATCAACTATAGATTTTCTTACACTTCGCGTCACTATAATCTTATTGTAGGCTGTTAGTTGCTTATCGACAACGCATGTTATTGACAAGCTGACAATCAATCATGATGTAGTGAGTTATGATGGAACATGCAATCGATGGAGAAAAATAAATATGTGATTACTTACTATATAGTAGATTAATAGGAATCCGGTGTTCTAAAACAAGTGACGATAACCTTCACTTCGTAGGAATTAGTCAGATTGCGTTTTGGTAATCAAAGCCTGCAAATTTGCATGTTTCGATAATCGAGACTTCTTATTGCAATCGCAGATTGACAATGATTATGACAGAAACAAATGACGTGTATAAGCCTGTCACTGTCACCCAAAACTGCCACGGAAATAAAAATATTACCATGAGGTCTTATTTCCATGATAGTTAAGTCTCACATTACGAGACAGATACACCTACCACTGTCACACAGCTAAACTATTATTGCAATAAGAGGTCATGGTTAGGCCGATAATATCAGAAGTATACGTCTGGCACATAGGTAGCACGACGCGCCGCTGCTATAACTAGACACCATATTCCACATGACAATGAGAACATTTGTATTCTACGTGCAAACCCCGTCGATGGCCGTACGCAACTGTCAACTCTGTATAATATTACGTTATTTTATAATCTAACGAGTTTTGGATGGCTTTTATATTCTTTCATAAGAGAAGCTCATGCATTCGCCTAGGAAATACGAATTTTGAGTTCGCTTATGGCAGTTGGCAAAGGGATTATTTTGAACTGAAAATTACACCTTATCACCTACAATTCTGATAACGATTTTGGTTTACAAAGTTGTAGTTTTTATACATTTTTATGGATCAGTGTCAAACAAAATAATTCAATTACACTTCGTTATGAAATTAACATATTGCTAATAAAGACGTACGAATTGGGTTGCGATACGCACTCATGTTGCTAATGGCAATCCTGTCTGCATATTTGATCAAACATGCCAGAATTTTGCCAATTGACTATGTAAAACGAATTTGAATTTGAAAGGGGATCTTATAATACATGTTTCATGTTATTTAAAGACAGTAAGTTCTGTAACATTGCTCCATTAGTGCATTTTCTTATTAACTGAAATTAACCTCATGACTAAATACGTACCCTCTTAATACAAAACAAAGTCTTTGGTTTAATAGTAGCAGACTAGATTTCTGTTGATACGAATTTAAAAAGGGATAGTTTTAGTCTAGTCTTAGCTTAAACCATGTTTCTAAAGTTTAAGTATCTATTTTTACGCCGATACTTAGATGCTTATTTAGGTGCTCAGATTTTAAATTCCAATACAAACTAATAAAAGAACTCCTAACAATCCATAATAACAAATACTTTCCTTACATTCATGGTGACATTAAAAATAAAAGTTATTCAAGTAATAAGACGCCTACCTTCTCCCCACAAGTTTAACATAACGGTCGAAAGAAAAACCTGTGCAGCGACTACAACATTTATCGTATCGATACAATGGCTGGTAGGACTGGTATGGTTGCGGTTCGATGCCTGGGAACGACTCGGGAACGGGCTGCATGCGAACTAATTATATCGTCGCTTATAACATTATCTTGAAGCGACTTAAATATCTTGAATGTTGATTTTAATTACGGCCGGCTCATTGCGTTTGACTTTGAAACTTGCAGCGTTCTCCACTCGCTACATAGATGGCGCTACTCGCTAAGAATTACAAAGTTTGAGTACAAATACACGAGAACCTAAATCGCACAATAAGACTTTTTCACCGCATGGCAGTATACATACATGTTTTTAACTAGAACAGTTGGAGTTGCTTTTCTCTAGGCATGACACCCCTGGCTGGAAGATCTTCCATTTGCTTGGGATGAGCATGATCACTCGTTCTCCCCGTAAAACTTACATATTGCTGATTCACTTAAAACTTTTTTAAATTCCCGAAAACTAAGATTTCTTTATCCAAAAAAAAAACATGAATTCCTCTTGAAGAGTGTGCAGGTACATGACATCACGAATTATAAGCGCCCAATGAAGAAGAGGGGGTAACTGCGCATGTATTTTATTCGCGGTAGAGAAAGACTCATAAAATGTCTACTGTGCAATCACAGTCAACGCTCATAAGTCGTGACGGCACTTGTATATGTGTAACAGGGTCGAAAACTCGTAAATGCAAAAGGTGTTGCAAGTTCCCAATATTTTATTTAATGGTCGAAATACTGTCTCCTGTCGAATAAATAACTTTAAACAATTTATACCGAAGGTGGAAATCCGCGTTTTCTCTTACACATCGTAAATCTAAGAAAAGGTTCTTGTTGTAAGAAACAATGCCCCTCGAGGGAGCTATTTGTCCTGAACCCATCACTTGGGAACCAATGGCCTTCTATAAAGTAATTTTCGACCCATTAACATTTAATGTTCTCTTGAGAAGAAGATACTCTTAGTTAAAAAGGTATTGGATTTTGATCTTCGCCTCTCATTTACTTTCAGTTACAAGATGTTTCATCACTATGGAATATATAATAATCTATGCATTCATATCATAAATAAAATTGAAGTATTTTTACTAAATGCATATAAATGTATATAAGTTTTGTACCTACTGATATAAAGAAAGTAATATTTAATTTTTTTCTCTGTTTGTCTGTCTGTTTGTTCCGGGTAATCTCCGAAACGGCTGGACCGATTTTAGTTGAACTTTCACCACCAGATAGCTGAAATAACAAGGAATAACAAAAGCTTGAGGCAAATCTTTTAGTTTCAATATTCAACTATCACCTGGGGCCTTACCATAAGCTCTTATTGCCATGATAGTTTCACTCATTTATGAGACAGATGTATGTGACGTGCATACATCTGTCACTGTCGCACAACTGAATTATCATTGCAATAAGAGCTCATGGTTTGGCCCCTGGGACATTTACTTATCAAAAATGTTATTCCAGCTTTAAGATTTCATGTAGAATGATATTGGTACCCTAACAATATATTTCCATAACATTACACATGTAAATTACAGAGAATCAAATGCATAATCATTTATTGTTCGTGAGAATTGTAATTCTCACCAACGTAGTCGTGAAACAAAAGTAACGAATGATCTCAAGGACACAATGGGCAAAAACTTTGGTATGCAACGCCCGTCTTCGTAGCGAAGTATGCGATGTACGTACACGAGTCTATAAGCAATGTGGTAAGGGTTCATTTGCGTGCATTTGACGATCAAGGATGCCTGCACATTCCTCTGCTTTTATAGGTAGCAAGGTAGTTAGGTTACTCATTGATAATTTTTATTTCTTTGAACATAATGTCTTTTTCTGTTAAATTACTAGATGTGCTCCGCGGTTTCTAGCGCGTAGACTTAGATTTCGTATGTGACTTTATTTCGCTACACAAATGTTTTTTTAAATAAAAGTATCCGTTACTCCTTGTAACATTGAGCTGTTTCAGGTATTAGTCGGAACAGACAGACAGACCGACTGCGCTTTTAAGTGTTTAAGCTTCTTAAGTGGTTTTTTTGTTAGTATATACTTTCATATGGATTTAGTGAAGAAATTATAAATATGCAGTTTCAAAATACACGACGTAATAACACAAAAGTAATGATTACAGTAGTATTAATTTAGTAATTGTTTATTAAGGCGTATCCATCCGAATAATGAATAATCTTTAGTCATAGCTTAGTAACATGGATATCGCTAATTGCTTTAATTGTTTGAGTTTTGAACGTCGTACGTACATAGAAGTAACATATTAGAAATGTTTAAAATACTTTATGTGGGTCATAATTAATTTATCGCTGTACATATCAATACAAGACACTATTCTAGCTAGACAATTTGTTTTGTCAATTAAACTAGCAATCAATCAAAACACAAATTCTTATTGATATAAAAAACTTGAGAGGTGTCAAGGGACACCCGGATGGAACGAAGTATATATATACATATATACTCTCTCGACTTCGTAAACACAACAGCGTATAAGTTAGAACACGCACGGCTTGCTAAATACACACGTTCTGATATTGTAATATTAAAATATGATTTGCTTTTGAATTTAGAATAAAAGTGTCGTTACAACTTTTTCGTAAGATTTTTTCCGTCTAACCGCCTTTCACAACGCGCGATAAGGAACTTCGTTCCAAAACTGCAGATATTCTTGAGGATAGATGGATCAGTGATATTTCTATAGAAATAGGCATGCGTATCTCGGACTGTGCTAATGAATGCTTTCAGGATAGGGTATTTCCATATCGCTTGTTATAATCAATCAAGTCTCACGGTCTGGCGGTAGTGAATCGGCACAATTAGTCGCCATATTGCCAAATGCCAACCCTCTATTACTTGGGGCCGGGGAGGGAACCATGAGTCACTCTTACGATCGTGGATGCTGGTTGTTTGTTTGTTTCATTTGCTTTTTGGTTTATTGGCGTGATCTTTTATGACTTCCTTTACGTATAGCTTGAAATATAGAGCTATAACATAACTATACATCTATACAGATAAATAAAATTGAAGTGTCTGTTTGTAATTCCAAAATAACAGCTTTTCACTAAATTTATATGAAAATGTATACGCTACTGTCACTACAAAACAAGTTTTAAAATGTTTATCTGTCTGTGAGTCCGTCTGTCTGTCTGTCTGTTTGTTCCGGGTAATCTCTCAAACGGCTGGACTAATTTTAACGAGACTTTCACTGGCAGGTAGCTGAGTAAGTTTCATTTATGAAAAATATTAGGGTTCCGCGACAATAAGAATGAAACTAAATCTACGCGGATGAAACCGCGGGGCACAGCTAGTTTAAAATAATTTGCTGTGAAATTAAGTCTACGCGGGTGAAACCGCGGGACATAGGACATAGCTAGTATTTAAAAAAAAGTGCAGACTCTTATGGTCATACAGAGTTTTTAAAGACTATGTTACATTATATTCAAATTGACAATCATCGATTATTTCGGCGTTAGTGCGTGAGGGTAGAATTTTAATTTTGATACGGGGGTGTTCACCCTTCGTGACCCCTGTCGTCCGATCACTGAATGACTCAGTGGTAAGCTCAATCTGCATAATATAATTATTTTATTCATATATTTACATGAATTGTTACTAAAGGGAACGATTTTGAGAAACCTTTAAATAAAGTATTTTTACCAAGGGATCATTAAGTACAATCGAATTGCGACTATGTACATAGTACATACTACGCTAATGAGCGATCATACTCTTGCAAACCTTCAAAATAAATAGTAGCATTTTGTATATTTACTAGTTTCAAAGTTTTATTAGGTACGTAATTTGAAAACGTCACAGTTACATAATCATTTTACTGTCGCAAGTGCTTTATATAATTACCTACTGGTTCAAATAAGTGCTCGAATTAGACTACAAAGAAACTGGCGCCCAACATGGGACTATAAGTAATCATTGCAATCCACTTACTTTGTATTTTATGCTGGCAACAAGTGCTGTGTGAATCTGAAACAAAGAACATACTTTGGTCAACAATGTGGGAGGAATGCTGGAAAAATATTTTACGTTGTTACTAAGTACACGTACTTCATAGCTTTGCACATGTAGATTAGTCGAAACAAACAGACAGATATTTTGTGCGTATCGTATATTCTTTCATTTAGTGAATAGCTGTTCATTTGAAATCACAAACAGACATATCAATTAGTTTAGACGAGTATGAAAGATGATGTTGTAGTCTTATTTCGGGATTCGCAAGCAAATGGAAATGACACTAAGAGCTATTGTAATACAATGAAATTCACAGTAAAGATCCTAGATGAGATTTTAGATGCGACTAAAATTTTATTATAAGGCAGAAGATAATCTACTTAATAACAAAACGGATAACAAACACCAATGCTTTATAAAAACCTTTAAAACCAGGTAAGTATAAGCCAGACCTTAATTTATTACCATTAGTAAATTACCGCCCGTGTATGTACATTTTGTGATTATGGAGTCGGTAGAGAAGCAGCATTTTATCACCGCGTGAGTCACTAGGGGTTCCATTTGAGCGAGTGCACGTGGGAGGCAGTAATTAGATTAGACCCCGGGCTTTAAGAATTATCCCTTTCAACTGCTCGCAAAAGAGGGATTTTTTACCCTTTCGTTAAGTATGCCTATACATATATAGAATGATATTGTACGTGTATTTGTACCATACATTTTATTCTACTCTCCTTCGCATTGAACATTTTTATAATTTCTGTGATATTATTAAAAGAACAAAATGTTAACTTCTTTTTGCGGACACTCTTTGAGCACTTAACATCGCTATCATACAGAATAAATATCAAATTTTGTCACACCTTATAGGCAACATTTCATATTACAACACTGCAAGGATTTCCATGTCAGCATTAGAGTCACTCAACCGTTGATAAAATGAAAATAGAATGTTTTCTAGTGTCAAAACTATAGGGCGTGTTTTTCTTAAATAAATAAACTTGGCTATAAATAAGGTTCTAAGGAAATCTCTTCTCATTTCAAACGTGACTCATTGAAGAAGCACAAAAACTCCGCGGCAAGTTCAATGAAAACATCCTGTTTAACTTGTAGAGACTTCCCGTCGCAAAACTCGTAGACTAGAGTTACGAGCCAAGTTTACACTTTACTGCTAACAGGGAAAAGAAAAATGTGTATCGCTACCAAGCGAAGATTAAACTGCTATGCTGACTTTGGGCATCTACGGTATATAAAATTAATATATTAATAATTATGTACTTGATAGATACCCGTTTATATAAAAGGCGGCGATAGACTCACCATCTGTCACGTTGACACTTAATCATCTTCGGTGAAAAGTGGGTGTTGTTATTATAAAACACCTCTGCCTACCATTTCGGGGAATACAGGCGTGAACATATGTATGTATGTGGAGAAATAAATAATTCAAGAAAATATTGTACTTTTTATTATTAAATAATTTATTATTCAACGAAGTCTAGATCGATCACAAATACAGAATACCGAAACCAAAATTGTTCCACGCAATTTAGCTGCAACCTAAAAACTTATTAGAAAGACCAAAAGTTGCCATTTAAAAGTTTTTTTTATAAATAAATTTAGAGGGTCCTTAATGCTACAAACGGAGTAATAAAAACGCAACAAAACATCTCTGACAAAATGCTATGGACGCAACAAAAAGCGCTTGTAATGGGTTTGCGTTGGGGTGGACGGGGAACCCCTAACAACAAAAGATGGTTGCCAACGTGTTTGTATCGATTCTTCGGCCGGAGTACACAATAATAAACACGGACAGGGAACTGCACAGGAAGCGCAGTAAGACTAGTTAGTTTGGTTCTGATTAACCTTCAACTGCTTTTAGAGGTAGCGGAAATGACACGGGGACTCTTCTGGATAGTAGTGCGAGTTTTCTTGTAATTGCCGTCACTACTCGTGTCGATTTGTACGGATTTCAAGTACAGTGTAGTGTCATCTGTGGGCCGACAGATTTGTGTGGGCGCTGTTTCGATTCCATACAAATCTGCGTTTACGTTAACGCCGTGACTTGTGACGGCTGCAGTGAAAAACTCGCACTAGGCCCTCTGATATTAATAAGTGGATTTACTTCTTAGTGCTTTGAACTCAAAATCTATCTGTCAAAGGTCTAACTGTCTGTTACCCTTTCACAGTTAAATCGACATATCAATTTTGCTGAAACTTGGAGTAGATAGTTTGGACTGCAATGTTCATATATAGGGTACGGAGAATATGTATAGAGAGTAAATTTCTATTCGGGTCGCGCCATTCAGACATCAAGGCTCTTACTACTACGCATTCAGGGTCAGAGCTCATAACTTGTGATGGCAACTGTATCTATCTACCTAGTATAAACATTGTTGAGATTTGGCGGATTGATAATAATAGCTTGTATTGATAATTAAATATTTAAACAAAAAACCTACTCATCACCCTTGTTAAATGATTTAGCAGCAATCAGATAAAATCGTAGTTAAAACAAAGGTTCCGCTAGAATAGCTAAACGATGCATCGCAACAATGTCCAGTCCCAATAACAATACAATCCATGTAGATAAACAGATTTATACAATTGTCAAGGCCGTGTCGTATGATGTTAATGATGGACCGTGGGTGGTCACGGTCACCTGTATATAAAGCAAATTGACTGGAATACTGTAAGTAGTGCAATATGAGTTCTCTAACTGTGATCGTGTTGGTCGGGACCCTGGTGGGATGGATCGCAGCGGCGCCAGCCGACCGTAAGTACACTTTTATGATCATAAAGATGGATGTTATCAAAAGGATACGGCAAATTAGGAAGTTGCTACATTTATTAATTTGCCGTTAAAGTACTAGAACCTTCATTAAGATATAACTGGAGTTTAATTAGCGATTATATAGATTGTGTCCGACCAACACGAATATGATGATTGCCTTATAGAATGGTTAGGTGGTTCCACTATAATTTGCGCCTGATGGAACACAATACTAATCTATGGTATGGTTATTTTTATGCAAGGTAAAGGTAAAACTCCTGATAGAGCTAGACTAAAATTGAAAGGGGCTAGTTAGGCTAGTCAGAACTTATGAGAGCGCAGCGAAAATAGGGGGTACACTGCGCATGTTTTTATTCACCTAGCACCATACATAGGTACTACACCATAAATAGAGACTGATTGATAAAATGACTACTGCGCTATCAGTTTAATTAAGTTTAAATGGCAAGTGAATAAGATGTACTGGTCCCGTCATGAGCTATGAGCGCGTACCTGTACCTCTTATTGAATTGACATTTAAACTTAATTAAATTATAAGTAGGTAAGTACTATACATTAATAGTTGTATTGCCATATATTTTCTTGGGTGGATCATACTTATCATCAGTATGAAAAATAGATGTTAACCGATTGTTAGAACACACAAAACTT
The DNA here is from genome assembly GCA_964035505.1 of Watsonalla cultraria. Classification (NCBI taxonomy): domain Eukaryota; kingdom Metazoa; phylum Arthropoda; class Insecta; order Lepidoptera; family Drepanidae; genus Watsonalla; species Watsonalla cultraria. Next base: position 3,470,750 of record OZ037715.1, read on the forward strand.
CGTACAAATTGGCCCAGTCGTTTCGGGGGAGGTTTGGTAACAAAAACCGCGACAAGATAATTTTATTTAACAATAAATGGAGTATTTCGTGAGACTATAACTGGCTAATCCTTCAAATTGTTATTCAGGAGGTATCAGCAATTTGTCCCCTAGACTGGCCCGCCTTACAGACAGAAGCCCACAAGACCTATTGTGATTGGTTTGGGCCACTAGGGACCAGTCGGGTCGGAGTGATGGGTCTACGGTCAATTCAGTTTACGTATACGTTTCTATAGGCGCATATATAAACTAAAGCACAGTTTTGTTCATTGAATTGAGTTGAGAGAGAGACTACAGTGTTACAGATTACGAATGATTTTATACATACACTAGCTGTGCCTTGCGGAACTTGCTTCGCTTGCATAGCAGGCGATTGCTCAAAACTCTCTATACGTATGTATGTAACTACCTGTGTGCCACGGTTTCACCCGCGAAGGCTTCATTTCATGGGTGGTCCGCGGAACCCTAATGTTTTTTTAAATAAAAGTAGCTAAAATGTTACAAGGAGTACCTTGTAACATTAGCTATCTGCCTCTTAACCTGCTGTTAAAATAGGTCCAGCCGTTTCGGAGATTAGCCGGAACAAACAGACAGACAGACAGAGAAAAATCAATAAAATTGCTTTTATCAAGTCTTATATTACATTCTTATGCATTTAGTGAAATGTTTTTTTGGAATTACAAAAAGACACTTCAATTTTACTTATCTGTATAGATGTAAAGGTTAAGGAAAGTCACATAAATAATTTTGAGCATCACCAATTACTTCCATCAACTACAGAACGTTTAGATAAAGTTCACAGGATGCTTTATGTCAAAGGGAATGCAGTTGTCAATTACGGAGCTCGTTCAGTTTCATCATTCTGTACCCCTATCACGAGTTTGCCATCGATTTCGTAATCTATACTCGCTAGCGTCTCCGCCGAGTATTTGTATGGGAAAGTGTGCGGCGACTCCTAGCGGTGACGTAAAGAACTAAAATTTCTCATACAAATATACGGCGGAGACGCTAGCGAGTGTATAGAAACGGTGCAAAACTCGTGATAGGGGTACTGGAGTGAAAAGCGTACGTTTCCAAATCGATGTTCCACAGCTAGTAGGGTTATAAATAACCTGGAACCTTTTCACGTGAACCGATCCAACTTCCTAAAGTTATCTTGGGTTTTAGCTCTATCCGTTGCCAAATTGAAAATATCGCTTTTGAACTTTGTTGTTCAACCCTAGCTGTTCAGAATACATTTTCTTAATTTGGTTATTGGATTTATTTCTGGCGGGAAGCTTAGGTGATATTTCATGTTTTGTTGTATCATTACGAAATATACCGATGTTCTTAAGCGGTGTATAGGACTGTGTTAGCTGTTTAATAAATTTACTCACTAAACAAACTGTATGAGTCGTGGTGGCCTTAGGGTTTGAGCAGTCGCCTGCTACGCAAGCGATGCAATTTCGAATCCCAGCGGGGTCTGTACCAATGAGTTTTTCCACAAAAAAAACTTGTGTGAATTGATTTCACACCACGCGCTTTATAGTAGGGGAGCCCAAGCGGGGATTTCGTGTTTTCCTAAAGCGCGGCAGATTAATATACAGGGGGATACCTTGTACCCGGTTAAGTACCTCCACCAAATATGAACCTCATAAGTAAGGCCGCGCGTCCAGGATAAAGGATATTTAAAAAAAAAAAAAATATGTCAGATTAGGCGAATCCCTCTAGATAATCGTCAGATTATGAGACAACACGTTTAGGACATAAAGATAAATCATATATATCTTAATCTGACGCGCTTGAGTATTTCAAAATGGCAATATTATAATAATGGCCGCGATTTTGCGTCTATTTCGAAAGATTAGTGCATGAGAGCATTATTTAAGGTTCACTTAACACCCCATAAGAAAAATTATTTTTTCATTTTCAACCCTTTTATACGACCACCCTCATCATGCAAACGATCAAATTAACATACATTCATTATTAAAAATACGTAGGACATTTATGCCATCAATATCTGACGCGCTCGAGTATGTCCACATAACATAAGTTTTTTTACAAATTTGCTATAGCTATAGTCGCTTCCCCCACCGATGAAAAGGTATACATTATATGACATTCTTTTCTGATTATCATCTAAGCTTGCAACCCAATAGGTCTTTATGACGCTCGAGTAAATCCCCATTTAGCATCGTGGGCTCCCCTACTATTACGGTGAAGGTAAACATCGTGAGCTAACGAGACATATGTCTGAGAAGTAATTCAAAGTCGTACGTATAGTGCCTGAGACGGCGATAGACTCCATCTGTCACGTTGGCACATAATCTTCGGTAAAAAGTGGGTGTTGTTATTACACCACCTCTGTCTACCCCTTCGGGGAATACAGGCGTGAGCATATGTATGTATGAGAATTTTTAAAACTTTGTCTCCAAGTAGTAGAAGGCAGAGTCGTGAATTATGAATTCAAAAAATATAGTTACAATTTGTATTCCAAACTTTTTACTTAAAATTAAAGCCGTAAAATATGCGAAACATAAGTGCAATTTATAAAACTTATCTCTAAACATTGTTCGGAGCTCAAGCGCTGGAAAATAATAACGAGTGTAATTCTATGTGTTTATGTAAAACTAGATGATTTATCTCTGGTTTTTGTAATGCTAGTGCAATTTAGTTTTGTATTCCACTAACCAAAAAACTTTACATTTGCTCGTTAGTACTAGTATATATAGTAATATATATTGCCAGATAAAAGAATTCTAAAGACACTTGCTTTTGTGTTAAAATTTGTATGTATCCATGATCACGCCATCCCCGAAGGGTTAAGCAGAGGTGTTATAACAACAAATTATTAGAAAGATGCAGCTTCTTGGGATGGTTATTTTAAGTCTCTCGAACGCCTTATAAAGATTTGTCAAGCTCAAACTGTGACAGGTGAAATTGTCAATTTTGTCTCACGTTATTCTTCGTAAAACCATTACATTGTACCACTGTTTCAAGCATACTATTATTTATAATGTGTTAAATATTCTTAGTACGTAGAGTAGAGTATGATGTAATACTGTAAAAGGGACCAACGTTTGATAAATGGGCCACTCTGTTCATCAGTTTTACAAGAAAACAACAGTAGCATGTGACCATGTAATTTATGTTAGGTTATCTCAGACATATTTAAATGAAAAAATATGAAGACTAGAATATTTTTTGCAAGGCATCTTGAGATAATGATGCGTGATGCTACACGCTACCTCGTGGTAGTTATACAAATACCCTTATGAAATTAAAACCAACTACTTTATGATTAATAAGATTCAGCAATCAAAATTTTATTTTATTTATTTATTTATTTACAAATCAGCACGACATAACATCAATTACGCTAATTCGACAAAACGATAGTTATAAACTCAACACAAATATTAACACAGATGATAAAATACACGTAACAAATATGAACATATAAAAATAAGAGAACAAACTATTCTAGTAATAAAAGTATAAAACATAAAACATAAAATGTATTATGACAATTAGATTTCATTACCCATTAACTCTTTGACATCTTCAAAGGTTTGAACGTGGTTTCGTTTGTAATTGTGTTCCATCTCCCACATTTATCTCTAAGCATCTCCCATCTATCTTAAAGGAACCAGTTGGGGACCACTGATGGTATAATTGATACAAATATCGTGGTCGAATCATTTTTTATCTTGCTACTTAATTCTAGGGTACTTTTTCGATTGCCGGCTCCAGCCCAGCATTCTTGTGTAATTATTGATACAAGAGGTAATTTAATCTCGAGGCTAGCTTTGATGCACTGTTGCACATGATTGTATGTAAGTGGAGGTGTCAATCCATACTTATCATAAATGCAAGGGTCCCTGAATGTTTCTATAACCTCTTTTAATGCCGAAGCGGTTTTAATGAGATTAGGTGCGTCTTCAAATGTTTCTGGAGAAAGATAATTATTTAATCTATAAGTTAAGTGAAGCCACGATCGGAATCTAATATATAGGTTAGTATACTAACGTTATTACGCGCTAATCTTAAGAACTACTGGTCGGATTTGAATCATTATATCAGTGTCCAACAAAGTTAGCTTTAGCCCAAAGTAACCATTCCACGCGGACGATGTTGCGAGCAGAAGCTTCATGTAAAAATAATTAGGTGCTGTATACGTGGAAGTTATTTTAGACCGATCTTATTTTATAAAGATATAATTTACGGTTATGTATAAAATACATTTTCACGTAACACTCGACTTAGTGAAGTGACTAACAAAGCCAATTAAGTAAATGTTTTAAAAATAAGAATGTTATAAATATATTTTATAACCGTGCTCCCCAATCAAGACTATCAATAAATCTTGGACCCAACGTGGTCAGTAATTAAGTTCCAAATGGATTTTGTACAGGTACAAAAACTCTACCTGGAATTCACCTTTTATAATTAAACTGTTTTGGTGAAGTGGGTGTAGGATTAGACAAGGGTTCGGGAATAATATGTATAGATTGAAAAAAGTTTTTATATCTCACTAGCGGACGTCACGCGGTTTTACCCGCGTAGTTCCCGTTCCCGTAGAAGTACGGTTATAAAATATAGCCTATATTAATCAGTGGAAATGTAGCATTCAAATGGCGAAAGAATTTTTATAATCGGTCCAGTTCCTTTTGAGCCAATTCAATACAAATAAACATTCAAGCATTTACTCTTTATAACATTAGTATAGATATTATCACGAGTTCCATGGCGGTAAGCAGGTGGACAGCGCAACATAATCCATGACCATATCCTTATAAAATTACAACATGGCTTTAAAGCGTTTCCTATTTTATGGGCAGGTTTAGAGCGGATATATTCCTACATAAACGGGTCAGGTACTGAGTAAATATGTACTAATATACGTTTATTACACTCTCTTATAAACTCATAAGACCTAAGAAACGATGGATGGATTGTGTGAAAGATGATATGGCTGGAATGGGAGTGAATACTGATATGACGGCTGATAGAGAGAAATGGAAGAGAAGAACACATTGCGCCGACCATAAATAACATGGGGTAAGGGCAGGAGGAAGACTCTATTAGGCTTTATTCGACAAGAGAGCAAAGGCTCTCTTGTGCTATCTAAATTCTAATATATAGGACCTCACATTCAGGTTACTTCTTTTCTATAAGTATACAAGGTGGAAAAAAAGTTCAAATTCAAACAGGTAAAGTATCTTAATTTCTAAATGTACGTATCTATACGTTTTGGGTTTACGACTTACGTATTTCATGGAAAACATTCCATCAAAATTTAATAGTATTTATTTTGAACATATTTAGAACGTGAATCAGATACTGATTACTCTCCTGAAAAATGTCCTTCGTTCATCCTTACATACTTTATTAGCTATTATTTGTTAACTGTGCCCCGCGGTTACACCCGCGTAGATTTAGTTTAATGCTGTTTTTTTAAATAAAATTAGCCTAAAACACTCCATGAAACATCAGCTATTTGCCAGTGAAAGTCCCGTTAAAATCCATCCAGCCGTTTAGGCGTGATGCCGTGACCAAGGGAAATGGGGATTCATTTTTATATATAAAGAATAAGATAGTCAATTTGAAGGTACTGTCAAGCACGCATTAGTTCTTTTCATCTCATATGTTACATAACTTTAAGTAATTAAATATCCCCAAAACAAATTTACATAAAGCTATCAGCTTAATTACTTTAAATCTTCCCAGAGGGAGCGGGTTCCACCTTTTCACAGTTAATTACGGATATGTCTGATTAGAGATGCTAGACGGCTCTCAGATTTGCTTCAAAGACTTGCGGTGGAACCTAAATTAACTAGATAGCCCGGTGGCACTCTAACGATGGATTTTCTCGTAAATTACAATCCGATCCAAGACTGTCTTTGAAGATATGGATCCGGGATTAGAATTAACTGTAGATAGTCAATAAGTGAATTCAACTCGTTCAATTCAGTTACTTAAAACATTTTTGGAATGGTAACAAACAATAATGAGTTTGAAATTTTTTCGTTCGGCATTCGGGAAGGACTCTACGGCGTGAAGATATTGTAAACATTATTATGTATTGAAACTTTTTTTTTGGATTGATTAAAGAAGAGAAAAAAATATTCATCCTAAGTCTAACTAAGAAGTCTAAGAATTGCCTCCGTCACGCTTCGACCTCTTATGAATTTTTATAGAAATTACTTAGAATAAACAAACTCTTCATGCATTACATGAAAGAATTATGGTTTCTGATAAAGTAATAACTATGCCGTTATTACAATTAATTATAGACTAAAGGATAAATTGGATCATGGAAGCGTAGAACTCACATTTGTATCGTTAATTAAATCTAAAGTTCCAATATCAAACTTTAACACATTTCAACCCTTTATAATTAAATATACAATTCAAACTATTTCACATAGCAATCGCTAACCCTTCGCATGGCTGGGCTTAATTCCTTTGTAATGCCTACATAAATTTTACAAATTTTAATCCTTTTATCGGTGGAACACATTCTCTTTGTTCGGGTTCAAATCGGATAAGCACGGATTAGGTCTAAAGGGCTTAATCACAGAATATTAACTTATATAAAGTCGGCTCCCATACATTAGTGAACACACGCACACGCAGACGCCTACATACGAGTGTCTTACTATAAAGTAATTCTACTAGAATTAGGCTGCCATGATCAGTGTACAAGGTCTTGTTTGACATGTTATGATATAAATAAATAAATATACTCACACCATCCCTGAAGAGGTCCCTAAGGGGTAGGCAGAGGTGTTGTAATAACACACACATTTCACCAAATATGACTAAGTGTGTAAGTGCCAATGTGACAGATGGTAAGCCCATCGCCGTCTCAAGCATTACATATTCTTTCAAGTCTTTGAATTTCTAATAAATATGCAGGTTTCCTCACTATGTTTGCTTCACCGTAAAGTACGTGGGGTGACATTACTGCACTTAAGTTTCTAGAAAAACTCATTGGTGCAGGCCGCTTGGATTCGAATTTGCGTGTCTTGTTTAGTAGGCGGCTGCTCAAACCCATGGCAGCGGATGTTTTTGTTAGCACTTAGTGTGTTGACCATAATATCTCGATGGCCTGATTGTGGTTAGGTTCCAAAAGTGACGGATCAAACACGTACGCGCAAATAAAGGGTAATGGTATTTGGTATGCGCATCTATGTGTGTGTGAGACGATTTTCAATCCATATAGAAGCCCGCCCTTCTGCTACCATTCTATTTTGTGACGTAATGTTGTGGATTTAACCGTTTCACTGCTGCCGGGTCTATCAGACCTGAGAAGCGACGCGACGTATCATTGTGTTTGGAATCGAAATACTTTTATTTCAGCAAGCTCGGTCTAGTATTTTTAGCTTTAGTGAGAATTTTCTTAGCTAGTAAGTAGCTTTTCATGTTGTTCCGTCGAGCTAAGTGGTAAAAGTTTTTATAGCTGCTCAGTGTATTGATTTGATTAATGGAGATTATTCTACAATGTAGCATTCAAATAGTTATATTCAAAGGGCTGTACATATTTCGCATTACATAAATTATTATAAATGTATACTGTGGTTTCACCCCCGTAGAGTTTAGTACTTTTATGCTCTTTCTAAATAAAAGTTACTCCTTATAACATTAGCTATATGCCAGTGAAAGTCCCGTTAAAATCGGTACAGCCGTTTCGGAGATTACCCGGAACAAACAGACAGACAGAGAAAAAGCTGTTTGTAATTTTGGAATTACAAACAGACACTTCAATTTTATTTATCTGTACAGATAAGCAGTATAAATCACACAACCATATTATAATTATAACAAAAATATGACCGGATGTCCTCAACGATAATATGACACTGAATCACAAAATAATAACAGTTACACGCAATTATATCGTCAGAGAAGTGGGGAGCATTGTTTAACTCGTTTATTACGTATCGTCACGCGAATGGCCATCAATAAACATGAATGTTTACGGTTATGGCCTGATGCTATGACCTTTCATGACACAATGCTCTCATATTGTATGTTTGGATTTAGAACCCGCCAAATTTCACGTACCTACCCACTTTTGCTAAATGTTTTTGTGTTGGTAACGTTATATGAATGTGATTCTGTGGATGATTTACAGATATTGCTAACAATTACGTGCAAACATGTCCTTTGTTGAAATTATAAATCTATTACTAATATTATAAAGAGGAAATATTTGTATGTACTTATGTTTGTAACGGCTCAAAAAGTACTGGACCGATTTTATAATTCTTTCACAATTTGAATGCTACATTATCACTGATCAATATAGGCTATATTTCATTTCCGTACTCCCACGGGAACGGGAACTACGCGGGTGAAACCGCGTGACGTCCGCTAGTATTAGATAAAGGTGCAGCAACATAGTTGTGTAGGGTTATCAGCTTCAAATCATTTATCTTCAAGACTTTTAATTTTCATCTTGTGTACTAGAATTTGTCAAATTAGATTCCCAAGAAAACCCTTCAAACCCCAACTTATACATAACAGCATAACGGAATCTGAAACCTACCAAAATTCACGTACTTGAAATAAAAACGAAATAAAATATCGAATTGATTACAAAACGTAAAAGGTACTCCCGAATCGAATAGCAGCCAGCAAGCACCATTTTTTTAATCATTTTAAGTAATCCTTCGAATGAAACAGACATAAAATATTATTCTACTGAAACTTTTACGTAATCGGGATGTTCCCTTAGGGTTTAATTTTTTAAATCCATTTGCAAATGCCAAGCGAGGGTCCCGCCCTAGCAAGTAGCAACTATAAAGTATCATGAATACTGTATTCCGCAAGTTTCGTAGTTTGTAGCCATAAAGATGTAAGCTTATGTTGTTGAATTGAATACGATCCTTTTCCGTCCATTTTGTTTGCGATTTATGGTTATTTCTAGGGTGCAATTACAAATAGTGCAGATTTAAACATGGTCCATGACCTTAAGGCCCTACCATGAGCTCTTTTTGCCAACATAGATTGACAATAATTATGAGACATATATATATGACGTGTCTGTCACTGTCAAATTATCATAGCAATAAGAGCTCATAGTAAGGCCTCAGTTTGAAATGTAATATTACTGCACCATATTTGTGTTGCATTATCTATCTCAGAAACCCAACTACATACCGCTGTTTGTGCATTTACATCTTTCTATGACATAGCTCTGGAAAATGTAGGATTACTTATAGATCTATCTAAAACCTAAAACCCTGCCTGTAAAAGAAACAAGTGAATCAACAAAGGAATTTACTTTAATCAAAATTCAAGTCAGTGTGTAAATTGGAGTCTACGAAATTTCTCTCAAAACTTTATTTTTTACCCTGGCAAAATTATTAACGTTAGTATTTTACAGAACCTGGAGAAGCAAGTCCATTAATTACGTATTCAGGCGCCGCTGAAAGCTGGACCCTCTGTCATACGTGGAAAGATTATATTCCTTTGATAAATGACCGCATTTGATATATGGTCGACTGGTTATTTTTCCTGCATACATTGATTGGAAGGTTTTCATCAAAACGAAAGGATTTTATTTTGACGTTCGCTCGTTTGTTTCATAACTAACGATGTGTGTATTGTTATGTTGTAAAAAATGTTTATGTATGTGAATGTTACAAGCGGAGAGGAATACTTAAGATAAAGATGGATCGTGTGAAAGATGATATGACTGGAAAGGAAGTAAATACAGATATGAACTATAAAGTGAATACAGATATAGAAAAATGGAAGGGGCAATAGGATGACTATGAAATGTATTGCAACAAGGATAGAAAAATGCAGTGAGGCAGTTGTAGCAGCGTTTCTCCACTCGCTACATAGATGGCGCTACTTGCTAACAATTGCGACGTTTGAGTACAAATACACGTAAACCTAAATCGCGCAATAAGAGTTTTCAACCGCATTGCAGTATATATACAAGTTTCCAACTAGAACAATTGGAGCCGCGGTTCCTAAGGCATGACACTCGCCTGGCTGGAAGATCCCTTTACTGGGGATGAGCGTAATCACTCTTCCTACACAGTCCTGATAAGACCTCGCTTTGTAATCAAAGAGCTTTCTCATGGTACTCTAAATTCTCTTTATTTTGGGGCAAATGTTAGGTGGAGGTCAATTCTGACTCTATCCCGCATTCGGTCTAATTTCAAACCTTTTTAGTTGTAGTCCTTACGCCCCAATCATAAACTACCCTTCAACTAAATATACTTAACAAAACGTCAATTTCTCTTGTGTAGAAGGTAATAGTCCCCCTAAAACATACGTGATGAATGACAGCATCGTCACAGTTCCTACAGTAGGGGTGCCGCGTGCGACTGACAACCAATAAAACACTTTGGAAATTTAAGCTCTTGATTTATCACCACAGGGTCGAAATTGAATGAATCGTTTTTGCGGGTTTTTGTACCGAACAAGTTTACAGAAGCCTTGACAAAGCTTTTAAAATTTGAAGACATGTCTAAACGGCCACAGAGTATATTAAGTAATTACTTGTATATAAATAATGATCTCTCTATAAAGTACCCAATGAAAGCACTCGAATTCTTAAATTTATTACAAACATATGTTTGTTTGTTGGAAATATTTCCTGAAGTATAGTTTATAAAAGAGTTTCAAGGTTTTTAAACTATAAAATAAGTAAAAAAATCATAATTTTTGAGATTGAGTGCTCAATAAGATGACATCCACTTAATATTCATCGAGGAAGTGGGGAAGAAAATTATTTCGGCTAGCGCAACACAAGTTTTGCCATTAAAACTGTGTCGGGCGGGAGTCGTCCCGTAAGAAAATTGGATGGACACGGAATGTTCGGATTAAGTAAGTTATGTTTTAATAGTTTTACGTAATGCACTTTTCATGTCGGTATATTTTATGTTGCAGTTATAAAAAGATGTATTTTACAACATTTTAATGGATAGGTTGAATACGGCTAGGAAGGTTTAATGTGTAGTCGAAAGCATATTAATTAAGCATAAGCAGGACATGTAGTCTTCAGGGTATGCCTCTGGCTATTTATTTTTTTTACCTTATAGAAGGGCTTGAAGCCATTTAAACTAAATGGAAAGAGGGAAGAAGACTCCAAACATACAAGTGTCCTAAAGGTCCGTACTGTAACCACTTACCATCAGATGGCCCGTATGTTTTTTTGCCACCTTAGTGACTTTCAAAAGCCCTTATAATTAAAATTTTCTCAGAAGGCTAGTTTCGAACCGATGGTAAATTCCTCGACATTCATAAGTGCCTTACCAGGGCCAAAACTGAATAAATCATTTTCATTTTCAATCAAATAAAACTATCTGTATTTGCTTAGACTTTTTACAAATTACACTAAAACGGTCAAAAGGACACTAGAATATTATACAGGATTTTAAATGTTACCACCGTTTGGAAAATATCTTTCACTGATAAGAACCTAGCAAGAAACTCAAGAATTATATTAGATAATCCTAAGAAGAGATCCGAATATATGTAGATATGGACTCAATTATTGTTGAAGGTTGATAGTTTTGTCGACGAGAATGGGAAGTCAATATTTTTACCTCAGTAAGTAATTGGAACATGTTAGTATCAAGTAGAAATGTAAATTCAAAGAACATTATCAAGCGACTTCCTAAAGATGAACAAGCTTGAAATAGGACTGCAATTTGTAAAGAAAGATGCAAAACCGAAGATGAATCACCTAATCTAATGGTCGGATGGGATGGGACGCCATTGGGCGGTCGACTGCCAACTTTTTGCGTGTTAACTTATCACAACTTCCACTTCTAACGACTTATATCCCGGGGGATAAATCAGAATCGACTTTGAAACTTCGCCATTAAAGAACTGAAATACCTATTAAATGCAATGGAAATATGGTAGTTAAAGTAAGTATGATTAAGTTTCAAATTCAAGCTTAAGTTACGGTTGCGGAACTTTGTTGCTAAAGTTATTTGCTTTATGTAATATTCGGTTAGTAGATAATTTTATGCGATTTATATAATTGCAGAAACCATTTATTCGTCTCACATCATTAATATTCACAATGATATTACTTATATAAAACTAACTAAGTCATTAAAGTAATAAATGATGAAGCGGAATTTATCTTTTGTGGTTGTTATTGCATTGTAAATAAATACTCACTGCCACATTATGACGTCGTCGTGTTGAATTTTGGGAGGTAAACATGATAATGTATTTATTTTCGTCCACACTAACTACTAAGTACATAGATAATAATATATACAAGGAAGAGCAAGTATAACAGAAATAAGGAAGAACAGCGATGCTTTAAGTAAAAATAATAGTCTTATAACATGCGGTAAATGTAATCTCTGCCTACCTTCATGGGATACAGCCGTGGACAATGAGCATATTATGTACATATATATGCCCTACCAAACTAATATAACTAATATATGAGACCATACGTATGTCTGAGAAACAGATAATGAAATCGCTCGGAAGCAAAACACTCGAACAACAGACAAAAAATATAGTAAGTAATTTTGTCGTTGGTAATACATATAAAATTACCCATATTCTAAGTAAAGCTCACATGTCTAAACATAAAACTTTAACGCATGTACGTGCATGGCCATAATTTTCACGGAAGTCGTAAAGAGACGCGTTCGCTTCACCGCGCCGCCATTTTGAAAACATGGCGGTTGTATTGGCGGGAAAACCTGGTTGCGAGACGTTGCATTCTTTTCCAGGCCTTCGCGGGAACAATCATTGATAAAGAAAACAATAACAACATTGTATACGAGAGGAATGACATTACTTTGCGAACAAATATATACGTGTATGACCAAAGAGTCTGTCATAAATTTCCATCCATTATGCCGCCTTGAAGTTTTAATGCACAACATAATGATAAGTAATATGTACGGAAAATTAAAATGCTTAAGCGTTTCTTTAATTAATTAATGAAATAGACAATTCGGTGAATAAAGATAAAGTAAATATACAGAAATGTCGACCAGAGACTTTATCAAGACCTCTTATTGCCATCTATTTAAAAAAATCTATGCCTTATAGCTACGTTAGTTTGACTCATAGTTTGAGACAAATGCATAAATCTTTCACTGTCCCGGAGCCAAACTAGCATGGCCATAAGGGCGGTAGATACGCATACCGGGTTCCAAATTTAAATTGCACCTTCCAGATAAGTGGCAATACTTGAGATCGAATGACAGTACTCTATGGTATTGCTTGTGTTCACTACGAATAAGTTTCTATCCAACCAGTAGGCTAGACAAAGTAACAGTCTCTCACGCTTACGCTAATAGAAACGATAAAATGTATGGATATGACATAAATCAGTCACGTGGCATATGTCAATCCCGTACATTTTGTATAGTTCTGTAGGATTCTAAATTAGAATTTCACCTTCCAGACAACTGACAATACTTGAGATTGAATGACAGTACTATATGTTATTGTTTGTGCTTAAGTACTACAAATATGTTTCTATCCAGCCAGTAGACCTAAACAAAGTAACATTCTCTCACACTTGCGCTAATAGAAACGATAAAACAATTATGGAAATGACATGAATCAGTCACGTGGCATATGTCATTCCCGTACATTTTGTATCGTTGCTACTAGCGAAGTGTGAGGATAATGTTACTTTGTCTACTGGCCCATACCTCCTTTCAAAATTTATTACAATTAACAGTTCTGTTTCAACTGCTCTTATGTTGCAGTAATCGCTGTTTTTGAGCGATGGGAACCAGTATGCATTCATGAACATCAAGGCTACAACTATTAATATCTTGCAAGGATATCCACTCTATAAAATAAAACATTTTCAAAAACAATATGAGCGATAAAAATCCCTTTTTCGGCGGAATAAAGACAATATAATGACAAGGTTTCACCTCCCGACGATCCGGGATCAAAGTGTCTTTTGTCCTATCACGATAACTAATATGGCTTCCAAGTGAAAATGTACTGAACAACGCAGTTATATATACCCTAACTGTATGTGTACATATTTAATTATAACCGGAGATGTTATCTGAAGGTATCGGCTCGGAAAAGAAAGAGATTTGGGGGAATGAGCTTTAAATCCATAAATTCTGATCTAAGAATTATTCTCTTCAAATCTTCTAATAAACTAAGTCATCGTGACACGGCTTAACTTTTATCTCGGAAAGTTAACGTGCACAAAGTCGCAGACAGAAGCTAGTTGGTTGCACAAGCTGGATCTAGCATGGGTCGAAAGTAGTATTCTCTTCGCTTGCATTTGTACCAAATAGGTAGATAGAGGAACATTCAAATCAGTATTTTAAAAGAACATATAAACTCCTCCTTTCTTAAAGTCGGTTAATCAATAAGCATCTAACTTCGACCTCAACGAAATCAATGTGTTTGCATCTAACCGCGCAGAAAGACCAACTTCCACAATACATTATGAAATTGCAGGGTAAATTAAGAAAAGTTAATCAATTACCCCAAAGCCTACGGCGTTTTGATAACCAAGTTTCCCTATCATAGGCAATTGCCCTGTTTGTAACTTTAGGGATATAGGAAATGTAATTACAAGTTGATGTTTATTGATAATTACAAGTTTGCTACATAACATATTCTGCAATTATTGGGACGATTAAATGACACATATTGGCCTTTCATATAATATTAGCTTCTACCCTTCATCCGTGTGGAATATTCCTTCATACATTGGGCTAACGCTAACTTAACCCGCGATTGGTTGCTAAAATAAGTTTTCAAATCGGACCAGTACTTTCTGAGAACCGCTGTATGTATACATGTCATGTATCACTAAGTCATCACATTGTATATAACAGGGGCCTAACCATGAGCTCTTATTGCAATGATAATTCAGTTGTGCGACAGTGACAGATGTATGCACGTCACATACATCTGTCTCATAAATGAGTGAAACTATCATGGCAATAAGAGCTCATGGTAAGGCCCCAGAACCTCCGACTATCAGTCTGTCGTACTGCTGTCTCTCAAAGGGTAGCCATAGTGATTGAAAATGGTGTAACAACGCCTTTTCAGGGCAAATAATTAGATGTCAATATAACGTGATAAAGTTGCCGTCTCACAGGGATCATTTAATTACTTCTCTATTGACACGTAACTAAGGAAACAATGCAATAGCATCTAGTGTTCTTCACGTTTCCTGTATTATAAGAAGTTGAGTATACAAATTACAAACTGAGATTTGAATTAGTACCAAACCTACCGAACACTTGCAAGTGTCTATTAAACCACACAATATATATCCATCACAACCACCAATGGAAACAGGGAGTGAAAAGGAAGGTTTGAAAGGAAATGAAGCTCTTCTCTATCTTTACCGAAGAAAGGCTTTAGAATAAAAGTATTCATTCAAGAAAACGTAACGATAGTGCGATCTAATCGACGTGTAGCGCCATCTTCCGAGTAAGCAATTAAACAACGACTCTTATGAATAATAATAATTACTGTGCAACCAAATAAGTTAGTGAACATCACATGGTCCAAGAAGATCGATAGATAGGAATGTAGTGCATGCCGTACACCGTACAGCCGAGGGTAGTAATATCTGTAAGGGACCTCCCCTCTGACTCATAAAGAGGGTGGTCTCCCTTACATTTTGAGGGTTTGGTCGATACCGCTCACTTTTGTTTTCGCACTTTAAACGCATTTGCAGACTCGATTTGCTAGTTTTAAAGTTCAAAGGCTTCAAGTTGAAGTTTTTTGGAATAACAGTTTTTTTTATTGGAGTTTACAACGTCTGGAAATAATTTATGAAATATATACTTTATGAAAATGCATTTAAAATACTTATTAAGTATTTTTATATTAGATGCTTTCAATAAGGGGATCAAACATCTGATGGGTAAGGTGAGGAGTCAGGGGACAGTTAACGTAGACGATGATCGCTTGCAAGTCTATACTAATTAAAATTAACCTCTTGAGACTTGCATTGAAACATTGCATGTGGTGTATTTACAATTTACATAGAGATGTTAGTAGATAATTATAGTAAAAATAATGGAATAAACTTATTTCGGTGGTGTCATGGACCCGTCACGCATTTGTTTACTGGCTACCCCGAACTTTTGGGGTTTCGGCCGTTGAACTCTAGGGTGCATATCGAGCAGAACTAAAATTGGATACGTGCATCGCATGCATTTGATGAAAGCAATCAAAAAACACGAGTAGGAGGAACAATTAGTGGATACTTTTAGTTCCTCGTCTGTTACATTAGGTCCGTTATTACACCTGTACGAAAATTATTTGATCGACTTGGATGTAGGATGGCGTAATCAACTCATGCTGAAGTAATACTTTTCCAAATTTTTTATGATTCGGAGTTTGTTTCACGGAGGCTAGATTACTATCGATTCGTTTCTCATATCTTTAGCCCCGGTATCAATACCTAAATATTAAATCAAATGGCGGTACACCCAATCAAATACTTCCTATTGTGTTATGGTATAGTTGCACACACCCTCTGCAACTGTACCATTTCTGTCCTTATAATAAAACTCTGCAGACTCGCCGTACTTATTGACATTTGGCCACCTTTGAAGTAATTGGATATCGATATCTTTAACACTGTATTATTTACTGTTTTCGATGGAAAGGTGTGCACTTGTTGTGTAACTTTTTATAAGCCCAGAGTATAAATGAAACAGCGAACAGTAATATAGATACAGGGTTTATTCCAAAGATACATGTGACATCAACCACCAGTACAAAACAACCAACACGTTACAGTTCTAACGAATTCCATGCACAAGATGCAGGGACACCAAACAAATATAGCAGACAAGAAAAGAAGTATGTCTAAAAATTGTTTCAATGCATTCGCCAAACTTAGACAATGAGGGTAAAACCAGGGGCAGCTATAGTAAACGATAAGGTAGGGTCGTTTTCTGAGTTGACCCATGTACGGACTGCATTCGAAATCTATCGGCTCTTTTCCTTTCTTCCCTTCACCAGGACGGCGACGGCGCATTCTCTTTTTGGGATCACTTGAGCCGATATGCAAGAGGTAGTTTGTTACGGCGTATTTTTCCAATGTAGCTTTAGTTCCTCTTACAATCCTCATTGCACAGATTCTCCTCTTAATTCTCCTGATCGTCGAAGCACCGCCACTATCTAACACTGCTCCCTTTATCATTACAAATATTCGCTTGGGATCTCTTATTATTGTTTTCACTGCGTCTATAACGCGTTTCGGGTCTATCACAGCTCTACACATACAACGCAGAATGTCATTAAAAATAATAAATATCAATTTAAGGATGTCAACTAACGATTCAGCCAAGAGAAGGCAGTCAGGCGTACCTTTGTATTTCTCAACTTGCTTATCATTATAACGATCTTCTTTATTTCTCTTCTTCTTACGAATGTTATCTTCTATCCTGTATTGCTTTTGACGAGCTAAATAAGCCGCATACTGTTTTTTCTTTTCCTTTTTCCTTTTCTTGGCTTTAATTTTATTCATCTTTACTTTATATGCCTGCTTCATCTTTTCCACTTTCTCCTTATTCTTAGCTTGTTTCATCAACTTGGCTTCATACTCAGCATTCGCCTTAGCTGATGCAGACGCGTGTTTCTTAGCTTTTTTAGCATGTTCAGCTTGTTCAGATTTTTTGTCTTTTTTCTTTAGCACTTTTGCACATGGGCCCATACCACATGTGCAAGGTTTGATTTTCTTTTTCAGCTCTGCTGCTTTTTTGTCGGCTTCAACTTTCAATCTATCAGCAATCTTTTTCCTTTCTTCGGTACAAATGGGACTACCACAAACACACATTGTTTTTGCCTTTTTTGGTGATAAGGGCTTTTTACAAATACAACATCGGCATTTACCCTTTGTAACTAGAGGTTTATATGTCTGGGTGATATCTTTTGGTTTGGGATCCGATTTCTGTTTAACAGGTTTATCGTCTGAATCATCTTGCATTTTATAAACAACCTCACTTATATAAGGAGAAATAAATTCAGCTTTAGTTTCCTCCATGTTAGCTTCATTTTTATTTGTTTTGTTATAAGTCTTATCTTTCGCACAAATTCCTTTTTTGTCTTGCTTATCACGGTTACTTGCACATTTTGGGCAAGCTGGGAGGTTACTAACTGGCTTGTCGCGGTCTTTCTCAATTTTATTAGACACCATACAATTTGATTTACATTTAGAGTCTTTATTCTGTGATTGCTTCATGTCTTTTGCAACATGCGCGGTATATACGTTAAATTTAACATTGCCAGGATATTTTGCTTTTTTAGTACTGGTAAGGTCTGGATTATTCTCTTCGTTTGGTAAAGATGTTTGTTGAACTGGTATATTATCCCCAGCTTGGAATCTTGAATATTTTGGGTGTGCGTGAAGACATCCCAGTTTACATTTGTGTTCTATAGTAGCTGTTCCGATTTTTAAACTTTTCGACTTCTTTGGTTGTGATCTATCATTATAAAGTTCACTTTTGATCTTTTCCTGCCATTTACTGAGTTTTTTGCTTTTACGCTCACATAGTTCCTTAACATTGGTAGGACATTTGTTTTCACTTAAAGACTTCTTCGTTCCTTCTTTAGAAAAAAAATATTTGCAGCATCGGACAGCATCTTTTAATGAATTCCACATTGGTTTATTTTCTTTGGAAGATGACACATGAATAGATGTTTGCGTTAATTTGGCAGTCAGTCTTTTGGGATTTTTATTGAAATTATTATGCGATAGTTTTGATATGCTATCGTTTTGTTTAAATCTATCAGGCTTATATGGCAATAGGGTTTTCATTTCATCATTGTTTGCCGTTTGTTTCAGGTTATTATTTTCCAGTATTTTAATATCCTTTGAACAGGGAAAGGTTTGAAAAACTTGAAAGTATGGGATGACTTCTGCACGGTTTACCATCACCACACGATTTGGCTTGGGAACAGCTGACTTGTGAAGCTTCTTCGTACAGAAGCATCGTTTAAAGGCTTTGTCTATACCAGACGATTTGTTTTCAGTTTTTACATTAGCTGCTTGAACTTCAATATTTTGTATTTTTATAGATTTACCCGCCTCACTATGTTTTACGTTGTTTTTGTCAACGACGTTTCCTTTTTCCTTGATAGCTTTAACTTCACAATCTCCTTTGTTTGTTGGCAAATCTTTAGTTACAGTTTCCATGTAAAATTCAATATTGAGACTAATATTCGAGCCAAATTTGATACCTTGAGGATTTAAATTGCTTATAGGAAAACGAGGCTGCTCGACGATCATTGACTTCCTGGATTTTTCATCACATTGCATTCGTCTTGTTCTTGCTAGTGGTTTTAAGTGGGACGCCACACTCGCCACAGACGTTTTTCGTACATGTGTACCTGCTGTTCGTGATTTACGCCTAATGCCTCGTCTTTTTATTTTCTGTTCACATTCGCGTGGGTCACATTGTCCGGGGATGCAAGCTGCAGGTTCACATTCATACGGATCTATCTTATGAGATTGTTTTACTTTAGCCACAGTATTTTTTTCCTGTTTCAGCACAGAACTTTCCTTCACTAAAGGTTTTTGTTTCTGGATTGTTTGCGGGTTTTCCTGTTCTTTTACTAATTGCGGACTGTATCGAATTTTCTTTTTACTAATACTAGGCCCCGGCTTATGTTGTGAAGCTAATGTACAAAAACAACGTTTAAGTAAAGGTCCCATTCCTGAACCTTTGTCAGTCATCATGGCCGCTGCTTGCAACCCTTCGTCTTTAATACCAACTCTATGACAAGATCCTTCGCTAACCAATTTTGTTTTATGCTGTATTCCTTTAATGTGATCTGGCCTTGACACAATTTGCTTATAAACAGGTAGGACATTGTATTGTTGACCGCACCGATCTTTGAAAAACTCTACATTGAAACTGAAATTAGAACCAAGTCGTACAGCTTGGCGACTAGTTCTATTTGCGGTTCGTTTAGACGATTGGATAGAAGTTCTGACGGGTTTTGTTTCTCTAATTTGTTTATGTTCTCTTTTATGCTCTTGCTTGTGCTCCTTAGTACGAGCATACAATTGAGTTTTCACTGTCCGTAATTTAGGATCGCGAGATGTCATTGTAGAAGCTGACCTCAATCGAGAAGTTTCTGTTCCAGCACCTAAATGTTTCATTCGACGTTTGATCAATTTATCGCATTCATAAGGATCGCATGTACCCGGTACACACACGCCGGGTACACATTCGTAAGGTTCTAACTGGCGAATCTTTTTGCGAACCCCTGTACTTGCATCTTTACTTGTAGCGGGAATTTTTGGTATATCTTTTGTGGATGTACCAACTCCTGGTTTCGGTTGTGGTTTCTGCGCTTGTACTTTTTGTATAACTTCATGCTTTCCCGTTTTTTGCAGCTTTAGGGTACAGAAACATCTTTTAAGTAAAGGTCCGATGCTAGACCCCTTCGATTCAGATTTTGCACCTTCTGATTGTGAATGACGATGATGTGATCCAGTGCCACGTTGGGAAGCTGTAGAATGTTTTCTTTTGTTCGACTCGGTAGTAGTATGCTTAACTTTTCGTCTCTTTTCGGATGGTGGTGGAATTACAACGGTTTGGTCCACTAATGGGCTACACATTGGTCTATTCTTATAAAATTCAACATTGAAACTAAAACTTGAACCGATTTTAACGGCCTGTCGTTTTGAACTAGCATTGGAGGTACTTTTCGGTTGAACAACTCGTTTTTTACTTTCCCCGCTATTTCTTTGCACGTGTTCGCGTTGCGGTTTCACGTGATGGTTTTGTTGTTTTGCCTGAGTGTGTTTTGCTTTAGCACGAGAAGATTTAGAGACCATACTAGAAACGGATCGCCCTTTAGCTCTCCCGGTACCTGCCATTTTCGATTGCATTTGTCTTTTTTTAATCCTTTTTTCGCATTCATATGGATCGCATTCATTTGGAACGCAAATACCTGGCTCGCATTCATAAGGTTCAATATTTCTGAACTTATTTTCTGGAACTGCTTGAGTATGAGTACCTTTATTAGTACCTCCAGTTTTTCCGTGAACTTTAATGTTATCTTGCGTTCCAATTGACGCAGTTGATTTCACATCAGGTCTTTTAACTTCTTTATTTTCGCCCTTATACATTTTTAGAGTACAAAAACATCGTTTCAAGATTGAAGGCATACCTGTCATTGTGGATCTTACATCTTTTACAGCTTGAGAATCTGTATGCCGAACGTCTAGGTCACCTTGTAATTTTTTATGTTTGATATTTTTCTCGCCTCCACCACCGCCATTACTGGTAGTGCGCACATGACGGACTTTCACAACTTTTGGGGGAGGCGATGCTACTCGCTGTACTCTTGGTGTTATATCTCCGCCAGCATAGGACCTATCTTTAAAGAACTCAACATTAAAACTGAAGTTAGAGCCAATTCGAACAGCTTGTCTAGATTTTGAATTTTGACTGCCTGGTGCCGCAACAACAGATACTCTGGCAGGTCGCCTTTCTTCAACACGCAATTCTTTTCGCTCATGTTGAGGTACCTGTTTGCCATGTTGTACATTTCTGTGCTTGTGCTTAGTGGCATCTCCCACCTTACTTGATGTCGATTTTGTTCTTTGGCGTTGAGTTGATGTACTAGAATTCCGTCTATTTCGCTTTTGTATAAGCTTATCACATTTGTATGGATCAGACTCACCTGGGACACAAACACCAGGTTCACATTCAAAGGGTTCTAATTTATATTTCACAGGTTTCGCTTTGGCTGTCGCAATAGATTTAGCATGCACGTCTGGTGTTCCTTTCATAACAGGAGATTTGGTACCAGTGCGTGTCTTCGCTTCAGTTTTAGGTGGAGCCTTATTCTTTGCCACAGCCTTCGTCGGAGCTGTAGTCTGATCCTTAGTCTGCGGCTTTCGTGGCTTAGGCTGTTTATCGTTGTTCTTTTGTTTCTGTAGTTTTAATGTACAAAAACACCGTTTAATCATGGTGCCTATACCAGTTCCTCGGTGTTCTCTTGCTACACTGGCCTGTGATCCCTGATTTTGGCCAATTCTCTCATCATTCATTACCCCTCTGTTCGTGAAACTTGAATTGGTTCCAGTTCCCTGTGTTGAAGCTGTGTGAGGTGCTCGTTTTATTGCTTTAGCTGCAGCTTGGACTTCTTGATAGTGTGGAGATTTTTCTTTATAGAATTCAATGTCAAAACTAAATGTAGAACCAATGCGCACAGCTTGTTTTCTTGAAGACATTGGTGACGGTGGAGGTAGTTTATGTGATTCTTTCACAATATATTCCTTAGAAGATTCCCTTTTCTTAGTTGTGTTTGGAGCTTTTATTGCAACAACTTTTGTTTTTGCCTGTGTATTTTTGTGTCTAGAAGTTGTCGAAGTAAAACTGGATGAAGTTGATTTCCTTCTGGGTCCATTCGTATTGGATGATCTTTCGTGTAATTTTGCATTTCTCTTTTTGATAATTTCATTGCAGACATACGGATCGCACTCATAGGGAATGCAAATTCCAGGTTCACATTCATGCGGTTCAAGTGTACGGGGTCGCATATTATGAGCTCGGCGTGTATTAATTTCTCTTTCCACCTTTGCTGTAGGCAGTTTTGTTTCAGTTCCCATATGAGCTGTTTTTGAAGCGGGAGCGTGTGGCTTATGTTTAAATGCTGTTAAGGATTTTAGCGTGCAGAAGCACCGTTTCAAAAGAGTTTGTGACTTATTTTCCCTTTGCTTCATCTGAGTACCAGTATTATTAGCACCATGAAGCTTTGCTGTACAAAAACAGCGCTTTATAATCGAATTAGTCATCGTCGATTGAACATTTTTCACTAACCCTTCAAACTGTGACTGCCTGTGTCGAACCAATTTTGAATCTTGTGACGACCTCTCAGCAACTTCAGTCTTGGACCCCACGTGTTTAGTAGCACGTTTTTTCGTTACAATTACTTTTGATTCTCTAACACGTGCCGGTTTTGGAGGTGCAGAATATCGGACGGATTCTTCTTGGGCCTGTGATCGATCTTTATAGATCTCAATATTGAAGCTAAAACTTGATCCTACACGAACTGCTTGCCGTCGAGACGGTGGTTCCAACGACTTCTCTCGAAGCGGCTTTAATCGGGTTGGAGGCGGCGATTTTGGAGAACTTTTTTTAACTATAGCTTTTTTTTGCTTAAACTCAGCTTGTATTTGTTTGCCTTTGCGATTTTTCTTAATCCTAGCCGAAATTGATGTCGACGTGCTAGAATGTATTGATTCAGTGCCAGAACTCTTGGTATGTTTACGTCTTTTCTTTATCAACTCTAAACATTGCAGTGGGTTGCATTCTCCAGGAACACACACATTTGGTTCACATTCATAAGGTTCTAGTTTGTGAGCTTTTACTGCTTTAGTGTTTTGAGTGGAGTCTATAGTTCTTACTACGGGTTTTACGTCTTGTCTTTTCCGGGACGGAGTTGTTGTTCCTTGATCCGTTGAAGGTTTACGTTCTCTTTGTCGCATACCTTTTTTTTGAAGCTTTAATGTACAAAAACATCTTTTCAACATGGGGTTCGCGTCAGAGCCCCGATTTTCCATTCTAGCTATATTAGATTGTGTAACCGAGTCAAACCGTTTGACACTAGCACCTTTTGTACCTTTAGTTATTAATTTAGCATCTCTGGGACTCACTTTCTTATGACTATGCTTAGTATGAGGATGTGTTTTAGGTTCTTTTGCATTTTTTCTAACTACTGAAGATTGAGATCTATCTTTGGAAAATTCTACATCGAAACTAAATTTGGAACCCACGCGTACAGCTTGCCTGTTTTGAGTTTGGGTCATTGGTTTAGGATAAGATTTATATTTAATACCCTTCGGCTGTGTCTTAGCATGAGCTTTAGCTGGACGAGACATTTCTGATCGTGCTTTTGTGCCTCTTGAGCCTACCGCTGACGATGGAGCGTAACTGGAAGTGGATTTGGTTCTGATATTTGTCCCTGACATTTTAGAAACCCCTTTTCTTAAACGTCTCATTATCCGCCTCTCGCACTCATAAGGATCACACTCGTCGGGTACGCACACCCCCGGCTCACATTCATAAGGTTCCAATTTATGTCTCGCCTTTTTCTTGCTTCTTCTTGCTGGTACTAGCATGTTCATTGTACAATAGCATCTCTTCAGAAATGGATTAAGTTGTGACAAATTTGATTTGTTTGTACTTGATTCCCAATATTTCAATGTACTTGTGCTGTCTGTTATTGCTTTCCAATTAATTTTAGTAGATATTTCGGATTCAGTGTACGTCGTCTTAACACTTTCCCTTTTTTTCAACACAAGATAATCTTCAGTCTCTTTGACGAATTCAATTCTTTTAGTAATCCTGGATTTCAGTTCTACAGATTTTTGCACGCTATTTTTAACAGACGGCTGGAGCTGAGCATATTTTTGTTTATTTTCTTTAAAATAGGACTGCATCTCTTTATATTTAAATACGCCACTGGTGCCAGAATCGCTACTGGTTATCGGTTTTGAAGGCATAACATATGGATTTAGAGATTTGTATGGCAT
This sequence comes from Watsonalla cultraria, assembly GCA_964035505.1. Classification (NCBI taxonomy): domain Eukaryota; kingdom Metazoa; phylum Arthropoda; class Insecta; order Lepidoptera; family Drepanidae; genus Watsonalla; species Watsonalla cultraria. Next base: position 3,495,285 of record OZ037715.1, read on the forward strand.
GGAAAAACTAAATCCATTATTATTAATATGAGATATCCAAGGTATTCTTCTTGGAATTGTATTATCGGGGAGCTTGGTTATTTGGGTCACAGCATACACTTTTGGATTTTTATTGGGGGATATGATTTTATTTTGTTTATTTTTCTGTAATTTAAGTGTACAGAAACATTTTTTTAACATCGGTGCTACTCCCGTGCCTTTATGCTTTCCCTTAATTACTTCTATTTGGGATGAACGTTGATTCATCGATATTTCGTGTGGTCTCCCTCCCTTGTCTTTTACTTTTCTTGAAGTCTTGGATTCAACAGATTTTACGAATGGCTTTGATAGGCCTTGGGCAACAATTGCCCTAGCTTGCGAAGTGGAAGAACGGTCTTTATAAAATTGTATATCAAAACTAAAAGATGAACCAATTTTTACAGCTTGTCTTGAAGATTTACTTGGTTCAATATTCACTTTTGGAGACTTTATAGACTTCTGTGTTTTCATAGCTTTCAGTTTCTTTTCTTTCGATTTAGCAACAATTTTTTTTGATCGGGTGCTCAGCTTGTTCGTACCACTGGATGTCGTTTTCATTTTAGACCGGGTTGTTCCGACGCCAAAATCTTTTGATGATGGTTTACGCCTTTTGATTCTTTCGAGGCATTCGTAAGGATCACACTCTCCAGGTACACAAACGTAAGGCTCGCATTCATATTGTTCTAATTTTTGGAAATTTTTGTATTTACCTTTTGTTTTAGTACCCGTAGATATGGTTTCGATTTTAAGTTGTTTACTTTCCTTAAAAACAGGTGTTCCTGTACCAGTATCAACTGCGTCTACCATTCTTCTGATTTTGCCAGTTTTATGTAGTTTGAGGGTACAAAAACACTTTTTCTTTGCTGGACCTATCATAACGTTTCTTTGTTTTCTTTCTGTTCCTATGATGACTGACTTTTGCTGATGTTTGTAATCTCCTTGAAGTCCGCGATTTTTTACTTTCACTCTTTTCTTTTCTGCATTGGATCGAGTTGGTTCCCGTTGAGTTTCATGGGGCGCAGGATATCCCGTAGTATTTTCTTTGAAAAATTCTATATCGAAGCAAAATGAAGATCCTATTCTGACTGCTTGTCTATCGAGACTACTGGGCGAAGTTTTTATCCTCCTTGGGGCTAGATTTTTTTTAGCGTATTGTGTTGGAACTTTGCTTTTGTATGCAAATAATGATGTAGATTGTACTTTTTTTGCTTTTGGTGTAAACGATCTGGAAGTAACACTTGATGTAGATCGTGTCCGCCGACGCTCAGTGCCTGCCTGAATCGAGCGACGCTTCACTTGACCCTTATTTCTTTTACTTATGATTTCAAGACACTCATAAGGATCACATTCACCGGGTACGCAAACGCCTGGTTCACATTCTTGTGGTGTTAATTTCTGTTTTGGTACTGTACGATATTTCTGCTTTTCTGTGACTATTCCTCTAGATGTTACTTCTGTATTAATTTTAGGAGCTTTTATAAAACTTTGATTTGACGTTTCTGTGCTTTTTGTCAGGCTTAAAGATTTGTTTCTTTTTCTATCGTTTTTACCTAGTTTTAATGTGCAGAAGCATCTACGTAAACTATGTTTTGTTAATGTGTATTTCGATTTGCCAGTAGTACTGCTTTGAGATTTTTTATGTTTAACTTTGTGCGTCGCTCCATCTGTCATTTTGTTTTGTCTCTTTTCCACTTTTGTTTCATTTGGCACAAGATTACCATCTGCGGGATTTTCTTTATAAAACTCAATTTTGAAACTAAAGCTGGAGCTTATACGCACAGCTTGTCTTTTAGGCTCAGAGTCGATTGCACGCTTTGTTACGCTTGGAGAATAATCGCGCATATTCTTAGAAGTGCCACTGGAAACGGGTTTGGATGATATACTTGAGGTAGATTTGGTTTGACGGTTAGTAGAGCTTAATTTCTTATTGCGAGTTTCAATTCTTTTGCTACATTGAATGGGGTCACATTCCCTTGGTACACATATGTTTCGTTCACATTCAAATGGCAACAAGGTTTTCGATAAATTTGGATGAAATCGCATCTTGCCTTGTGCAATATGTTTTTTCTTCAGCCTTAACGAGCAGAGACATCGCTTCAGGGTAAGCTCTGCCTTTTTTACTTTCTTTGCATACTCTGCGTGCAAATCTTCTTGGCTTGGATTTCTCACTTTATTTTTGTGACCCTGATCTTCATTTGTTTTAAACGTTTTGTGCTTGATACCTTTAGGTTGACGTAATTCAGTTACTTGTACATTAGATGGTTTTTCCTTGTAAAACTCAATTCCAAAACTAAAGGATGATCCTACCTTAACTGCCTGTTCAGAGGGTCTGGTCGTTGCCTCTTCTAAGGAAGTTTTATTACCACGCCAAATTTTCTCACTTCTACTACTAGATACGGAACTGAATGAACGAGTTCGGTGGGCATGTTTGGTAGTTTTTGTTTTATGTTGTCTTTCAGTTAGGGATTTTATACTGGCTGAACTAGATTTATTCTTTAGTCCAACAGGTCTAGTTGATAATTTCTTATTTAAGCTGCTCGTTGATTCTTTCACGAAGCCTGCTGGAAGTTGAGTCACAGATTTAATTTCTTTTGATTTATTTCCTCGACGTTTCATGCCCTTTCTTTTCTCAACAGCTTTATGTTCTTTCGAAGTAGTTTTTTGATGTGATTTAACATCTTGCGTACGTTTCAACTTTGGACTTTTCGTTCCCGCTCTAACATTTTTCTCCATTCTTTCAGATAGTATATTAGCTTCAGATGTAGTTTTATGGCCCGTCTCTTTTTCACTCTCCCTCTTTTTTACTTTAAATTTTAGTTTTTTGTCGCTAATTATTATACTTTTCTCTGGCGCCAGTTTAGCTTGAACACTCGCATCTGAACTATTACTTTTTGCATAAGGCGCTATTTCAATTTTTTTATCTCGTAGAATAGTTTCTTGGTTTAATGCTTTATTATCCCTTAATTCCTTTTTCAGTCTAATTTTTTCACGACATTCTTCTGGATCGCATTTTCCGGGTACACAATCCACCGGTACGCATCTTTTGCACGAATCAGTTATGTTCACAGAAGTGTCGCCCATACTCGCTTCATGCTTACCATAGGAAGCCGATTTTCTTTTCCGGTGTGCCTTTCGGCGCTTAAGTTTTTCAAAACATTCAGCTGGTATGCACTCTTCTGGGTCGCATACATGTTTACACTCGAATTTTTTTAACTCTCGGTTTCTTTTCAATTTTTCCTTGAACTTAGCAATAGAGTCTTTCCTTATCTTAAAATTTGTTTGTTCTTCAGTAAAATCAGGGACTTCAAAGTCTTTCTTTGCCATAGGTTTTCTATGAATACTGAAATCAATTTTCTCTCTAGCTTTGTGCCTAGCATTCTTTCCTTTATCGATGGACCTACGAGCACTTGACTCTATACTCCTCCTTAGCTTAGTTTTCGACCGATCTAATGCAGTCCAGGAATGCTTCAGCTTTCGTACCGATTTTTGGATTATTTCGTGAGAATTAGACATATGCGGCACTGACCTATCACGACGTGTCCTTTTATGTCGTCCTTTGGAAGTGTGTTTCTCAATATTGTTGTGACCACGAGTACAAGTACAGGGATCAGATTGTATATGCTTTGTTTTGATTTGCACGCTTCTACCTCTATTCCCTCTAGATCGGTACCTGCCTGTATCACTTGACTTTGATAACATACGCGATCCATGTCTATGTCTGTGTATATGTCGTTTTCCTGCCCCTGTTCCTATTTCATGTTGATTACGTGACGCCTTCGAAGCGCAAATGCAGCAACTACAGCATTCACTTGATTTTGAATCCATTACTGCTCCCTTATCAACCATGTCAACTAATTCTATGAGTGCGCTGCTTTTATTTCGATTTAGTTTTTTATGAGCTGAATGCTTTCTTTTCTTTAAGATAGCCTTTTCTGCCACTTCACTACTATCAGCCAGTAACTGAGTTCTGACATCATCATACACGGCTCTTGTCCTGACTAATCTGTCGAGCAACTTCCTCTCGCGTAAAGGTATAAATTCTTCTAAAAATAATTTATCTATTCTTGTTCCATGTTGTATAATTTTTCTTACAGACGGATTATCAGATTCGGTTTTATAAAAACATGAGGTACATGAACAGCTTGGATTGCCAGCGCCTTGCACAGCCATCTTTGTGTGGTATCACTGAGTAAATAACTATCAAAGCAATAATTGTATACAAATTGATACTCTAAATCTTCACTATAACACGACGTCACATTTGATCTTTACACACGATCCACATGACATGATTTTTATCTGAAAAAACAGTTTTTCATTATACTAAAGTCTGGCGAACTCTACTAAAAGGTAGCCGGGATACATATTTTACGCGTTTAAACTATATTGTCGTAGGACTTGTCCACTCTTGAAGACGAACTAGAATACTTGTTTTTGCATCGTAGCTATAAATTATGTCGATGTTTTAGGAATTCACAAGACAATCACATAATTGATCATAAGAGATCAGAATCAGTAGTGAAATTATATTATATTGTAACATTAGTTTCCCTGTAATCGTATAGTTTAAAATCTGGTCGCGCCAATGGATAATCGGTACAAAGGTAGGCTAAGCACGTGAGTAAAGGATATCATCAGAAAATGTAACGAAATTGGAATATTTTCACTTTACGCGCGCTATTGGCAGGTATACGTGCCATCACCAGCTATGAGCGCTGGCCTTGAATGCACAGTAGGTACCTAGTAATTTTTAGGATCTTGTATCTAGCGATGCGAACAAAACCATGCGCAGTTATCCCCACAACTTTCACTGAGCGATCATAACTCGTGTCGGCCTGTCTACCTTTTAAGTATTATAATATCATTGGATAACACTCACCAAACGAAACAAACATCCCTGTGGCTCTGTAAGAGTCGGGGAGACGATGGCTACAAGTAGCATCGTCCTGGAGTATCGGTATTATTTACAACTTTGTACATTGTACCGGCAAGTCTCCGCCTTGAAACCAAGACGAAATCACTAAACGATTAACGCAATAACACATTTATTTAACAATTTTGAATAAATCTTATCGAAAAACTGTCACCGCATCTTCGGAAAAATATTATGACACTGTGAAAGTTTGACGTTAATTTGAATCTACAATCTACTTTTTGATGTCTTGAATTATTTCATAGCGTGTTCAGAGGGTGCCAGAATTTTATGTTAATACCACAGATATAGAAAAAAAATCGCTTTTGGTTAATACGAAGTGACATAGATAATACATTAGGTATAATAAAAATTGGTTTCTTGGTCTTATCTCTTCTCTTACCCATAGAGGAGGTTCACCTAAATGGAACAATTGGATCTTTGTTACACAATCACGCAAAAACAGATATGGCCTACCAAACCAACGGATTTGGATGAAATTAGACCCACAGATAGCATTTGTGTTCCGGAAGAGTATTAAGTTTCTCCGATCCCTGTGTAATTCAAACAAAATAGGTAGGAAGGAACCCGCCATGGTACAAGCTTTTCGAAGTTTCTCGTATTCAACGGGTGGTCAACTGAATTTTTTTTACTTTTCAACTTTTTTCCTAATAAAAAGGATTTTTCTCCTTAGTATTATTGTGGAGGCCTGTAGCCCCGGTTACCCTCATCTGAACCCAGGCCTGTCTAACTTCTCATCAAGGTTACATCAAAATAATACCTAATAAGTATTCAAGTAGGTAGACAGGCAGGTACCTTTTGGTTAGGTATTAATTTATGCCTATGGTTTAGGTCCATGTGCAGGGTGTAATGCGGTTCATTATACTCACATCTCTATGGAACCTATGAAGGTCCAGGTAGGTAATAACATAAGTACGCAAGTACTCTACTCTGCGACCGGTCTTACTTAAATAAAACCCGTTTCTGTAAGCTATCTACGGCTCACTTGATGGTTGTGCTGATAGTAAGCGGCTACCAAAGTTAACATAGCCTCAAATTCCTAAATGCCTGAACAAATTGGGTCTTTTATACACATTTGAATTTTCCTGAACTTAAGGTATTAATAAAATATATTCAGGTACCTTTTCAGTGATAGTGGAACTAGTTCGTGAACCCGCCTTTTATTCGTCAGAGGTTACTGACTGCAGAGACACCTGCGTGACAGGTTGCACCGAAGACAACGAACTAACTTACCACAAAAAGTTCTCGGAAAGCTTCCAAACACTCCACAGTCACAAATCCGTTCACATTCAAATTCAACACTGCACTTATCAATTCACCACTAACACATAAAAGTATTTATACGAGATATAAGTTAGTTCGCGACTTTTATATCACCACTGCACTCGACACAAATCCGACTACCACGCGCGAACAGCAAAAGCAAACTAAAGCCAAGCCAACCAACCAAGTAAAAGCAACGCACGTATCACGCAACTTGGTTGGTCACGAACAACGAACCCCAAAAAAAACATTTTTTGTAAACATTAGCGCCATCTGTGAATTTTGATGAATAAACCTTTCGTAAAGTATTTGATGAGTGGCGACGCATTGTGAACGGAAGATACATGGTCCGACTATTTTAGTACGTAAGTTTTCCAATAGATGGCGTAAAATGTTGGTTTTTTTTTCTACCTTAGCAACATCTATTAAATTATTAACAATTTGCTGGTGCCCGCGACTCAGTCTGCGCAGGATTTGACTTATTTTTTTTATATTAAACGTTTTTCTTAGTTAGTTATGTTAAGATTCAACAAAATCCATTCAGCAGTTTTTGCGTGAAAGAGTATCAAACATACCTTCTCACAAACTTTCGCGTTTATTATATTAGTAGGAACTTTCGTAAAGTATTTCACTGCGTGGCGACCTTTTGTCTATTGAAGACCCGATTTTACTATTTTAGTACGTTAAGCGTCACATAGATGGCGCTTAACTATTGTTCAATATAATTTTTATTTTAAATCTGTCTATCACATTAACAATCTTTGGTGCAGTGTTGTCCACTGCATACCCTTTCAGAGACCCTACTGGGGATGGCGTGAGCATACTTATTTATTTATGTATTTATCAATCTTAAATATTCACAAACAAGGTTTATTATATAAAATTTTAGTCAAAACATCTTATTCAATATTACAATAAATTTGTCTATTCCTCAGATTCTGATTCAGATTCACTTGGGGGCCACATTGGTCTATCATCAGTTTCAGTCTGTGCATCCTCTAAGAATTTAGTCTGAGCTTCTAACACACTTTTACTATCAGTACATGCTGAATACAATTCTAACACATCAGAGTTTAGTTCCAAAAATGAATGACCCCATGAAAACTTGGATAGATAGAACTTTGCTTCCTGCCTGTGTCCCGTAATGAACATAGCCGCTGCTAACGCTTCTACACAACTGAGTTGATATGGTTTACCATAATTTATTGGATTAGCAGCGACTAAGAATGGCAGTAGCCTTGGATGCGGTGACTTCATTTTAGTAAATGGAGTCTCGTCAATTTTCGCCCACGAGCAATCTATTACAGCTAAGCCAAACTTCTCTATTATGTCTTTATCGTTTGGACTGACGCACTGTGTTCCTACTGGCGACAGGACTAAGCCGGGGAATCTTTGACCAAGTTTCAAGTTTTTTATTAAATTATGTCTTAGAAGTTTTCTTCCAGAACATTTCTTTGGGTCGCAGTGATTCAGGTCCCACATGCTGACTGTAAATGCTGCTTCATTCCCTTCGCCTTCCGAACTGCTTCCATCGCTTTCTTGTAAGCTTAAGTCATTCAGGCTCTCCGCATAGTCCCGCTGCACATGATTTGAGGTTTTCCTGTGAGCATTTCCTTTTCTACCTGGTGCCATGATCTGAATTCTGAAAAAGTTTAATAAAAATTAGCACTCCTGAAGAAATTTCATTTACATAAGCAGTCTACAATTACTATATTATTTGCTGTAGACTCACACGAACTCTTGTATACAAAGTATTTATTATAACTATAATATATTCCTTGCGCACAAAACACAGAGTTTACACAAAATTCTGAGTTTGCTTTGGTTATTTTTTTTGTTTTGTTCTGTGTGCTGTGATCTGTCACTGTCTGTCAGCTGGACAGTTGACCTTGAGTTTAATGCAGTGTGACCATATTCAGTATTTTAATACTTTTTCGGTATAATTTATCGATTTTTCCAAGCATTAGTATTTTTATAGGTATATTGGCAAAAGTCAGTATTTTTGGGTATATTTTGGATAAAAAGTTATGGCAACACCGTAGCGAATACCAGGGGAATTCCCGGACGTCTATATTTCATTTTTCATTCAGGAGCAAAGGATCAGTAAGTTGCAGATAGGACAATTAGGACATGGCAGGTGTCCGCCCAAGTAAAATTATTATTAGTAACAATCGAATCATCTAGTACGGAGTTTCTGTTCTGCACTCAACATAATCTTTGAATTTATTATTTCGATAAATCGGGAATTTCCCCAAATTTGTAGTACGTTTTTGTCACCATATAAATAGAGCGCTTTCCTTTTGTTTTTATTTTACTTGACGCATCTATCCGGAACGACATGTCTAGTTTTCAGCAAAGTTATTTGGCTAAGTGGGAACAAATTCCGGAGTTTTCTTCGTGGCTTTCACGTTATAAAGATGACGAGTACGCCGCCTTTTGCAAAGCATGCAGTGCGAAACTCCAAAGTAGATTAGCATCTATAAAACAACATGCAAATACTGAAAAGCATAAATCGAACTTAAACAAATATAAAGGACAGTCAAAGGTAAGCATACATTGATATAAATAGCATTACGGTAGCTAAAATCAAGAAGTTCTGTTGTTGTTGTTCTGGAGATATATTATTTAGTGAATGGCCTAAATTGTCTAACAAATTTTTATTTCTTTTCAGGTTGATACATTTTTCAAAAAGGTACCGCTGAAAGACGAAGTCAAGAAAGCTGAGCTCCGTTTTTGCAGTTTTCTTGCAGAACACAACATTCCTTTTAGAGCTATGGACCATCTTAGTGAAATTCTAGTGAAATGTTTTCCCGACTCCGAAATTGCGAAAGAATTTACCTGCAAGAGGACCAAAGCAGCCGCTATAACTTATAAAGTTTTAGGACCCGAATTTGAAAAAGATATGATTGAAGACATACTTCGTACTGCATCTCCGTCAGGTAAACCAGTTTATTCAATTGTAATCGACGAAAGTACAGATGTTATCACAATCAAAGTATTGGCAATAGTAATCAAATACTTCTCTGAAACCGAATGTACAGTACGAACCAAATTCCTTGATTTAGTTGATTTAAGTGGTGAGACCGCTGATCATTTATTTAATGCTCTGTCATCAAAGTTATCCGAATTGGGTTTAGATATAAAAGACGTGATGGGATTCGCTGCTGATACTACAAATGTGATGTTTGGTCAACATTCTGGCATTGTTGCAAAAATTAAAGAAGTGAACCCTAAGTGCTTTTTTATTAAATGTGTTTGTCACTCTGCAGCATTAAGTGTTAGCCATGCTTGCAAAATACTGCCTAGAAATTTAGAACAGATGGTAAAAGAAGTATATGGATATTTTTCTCAAAGCAGCAAGCGTCAAAGAGAATTTGCTGAGTTCCAAAATTTCACTGAAACTGAAAACCATAGACTATTACGTCACTATGATATAAGATGGCTATCGCTTCATGCTTGTGTTAGTAGAATAATTGAGCAATGGAGGGCACTGCAGTTGTTCTTTCAAGACCAATACTTGAGTGATCGCATTCTATCATCAGAAATGATATATCATTTTTTTACCAGTGATATAAACAAATTATACTTCTACTTTTTAGACTACATTTTGCCGATTGTAAACAAATTTAACATAATTTTTCAAGGCGACTATCCGTGCATTGCAAGATTATACGATGATGCATCTAGTATGTACTTGTCAATTTTGGGTTGTTTCATGAAAACTAATTATATCAAAAGCACGGACAACGTATTTACGTTAGACCCAAAGTCTAATATAAATTATTTGCCATTAAATGATATGTACTTAGGGATCCAAGTGGGTCAAGAATTAATCAAACACAGGGAAAACATAAACATGAAAGAACAAATTGCAGATTTTTTCAGAAGGTGCCAATCGTTTTTAATTGAGTTGAGCATACAATTAAAATCACGTTTGCCTTTTGAAAATAAAATTTTCCGAGAACTGAAATTTCTTGACCCACACACTGCCGTGAATAAAGAATTTCGCAGTTTAAAAAATGTAATAGAAACTTTTCCATACGAAGTACAGCCAGAACAAATGCAGTTAATTGATGAAGAATATAGAACTCTTAAATTTGATCGCGAAGTAAGTGATTTGTTACAATCTTCGAGCACTGGCTCACCCCTATCTTGTGAACAATTTTGGGTAGAAGTTGGGAAAATTTCTAACAGTGATGGCACGTTCAAGTACAAAAATTTAACTTCTTTTAGTAAATCTCTATTATGTATACCAGTATCGAATGCTGCATGCGAGCGCATCTTTTCACAGATAAATTTAATAAAAACGGTGCAAAGAAACAATTTTAATAACAAAAATGTATCAGCAATTATTAAAACAAAGCAAGGCGTAAATGATCAAGGCGGTTGTGTTAATTTTAATCCTTCAAATAAAATGTTAAAATACAATTCTAACATATACTGTGATGATGATTGAATAAACTTAAAAATTTTGAGAATCAGTATTTTTATTGGTATATTTTCCCTTTGCAAGTTGGTATATTTCAGTATTTTTTTGAGGTGCTGCGGTATTTTCGTAAAATATAATCTGGTCACACTGGTTTAATGACAGTGCTACCAACTAATTGGAAATGCTAAAAATGTTACTGGTATCTGATAGTTATTGGAACGCGAGAACGTGATATTCTCGATATGTAACATAATATAAATAATATAATATTTAGACTGTTTAAATAAATTTTGAGTTATTTCTATAAATTTGAACTGATGTTTCAAATTATGCTGAATATTCAATCAATAACGATTATTCAACTATTATTATTATTAAGTATAATATATTGTATCAAGTATAAATAAAATAAATGAAATGGATTTAAATATCATATTTATCTCTAACCTTTTTAGTGTCTTCACTCTGTTAAAATAAATTAGAGACAGCCAGAAAAGGATTAATAAATTTTCTCATCACTGTCAAAATAAATCGTTTAAAACTGTTTATATCTAGAAATAAAATATTGTTTTTATAGCGACGCGAGAAAATAATAAATCAAAATTGATTTTACACGAGGAAGAATGAGCAGCGCCTCTATGGCAGGTAAAAAAATGTAGATAGGTATATATTTTATTTTATTTGCGTTGACGCCGTGAACCCTGAATCCCAGTCTAGTATCATAATTGCATATTACTATGCGGTATTTCAGTGCACGAGCTATTTTTACTTTAGGGTCTTAGTTAACCTAATCGGCTACCTTGCAACACTCGCGTGCCACCTTATACAGAATGTAATCCCTGTGCTAGCAATTTGAAATACTGACCAACTGATGCGTCTACCCTCCAACTCTGTCATGGAGCACCAGCGACCTTAATTTATTCACAAGACACAGTAGGGTTATTTCGCTGTGATCGTCTGTAAGATGAAAGTACAATCATTAGTCAGGCATCATCTTATTTCGTTCGAACTTTTAATTTAAACATATAATATCAAGGTACCAATGTCGTAATTTTTTAAATTAGAACTCTATAATTTAAATTAAGTGGGTCTATGTAAGTACTTGTAGTATAGAATAGAATCCATTAAAAATATGGACTGGATATGGAAAAGGTATTGATATAAATAATCAATCAAGGACGACATGGCATGGTCCATTATTAATGGATGGACGTGTCTGTCTGTATCCTTGAAAATATACGTAATTATAGAGGTAGGCCGGGTAGAAACTAGAAACACACTTGGGTTAGGTACCTATTACCACCTATCGATAAATCGATGGGAATAACATTTACTTTACTGCTATCCAACATAGAAGTAGGTAATTTACTTATATTTATAATTGTGTTATAAATACTTGATGCTAATTGATATCAAAGCAATATGACTGGCAGAAGGAGTAGCGACGTCTTGCTACTAAAATCATGCTTTCAGTTTAGGTCCACCTTTGAACGTCGAAAATAAACAAGAAAGGAACTCTGCATATTATATTTGAGAAGAAATTCAAAAACATGTACCTAGATAAAGTACCTGACACGAAGATGGACTCACAATCTGTCACATCATCATCATCATATCCAGCCCACATGCACCCACTGCTGGGTATAGGCCTCCCCTGTGACACGCCACTGCTCTCGGTCCCGAGTTAGTCTTCACCACAGTTTCCCAGCCGTCCGCGCGATATCGTCGGCCCACCGGGCGGGTGGTCTGCCCGTTAGTCTTCGCCCTTTTCTCGGCCACCATTCAGTTACCACTTTGGTCCACCTTCCGTCTTGCCGTCTCATTAAGTGTCCTGCTCATCTCCACTTTAGCTTGGTTATCCGTGTACCCACGTCGTCGACCTTGGTCCGGCGTCGAATTTCGACATTTATTACACGGTCTACCAGTGATATGCCCAACATGGCTCTCTACATTGCCCGTTGTGCAACTTAAATTTTGTGCATATTGGCTTTTGTGAGCGTCCATGTTTCAGCGCCATATGTGAGGACAGGTAGTATGCATTGGTTAAATGTCTTGGTCTTCAGACATTGTGGGATATTCGATTTAAATACGTCGTCCAGTTGACCAAATGCAGCCCATCCCAGTTGCACGCGTCTAGCTATCTCCTTTGCTTGGCAGTCCTGGTCAAAAGATAAACGATGTCCAAGATATACATAGTTCTCAACGGTCTCTATGCGGCTGTTACCCACCACTGTGTTCGGTACTTGGTCTGTTGTTTAACTCGCCATGATCTTAGTTTTAGACATGTTCATACTTAGGCCAACTCTCTGCGATGCTTCATATAGCTCTTTTAGCATACAATGGAGATCTGTGACGGTTTCGGCAATCAGGATAAGATCATCCGCAAATCGCAGGTGCGATAGTTGAGTGCCGTTGATATTGATCCCTCTGTCACTCCAATCTAGCATCTTCATAATGTTTTCCAGACTGCTTGTGAATAGTCTGTCACGTTGACTCTTAATCATCTTATGTGAAAAGTGGGTGTTGGGGGTAAGATGGGTGCATACATAGGGAGTTATTAAAAATGTATGGAAATGTTTAGTCCTTAGTACTAACCTACTAAAGCAATTTTATTAAATAGGTAGTTCCATTATTACCATTTGTATTATATTAATGATCGATTCGCTCGTGTTGTGTGTGACTATAGTTTCAACATTATTGTGTCGGGAGCGATCGGGGCTGGACGGTTGTAGACATTCAAGGAAAATTGCCGCTTATTGGTGAGTGGGCACTAGTTCTAATTAGGTAATGTTTGATATCGTATATTACTTATTTTTATATGATGGCAATGAAGGGTCGCGTGAGTGGAATCTTTGCGATTGCAGTTTAAAAGATCTGCGGTATTGCTATGACTGGCCAACTTCCAAACTCCGGGCGGTGAATTTCTTGACAGAAAATCTCCCGAACCGTAGAAACCGTGCCTCGGAAAGCACGTTAAGCTGTTGGTCCTACTCCCTCTCGATAGTGTCGGATTGCCTCCCATCGGACTGTGAGAGTGAGGGAATAAAGAGTGGACCTGTGTTTGCGCACACGCTTACTTGTGCACTATAATATCTCCTTCGCAGATGGCTAATCCCCGTTGAGATTAGCCGCTGTAACCGAAATTCATCATTATTATTATTATGAATGGCAGGTCCTAATTTGATCAGGATACACCGTTTTACCCTACCTAATAATGTTTTGTCGATGTACAGTAGCAGTAAGTAGATCCAATATTAATCAGGTGGTGTCAGGTCAGTCGGGTACCATTAATTTATAATATGCTTTGATATCGGTTCGTCATAATTTGTAAGTGTCATGTCAAGAGTTGTAACGGAGTGGATGTTCTGAATTTTCAGTAGGTAGTTAATATTTTTAACCGGCCATGCCACGCGGTTCCACTTGCATGCACTCCATTAATAATATCCTAAAAATATAATCTTGCCTTCCCTTGAGAGTCCTTGAAAGGGTATGAAACTAGGCAATATTCATTGAAAAATCTCGGAAACGGCTCTAACGAGTTCAATGGAACTATTTCAGATAAGATTTGATTGCAATCCATACTCTATCTTAAACACTATCTATACTAATAATATTATAAACTGTCTCTGTCTGTAGGTGTGTTTGATTCCCATTCACGGCTAAACTGTTGAATTAGCCGAAATTTGATATTGAGATAGCATTGATCCCTGGGACGAACATAGGGTACTCAGAAAATGCACGAAGTTACAGACTAATACAGATGATTGCATTTTTCTGTAATTGTAACAATTAACTAATTGAACAAAGGCTCAGTGAGCAGTTGTCTATTTACTGGGCTATTGTTTGCTCGGCGTAGGCTTGGCTGTCACTGTGAGTCACATTTGACCGTGACTCCACGATGTTATGGTACGAACACGTAGCTTTTAACGTTGCATATTGGGGTTTATGGCGTAATTCTATTACACGCCTGAAAAGGTTTTATTGCAGTCGGTTTCTAGTTAGAACTTAGACCGATACTTCTCAATATTTGACCACATTAGTTTTCACTTAGTTATACTTTTTGCCGTTTAAGTAAAAGTGTTTTGACTACTTATCGCATTTTTGTTCAGTAAAAACAGGGGTGCCTAACCTAAACATTATACCTTTTTCTTGTATAACCTGAGTTACTTTAATTCACAGATGTCATTTTCAGGTATCGTTATAGGCGTAATATTAAAATTGTATTTTGATTTATAGCCATAGGCACTTACTGAAAATCAAATATCCTAGTATATTATATACTTTTTAGATGATAAACCCAGTACAAAGTCACAGAGCCAGTTTTAGAAATAAAAGAAAACTTATAGCCGACGTAGCTAATAATTAAAAAGCTCGAGTAAGCAGTCACGCTTCGCATACAACAATGATATTCAGTATACAATTATGTATCTGACTGGTAGTGACTTGGATTAAGACGATGTTATATTATATTGGACCATCCTTTGTTCCTCCTAAAAGTACCTAGTGGGCTAACCTAATTTAGTAGCTATGCTCAGCTGCGTTATTCACTAAGGTTTCTCAACGTCGAACACGACGAGCGTTGGTTTCAATCATAAGAAATTGATACATAATGCATAGAGGATAAGGTTCAAATTAGTATCCTTAAAACCGACACTCCACGACGAGTGCGACGCTGAGAAACCTTAGTGAATAACGCGGCTGTTATTAGCCCGTGGTCAGGCTAGTTTGATGTTGCTCATGGGAAGCCTGTGAGTCCCACAGGAACCTTATATTTTACTTGACAGATGTCATCATCATCTTCTCCCTGACCTTATCCCATGTATTATTGGGGTCGGCACTTGATTCAACCTGATGTGGCTGATCTGCCATCTGACCTTGGCAACCCCTTTCAATAGGAAAATCGGTGATCTGGTTTAAATCAGTTGTCAGATTATTTTAGGCCTCCGACTGACCTGTAACGATTGCCGAAGATGGTAAATTAGCAACTGGGGCCGACGGCTTAACGTGCTCTCCGCGTCACGGAGAGCTCTCGGGCGGTCACCCATCCAATTACTGGCTAGGGTTAGGGTTGCCTAACTTCGCTGATCGAATGATATGCGCAATAGCAACTGTGCCACCAGCTTCTCGTTCCGGGACAGATGATGTCTGCCAAGCATCCAAACCGTTCAGCTATTTTGTGTGATGTAACAAAAATACAAAAATCTAACCTTCCACATTAACAAAATAATTAATTTATGCATCACAATGTCCCTGTTTTTATAGTCATTATAATTATCAAGATCGGTTGATTGTTCAGCCGCTATGGAAAGCAAACGGCTAATTTAGCCATCGATTTTACCACGCCATGTCACCATAAATGACATTACGCTGGCTTTAGTTGGTAAGTCACGCATAGTTCCCAGGTATAGGTGGAGCATAGGTATATGACGTGTGATGTGACTCATATCTATTCTGTTTAAAAAAACTTATATTACTTCACAATCGTCTAATAAATCATTAGCGCCACGTTTGATTTACGATATGATTTTGTCGACAGCTTGCTTCAACTACGACAAAGCAGATCCGCCGAAGAGCAGTCGAGCTGAGAAAGACAAGACTGTTATGGAAGGAGCATGTGAGTATTGCATATTATAATTTGCACTATGTATAAAAACACCCCACTTATACTTACAACGGGGTCGGGTTAAAATGAGCGAAAACATCTAAAGAGCACATTACCCTGCTAGATTTGCAAGCGACTTAAGTCGAATCCCAGCGGTCTGCATCAATAAGTCATTCTTTTGAGAGCCTTAATTTCATACCACAAACTTTACTGTGAAGGAAAGCATAGTGAGGAAACCTGCATATGTCTGAGAAGTACTTCAAAGACGTATAGTGTCTGAGACGGCGATGGACTCACGCTCTGTCACGTTGGCTCTTAATTATCTTGGGTGAAAGTGGGTGTTGTGCTGCTATTACAACAGCATACCCCTTCGGGGACCCTTCTGGGATGGCGTGAGCATATTTATGTCACGTTACCTGAATGACCAACCTATAGGTACTTACCTAAGTGAAGTAATATTGACTGTTATGTTTCGTGCAAAGGGGTGTCACGCGATCGTCGCGCTACTCATTTATAATTAGGAACCAACGACCTCGATGATGGCGCCCGTTGGGACTCATAAATTGACCAAAATTATTAAGTAGGTATTTATGTGGTAAGCAACCATACCAAGTGTAGGTTCTTGCATGCTTTCAAGTTGAGTTTATCGATAAACGTTGAACGTTTAAAGCGTTTAATGTTAAAAGCGTCCCTTTTACGTTCCCATACAAAATGAGGAAAATAGCTACTTGGTGGTAAGCGGCTACTAGCTCGGCTGCATCCTATTAACGCGTGTGACACCAAGGTTGTCGCTTAGATTCAACTGTGATACACATCTAGTCTTTAAAATAACGCTCAGTTTCTTCCACGCCACAAATACATAAATTATGCTTTCTATGTATGCATCTAATGCAGTTACCCGTGACTTGGAGCGCTAGTTGCACCCTCTAACAATATGTTAACAATACGCACCCTTCTTGATCGACAAAATCTTCCTTGCATGACAAGACAAACGTAGGGGAGAATGGACATTATATTCTTCTAGCTTTCGTCCGCGCTTTTATCTGCGTGTAACCTATCCCTCATAAACCTTGATTAACAATATTGCCTAATGTCACTAAGCGACAATATAGCATTCTTAGCACTTATAAAGTTGCGATTTCAAAATCATTACAACAAAAACAAATATTTCCTCTTTTTTTAATAAGTGTAGATTTGCATGAAACATATATCTTTTATTTCTAAATGCGGCTCCTCAAGATACGTGCATTTATTTGTAAATGTGTTGAGGAGAAATTAGTAGACGTGTGTGGTAAAGGGACTAGTGGGGTATGCAAGCATCTGCACGGTTTGCAGGACGCCGTGGGTGGGTCAGGTAGTAACCCACTTTGTGTTTGTATTTTTTGCAAGCTTTTTATTATCTTAAACTGTACGTTTTTGTCCGAGTGGAATCTTGCAACAAAATTTTAAATCAGTCATCTTTAACCGATTGGGCTGATATATTACACGCTTATTTTGAATGACAATGCATGCTAGCTAACTATAATATTCAGATACGACATTCTAATTTCCAAAATGGTGGATCATTCAAGATGGCGGACTAGATATTTTTTCTGCTCTACCACTGTAAGGGTATCTAATGAAAGGGCTTGCTGAGGAGAACAAACTTGTTTTAATTTTTTTTTATAGAAATTGCTTATTCAGGACAAGATCTAAGAAGAACGATGTTTCTCGAACATCTATAATGCTTCACTAGACACAATTTTTGCTGAGGCTACTTGTTCTGTTATTTAGACAGGGTTCAGTGCAACGACGAGCTATAACAATGTGATCTATAATATTAAGTGAGCACTTACTAAGCCAACCATCTGGGACTTAGTCGATCATCCATGAACATTCCTTTCAAACTTTATCCATCCATGAATAACGTATGTCGTTGATGTGATCAATATCTAATATCTACGTACTTTAAGTACTAATTTAGAGTTTTTTATCGTATGTTACTAGCAGCAAAATTCATAATCAACATCTACTTTTATACTTCAAATAGATTTTGCCCGCGACTTCGTCTGCATGGTATAGTTTCTTTGGGCTAACGCCAATTTTAACCCGCGATTGATCTTAGCGTGATGATATATTATAGCCTAGGCTTCCTAGTAGGTATATAAATGGGCTATCAAACACTAAATCATTTTTCAAATCGGTTCGGTAGTTCCTGAGATTAGCGCATTCAAGCAAACAAACAAACTCTTCAGTTTTAGGTATATATTAGTATACAAGAATTCTATATTCCTACGTACTTACAGTTGCTAGATTATCTTAGTAAATAGGTATTTACTGGCGCGACATGGCTGCATTCAAATCGAACATAAGTTAATGATATGAAGGTATGGATAAAATATTTTTTGGTCCACTGCATAGCTTTTTCATTTACGTGTAATATAAAGAGTTGGTAGGTGAGTAGATATTATTATAAGTATTCCGTATCATCCATCACCAATTTCCCATAGCCCGTCATAAATCATGTGGTAATTTTTCGGGTCATAAGTGCCTTACCAAGCCTTGAAGGAATAAATCATTTACGTACTTCATTTAATATTAACAGGGTAACATGTATAAGGGTTTTGTTGAAAATGGGCTACTGCGACAGATTAACGGTATGAAGTTGATGGTTTTTGGAGACAATGTAGAACAGCCGCGTAATTGTAATAGAAAATTGATACATAATACCTAAACAATAAAGTCCAAATCGTATCTTTGAAACCAGCACTCGAGAAACCTTACAGAATATAGCGGCAGAATTAGATGGACACTATGGATATGCTAAGGCTGAAGGACTTATTAGGAGACTACTATAGGGAAAAAATGGATTATTGTACCCCAGCCCTTTTCGAATGGTCAGGTAGCAGGCTAGTCTAAAGACATTTATTTAGGCCGAAAGTACTCAGGCTGAGCGTTGATATAGCCTTGTTATTTTTTCTAATGAAGATATAACTACGCTTATCCTTGGATTAACTTACGCATTGCTTTCGCCATCGGTTTTGTTTTATTAGTGACAACGATCAACAATATAGCCTATGTTACTCAGTGATATTTTAGCATTTTTATAATCGGTCCAGTAGCTTCGGAGCCTATTCATAACATACAAACAAATCTTTCATCGTTACAATATAAGTACAGAAGTATAGATACCTATAGATATATATATTTGGGGGTTATCAGACGTCGTCAAACAATTATTTTGCGTGCAAATAAGAAACACGCTTCAATTGTGATGTACTGCATGTTTGAGTGAAGTTTTAGTATTAGACCGTAAGACAGACAGGTATTTATCAGAAGAGAAATGATATATACAAGAATTACTACCAATGCAGGATGAGTAATAAGAATGTACTTACTAGCTACAACAGGATACACAGGCACACAACTATAAAAAGCTGGCTGAGTGAGAAACCCACTGCAAGTGTTTGCGTCTCACTCTGCAAGGGTGGCCAAATAAAAAATGGGATATTCTGTCTTCAAATCATAATTTTGTGATTTAGTTTTAAAACTTAGTACCACCCTAAGTACTTACATATTTTTTGTTATTATGATTATGCAATCTTATCCCAAGACTCGCTTTGGGTCGCTGAGCCAGCGGAGTAAGTAATCTTATTCCTTATCAGTAATAATTATTCAAAGATACTACAATTTTTTTTACATTGAGGCTAAAACTGTGATGTGTCATCACACATCATGTTAGTGTTGTCAGTGTGTATTATTAGAACGATAATATCTGGGATAATATTGCTCAAATTTGTACAATTCTCACGCAATTTAAGTAAATTATGGGAACTAGACAACGATATTAAAAGAAATAAATAAATTATATTATGTAGGTAATTATGTTAAAATATGTCTAAGCGGGATTCGAACGCGCGACTCTGTACTCTGAAGGTAATGCCGTACCTATGAATCGGGTCCAATGAATTAATGTCAATATTACTAGTTTCTGCCTGCGACTTCTTCTCCTTGCCCCAGGTTTCTTTCGGAAATATTGGCAGTAGTTGAAGAATAGATGATATTTAAAAGAAATCCTTCTGTAATTTCTACAACATACGCACACTATTTAAAAATAACTATCTATGTAGACTTGCAGGTTTAACTTGGAAGTCCACATAGTGACGAAAGTATTGTTACCCCTACAACAAAGAATACGCAATGCCAATGTCGCAGTACAAAAAAAACATTATTTTGTTTGGCAAAAATAGAAAGAGATACATTGACCTCGGGTCTTGCGGTCTCTATCGCTCTTAATTTTTTTGTGTTTAGAAATAAACCTTCTGTGTTGACGTTAAAGTACATTTTTGTGTGGCATTTATGTTTTGGATTAAATGCGCGTTCCAGTATTCCATTTGTACGTAGAAGGAACTTATTAGTTCTATAGTATTATTTAGTCCATATATAAATTTGTAAAATCGATCACCCGGCTAAATACTGCGTGGTGTGTCTGGCTGGCAGCTGGCTGGAGAAACTTTCCGCATTCGACAGATGGTCCGCTTGAATGTTTGACGTGGGTAGCGCATCATAGTACTCGAAGCTTCGTTAGTATAGTTACCGGAATAGTGTTTCTAGTGATATTTCTTAGTGCCAAGCGTTATTTGTTATTCCAATAAGGATACCTACCAGTTATCTACTAATTCAACATGATTTCGTCGTATCACAACACCGATAAAACAAGCTCTAGCAGTAAGTCTGTTTGATTATTTATTTGTATAACATTTTGGTTGCGATGTAAGTACTTATCGTGCAAAACAAAACACTGTTTTGCAAGATGCTTTTATAATTACATGATTGTATTACTTTTTTATTATTCCGAGGATTTTAAATAATATTACAATATCCCTGCTTTTGTATGCCTTATATTATTCAGGTGCGATATAAAAATTTCGTTACGATTGTGTAAATAAAAATAAGTTACATTTTGTAGGTTAAATGGAATGGAACATAACAGAACAAATTTTAAAGCGGTACAATTTCAATCTTATCTTTACGAGAATATAATCATAACAATAGCGGGTTTTCCAATCTTGACCTTGATTTTCCGAGATCGTTAAGTTCGGTCAGTCACGCTTTCTATAAGTAGGTATATTTCTATTCCAATTCATTCAGCTCTTTTACACGGCTAAGCTTACTTTAGTTACTTTCAGTCAGTCAGCCGCTCGCTACGTTTATGCACGTATTTATGTGGCGTTTACAGTTTTTGAAAATGTTTTTCGAGTGATCATTACACTTTAGTTTATTATTTTATTGTTATTATTATTTCAACAACAATGTATCGGAACACGCGGAAAACTACATCGAATAGTATGTAGACTATTTAATCAAGGTGTTTTGATTTATTTTTATTTTCATTGTGTCACAACAGAATTTTTATTTAAACTGTTTTGTAATGTAGTCATGATTTTCGTGATGCGTTAGGTCACATGTACGAATGTAAGGCATATTGGTATATCGCGAGGTGTTGGAACCAAAAGCGTACCAGTGCACTTCCAAAATTAACGTCCTTTTTTCCAAGATGTTTAGCGGTTGGGATGAACTGTCTGACCTAGTTTTCAAGCACATCTTGAAATTCTTTAAGGTGGTGCTATGAGAACATGTGAACGTGAATCAGTGGTGAGATTTCTCTAGGGTCGGTAAAGCGCGCGATACATCCAGGCAGACTAGGTATAGGTACAATCGTCTAGCCATACCTACCCGCATGAAGTAAAACAGCTACATAGCCTAGTTTGTGACATCACTGGTGTTACTTGCGCACTAAGCATTGCCTCCCTAAGGTTCGCTGACATTATTTCAGGTCGCACCACAAGAATCTGCTCAAATAGCATGTGGGTATTACTATAGTACATTATGCCGAGGAGATGTGGGCGTATATTCCGACGCGGATTTTTGTTTGCATGCGATGCGGCCCGCCACAGTCTGCTATATTATATTGCAAGCATATTGAACTGCACGCGCGGACGAGTTCCTTTTACGATGTTTGTGACGTCTGGCAGTAGGTACAGTGTCCCAAATATAGGTATTGACACATTCGAACGTCGTCGCTTAACCATGCGTTTTGCGCTTTTTTTTTATATGGAGAAGCAATACTTCCTACACTCGCACCTACGGGCGCTTTTTAACGTTCCCATACAAAATGAGAAAAACGCGCCGGCGATATCGTCAACGTAAAAACATGTATACTTGGGGCACTGTACTCAAAATTCTTCAATGCGCTGCGACCAGCCATAATGTACTATGTAAGCATTAGCGCTGCGCTGCGTGTTGTCCAATCTTGGTAGTAGTGTAGGTAGGTAGGTTCTCCAACATCGGATCTCACGACTGCCAAAATACTCACATTGGAATCTTAACTCACTGTAGGAACACAACACCCACTATCATCTGACCTGCTGTTCTAAGTTAGAGATGAGAGATCCCGTTGTATTGATATTGAGGCTGCTGGTCAATCAACCCCTTTGGTGACTTGAGTGATCCAAGGAAACGAAGGTATACTTAAATTGTTACCTTAGTGGAATATGTGGCTTGTGTGCTAAATTATAATGGACTTAAGTATGTACGAAGATACTTAGGTTGTTATTGTCTAACATAAAGGTTGTTTTTTCTTGCAACGTGGAAGTTAGCTTTCGCAAAGTATATTGTGTAATAGATATTCTAAACAGACGACGGTTAACGAACGAACTAGCGTATCGATTGTTACTTACGCTACGTAAGCATGGTAACCGAGCTCATGAATAATTTGTTATGCGGGTTGTTTGTCATTCGGTGATAATTTTGTACGTTAGAACTTGGGAAGTGTATACGATAATAATTGGTAGGTATTGCATACTATGTACCCCCTTACAATTCATTTCATCCCTCTTATCATATACGTAACGCGGTTTCAACTGCGTAGTTCTCGGTCCCGTGGGAGTACAGGGATGAAAAATAACCTATATTAATCAGTGATAATGTAGCATTGAAATGGTGCAAGAATTTATTAAATCGGTCCAGAAATTTTTCAGGCAATTCGTTAAAATCATACTTACATATAAATCTTTCCACTTTATTAATTAGTGTAGATTAAAATCACCATCAAGGCCTTAATTTAACGTAACGGCGCTATTTATTGCCTAGCTAAAAGACGTTTAGCCAAATTTGTACCCAATTCTTAACCCTTTTGGGGATCGGATTTTGGAGCTGCCTGATTGAAGACAATGCTAAATATATGTCTAGGTACTTACCTACCAAATCAACAATATAAAAAAATAGTACTATTGTGTTTCTGCGGTGAGTAAGGTCACCAGTGTTCCCAGAGGCAGGTTTTATGTTTAGTGAATTTGAGTGTTTCGAAAATCTAGCTAGAATTTGAGTACCAACCTAACTATTACATTATTTGGTGATGTATGCTTAAGTAGGTAAATACGTCGTCTTTTGACCCGCGTCATTCTCAGACAACCTCCTTCCCTTCATAAAATAACTCGCCTCATTCACCATAGATTGTATCTACTGTAATCTCAGTAAGTGTTCAAAGTGTACATCAGAATTAAAACAAATAAAACAACAACGTACCGACGAGGTGGCAGTTGGATTTTATCGTACAGTCGCGTTATTAACTAAGGTTTTTCAGCGTCGAACTCAACGATGGGCGTTGGTTTCAATCATAGGAAATGTATACATAATGACTAGAGGATAAGGTTTAATTTGGTACCTATCTTTGAAACCGACACTCTACGATGAGTGCGACGCTGAAAAACCTTAGTGAATAACGGGGCAGTTATAAGGCAGGATAGGAGGGTTCGTGATCGCGTGCCAGCCCCTTTGTTTTGAAGAATTGAGAAATAATGTTTCACCGAGTGCCATTACTTGTTTCGTGATTATTTTATGCTATAAATTGGATTATTTAAACACTTGGTTTGTAGCTCGGACCAACAAACTAACCATAGGTTCTCAGAAGGTGAATGATGAATAATATTATGTACAATACTTAATTAGGTAGTCTTGAATGAGGATCGATTAAAATTGTATGTCTTGTTCTAACTAAGACAACGCTATATTTTGCCTGAAATTATGATTTAATTTCTTTTCATTACTTTGCCAGGCTGTTAGGGTTACTGTATGCTAATTTCTCGAGGTGTTTAGTCCTCTATTCTAGACCATCAATAAATATTTTTTATTTATCCAAATACACTTAGTCTTACATAGCCTAATAAATTTATCAATATACCTATTGACAGTTTTGTTTTGGTTTATTTTAACTTGACCTAAGTAAGTCTATCTGATACAAGGTTTATAAGTGTAATTGTAAATTTGCAGTAGCGATGCATAGACCCCAGTCCGCGACGTCCAGGACCGAAGAAGAGCTGATGCAGAAGAGTGCCCGGGCTATAAACTCGAGCACGGATCCTTTGGAGAAGTTGCGTCTGCTGTGTCTGTCTCGTGGCGCCTCCAGCATCATGGGACTTGGCAGGTTCGTCAAACATCCGTACCGCCTTATAGCTCTGTATTCGTTTAAGGTATCCCAAATAGGGTCGCTGTTTCAACTGCTTCTGGTGTCGGGGATGTTTATTAGCTTTACTATGAAAATATATTGTTAAAAATATGTAGAGGAACCCATTCTTCCTCCCCTTTGATATTAGGATTGACGCCGGTTTCGGAATCTGCCATTCATACAACATTTTGAATGTAGTTACATTTATGATTACTTAAACAGACATTCTACAATCTAACGTGGAATGAAGCGGCCAGTTATATTAAGATTGCCGTTTATGGATAAAACTATGGAGGTCAGGCGTTGCAGTATCAATGTAAAGTCCATACCTTGCGAGTAACAAGCTTCGTTCATTGATTGCAGTAACAGCTTATTTATACCAACCATCAGAAAATAATTAATATCGAAGCATATCGCGTGGATTTATTTTTATTGCTATACTAGCTGTGCTTCGGAGTTTAGCCAGATCAAACAGACAGACTGAGACACAGACAGACGGATAGACATAGAAGAATAAAAAAAAATCTTATGTGGAGTAGTTATAGTAGTTTCATTTATGCATTTAGTGAAAAGCTATTAATTTAGAATCACAAACAGACACGTGGTCATCCACATGAAGCGAAAGAAGTATGTAAGGATCGTAGCATGTGGCGAACGGTGGTCTTTGCTTACCCCCATGGGATACAGCCGTGAGCGTAAGTTTGTATGTACAAACAGACAATTGAATGTATTTATCTGTATAGATTTAGTACCTACTTAGGATTTACTGTTTATTTTTCCAGAATTTTCCGCCGAATGGATGACGACGGCAGCAACCAGCTGAACAAGGAGGAGTTTCTCAACGGCATCAGGGAGACTGGACTTGAACTGAGTCACCAGGTAAGATAGTTTGTTGTTATATTATGACGAAACATTGGTCCTACGCGTGAGGGCCTAGTGCGAGTTTTCATTGCCGCCCTCACAAGTAATCGCGTTGACGTAAACACAGACTTGTATAGAATCGAAACAGCACTATCTTACGGCCCACGGATGGAACTATTATGATCCTTAGAGTTGTCATAAAAGTGCCCAGGAATTATTATTAATGCTGTTGATATTGTAAGGTCCCTGCATATTGTCAGATTGGCACGATATCAAATCAATGTTGAACCATATTATAGCCTATTATACCATATTATAAACCAATATATAGCCTATGTACATAGTACAACTTCGTTCTTTTTCAGGAGGCCGATGATCTGTTCGCCATGTTTGATACTGACAGGAGTGGTTCTGTCAACCTCGATGAATTTATCTCCAAGATAAGGGTAATCATTTATTTTAACATTTATTAGGTAATAAGTATAGCATAAGCTCTGACAGTTCGTGCATGAATAAAACATAATAGAGACAAAAATTTACGTAAAAGGGGTTACGAAGGTCTGAATTCGTTTGACCGTAGAAGATTGTGGTAAGCATACGGCTCTTCAAGAAGGGATGAGACTAACCCCTATTACAAAATCTAGACTAATTTAGTGCTTGGTTCAAAGTAGCTTCATCACTTTCTGTGATACGGATTTAAAAAAAGGATTGACAACGTTTGAGTCTCCAATATGTTTCGTAATAAAGGGGGCAGCTAAGCAGCACGCATCAAGAACTTCTTAGCTCTAACGTTTCATTGTGTCACAACTACTTGGTTTCAAAGTTTTAAGTGTGCCTTTTGTTCCAGCCACCGATGTCGGACTCTCGTCGCGCCATTGTGGAGCAAGCGTTCAAGAAGCTGGACAAGACTGGCGATGGAGTCATCTCTGTGGAGGATATCCGCGGGATGTACTCACTCACCGCTCATCCCAGGTATGTTTTTTTATGTGAGAAGAGCGAGTGATCATACTCATCCCCAGCAAAGGGAAGATCTTTCAGACAGGCGGGTGGAACACCGTCGAACACTGGTTTAGTTGGAAACTTGTATATATATACTGCAAAGACCTGGCAAACTCTTATTGTGTTCCATTATCAAACTTCGCGCTTGTTTACGAGTAGCGCCATCTATGTATCGAGTGGAGAAACGTCTGCTACTATGGGTGTCTTAAACAGTGCACGCCTCACTCGCTCAATATATGGGCGGAAACAGTCAGATATTCTAGAAAATACGTCTCAAAAGAGAAAAACATTTTGTTTCTCATTAGATCGCCTCGTTGGTCTAGTGGTCGCAACCCAGGACCTTGGAATAAATTTCGCACTAGGAACCCGGTGTCCTGGGTGGGTCAGAAAGTGTTATTGGGGTTTTCCATCTGTTAACTCCCAGTTAACCCGGAGTTTGGATTAATGCCTGGTTAATGGCAATAGGCCTACCCCCTTCACATGGCATGACTTGGACATGACTGTCGAAATTTGGGTGTGCTTTAAGTAGCTCTGCCTAACCCTTTGGCAATGCAGACGGAGGCATTTAATAAGATTTTTTTATTTGAATGTTTCAGGTGTATTTTTTGTTATTTATTGATAGTTAATTCATTGTATTTTATGTTATAGGTACATGAGCGGTGAAGAGTCAGCTGATCTCATTCTCAACAAGTTCCTTGCTAACTTTGAAGCCCAAGACTCTGTTGATGGAAAGGTAAATTACTTGGCTTATTACTTTATGGATCGTGATCGTGATAAATATTTACTCGATTGCTTTTTATACTACAAAGGTAGCGTCGGTCCGCCTGAAAGTAAGAGACTAGGGGATTTAAACTGAACAAATCATTTTTATTTTCAATCAAATCATTAACCCGGGTAGTTTCACACGCAAATAAATTGAGTAATAAATTGGTAGCCATGCAGGTCTTTTAGATTAGTAATGGTAACTGACTCACTGACTAGAATCCTCAATTATTTAAAGAGAGGAGCCATAGGGCGCTTTCACATTGGACGATAACGGTAACGAAACGATGTCGACGGACTAGTAGTTTGATACAATTACTAATGAACGCTTACACTGTGTCGTTGTAGTCAAGTATCGGCGGACGATATAGTGGTAGTGGGAAAACGCCCATTGGGTCGGGATGTCCATTAGAACAATTGGACTTCCATATGGCTCTGTTGTCGACATATTTTCTTGGTCCTAAAAATGGAGGATTCCAGACAGTGAGGACAAGCAACTTAGATAAGTATGAGCTCATGGTAAGGCACCCCCTAACCGCGTTATTTTGTTTTCAGGTGACTCCTGAGGAGTTTATGAACTACTACAGTGGCATCAGCGTGTCTATCGATAACGACTGCTACTTCGACCTGATGATGCGTCAGGCATACAAGCTTTAAACATATACTCGTCTCGTTCTCACACTCACATATGCACCGAGAGGGAAGAGAACCATAGGACTCCGGTCTGAAATGCACCAAAAGGCTTAAATGATTAAAACTAATGAAGAGTTTATTTAATAAATTATTGTGTGCCCGACAGCAGGCTTTAACTATTGTGTTAATTGCATTAAAGTGCTTAAATATTCGTATTTGTTTCATTAAGGGTCCTTTATACACACACACACAATAGGAGTCGAGCGTTACCGAAAACGCTGATGGTCTCGCATAGCATACGCAAACAGATTTTGACAAATTTTTGGCAGTCAGACATAGGGTCTGTGTAGACAAAGTAACATTATCTAGTGGAAACGATACAAAATGTATGGGAATGACATTATGTCACGTGAATGATTTATGTCATATCCATAAATTTTTAATCGTTTCTACTAACATAAGTGCGAGAGAATATTACTTCGTCTAGGCCTGCTGGAACACATATCATGATTGAATGGATTTCTATTGACATTCAAAAGACTAATTTTGATATACATACAAAGGTTATAATTTCATAATGCGTAATAGAAAACCTTGGTCCATTGTTGCGGTATTTTAGTTAATTTCATTCTTTTCCCTTTTCGTAATTTTCTTTCCTCATATTTTTTACTGTAGTTTGATGGCTCGTTGGTGTCTGGGTGGGACGGCTTATTTATTGAGTCGGCAGGTGGCTCTGGGTCTTTAGGTGCACCTGCTACACCGAGTATTGCAGGTGCTGTGGTTTCTGCGACTGGTAAGGGTTTGATAGTAGCTGTGGTTGTAAACGGGCTGAATTTGTCTGTGGCAGCAAGTGGGTAGTCAAGCTCTGGTTCAGTAGGCTTAACATTCTTCGTTGTTTCTGTCGTCGATTTAGTCGTCAAATTTAAGCCCTTCTTGCCAGAATAATCATATGGGTAATATAAGTAATCCGTGTCATAGTAGACAATTTCTTCAGTGGTAGTAAAAGGAAGAGTGACTTCTGAAGATGTAGTACTTTGAGTTGTCGACATTTCTGTTGATTCGATTTCACTGTCATTTCTCGAGCACTCAGTGATATCCCCTGGTGTTGGTATGTATCTCGTGTAAGCGGGTGGTCGATACTTCGCGTATCCTAGACCGAAGAAGATTTTGTCCAGAGTGCCTGTGGCTCTGAATATCAATGCGAGGATGAAGATAGCCACGGCGGACATAAGGCAGTCGCAGGCGCCACCTCTAGCGACAGGGCACGGGCCGCCGCCGCCGCACATGAAGCACTTCAGCCGCGCTGTGGCCAGGAACACGAGACATATCGGTACGAGTGATATCATCTGCAGCATGAAGGATATGAAGTTGTACAGCGTCTGGAGCAGCATGCGGATTACGTTCTCGATCATCAGTATAACGGTCATGAAGACACGCACCAGCATTTGAATACCGCATATTGCGGTTTGCAATAAAGCGTGGACTGTGCGACACATATTTTTTGTTTAATCTGCAAATAAACAATTCTTTATAGTAACATTTGATAGTTTCTTCTATTTATAGCGTACCTATCTTCAACTTATTTAGGGAAACTAGCTTGCGGGACCTTTAATACCATTCAGATCCAGTTCTCTAGTTCATCCCCCAGCAACGCGCTAAGTCGAGGTCCGAGCCCCGCACCGGGGCGCCACAGATGCGTTGCTTAGATTTAGTTGGATGTCGGCCCTCGCCCATTTGTCAGATTAAGTAGTGGACTCCCCCTTACCAACTACGAGAGACCTTTAATTAAATTGTCGAGTTCCTACTCCTATTAACTAGATGGACTGATGACCTGAAGGAAGTGGCGAAACCCCGTTGGATGCGAAATAATGATCACTGGGCGAAGTGGTGCACCGTGGAAGAGGCCTATGTCCAGCAATCGACTTAATGATGATTTAGGCTGATTGTAAATAGGTACAGTATGTACACAATGATAATATTGACTAGGCAGGTAAATTATTATGAAGCTAAGCATTTGCGAACATTGATGATAGCTTCGGTACAATATTTAATATTAAAACAAACATACCTGGTACACCTAAATAAAAATGATGCCGCGCAAGGATAGCCGTGAATAAACGATTGAAACACTGAAATCTATCTCACATTTTAAATAAAACTCTAATAATTTTGTTGGCGTGTGTTGACACAAAACTCAAGAATTTACAAATGTCAAAAGTACTATTGACATTTCAATTTTCAATTTTTTTATGAAGTAAGCAGGTAGTAAATTCTTTTTTCCAAACCTATAATTAAATTAGGTACATGGTCCACCCGGCGGCTTCACCCAGGTTTTATTTATGTTATAGAAACACACGAAGGAACTAAATATCTTCGGGCTTAAAAGTATCCTACGTGTTAAATCAGTTAATAATTTTACCACTCTCATGTGCTTTGGAAATTCCTATTGAATTTCTCTACTTAGTATTGTGCATTGTGATTGCCAGAGTGTAATCTGGTCCATTGAACCTTCTACCCATTCCGTAAAAATATGCTCACGCCACCCAAGAAGGGTCCTGAAGGGGTACGCATAGGTGTTGTAACAACAACACCACCACATTTCACCGAATATGATTAAGCGCCAACGTGACAGAGGGTGAGTCCATCGCCGTCTCAGGCACTATACATACGTCTTTGATATACTTCTCAGACATGTGAAGGTTTCCTCACGATGTTTCTTTCAACGTAAAGCACGAGGTGTGAAATCACTGTACATAAGTTTTTTTAGAACTCATTGGTATCTACGGGCCCCGCTGGGATTCGAACTTTCGCCATTTGCGCAGCAGGCTACTGCTCAAACCCCAAGGCCACTACGGCTCCGGTATTTTCATCCCTATTATCTAGAATTCAACAGAATGTCTCCCCACAGGAGATAGGTACCTATGAAATAAGTATAAAGGCTGAGATTCAGATGCATAATTTATAATTTTAAATCAAGTAATATAAAACCGTGGTCCAGTTGTGCGGTATATTATTGAATTTAATTTTTTTCCCTTTTCGTAATTTTCTGTGCCTATATTTGAGTCCAGTAAATCCTTCTGGCGTAGTGGTTGCTATCTTTATTTGGTCCATTGTAGGAGTCTTCGAATTATCCAGAGTGTTATCATCAGGCGGGCTACTATCATCACCTACATTTGGCGTGACAGCAATTGGTTCATCTTCAGCTTTGCTAGGCTTTTTAAGATCTGTATTGTTCGAAGCGTTATCATTGTAGTCATAATCTTCACTAGACATTTTAAACGGCTCCGCTTTCCGTGTGGGTTTGCTTGTGGTAGATTTCTTTGTAGATGTTCTCCGACTGTAGTCGTATGGGTAATACAAATAATCAGTATCATAGTACATGTATTCATATTCAGTAGTGCTCTCAGTTTCTTCCATCAGCTCAGTAGTACTTTCAGTCGGTAGCGGCTCTGTTGTGGTTTCAGTGTCGTTTCTCGAGCATTCAGTGATATCCCCTGGTGTTGGTACGAATCTCGTGTAAGCGGGAGGTCTATACTTCGCGTAGCCTAGGCTGAAGAAGATTTTATCCAAAGTGCCTGTCGCTCTGAATATCATTGCGAGGATGAAGATAGCCACGGCGGACATCAGGCAGTCACAGGCGCCGCCTCTAGCTACAGGGCACGGGCCGCCGCCGCCGCACATGAAGCACTTCAGCCGCGCTGTGGCCAGGAACACGAGACATATCGGTATGAGAGATATCATCTGCAGCATGAAGGATATGAAGTTGTACAGCGTCTGGAGCAGCATGCGGATCACGTTCTCGATCATTAGGATGACGGTCATGAAGACCCGCACCAGCATTTGAATCCCGCATATTCCGACTTGTAACAAAGCGTGGACTGTGCGACACATCTTTTATGTTTGGTCTGCTAGATCTGGAAAAATAAAAAAGACATACTGAATGTAATTGGCTGAATGGCTTTATGGCTGTTTGGATGTAGAAACCTAACGGGTGTATAAACTTCAATTAATGAATTGTGGTATTCCAGGGGTGAGTAAAGTCTCCAGATAAGCTTCACCAAACATGATGAGAAGAGAACATGACGCCTTAAATTGGACCTGCCCGCCTGGAGGCAATAATATCCTGCATCTTGCTAAATAGTTTAGTTTTTTCAAAGGTCGCTTAGGGTGTATATTTGTGGCGAGCGTGTGAAGATGTAATAAAACGCCGGGAAAATGGTTGACATGACAAGTATATTTTCACAGGAAGAAGCATAGAGTACAACAGTAGAACACCATAGACATTAGTAAAAGTAACAACTCTTTGTATTTTGATATCCTATATCTAACACCCCCACTATATCAAAATAACAATTATACACACAAATAAATAACATTTATATAAATTTACTTTCTAACTATACCAAGTATTTTCATTAACTTATAATGTTTCACCCCTGGTAATCCTTTAGTTAGTAAGTCAGCGGGCATGTTAACAGATGGTAAGTAATTTGTATCAACAATCTCACTGTCTATCATCTCCCTGATATAATTATAGCGCACATCAATGTGCTTAGAGCGCTTGTGAGAATGACTACCATTCGCCAACTTCAATGCACTCTGACTATCATTATTCAGAACAATTTTACAACAATGACCTGACAATTCTAGCTCTAGATTTTGCAAATATATAGCCTCACGACAAGCCTCCGAGAGGGCCATATATTCTGCTTCACAACTACTTAAAGCTACAGTTCTTTGCTTTTTGCTTTCCCAAGAGATAGCAGAGCCAGATTTAGTAAAACAAAAACCTGTATATGACCTTCTGTCTAAGGCATCACTTGCCCAATCGGCATCTACAAAGCCCACTATCTCTGCTCCCTCTCTGGAATACTTTAAACAATAGTCTTTTGTGAACAACAAATATTTTAAAATTCTTTTGGCATAACTCCAGTGAACATTTGAATATGCATTATTAAATTGACTTAAATAGCTGACAGAATATGCTATATCTGGTCGAGTCAGTACAGCCAAGTACATCAAGCTACCTATTAATTTTTGGTATGGTAAGCTTTCTTCACAGAATTTAGACTTTTCAATATTCAATTTACATTCTATGGGTGTTTCAGCTATATTACAATCAGACATATTAAATCTCTCTATTAATTGTTCAATATAATGCTCCTGATCTACTGTAATTACATTTAACTTCTTATCTATATTTATTCTCATACCCAAATATTCTTTGACTTGACCTAGATTCTTTAATTTAAATTTTTGGCTCAACTCTTTTATCAAACAATCAGTTTCAGACTTATCACTTGAAAAAATTAAGAAATCGTCAACATAAACTCCAACAATAGTTTTCTTATTATCACTATGGTTCTTAATAAAGACACAAGGCTCTAGTTTACTCTTACTATATCCTAAGTTACACAAAGTTTCCTCAACTCGTTGGTACCAAGCCAGCGATGACTGTTTTAAGCCATAAACAGCCTTTTTTTAATTTTAAAACTTTATTAGAATTATATTCTTTATCAGGAAAATTTTCAGGAAGCTGCATGAAAATGCTCTCTTTTAAGTGACCATTAAGAAAGGCTGTTGTGACATCTAAATGAGTAATATCCATATCTAACTGTACACTTAAGGCAAAAAAGTAACCGTAAGGTGGAATGTCTGATAACCGGAGAGAAGGTTTCTTGATAGTCCACACCGGCCTTCTGCGTGAAACCTTTAGCTACTAAACGTGCACGATATCTCACTTTATTGTCACAGTCAATCTTCTTCTTCAGTACCCATTTACATTGCACTACACTCACATTATCTGGTTTGTCAACAACTTCCCACACATTGTTGTCTTCGAATGACTGCAGCTCCTCTGCCATCGCCTGTAACCATTGTTTTTTCTCAGGACCACTGATAGCCTCTGCATATGTCATACCGTCTTCTCCCGTGTAGTTTGTGCATATGCTTGCCCATCCATATCTCTCAGGTGGTCTTCTCTGTCTCTTTTCTTGAACTGCCATTGATGTATCATCTACACCCTTTGACATGTCTTTTGGATGGAACTCGTCACTTTCTCCACTATGCAGGATCTCACTCGACTGACTTGCATCGGGTTCTAAATTAACATCAGATTCTTCCTTTGCTTCCCCCACTGAATCTGAGGTTTCTATATACATAGGCACAGTATTTTCATTTTTCTTCTTTTCATTTATTATTACATCCCTACTAGTTATGACCACGTTTTTTAATGGATCATAAACTCTGTAACCTTTAACATTCTCACTGAATCCAACAAGTATATGTCTCGTGGACTTTCTGTCCCATTTAGTCCTTTTTTCTTTTGGAATGTGAGTCATTACTGGACTACCAAATATTCTTATATGTTCCAAGTTTGGCTTTCTGCCAGTCCACAGCTCATATGGAGTTTTTGACAGACCTGAAGCTGCTGAACGATTTTTTAAATACACTGCAGTATTAGCAGCTTCTGCCCAAAACTTCTTCTCCAGATTAGCATCAAATAGTAAGCATCTTGCTCTCTCCACAATGGTTCTATTAGACCTCTCGCTGAGACCATTTTGTTCAGGCGTGTATGGGTTAGTCTTTTGATGTACTATGCCCTCACTCTTCAAGAAGTTTTCAAAATCTTTACCACAATATTCAGTACCATTATCCGTTCTTAATATTTTAATTTTCTTGTTCTGGTTGTTCTCTACCATCGACTTGTATTCTTTAAAATAACTTAATGCTTCACTTTTAGCTTTTAAGAAATAAATGAAAGTCATTCTAGAAAAGTCATCAATAAACAGCAGGAAATATCTCGCTCCGCCAATAGAGTAGCTCTCCATAGGACCACATATATCAGAATGTATGATTTGAAGAGTTTCAGTAGCTCGCGTACCAGTGGGGAATGACAACCTGGCCTGTTTACCTTCACAGCATATCTCGCAGTTGACCTTACTTGTCATAAATGAGTCAGAATAATTCATTCCTTCCACCATCCCACTTTTCATTTTCTTCATATCATTACTATTTATATGTCCGAGTCGTCTGTGCCATGTATCACCGTCAGCCACTGATGGAGTAAGTAAACAGCTCTTTGTCGCTTCCAGTTTCAACTTGTAAACTCCATTAATAAGTTCAGCCTCTGCAACTAAATCGCCTGATTTGTTTTGTATAAGGCACTTATTGGGCTTGAAGATTACACTATTTCCATTCTTGATTAATTCACTAACTGATAAGAGATTAGTTGTTAGACTCGGCACACACAATGCATTCTTCACATTTATTTCATAATTGTGACTTGTGGTGATCTCGACGTCTCCAGAACACAAAACAGGTACTTTAGACTTATTAGCCACGATAATATCTGGCAAACTGGGTGAATGCTGCGGATTTATCAACCAATTCTCATTTGCCGTCATATGCATACTAGCTCCTGAATCCACGTACCAATCACTTTTATTGAAGTTTCCGCTAAGAAAAACAACGTTGAAAGCGTTACTCTGTTTCTTCTTATCTGCCTTTTCATGTAAAAGTGGACATTGATTACGATAATGGCCAGTTTCCTTGCATTTGTAACATATTACTGTTTTACTGTTTTTCACACTTGAATTTGGCATACGTGACATCTGAGGTTCATGCTTGCTAATGTTGGCGCCATTTTTATTTTTCTTCTTTTGCCAACTTTTTACAACTAATGCTGAATTACATTCCGTTTCACTAACATTAGATTCCATATCCAGCAATTTAGTTTTTATTGAATCGGCCGTTATTTTGATTCCAGAATGTTCTATGGCCATGATCATCGGCATGAATCGCTCCGGTAGACCTGCTAGCATCAATGAACCTACCCATTCATCATTAATTTCAAAACCCGTGCCAGTTAAGCGCTGTGAGGTTTCCACAATTTGAGTCACATAATTCGTCATGTTTTCACTGTTATCCAATCTGATAGATATCAAATGACGAAGCAAAGTAATTCTCCTCGAAAATCCTGAGTCGTCGAACAAAGCCTTTAACGTTGTCCATAACTCTTTCGTGGTCTTTGCGTGCTTTATGTGCACAAATAACGATGAATCAATAGTTAAAATCAATTTTGCTCGTGCTTTTGCATCTGCCGCGTCTGTAGGTTTCTCAGTGGCGGGAGTTTCTTGCTTCAGGTACTTGTCCGCTCCTTCAAGTATCAGCAAATTTTCTACTGCGAACGCCCAATCGTCGTAATTCTCACGACCTTTCAGCTTCGGAACGTTTGTCAGAAAATTCGAACTCATTTTTTTAGCACAAATAACGAGAAAAACAACAGTAATTTAATAAACTTGTCTGGGCTCATAACCTAATAAAACGCCGGGAAAATGGTTGACATGACAAGTATATTTTCACAGGAAGAAGCATAGAGTACAACAGTAGAACACCATAGACATTAGTAAAAGTAACAACTCTTTGTATTTTGATATCCTATATCTAACAAGATGGGATTTAGCCACGTTTCCCAAGCAGGACTCTAGCTAAGCTTAATTTTGATTTAAAGTTACTAAGTAGTGGTTAAAGTAATGATGTTAATGTTTCTGTACTGTACTTGTTGGACTCCAGTTATAGGGTTATTCAAGGAAGTATGATGTGATTAG
This sequence comes from Watsonalla cultraria, assembly GCA_964035505.1. Taxonomy (NCBI): domain Eukaryota; kingdom Metazoa; phylum Arthropoda; class Insecta; order Lepidoptera; family Drepanidae; genus Watsonalla; species Watsonalla cultraria. The sequence goes on from OZ037715.1 coordinate 3,531,879, forward strand.
AAATTTAGAATACTTACCCGCTGCAATTAAATATAAAGGAATCCGGATAGTAACACAAAAGCGGTTTCATTTGGCACTTATGTATCTTTTCACATTGTAAAACTATCGAAAAGTTTTGAAATATTTTTAGCAAATTACATACAAATGAAAGCAAATTTGCTTGTGCCAACCAAAGAATGACAAAGCATTTCTTTTTAATTGTAAATTATAAAACTTCTATCTTCAAAATAATGTTCTTAAAAGAGTATTTAAGTGTCATCGACGTTAGGTATATACGCATCATATACGACGTGAATCCTGAAGCTATTCGCGACCTGAATCGTTACATTTGGTCATGGAGATGAAAATAATTAAAGCAGCGTGACGATATATTTAAGGGTTATAAACGTCGAGAAAATTACAACCAGCTCGCTAACTAACCCTTTGAGAAGAACGGCTTCTTTGTCTATGGCGAGGAAAATTTGCGATATTTTCCATTGATGAAGAAAAAAAATTCACTAACTCAATTCTCTATCTTCTAATTTATCTGTTGTCATGGTTGACATCAGATAATTTCACGACACATTTTATTTTTATACATAAACATAAAGTAAAAAAAGTAAAAGATTAAAATTATGGAAAAATAACGAATATTGACCGTACGTAGGTAGATAATTCAATAACATCTTAATAAGGGGAAGCAGGTTGAATTCTCTTGATAACAATCAATATAGATATCATAGAGCTGTGATAATGTGCTTTACGTTAATTCTGCCAATAATCTGCGCAATACAAATGATGACTCGAATATTCATCACTATACTATTTGCTATAGAAGATGTGATACGTTTGATCATTCACACTGTGCACAGTTACGTTTCTACCTGTATCCATGCATTCTCAATGATACCCATGTGCCTCGCTATGAGTTGCGCTAAAAAATGTATCTGTTCCTCTTTATGTTCCACAACATCATGCTATCCCAAATCAGGAACAATTGACTGTGGATGCAAGTTAATTATCATCATGACCGTACTTGTTTTCATCATCCTCTATTTCACGTATTGGTTCGAAGATTTTCTGGCAATATTTGGTATCAAATATCCTTGTAATATGTTCAGGAAACCTAACAGGACAGCTTTAGAAATTAATTCACTGAATAACAGTAACATCAGTTCTGATTTCTTCATCCGTAATAATTATATTCCGAAGAAAGAACTCTCCAAAGATACTAAAGTAATAGACTTAAAAGCGATTATGTTGAAAAACATATTTAATGGTTGTATGAATGAAGGAAAACAATGTACAACCGAAGTGAATCCTTGCACTGAAAAAACAGAACATGAAACGTTATTTGCTGAAACTGTGGAACCTGTCCGAAGCCCAATAGATAGACTGAATGAAAACTTTTATAAAGAGTATATTGAAACGAAAGTTAGTAACGAAACAAACGGCTTTGTTCAGTTTGATGACGTAGATGACGCTGGGAATGGAAACGTCACCGATGCTTTGCCTTTACTGGAACAAATGCCTGAAAATCCCCGAACTGACAAAGTAGGTGCTTCATACAATAGTACCATTTATTATGAATCTACTACAAAAGTCACCGATGTACGACAAAGTGAATTTGTTCTGTTAATTGCATCTTGATCACCTTATCGTGTACCTAGTGTATGTTGGTTCTATAAAATAAAAAAATATTAAAGTACGTTCCTATCTATACATCTATACAGATAAATAAAATTGAAGTGTCTGTTTGTAATTCCTAAATAACAGCTTTTCACTCAATGCATATGAAATTATACACGGTACTGACACAGAAAAACCAATTTTTAACATTCTTCTCTGTCTGTCTGTCTATTTGTTCCGGGTAATCTCCGAAACGGCTGGACGTATTTTAACGGGACTTTCACTGACGGATAGCTTATGTTACAAGGAGTAACTACTTAGATTTTTAAAAAACATTAGGGATCCGCGGGCAATCATGAAATTAAAATCTACGCGGGTGAAACCGCGGGGCACGGCTAGTCTATCACTAAAATACTATGGTATAACTTTGTTAAAAAAAACTTTAGCATTTCTGCTTTCCCATTGTGTCCTTTTGTTTCAGTTGTTTCACCTTTTTAGCTTCTGATAAATGAACTACAAATAAACCCATACCTATGTGTTGATGATTAATTCCAATTAATCCCAACAAAATTGTGATTGTGAGCATACTGGGTAGTTGCCTTTGTGTTTACAAAAGAGTTTCCTTCCCTAAACTAATGTTCGTTTACGGTACATTTAAGAAAAAAACTTTTTTGTCCGTCGGCCATATTCATTACTGGGTTGCAAGGCAACAAAAAAAATTCTAACAATTTATTTTTAGTTTCGTCTTATAGTAGATAAAACTCTTTGAACACTGGCACGATTATAAAAAGTATTTTAATAGACATACAATGTCAGAATCGACATAAAATTTTCATTTTGAAGTATTTTTTTGCAAGATGAGGTGACGAACGTTATAATTTTGATCAAAATCAGTAAGTAAACAATATTTTGTTCTCTGCTTATTTGCATATATATTTGTTTTCCAGAATTATTGGATAAATGTATATTTTGTAATTTTTAGGTGTTTGTGCTGTTTTTGGTGAATCGTCTTAAATTGGAAGATGATCATATTTTGGAGCAATGTTTAATTTGAGAAGTGTGTTTTGGCGAGTCTATTTATCGATACGCCGATTCAAATGATTATGTTAATGGATGCAGATGACTGTATCTAAGGAATAAATCGTATTGTAAATAAGTAAATGTGTTGATCAACACATGCGCCGACACAACATGGCTCTTTATAGTTCTTGCTCAAAAATATCCTGGGAAAGTAATTCAATCTTATTTGAACAACAAACAACAAGTATAGAATCACGGTTCGATATAAGATGTAATCAGGAATTTTTAAATATGCGTAAAAGAAAATTGCTAGAAAAATTAGTTGAAACTAGAGCTACTTATGAAAGTGTAAAGAACCAAATTCTAGCCAATATTACAAATAATGCGGACGACAATCCAGATGAACAAGCAGATGGTATGGATGACGCTGGAACGGGAACGAATGTTGTTAAACGAATCGTTGATCTGATAGATACTGGTTTTGAAGAGTCAAGAAGTGTCATGCACATGGAAAGTTGTATCGGACTCCGTAACCATTCAGAGAAATATAAAGGAAAATCTAGCAAAAACGAAATTAACCAAAGTGGAACCACTAATGATAATCACAAGAAGAAGAGAGTAGTCAATTCGAAAGCAAAACGTATTCGTTATGGTCCTTCCAGTAATACTACTCTAAAACCTGTCAATGAAAATATCCATGCCAAAGATTTTGCTGAAAATGATATTCAAGCAAAATATTCCGTTTCCATACTAAATCGATACATTTATATGAATTATGAAGATTCATTTGTGACTGGTATGATTGGAAGTACAACATTTATGAACGTCGCAAATGATGCAAATTCAGATACAACACTTCAGATCAAACACAATCAAATTAAGAGAAGATCTCAAAGAAAACTAGATGTTCATGTAAGTACATATCGGTTAATTATAATACTAACATTAATACATTTGAATGGCTCCATACAATAACTAGTAATTAGTAGAATAAATAATTTTTGGGACATTAGTTGGAGGAGGTTTTCAGAGTATATATTTCATATACATGGTACTTATACGTTCTGATAACTTCACTCAGGGTGAGCATAATAAAGTCAGTCGTCCAAATAATTACACTGTTACACGTATACTATTGTTAAAACATTTTATCCAATGTTGCAGATGCCTCAGCAAATACGTACGAACGTAAATATAGATGCATTCAGTGAATATAACTGTTCAAGACAGCGATTAAGGCACAATAGTAGTAAAACTATAACAAATAGCACACCAAGTGGAATTTGCTACGACCTTCAAAATGGGAGACGTAATATTGAGAAATCACATCACAAATTTGAATTTATCAATGAATTACATAAAGATAGCAAACACATGTCTATAGCCTTGTCTCGGGGGAAAAACAAGACGGAGTTAAAGGATTGTTCTTCTATTGAATTTTCAACAAAAGATCTAAACATTCATTTTCTCTGTATGTTAAAATTACAATCACAAAATAAACTACCTCATCACATACTAAGTTCAATATCCACAAACAGTGCTGTGTCAAGAAAGTTAAGCGATCTTATAAAGCAAGTGCAATCGGATAGTCTATACGACATGTTTTTGAAAACAAAATGTGTTAAAATCGACTCAAACGTTGAACCAGTGCATCAATCAGTCAGTATGCTATCGATTATTACCATTGGACCAAAAGAGGAACAGGCTAATGGAGTAGTTCACAAATTAAAGCAAGCACCAGTTGTCAAAACACCGCATATTGCGCAAAGCTTTATTGCAATAAAACCTAATGCTATTGTACTAGAACAAGCAAAGCTTAAAAATAAATGTTCTCGACTTCCCTCTGCAAATGATGAAAATAGTGGAAACAAAAATGATTTAATGAAGAAGCCCACAGATAGTTCTAAAGATGTAAAAATAAATAATAAAAAAGCTGTAATTATGTATAACAATCATGTTTTTAAAAATAAAAAACAAAGGAATTCAAGCCCATCAAAAATACATTTGAATAAACATATGTCGAAATCACCAGGAATTGTAAACGGCTGGGTTAGTCCTTCGAGCTTTAAGCTGAGAGAAATATCAGAACTTTGTAGGATGTCAAGCTGCTCAAGATCAGTATGGAAAAATAAAAGTTTAATTGATACTAATAGTGCATACACAACCGACTCGCAATATGTGGATGCAGAACAAACAAACAATGATTATTCACATGATTATGATGTTTGTTACAACTTTTTATATGGTCCAAACTACACTGAGCCATGCGATTGCCCTCATCAAATTGAAGTAAGCGGAAAGAAAAAACTTTCAAAACAACGTAAACTTGAAAAAAAATATCAGTCAAGCAATGATTCCAAAATATCTTATCCAAAACCAGATAAACGACAACATCATATATCTCCCCATTTATTGAATAATAGTTACTATGCTTTGAATCTTCAGAGTATTACAAATACGCCTTATAAACTAAAATCCTATGAATGTGAACCTGGGGTGTGTGTTCCTTACGAATGTGATCCACTAGAATGTGATAAAAGACTCAAACGTCGTTTAAACAAGCACAAAACGGTACAGTCTTCGCAGAGTTGTGATAATAAATCAATTTCTACTGGTCGCCCACGATTAGAAGGTCGGGCAAAGAAAAGCCAAGCATACCAAGGCAAAAGCCGACAAAGTAGACAAGATAGTACTCGAAGATGTGCTGAATGTAAGGGCATCTCTGGCAGAAGTTGTGTGAGATTTGGCTCTGATTTATCTTTAAACGTTGAATTTTATAAGGACAGTTTATCACCCAGTGAAGGAAGCTCTAAGCCACCACGAAAAAGTCAAACACCTAGTGTGAAAGGTACCATGTACAAAGAAAAAAAAGTTCATAAAGATACTGGCATACAACGAAGAGATCATAACAGAGGATCACAAGTAGAAACCTATACTGCTTCCAAAGGTACGGGAGGTGTCGGTAAGCTATTACAACGCTGCTTTTGTACGCGGCAACTACACAAACATAATGACGTAACTAAACCTAGAAAACGTGGTTGTAACGCAGCATCTCAATGCTCAATATCACCAAAGAAAAAAAAACTTGAAGAATTTAAAGCAAACAAAGAAGACACTACTTCAGTTGGGACCATTAATAAGCATACATTTAAAGCGGAATCCAAACACAAGCTTGAGCCTGGAGAATGCGAACCTGGAGTTTGTGTTCCTAATGAATGTGATCCAATGGAATGTGAAAAAAGAATGAAACGGCGCTTAAATACGCATAAAACAGTACAATCGTCACCGAGCTGCGATGAAAAATCAATAAATACATGTTCAATGAAGTCCAAAGCATGGGCAAGAAAATCTCAGGCTCACTTAAAAAGCAAGGGCTATCCAACGAGACCAAGTAAAGCATGTAAGCCAAGATGCCCACGAAAAATTACTGAATGTAAATCTTTTAGATTTGGTTCGAATATATCTTTAAATGTAGATTTTTATATGGAACATCCAACAATCAATGCAGACCTATCACGACAACAGAAAAGACGCGTCTCAAAAACAAAAAGCACGGCACATAAAGGGAAAAAGAAAGTCAATCGTAATTCTACAATGACTTCTGCAGGCCATCATAGAGAGTCACAAGTAGAAGTTCGAACTGCGTCGAAAGGTACAGGGGGTTTTGGTAAACTTTTACAACGCTGTTTTTGCACGCGGCAGCTCTACAAACTAAATTATGTAACTAAACCTATAAAACCTATAAATAACGCCGCATCGCAATGCTCAGTTTCACCAAAGAAACACAGGCAAGATGAAAATAAAACGAACAAGAGAGACACCATTACAGTTGGTACCACGACTAAGCCTAAATATAAACCTGAAGCCAAGTATAAGCTAGAGCCCGGAGAATGCGAACCTGGAGTTTGTGTTCCGTATGAATGTGATCCAATTGAATGCAAAAAAAGAATAAAACGTCGTTTAAATACGCATAAGACAGTCCAATCCTCGCCGAGTTCCGATGTGAAATCAATAAATACATGTTCAACTACGACAGGAGCATGTGCTAGAAAAACTCAAGCTCACTTAAAGACACAAAGCTATCCAAGTAGGCCAAGTAAAACATGCAAGTCAAAATGCCCACGAAAGAATACTGAATCTGAAAAAGTTCCTCGTAAATCATTCAGATTTGGTTCAGATATATCTTTAAATGTAGAATTTTTTATGGAACATCCCTCAATTACTGCGGATGTATCGAATCGAAAAAGTAGCGTACCAAAAACAAAAAGTATGGCAATTAAACAGCATAAGAAAGTACATCGTGATTCTACAATTAAATCAAAAACCCGTCATAGAGAATCTCAAATAGAAACTGAAACGGCAGCTAAAGGTACGGGTGTTGGTAATTTTTTACAACGTTGCTTTTGTACACTAAAACTCAGAAAACAAAGCAAAGAAATCAAGCAAGAACGTGGTAAATGCGTTAAATCCCAAGGCTCCAATACTAAAAAAAGACATAACCGTAGTGATCCTAAAGAAGCTAAAAAAGACACATGTGGTGACGATTGTAAGTCTGTTGGAACCGTAACTAAAAGTAAATATAAACCTGAACTCAAACTTAAGCTTGAGCCCGGAGAATGTGAACCAGGAGTGTGTGTTCCAAACGAATGTGATCCATACAAATGCTTGGAACGAATGAAGCATCGGTTCAAAGATTCTAAAATGACTTGCACTGATAAGCCCGTGAGTAAATCAGCGTTTACAACTCAAACAAGATCAGTGCCAGATGCAAAATCTACTTATACGGAAGAACATAAGAAAAAATTAAAGAAGGGAACTATGAGCAAAATCAGACATCGAGCTTACGATAGTGTACACCCATCTCGACAATCAGTACATTTAGGATCAAATTTTAGTTTTGGGATTGATTTTTACAAGGAAACCGCTGCAATAGGGGATCAATTATCTAAAGCTTACAATAACACTGGAAAATCATGTGATCGAATACAATGTAAGAAAACTAGAAAAACTAAAAGTTATGGCGCAGGTACTGGTAGAATTAATACAAAACACAGCGAAAGTCAAGCTGTTGTAGATAACAGTAACAAAGGAACCGGTATGGGAGAATTATTAAGAAGATGTTTTTGTACATTAAAATTGAATAAAAGCGAACCAAAACCGTTCCTGAAACAGAAGCAGATTAAACAGCTTAAACGGGAACAGCCATTAAAGAAAATGATATCAGAAGGGACAAGAACACCTAACAAAGTAAGATTTCAAGGGCCAGTTGTAACACACAAATTAGACCCAGACGAGTGTGAGCCAAATATATGCGTGCCGGGCCAATGTGATCCTCATGAGTGTGATAAATTAATAAAACGACGCAACAAACAAACAAAATCTATTTCTACAGACTTTGAAAAGAGTAAAAAGTGTTCTTATTGTAATACTACTAGTTCCAAATTAGGTGCCAAGAAAATACAGTCCCATATAAGTAGAAAGAGTTCTAAGAAACTAAAAGATTCACCATCACCTGAATCTGGAACTTCTGTTATGAGATATGGATCGAGTATACGAATAAATTTTGAGTTTTATAAAGAAAATGGATACCCTCAGAGTTTTTCAGAACTGAAGAAACATCATCGGCCATCCGAGGCGGCTTCTGAAATGTTACAAAAGAAGAAAGAATATCAGAAACGAAACATAAGGATGAGGAACAAGTCATCGGGAGGTACTGTAATTATTTTTATCTGACTGTAATTATATTATCTGTAGACCAGATACGTTGATTCATTAACGAATCAGAGGGTGATTTAGTTTGAAGACTAAAATAATCATAATTATATTAGCGCATCTTGCTTCTCTATAAAACTAATGAGTTATAATGGCCGAGAGAGTTCACGGGTACAGGGACACACTTAAAACTCCTGATTCTTATATCTCCCCTTATTATTTAAGTTTTGTTTCCATATTTTTTTATTAAATGTATATAAATGTTCACAGGCACAGAATGCGGACTAAAATGTAATAAAATATCACAAGCACAGCCTCCAAGAAGAGACACACAATCTAGCGCTATTTCTATGCTTCAGAGATGTTTTTGCACACTAAAATTAAAAAACAATAACGCACAACAGAAAAAATCAAATAATCCTCCTCTAAATGCTAGGGAAGATAAAAGCATGGGAGAAAATGTGTGTAATATGGAAACAATAATGCCATATTCGAAAAAGAAGTTTAAGAAATATACAAGTGAAACCAAATTACATCAACACGACAGCATTCAACCGTCACCCAAGAAAGAATTGCATAACAAAGTTTCTGAAACTGCTCTGGGAAGTAAAAGTAGAGCTGTTGGTGACTTAATTAGAAAATGTACGTGTCTTATTCGTGAAAAATACAGATCAAGTCGTTTTAAGCGCAAACAAGGAATTGACATTAAAGTAAAACCTAAGAGAGAGAAAATAATTAAACATAAAGCAGAGAAAGGAGATGAAATTAAAGCCAATAGAAAAGAGAAAGATAAGGTGGAAGATTCATCACATCAAATAAATAAGAAACATATAATTGGCGATGGTCAAAATCCTCCAAAGGAAATAAAAGGTACAAAAACAGTCAAACTTCAGAAACGTCCTGAAAGCTGTCAACAAGGATCGAAAATTGACAAAGATAACTCTGAACTCTGTGATAAGTGTGGTAAACACAAATATAAGAGCAAAAAAGAAATAGGAGACGTTGAAGCAGGAGATAAACATGAAATAAAACATAAAAAAGATAAAGGGGAAAACGATGTTGATACCAAAATTAAGAAGAAACTTGTCAGAGAAACGAAAAGTTTGAAAGCCGTTTCTTTTGGTAAACCACCTGTAAAACCAACTAAAAGTGAACGCCAATCTGATAAGAAAGCCTATGACCCAGATCTCTGTGATCACTGTGGTAAACAAAAAAGGAAACAAAAGACGAAGTACTCCAGAATAGACCAAGGAGGTAACTCACAAACTTATATTCCTTGATTCCCTGATCCTTGAATCCCTTTAATATTTACACTTTTTACCTTTCTATGGTTGAAATGATTTTTGCAATCTGAAATAATTCTGGCAATATGGTCACTCATCTTAATTTAGACTCGTAAACATTACAATAGGATGTGTATGTATGTTGGTATGTCATAAAAAGTATTATACAATTAAACATTTTAAAATCACCCTCTCTTAAATGTGTCACTTTTTTTTTTATAGAACAAGACATAGCTTTAACGGGAGAAACTGAAGTCAAACCAATCCATAATTCAAAGGATCCACCTAAAAGGAAGGCTAGAGGTGTCAAACGCAAACAAAGCCCAGATACGTTGTGTCAACATTGCAATGACCAACTTACTGCAGAACAATTAAATAGAACTAATCTTAACTCAAAGGTTGCAGAATTGACATCGGAATACAATGTCAACCTCAAAACAGATGACTTAGAGCACCACGATGGTGTACCATGCAGGCAATGCCATCCTTCGTCTGCAATAATACGTAAGATGAGCAGCAAAAAAGACGGTAAAAAAACTATTGCTGAAAAGAACTCAGTTAAAAAGGCTATGTCAAAAACTCTAGATACGGATCCTAAAAAAGTTATCAACGATCTTAAAGAAAAAATTGGTCCGTTATTTGATAATTGTAGTGGATCAATAGATAAATGTGTCAAGAAATTTACAACTATACCTGCAGTGAGAAAATTTAGAGATGCCGTTAAATGTGTACGTGAAATTATTAACAAAGATTACACAGAAGGGGATAAAAGCAAACCCGTTGATTCGGAGGGCGCTACAACTAAACAAACAGAAAAGGAGGCAGAGAAAGCAGTTTTAGAATTACGCATTGATCAAGGAGGAATGTGTATTTTAAATAGTTCAGATATTCAAAATATGATGCTGGATGCGCAAGATAAATTTCGCAGAAGTCAGAAGGAAAACAATAAATCAGAATCAAAGAAAAGTAATTGTTTTTTCATGTATTTTTGAATTATAACGTATGCTAATAAGTAATACCTTATCTCATGCGCTTTAAATAAGTATCGCCAATTAGCATTTTGATAAGTTTGATATTTTTTTGAATACCATATATTAGAATTTTAACGAAAACACATTTTGTTATATGACTCGTAATAATGTGTTCCTATTAGAATGTTAAAAATATACACATAACAATTCTACTTTTAGTTTTTACCATTCAAAATAGACATTATTTCAATAAAACTTTCTTTTTACTTTAATATTTTATCTTCTTTTTTAGAAAAAAATGTGGAGAAGAAGAAACCAAAACAAATCAAAAAAGAAAAGAAATTGCAAACGCAGAAGGAACAAGGTAATGAAGAATACGGAAGAAAGGATCACAAATGTAATATATGTTGCGAATGCCAACGAGCAAATAGAGAACGATATAAGAACATTCTGTGTAGGAAGAAACGTTTGAATAAGCATTTAGTCTGCTGTGAAGAACCCAGTCCACAAGGAACATGGGACGATGAACCTGAACAGGATGATTTGATGTTCAAGCCAGATTTTTCAGTTTATGTAGACACATATAGCAAAAGTATAGTGAATGATTTGGACTTTCGCCAGAACACTGCAGGCACAGGGTGCCCGATATGTGATGCTGATCAAGGTATATATTTTAATAATGACCATGAAATCCCTAGTTAAAAAGCTGTTCATTGATGGTTTTCTGTTAATTCTAAGTCATCGAGACTAAATCTGAACCAACATAAAGATGAACCTCTTTATTTTTGCATAAAACATTTTGGTCTTGGGTATACATTATTTGATTCTGGGGATTTTTTTTCCGATAAACTATTTAAATGTATTAGTCTTAACCTAAAACAAGGTTTTATATATTTTTTTTTAGCTAAAAAAGACCCAGACTTTCCTATACCGCCAGTTGAAATTCTAATCGACAGAAAAAGTCTGAGTATCAAAAATCTGCCTAAAGCGAGGCTTAAAATGAGGGAAGCAGTTAACAACATGCAGAAACTAAAGGCAAAGGAGAAGATAAAATCAGCAATAGTTTGTACATGCAGCTCAACGTGCAAAGAAGGCTTGACAAAGAAAACACCAAAACCGAAGAAGGTTCAAAAAGTTCAGAAGAAAACCAGTCCTTGTCCTTGTGGTGATGTGTGTAAAGGTCCAAGACCAGGTGTTAAATTAAATGAAGGTAAAAAGAAAAGTGATAAACAAAAAGGGAAGGGGAAAGGCAAAGAAAAAGGAAAAGACAAAGATAAAGGTAAGAAAAACAAGAAAGAAAAGGCCAAAGTTCTAGAACAGCGCGCCAAAGAGCGAGAAAAGATCAAACTGCACAAGAAGCTGCAGAATGAGAAAAAAAATAAAATTAAGAAAAAAATTGAAATGAAACACAGACAGCAAGTGCAGGCAAACTACAAGAAAGAAGATGCTAAACGACGCAGGGCGAGATTAAAATCAGATAAGAGAGCTATGAAGAATATTAAAAAAGTGGATAATGATTTCGCACTCGTTGCCGACTCTGTGTTTGACGTTTTAACGCTAGGTTCACGTACTGTGGCTGGCTCCGCGCGGTGTGCTGAGAGAGAACTCCTTGATTTAAAGGGCACCGTAGAGAAAATCAAAAAGTTTAAACAAAATCCACAGTTAGCCGTACAACAAATGCAAAGTACTTTTAGTGAGAGTCCTGTTCAGTCCACCTGCCAACGTATCCGCTATAGATGTGCTAGAATGAAATGCACACAAGCTTTTATAAGCAAAATGGAAGAATGTGCTTGCACAAATTATTTGATACATAGCTGCGACAAGGATCCAAAGAAGAGGCTTAAACATAAGAAGAAGAAAGACAAACGTGAGAGAGTTCCACTCGACTTTGAATGTAGTTTATACATGGGCCAATTGAGAAAAAAGACTTGGCTTTGCATTTATTATATGTGTCCGTGGTTCTATCCCCATTGGCGGGCTATTGTCGAAGGTTTTAAGCAGTTTACCGATATGTTACTATTTCTCTTGGCGGTGCTGGTTTGGAGTCCGTGTATTGCCGCTTTCGAACTATTTAGAACCTTCATATGTTGTGTTGTGTGTACCAAATAAATAATTTGGTAACAAATATTCAGGATGATATTAAACTTATTTATGTTGATATTGAGCATGCAGTTTTATTTTATCCCAGATATTACCTCCGCTCCTTCGACATCTTATCAGTTTAACGTTGTTGGATTCTCCAATAAAGGATGATAACCGCTTGGCCGTGCCGGGTGCGAGCCGAGTTTCAGCTGTAGCTTAGGTCGTTCTTGTTGCTCGGTCATCAATAGCGACCAAAATAAAAGTAGTAGTTGACCGTGCTGAACCTGAAGACGCACAAATCTGGCTTTTGGTGCACAATTATGCACAAATATTAAGCTATCTGTCCACACAACAAAATCTCTACTCCGATCATTCGTTAAAATTTTTCTTGCTGGAAGAACGTTACCCTAGCAGAATACGTTTTTTCGTTTTTAGCGTGAGTAAATGATTATATGTATATTACTAAATTAGCTTTAAACTATGACTCAAGCTCACACCTGAGTGTATATGGTATATAAATAGTATGGACCTTGGTCCATAGTATCCGATATGTTTAAATTATCTATACATTTCAACAGTGTTTAAAAGGCTTAACAGGCTCTCCTCTATTTCATCAAGGTGGCGGTGAACGTAGTGTGCGAAAATTGCTTCTGTATCGTGGGTAGTAACGTGGTAGGTAGGTAGTAAATCTAGGTGCTCCGAGATGAGTGTGATTGGAAATTGCTTGATCTAACTTGCTTGAGAAATAACTAACGAAATAAATTAGAATTTTTTTGATGGTATATAATTGGAAAATGTCTATTTATGTTTCAAAGACCCAGACATACATACAGAAAAAAAATACATTATTTATCTTTGGACCCAGGATCAAAGCGTCAATTAAAAAAATTAAGTCTGAATAGGTTGTTCTTGTGGTAGTTCCTTGGCACGTTGCAAACTCACTTCAAATTTTTCGCGATGAGTTGACACCGTGGAAATTTTTGTATTAAATATTTAAAGATATTAAAGTAAAAATGTAATAGTGAGTTAATTTATAAACAAAATGAGCCCTTTGATGCGATGTTATATTACTGTAAAATGTGATGCTTTCTTTTAATGAATATGATAACTGAAACTGTGAAGTGAAAGTGATCACTCCTTGTGTAGGAGTGTGTTTGTGATTTGAGTGAGTATTGCTGATTTGTTTCTTGATTATCATTGAACTGTCTGTATGAATAGTTTTTAATAGGAGAGTAACCATGTTACAATGTTCAGTTGCTTGTCACGGAGCTCTGACTGCCTGAAGATGCTATAGGCTAGAAGCTTTTTTCACTTCATGAGTAGTTCTCCTCCTGTGAACACGTAGAGGTAAAGTCTTCTGTGTTTACCTTCTATCACTTTTCACTGACTAAGGTGAACAATCGTACCTGAAATCATCACATGAAACCACCTGCTCAGACGCCACACGTGGCTAAAACTTAAAAATTAATGACAACATCTGTTTTCAGGTTTTATGGAATATCCTGTTTTTGAAATCATCGAAAGGGAATCATAAGGCAACAAAAAATACTGCAGACTATTTAATCAACTTGAAATGTATAAAAAATGGATCGATACAATTTAGAACATGGATCCAACTCTGACGAACGGTTTGCAACCAACCATTCGAGTAGGACGTCGTTGCATATGATTGTTAGACGGGGATCAAAGATCGGCAGACTTCTTTATGGCAAACGTATACCGAAACGAGAACGAATATTACTTGAACAGTTAGTTCAAGCCCGAGCAATGTATGACGATGTTAGGAATGAAATTCTTCGTGGTGACAACAAAAGTTTGCAAATTACAAATGAAAATTCAAGAAAACGAGCACATGATACGAGTCATGCAACATTACAAAGATTTGTCGAACTAGTCGATAAGGGCCAAGTAAGGCCGTCACACTCTATAACTACCAGCTGCAGCTGTTGTTCTTGTAACTCTGATTTAATGCATCCTTAGAAGATACATAGGCATCCAAAATGCGCACAGCAAAGAAAAACATCAAGAAACAGTGCAGTGTATGATAGTCCTGGGAACACACACGAAAAAAATGGGAATAGAGGACTAAGAAAAATACGTTTCCACAACTTGAGATCCGACCCCTGCATATGTGCACTCAATAAATTAAGAGATATGAAAAACAAAGCATCAAGAATTCTGCAAAGAAAATTCTCCAAAGAGAAAACGCAGGAAATACTCGATATACCAGAAATCTTTCAACCTAAGGTTAAAAGAAATAAATTGAAAAAAGTTCTATGCGCGTGTAAAGTATCGAAGCTGTCCAGAAGTTCTATAGAGAAAGTCAAGCGTGCTAAATCACAATTGGTAGAGAAAATATCATCGAGTGCATCTATAATACAGAACACGTTTCGTTTAAAAAAAGATTCAATAATGTTATATCGAGATCTATTAAAAAATAAGCGAGGAATGAAAGCGTGGGAATGTATACCAAGTTACTGTTCACAAGATGATATGTGTTACAATATCATCAAAGCTAAGCAATTAAAAACTACAAATCATTATCAAAGACCTGAGCCAGAACTTTTATCAACTCCGATATCATTCAGAACTATTCCGAAAAGAAATATTCCTAATGTCACAGCGGAGCAGAAAATTAAAAAACAACGTATAAAAACACCTAAGAAATCTAAAGCTAGGCACGTTTTATGTGAATGTAAGCCTGAAAGTAAATCATCTTCCTCTGGACCAAGCGTACCAAGTCCAAACAAAAATATCATCACGCAGAGTCCCCCACGAGGTAGGTATATATCGAGTACAAAATGGTCAACCACTCAGTCGGTTAACAAACCTAGAAGTCCTGTAGCTTCAAACATAACGAAAGAAGATTCCAGGAGGTATGGAAATGATACACTTTCGAGTCAAAAGTTTTTAAAACCTTCTAAAGATTATATAATACCAGAGAGAGATAAACCAATTGAAAATTCGGGAAAGTGTGCACTACGCGTCAGTTCTTCATTTAGATTTGAAATTGAATTTTACAAGCAGAAATACCCATTGATAAGTGATGAACAGGTTATATCAAACGTGCAAAGGAAAAGACGTGATAAAAGGGGACAGTTTCAAAAGAGAAAATCACTCGAATATGAGACACCAAGCGAATCATCAGAATGGATTCGATTGCACAGTAACCAAATGCATAACAAACAACATATAGCAAAGGAGAAATTCAGCATTCCTAATTCTACTATATCGACACCGTCCGAAGTACGTAAAACTAAACCGGCGAAATGCGCCTGTAATTTAAAACCGAGGAATGTGAAATGTAACTGTACCCAAACACGATATTATAGATATAAATCTCAGGGTATAAAAGGAACTCAATCAACCCAAACAAAGAAATCATCTCCACCAAATATTGCTTACATGGTACCACCTATCTCCAGCATGCCTGAGCCTTATCGGCAACCAAGCATATGTGAATCATTTGTTTGTAAAAAAAGGTTGAGAGGATATAAAAACTGTCAAAAATGTCATTCTAAAGAAATCAATACTATAGACGTACCAAAAATATCTGTAGACACAAGTAAATCTGATAAACAGTTCTCTGAAGGTACCTATACAAGTCCACAAAAGAATAAATCAAATAGAAAAGAAAAATGGACACAACCAAGACCTAAGAGAAAGTATAAACGATATAGTCAAAAACCCAAGAGTTCTATTACATCGCCCAATCAATCAGTGATAAGGATTGGGTCCAGCTTTAGTTTTAATTTAGAATTTTATAAAGAAAAAAATGAGGCTGGATATACCAATTTAGAAAGATTGGATAAGAAAGTTAGAAAATATAGTTACGAAAAGCCAAGTGAACACCAACCAAAACAAAATCAGGTGGAAACTGAATATCTTAATTTAAAACATAATACGAAACAAATTAATAAAACTAGATATGAAAAACCAATGGAATACAAACCAAAACAAGGTAACGGTATTAAAATACATAAACCCCGATTAAGTAATAAAGCATCTGAAACAAACGAAAGAGTGTTTAGATATAATCCGAGAAAATCATTCTTGAATAAATGTCTTTGTACATTAAGACTCTCTAAAAGAAGAGAGAGTGAACCGTTGCAAGAGATAAGGGTCATTACTCCAATGGGGTCTAAAATTAAACCAATACAAGCACACAAAACTACCCAATCAGAGACAAGTCCCAGGGCTCATATGCGTTTCAAGAATCCGCAATTTTCACCATATGTAAGCTCTCCACCAGATATTCGTGCGCCCTATGAACACTATAGACCTTTTAATGCGAGTAAAAATAAGTTAATAGAAAGTCAAAATAATCAGCTAAAGAAAAACCCACCAAAGAAACAAAAGGGGTCATACATGGCATCCACCGTGCAAAAATGTTTATG
Organism: Watsonalla cultraria; assembly: GCA_964035505.1. Taxonomy (NCBI): domain Eukaryota; kingdom Metazoa; phylum Arthropoda; class Insecta; order Lepidoptera; family Drepanidae; genus Watsonalla; species Watsonalla cultraria. The sequence continues at coordinate 3,548,952 of OZ037715.1, forward strand.
TTCATTAAAACTTCATAAATCGGGGCATAGACCAAAACTGTGTATAAATAATAAAGTATCGAATATTGGTACTGAAACTTTGGATGTAACGAGAAATAGAAAGCGTCGTACTAAAATAAGTCAGATTGATCATTTATCTGACACAAAGCCTGGGTTTAGCACACAAGGGATTTTTAAATGCCATGAGAGACACGGGGAAATGAACCAAAGAGTAAGAAAACACTCGATAACAGAAGACTTTAGAACAAGAACGCATAGCCAAAAAACTAAATCCAATTTGAGTCTAAACACAGTTGATGGTAAAACAAATACCAATAAACCTAGAAAATATAACCATCCTGTAATTGAACAAGAATGCCAGGAGTCCCAACCGTCACGCAGTGTGCTGAGACTGAGTTCCAGTTGTAAATTTAGCATAGAATTTTATACGGATCGATCACTGCCTGAAAATAATTCACCAGTTTTAGAACGGAGTGAAGAAGAATATGAGCTTAGTAGTATTCATTCTACGCCTAGAAATAAAGACGAAGAAGAAATCAAAGTAGATTCAAGAAGGCACAGTATGTTTTGGAAAAATAGGTCTTTTAAAGAGGAAGTTGATAATCAACAAAATAATGAACATATAGGAAAATCATCAAGTGTCGGGGTTGTTTTGAAAAAATGTTTTTGTACCCTCAAATTACATAAAAAAGGCAAAACACAAATACAGAGAGAAATGGTTACCCAGAGCACAAGCATGCCTACAAAGATGATGAAAAATTATTACGAAACACCTCATACAAAACGACTTCGTGATAACGATACCCATAGACTCTCCGAGCCTCTGAAATGTATTGATAAAGGAATTGGTCCTGAAAAAGTTAATTACAAAAACAAATCCATATCGAATTCTTTTAAAACAGTCAGTTCCAAATCGAAAAAAATACAATCTAAAGTACAGGAAGAAGAACCCTCAATGAAAGAAGCCCGTAACAGAAGTAACAAACATGCCTTGCGATTAGGCACTTACGTAAATTTCAATGTAGAATTTCGTAAAAATAAGAAATATCCTGATGTTGAACAAGATGAATCACCATCTTCTCGATATAACAATTATCAGATAGGTTTCCTTAAAAGTGAAGCATTACACTTGGAATCAAAACCCTTTGAGGGAAGTATATTGAACTATAATATGCACGAAATTAAGTACTTCAATACAACATACAAATTATAACTTATATATGAAAATAATACTCCATGTGAATCAATAATTTATAAATGCGTCTGAACTCAGTGTACTGATTGATCTTGGATCAAACTCCAGTAGGAATCCATATATCATTACGAAAATTCCTACGAATTTAAAATAGACCACCGCCCGGATACTATGATCAATTCCGGATCAAATAATTTGAGATTCAATGCACGAACATGGACGAAAAGACGAATTTACAAAGCTAAAAAGAGGTAATCTAATTCCCAGTCTTAGGGCGTATGCGAACCAACGAAAATTTTTATAGATAATTCAGCCACAGAAGCCAAAATCGCCAGTTCTGAATGCAACGTGGATTCATTTAAAAATAAATAGATTCCTACTAATTACGTTGATACAAACGGAAACCTGTTGTCAACAAACTGATTTATCAAGGCTTGGGGAAACAGGAGATACTTATTCCTTTATTATCCCGTTGTATTATTGAATAAGGTAATATTCATGATATAATTTATTTTGATCAGCAAGCGTAATAACCGTAGGTATTATGTGTGATGTATTCAATACAAAGTTATATTTTTCAGAAAAATATAAGAGTATATAGTGATCACAATGTTGTAATGACCAGATCTAAAATAACACGTCTTGTAGTCAAAGTCATTAGTTCTTTCTTACAGAGACTTTGTATGTAACATGGGTTTCGCAGGATAAGTACGACGACGGGACAATATATATCTCGCACGTTTGTGTTTCCAAGTTAGTCATGCAAATTATAGTGAATTATACCTACTTACGTAATATTTGTTGAAAAGTGGTTATTTATTACAAAGCAATACTAGCATAGTTGTACAAACATAACAGTAATGAATTTTTTACAGAGTTCCCCGAGTTGGAAAAATACAGCCTGACCCAATTAGTGAAATCCTACGCAAAGCCATAATGACAATATAGCTATTATGATTGAAGGCTAAGGGATGATGATGTAAATGATATAAATTAAAACAAAAGAAAGGTAAGCAACTATCGAAAAGATGTTGAATGAGCTCAAAAAATTGATTGTTATAAAATTTATTTTAATTAGGTCTTCATAAATCCAACAATGTTCAAATATTAAGAGTAGAAGAAACATAAACCTAAAGTATAAAAGTTTTTTTTTTTCAGGAGTAGGGAAGGCATGGACAAGCTAGGGGTCTACGCTCTTTCTCCGAAAACGAATCGTCGCAAAAGAACGAAAATCAAAGGAAATTTCTGTATGGTTTTGTATTGTCTTCGTATCAAACAAAAGTTTTTGTTTGTTTGTTACGCTTATTAATTTAATTAAAATACGTTTAGAATAAATAAACGTCAAAGAAATGTCTTGTAGATGACGTTCAAGGTACCTACAGAGTAGTAAGTATGTTAGTTGCCACCAAATATCGTTACGTTACTTGAAAAAACCCATGTGCTGTCAGTTGTGTTACAGCTATTCTTTTTTATGCTTGTCGTATTTTTGTATAATATATATTTTTTTCATTTATATATTGTTTTAATTATAGCTGTATTGTATTCGTAACGATATTGTCGAATGATGGATAACAGCAACAGGTGCAGACCGCTTGGTTAAATCACAGCAAATTATTAGTTACTCAATGAGCTGGCAAAATGAGGGTTTTATTGATGGTATAAATAAAAAAAAACAGCAGATATTTAACCTCATAAAGTTAAGACTAGCACACACATGGAGGTAGTGTAATTACCGAATTGCCGGTACTTCTCAGACCATACACGAGAAAAAAATTTGTCTCAGGCATTCTTATCTCGGTTCAAACCGTTTTCGCAATCTATACTCGCTGTCACCGAAAATATTTGTCTCATATATAGATAAATAATAGATAAAGAAGATTTTTATTAGTATGAGATATTCTAGTTCTTCACGTCACTGCTTGGAGGCGCTGTATAATTTCTCATACAAAAATATTCGCTAGATACGCTTTCTCTGGGCCTAAACTGAATAAATAACGGTGGAATTTCATATCATGAGACCGTAGAAATCGTGTTTTGGAAGCCTCAAGGTTAGTTGGGCCATCGAGCCAAGTAAGTCGAAAAAATAACAAGGATAAATATTCGATAGGTATAGGTAAGTGTTTCGTCATTCATACGTCATACCTACGCGTCGAGACTATTGTTCCCGAATGACGAGTCCGAATAGTAGGTAAATAGGTAGGCATACGGTGGTAGGTTAGGTACTGGACATAGTCGAAGATATGGAATAGATTTACCTCAATTCCATTAGATGCGACGAGAGATGTTTTTTTCTAAAACTATCTATGTAACTACCAAGTACGAGACAATAATGCATCATCATCAGCTAGTCTACTGCAGGGCATATACCTGATTCACCTGTCATAAGGCAAGCCATTTAGCTCAATGTCCAATGCTGTGCTTTTCGTTTTAGCCACTGCCAATTGTCGTAGTACATCGTTGCTCCCAATGAAATATTTCTTTGTCTATATTTCTTAATACATACATATATCGCTACTAATATTATAAAGAGGAAAAATATTTATTAATTTGTAACGAACAGGCTTCGAAATTACTTGACAGGTTGTAAAAAATATTTCACTAATAGAAAATAAGCTGTAATGTTAAACGAGATAAATTTTTGATCTTTATAAACCGAGGGCAACCCCGCGGACGGAAGCTAGCATAGATATAGAAAAAATTAGCTTACTCAATAGATTTCTTTCAAGCGGAAGATTTTTTATGTACGTTATCTATCCTATATTTATCCTTTTCCTACCAATCTCCACACTACATATTAAAATAAAAAGCACAACGACTCCTATCCTACTCCTCCCCCCTCCAGGGAGTCCTGGCAACCTTATTCACCTTGTGCACCTTGTACACCAACCAATTACTCAGAGGTAACATTATTTGGTAGCTATCCGTAAGGTGGAAGTAAAATCCCTTGTCGGGTAGCTCCGAATTTCGAACGGGATATCCCGTCATTCCCGTTAGTACATAGAGAGGTATCTCTTACTCTACCTTCGTTGATTATGAAATATTAAACCGAGCCTTTAAGTACCTCTAATGTAAAAGAGAAAGACAAAGATTGGGCAAATAGCATTTATTGCCTATAAGAAGTTACATGTGACAAAGAATGCTAGCCGGTGCATACGGTACAGCACATACACGCTCGGCACAGTTCACAACAAGCTATACACGGCGTCCACACTATTAACGCTGCACAAAACAACATTATATCTGCAAAGCTTCGCAAAAACCTTAAAAGACTCAAACACTGTGGGTAGAGAGTGGGACAGATGTGATACACCCACAAGCAAGGTGTTTTTCTTAAGGTTGTTAACAAGGTATGTCTGCAGCTATAAATAGCTTCCTCGTGACGTCTCCTGACCCTTTTACTCCGCTGTTTACTCTCCATCTCAAGTTTTTGCCTTTCTTCCTTAGTCCTGCCTTTACTTGAAAAAGCTTTATAAAATAAACTGTCCTTAAAAGTATCAGACAACACAATCATTGTATGTGACCCAGACATGGTTTTAGCGATCTCCATTTTTTTCAAATAAACAAAATCCATAAACCATTTTTTTAGTCTTATGACCGTTCCACTTGGGTCCATTATTCTTAGCCTGGCATATCTATAGGCCCCTTTCGGATTAAAAATCGTTATAAAAAGAATTTGGATAGCCGTTTTTACTATGTTTAAGCCTATTTTGAAAATGCCAACAATAAAATCTGCACAACAGTTGGTATCTTGAGATTCTTCTTTGCCCTGAACTAACGCTTGTAAGTCTTTAAGTTGCTGTTTCCTCAATTTACGTTCTTTTTTTTCTGCACGACGTCGCTCTTTTCTCTCTGACTTCTTTAACTCTCTATCCTCATTCATGAGTTGCTTCCGCTTTGCTGTGTTGTCATTTACTTTTTTTCTCTTCTTTATGATTTTCTCCTTTTTCTTTACTTTTTTAGGCTTGGGCTTTTTCTTTGGCTTTTTTTTCAACTTCTGCATTTCTTTGTGACATTCGCATATATGCTTAATGTTTCCTTTTTTATTGTTTTCTGCTTCTGATAAAGGTGGTGGTCTGCCTCGTAAGGTATTTATTGTGTTAATCAAAGTTGATACCGAAGCACAAACATATTTTCTAGCATGTAATATTTTGGATAAACACGTGCAAGTGCATTCGGCGGGACCTTTACCACAAACGCAACATCTACATCCGTCACCAGTCGAACCACCATAAAGTTTTACTTGCCTTCTCTCGTAACCTCTTTTTTTTGCTCCAGGTTGTTTTAAAATGGTATCATGACAAATCATATCGCCACATTGGTACTTGGGTTTTTCTTTGATTTTCTTTCTCTTCTTGTTGCACTCTTTACAATTACAAAGATTCATTTCATGCATTTCATTCTTTCTAACAGATATTTTGATGCCATCTCTCGAATGGTATGTACCTGGTCTTGCGCATATCTTGTCTTTACATAAAAGTGCTCCCTTTTTAATAGCTTTTCTTTCAGCTTGTCTCCTTTGACTTCGTTCCATGCATCTTAATCTACAGTAAGACAAAAAATTTGACGGTGTCAATACAACAGATTGTTCGACCATTGGCGTTTGCTGTTCTGGTATGTAATCAACTGGTTTCCTGGAGTTAATAGGCGATTTCTTTCTCTTTTTCTTACTACATGTAGGTTCTGAGCATGAAGTGATTTCTTCTTTCTTGTTTTTATTTAAACAATTGCAAATGAAGCTGTTTTGCTTTCTGAAACACTTGAACACCTTATTTTCTTTATCTTTACAAATACCAGTACTACAAGGTTCACGTTTTTCTTTTTGTATGTTTTTAAGTGTGTCAAAGATGTGATCTTTGTTCAATACACACATATTTCTTGGATTAACTAATATATCCATAATTGGTTCATCGTGCATATTGGAATATGTTTTTAATGGCTCTTCGTGTTTCGGTGCTTTCATAGCTTTACTATGTTCCTTACACGTAGAATCAAAGCATTCTGTATGTGGTTTGCTGCACGTACAAGTGAAATTTGTTCTTTTATACTTGTGTGCCTTACGACAAGGTCCAGCACGACATGTGGTGTCCAAGAGATAATGTCTTCTTCGTCTCTTGTGTGACGGACAGACACATGTTTTCCTGAGTATTTCTTTCATACTTTTAACTTTGTCCTTAACCACATCAGGATTAAGCACACACATATTGTTATAATTTATCTTCATCTCGAAAAATGGCTCTCCAGATTGATCTCCTTGATTAATGATTTCGTTATCTTGTTCCTTTATTTTATTGTCATTTCGTAGTTTATCACCTTCGCCTGCAGTTGGAGCGATGTTTCGTTTACCTTTGAGTTTCTTCTTATTTGTTTGGAGCTCTTTCGTTTTTTTCGTGTCATTATTTTCATGTCTGTTCATATCTTTCTGTTTTTTAACGTTGCATGTTTCTTCAGTGCATTCTTTAACTACAGTACATTTACATGTAAAATCACTAATATTTTGTTGGTCTGCTGCGTGACATATACCATTGTCACATATGTTTCGTTTTGCTGGCTCTTCTGGGACTACCATTATATTTTTTATTTTTGTACTTCCTCTACGCCTCCTAGACGTAATTTTTTGTGAATATTTACGACATAAACACTTAATTTTTCCAATAGTAACTAAAGTCTTACTGCTTAGTGTATCAGAAGAACTTAACGCTTCTGTTGGTATAATACTTGTGGTCATGGGGGACACTCCGCAAGTGAGATCTGTGCATTCTTTAGGGAAATCGGGTATTCTAGAGCATTTACAATTGAAATCCGTTTTATTCTTCATTGCTGCTTCTACGCATAGACCTTCTGGACAAATATCGATATCCTTATACGGGTATTCAATTTTTATTTCGGAGTGTAAAGGTGTTGCTCTATTGTTTTGCTTCAGTTTCTTTTTAACGTTAGCCGGTGCCTCAATCTGATCTTTATCATTATGATTATTAATATGTTTTGTTTGATATTGTCTGTATAATACATCACAAGCGTTTGGGTCACATTCTTCTCTAGGTTTTACTTCAAATTTAACATTTTGTTGCATAGCTTTTGCTTTATTCTGTTTACTACTTTTTTCCAAAGTTTCCGCATATTTAGGTTGGGTATTAAGTTTTTGATTTTTTCTGATACATTTACAACAATTTTGATCGCAGTTAAGCAGTGCTTCTTTGCGTGAAGGTGAGTAACTGTTATTACGATCGCGATGAAACTTACTCGTAATTTTTTGTCTTTTTGGATTATCATTATCTTCGTAAGAAGTTTGCATCGGTTTTTCTTCAAATGATCGCTTAGGGCTTTTGGTTTTAGTGCCAGTATCTCCGTACATATTTACATCTGCTTCAAGTGTTGGTGAGTAACTGTTTTTCTTTTTTATTTTCGAATCATTATTATCTTTATTAGTGGCTCCTTTAAAAACCTGCTTAGCATTTTCATTTTCTGGATCCCAAACTTGTGTAGTATCACTATCACCATACATTTTTACAAGCGAACTCCAGTTTCTTGGTTCGTGTCCATATGTATTATCCGCCCATGACACTTTATTTCTTCCCATATTGTTATCACCATCCAAGCCTTTTTGTAAATCCCCAGACAGCCCAGTGTCTGTAGATAACGTTACAAACTTATGAGATCTCGGAAGGACACTAGCATCTTTTATCTTTAGATCCTTCTGTGTTTTTTTCGTTTTATTCTGACGTGATAATATTTGGCCTAAACAGTATACTTGTTCCACACTACTGATATGTGGGAAGAACGACGTATCGCGATCATAACAAATCATATCATATTTTTACGGAACTCGCGGCGTTTGCAAGCCCTTTGATGGGTTTTTTGATAATTACTTATCCATTTTTTAAGCACTGGAATTTTTATCCATTATTATATAACTTTTCGATTTTCACCAATTTATTTGTAAAATATGTCAAAGAGTGACATTAGATTTTTTCTTTGATAATGCAACCTCTACTACGATTAATATAATAATTCTGAAGTTCATAAATACCTTAATATTCAAGGCAAGTTGAAAGACTGTAACAAATGTCTATCCTTTATAATACAATCTTCATCAGAAATGCTTACATTAATTACATTACCTACAATATCCCTGAAGTCTGATAAAGTTTCCTCACGGTACTTTTCAGAAGGTGAGGTTCCGAAACAGTAAATTTTTGGTCATTCATTAACTGCCTTATAAAGCAAACAGGGCTGAAACTAACGAATAATTTTCACCTGCTTTGGACAAAATTCGTATTAGTATCCAACTCTAGTTATGGGCATGGTGAACACCGTGTTTTAGTCATATATATCTAACTATATTGCCTAGCAAACTGCAGTATTTTGTGGAATTATCCTCAATGCGCAAAAGGATAATGGCGTAACTTCAAATAACAAATCCAGTATATGAGGAATTAATTGTAATGAGTAATGAGGATAAGACTCGTGTCATTTAATAATTAATTGGGAAGCTTCATGTCACTGTTCATTTGGATGTGATCCGTGTTCCATTCAACATGTTGCCGAAACGTTATCTTTTGTTTGTTACATTACTGTGCTTGTACGCTTGTGGTGAGTTTTCTTATTTTTACTCCTTATGTTTTAAAGTAGGTGTTCGGTACTTGTTTTAACAGGTCCGTTATTCGTCGAACGCCACGACGAGGGTTGGTTTCAATCATAGGAAATTCATACATAACACATAGAGGATAAGGTTCAATTTCGTATCTTTAAAACCGACACGCGACGATGAGGCGACGCTGAGAAATCTTATTGAATAACGTGGCAACTTGGACCCTAAAGCTATCTAAAAATGCTATATTAAATGAATAAGCTAATTAAAGCTATATTACTAAGCTGTATTTTCCATCACAGAAGCGCTTTTCACTCTTGCATTTTACATCAATTACCGACTTAGTACATTTTTCAAATAAAATTATAAACGGAATTATAATGGGTTTGTCTCGGGATAGTTTGTTTGTTTGTTATTATTTTTATTTGTAAATTTTGATTTGATGTATATACTTACTTACCTACTTACCTGGAAATATTCTTGTGACTTTAAAATTTGTGTTTGAGACATTTGATATAGGTACCTGATATTGTACACTTATCATCCGATTTCAAGAACCAGCACATTTTTATTAACCGACTTAAAAAAAGGAGGAGCTCGTGGCACAGTTGCTTTTGCGCAAATGATTCGATCAGCGAAGTTAAGCAACCATACGCCTAGCCAGTAGTTGGATGGGTGACCGCCCGAGTTCCCTCCGTGCCTAGGAGAGCACGTTAAGCTGTCGATCTCGGTTGCCAATTTAACATCTTTGGCAATTGATACAGGTCAGTCAGAGGCCTAAGAGAGTCTGACAACTGGTTTAACCCAGATTGCCGATTTTCCTCGAAAAAGGGGTTGCGAAGGTCAGATGGCAGTCGCTTCGTATAAAAATCAGGTGATCAGCCACATCGGGCTGAATCAAGTGCCGACCCCATATACATGGGATTAAGGCTAGGGAGATGATGACTTAAAAGAAAGGAGGAGATAATTTAATTTTTCTCTTTTTGAAGGCGGTTAATCCTTTTGCAACTTACCTCATAATAAGTGCATTGATATAACATTATTTTATGTTGTTTTAGGTGTCGTCGTAGGGGGCAAGGTGGAAGACAAGGCGAGATTCGATGAATGTATCAAAAACGAAACAGTCAAGGTACGTAGAATGTGCTGCATATGTCACCGTTAAATTGTAAATACCGTGATATTATAATCTATCTCGGAAGATTGTGAACTGTCGAAAGATTGTGGATCAACCAACCAATCACCAAACCGTTTCACTTCGATACTTAGATTATAATCAACCGAATAATAATACGTTAAATTGTAAGCACTGGGGCCCAACCATGAGCTCTTATTGCAATGATAATAATTCAGTTGTGCGAAAGTGACAGATGTACACACGTCACATACATCTGTCTCAGAAATGAGTGAAACTATCATGGCAATAAGAGCTAGTGGTAAGGCCCCAGAATAAAATCGAAGTGTCTGTTTGTTAGCTATTGAAAGTTTTCCACCAAATGCATATGAAAGTATATACGATATTCAATAAAAAATCCAATTACTTAAATTGTTTAATATGTGTCTGTCTGACTGTTTGTTCCGGCTGATCTCCGAAACGGCTGATCCGATTTAAGTTGTTTAAGCCACCTTTATTTAATTTAGGGTTCTGCGGGCCATTCATTAAATAAAGTCTACGCGGGTGAAATCGCGGGGCGCAAATAGTTTGAACTATAATTCCTTAACAAGTAGCATTTGTTACAAAATGGGGAATCCCATCATACGCGTCATATCACGTCAAGCGGATAGGAACACTGAATAAGTTATGTAATTATAAAATAAACATTGCAGAATATAAACAATGGTATGCTCAACTAGGTATTATAAGTCATGTACCTACACAAATATAACTAAATATAATAATTAAGTACTATATCAGATTGGTAAGGAAGCGGGCGCAAAAGGCTTGTATTGTTTATTATCTAGAGGTACCTACAGATATATACTTAAAAGTGAGTCTATGTTTGTAATTCCAAATTTAACAGCTTTTCACTTATATAAAATGTTTTCTGTCTGTCCGTCTGTTTGTTCCGGCTCATCTCTACAACGGCTGGAGCGATGCTGCAATGAGTATCTTATGATTATCTCCATGATTCTGGATTAGTGCCCGGTTAATGGCAATATTTAAATACTTAACATAACTGGTGAAATGTAGGTGTACCTACTATAAGTAGGTGCATCTTTGCCTACCCCTTCGGTGAATATAGACGTTAGCATATGTATGTCTAAGTCTTAATTAATTACAGGATGCCTTCAATAAAACGGCGACCTGTTTTAAAGACGTCATTGAAGAAGTTAAAAGTTCCACGAATAATACGTAAGTGATATTTCTTAACTACCTGTAGGTACTTATCACTAATTACAAGCAGACTTGGTCCAAATAGGTGTCTCTCAGGATCATGCCATGAAGGCTCGGTGTGAGGCTCGAAGTGTCGGTTTTAAAGATACGAAATTAAACCTTATCGCTTATGTGTTGTGTATCAATTTCCTATGTCTGAAGCCAACGCTCGTCGTCGAGTTCGACTCTGAGAAACCTTCATGAAGAACGCGGCAGACTGGTTTTTCTATTCAAAATCCTAGTTTCTAAACTAGAGGTATTTTTATCGAAATTTCTAAGGCTTGAAATGAATAAATCATTTTCATTTTCATTAAATTTTCAGATCGTGCAAGAATGCAACCGATTTCAAACACAGCTACATAGCTGCAATGAAGGTGTTTGGACAATGTAGTCCTTATTTTAAACCGAACCAGGGGATACATGCAGTTCAGCGGCAACACATGGCAAACTTCACAGAGCACAGTTTAGATAAAGCAATCCTTAACGGTATGTTTATAAAAAATATTGTGCATATTTTAAGGACTAGCAGAATAATTATTCCCAATTTCCAAAACTTCTGTAGCACGCGTTCTTTTATTTTTAAACAAACACCCAAATAAATGTGTCTCATGTCCGACGGCTCAGTCAGTCCTTCATACGGAACGAAATTCCCCAACATTATAACGTGTGAAACCAAAGAATAGATATTCGGGTTATTTTCTCTGTTCTGTGGTTTGGTGTGTGGACTAGCCCTCTAATTCGAGGCAACTCCCCTCCCAATGTCTGCTGGTCCTCCAAAATAACCTCAGGTCTTAGGACACATCATACACCGTTCTATTCTATGAAATACAATTGGAGGCAACTCAAATTGCTTAAAGTCGCTATTCAATCGAGCAATTCTTGTATGTATGTTATAATCAGAATCTCGGAAACTACTCCAACGATTTTATGAAATCTAGTATGTTGTGGGTACGATAAATCGATATAGTTCGAGCTAGGTTTCATTTTACGAAAACGTCAAACAAAAACAGACAAAGCTTGGACCTAGAGTTACTTAATATTAATACGCGCTACTTAAAACGATCATAGTTGCCTCCTGCAGAACTGAGACCATATATTTGCTGGAATTGGACATACTAATAACATTATAATTATATTATTTTCAGATTTCATTAAAAACAACAGCACCGAGTGTCTAAAGGACCCGAAGCTGCTGAATGCTTTAGTTCAGTGCGTGTCGAATAGTACCAGCTATAATATTACTGCATCGGAACTGCATAACTATACTACAAACCCGATACATTGGATACAATCCACTAAAAAGCTTAATTGGAATGTAAGTTACATTTATAACTACTTATTTACTAGCAGCATGACCGAGTGGTTCAGAGCGGCATAGAAATAATCTTTAAAATATATATAACTCAAAGGTGACTGACTGACTGACTGACATAGTTATCACAGCCCAAAACATTGGACGGATGAAATGTGGCATGCAGGTAGATGTTATGACGTAGGCATCCGCTAAGAAGGATTTTGATTAATTTTACCCCCAAGGGGATAAAATAGGGGATGAAAGTTTGTATGAAACTAACGTACCCACCATAAAATTAAAAAGTCTTCTTTCGATTTCCAACATTGATCGCAAATCAATGCACTCACACAAAGACACCCGCCTACGAGGATCTCGGAGCAAGTTATTTCGGCTAATCTCCGAAACGGCTGTACTGATTTTAACGGGACTTTCACTGGCAGATAACTAATGTTACAAGGAGTAACTGCATCTACTTGTAATTTAAAAAACATACTAGGGTTCCGAGGGCCACTCATGAAATTAAGTCACGCTGGTGAAACCGCGGGGCACCGCTAGCAATGCAATATAGATGCATCAGCATGATGTATACATGTAGGTGCTCTGTATGCACCAGCATTATTATTTTTACGTGTCTACTCAGAAAGCCAGAAACAGGAAAACGCAATAAGGCCGGGGAAGTTTTAGTCGTTAAACATAAATCAAGCTAAATATTGTCTTATCGATGCAAATGCACATCACTATAACTTACTAATGTAAGTATAGTGACGTAGACAAAATGTATGGTAACTATGATCAGTTCCTATACATTTTTCATTACACCAAATCCTTCCCGTTCAAACAAACCTCTTTTACTTCATAGACATTCGTCAAACATTTTATAATTCCCTTTGCAATGCAACACGATTTCGTGTCCGTATTCCTATGTAGCATATTTACTTACCTAAGTACTTACTGACTTTAGTTTGAATAATAATTCATTATTAATATTTTCAGACTAATACTACGTGTGTGGCCACTCGAAGGAATAAGGAATGCTTCAATAACATTGAGAGGAAACAGTGTACTGAACCTATAATAAAGTACCTAACATCGTTGTGCGACGTGTTTTTGGATGTGTGCAACACTCTGACGCATCCAATTGTTATACCACCTCAAAAATTAAAGGTAAAATCTAAAATTTAAATACTTTTTTTTAGTAGAGTTATTTTAAGATCTAAGAAAAACACATATAAATATAAGATGGGATTCGAACCCACGACTACCTGCATAAGTGAATACGCTGAAGTCGTGTTGATTTTTTCCTTCTATAAATTTTTCCACCTTGAGTCAATGTTTCCCCTTCCCTATCTAGGCTTTCCCCCTCTTGAGCCATAATTTGATTAGCACAAGGAACCTATGTATGGAAAACGAGTGATCTTGCTCATTCCCAGCAAGGGGAAGATCTTCCAGCCAGGCTTACATGTCTGGGGAACCGCGGCTCTGATTGTTCTAATGGGAAACTTCTTTGTTCTACAATGCACTCGAAAACACCCAAAGCGCGATTTAGATTGTCGTCTTTATGTCTACAAACTTGCAATTGTTAATGACTAGTGCCATCTATGTAGTGAGCGGAGAAGCTCTGCTACCTACACAATGAAAACATACCTAGATTTCTTGTGTTTGTGACGCTTGTTACTGTCTACTTCATTATCTTAGTCAAGAATATTGTTTTATTTTTTTAGGATACAAAGTCAACACGGTCCATTGTGATTGCGTGTGTACTGGTTATTATGGCGGTTGCGGTCATCGGTATTTTATTCAAACATCGGCATCAAATATCATCCAAAATAAAATCCCGTCGTACCAGGGTGTGTAGGGCAACCGAAGAGCGGAATGTAGCTTTTTCTAATACCAGGCCCACCGAATAGCATTTTTATAACTAACTACTTACTTAAGTAGCATGTCCTTTTTTAGCCAACTTCTAAATAAGGAGGATTATTCTTAATTCGACCGTATTTATTTTTAATACCTTATTTACGTAGGTATATGATTGGCCAATTTAGTAACATTTTTTAGACTTAGGTCAGTATTTTAACATGTTCTTACACACGCATAGCCATGGAATATACTTATATTTACCTAGGTCTACTCATAAATTAAGAACAACTAAAATAAGAACTGATCTTTGAGACTGTTGGGAAAGAGGATCGTCGAATGACATGGGATATACAATTTTAATACTTACCTAATTCAACATTTCAATAACAATATTTGATATATTTGTATAAATGTGTTTTTTAATACCTTACCTATGTATATTAGGTCTGTGGTAAATATTTAAAATAATGACACTGCATAGCAAAGCAATAAATAATATTGTAAAAAGTCGCAATTTCGTTTCATTTGTTTACCATCCCTAAATTAAAATAGGTACCTACTGGCGGTGCCCCGAGTACACACTCGAGTAATGTGAATGTTTATTATCATATAAGTAATCACGCTACGAAATCTTAATAATAATGAAGTTGTGATTCTAAGTTCATTGTCAAAAATTCGCATATCTTTATTTTAATAGGTACCAATTAAGTTAGAACCCAAGTGATTTTTTTTATCTGTTGTTAGTTAAACGCCAGTTGAGTCTGCAGTCTGTCAATTTGCAGTTTTTCTGTCAATACATCCGTCATATTTTGCGTCTCACATCACGGTCACGGTGGACTCAGTGAAGTGGGTTCTTTTGTAAATAATGAAATTGTTTTTGTGAGCAGCCGAAAATGAATATTATATTCATAATATTTCAATTATACGGGATTATCGGTAGGTTTTAATATATTCACAATTATTGATTTGAAAACTAATACAAAATTCGGTGAAATGTGGGTTTAATGATTAAAATAAAATATAATATGATACGTAAATTAACATTGCATAAACATTTTGCATGCCTTTTTACTACCGGCTAGTGTTGAAAATAATTTACCCTATATTTAGCGCCAAACTGTTCACATTATGACAAAAATAAATGATTGATTGATTGTACCAGAAGTACTGTGTTTCCTCCTTCAGCAAATACAGACAGTCTTGAGATGTACTAAAATTTTTTTTAAAGTTTATTTCTTAATTGTAAGCTCAATACACACATATACTTATGCCTGTATTCCCACGAAGAAGTACAGAGGTGTTGTAATAACAACATCCACTTTTCACCGAAAATGATTAAGTGCCAATGTGGCAGGTGCCGTCTCAGACACATACATCTTTTGAATAACTTCTAGGACATATGCAAGTTTTCTCACAATGTTTTCCTATATCGTAAAGCATGTGGTGTGAAATCACTGCACATGAATTTTTAGAAAAACTGATTGGTACAGGCCCCACTGCGTTTCAAACTAGGTACATATCACACAAGTTTAATAGCAGAGTTTTACCTACCATTAAAACTCATATTATGTCCGGAGCCTTATTCGAGGCCTCAATAGACAATATTGAGATGACATCTATGGTTCCCAGCCGTACTTAGGTCATTGTAGTCCCTTTTAATTAGCCAAATAGGGTTACTTCCGCTTATTTTCACCAGGTAACGTCCATCTTGGAATATCTTCATTGTGGTCTCAATATATATTACTTATATCTATCTTAACTAACACCAGGCAGGATTTGCTGTGAGGCCTCGAATAAGGCTCCGGACATAATATGAGTTTTAATGGTAGGTAAAACTCTGCTATTATGTCCTTCCGCCGTTATTCGAGGCCTCAATAGACAATATTGAGACATTGTTTGTTTTCGCCTGGTGAATAAGACGCCAATGTGATTACACCCTAGTTCAATAGTTATTGCTTTCTATGTTATACAAGATAAAAAATTATATTGACTTAGGTCTTTTAATAATTGAGCTTACAAGATAATGACATAATAATCAACAAATAATCACTAATTGCTTTTTGCTAATAAACTAAATGACTATGCAACATTATAAAATATACAAGTGATAGGCTTATTATTAATATATATATATATATTTTTACCATAACAGTATTTTCTTATACAGTCTGAATTGTTATAATATAATATCACATGTTACTTTGGTCTCCTCTATAATAATTAACTAACTGGCTAATAATACAAGTATGATATCTTAGACACTACTAATACTTATGTTAAAAAAAAAAATTTGTACTGCTTATCAAAGCTTGTAAGTGTACTATCTTATAGGTTCAAACAGAGCTCCTAATGAAATATTATTATTTGACATAGGTGGTATCTGCCTTATTTCTTTCTTATAGAACTTTGAAAATGTATTCTCTGATCTCCAGTTGGCTCTAGCTAAAATTCTATCTAAAGGCTCTCTATCGATCCAACTCCTAGATGCAACAGCTGATCTCACGCTTCCAGGAGTTGCATCCACACCAGCCTCTGACAAAACAGATTTTACCCAGCCTGCAATTACAGTTCTTGAAGCAACCTTGGCAGGTCCCCGGGCTGTTACAAATAGGTTACACACTTTACCCTCTTTACGTCTTTCCTTGCCAACCTGTACTAACTTTCTTACCCAGAATACTGGATCTATATTAGGGTTTTCATGATTAGAATACAATTTCCAGCCGGATTGGGTATATGATGGAGTATCAGTCTTGGATCCGTATAATGGCCAGAAAGTTACACAATTTACATCAGTTTTATCATCTATGAAATGGGTATCCGACACAGACAAAAGTGTGAGATCATGTACTCTACGTCCTGAACAAAGTAGCAGTAAGATAGCGCACCGCCTAGATACTTCCCACAGATTCTGAACTGACAGCCCATTATTTGATAGCCAGTGTGTTACAATATTTGTATCCCAGATATTGGTAATATCACGAGTCTTAGCCTCATATGATGCAATAGACTTTAAAATTTGTTTCACTAAAACATTAGAGCTAAGTTGACAACCATCTTTGGTAGAGCACAGAGTGGAAATGACTGATTTATGGACCAAAATCGTTTTGTATGCTAACTTGTCTAATAGATGAAGATCAGCTAAAAATTGCGCTAATTCTGAGCCAGAAGGATTGGTGAAGTTCACATTAGACTTTTGACACCACTTTACCCATCGCACCCATGCGGGTTTGTAGGTATTTAGAGTGGATTTCCGCCATCCTGCTCGTAGCAGAGCCTTTTGTTGAGTTGACCAAGATTTTACTGCATCAGACCACCCCCACATTTCCAAATCTCGAGGGTCAGTTCCCGTATTTTTGATGGGGGACGGCCTGTTGACAGATCTATTAATTTGGACTCTAACTGGTGCACTGTGAAAGGTGGCGCCTTGGCTCGAGATTTTAGATCTGCTCTCCAAAACGCTTGAGGCCACCTCGGTGCTACTATGAGATATGAACCTATCGCTCGGTTGAGATGCATGAGGATTCTCGGTATTAGATTCGGAGGAGGGAATATCCACGCCAGCTCGAAATCCCAATCCCAAGCAAAAGCGTTGTGTTTCCATGCTTCTTTGTCCGTCTGGTCTAGGCTGACATATTTGGGGACTACGTGAGCCCGATGTGATGCAAACAGGTCTACTTCTGGAATTCCCCATTTCTGAAAAACTACCTCTGTCAACGACGGAAGTAGATGCCACTCGGGTAGCATCGCCTTTCGGGAAAGTCGATCGGCAACTCCGTTGTATTTTCCTGGAATGTAATGAGCTATTAGGTGAATGTCGAACTGATCTAGAATTTTGAAAATTTGATAAGTCAGATTCATCAGCTGAACTGATCGACTCCCTCCCTCGTTCCGTAAATATGCCACCACAGATTTGTTGTCGCACTGAAGCAAAACTGATGAATGTCTCAGAAAATGACCGAATTGGTACAAACATTTCAGAATAGTCAACATCTCTTTTTGATTCGAGTGAACAGGCTCTTCTCCTTCCAACCAGTTGCCCTGAATTTTGACTCCGTTCAATTCCGCTCCCCAACCAGAGTCCGCTGCATCTGTTGTGAGAAAGTGTGTCAGTGATGGTGGGTGAAGTCGACTTGGTTTGTCGCAATTTTGCATCCACCACTTGAGCTCTTCTATGACCTGAGAGGGAAGAGGGATTTTCTTCTTGGAGTTGTCTCGCAGTAGTTGGTTGCAATGTGACAGGAGACAACGGAAGTATAGCCGGCCCTGTGGAACCGATAGTCTGGCAAAATTCAATGTCCCTACTAAACTTTGAACTTCCAGGAGTGTTGATTTTTGATGCATGAGCATCCTTTTTATAGTGATCCGCAAACCATGAATTTTCTTTTCCGGCAAGCTCTTTTTGTTCACCCATGTATCCCATAGAAGGCCTAGATATTCTATTGACTTTTGGGGGACAAGAATTGACTTTGAATGGTTGACCATCCACCCTAACTCTTGGAAAGTTTTGAGTACAATTTTTGTCTGCTCCACTACTCTCGACCTGTCTTGACTTGCAATCAGAAAATCGTCTAGGAACACTGCAACGCGAATTCCTTGTTCCCTTATAATTTCTGCTGTCCAGTTTGAGAGAGATGCAAACGTTTTGGGGGCGGTGGCAAGTCCGAAGGGCAAAGAGGTCATTTGCAGTAGCTGGTCTCTGTAAAGTAGCCGAAGAAAGCACCGATGGGCCTGTGCTACTGGTACATGATAGTATGCCTGTGTCAGATCTATTTTTATCATCCAATCGTTGGGCTGTAAGAAGTCTGGAATTTTGTGAACTGAAATCAGTCTGAATTTTGTTATTTTTAAATACTGGTTCAATCGCTTTAGGTTGAAAATGGGACGCATAGAACCATCTGTTTTGGGGGTTAAAAATAGGGTAGATAAAAAGCTTGGTGTTTCGGGGGCATATTCCAAGACTTTTTCCACAATCATATTGTTTAAGGTCTGATCCATTTCGAGAGATGGAATTGTTTGATACTGACCGTTGTTGAGGGAAGGTAAC
The DNA here is from genome assembly GCA_964035505.1 of Watsonalla cultraria. NCBI lineage: Eukaryota > Metazoa > Arthropoda > Insecta > Lepidoptera > Drepanidae > Watsonalla > Watsonalla cultraria. Next base: position 3,568,301 of record OZ037715.1, read on the forward strand.
ACCAGCGGTGGTTGAGTTTGAAAAGGGATTTTGTAGCCTGTTATTATGTGGACCAGAGGAATTGGTGCCCCAAATTTGGTCCAAGTTTCCACAAACTTCCCTAACCTGCCCCCCTGAAACGGTTGTTCTTTGTCAGTACTTCCTATTTCCCCTTCCCCTACCTCGGGCGGTATTGATTTGGGGGAATGACTTTTTCTGAGTGGCTGGGGCCTGATGGCCCGCTGTGAATTGCCTTTTAAATTGTGGCCGAAAGGACCGCTGGTGTCCAGCAAAGGCTGAGGCATCATGATTAAATGCATACTGTTGAGTCGGCATGTATGGTTGCAAAGGGAGGTGTTGCCTTGGCCTTTGGGTGAACTGATTTGGTAACGCAGACGGTGCCGTGGGGCGACCGGCCTGGTACATACTGAATCCAGGTTGCGCAGCCTGGGATCCAGATATAGATCTTTTTTCTTGTGCAGAGAAAAATGGTTTAGGGAAAATTTTGTTAATTCCCCCATTATTTTTTATAAAGTCTGAAAATTCTTCTTGACTGAACAGATGGCTACAAGAAGGGGGAATCTTTTTTAGAGACATTCTCACAAATTTATCTTTAATCAAATTTAAAAACGGTTCCCGCCTCTGTTCGATGATATCGGCGCGGCGACCGCAAAGTAGCTGAAGGCAGTCTAGTGAGATTTTCTGAAAATCTCCTGCAAATATATTTTTTACTTTAGTAAGTAGCGACTCCCTGTCAATAATATCCTCACTATTATTGCCCCCCTCTATCCAAAGTAAAAGCTCCGAGACTCCCGCTTTTAAAGCGTCATTTTGCTTAATCACGGCATTCGTGATCGCCCCCAAGGATTTATCTGACATAACCAAACCATTAGTCCTATCAAATTGTTTTATTTCGTCGTTTACTTCTAATTCCACAAACCCCGGTTTTGCACTGTACGATTTTTGAATGTCTGAATAACGAACATTTGACCAATTTTCTGTCCCAAAATGTTGTAACGAATTAAGTAACTCTATATGTTCAGGAGAGGCCCTACCTATCGTGGGTTCTTTGAGATTAGTTGCTAATTCGAGATTAAATGTATGGGCCGTCTCGGCGGGAGCCTCCATACAGGGCGCATCCGATTGTACTATCTCCTGGTCGTCCATTTGCATTGAAAATTGAGGTTGCGCCGTATCATGTGGGTACCAGCCCTGAGGCGCGTAGGTATTCGCTAAAAAACTTTTAATTTCACTTACTTGGTCTGACAGTTGTTTTAATACCTTTCGTTTCTTATCTTTTCGTGGCCGCTTCCTCCTTCGCTTTTGACGATATTCCTCGCTGCTGGTCGAGGACAGCGACGACACGCAATCACGTATATTTTCGTTATCGGACATTACAAAGTTTAATCACACTTGAAACTAGTTGAAACTACAATGGTTAAAAAAATTTTACGAACGCTAACAGCGTTTAATTACTAACGGCTTTGAAATCTAAGACGCCAATGAAGATATTCCAAGATGGACGTTACCTGGTGAAAATAAGCGGAAGTAACCCTATTTGGCTAATTAAAAGGGACTACAATGACCTAAGTACGGCTGGGAACCATAGATGTCATCTCAATATTGTCTATTGAGGCCTCGAATAACGGCGGAAGGACATAATAAGAAATTTTATTTCTAGGTATTACTTTAGCCGATCCAAATGACTGGGAACCGTTAACATTGCCCCCAGCAGTTGTAAATCGATTAGAAAAAGATGATGCTTTGAGGAACCCAAATCTGACCAGCGTTGAGCGAAATTGTGTGGAATATGGTGGGATAAATGCTCACATAGTTGCTCAGGTGATCTAGACTGTACATAATTTATACTTTAAGTTGGTAAAGTAGGTGTCTGTCTACCATATTTACAACCAGCACAAGACTATTAAAACAATACATAAGAAGGTAAGTTTGACAATGATATTAAAAGGAAGTCTTTACTCTTGAAGTATCATTTAAAAAAAGTCAAATATTGCATATAATGTAGAATTATAATATTCATATTTATATATTTATGACATTTAGTCAATAAATATACGTAATATAAATTGTTACATACTGGTTATAATATAACAAGTGGTGTAGAATTTTAACCTTATAAGTAACTATAATAATACTGGGGGTTAGGTCTAGGACACTGTCAGCAGTTTTAGTGATTACTAGCTGTGCGCTGCGATTTCACCCGCTTAGATTTAGTTTCATCCATATTTTCGCGGAACCCTAATATTTTTCATAACTATAAGTAGCCTAAGTTTCTCCTTGAAACATCAGCTACCTGCCAGTGAAAGTCCCGTTAAAATCGGTCCAGCCGTTTCAGAGATTACCCGGAACAAACAGACTGACAGACAGACAGACAGAGAAATAATTTAAAACTTGATTTTTTAGTGTCAATAGCGTGTATACTTTCATATGCATTTTGTAAAAACTGTTATTTTGGAATTACAAACAGACACTTCAATTTTATTTATCTGTATATATTATACTATTATAGTTAGGACACTGTCAGTGGTTGTAGTGATTATTATACTGTTTTGGTTGAGATTCTGTATATAAATACTTGCTCTTCTATATAATTAAAAGTATATGAAGGTAGAGGGTTGGTTTATGTTTTAAAAAAAATACTAATTTTATAGAATGAAATGATATAAATGACGATTTTTTTTCTGTATTGGCCAGTATTCAATTAGTTGGAGAGTATGATTATGCTTTAATGTAGAAGAAGAATGAATACCTACCTAATAACTAGCTAAACCAACTCGCAATCTAATCAATAATGTGTTTAATTTTAATAAGTTGGTATAATTTGTAAATATAGATATGATGTATTTTTTGTTTGTTTGATATATGTTTTTTGGTTTTATAGAGCCATAGAATGGCACGTCATCATGTGATTTTTATTTACTTTCTTGATGATGTCTTGCTTGCATAGACTTAAACATCTGATTACCGTTTTCATCACACACACATTTGAAGGTTACATTAATATACGCGTTGTTCTAACTATATTTCAAATGGATCCACGTGTGCCGAGAGTCTAGGAGATAGCCATGCCCATAGCAGATCGCACAGCCGCGTTATTCATAAAGGTTTCTCAGCGTCGCACTCGTCGTCGATTGTCGGTTTTATTGACACGAAATTGAACCTTATCCTTTATGGATTATGTATCAATTTCATATGATTGAAACCAACGGTCGTCGAGTTCAACGCTGAGAAACCTTAGTGAATAACGTGGAAGGTGTCGTCACGCATGTATTATTTTCGCGTTAAGTACGCCATACAGAGACAGACTTATAAAATGATTACTACGCTTCTACGGAGACTTGACTTGCTAAAACCGCTAAAGACGTACGAGTAGGGTTTCCCCGGATTTGTCCTAGTTTAGAGGGCATCCTGGGAGCGTCCTTGCGAAGTTTTTTGTCATGGAAATTGAACTTTATCTTCTGTGCATTATGTAATTTCCTACGATTGAAACCAACGCTCGTCGTCGAGTTGTCGACGTCGAGAAACCTTAGTGAATAACGCGGTATATAAATGACTAACTATTGCTAAAAGAATATTAGTAAGGAAACTATTTTTGGGAGTTACCTATTCGATCGATCGCAGCCAAATCTATGAATAGTGTTACCTGTTCCTGCGGTGAGTCACTAGTGGTCCAGGTGGAGGATGGAATAAGACTTATGGTATGGGTCCAGCCCTTACCATAAGTCTTATTACCGTGATAGTTTGACTTATACTGTGAGTTATATGTAAGTATAAGACGTGTATACATCGCTGTCACATAACTATCATAGCAATGAGAACTCATGGTTGGGTCCCTGTGTTAGTTAAATTGGGGAAATAGTAAGGTATACGATACTTTTTTTTATGTACGGATGTGCCTGTATGTATTTAAGTATATAGATTTAATTTGATGATTAATATGTGTTCAATTCACATTGACAATTAGAAAGTACTTTGATAAAAGTCTAATCAAATACAGATGTTTTTGAGTTTGAGTTCGTGTATAATATGTAGCCTGAGCAATATTTTATTTTATGTTTCAGAACGGCACCTTCTACTTCACGAAATGCTTAAGTGAAGCGCTAAACTCTAGTCTTTTCCAGCATGAGATCGAAAAGGGAAAGTCCAATGGAAATTTGAACGAAGTCTTTAAACAGTAAGTCATCATTTGAACTAATTGAATTATTGCCAATTAGATCTTGCAATCTTTACCTTTTCGTATATCTGTAAATGTTACCATTGCAACATGTTTATAAGTTTATATTGGAACGTTAAAAAGCGCCCCAAGCGGCGGGTGTAGGAAGTTTTACGTCTCCATACAAAAAAAGCGCAAGGGTCGTCAAGAGACGACGTTCGGCCGTGTCAAAACCTGTAATTGGGGCATTGAAACCGCATGATTTCTATTTTCTTTGCATAGTATCCATTGACCCGTTCCAGAGATATCTCCCTTCAACCTCAAAAACTTTACCTCTTTATAATATTATTCGTATATATACTTAATACATACATATGCCTGTATTCCCCGGAGGGGTATGCAGAGGTGTTGTAATGACAACACCGACTTTTCACCGAATATAATAAATGCCAACGTGACAGATGGTGAATCTATCACCGTCTCAGGCACTATAAGTATCCAGATTTCCTTACGATGTTTTCCTTCACCGTAAAGCACGTGGTGTGAAATCACTACACATAAGTTTTTAGAAAAATTTATTGGTACAATCGCCGCTGGGATTTAAAGTTCTCAAACCCCAGTGCCACCACGGTTCCTATTAATAATGTATTCATCGCAGATATTGTCAGGCCGAACGTAAGCTGAAAGTGACCACGTGTTTCAATGACTCGCTCACCACATTGACACCATGTTTCCCGAAAGAGGAGAGAGGACGATTGGATCATCTACTCCAAATGGTGAGAAATCTCATGGGAGCTGTGTGCAAAATGGACGGTCAAAATATATCGCGTAAGATTATTTTTTTCTCACAATTTTATTACTGGTACCCGATATATTGGTTTGTATTTGTATTTAGTGCGTATTTTACACATTTCGTATGGGATCGTAAAAGCGTCTCTAGCGGTGAGTTTTACGTTCCTATCTATATCTATATAGATAAATAAAATTTAAGTGTCTGTTTGTAATACCGAATTAACAGCTTATCACTATATGCTTGCACAGCTAGCATGATATTCTTAGTAAAGTTAATATGACGATTAATTTAACCGTTCATGCCATATATATAAAGTCCTTGCTCTACATATCACATTGTTAATATTTCATATTAAACATTTATTCAGCTGTTTCTGAGAAATTGACTAACGTAAAATCCACAATCTAATTTACAACTTCCTTCCTTCTTTAACCGACTTCAAATAAAGAGGAGTTTCTCAATTCGACTGTATGTTTTGTAGTTACTTTTATGTCGTGATGATATCATAGATAATATGGATAAGCTAAATATTTACTTGTCAGTACTAACATTGAGCCAACTAGACATACATGTGGGTAGTGTATCCTGTGATACTGGACTGTTCCAGTACACGCTTATCAAGATACTAGCTGTGCCCCGCGGTTTCAATCGCGTTGACTTAATTTCATGGGTGATCCGCGTAACCCTAATGTTTTTGCTTCACCTGCGAGTGATATTCCCGTTAAAATCGGTGTAGTTGTTTCGGAGATTAGCCGGAACAAACAGACAGACAGAGAAAAAGTTCAAAAAAAAGAAAAATATCTGCACCGTATATACTTACATATTCATTTTGTGAAAAGCTGTTATTTTGGAACTACAAACAAACACTTCAATTTTATTTATCTGTATAGATAACAGTCTGGCGTTCTATAATCATACTTAAAATGTATGCAAACACAAAGTATGAGTGGCACAGTCTCGATACGTTTTACGAAACACATGGTGTGTTTATTCCCGCAGTCAAAGTTACTACCATAGTAACTACGTATAATATGTTAATCATAGCATTGTGACTTCTACGTAAAAATATTTGCTATTGCTTCTTCAACTACATGCAAGTAAAGCCACAAGAATTCTTCCGTTATCATCAAACTATGACCTCGAAAAGCGTATGCGTGCGAAATCTACCTACGTGTAGTCGTCGACATTCTTAAAGAATTACGCTTTGTCCAAACTAAATTTGGGTACACCAAATTGGATACAAAATAAAATAGACTCATGGTCGGCTTCCTATATGGTACAGAATCATCGTACGAATAGACGCGTGTGTTCGAGGTCATGATCCAATGTTTTCACATGTTGCAACGTTGACGAATTTCGTTCAGGAAATATGTTGATTCTTCAATTCCAAAGAGGGTGCATTATATTTCTAGTCACGTTTAGATCCGCATCGAGGTTTCTCTACGTTGAAGGATGTCGAAACAAAACATATATACACTTAGCATTTTTTTATACTACAAACGTGGAAACACGCGTGCAGTTCATACGATGCTAATAAAGTACAGACTTATTGCAATAGTAATGTAGCGTTTGTCCGCTCGCTACATAGATGGCGCTATTCGCTAACAATTGCAAAATTTGATTAACTACGAGAACCTAAATCGCGCAATAAGAGTTGCGAGCGCATTGCAGTATATATACAAGTTTCCAGCTAGAACAATTGGAGCTGCGGCTCCCCAGGCATGACACCCGCCTGGTTGAAAGATAATTCACTCTCCCCACAGTAACTTAGCATAGAGTGAGACTATTACCTATGTGTGTGATTCCACCGATGTCTGACGCTGATCTTCTGTATAATATATTTTTTAATTCCGATATCACATTGCGGCGATCTATCGGTGCGGTCTATTAGTGCCTCATTCTAGTAGGCGCAATATACAATGATATGCCACTTTATGATATGTCACAGTTAATAATATTAATGAATACGAGGAACCAATCGCATGGTACCTAAGACTTGAAACCAAATCTCTAAATTGAGTCACAGTTTAAATATAAGCTTTACAACAAACTTTTTATTTAAGTAACGTGGAATAACCAGGTGTATTTTTCCTAGTATTCTACGCTGAAGACGGCCCTCAATGTTGGAATAACCACGAGCCTAAGTTAGAGAAGTGTATAATGGACCATTTGGGCATAAACGTAACCGTTACCGAAAGCATAGACAATATGGGTATTAGTCTACAGTTGGACACCGATAACTTGCTAAGCAACTTATCGAAAATAACATTTGACGTAAGTAGCAACCCTAGACAGCAGAGCCTATGGACAAAGTAACATTATCCTCACGCTTCGCTAGTAGAAACGATACAAAATGTATGGAATGACATATGTCACGTAACTGATTAATGTCATATGGTAGCGCAAGCGCGAATTAATGTTACGTTGTCTACACCTACAGGTTCCGTCAGGCGTTATTAGCGCTGACCTTGAATGCGCAGTATTTTATGAGTATGTCTTTGTCTGCCTGTATGGCGCGACACGAATAAAAATACAGGCGAAGTATCTCCACTAATTTCTCAGAGCGCTCATAGCTTATGACGGCACCGTAAATCCAGAGATTACAGTCTGCCTGGTGGTATAAACGACTACTGAGTGCTAAGTGCAAGTATTCTTAAAATCGCCGTCACAAGTCATCGCGTTGACGTAAACGCCGATTTGTATAGGATCATAATAGTGTCATCAGTGAGCCGACAGATGGCGCTCTTTCGATCCTATACAAATCTGAGTTTACGCCGACGCCGTGACTTGTGACGGCGGCAGTGATAAACTCGCACTATGCACACTGCAGCCAATGAATGCTTGTAACACCAAGTGCCACTCACCTCGCGCGTTGCCTACCTTTTATAGAACTAGCGGACATCACGTGGTTTTACCCGCGTTGTTCCCGTTCCCGTGGGAGCACGGGTATAAAATATAGCCTATGTTACTCAGAGTGAATGTAGCTTTCCAATGATGAAAGAATTTTTGAAATCGGCACAGTAGTTTTTGAGTTTAATCATTACAAACATACACAGAAAAATACAAATATTCGTGCCAGCATAATGACAGCTTTTGCTAGAAAAGCGACCCCACTCCTACTCCTCCGTTCCATGGAGCACTGGTAACTTACCTTACTTACAGGAACACAACACTACTCAAAGGTAGCATTATTTGGTTGCGATCTCCCTATGTGGTGGCGATTCAGTCCCCAGTCGGGTACCTCAAAATATCAAATGGGAGATCTCGTTATGCTAGAACATAGAGAGGTAGGCCTTTGTGATATAGATTTCACAATATTACACACAAGGGAAATATGCTTGCATTGGTCTAGGATATACATTTTCTGCGTTTACGGTTGAAACTCTGGGGCCTTGGGGTCCAGGTGCTTATCAACTTTTCAAAGAGGTTGCACGTCGTCTGGTAGAAGCCTCTCGTGACAAGCGGGGTTTTTCTCGCTCAGAGAATCAGCATTGCTATTCAACGTGGCAATCCTGCCAGCCTTCTTGGCACGTTCCCGAGAAACTGATTTGGGCCAAGTTTTCTACTTGTATTTAGTTTTAAGTACCCCTATCAGAGTTTGCCACAGTTTTTTTTAATCTGCACTCGCTAGCGTTTCCGTCAATATTTGTATGACATATTAAGTTCCTCACGTCACCGCTTGGAGGCGCTGTACAATTTCTCATACGAATATTCGACGGAGACGCTAGCGAGTGTAGATTAGGAAAACGGTGGCAAAATCGCGATACGGGTACAGTACTGTTCCTTGTATTTATAATTAAGTTTTTATTCAAACACAAGTTATTCTAAATTTCAGGACACAAGTTGTAACAAAATGCTTGATCTAAAGAAGTGCGTGCTCTCAGAGTTAAATCAATGCCCTAAAGGCTCGGTGCCTAAAATCTTCGAAATGATATTCAAAGAAGTTCTCGCTGACACGTCATGCCAAGTATACCCCGTAAGTACTTATATTTGGTATTTTATCTTAAGGAAAACGCGGTCATGGAATATCCAACCTTACGTTCACTGCACTGGGGTGATAATTGAATGTAGTACAATTGATATTGTTACATTTTTTTTAATAATCCAATACCTAATACTCATTGCGCTTTGACTTATGCCCGCTTTTCACTGCGAGCGGAACGAGCTCCGTACGGGCCAATGGCGCTGAATATAAATATTTCATTTTCTTTAACCGACTTCAAAAAAAGGAGGAGGTTATTAATTAGACTGAATGTTTTTTTTTATGTTTGTGACCTCAGAACTTTTGACTGTGTGAACAGATTTCGATAATTATTTTTTTATTTGAAAGGTCATGCTTCCCAAGTGGTCCAATTTTTTTTATGATATGGTTTCTCGCAGTTGGTATAGTGGGGATACTGCATGCAGAGATAGACTCATAAAATAACTACTGGGCAATTTAAGGTACTCGTTCTTATTTCATGACGGGACTTGTACCACCATGTACATATCTATAGATATTATCAGAAATTTTACGGTTTCTAAATTGGAATCTAAAGTGTAAATTTACTTTCAGAACTTTATTACGAAACTGAACGAGCCCAACTCGGCGAGTGATTTGAAAGTGATCATGCTTACTATTATAATGTCCGCTATCGCTTTGCTATTGTAATTTAAGGTAACATATCCTGCCATTGCTAATTACATACGTATATAAAGGTTATTGGAAAGTATGATCAAAACAGCGCCATCTATCGACCCTCAGATGACACATATTGTGAGCCCATACAAATCGGCGTTTACGTCAACGCGATGACTTGTGACGGCGATTTTAAGAAAACTCGCACTATGCACTGGCGATGCTGATCCATTGGCGAGTAGATAAGTGTACGCCAACCTTTATTTAAATTGTGGCTTATGAAGCATATTGCTATAGCTAGTTTGATAATTAATTATGTTATTACATTATAACTGACAGTATTTATTAAAGAAATGTATCTAAAGAAAATCCATCCACGTATTTGTAATTAAACGTAGCGTCGTTAGATTGAAGTCTTTCCAAATATGGTGTATGATTTCAAACTCATACGTTCTCGTTACGGTTTCATCTCGGTCCCAATAGTTGCTATAAAGTAGCTGAATATATTAATAATAATAATTATAGTCTTAAGTGTTAACTGTATTTATATTTGAGTTGCCAATGCTGTAGTAACTAGTTTATCAGTAGATACAAAATACATTATGTAGACTGCCATAGGAGAATGGATCTTATTGTCATACAATAGGGAACTGAATCATCATATCATTAACCATTGAAATGATCAATGTAGCATACTTTAAAGGTATAAAATCCAATTCTCATACTTCAAAAGGTTTTTGTGAAATGAAATCCCTACTATATATTAATATTATAAATGCGAAAGTAACTCTGTCTGTTACGCTTTCCCGCTTAAATCTCTCAACTGATTTTGATGTAATTTGGCACAGACAATCTTTAGACCCTGGGAAAGGACATAGGCTACCTTTTATTTATTAAACATATAAGGTTTCCGCGACCATAAGGATGAATAAATCTACGCGGGTGAAACCGCGGGGCACAGCTAGTATTTTTATAAATATCATGACTTCAAAACATTTACTTTCTACGTACTAACTACTATGTGCATTTTAATGAGGCAATGGGTACTTTTGAACCATAGTTTGTTTGGCATTAAGCACATTTGTATGCGCAGTGCTTGTCTCTGGAAATGAACAGTTTTCAACAGCTTTTTTTTTCTAAATGTCGAAAATTGTGGGGCTAATTGCGTAAATCGTCTCTATACTTTTTTAATATCATTTGGAGAACTGTGCACCAAACAAATGACACATTCAAAGCCAGCGCCCAAAAATGTGACGCCGGCTATTTATGGGCTGTGGTTGCCTGAGAGCCTCTAACCTGTTTATACTTAAGTACAAACTTATTTATGCATATATTTGAGTATGTTTTCTTAATTCGTAATACATTATTAATGTACTTATAATTGTTTTATTTTACCCACTTTTCCCCATATATATGGACGCTGGATAAGGTTTCAATGCAATCAATACATCTATACAGATAAATAAAATTGAAGTGCCTGTTTGTATTTCCAAAATTACAGCTTTTCACTAAATGCATATGAAAGTATACACGCTACTGACACTAAAAAAACAACTTTTAAATTTTTTCTCTGTCTGTCTGTTTGTTCCGGGTAATCTCTGAAACTAGTGGACGGATTTTAACGGGACTTCACTGGTAGGTAGCTGATGTTTCAAGGAGTAACTTAGGCAACTTTTTTTTTTATATCAGGGTTCCGCGACAATAAGGTTGAAACTAAATCTACGCAGGTGAGACCGCGGGGCATAGCTACTTTTAAAATAAAAATCAATAATAATGTTGCTATTAATATTTAATTGTATTAATATACAATATGATGGCACATATTTATTACTGCTCAGTCTGCGGGACGTCCTGTAACAAGGAAAATATATTTGCGATATAATATAATGCGCGATCACAAGAGCTTTATTCCCCTGGAGGAAAAACTGGGGTCCTACCATGATATTTTACCTCTTACATGAGTCATGAGACATGTATTTGAGTGCCTAGTGAGAGTTTTCTTAAAACCGCCGTCACAAGTCACCGCGTCGACGTAAACGCAGATTTGTATGGGCTCACAATAGCATCATCTTTAGGCCGACAGAGCCGCTGTTTCGATCCTATACAAATCTGCGTTAACTTTGACGCGGTGACTTGTGACGGCGGCAGTGAAAAGCTCGCACTAGGCACTCTGACGTATATAAGTCTGTCACTGTCACACAATGGAACTATGATGGCAATAAGAGCTTATGGTAAGACCCCTGTTCGGCATAGGGAACTGCAAATCAAAAATATCTTTACTTGATTAGACTATTAATAAAGTAATTTCAAGCCTTCATGTACATCTGCGTTATTCTGAAAGTTAAATTTTTCAGGGTTTTTTTTCATTATTTAGGAATTTGTGGTTCCACGTAGCACTAGTCTATTAATAAGATGTAAGGTACCTTGCAAGGTGTACTCTTGCGCACGTATCTGAAGAGGGACTCGGCCATGTTGGCGGGAGTGGGGGTGGTGCATGTCTCTAATGCTCCGACCACACATCTTGAGAAAGTGTCCGATTTGCCACACTTTTCCTGTGAACAAAGAAACAATATAATTATTATACCCTCAGCCCTATTCTGAATGAAAGGATTACAAGTAATTTTTTTTGACAAATAGAGTGTTGGCTGTAAGGCACAAATAGGTATAGTAAGCTTATCTGTGTCATAGCACGATGCCGAGAAAATGCGAGTTCCTTCGCAATATAGATCAACATTTTATGATTTACCATAGATACATTCCGAGGAGCTAACGGTGCTCACAATCTTACGATGACATATAGAAGTACAAAACTCTTTAAAGAAAATTGCATCAAAATATACAATACTAACAGACGTCACGCGGTTTCACCCGCGTAGTTCCCGTTCCCGTGGGAGTACTGGGATAAAATATAGCCTATGTTACTCGCTGATGATGTAGCTATTCATTGCTGAAAGAATCAAAATCGGTCAAATAGTTTCGGAGCCTATTCAATGCAAACAAAAAAACAATCAAATCTTTTCTCTTTATAACATTAGTGTAAATCAATAAGTAACGTACGTTTAGGGATAGAGTCTTGGCGGCGTCGAGATTGGGGAAGCTACTCCTCAGCGTTTCGAAGCAGGTCCTAATTTCGTTAGTCTTCTCCTTGAAGCAGTCTGGACCACCCTCGGCGATGAACACTGAAAAACACCACAAAGTGTCACTTAGGTACGTCAAAAAAAAATTAATTAAAACGCTCAGTGATTATTTATTATAAACAAAAATACAAAATGTTTATCTTTATCATCTATACATACAAATAAATAAAATTGTAATGTCTGTTTGTAATTCCAAAACAACAGCTTTTCACTAAATGCATATGAATACTCACGGTACAGAAAAAAATACATATTTAAAAAAAAACTGTCTGTCCGTCCGTCCGTCTGTTTGTTCCGGCTAATCTCCAAAACGGCTGGACCGATTTTAACGCGACTTTCACTGATAGATAGCTAATGTTACAAGGAGTAACTAAGGCCACTTTTATTTATAAAAAAACATTAGGGTTCCGCGGGTCACCCACGGGTGCCGTGAATGTGGTTGCCAGATTAATAAACATAAACGACGAATACATACAAGCGATCCTGTCACCATCCTTATGGCAGACGAAGTCAATGAGCTCGTTGGCGCTGCTCTTGGCGGCGGTCACGTGGGTGCCGGCTTCTTCGGGGAAACAGGGCAGAGCGGCGTCCATGACTGTGTGGAGGCAGGTCTTGAACTGAGGGGTCTTTGCGCAGTATCTGAAGGTAACAGAACATTGACTATAAATAATGCACTTCACATAACGAAAACCGTACCGATGTCGTTGACGGTATATTCATAACATCAAAGTACTTGCGTACTCGTATATAATAATTATTTAAAAAATACTATATTTAATATTTATATTACGAAGGTCAGATGGCAGTCGCTTCATATAAAAATCAGGTGATCAGCCACATCGGGTTGAATCAAGTGCCGACCCCAAAAAACATGGGATAAGGCCAGGGAGATGATGATATATTTCATATTTATATGTGGTTAATATGTAACTGCAGTACCTATGTAGGTAACTAAGTAAATATACATTTACATGCCGTAAAATTGGAATATGTGATTCTTGTGACCGTATACAAATACAAATACAAATGTTGTACCATATTTATATATGTGAATAAATATCATTTCGATATTTAAAGAAAAAATGGATAACCGAGGATGACTAAGTAACTATATTGTGCCTCAAGTATAGATTTTGACACGTACGAACGTCGTCGCTTGGCCTTGCGTTTTGCGCTTTTTTTATATCGTCGTTGCGCGTTCAAAAGTCGCTTTGTGTATTTCGTGAACTCTGTATCAAAATTTCCAGTAATATTTAATTTTGTCATTATTAATAATAATACCTATCCAACATTAATTTTTTAATATGTTTCTATAGTAAGAATAGTTGTTTGAATACTCGGGCCATATTTCGAGAAAATCATTTTCTGCGTCTCCTAAAGTGTGTATAAACACATAGCTACTTTTGAACGCGCAACGACGATATGTAGACGTAAAATACAAAAATACAAACTACTACATTGCCCCACGTATGTAGGTATACGTTTTACATGTTTATACATTGACGATATCACTTGTAAATTTTCATCATTCTGTATGAAAACGTTTAAAAGAGCTCCAAGCGGCGAGTGTAGGAAGTTATAATGTAAGCGCAAGTCAAGCGACGACGGGACGCAGAAGTTAGCTAGAAATAAAATTAAGTTGGAATCTTGTACTTACTTCTGGAACACTTCGTCCAAGGCTCCATTGGGTTTGGCATCTTCGATTTCCTTGTTCAGAGTTTGGAAGTTTACAAGATCCTTGATGCAGTCGTAGAAGGCGATAACGGCGTTCTGAAGGAACAAAACAGTTAGTATATTTATTATACACACCTTGCAATCTTACTGCGATAAAATAAAAAAAACGTCATTATCTACGTGTCACAATCGATCAAATCTCGCGATGAAAAGTGGCTAACATAAGTTAATAAATTTAAGTATAAAAAATATAAAATATTTTAAGAACTATGAAACAAAAATGGTATAATATATGGATTTTATGCTTAAAAATTATAATTTAGAAATCTGAAAACTCATTATAGAAAAATTATAGTAAGTATACGCGATCGGCGACGTGACACTCCCTAATGACGGTAGGCAGTGCTTAGAATCTCGTAGATACGTGCGAGTGTGTCATTTCGAACAATTTGTTCCTAGTTTCCATACTGTTAGCCTGTGACAATGGTGTGGTTTTTGAACCGACTTTCAAAAATTGAGGTTCTCAATTCTACTGTAGGTATGTTAATTGTCAAAAATAAATAAGGAGTACCTCAACATCTTGCACTTTGTCTTCCTTGCCGTACTGCTTACACGCGTCTCTCAGTTTCTGCTTCACTGACTCCACTGCGGGGTTACTGGGTGTTGTCAGCTCGTCAGCTAATATGCCTGTAAAAGAACAATACATAAATAATCTTGGAAAAGTTCACCTAAACCACCTAAGTATTTAGGCACGTTGGTTGGTATGATGTCTGTCAAATACGCTTTGAAAAGTTGAAATTAAGGTGTATTTATAGTTGTGTTTACGTCTTTGCATTGTTTATATTTAGAAAAATATTATTAATTGTATTTAAAAATAGGTACCATTCACGATTTTGCCCGTGTCGTATCACAGATCCCTGCGGCCTCACCATAAGCTCTTATTGCCATGATAGTTCCATTGTGTGACAGTGACAGAAGTATACACGTCATATACAAGTCTCATAATAAGTGTTAAACTATCATAACTATAAATTCAATAGTTATTTTAATTATAATTTGTTTAGATGTAGCACTGCGAGTTATTTAGTACCTACCCAAAGCTCAATGACCTCTCCCTTATAATTTATTTAGCACATAATATTAACATGACTTATTCATTATTATTATTGTGATAGAATCTAATCAAATTGTAAACAACTCAGGTCAATAGGTTATAATTAAATAATGAACTTGAGCTATCACAATTTATATAACTGATAACAGAACTAAGTATGCACACGTTCAGTGGACGAGGGAGATAAAAATAAATGATTTTATACCAACACAACAATTAAAGCAAATCTTTTTTTCTCTACAGACATGTAAAGAATCTATTACAGAGAAAATACAGAAGTAGGTAGTTGCAATATTAGATCGAATTCAAGTAACTATACCGATAGCTAAATAAAATTGATATACGTGTTATTTCAACAACTTTTCACTAAACGCATATGTAAGTAAATATACATACCATACACTTAATACTCATCATAGTTGCCTACTTCTTTGTGTCTTTTCCGACAATTACTTATTTAAAAGCTATGATAAATACCTATCACGCGCTTTTGTGTATCAATTGATGGGATTCGAATACGCGACACCTAGAGTAGCAGCCGGTATACTAACCAATAGACCAAAGGAGTCTTCTAGGGTCTAACCATGAGGCCTTATTTCAATGAGTTCAGCTGTGCGATAATGAGATGTATACACGTCATATGCTCTCTCATAATATTAATTAAACTATCATGGCAATAACACATGGTAGGGCCTTGTTCTTAGCACCCGTTTATTAATTCAGTTCCCGAAAAACAAGCACATTATATTCATATTATAGTACTTAGGTAAGTAGGCTAGGTACCTAACTAGTATGTTTATTATCAAGGCTGATGGCAAACATTATTGTCACAACAAACAAACAAAAATTTACATCACACTATGCTCACGCCTGTATTCCCCGAAAGGAGTCTATAGCCGTCTCAGGCATACATACATCATTGAATTACTTCTCAGACATATAGGTATACATACATACATAACATACACGAATTGAATAAAAGTACTTAGCTAATGATGATAAGTAAGTATTACCTAAACTTAAAAGCATGCTAACTTGATTCCAATATTGTGGAATCTCGTTACAATACAGTGTTATCATGATACAATTAACGACCTAAAATAGGTATTGTAACACTTCTGCTTAGTCCTGGGACCCTAAGTACAATATCTGATCCGGTAATAGTGTGCCTAAAAATTACTGCAGTAAATGTCAACTGAGTGATCGGACTGATGAAGTAAATTGATAAATGGGACGAAGTGCGCCGGACAGGAAGAGGGGCCGACACACGTACCTATACACTTATGGTGCATTATATGTACGTACTGCAAACACTAGCTTTAAACCCGCGACTTTATACGTAAGAATGTTTTACCCTATGCCCGACTTTGGGCTTAAAGCTATAGGTACCAAATTTTATAAATGTTGGACCAGGGGTTTCAAATGGTAAGACAGACAGATATACTTTCCCATGGATCATAATACTTAGTGTATATGAGTTAGGTATGCATGACTGGATATGTACCATAAGTTTTGTGGTACCCGGGATGGAAACCATTAAAGAGATGGACTACCTACATATAAATAATTTTAGTGTCAGATTGTTAGGTAATTTAAATCGTAGCCATAGTCTTAACTGCATTCTAGAGGAAAGCCCCGAATGTATGGGTAGAGGTAACAACATCCAATTTACATCTAATATAATGAAGTCGGCGATATGATTTTGCAAACCCAAGTGTTTTTGTTAGTGGTTTTCATATCAAACTTTACACTTATTGAACGAGTGAGATGAGCACTAATGTTATGAACAAAATGTAATAATTTGTACCTCGTTTATTCTACTGCATTATCCGAGTACCTACGTAAAAATAATCGAATGACTTTTAGCTACTAGCTAGCTTTCCGAACTCATTTCATTACCAAAGTATAATATAATTTAAACACATAATTTTGACTGTGTTTGCAATGATATCCAGCAAACGAACTTCATCAAATGGGATACGTTTACACAACTACCCACTTCAAGCATTTTTGATCACACATCAATTACTTTGGCCACATTTTGTTTTTTAATAATCTTAGTTTCATTTTCTTTTATCTTTGAATAAGCTCATAAGTTATCATACAAACAGTTTAAAATCGTACCACACGAAAACATATATAAATTTCATCATCCAAGCTCTTAAGTTTCACTACACTTCGTATCAGATTCCATTGTGAGCAGCTAATGAAATCAACAAAATACAATTTTTAAGGTAGTCTTGTTGGTTAATAATTAGGGGAGTTAAGTGAATGTTAATCTAGTAAATTTAATTACTTACCAACGGCCAGGATGGTGAGGAGGAAAGCCTTGAACATCATGTTGGACACTGTTACCCTTTGCGAAGTCGAAAGACAACTGAAGTCCGACCGGCCATAGGTCACATTTTTATAACGGCACGGGGGACTATTCTCTAAGTGCCCGATAAGTTCGTCGAGATATTAAAAACTTATTTGTTTTCTTTCTTCTGATTCCCTTGGGGAGCAACTCAGCCCATACACACCATGGACTCCTCCTTTGCAGTTGGGTAACTATGGAAAACTCAGCCCTCGGTCTAAATTGACTTTTCTTGTTTTGCTCTTCGGCCAAGAAGTCTAATCATCTCGCGGGTTTAGTCAATTGATTTGATCTTCTTTGAACTGCAGAAATAATGAGATAAAGCGATTCAAGCGCGTGAATAATTTGTTTACTGCTAAGTTGACAAGCGTGATGATGGTATGCGCTCACCGCAACCTACGACATGGACTACCGGACACTCAAGTAACAACGTAATAAAAAAACTATTTTTCTTTGTACGTTTCATAAAATGTGCAAATAAAAACTAGTAATTATACTATACCTGAATCTAATTGAATTAATTTGAATACGTAGGTAGATTATAAAGGGCTGAACACACCAAAGTGCTCTGCTTTAGTCTACAAGTTCTTAAAACAATTTCAAACTTTTTTACGCTTAACCCTTATTAATCTTCTTAATAAATTGATCACCTATTCTTGTATCTATACTTTATACAGATGAATAAAACTTAATTGTCTGTTTGTCATTCCAAATTAACAGCTTTGCACTAAATGCAGATGGAAGTTTATACGCTACTCACATAAAAATCATTTTTATGTTTTTCTCTGTTTGTTCCGGCTAATCTCCGAAACGGCCGGACGGATTTTAACGGGACTTTCACTAGCTAATGCTACAATGAGTAACTTAGTTATATTCGATTTTTGTGATATGTAAACCCACACGAGAATGCTCGCTACAGTTTCTCATCTTCTAAATCTATCGCCACAAGTCGCTCAGGTGTGATTAACCATTAAATTGTAATTAGCGTTGCACATTAGTCCTTTCTGGGCACATACGATTCAATTGGTATGCGGTAACTTACTGCGATTTAAGTCGCATCGCATCGGTTAGTAAGATAAAACTTCTTGGGATATTTCCATACAGATACAAAGACTAATTATTTGCAATGATCGCTAATGTTCAACGGATTCCTTTAAGCTTTCCGTTTGACTAGATAAATTACTAATTTAGAAGTGTTTCAAGCAGAAAGTGA
Source organism: Watsonalla cultraria (assembly GCA_964035505.1). Classification (NCBI taxonomy): domain Eukaryota; kingdom Metazoa; phylum Arthropoda; class Insecta; order Lepidoptera; family Drepanidae; genus Watsonalla; species Watsonalla cultraria. The sequence continues at coordinate 3,587,359 of OZ037715.1, forward strand.
ATAGATAGATAGAAAGCATAGATCTTAACTATAGGGGTTTCAAACTTTATAAAATAAAACTAGATACTATTAGTATAATATAATATAGATACTATTAGTATAAGCTGAACTATGGGTAGAGCCTAGGAGGGTAGATCAGGTCAGCGGTCCCCAACACCACCTTGCATTTCTTAATTATTTATGAGGCGGAAATCAGGTTTAAATAACATTAAAGTAAATAATTAGGTATTGTTCCCTATACCACGCAAACGAAATCGTGGACAGGCTAAGTACCTTTTATGTCACGTAGTTCAGAATAGGCCCCCGATGTCTTCGGATCGTTTATCATTTATGCGCTTGACCTCAGGGCTCTTTATCGTCACACCGGGTTATCTGCAAACAACACCACTCCACTCATTCTTGAAATCGTCTGTAGCAAACAATACCTATTACTTAACGAGATATGCAGGGATTTTGATAACTATACATAATGGGTAGGTAGGTAGTTTTTGACCAAATTAGTAGCAGTCTTCACCATTTAACATGACAAGACGCAGTCGATATGATTCGGAAATTCTTCTGCATTTTTTTATTTATTTTTGTTTAAGATTCTGCAGGAGGTTTAATATGTATGATAGCATACCACGAGAAAATTTTATATCTCTCCATTACTACCTCAGTACAGGGGCGGATCCAGCTTTGGCGCCAGGAGGGGGTCACATAGTCGTTCGTTCCCAAACGTTTGCCATCATACAAAGTTATTATATAATATTAAATTAAGTAAATATTGAAGGCATGTAGTTACATAAAATCTGAATGGTGACAAAATATATAAATAAAATCATTATGTTCAATTAGTGGTCCACCTAAGTCCTGGAACCAGCTCAGGGGGGGGGGTCATAACCTCCCTGGATCCGCCGTGGCCTCAGTCAAACATTTACGCGAACCAATAACCTCAAAGTGTAGACTATAGGTAATTTGTTAGCCCTATAGAAGTTAGATCGGGAGACAGTATGACGATGGTTCGAACATTCCTCGGTCGACACCAATTTATGTACACCCATCATTTACGCCAATAGCTGTGCAAACATTTGGTGTACCTAATTGCTGACTGTTCGGTAATAGATCATTTTATTCAATTGCCAAAATTCAAAGGAAAAACGGAATATTTCTCTCGGACACGCTCGTGTCACAGAAATAATCAATCGTGTTGAATCAACTAATTAATTAGCACACGTCGATTAATTTGAATATAGTAAGTACTTACTTATTAAACAATTGTAGTTAAGTACTTACACTAATTAAGGATATTGTATTAATTATATTGTTTTTGTTTATTAGTATTAAGTTAGTTTACCCTCGTTACCCCACACTACACGTGTTCTCAGATGGCTAGCGAGCAACTTTTGCTTGACTGAATTTGATCTTACTATGATTGAGGATAGACTTAGGGTAAACAGGTTTTTCTTCCGAAAGTCGTAACTGCACTAGGTACTGGGGAGTGTAGGTACCTCCACCTTGTAAGTTATAGTCACCACAGGTCTTTACGTGGTGCGAGGGAGAAGAAGAGGCATTGCCTAACCATGAGCTCTCATTGCAATGATAGTTCAGCTATGTGACAGTGACAGATCTTATAACACGTCTTATACGTCTGTTTCACAATATGGGTCAAACTATCATGAAAATAAGAGCTCGTAAGGCCCTAGGTCCTGTAGACAAAGTGACATTATCCTCACGCTTCGTTTATAGAAACGATACAAAACATATGGGAATGACATGTGTCACTTGACAGATTTATGTCATTGCATTTTGTATCATTTCTATTAGCGTAAGCGCAAATGAATGTTACTTTGTCTAGGCCTGCTGTATTAAAGTATTAATGACATCCTTTCGTGGCTTTGCGCTGAGGCAGGTACTTTTATACTGTCGCTTACAACAGGCGGACACTGCGCTTATTTGTAACCCCTGTAACCCCCTAAGTAGTATAAAAGGGGCGAAAATAATAAAAAAAGGTCATAGGTCCATATTTTAATTTATTATCATATAAGTTATATGAATTATACTGGCAATTATTGGAATTACTTACTTGCTGTTAAATAACTTAGTTATATTCACATTTACAGAAACAGTCGTCTTATTATTTCTGGCATTCAATGCCGTAACCACGAAATATTTTATAGTTTCCGTTACATTTTAGATCGGTGATGGTGATGAGAGGCGGGGACAGGTGATGTAGTATAAAATACATAATTAGAATTACAAATTTACACATCATAAGTTAAAGAAAATCTATTCAGAAGAGTAGTCGTCGTGGGATTTCAGCTGAAAAAACAGGTCCGTTACATGGTACAAAAAACACCACCGTCCCCTGAGGGCTAGGTCACGTGATTGCAACTGCGTGACCCATACATAATACCCTAGCTGGCTAAGTACCATGGTCTGTTCGAATTATGACATTCAACTTTACCATAAGCTCTTATTGCCATCATAGTTCCACTGTGTGACAGTGACAGACTTATACACGCCATATACATCTGTCTCATAATAAGAGTTATCATGGTATGTGTTTCGATATACGTGCTAGCTCACTTTAACCACGTCGGCTCTCTTTCAGAAAAGACTTTCAATTGATACCATAGACTTAATATTTTATTAAATTAGGTACTTTCGTGAAACTACACCCAAACGTTTGACGTTTACGTCTACGGTGAAAAGGCAAACAAACCGAATTCCCTTCTTGCAAATCATAGTTTAAAAGTCTAGACCAAATTAAAACTATGTTTATATATCCCTTTTCAAATCCATATTACAAAATGATATGGAACTACTTTTAAATCAAGGATTATCTTAAGCGATGTTTAGTAATAGGGACGTGGGCATGCACTATTATTGACTTCAGAGTCTGCAAAAGCAATGAGTTTCATTTTTACCATTCCAGTGGCAAGCAGTCACCTGTTAGTTAGTTGGTAGGTAAACCATGGTATAGGTGCCGTCACGAGCTATGGGCGCTAACCTTGAATGTGTAATAGTTATTTTATGAGTCTGTCTGTATGTTGCCACGTGAATAAAATGCATGCGCAATTACCCCCGCTATTTTTGTTCAGTGCTCATATTATTTTGGAATGATTAATTTAAAGTTTTCGAGTAGAAGTTACATTATAATTTAATTATGTGTCATCTATTATCTATAAGTAACTTACCACCAATCTGGAAACTTTAAGATAAAGTGAAGCAACACCAAAGATGTTGCCAGCCTTTAAATAAACATCAATGGTATACACTTATAATTAAATTTATTTTGTACAAGTTAAAATATAACGGACATTTAAATGCCAAGTCTCATCCATTTAAATAATGATACAACATAAATAGATAATAAAAAGCTAATTAAGTAACTTACGTACATAACAAAGGAAATATATAGCTAACACCTAATACAACAATTATAAAAAGTGAATTATCTTGTTACACAAGAACGTTTTATTAAATCACAGGTAAGTACTTTTATCCCTAAACACTATATAAATATACATAATAATATACTCGTTATTTCTAAGCGTGGAAAATCTCTTTCAGAGACATGTTGGAAAACCAGAGGTCTCCATACAAAAGGGTTTTTGCAAATAACTGAAAATATTTATGTATAAATTTAAAATTGCGTATTTTATAAGAATAACTCATTTTTATATACTGGAATATTAAAAGGGTTGAGCCATTGTATTAAAAAAAACTTATTTGTGATGTTGCCGTGTATTTCACGTCATACGATATCAAAACTATCGAAAAATAAATTTAGTTCCTGTCGCGTTATTCACTAAGGTTTCTTAGCGTCGAACTCGACGACGAACGGAAATTGATACATAATGCATTGAGGATAAGGTTCAATTTCGTATCTTTAAAACCGACACTCTGCTACGCTGAGAAACCTTAGTGAATAACGCCGGTGAGGTCAAATAAACAATAGAATATAAAGTGTAGGCCTTCAGATGTCCACGTTTTCAGCAACTAGTGCCAATGGGGAGTTCCCAACGAGTGTTACATATTTGGTTCTTAACATCCATAATTTTAACGTTGACGATATCGATTGCGTATTATTCTCATATTATATGGGAACGAAAAAGCGTCCCTAGCGAGTGTAGTTTTACGTTCCCGTTCATTGGATATCGTCAGCATGTTAAAACCTATACTGGAACAGGCTTATGTACGTAAGATGACGATAAGAAGAAAATATACATATTAATAATTATTAACCATATTTGGAAAACGTTCATCACTTTAATCTAACCTAATCGTAAGATCAGGTCGCGTAGTCATTCACAACAACTATAAGTAAGTTTACAATGATAGTTATTATAGCTCTTATTAACGTCAAATATATAGGAATATAGACATTTATTTATTCAATATAATTTATATGTCGCTTTTTGACTTCGTGAGGTAAGTCACGATTTTCCAATTCAGATTATAATCTAAAATCATTTGAGTGAAATCGATTGAGTCTAAATTACACACAATTCGATAGTCAAATGTCATTTTGATCAATTTGACACCAGAGTTTCCCAAACTTTTCATAGTGCCACTTTGCTATGTTTAGCAGAATCCCTACATGTAATATAGAAAATCACTCACATACATTTATTACCATTAGATTTTATAATTTGGGAACCTTAAGTTGAGAAACTCTGCATTGGGAAATACTCTCGAATGTAACCTAAACTGTGCTATTGTCTAATATAGACTTGCAATACATCGATCCATAGATAATGTATCATGTTATTATTATTTTATATTACATAATATAGTCCATAATAATATTTTACCAAGTAGTTCCACGCGGTTTTAATCTTCAAAGTAATGCATCCGTCACGAATAGCATAAAAAGTACCGGATTTTTTAGTATATTCAGAAACTATGGAAGTTAAATAATTTTTTGCAAGTTATTTTACTGAATTGAGCGGGGAATTCCGGAACTACTTCGCGTAAAGCTAAGTCATAACATTCCGAAAAACATATTACGTTTCCTTGATAACCTATGACCTATTTGTATCTATTAGCGATAATATGACAAAGAATAACTAATGACCAAACTATTCCGTGGTGTTTGTATTGGTTTCCTAAAAAACATGCCATATTCCTTCGATAACGGTAACTACTGGCGATAAAATAATGTACCTAAGTAAACAAGTTACAAAAGGAAAAATTCACAAATATATAAGTAACTAACAAATAATAAAAACTACCATGGTGTGCAGGTATTGGCCATTATATTCCCAAAAAACATGCCAGTTTCCTTAAAAACAATGTTTATCTTAATATGGTTGTTAGTTAATTATATTATTGTAAACATGTTATTATAATTTAACTGTTGCGAGAATTAATTACTTAATTATACAATTTTACGAATCTACATGCTTAGTACGATATTTTGGTCGTAAATGATTTGCCAGAATTTCTGAAAATTGTATCTTAGTAAGAGGCGGTGACATATATTTGATAGAGTGAAGACCAGAGGACCAACTATTATCGGTTAAGCAGTATTAAGCACTATTTAGCTGTGACCAAAATGAAACGTGGATCAGAAGTTCTTAATACGCTCTGATTAAACCGATGATAGCCCCCTATTAAATATGAATACCTGTAATAACACTAAATATTATTTTATCTATCTACATTCTGACTCAAATAACTCTGTAGGTATACGAAATTTACTGTTTTATGTACACGTCCATGCTTATCTGTTACGTTGCTTAATATTAAATGATCTATTGATTAATGTTTACTAAACATGGGTTCGAATTGAAGCTCAATAATTTCATAACTCCGTATTACGTTTAATATTGTTATTGAGTTATCGTTTTGTTCAGAAATTACATACCCGAGTAACCATTCGGATGACGATGTCAGATGGCCTGCATTCAGAAGCCATCAATGATAAACATTTGCTTACCTTCAGCGATATAAAATAATATTTGGCACTATACAATTGAACTGCAAGTACCTATACCTTGTCCAACGAATAAAGTAGCTCTGAGGCTTTGTAATTTCGGTAATAAAATACAAGTTTGTCTTGTATCTCGAATATAAATGAGTTGTATATAAATCTAAACAATATACCTAGGTAACGCAATAAAAGATACATTAGTAACTCTAAAATGAGTTGTGTTATAAAACAAAACAATATAGGGAACGAAATCGAATCTAAATTAATACCTCTAAAATGAGTTGTATGTAAATGTAAACAATATAGGTAACGCAATAGAATATACATTAGTAACTCTAAAATGAGTTGTATATCAATCGAAACAACATGGGAAACGAAATAGAATTAGTACCTCTAAAATTAGTTGTATCGATACTCAATGTATTATCGAATCGGTACGGCATAGAGCATCCCTTTTTAGCTCAATCTCAGGGCTTATTAAAATAGTTAAAGAAATCCATATAGATATAGGTACTTAATTTTGTTTATCTACATTTAAAAATTTAGGGATACCAGTAAAGTATATAAGGCATAATCAACAACAAACTTTACAACCACGATTTACGTCTTAATTATCAAAAAGTGAATGAAACCATACAATTGGGAAGCACTAGATTTTTCACACAATTAATTGTTAGAAGTTTCAGTTAAGTGATTGCAATATAACTTAATTATTACTTAACTAAGTTTACTCCGTCAAATACACTGAATATGTAAGTGCCTAAACGCTCCGTTTTAAAAACGGTTAGCGAAACTGAAAATACAGAAATAATTGAAACAAATATGTCAGCCACTGATCTGGAATACACTTGAATCTTCTTGCTGGATATTTTAAAGGTCAAATTGAATGTGCAAACGAAAATAGGCCTTGTCATCCTATTATTCAAGTTCAAATTGTATTATAAGATTTTAAAATTTTAAAGGGACCTTCTAGATCAATTTGATATAAACCTGAATACGTAAGTTTAATAAACTTATCGATGAAATAAAGAAGAACAAATCACAGTACGCGAAGACAACACCAAAGTTGCGCTTAATATAACTAGAAATGGCCAAAACGAATTCTTTATCCAGATCAGATCCAGATGCCAATTTAAGCCAAAGCTTTCTGCTTGTTGATAAGAGCATTAAGCAGTTTGATTCTAGCCTTGGCGGCTTTGTAGCGCTGATATTCCTCTTCGTGACCCTTTTTATCGTCTCGCTGCACCTTCCTGCTGTTCTGCAACTCGAAACTCACCTCGTAGTCTTTGATACTGCGCCTTAATATCTGCGGGATAGAGTAGAAAATTGTATGAGCCAAAGCTAGTATTGTTTTAAAAGTATAAGAATAAAATCTATATCATTTCAAATTCTAAGTCTCGACTGACTGAAATTAACACACAGCCTAAGCCGCTGGTCCTAGAGGTCTGTAATTTTGAGGGTATGTTATTGTTAAGATTTGGTTATACCCTAAGAAAGGGTTTTTCAAAATGCCTCCTGTAAGGGGATGAAATGGGGGCGGAAAGCTTTATATTACAGTCACGCTAGCGAAACTGCGAGCGGAAGGTAAGTCGTACGAGCTGCCCGACTACCGTCCTTACTGAAGATCACATCCAAATAAAGTCGCCAATGCTACATGAAGGGAAAGGGGTGGAGTTGCTGTGCTAGCAGTAGTTTTCATTATGTTGGCTAAACTAATCTTTATAAGGCAGTTGAAATGCTTAGTCTTGCAAACATTCATAGCCGCTTACCAGCAGATTTTATTTAGGAAATACAATTTAATTCGCTTCGGGCTCATTTTTGTACTACATAATAATTTCTTGCCCTAAACTTAGGCTTAATAAATTAATGAATTTGTAAAATTATTTGTTTTCGGAAGAATCTATGAAGGTATGCTTGGAGTACAAAGTAAGAGTGTGTACCTATTAGGGTATAGAAGTGGCTTAGTCGATCTAATATAGAATTTAAGATCCTTACCCTAACTATTTGCTACTCACTTGTATAAAACAAGGCTATTTCTTGATAAAAAAATACTTACACATTTATGCATTTTAGCTTCAGCAAGAGCTCTGGCTAGGTCTTCCAGGCCAAGGCAGTGTAGACCTTCATTGGATGGAGTTGCTTCCTCACTCGCGCTCTGAGCTGATGATGTGGAAGAAGGGATTTCCTCCCCAGTGAAGGTGGAGTCGCGGGTTGGCGGTGATTGTAGGGGCGTTTCTGCTGTCTTCTGTGAGGTAAGAATATTTTTATTTAAGAAATAGCTGCAGTAGCTGAAAGGTTTGAGTACTTCAATCCATTGCGATATTATTTTAAATCCCTGAATTTTCTAAAAAAATAAGTGCAGACATTTCACGCCACGGGCATTACGGTGAAGGATAACATCGTGAGGAAACCTGCATATGTCTAAGAAGTAATTCAAAAATATAGCGCCTAAGACAGCGATGAACTACCATCTGCCACATTGGCTTAATCATCTTCGGTGAAAAGTGAGTGTTACAACACCTGCACTAGCCCCTTCCTGAAACTTTCTAGTAGGGCGTGAAAAATGTTTTTGTGTTCGATTTGAATGCTTGTATCAGGCATAGTTACAAGGTCTTACATTTTGGGGGGCCTTAGAAAAATAATCTCGAACTTGTCAGGGGGATTTCAGATGTAGATGGGTATGGAAACCTTGTTACCTGCGATGAGTCAGATGGTTTTTCCTGCGAGTCACTGGAGCTGTCCACGCTCGAGTTGAATAACATCGCTTCGTGTTCGTGGATCGTCGCCAGCTCACCGTTCGTGCCCATCATCTGATAACGGGGCAAACATACAACCAATTAACACCTTAGTACAAGGATGATTCTAGATCGTGCATGCTATAGTACATTGTCATAAATTTAATATAGTAAATTCCTCGACATTCATAAGAGCCTTACCAGGGCCTAAACTGTACTGAATAAATCATTTTCATTTTCAGTTTTCGTAAATCTAAGGTCGACAAAACAATGGTTATGCTAATAGAGCATCCCCCTAGGTATTCGAAACCTAAACCAGTTTTACTTACCTACTATCGCTCTCGGTCGATCCTGCCCAGATTTGAACCTGGAATTTCTATCCGCCACCAGTGGCTGTGCTAGCAGTACGCCGATATTTTTACCACTACTACTGGCACAGGGATTCCATTTGAAATAAGATCGGCAGAGCGTACCTAGGTAACACCCCCAGTGTTACGTAATGAATATATTATCATGTTAGTGTTTGTTACAAAACTACTCCGAAACTTCAATCGTATGTATTCCGTAAGACTGAGAATATGACGTTAACTATTACATACCACTAACTCATAAGGGTGGTCCACGCCAAAAATGTATGTGGCAAAACAACGTTTGCCAGGCACAACCCATGAATGTATATAATATTGATTAGAAGCTTTCGCTGAGATAGACTTGAATAGAATTTGTGAGGAAATTAAAAGTAAAAACTCACAGCATCAGCCCTAGGCGAGGCGAGTGCTCGTTTGACAGCCCTGTACCGCTCATACAGATGTCGTGCGGCGCCGCGGTCGGCGGAGTGCGCGGGTGGTCGGCCTCGCGCCGCCTCCAGTCTAAGCAAAGCGCGCTGTGCACACGCCTTCTCCGCACTCAGCTGACCAGGAGACCAGCTGCTTTCAGGGACCGATGACCTGCCCGCCGCTTGCCTACAGCCTTCCAGCCACTGACAATACATTTCGAAGTTATATCTTCATACCGTACCATAGTTCTCAAAGTGGGTTTGATGGAAGAAGTACCTTGGAATACAAGTTATTCCTGAGTATTCCTAAACGGGTGTTTAAAATTTGAGCGCCAGTACTTCCATCTAACAGAAAATAGCGACCCGTGATGAGTATCTAAGGACCTCTCATTCAAATTAGAGGACAATACCTCCGCTTACTCAAATATATTGTTGTATTTCTGCGATTCCAGGGCTAATATGGTAGTAGTAAAGGGTTCTGTCAACAACAATAGTCAATAAACAATACTAAACTAGTCAGGAAACATATTTCTAATATATGAATACTAATAAACTTTAAAGTGTTTAATTTACCTCTTCAATATCTTTCACTACATCAACCATAGACTTGTCACTCTTCAGAGCTGCATCAAGCTTGTCGTCTCTTTCTTTCTGCTGTTTAGCTGCTTGTACTTTCAGTGCATATTCCACGGGATCGGCTTTGATGCAGCGCTTTTCTGCTTGAAGCCTCTTCAAGGTCTCGTTCATATGTGTTAGTTGCACGTCGGTGATGCGGTCACTTGGAGTTAACGGATACCCATTCTTTGATTCAAATTCATTTTCGTATTTTGAAATGCTCTTCTTTAGAACCGTTATCTGGAACAGCAAAAATGTCAAGTTAAGGTAACTCAGATTCGAAGTGCTTACGTCCTTGAATTACTTCTCAGACATATACTGGTTTCTTCACGATGTTTTCTTTCGTCGTAAAGCACGTGATGTGAAATTATGGCACATAAGTTTTTTTAAAAACTCATTGGTACAGCGAATTTGCATTCAAACTTGCGTCGCTTGCGTAGCATACGACTGCCCAAACCCCACCACTACGACTCTAGTCAAGAAACACAAGTATGATTTCGAGTACCTATATAATATACACAACGTATTAGAAGCTATATACTTTCAGCAAAATTTCCGATAAGTATATATTTGTGATAATAAGCTAGTATGGAATATCATAACAAACACTATACCTACCCACGTCTATTCTAAATAACTAAACAATTCGATTCGAATAGAATATTTTCGACTATGTCATTATTTTGATAACCTTAATTTCTCGCGATAACTCAATTAAGTACGCAAACAATCAATTCATTACTTATAATAGATCTATCTATACACATAAAACTGAAGTGTCTGTTTGTATTCCCAACTAACAGTTTTCACTAAATGCAAATTAAAAAATATAAGTTACATAAAAAAAAAATTTTTTAGTCTGTCGGTCTGCCGATATGTCTGATTGATCCGGCTAATCTCTGAAACGGCTAGACCAGTTTTAACGGCACTTTCACTGGCAGATAGCCGATGTTTCAAGGAGTAACTTAGGCTACACATGAAATGCTAGAAAACATATGGGTTCGGCAAAATAAAGAATGAAACGAAATCTACACGAGTAAAACCGGTAAAGCTAGTTGATAATACGAGTATAGCCATGTCCATAGTGGTGTATACGGGGTGAAGTTGAAAGAAGCAACCTTGCCCTGAAGTGGGCTATTTTTGTTCGTTATGTAGGTAAACATTTCAGTTGATGCTAGAATGTTACATATGACATTTGTGCAAAGGTGATCAGACGCAGACATTGATGGTGTTTTTCCGTAAAAAGTGAAATATTAATTTACTTACGCTCACTTTGTGCAAATACTCTTAGTTCTTTTGTATGCAGATAATATTAACGTGTACAGACAACGACATTTAAAGATATAATTCGCCGACATAAGCTGATCTATTGAATTCAAACTCATAGAAAAAACCTTAAATGTATGACTAATCGAAAAAGCCCTACATTTCAACTTCGGTCCTAATTCTAATTATACCATTTCCCAATTATTTTCCAACCAATCTCTAGCTATGGTTTTCCCTATTGGCGTGTAAAGAAAGTTTGTTAATAACTCTGTCAGTTGATCTAGTTCCAAATCGGTCATAACTTTGTAATGTGGAAGGCTTGCATCATACTTTTCTGGGACCGGTTAGTGCCTTACTTAAGGTCCATAGTCCAACGTCATCGCCAAAACAGATAAATTTACGTTACTTAAATACATTTCAAAATTTTCCGTAACCACCGCTATTGTAATTTCAGAAACTTCGTGAAAGAGTAAAGTAAAAAATGTTTACGTTTTGAGTTCGCGCAATATCCCGTCCCAAATAAGTAACGAAGTTTTACTTTAAAATAAACTTACTATAATTACTTAAATTTTCGTACCCCTTTGGGGTAAAACTGACTCAAATTTCAAGGGCAGATATGATGCTAGTATGTAGTGAAGTCAATTGAAGATAATAAATATCCGGTTACTATATTTTGAGTTATTGTTAGCATGTACATGCTTTACTAGTGTACTAGTAAATAGGTGGACAAACAAGTAATATTTGAGTAATATTTTTTGCAATTTAAAAAAAACTACATTAGGGAACCTGCATAATGTCGGCTCTTGAAATGGCATGAGCTTAATAATGATCTCTGAATAAACCCTTAGCTTATTCATAAGCGTTTTCTTCGTTAGTTGTAACCAATTCCAATAAAATAGTAACATCCAATAACTATATTATATTCACATAAAAACAATAACTATAAGAAGATTTTACAACACCAATATATTATGAAGATTCAATAGCATTAATAATGAAGAAAAAAACAAATGACAATCTGAACTCATTCAATATTTGAATTAATTCTTTTTCTTTATTTACATGGCCAGCACTGAGTAGGTCTGGCCTTTCTTCTTAATAATACAATAAATTTAACAATCTATAAATCTTTAAAAATATATTTAATTCTACTGTACGTGTGTGTGTCACCTAAAGCGCTGGACCGTTTGAATATTTTTTTTGTAAGCGTTTCGGTGGCGCCTAATGATGATGGTTTAGGTTCACAAATCAGCCCGGCAGATGGCGTTGCAGTCGGTATGCAGGACAACGTCTTTCGGGACCGCTAGTATTATATAAAATTATTGTGTCGCAGTCCTTATTACCAAACTCCTCCGAAACGGCTTGACCTTTGTGTATGTTCAGTAGATCAGAGAATAGGACGTGAACAATTTTCATACCCTTAAGTAAATAGGGGCTTGCTACCTACAAAACAACGTTTGCCGGGCACAGCATAAAAACTATAATATATATTATATATGTGTATAAAATTACCTTCTTGTTAATCTTCTCGAGCCGTCGGTCGGGGCAGGGTTGTTCCCTCCTAGCATGGTGGTGCGGCGCGGCGCTTCGTTCGTCCCGCCTCGCGCGCTCGGCCGCTGCGCACACGCCTTCCGCGTTCGCTTCATTCTCCATGTCAGTGATGCTGCTCGTGCGACCCTGGCGGTGAGCCGCACAAGCGTCGAGAGTCTCCGGCTCGTCGCATACTGGAAAATAGGATATTTATCTTTAAGTATAATAGATTGTAGTTGCCATTTCTATACAACATTATTTTTTCTATTTCAACGCAGCTTCTAAACTACAGTACGTATCCTGAAACGGATCTTACTAGCATGTTACCCTATAGTTAAAAATGATATATTTTTCGCGTAAGGATTTTATAAATATAGAAGTTACTTTAAAAAAATTCGGCGTGGCGGTCCAAGGGGGAGGCCTATGTTAAGCAGTGGACGTCTTCCGGCTGATGATGATGATGATGATTTAAAAAAATCATAACACGAAGTAAAGTGAGGGCGGGTTACTGGTTACTTACAAATTAAAATTGCTTTGCGACAAATTATTTGCTAAATATTTTATTCCTATACTGGCTTCCACCCGCAACTTTTCCTTTGTCCATCTCTATTTCAGATATCAAAAATATCGGTCAAAACAAACAGAAAGACGGAAACACTCCTATTTATAATATGAATATAGAATAAGGTAAACTTATTTTATCCTTACGTTCTATCGATCTTTATCATTTACATTTATCATCAACAACAACGACTGAGTGTGAAAAGCTTGCAAGTGGTGGCTATGTAAGAATACACAAGAATAAAAGGCCAACTTACTCTGAGGCTTGAGTAATACAGCATAGTCAAAGTGTGGGGGTGTGGAACACCGGACTTCATCGGCGATGCAATCGTTTTCCTTGGGGTGCTTCGGGATCCTGGTGGGCGGGCGACGCCTCTTGCCGCCGTATTGAGGGCGACGAGCTCGCGATAAACGCTCCGCTCGACGCTCCGACTGCAATAAACAATAATAAAAACAAAATTGAATATCCCACCAAAAACTTTAATGTAAAAAGGAAAAGCCAAGTTCAATACAAAGATTATGTTTGGCTGTGAGATTCGCTGCAAAAAGAATGGAGGAAATTATTGTTTTCCTTCTATTATTAAATACTTATTCTACTTACCTGTTCGTTCCTTATCACAATAAACCAAAAAAAAACTCCACTTGGTCATTGTTACCGCCTTAACAATAAAAACAATGTTATTAAACAACTCAATATTACGGTTGGTTTTAAACCCATACCTCCAATCGGTTGAAGTCATGTAATGGCGGCGGCGGCGGGGGCGGCGGAGGCCTCTCCTCGCTGTGAGGTCGGCGCTCCTTCCTCTCGTGCGCGCAGCCCGAGTCCCGGCGCTCGCGTCGCTTGCGTGCCTCCCGCTCGCACTCAGGCGCCGCCATGTCTTCTGTCTCTTTCCCCCGGTCCTCGCGCTCGCAGCACTGCGCACGCACGGATATTACAATCCGTGTCTCGCTCGGGCACTCTTCGTGCCCGTAACCCTATTGTGAATGTCAATGTAATGTGTCATGTGCGGTAATGTGAACCTTCCGTCGTCGGAGTTATAGTTGATTTTCGATTGTGGTAAGCTCTGATCTCGTAGCAAAGAATACAACTTTTGAGATATTAATCGTGGTCCCATGGCTATTGACCCACCGTGGTTCCACGGGTAATATTTTTACCCGTAGACCCACTGCTTTAGTTTTAATTTATCCTTTTCAATATGTCAGTTTCTGAAAGCTCATGGACCAAAATTCTAGCTAAACATTCAAATAATTCGGGTATCCTCTAGGATAAGGTATCAATGTTTACAAAAAAAATTATAAAAATAGAGCAGTGGGTTTACGAGTAAAAAAATACCCGTGGACCCATAGGTAGGTCAATAGCAGGGGTGGGCAATAGGACATTCATCTTGATTATTTATAATTTAAACGATTAAATAATAAGATTAAAAAGAGGTTTCATTGCAGTCCAATACTACGATTGTTGTCGGCGTATTATGAACGTTGACAGTGAGTGAACAATGGTATAATATAAAGTGTATACGTAATTTGTAAAGGAATTGATCGTATAAACGTGTCACAAAGTCACAATATTGGCTTGAAGCGTTAATGTCTATGAAACTAATTTGGCACAAGTTAGTTAAGCTTATTTCGTTCTACAACACGGCTTTAAGAACCTACACATATATTTATACAGGGTTAAAGGAAAAGCAAGCTAATGGAAGCCAATTAAAGTTGAATTTAATAAAAACTAAAATGTGTTGATAATCTGTACATTGTATGACTTTTCCAATAAACCCTTTTGTTACATTGCAAAGCATATTTTATGTACTTATATACTTATTATATTCATATGTAATTGTTTTGATATCATGTATGTAATACACATTAAACTATGTTACTTAACATATAAGATATTCTACATAATTATTTACTTCAAGTTAATGTTACTTAAAGCCCCATTGTCTATAAATTTCAAAAGTACCTGTAAAATTTCCAATTGTACCATTTTCGAAATAAAATCACCAAATTTCCAAAAGTTTCAGCCGTTAATGTGACGATTCTGAAATTAAATCATTTTATGGAACTAATGCAAACAAACGCATCAAAAACAAATCAATCGGACCATGTTGCCTTTTCTGGTTACTTTATGAAATATGCGTAGCTGTCTATGTGTGCTACATCGGCTACGAACATGTAGCCAGTGCTACGGCGTAGCGGCAGGCTCTTGCTACGCACGTAGCATTGAGCTACGAGTGAATGTTAGGGTACGCTTTCATTATGTATGTGAAAATATATTTCTTAATACCCTAAGATGAAAACGATTTTAAATTTTGTATTTTCATGCCTTCCCACTAAGGTTCACGTAGGGGTAAGAAAATATTTTTTTTCTTGTATTTCATTGGAATTTAGCACTAATGTGTATAGAGGTG
This sequence comes from Watsonalla cultraria, assembly GCA_964035505.1. Taxonomy (NCBI): domain Eukaryota; kingdom Metazoa; phylum Arthropoda; class Insecta; order Lepidoptera; family Drepanidae; genus Watsonalla; species Watsonalla cultraria. The sequence goes on from OZ037715.1 coordinate 3,603,169, forward strand.
TGAGTGTAACTTACAATGCAGTATCGAGCAGCGCCGACAATGGTGTCCAATATCCTGGCTATGGTGTCTCGAGCACGGCTGGCCAGGGTCCGGGCGGGGCCTGTGCTCCGGCACAACCCCCACAGATCCACAATCGAACTGAACAAGCGGGCTATTGCTTATCCTTTGATGTAAAACAAAATGAAAGAAACAAAACGTAACGGCGGACCGGCTTGAGGCGCCGTTTTGACGGAGTACTTTACACTACACTATTGGACTATAACACTAAAGTCTGATAATATATCTATTTGATAATGTCGCTCAGCACGGGCATGTCTCGGTCCCGGCACATGATGGTACGGCACACACAGTCGCCGGTTTTATGGTCCTTCGCGAATTTACGGCTGCTTCAAGAAATGTGTGGAAACCAGTCTGTAATTTAGCATTGAAGGTGTGAGTGTGTGTGAGCCGGCTAGCTCAGTGTAGCCGATGGGAGGGCGACATGCTGCACACGCGGCCTGACCGGACTGCCGAACTACAACTGCCCTTCAATTATCTTCCGTCATTTTGAAACGCGCACGCACTGTGTTTTTAATCGATGTTAGTAATCTGAAACAAAAGAGGTTTCAGTTAGTATATCATATACACATTTGCTCATCCCTGTATTGCTCGGAAGGATAAGCAGAGGTGTTGTAATAACAACACCCACTTTTCACCGAAGATGATTAAGTGCCAAAGTGATAAATGGGGAGTCCATCGCCGCCGATTAATTTAACTTTTAAGCCAAACTAAAGGAATACTTAGGTAGGCAGATAAGTCAAAAAAAGTATTTTTTCTTCGCCTACGCTAAGTGCCTACAAGTTTCATCATAACGGTTTCCTAAACTTTTGAAATCGCAAATTCTACCTACGTATTATATACAGCAGATGATTTTAAACCATAACGTATAATTTTCATGCATTTTATACCACAGTTTACATTATTCATAAGAATTGTGTATCCATTACTCTGTTATTTCACAATATAACTGAAACACGTTGACATTTCATGACGCTTTAGTAGAATATGACTTCTGAAGATACGGTATTAAAGTTCAATTTATACTGTCTTATATTTAACGTATAATGACAGAAGCGGGGTGAACGCTGTCGGTTGCGTGTGGAGTATTCGATCGACGATCAAGGTTACACGCGCCATTCCTACCGAAAGGTTCTTGCGTATTTCAAGACAATTTTACAGACACATCCTTACAAAACGTTTAGACCAAGACTAGACCAAACTCGGACTAATACTATGTCCACCCCTTTTGAAAAGCGTAATACTAAAAGAGATTAAACTACTTTTAAAAGATAATTACCTAAGGGTTGACACGGCAATAGTTATGAAAGCTAAAGCTTATATAGTTTATTTTATTACCTCACAAATTTAGCTGTCAGGGCTATTTTTGATATGTGAAAAGTGATATATTTAGCTATAGTTATTATTCATGACGTCATCTGACAATTTCAAAATGGTAATATAATAAAATAATAGAATTACGCGACATAAAGTCAATTAAATTAAATATACGCGGCTGAAACCGCGGAGCACAGCTAATATAAATAATTTTAATATAAATAAGTAGGTACCATAATTTGACACTAGCCGTCGCATAAACAAGCACTCTCCATAATAAACTATTGGTTGTTACGTTTTATGAAGTCACCATAAAGTTGTTACGAACATAAAAAAATGTGTAACTGTTAATTAACCTGAAAGCCTTTCTAGTGCATTTCTCATTACTTGTTATTTAAGTAGTTAATTTGTTAGCTAGTTTCTGTTCTTACGTAGGCCAAGTACCTCGAGACAGCAAAGAAACGAAAACTAATATTTGTAATATTTTAGTTTTTATTTTTGACAATTGAGCGTTGGAACTGTGTTCATGGGCTTATAGTTGCTTGAGTGATTTATTTTGTATTTTTAAAACTGTATAATATTCTTGAAAAGAGTAATTACCGAGTTTCTTGCCAGATTCTTCTCAGTAAAAGCAACCTTCCGAACCTGGCGGTATATATAATCCTGTGTAATTGTGTCATTCTGACGATTTGAAAGTACTTTGTATAAAGTCTAATCAAATAAAAATATTTTTGAGTTAAGTGAAGTATTAGCAGATAAGAAAAAGGAAAAAATCTCTGGATCTCTCAAAAGAATTTACTAGGTTTAGATGAGTTACTTTTTTCTACGAAGGTGGCAAACAAGCGTAGTTTGCCTGCTAGTAAGCGGCTACTACAGTCTATAAAATCAGAGCCTCGCTCGAATATTGCTAGTCAATTATATCATAGGCCCTAGGTATTTTTTCAAATACTATATATAGTATTATAGCCGAAAAAAAATGTGAGCGAGTTTATATTTTCAATTTATTTACGAAATTTACAACCTATGTTATCTTATTGGGTTCAAATTAAAAATTATTAAAGGACCTTCATAAACAAGGAAGTAAATACTTTTCGCAAAATAACACAATACGGTAACAAAAGTAAATAATTCGAGGTTTCGTTTGTATGGGAAAGCAGCCTCCGAACCGTTATTCTGTAAGGTTTTTGAGTGTCGGTTTTAAAGATACAAATGTTACTTTATCATCTATGTATTATGTATCGATTTCCTATGATTTAAACCGACGCTCGACGTTGATTTCAACGCTGCGAAACTTTACAGAATAACACGGCTGCTATAAGCGCTAATTACTAATCGCTTACAACTTATCTTAGTAATATGAAAACAAAATGCTGCCTCACCGAACCAAGCCTCTATAATGTAGACTAATGACTATTTTCTAACTTTAGATAAGTGTTAAGTCAATGTTTGCTAGCTGGAGGAAATGAGCATAGTTTGAATCAACCATTATTGTTTTGGCAACCACCCATAAAATTAAGTCTACGCAGATGAAACCGCGGGGCACAGCTAGCCTTGATATCATTTTCCCACAATCCATCGTTTCGTAGGTCTTCCCATCCTTTATACTCGTATTAATACACAAAAACTGTACTTAGCTATTTTACAATATTAAACTTTAAATTATTTATATCAGTCCATAAAGAGCACTTTACTTTATTCAACATCAAAGCTAGAGCTTAAATGGCAACTTTATAATAGCTCTGTCGAGCGAGGGAGCGAGGAAATCCAATTATGGAAACACACGAATAGAATAGGCTGCATGTTAGCAGGCTTCACAGGTGCAGCCGGCTAGCTGTCCGGATGTTGATTAATTCGACTATTTGTATGGTTTCTTCATTGACTCGCGCAATACTTTTCACGGTTTTAATATTTGTAGACACTTTACTTTAGCACTTAATCATCTTAGGTGAATAGTAGGCGTGTTGCAACACCTCTGCTTACGCCTTCGGGGATTCTGCTGGGGCCATCCCAGCAGAATCCCCCAGTGAGCATATTCATTTATTTATTTATCATATTTATTATTATTTATTTTACTATCTTGCAGGAGCTCGTGGCATAGTTGCTATTGCGCATATCATTCGATCTGCGAAGTTAAGCAATCCTAGCCCTAGCCAGTAATTGGATGGGTGACCGCCCGAGTTCCCTCCGTGCCTCGGAGAGCACGTTAAGCCGTCGGTCCCGGTTGCCAAATTATCATCTTTGGCAATCGTTACAGGTCAGTCGGAGGCCTCAAATAGTCTGACAACTGGTTTAACCCAGATCACAGATTTTCCTCGTTACAGGGGTTGCGAAGGTCAGATGGCAGACGCTTCGTATAAAAATCAGGTGATCAGCCACATCGGGTTGAATCAAGTGCCGACCCCAACAATGTATGGGATAAGGCCAGGGAGATGATGATGACTATCTTCGCACATTACACCCGAGTAAATATGAAGAAAATATGAAATTATAATGCTAGTATTGTATTGATTTTGCATAAGGTATGGGGCTCACCAACTCGATGGACCGACCCGATAAAGACGTCACAATTAACGAAATTCTACATACTGATAGAAGTGGCGGACCAAACCCGGTGGAGACAAATCGTGCACTAATGACTTCTGCCCAACCACTATGACCACGATCTTCAGTAATGAAGGACCGACCTTGAGAGAAAGATTATTGATTTTACGTACGTCATGATGCCATCCCAGAAAGGTCTCCAAAGGGGAAAGCAAGAGTTATTGCAACACCAATTTTTCACCGAAGATTATTTAGGTGCTAACGTGACAGATGAGGAAGTAACCCGCGGTCTTGGACTTAAAAACTTACAATGTTTTCCTTCATTGGTAAACTCGTGGCAAGATACGTATCACCGGGGATTTGAACTTGAGGCGCTTGCGTAGCAGACGACTTCTCAAATTACTCGACACGGCTCTAGTCCTTATTTAATATTCACAGCAACAAAAGTACCTATTATAAAACACTCGTACCTACCGCAGCCTATTATTTAGGACTCTGTCTACTTAGTGTTCAGTAGAATCACTGTTTTAGCAGCATAAGAGGTCTTTGTACACTTGTTGATGTGCATTAAATAATAAAGTATCTACAGGCTCGAGCAGACTTAATACTTACAAATCTTTTATCACTTATCTTATTTCCATTGACTACTTTGTGATTATTATATACCAATATCAAAAGCCTGCTTATATACAATACCCAAGGCAAGGACGAATGTAGGTCTATTTTAAGAAAACAAAATAAATTTTATATTAATACCATTTTATCCCACTTTTAGTCCCATACAAAAAGATACTTCCCTGAACTGAACGTACACAAAGAAAATGCGTAATACGAAACTACGCATCTCATTTAAAATACTGCGTAGCATCTCGTAGTAGGCGTCGTAGCATCAGCTACGCGTCGTAGCTCGCATTTTATGTTCTATATTTTCGTCGAAAAATAAACTCTGGTAAGTTTCAGTAAGCATTGTATTGTAAATAATTTACTTTAATTTTTAGAGTGTAATTGCTTTTGGAACAATAATTTATAGAAAATTTATCTTTCATTATTGAAAATGCCGCGAGTGATAGATGCCCGACCTCATTTCCCGATCCTAAAGTTCATGCAGTCATGTAAAATAATGAATATTAAGGAATATTTTCCACGATAAGAAAGTTAGGTACAAAGAGCTTTTTTCGATTTATCACGATATGTCTCATTTTCGTATAAAAACGCTTATCAATCTCAACACACATACCCGGTTTTCAAGAAATGTATATTTATCATTAATGGATTTGATCAAAGGAGTTGAAGCATATTATTTCTAAGTCTCTTCCAGGAAAACTCTGTGCTATAACAAAATTCGGACAAAACTATGTCCATCCCTTGTTAATTCCGTATCTCACAAAGAGATATTGCTACTATTAAACAAAGGACTATCTTAGTCTATATTTTGTAACAAGCGGGTATTTTATTGACAACCTTTCATCAATGTCAATGCAAACTAAAGTACCTAGAATGCACATACTAAGTCCCGCAGATTTATTGAAAATTAAAATGATTTATTCATTTAAGGCACTTATGAATGTCGAAGAATTGACCACTGGTTCGGAAATAAGCATTCTGAGAAGAATCGGCAAGAAACTCAGCTGGCATCGTGTACATTTGAATTGAAAATATTGTTCGATTGATAATTACGTTGGTACCAATATATTGGATACCATCGTTAGATATTCCGATCCTATTTCGCACAAATTGAAAGAGAATGCTCATCTATCTTCACCGTCACAAAGGCCTTGACTTTTGCATCGTCAGTTCTCAAGTCTTTAACACGGAGTTGCGAAGAAAGTCAAGTCATCGCAATTCATTCATTAAATTCACTGTGTTTATTACATAACCGTATGAAAACACCTCGGGTTAGAGCTTGTTTGACCCGATTCTGGAGAGTTCGACGATCGCGGTGTGGGCGTGTCGCTTGTGCCGTAATGAAATGCTGTAACTAACCGGAAATTCTACTCAATTACTCTCAACCAATGTCAAGATAATGGATATTTTACTCAAGTTTTCACAGATTTAATGCAATTTGTAAATAATCGTAGGAACAATGTTATGTGCGTTCGTTATCAAGGTGATGCCTTTATCTGTATGTTTGATCAATATTGTGGAGATTCCGGTGTTTTATATGTAATTAGTATATATTAGAAAATATGTAGCATATATGTATTGGTATACGAAAAAATGTAAAGGGTATATTATAATGTATATAATGAAATATGATTATACCAAAAAAACCTTTTATTTACTTAGTTAGTATAAAGACAAGAGAAGACAACCACTTATAAAATCAACAAATCCCTCTCAATAAAAACCCTACAATTGACTGCAAGATACTAGGTATATAATAAGAGGTATTAACATAATTTTATTGTAAGTATGAAACAGGTATAAGCCTAAAAGATGCTTCATTGTAACATATCCACATTCTTAAAGGTATTAGAGAATCAAGGTATATAACACTCTCCGAATGAGGCAGGACGTGCTATATTTACACTGTAACAATAACGTCCTTGAGAACGCAGCGACGAGATACTGCGTGTTTACTCATAAATTTCACCACAAATGTATAGTAAAACAATTAAAATTCAACTTACCAAGTGAATAAGAAGCTTAAATGAGAATTTGCACGAAAATTTACTAACTGCACTAGGAAATGACCATGGAATGGCGTCGAAATCAAAATGGCGTCGATGTGACCGCTCGCGTACGACCGCCGGTACCAACTGAAGCTAGGGCGGAGCTCACCCAGTGTAGTGAGGCACTGATGTCGATTCGCTTTTCCTTTTACATGGAAAGTGGCCTTATTTGTAGGATATAAGTTTGTTCTTACGGTAGGTTAGGTGTTTTTGTAATCGTTTATTGACCGTGTGTTCAGCTGATCCGTAAATAAGATCTAACTATGACCCAATACTATAGTTAGCATACTTTTGATATTAGTAATCGCAGTTTATTATAAAGGAAATAATTTTGTACTGACCATAATTTACAGTTTATTAGTACCCAGCTTTTGTAAACAAAAGAACAGAAAGAAAATATCGTAATTGAAGATTTCGTGGACAGCTTACGTCGGCGGGTCATGAAAATATTTTGATAAAGGCATTAGAGAACGAGTTACCACTAATTAACAAATCAGAAGTTTCATAGTTAAAGTATTATTATTTTACCTGCCAAGATATGTTTATGCAGGTACTAAGTTAGATACTAGATATGACTTTTATTTCTACTTACTTGTTTGTTGGAGAGCATATTTTTTTGAAGCGAATCATTGCTTAGTGAAATATTATTGCCACCTAAGTGAAGCGATATATTAATCCACTCATAGGCTATCGATAGTCTGATTAGAACAACATCAAAGGTACGTAAACATAAAAACCTGTGACGAAAACGCACGCCGGCCGGCGACGGCGCCCTACCCTTTTCATGATATAATACTGATATGAAAAACTGAAGTGCTATACATTACTTATTTTCCATCACTGACGTATGACATCCGCTATTGAAAACCAGCATTGGACTGCTACAAATTCCTACCGCGTAGCGCTATGTGGGTGCGAGAGAGTAAGAATATAAGATCGTTGTACATTACTTCTTTTATATGATTTAAAAACGCAACTTTCATTGCAACTCAGTAATGTAATACTGGTATTGCTACGGCGTAGAACCCCATAGGTGTAAGGGAGTAAGATGTATCCCGTTCAGTTTTATAATTCTCGGAGATTGTATTTATACATTTGTTAGGAAGGGTATTCAGTAACCTGTTAGGGAAGAGCCTTTGTACAGGTATTAAGTAATTATTGTTGTGATAGTCATGTTCCAAATGCGTGCCCTTGAATCTGATAAATATATACAGATAAATAAAATTGAAGTGTCTGTTTGTAAATACAAAATAACAGCTTTTCACTAAATGCATATGAAAGTATACACGCTACAGACACTAAAAACCCAAGTTTTAAATTTTTTCTGTCTGTCTGTTTGTTCCGGGTAATCTCCGAAACGGCTGGACCGATTTTAACGGGAGACCGATTTTTCACTGGCAGGTAGCTGATGTTTCAAGGAGTAACTTAGGCTACATTTATTTATAAAAAATATTAGAGGTCCGCGACAATAAGGATGAAACTAAATCTACGCGGGTGAAACCGCGGGGCACAGCTAGTGAATCCATACAATTTTATAAAACGACAGTATATCTGCCTGTCTGCAATATCTTCAAGGTTAAACGCTGAAGCAATTTCACTTACATTTTGGTATAGGCATATTTTACTACAAGGACACGAGGTATGTACAAAAATCATACAACACCGAAAAGTCTTCCCATTAAAGACATACAAAACATTTATTATAACCATTTCAACGGAATATTTGCTGAAAACTTTAAGTTTCTTTTGTATGTGGGACTAGATAATACAAGAACTATCTCATTCAGTTAAAAAAAATAGGCATCTTCTTATAATAAATCCTGACTGACTGACGACTGATATATCTTCGGCACAGCATTATACTGCTGAGCCTAGACACAAGAAATTTGGTGTGTTCTTGGGGAGGCGTAGTGTTAAACACTTACAAAAGTTTTTTTGAAAGTACATCCCAATGGGGATAAATGGAGGTTTGTTTGGGAAATGTGAAACGCAGACGCAAGCTAGTTTATGGTGAACTTAATTGCGGTGTAACTTTGATAATAAGTTACAATCTCACTTATCGCGGCCTTGCTCCCTCAGGCCCAAGGTTTCAGAGGCAATCAGATTAATAAATAAATCGATAAAACGTAACTTAAGACTGTTGTTATTATTGCTGAACCAGAATGGTCCAGTGGATTGATAAAGTTTTTTCATTTCTTCGCGTTGGTATAGGTTGTTGCGTATTTATTAATGTTTAAACTTTGCTCGAAAGGTTTCTAGCTTCAGTGAATCAGTCGCTGTGAAGTTTTCCTTTTAAGTGATACTTCTTACTACATATTATAAAATAAAAAGTCGACCACCTTTGCTATAGATATAGAATTATCAATAGTTACATAAATACAAATGCTCATTCACCGAAGATAATTAAGTGCAACCGTGAGAGATGGTGTCTCAGGCACTATACACACGTCTTGGAATTACTTCTCAGAGATATGCGGGTTTCCTCGCGATGGTTTTCTTCACCGTAAAACCCATCGGGTAAAATTACTGCACTCAAGTTTTTAATAAAACTCATTGGTGCAGGCCGCTGGGACTCGAATTTGCATCACTTGCGTAGCAGGCGACTGATCAGACCCTGGGCATGTAGACAAAGTAACATTATCCTCACGCGCTAATAGGAACGATAAAAAATGTATGGAAATGACATAAATCAGTCACGTGACATATGTCATTCCCGTACATTTTGTATCGTTTCTATTAGCGCAACCACGAGTGAGTGTTACTTTATCTAGGACTACTGGCCACCATGGCTTTTTATTAGCCCTTGAAAACCAATAAATCAGCCAACACATGTTATTACGACGTTCACTCACAACGGTATCATATTGCTAATTAATGCCGTACAACGTCCCAGCAGGGCTTTTAGAGTTTACAGCTTTCAAGGTAGCTTGAAAACAAAGTAATAGGCGGGGGACAAAAGGCTTAATGGAATTTATTTATTCATCAAGAACGCTTTGTAAACATAATGGTAATAAAACGATGAAGGATTATCTATTTAGTTCCCTTCCAAGTACTTAACTCAATCATACTACTTATTTATGTAAAAGCTGAAGAAACAATATCTCAATTTAAGTGTTTTGTATAGTTATAGTTAATATAGTTATATTACTTAAATATAGTATCTCTGTAATAATCTAGGTACTTACTTGTTAATTAGGCTTTTCGATTATAAAACGTTAGCTTAGATAGCTTTTAGAAACCAGCTGAGTTTATTGCCGGTTCTTCTCAGAAGGCTAGTTTCCGGACCGGTGGTCAACTCTTGGACTTCGTAAGTGCCTTACTAGGGCCTAAACTGAATAAATCATTTTCATTTTTCAGCCAGTCATGATAGCAAATATTTCTGTCTTGAATTTATTTTTCTACAGACTAATAAAATGATTGTTAGTCAGTAGGTATTCAAAGTTCTTCCCTTCGTGTCTTAGCTACCATCTTACTTGATGAAAAGGAATGGTTTCCACATTCCTACATGTGCTATAATGAGCGCTCAGCTAAATTAGTGAGGGTAGCTGAGTAATTATTTTATTCGCGTCGCACCATACAGACAATCAGATACAGACTTATAAAATGACTGCTGCACATTCAAGGTCAGCGCTTATAACTCATGACGGGACCTGTATATGCTTATCCTAAGAGAATAGAATAGGAAGAAAGGGAAAAGAGAACCATTCTATCAGTTGATTTTTTTTTACTACAAATTCAATTATATCTATGAACTAGCTGTGCCCCGCGGTTTCACCCGCGTAGATTTAGTTTTATCCTTATTGTTACGGAACCCTAATATTTTAGATAACTAAAAGCAGCCTAAGTTACTCCTTGAAACATCAGCTACCAGCCAGTGAAAGTCCCGTTAAAATCGGTCCAGCCGTTTCGGAGATTACCCGGAACAAACTAACAGACAGACAGACTGAGAAAAATTGGTTTTTTAGTGTCAGTAGCGTGTATACTTTTATATGCATTTAATGAAAAGCTGTAATTTTGGAATTACAAACAGACACTTCAATTTTATTTATCTGTATAGATAGATATAAAGATCTCGTCTTTGTCTACATTCATCGATCTCTGCGTGTCAGCCCATCGACTCCGAGTAGGTACCCGTCACTACCATCCATCATTGTATTTGGGAAACTTGAGAGCAATCAATATTAGTTATTTCCAATCCAAACAAACTTTCCGTTTTCTAACCGTTATATGTAAGTTTACTAAGCACTCTAAAAAAAAGGTCTCCTCTAATGCATCTTACCCGCTTAATTTTTACACGCTTATTTTTTAATTATTTAAATAAAAGTACTCCTTTGTTACTCCTTCTAACATCAGCCATGTGCCAGTGAAAGTCCCGTTAAAATCAGTCCAGCCGTTTCAGAGATTAGCACGAATAACTAGACGGATAGACAGAGAAAACTTTAAAAATTGTATTTACATTTGCAAACAAACACTTACATTTTATTTATCTGTATAGCTTATATAATATTATGTAAGCACTTTCACACTGCTCATAGTTCGTTCAATATAGTTCGGTTGCACGTGACAACTGACACAAATCGACCAAATTATGTAAACATCCACCGACCTTCAACCGAGTGCTCGAGCATACATTAGGTACCTAAGTATTGCTATATGTACACATAATCTTATGTACTAAACTATAAGTAGGTTGGCGAACTAATAGTGCTTCTAATATAATTTAAATGTTCAATCCAATTCTGCCTGACTTTCAGACAGACTAGACTACGAATAACTAGACATGTAATTATGACCAAATTATTATGTCTATCGCAGTAATAAGTAACATAAGAAATGTTAGTTATAAATACTTAGTTAGTTAGTTATAATAGTATTGATAAATAATTTTTCATCCCACCATCTCGGAAAGAGTATTTTTAATCTTCAATATCTGAGTGGAAAAGCCGTTTTTATTCTCTAGAGGATAAAGTAAATTGAATTTAGAACATCGTGTGTAGAATAATCTTTTTAATTCACAAACTTAGTGTTTGTGAATTAAAAAGATTATTCTGTAATACTTACCTGTCATAATGTAGTAATTAATACCTAAACTGAAATAAAAGTGTACCTATCTTGTGATTGTAAACGTTTTTTTTTTTTTGCATTTAGTCATTTCCTCGCTGAGGTGGAATGAAAAGTTACGTGTTGCACTCGAGTAAAAAGATTTTTCACCTCGTGCTCTTTTGATTCCCTCGCTAACGCTCAGGATTCTAATTTTAGAATCCTTCGCTTGCTCGGTCATCAAAATTGAACACGCGGTTAAAAAGCAACTTTGCACTCTTGTATAACAAATAACTATTTCCTTTTTTTACCCACAATAAGAGTAAGAGATAGAAGTACGTAGGTACCTAATGTAATCCATGGATTATATTGCACACACCTCCATGTTGTTAATAAAGACATTGAAAAGGATATGAGTCCCGAAGGCAAAAGGACGAGTTTCCCCGGAGAAATTAATGTTTCCTCTATCCCAAAGAAATGTTGAGTTGTAAACATTCTCTGAGACAGATATTCACGTGAGCAAAACAAAAACGCGAACAGTTTTACTTTTCAAAACAAACATGATATGTTTATTACTTAGATAAATTGTTATCGCAATGCCCTTGTTTATCAACAGACTGCGAATTTTCCGCCGTGATAATTTTCCGAAGAAATGCGATATACATGATACAGTATCGAACCATCCCTCTCTCTCGCACTTAATATCGATCGGATATGACCTTGGGACCTTGGCAATGGCGGGATTGTCCCAGACACCATAATTTTAAGTGCGTAGCCAGATAGCCACCAGATTCACAGATACCCATTGCCAGATCTATTTTAAATTAGCTCTATTTCGGAATCCTATTTATTAAGCTAAAGCTTAAGATACTCCTTGTAATATCAGCTATCTACCAGTGAAAGTCCCGTTAAAATCGGTTCAACAGTTTTTCAGATAAGCTGGAGCAAACAGACATACAGGCGGACAAATTTTTTTTTTTTTCAGTTTTGCTTCAGTGCGGCTACGTATAATATTTATCATTGGATGCCTTCTTTGATTCGAATCAAATAATAGGTACTTATGCCTTATGAATCGTAATATCTGCTTCACTTAACTCGTAAAATTTTGGAATATCTATGCAGTTAGGTAATTAAAAAAAAATGGTACGATGGCGCCAATATAAACGTAATAAAAGCCGTGTATTTTTTAAATATTGCATTTATATCAGCAACCGCTTTGATGCTCGCAGAATTATACACTATATTTCCTTCCTAACCAAGAAGATAAATTGCTCAATGCCTACCCCATAAAAGATTCAGAAGAATAATGTATAGATATTGAGATAAAAAGCATATTTGATGAATCCCCTCACGTTTGAGTGCACTGATCTATTGTGCAATATTAAAGCATTCTCAAGGTTTGATCTGTCATACAATAGGCATTCATTCCATCGCATCGAATCTATCCTTTAAAGTCCTGGGTAGGGGGCAGTCGATAGCTCCACGCTTGCGTACTACCATCCTTCAAGCTCTCTCAACTTGAAAAATAAACTCTATCACAACGACATAAAGTCCACAAACTGCTATCTCGCCAGCTTAGTTCTCTGGATGAAATATAAGCCCTATAACAATAGACTAAGGTTGAGTGGATTTCAGCTGCAACAAAGGAATACTAGAATCCTAGATTTAAAGATAAGACCTCTTGGATATCGGTTAATAGGGATAATTTCTTATGTAAGTAACAGAAATTGCTTTTCGACATATTCAATCTAGATATATCTATCTATACAAATAAATCAAATTTAATTGTCTGTTTAGGCTAGTACTCAGGCTCTGAAACGGCTAGAATGATTTTAACGGGACTTTCACTGTCAGATAGCTGACATTTTATTGTATAAAATAATAGGTACTCTAATAAATAACATCGTTTTACTGTTAATCCTACGCGGATAGATCTTAGGTTTTAATCTTAGACGAGATTGGTGTTAATAAATCCCACTGAAGAGGTACTTGTTTGCTTTTAAATGGCAAGGTGATGAACAAGCGTGCATTCCAGGTCATGCGGCCTGCGGCTACTACAGCCTAATTAATGTTCGCAACAGCAAGCCTACATACAAAATAATAAATCGTGCCAACATAACCATAACTAATTACCAACGACTCCGCCCACTCGTTCGGTGGCTTTAGTTATCATAGGAACACACTACTCTAAGCTACCATAAATTTTGATGTAATATTCTGTAAGGTGAAGATTGATACATTCCCACCAGAAAGGCAGTTCCTATGGAGATATCCCACTAATATTATAAACGTGAAAGTTTGTGAGATGTATGAATGTTTGTTACTCTTTCACGCGCAAACTACTGAATGGATGTTATCGAAATTTTACAAGAACAGAATATACATGGGCAGAATAACACAAAGGCTATAATAATACAGAATTGGGTGAATTTTCAAAATTATAAAGATAAGTCAAATCCTGCAGACGGAATCGCGGGCACCAGCTAACAAATAATTCGGGAGATAAGGTTATTTTCACTTTACTTATCAGTTTTCACTTTAATAGCTTAGTTACCTATGTTATGCTTTATTACCTTCTAGCGGACGTCACGTGTTTTCACCCGCGTAGTTCCCGTTCCCGTGGGAGTACAAGGGATAAAATATAGCCTATGTTACTCGCTGATGATGTAGCTATTCATTGCTGAAAGAATTTTCAAGATCTGTTTAGTAGTGTCGGAACTTATTTAATACAAACAAATCTTTCCTCTTCATAATATTAGTATAGATAGGTTCCTACAACGCCTGGATTGGATCTACTCGTAGTGTGATGAACTTTCGAACTATGACATTTAGTGAAAGATCGATGGAAGTTCCGTTTCTGTGGAGACTTGATCAACAATTTCACTGAAAACTTGTTTCGCAAACTGTCTGTAAGTAGGTAAGATTATTCAAAAATGTTGCTAACTATGTTACTTTCAATGTTCCGCACTTTAGAACTTAGCCAGCTATAAATATTATAAGTACTTACAACGGATAAATATAGAATTAAAAATTTACCTGACTACAATAACTTATTGTTTCTATTATTATCCTCTTAACAAACAGTGTCTAGCGAACTTCCACTAAGTAGTGTCATGATAGAATAATCTGAAAACAAAACCGAAGTTTGATGACAATGGAAACCAATGAAGATATGGGAAGGCAGACCCAGTAGCAGCTAGAGTTGTAAATAGGCCTGTCTCGCAAACGAACGAAAATCAAACGATGTTCTAGTATCGTTATGTTTTTATAAATCTCAAATTTTCATTCGTTAAATAACATAATTCAAATAGGTTGAGACTATGTAAACGAAAAAGAATTTTCTTGTGGACCACATTCCGACATAAATTTAAAACGAATAAGAACCATGGTAGGAACTTTGCGAACTTGTGACCTCACACGAAACATCATCCACTGAGCAGTTTGAATGTTAGCTATGTACCTATCGTCCATATTCGGACAAACAAATGGTAACCCAAAGAATTGGGTGGCTGTTACTGCATGCAACAGGTACGTACACACATACCTAGGAGTTGAATGATATTTATCAACCTTTTTTATCAATAGGCCTGGCGTGACCCCTACTATCAGGACCGCGTGTCGTTATCGAGTTAAAAAGCAACCCGAGTCACAAACGTTCATATCAAACGCGCGAATTTTGTATCAAAATATCTTTATTCCATTAGACTTTCTATTCTACAAAGTATTTTCAAATCGTCAGTGACATAAATTATACAGGATGAACTGATTCAAGCATCCATAGGCTACCTACTACCGCAAAAGACTTAGAGCCGGTTAGACGTTAACCTACTCATTACAAAACATCACCTTATAATATAATCCTTGATTTGAAAGAAGTTCCATCTCTTTTTGTGATACGGATCTTAAAAGGGATGGGCATAACTTTAGTCCGAGTTTGATCTTGTCTTGGTTTAATCTTTGTTTTTTATAAGAGGGTAAGTAACCGGTTATCACTAGGCTGATTGTTCATAAAGGTAAGCATTTCTAGTCTAGTAACTAAAATTAATTACTTCAATAGTCAATGTTTGTCCTTATTGGTTTCCAATTAGAATAAAAGTCCTTCCTGCAACTTAAATATTAGGGTAAATTCAATTACCTTTAAACAACAGCTACGTATGTAGTAATGAAATAACGTGAGCTGCCTTCAATAAGAGGCGGCGGTCACAAATCGACCGGCCGACCTACTTGAAGGTCGTAAACTCTCGCTGATGCAATGCCTAGCTTCCATTCACTTTATCAGTACATAGTGCGAGTTTTCTTAAAATCGCCGTCACAAGTCATTACGATCACATAAACGCAGAATTGTATGAGATCAATTTAGTGTCATCTGTCGGCCGACAGATGGCGCGCAGATTTGTGAAATCTGGCCGACAGGAATAGTGTACCGGCGTTATAGGGGTGCACGCAGGATCGCCATACCCTAATTATATTATATTACCTAATTATGTCTGTCTGTTTGTTCCGGGTAATCTCTGAAACGGCTGGACGGATTTTAACGGGACTTTCACTGGTAGGTAGCTGATGTTTCAAGGAGTAGCTTAGGCTACTTTTATTTATCAAAAATATTAGGGTCCCGCGACAATAAAGATGAAACTATATCTACAATAAATTTAACAATCTTTAAATATATATAATTCTACTGTACGTGTGTGTGTCACCTAAAGCGCTGGACCGTTTGAATATTTTTTACTTTACTTTTCCTTATAAAAAATATTAGGGTTCCGCGAAAAAAGCATGAAACTAAATCTACGCGGGTGAAACCGCGGGGCACAGCTAGTTTTATTATAAATGTTGTATGTATATTAGTCTTTAAGGTATTTATTGTATTATTGTTATAGCGTTGTCTGGGACCCATAGTACAAGCTTTGCTTAGTTTGGGACTAGATGGCGATATGACATGTAAATACTTATATAATAAATAAATAAATAATAATAAATAGTATCTCAGTACCTACGTGAGTACTTACGAATAGAGGAACAAACAAACGTGGTCTAAAGAGTGTTAGGGAAAATAGCAGCTAGATAGATAAAAAAATATTTGAACTTTTTTCATTAAATGTAGGTAAGTAGATATTCAGTGCCCCAAATATAGGTTTGGACGTCGTCGCTTGACCTTGCGTTTATTTTTTATGTGGATAAGTAAAACTGCCTACACTCCCCGCTAGGGGCGCTTTGTAACGTTCATACAAAAAGAGGAAAATACGCAAACGACGCTTAAACATGTTAAACTTAAAGCCTCTGGGGTACAGATTTATTTATTCTCCAATCTCGTGTATAAGGAAAGGTACCTACAAATTATTATAATGTAGGGAGGTCCTAGGTATGTCATACAGAGAGTAACCTTACGGTAATCTGTTTTAATACCTAGTTATTAGATTGGTTTGTCTTTAAAACTACAGTGATATTTTTTTATAGGTCATCATCATGAATTTAAGAGTAATGAGACTCTTGTCGGTGTAACCGATGCAACTCTTTCCACTTGTCTCTGTCCAGTGCTATCTCTTTGACCTCCTTATACGACATGACAGACACCTTTCTTTAACTTGTCCCATGTATGTTAATCTTGGTCTTCCTCTTCCTCTCCTCCCTTCTACTTTTCCTTCTATTATGTTTTTAAAGAAGCTGTCATGCCGCATGAGATGGCCAATCATATCTATATTTAAATAGGTTGGTACTATTAATACAAAAATATTATAGTGAAAACATTTCTTTTTTTGACTGTAAATGTTTACAACTCTCAATTTTTAAGCGTTATAACATATACTTTAGCCCTAGACAACGTAACACTATCCTCAGGATGCACTATTAGAAACGATACAAAATATATTTGAATTACATAAATTAGTCACGTGATAATATGTCATATTCCAATACATTCGATATGTTGGGATATATATGTGAGGATAATATTAATTCGTCTAAATTGCAATTCAGCATTAAGTATGTCTGTATATAGTGTTGGTATTTGCAATGTAAAGTCGGCCATGGGTGTCCATTTCCCTTTAAGATGGAATATAATTTGTAATTCAGGCGATGAAACGGTCTATTTTCGTTTGCATATTAAATTTAAAATGTTTTCCTTAACCTCAAACAAGATAATTCAAACGTATTCTAAATAAGAGACTGAGAGATTTTTTCGGAAAATTGGTAAACTATCATGGCCGACCTTACAATACCAATCAATTGATGGTACTTAGGATTTGTAAATATAGGTACTTATGTACATACTTTTATTAGGATTATGTACTATATTTATTTATAGTAGTAAAGAATTATAAAGAAAGGACACTTTTTCTAACATTCACGAATTTTGTTGCCAGCAATTATAATAAAACAGTTGCAATTTTAAATTTGATATTTATCTGTTTTTAACGATTTACAATGACTGTAATACAATTACATCGCACTTGTTAGAAATAACACAAACTTTGACGCAAACTGGAAAAAAAATCGTTACTTAGGTAAGTAATGTATTTTTAAATCCACTTATAATTTATAACGACGTTTATTATTTGTAAAAAAACATGTTTATATAATAACACACAAATGAGAGAGTTTTATAAGGTGTTCATATCTAATGTTTTTTTTTTGATCTCAATACATTTTACATATTCAGGACGCATTATTTTTAGTTAAAATTTTCCATGACTTTAAACTATAATAAAAAAAAACATAAAACTCAATCTCTTTATTTGATTAGACTTTCAACAAATTACTTTCAAATGGTAAGGATGGCATAATTGAACAGGATTATACATGCTACTAACGTGCATTGGATTTTCAGAGGGGTAGGCATAAACAACAAGTAGGTAGGTAGGCAGGTTAAGTACATACCTTCGTGACGCGGCGTAGGTACGTACGTCTTGGTAAAGATACACATACGAACATAAATACACACGCACACAATACGAGTGCATTCAGTGATCAACATTTGAACTTCTGCTTACCTGCTTATATGCAATGCACGCTACTATGCTAATTGATAAAAATACTTTATTACGAAATGTATACAGTACCATCGACCTCCAAGAAGTGTGTCCACTTTAAGAAACATCATATTACGTAACTATATATCTGTTTTATGTCTACCTTTCTAAGCATGCTCAACTGAATCAACAACAACATTTTCCTTTTCAAAGTATACATACATTAACTCAAAGGAGTGTACAATAAAATACCATAATGTTTTATTTATAAATATCATTTCAGTATTACTTTTTTTTAAACGAAGTTGGTAGGTACTGTGAAATAAAAAATCCTTTATTTTCTAAAATAAGTAACATAAATAAAATTCTCCTTAAACCAATTATATTTATTACTATTTTTCACTTACAATATATCCATTTCACTGCACAAATCACATTGCTTCATATAACATTCATCAGTTCATAAATTCCATCCACTTGTGTTAAATCGAAGCCAATGCCAAGTTCAACGACACTACTAGCACATAGTAGATACATACAGAGGGCGAGTCTACATTGGTAGCACGCACACATAGCCGGAATAAATCAGGCAAAGGTATGGGACCCGTATGTTGAAGATGAACATTTTAAGCCGGTGTATGCGGAGATGTATGAATGTTGATGAAGCGAAAGAAGTGTGTAGGGATCGTAGTATGTGGCGAACGTTGGTCTCTGCCTACCCTTATGGGATACAGGCGTGAGCATACGTATGTATGTATTTTTAAACGATTGTTGACCCTATTATAAAGAATGCACCGGCGCGTATTTCAACTAATTTGACGTGCACACGTCGAGATCCTAAAAACTATGCGTGTATGCGCTTGTTACCAATGTATGTGAGTAAGGACCGCATCAACAACTTGTATTGCTATAGTTGATCGAATGACAGATGTTTACTTAGTGCCGAATTAAGCAATTTTTCTCGATATTTTGAAATACTTGATGTTATGTTACTGATATAGTCAAGCATTGGTAGGTTACCGTGTGCGCAAAGTTCGCGCTTGTTATATGGCTAATTCGGTATTGATTGTAATTAAATTCATACTAGCTGTGCCTCGCAGTTCCTTCCGCGTAGACTACTAGATTCTATTTAACTGGTTAAGTCATTCCTTTTTAGTTCCAGCTACCTGTGAAAGTCCCGTGAAATCGGTCGTCGTTTCAGATCATCATTTCAGATTTCAGAACAGTCTGTTTGTTACGGCTAATCTCTGAGAATAGCCGTAACAAACAGACTGTTTTTTTTATAGGACTTTATATACTTAGTGAAAAGCTGTTAATTTGGAATCACAATCAGACACTTTAATTTTATTTATCTGTATAGATGAACACATCTGAAATACCCTATAAGAGTTGTTGGTACCGCCTCTAGCCTTCTCTATGTATTACTGTAGTGTTACTAATCTCTCTATGAGAGGTTTAGTAGTAGGGTCGTCGCTTGGCCGGTTGGCCCCGGACTACTAGCTAGTAACGATGTCTGTTGGGGTATATGTTGGGGTTGGGCCCGTTGGGGTTGGGCTGCACGGGGTAGCCCTGGGTTATGCTACCAGCCTTCGTATTCTGGAACATACAGGATTTATTTAAATACGCATAATTAGGAGAGCTGTGGTGGCCATGGGGTTTAAGTAGTCGACTACTACGCAAGGCACGTGCGTTTAAATCCCAGCGCCCTGTACCAATGATTTTTTCTAAAACTTATGTGCAGTTATTTCACAGCACGTGCATTACGGTGAAAGAAAACATCGTTAGAAACCTGCATATGTCTGAGAAACGATTCAAAGACGAATGTATAGCCTGAGACGGCCATAGACTCACCTTCTGTCACGTTAGCCCTTAATCATCTTCGGTGAAAAATGGGTGTTGTTATTACAACACCTCTGACTACCCCTTCGGGGAATACAAGCGTGAGCATATGTTTGTAGGTATGTATGTATGCAAATGTATTAGTAAGTTTTATGTACGCAAAAAAGGTTATATGTGACGTTATTACTGTTTTTGCGCACAGACTTCTGCAATTGAACATCTCCTGCGCAAATGGCTTATCCCTGTTGATTAGCTGCCATGGCCGTAATACAACTAGGAGGAAGTCATTTGATCGATTTAAAAAAAAGGAAGAGGTTTCTCAATTCGTCCGTTTATATTTTAGATATAATACCTGCATATTATGCTGTGGCGGCGGTTGATGTATGGGCACATGCCTGTTGGCCTGAGCGTACACCACTCCGCTGCTCACCGCCGGGTGGTGAGCCTCGCTCAGACCTATCAGTACCTGCGGCTGACAAAGACGTACCCTCTCATTACAAAACATGGTTTCAACGACGACCTCGTGGAGGAGTTCGTGGCACAGCTGCTATTACGCATTTCATTCGATCAGCGAAGCTAAGCAACCGTAACTCTAGCCAGTAGTTGGATGGGTGACCGCCCATGTTCTTTCCACGCCTCAGATGCCACGTTAAACCGTCGGTGCCGGTTGCCAATTTAACATCTTTGGAAATCGCTACAGGTCAGTCAGAGTGCCTAGGGCAGGTTTTCTTAAAATTCCGCCGACTGAGGCGCAATTCGGAATAGCGCCTCTGTCGGCCTAATGGTGACACTATTGTGAGCCCATACAAAAAACAAAAATCTGCGTTTATGTCGAGGCGAAAAAATCGCACTAGGCCTATGTCATATAACTAGGTATATAATATGTATACTAGGTATATAATATTTACAAATAAGCGCATAAGACTAACCTGCGAATCCTTCTTAGGCTCCTGATGCTGTTGTCCGTCTCTCTTCAACATGTCCATGTACAACTGCGGCGGTTGTGGAGCGGGGGCATACATGAGGTTCGCGTGATGCGGCGTGTGTGGCGTGTGAGGCGTGTGTGCGTGATGCGCGTACAACAACGGCGGAGGGCGCTCACCCACCACTCCCACGACACCCGACGTCGGCATGTAGTACGTCGACGATACCGGCGAATTACCCACATTAGACGCGTATTGAGACGGCTCTGGAAATGTGGTATATCATTAAAGTAATTTAGTCTAGTGCGTTACCTACCCCTATCACGAGTTTGCCACCGTTTTCCTAATTTATACTCGCTTGCACCTCTGACAATATTTGTATGACATATTTTAGTTCTTCACGTCAGCGCTAGAAGGCGCTGTGCAATATCTCATACAAATAATGTCAGTGACGCTAGCGACTATAGATTACGAAAACGGTGGCAAATTTGTGATAGGGGTACTGGTCACAAGTTATGAACGCACAACAAAAATAATGGGGATAGCTGCATGTATTTTCGCTCCATACAAGTCACAAAAAAATATTACTGCGCATTGAAAGTCAGTGCTCATAGCCTGTGACGGCACCTCGTGACACCACCGCATAGAAATGGATTTTTTAATTAGATTTGGCGCAAAACCGGGTAAGTTTAGACAAAGTAACATTCTCACACGCTTACGCTTATAGAAAATATAAAAAAATATGGAAATGGTATAAATCAGTCACGTCACGTGTGTCATTCCCGTACATTTTGTATCGTTTCTACTAGCGAAGCGTGCGGATAATGTTACTTTGTCGACCAAATGACCGGTGGCCAGCGACAATCTAATTATATTTTACGTTTATTATTCATTTTAGCATTTTGTTCTGTAGAAATCATCCGTAAATCTAGGCCGCCACTGACTAAGTCTTTACGAGTAAAAAAGCGTGTGAATTACTGGTCGCTAGCCAACGGCAGTTGTAATTAGTGACCCATTTACGCCAAGCCTTAGTGTTAATTTGATCAGTACTGTACTGTGTTTGATCAGTTTGCGGCTTGTAAGATTTCTCTTCTGAAATGACTACAGACAGTTTGACAGATTTATACACGTCACGAACATCTGTCTCATAATATGAGTCAAACTATCACGGCAATAAGAGCTCATGGTATGGTCCCTGGGCCTGCAGACAAAGTAACATTATCCTCGCGTTTCGCTTATAGAAAAGTTACACAATTATGGGAATGACATATAGTCGCTTAAGTTCTTGTTAAAACTATAAATATGTCATATTTTCAGAAAGTCATATTTTGACCGAAATATATTTCGCATGCTATTCGATAAGGAATCGCAGGCCGCATTGTTAGACGAATCAAACACAAGAGCCTAAACTATTAAACTTATTATTTTCATTAGTACGTGGAATAAACATAACTTTACATAGTAGCTTGATGAAAAATTAAACGGTTTTTTTGCTCTCTTGTTGCAAAGTTGCGCATTTTGACATTCGCTGTGTTACAACTTAAGCAACGATATGTCTCATGCCTTATTTATATAATTTCCGTAGAATTTGTATCGCTTATATTAGCGCCAGCTCGAGAGAATGTTACTTTGTCCATCAAGTTTCACAAATAAAGCATACAAAGACGGAAGACACCACACAACATTAAATATAAAACCAAAGAAAATCGCCAATGAAAATATGAAATTGTTAAACTCACAATGAGTAAAGCAGCACACAAATGAACAGAACACGCAAAAGAAAGTATAAACATGGTTCATTAGTAAGGGAGATGGAAGATGGTAAAATGAAAGTTAAACACAGAGGTGTGAGCGAGATGGTACTAGGGTGAGAAGCGACAGTAACGCCACCTATCGGTAAACAACTCACTGTTCCATAGAACTGCGCGGGCCATTTGGCGGCCCATTCGGCCATCCTCTACCTCTGCAAAAGTTTACACAAAATAATTCATACACTTTACAAACATTTTCCCTTTATTATTTCCCTTTATAAAACATAACCTAAGGTAGTCCTTGGTTTAGCAGGTCTCTTTTTGTGGTAATGTGATTAATATTAGGACTACTACAAGAAATTTTCTTTAACAAGGACCATGCAATGGACGAAGGGGGGTAATTATTTTAAACATCTTTTTCAGTATTCCAACTGTAAACCAATCGAATTAGCTCTATATTCTAGAGTCGTGAGTAGTCACCACACTCCCAAAAGATTGGTTCATATTATATTTCATTAAATAATAGTTACCCGTAATTTCGCCCAAATCGCAGCAAAATCGGTTCAGAATTTCACCGTGAAAAGGTAATAAAATAGAAGACACAAATCTTATTTATCGGCGCATGGAACCGCATGTCAATAAGATCGCACAACGATTACGTTTTGTTAAATTTGTAAATGCTCTCCTTAGCTCACAACTGACTACCCATTTATAATATTACTAAGAACCGCTCTCGCCCCTTCGAGTTACGATTTCTTAACACTAATACGATAAATTTACTTTTCTCTACGAATAAATATAATTATGGATTTTTATAGGCTATAAAGTTCAACTCGTATTAAGATCTGTAAAATAGATAACAAGAATGTTGCATTCAATAATTTTGTATGGATACAAACTTCAATTGATACTATTTAAATAATCTGTATGAATAACTTACTATGATCGTTGTACACATGTTGTTGTTTCATAGGCGGCTGATGTAGTCTGTGCGCGTACAGGGCGTATTTAGGCGACGGACTGCGCGTGCGCTTCACACCAGTTTGCATGGGGCCGCGCACTATTGTCTGCTGTTGTGGAAACAGCATGTAGTTCGAATGCTTTGGCTGGAACAATTATAAATTGGCATTGAAACAATGTATATTAAAAAAAAAATAAAGAAAAAATATTATGTTTTTGATTTTTAAGCATGTACATTCCAGCTCTTATTTAACTTAACCATTAACCAAAAATTAAGGCAAAAATGTAGTATTTACAATGTTGCAAAAATTTTTTTTACCTAAGTGGATGCTTACAAGGACAAAGGAATACCTAAGAAATATTCCCTGGATTGTGTGGAAGATGATATGGCTAGAAAGGGAGTGAATACGGATTTGAAGGTTAATAGAAAGAATTTGAAGAAAAACCTCATTGTGCTGACCCTATTGGGGTCCTACATGCTACACGAGATAAGAGCAGGATGTTGTTGTGACTTTACTTGTGTATATACAGCTATGGAGACAAAATCATCACAGCAAAGAAACATAACATACCTTATTGAGCATGTGTTGTGAATGTTGCTGTGGTCTGCCTTGTGACGGTGGGGGCTCCCCTTGTCCCGTTGATGGGGGCATTGAGAACATGGGCATCTGAATGTTGCCCATCTGCATCTTCATCGGTTGCATATCGCTGGAAAATTCACTGTTCACACATTCTTATTGTGATCTAAGTAAAGTTTATAAACAATTTATTTACACTTCTTATATGCTTATTTAAGACACATTGCCTAGGTTATCAGATCATAATACACTAAAGGTGATGTGTGAACACAATGGAGCTGACATTATACATATATTTGACAGAAGTTCCAAAGATATATAATAGTAAAAAATCAATATTATGTTTGTTTTGCTATTCTTGTCAAAAATATTTATTGGCACTCAATTGGGAAAGCAGTGGGACACTTCTGGATCATAAAAAAAAATTGAGCTTTGAACATTGCTTTGAAGGAAAACTTTTGATTATACAATTTATATGAATTCTGAATTGCACTTGTAATCTACTTTATACCTTATTCAGCAATCTATGTGCATGTACATTCATAACTACCCAGAATATGTGTGCCAGTTTTTGTATATGACAAATTTAGGAAGTGATTAGTCTGACAAGTTTTGAGTGCAAGAGACAGAGACCCCTTGTGAGCATAGTGTTCTACCTCTCCTACTCCCTTAGTCTGTCAACTTGATGGAACTTCAAGCAGGTTACCTAGCTAACTTGGGGGACACCTTATTATGCTAGGCCATTGTAGGATTGGATATAGATATCATTAGTTAACACATTTCTATACTCACTTGGTTTCCTTTAGTTGTTGCCTTTTCCTGGTCTCATCCTCATTAAGGACTTTCTTCAATTGCATGAATAATTGCTGTTTCTCTTTCTCCAATTGTTTCAGCTTTTGTTCCAAATGTTCAATTTGTTCCTTTGTTTCTTCTGCAATGTAAAATGCAAGGTAAAGTAATTCATTCTTATGTCTTAAACATAGTCATGACTTTTTTGATAAATTTACAATATTCATTTATAAACATTCATGATACAAAACTTCTAGCAATTTTTCTTATATCAATGCAGAAATAACTTCTAACTGTATGCTAGTAGAAGAAGCAGGCTAGCTGCATGCTTGTGGCACGGTGGCCATGGGGTTGAACAGTCACTTGCAAGCGAGGCAAGTTTGAATCCCAGCGACGCCTGTACCTGTATGGTATTTTGAAAAACTTATGTGCAGTGATTTCACAACACATGCTTTACGATGAAGGAAAACCTCGTGAGGAAACCTGCATATGTCTGAGGTCATATGTATAGTGCGTGAGATGGCGATATATTCACCATCTGTAATGTTGGCAATTAGTCAACTTCGTTGAAAAGTGGTCGTTGTTATTACAACACCTCTGTCTAACCCTTGAGGGAATACTAGTGTGAGCATGTGTATGTCTGTAAAACTAAATATTTATTTACAACATACCAAGTGTCATGACATCTTGCCGTTCCCTTGCTTCCCTTTCCTTCTTAAGTCTTTCTTCTTCAACCTCTGCCTCATATTCTGCAAAAGAATTGTAAATTGTTACAGACCCCTGCTTGCTCACAGCAATTTATTTCAAAAGCATGACCACAAACTCACCTTCTTTCTTTCTCTGCCGTTCCCGTATTATATGTCTTTTCAAAGCATTCCACATCTTCTGATCCGAGTCATCTTGCTCTTCGGACATCCGAGATGTTACGGCAGGCATTTTGAAATAAATCTTTCTTTCGGTACGAAAACCACAAACACAAAGATCCACCTCCTGAGTGCCCGATGAGATGGACACAGCGATTTCGTGTATTAATAGACACAAATTATAATTTTATCACCAGCAATTTCTAATTCATTCAATGAACGCTGATATTGCGTAAAAAACCAAAGCAAGATAGGTAAGTCGTGTAAATTACTGCGTTGCGTATTTTACTCAACTCAACACACAAAATATTTCCAATCTTGTGTTTTTGACATGTATGTATCAAACTATTTGACATTCTGTCGTTCTGTTTGTTGTATTTTGACATAGATAAAGAAATTTTTTTTTTTTAATTATTATTTTTTGTTTTATCGTTAGTTTTTAAGTAAAAATTTTCCCAACTATACTGATACATATTTTTCTACAAAACTGCATTTAAATTACTTTTTATTGAAATATGAATTTATGCACAAAAAACATAGCCAGCGAATAGAAACGCCAGGAGGTTAAGCTATTGATATTCTACTTTAAATTAGTCTTTGATATTTATGAACGAAATATGTACTACATTTCGGAGTCAAATTTTTATATGGTTCTGTCTCATTGGCTATCTTCGGTCTCCAATGGCTGTCTCCCTCTAATTGACAGCTATGTGAATTGACTGACTCCCCCGCTCACCCCCTTCACTTCACCCTTCAAATCGAGGCGAGGTAGCTGTGAAGTAATTTTGTTATTATTTCGATATTTATTTGAAAATAGTATTCGAAAATCTTTATAAATAAAGTGTAATTGAGCATATTTCTCCTTTAAATACTTAAGATGGACGGGCCCTCTGGACCTAAAAAGAAACTTAAAACCGTGAGTACTTTCCCATTTATTCTATGTTTATGTGTGCTATTATGTTCACTAGAGTTATTTATTACACATTTTTTGTATTAAAAATTGTATTTTAGCTTTGAAAACCTTTCTTGTGATTATTTCTGTTCTTCAAGAAACAATAACATATAGAACAGAATATGACCTATGTTATCAATTAATTATTATTAGACATTTTTTAAAAGAGGCTTATAACTATATTTAACTAACTATCGAATTTGTAGTTCTGCATTTTGAAAGCACTATGATTTAAGGTGGATAATTCTATCCCTAGAACCATGATATTCATGTTCTCAAAAGCAAAACTGGTTTAGTGGAGAGCCGTTATTATTAATAATTTATTCTTGAATGATTAGAATAAAATTAAAACAACACTCAGATTCTGCATAATTCTTATGGTAGGTATACTTAAGTGCTAAATTACTTATCAAAGAAAAAGAAACATGACTGGAAGCGTCTCACCTAAGCCATTATACCTTTTTAGTCGTTAGCAAAATCTACCTGCATATTCTTATTATTTGTTTTTCATCAACTAAATACTGTTTTGATAAGAAGATAGATTATCTATGTATCGCCCCCAAAACCCTCTGCATACAAAATTTTATGAACATCTAAGAATTGCTTGTTGAAATGAAAATGAAAATGAAAAATATTTATTCAGTTTAGGCCCTGGTAAGGCACTTATGAAAGTCGAGAATTTACCAACTGAAAGGTAGATGTGTACATAGGTACTTTTATTAGGGGTACATACATAGCAGTCATCAACTAATTGTCTGCATGACGAATTAGGAGTATTTCACACTGTGTTGATGTGAATTACTTCTGTTTGCTTTGAATCAATGAATGTAAGACATGTTTTTGCTTGCTTATATATACTTATAAGCATATACAGCATATACTTTCAAGACCATAGGAATAACTGCCAAATTTTAGAA
Organism: Watsonalla cultraria; assembly: GCA_964035505.1. NCBI lineage: Eukaryota > Metazoa > Arthropoda > Insecta > Lepidoptera > Drepanidae > Watsonalla > Watsonalla cultraria. Next base: position 3,631,333 of record OZ037715.1, read on the forward strand.
AGATTATTTTTTTATTATTTTATTTTAAGATTATTTTTTTATTTTAAGTTTGGATACTGGTTACTATAACAGCAATGCTCATATATAGTGCATTATGTTGAATAAAGATGCCATTTGAAAAATGCTAAAAGTATGAAAAAAACGTATATAGAGTTTATTGCTGTAGATATATTCTGCATACTCTACTTTATAGGTAGTACAGATATTACATTCTATGAATTCTGTTTAATTCATATATATAGTATTATATCTGTATCTACAAGAGCACAGCTCTTAAATCATAGACGAAGAAGTTAGATATATTATACAGAATGGTTTCTTGAGAAGCAATGAGGGAAGACCTTATCTGCTGTAGCTAAAGGAATACCTGTGCGTTGACATACCTATCTTTATGATAATAGTAATAGCGACTTTTTTTTTTATCTGCGATGTGCTATCGCAGATAATAAACAGCTATTTAACATTAAATTAGGACCAAGTCATAAAACACCAGCGTATGAGTTGATAAGCTGATTCTGGCATACTACTTATGAATCCAATGAGCCTGCACACAATCATATACAATTGTTATGCCAAAATTGCAATAGTGTAAATTTGAGATATTTATTTTCTTTCATACTACTAACATACATAAAAGTGGCAAACAAGTGTACAGTGTCTGATGCTATGTTACCGTAGCCTAATGCTTATAACACGTGTCACTCACTCGTTGCCTACCTTATATCTATATACATATAATCACTCCTACTCCTCACCTCCATGAAGCACTGTCACCTAACTCACCATAGGAACAAAATACTACTCAAAAGTAGCATTATTTGGCTGCGATTTTTTATAAAGTGGAGTTACACCACCCAATCGGACTGCTCCAAATATTGAACGGGGGATTCCGTTAACCCCTACTTCAATTATCTCTTATCACCGAAGCAGACAAAAAAACATCCAAGATCAATTTCGAACATAGCTATAGTAGAAGGAAAAATATGGCCAGTATTTTGTGCATACCTAAAGGGGTCATCCTTAATGGTGTTGTTACTTGTCAGCGCAATCCTGTTTTGAGACCAGTTTTGTTGATTTGCAGATTACATTATGACTCTTTTGTACCTGCTGGCTTGGAAAAAACGAAAAATTTGCATTTTATTGTATCTTTCGTGAACCAACAAGTGTGCCACAAGTTCTACACGTACGACAATATCGTCTGCGTATTTTTCTCATTTTGAATAGGAACTTTAAAAAGCGCCAGAAGCGGCAAGTGTAGGGAGTTTTACGTCTCCATACAAAAAAGCGCAAAACGCAAGGTCGAACGTGTCAATACAAATACTTGGGGCACTGAGGAGCATAACAAAAGTTAATGTTAATAGCCACGTAGCGAACATAATTTTTGGCGCACGCAAAACAAAGCGCAGCAGCTCTCACAAGGACTATTCGCTAACCAGATATGCATAGTGAATGCTCGCGATTTTTGCTTACCGTTCTTTATATACTCTGGTTCTAAGTTCCTAGATATGCAAGTTCAAGGAACTTATATCAGATTTCACCTAATTTCGTCGGTCTGCTGTCGCCTATGGCGTATAAACAATACGAGCGGTCCAACTGAACAAATACATTTTCATGTTGAAATAAGTTTTGAATACCACGATGGTGACTAACAAGCTGGCTTTGACTATTTTGCGGACATTCGCCTTTCGCGATAGGGTCACGGTTTTGTTTCATATTTCAAAGAAACAATATTTGTCCTCAAATAAATATGTAGAATGCAGGTATTTTAGAGTCTTAAGCTTGAATTTATTGAACATATGCCTAGCTTTAAGATCGTCTAAGTGTGGAGCGTGAAAATTCATAAGCACAGGCATATGCAGTCACAATTACATGCGTTACACATTAAATGTGTTGCCAAGTTTTATATTGGTCACAAACAAACGCTATTGTAGAACACGAGATCCTGAATTCTGTCCCCGGATCGAACAGTGTTATTGTAAGAGTCTGATTAGTGCCCGGTTAGTGGCAACATAATAGCTTGCCCTATTATTCGGGTATTCCACATGTCAGCGAAATGTAGGTGTACCTAATATAAATTTACGATTACAGACAGGCATAAGGATACATGCATGCATTGGGATTCAAATGTTGAACCCAGTAATTCATAGGAGGTAGCCTATATTTTTGGATTTCATAGTATTTTTGACCGGTCTTCGAGAAATAAGAATAATGACTATGTTCGGATTTTTAACTATGGATACCTACCATCCAACTATTTAGATAGAATATTTTTTGTAAATATACAAAAATGCTCAAAATAGATACCAAACTCCCAAACAAGGATAATAACACAAATGTACGATATATAAATATTTCATATCTTTGCCCTTATGCGGGGACAAACCCGCGACACCTACCGCTGCAGTCAGGTCTGCTTACCAACCACTACACCTAGACCAGCTGTGCCGACGAAATAGGAACTAACAATGTATCACGAGACCCTCAAACTTAATTGAAACATTCTAGTGTTCCTAGTTATTGTACAGATAATTCAACAAAATGATAAAAGCATTCATGTCGTGATGAATGCGATCGGCCAATAAAACCAACTGCTTTTACAACCAATTTAAATTACAGTATCATTCACATAGAGCGCCAGTATTGTAAACATCGGCGCGCGCGCGGTCGTGTCTAACCGGTCCGCTATCATTCGTTCGCGGTTGGCGCGAAAGTGCATTGACAACATTAATATTTTTTTAATTTCATACAATGAGTCTCGAGCTAAGGAACCAGAAGATTTCAGAAACCTTCAAGAAATATAACATTGCAGAATGGGGCAACGGCAATGTCAGAACGGTTTGTTATTGTTTTGTTTTGGTTCGATAGTTCTATACCATAGGGGTATTGTTAGAAACTATTATAGTAACAATATAATAGCTCGCTTCTTAATTAATGTATGGTCGTTCCTATTAGTAGCTTGTAACATTCATGTATTTCTTTGAAATCTATTAAATCCATTGGAACTCATTTCATCAGAATTCGTTAATTACTTTAAATGATTAATATGTTAAAATATAAATACTAGACGCGTAAGTGCGACATTCCAGCAATTTCTTAACAATTTGGCGACGAGGGCAAGTCTCTATCAAAAACTCAATTACTGTTTATAACACTTCTAGATTAGTGAACTTTCTCCGTGTGTTGCCTTTAGGATTTCAACTTTCTTTCCGGCATTAAACTTTCTTCCATACTAAATTATTTTTGTAAATGTAAAATTGTAACACCGTCGACACCTAATAATATTCGGTGAAATGTGGTTGTTGTTACAACACCCCTGCTTACCTCTTCGGGGATCCTTCTGGGATGGCGAGAACATATTTATTTATTTAAAACTCGATATTGCGTAGTAATTTGATGTTATTATTGTGACATTAATAGTTGTAGGTCTTAAAGAAAGATTGGCATAAAATTTCCTCGTGTGGTAAAACTAATCGTGAACACTGATAATTTTACGACTATAAATATCAATTTAGGTAGAGCAATTAACATATAGACAGAATTATTATGAAAATAAATAACCAATTAGGTTACAACTTCAGGAATTCAGAGAAAGAATAAAATTAAATTTAAATAAGGGTATTAGGGTAAATTCCTCGCAGAGATGTTGATGAATGCAAAAGTGCGTTTGTAACCACCAGAATCCGTCACTAACTAGGTAGGTGTTCAATGATATACTACCGCAGTTGTAAACAGTAATTTACTTGCAAAGGGTCACTGCGGTAGCAGTTACATGTCCTAAAGACCTAGAGGTACGGCTAAAAACAATTAGTTCTTGGGTTTTCTTAAAGTCGCATTTAGAGAGTTAATTCAGAATCATCATCAATATAAAATTTCCCACTATAGTGTGGATCAGCATAAGCTTCCTTAGTATTATTTAACATCGTATTTTATTATCCAGGCCCTATTAAGCATATTAATCATTCGGCGCATTATCTCAATCAATTGTTACACAAAAACAATACACATCTAAGATGATATGCTCATCAAATTGGATATCTCTCCTATGCGTCGAGATAATACATTTCGGCGAAATAGATATTAGACGCAAATTGTCTTCAATACGATAGGTACTTGTCGGAGGAAATTGATAAGATACTTTATTGTTAGCGCTTATCATTGAATTTGTATCATAATCTTGATAATACTGTTATGACCGCATAAGACTTTTTCCTGGTGAACGAATTCGTGTGTACAACACACGCACAATGTTAATTTTAGTATTCAGATTAGGTCCTGGTAAGCCTCTGTTTACGAAAAACAATTGAGTACACATAGCAAATTCGAATGTATTTCTATAAAATGCTTGTGTCGAAACTAAGCCCTCGGCCGGCTAAGTGATGTTACTTCCATTAACATAACTGTAATCTGTTGTATGGTACCTACTTCGCGGATTCGATTATCCACAGGAAATATATGCTTAAAGGTGTTTGATCTTAATGATTGTGAGAATAATATGCTTACGTACGATGTAGAGAATCCTAGTGGGGCCGATTATAAGCCATAATATTAGTTAAGTATTTTAACGTTTGCTCCATTGATTGAACCAGGCATTAGCTGTGGGAATAAGAACACGTTACTTCGGGATCTTTACATGGATTTAGGTAAGTTAGGTTTCAATATGGTTTGAAATAAGTTTCTTAGTAACAAACTCATGTTGTTTTTCTTTCCATCAGTCCATGAACAAAACTCACCACAAGTCTATGGGAAAGAAGGACATTCTACAAACATAGATTAAATACTAATGAGAATTTGCGCCAAGGAGTATATTATGCTTCGAAGCATTATGCGTGTTATTATCTCACCGGTTACGCGGCTTTACGTAAACAAAACTTTCTCCACATTTCATATGCCATGCGATGCGATCAAACTAGTCGCGTTATTGACAGCCATCTATCGAACATAAGACTTCACTAATGTTGATCTTGAGAATGATGTGAAGTCCTCACCATGTATACCTAAGGGTAGGTAGAGGAGGACCTAAAAATGATGGATGAAGAGAGATGCTGGCGAATTCAATTTATACTATTTAAAGAAGTGATATAGGGCACATATATAGTTAAGGTACTCACTCACGCAATGGGTGAAACAGCAATATCTCAAGATACTTTATCGGTAAATTTTTTTGAATATTTTCCACAAAGCAACGAGTAGGTAAGTAGGTGGCGTGATTTTGATACGACATCGTGTTTTAGTATCTTAATATTCGGCTTATGTGCATTTTCCCTAATCTTCATATGAGATCGATACCTTATCAATCGATACGATAACGGCCTTATTTAATATTACACAATAACCCCTAGTGGTGTTTTTCAACTTCACGCAATTGATAAATATGTCGTAGATTAGGTACAAATTTATTGATTGGATTATCTGGGAAAAATACTATACCCATTTATGTTATTGCATTTAAATGACTTTACAGTTTTTTTATCGGCTAATTGTGCTCTCATTTTGATTATAGACCGCACTAAAAATGGTGCGAAATAGAATCATATCTTTACGCATTTTTATTAACGTTCCCGGTGTTACAACACCCATTTTTCACCTAAAATGAGTAGAACTAGTGTCCACGATCTATTGTAGTCTCAGGCACAATATCATACGTCGTTAATTTCCTCTCCTTTTCTCGTGATGTCTTCCTTTACCGTGAAGTTTGTGGTTTGAAGTCACTGCACAGTTTTTCTGTATGTATACTTAAATATATAGAAAAACTCATTGCTACAAACACAGTACAGGGTCTAGACTTTCTAGCCGAACATTGTTGTTACAGCAGCGTAATCCCTTACTTTTTGTTATTTTTTCGTCGTTATAGGTACTTACTGTTTGCTATGCTGTGACAAAAGTGCGCCTGAAAGTCTCGACTCTAAGGAATAAATGTATAGTTATATGGATTACTAGCTGTGCCCCGCGGTTTCACCCGTGTAGACTTTATTGTGTTATATATATTTTGGAATATCCTATGTCTTTCTCCTGGTTCTAAGCTACCTCCCCACCAATTTTCAGCCAAATCGATTCAGCCGTTCTTGAGTTATAAATAGTGTAACTAAGACGACTTTCTTTTATATATATAGATAAAGGATTGTACTCAAAAAGGATATTAATCAGTCGGGTGTCAGAAATATTTTATTGTTATGTACTTACAGTGTTGTATGAATTGAAGCAGGTTAGTTAAATATTAAAACAAATTGTATTAACATATTGTATGAACAAGTGGCGATATCATGACGAATATACTGTTTTTATCAGCCAGTGTTAGGTGTGTATATGGAATTAATTATAATAAATATAACATTTTATTATTCTGTATTTTTGGATTTTAATTGTTATCGGCACTAATGGCAATATTCCGAAGGTACATAGTCGTCCTTAATTTTATATAAGTATCTGAATTACCGAGCTAAACTCGGTATTATTTTTAAATGCTACCTATATAGTTATGACGAGTTATCGCCCCCAAACCCCCTGCATACTAAACTACATGAAAATCGTTGGAGCCGTTTCCGAGATTCAGATCAGGTATAAGATGAATCATAGGCCCAGAAAAATACCTATAAACGGTAAGAACAGCAGGACAGCCTGTCTAAGTCTTCATGCCTTTCTTGAAGAACTTAGCGTGTGACCTTTATGACGATACTCAAAAGCTTAGAAGATGGGGTTCAATGGGCCTAATATGAGCGCTGTGAATGCGCAGTAGTAATTTTATGAGTCTGTCTCTGTCTGTCAGTCTGGCGCGACGTGAAAAATATACATGCGCATTTGCCCCCACAATTTTCGCTAAGCACTCATAACTCGTGACGGCATCTGAAGCCCAACCATAGCTCTTATTGCAACGATAGTTCAGCTGTGCGACAGTGGCAGATGTTTATACATCATAATATACATCTGTCTTATAATGTGAGTCAAACTGTCATGGCAATAAGACCTCATGGTAGGGCCCGCCCCTCAGTGTCGGATTTAGAGGTCTTGGGGCAAAATAACGTCATTAATTTTTTTTTTTCAAATTATTTTCCTGATAAAAAGGATCTTTTTCCGGAGTATTTATTGTGGTGGCCCCGGGTCTGTAGCTCTGGTTGCCCTCCCCTAAACACGGGCCTGCGGCGCCCCTGTAGTATACTCATACTATTTTGATTTCAGTCTTATTCTTGGGAGCCAAATCAATTTTCTATACAATTGCTCGAATGTAAGTCTTACAAATTTTATGTCATTTTTGTAACAATACCTACCAAAAACGTCATGACTACAATCTAATTTCCATCTACGCGTTAAATAATAAAATAGGCCTATAGGTACAGCACGTACCTTCAAGGTTCGTTAGGAACTAAAAAAAAGTAATGGTACTATTTGGTACCATTGTCATGAAAATGGGCTTTCTACTTCATTGATTGAAAGCATTTTCATGTATTTTGGTGCAATGGTGCAGTTTTCTGAACGTCAAGGCCGCATACACACCGTTCACTATTAGGTACAATTTATTGACAGTCTATTTAAATGAATTTTCATACAAAGTGTTGGTTTTATAATGTGTATTATAGATTGTCCTCGACATTACATTTATCGTTCAAGTTCTAGGTTTTTTGAAATTGATATTGATTCTTTCTAACACAACAAGACTTATATCGCGGTTTCACCCTTGTCGTTCTAGTTTACCTGGATAAAAAATAAGAAGTTTGCCTACGTCTGCATTTTATAGATAAAACAACTACAAAACTACATTCTTTTTTGCATACTAATGTTCTGAATAATTGACATTTTACGATAATAGTTTTTAAATTCCAATTGTAGAAAGAAGCACGCTTATTGACTCAGACAATCTACAGTCGCTCTATTATTTGCCTTTACTCTAGGAACAAGATTAACTTGTTCGAGTCTCGTATTCTTACCCCCAATCCTCGTTTAGGATAGTCATGCCGGTCGTATCCACATTTTTGATCCACCGGTGGATCAATTTTATTTTATGATTATTTTCTATGCCACTCTGATCCACCCTGCTTTGCTGTGATAGCCTGGTCATCTATTAACAGAGTTTTAGGTTTTAACATGATTTAACGTTAACGGTATCGATTGCATATTTTGTATTTGAACGTAAAACTTCCCACACTCACCGCTAGGGGCGTTTTATAAAACCTTTTCTTTGGCGTACAGAGGGTCTAGTGCGAGTTTTACACTGCCACCGTCACGTCACCGTCAAGAAAACTCGCACTAGGCACTTTGATGCATTGTTTGCGGGACTCTCGAATATCTCGGATAAGTCCTAATGATTATAGTTACGTGTTGTGTGAGTGACTTGAACTTAAAGGAACGTAAACAGAAAAAAATAACGCAAAATTTAATCAAATCATGTTCAGCCTTCACGGATCATTAAATTAGTTAATATTGCACGTTATTTTTAAGAGTTACAACATTGATCTATGTTTTTTCGTCAATCTTAGGAAGAGGAAGCTTTGCCTAAACTGAATGGTTAGCTGTTACTTTAAAAACATTTGGAAACTGTTAGAATTCTTTGTAAAGCACATGTTTGACCTTCTCCAAAGGCCATATTTGATTGCTTGTAATTTTCAATCAAACTTTTGTCCTTTCGATATTATGTCTTCCTGTGATAGCCAATTTTAATTGATTCATTGTATATATATTGAAACAGGTATATAAGCAATTGTAATTGGTCATAAAGGGGGAAACTCGAACTCAAAATAATTCTGACCCGTCCGGGGAGCTATTATTATGGGTTTCTATCCGTTACCATTGGACAGGCATGGCGGTGGAAAATAATGTGTTTAATAATTATCATCTGTTACTTCGTCTCTTCTTCTTTATATTTTTCAAAAACACTTATTTTTCCACCGCGCCTGTTCACTGGAAACAGGGGTCTTACTACGAGCTCATAATGCCATGATTTCTTCATAGTTAGTTTGTGTAACATTACAGTGACAGACTTACACACATCATACACATCTGAATCATAATCATTATCGAACTATGATGGCATTAAGAGGTTATGGTTGGTCTCTAGGATTTAAACTACGTCTCAAGAACATACGATGAGTTATTCCCAACTTCCAGACTAGTTAGTTGAAAGTTGGGAATTGTATGTCGTAATTTGAACCTATCGTAGGATGGAAGTGGGGGATAAGTCCCTTTGACTATCCATACTTATCTCAATCAGCGCGACCTTTCACACCAGACACCTATATGGTGTGACAATCCGAGATCTATATGTAAGCTTACAATTTATTCATTAAAACCGACTTAATTACTTCTCTTTGTCGGCTTTCTTTAACAATTTAATATACGGAAATTGATTGTGCCAGTAGTATTCTCAATCTCATTACCTAAATAATTTATGCGACGCGTGATAACGAGAAGTTGAACTCTTTTACTTGTTAATTTATCTTGTTCATTTTAAACAGAATATAATGTTTTAGGTACTATTCGTTTTGTGCATTATGGCGTAGGTGGACACGCTTTTCCGCAATAAGTCCATTAAAGAGGTAGTTTTATATCTACATAAACCATCAGCTCTACATTATTCGTAGGTACATATTTCTGTTAGAACACATCTCTTGGTGCACTAACGTTATCGCCCTTCCCTTTGCTGCGATACCTTGGCCTTTCTCTTTATTACCTACAGGGACCTTACCATGAGCTCTTATTGTCATAATAGTTTCACTCATTTATGAGACAGATGTATGTGACGTGTATACATCTGTCACTTTCGCACAACTGAATTGTCATTGCAATAAGAGCTCATGGTTGGGCCCCTGTTCATAACAAATTTTCGAAACATGATAAAATAAAATGTACTAGCGGACGTCACGCGCTTTCACCCGCGTAGTTCCCATTCCCGTGGGAGTACGGGGATAAAATATAGCCTACGTTACTCGCTGATGATGTAGCTGTCCAATGCTAAAATAATTTTTATTTTCGGTCTAGCAGTGTGGGCCTCTATTTAAAACAAACAAACAAATCTTTCCTCTTTAAAATATTAGTATAGATATACTTAAATGGCTAGGTGCTGATTTAGCAGTTCTGTTGTCTTCACAGTTCTTCTTGTCTTCTGGGGCCCAACCATGAGCTCTTATTGCAATGTTAATTCAGTTGTGCGACAGTGACAGATGTATGCACGTCACATACATCTGTCTCATAAATGAGTGAAACTATCATGGCAATAAGAGCTCATGGTAAGGCCCCTGCAGTCTTCTCAAATTTTGCTACCGCAATCATTAGTGTAGGTAGGTACGATTAATTAACATAATAATATATTTGACAAACAACTCTTATCTTTTATTTGTGTAATAGGTGGAGATTGACGCTATCATTGCGATCAACTTAATCTTGATTCCAAAATGTTGCTATCAGGTAATAAACAGTAGGGATATAGGTATATCGGCATCCTTGGATAACATTTTGACAGATGCTTGCACTCCAAATAGTACTTCTTACTAATATTATAAACGTGAATGTAAGTATCTATATTAGTTGCTCCTCCACGCAAAAACTACTGAATTAATTTTGATGAAACTATACTATAATATAGCTTTCACCTCAGAATAACACACAATTTATAAAAATATTGTGTGAATTGCCCAAAATTCAAATCTCACCATCCATACCATGTAGGTATTATTTTTGCCAACTTTGAAGGTAAGATTCCATATTATAATCACGGGATAGGCGAAGAGCGCTATTCAATCTAGACTTTCTTATTCGCCTCATTCACACCTAACAAGCACTTCTTAGAAGTAAGTAGTTCATATAACTTACGTAGGTGTTAATTGACATAGTTGTAGACATAGATAAAACCACCAGCTCTAGCAATTTTTTAATCTATGGCTGTAGACTTTAAGATGTTTATATTTGTTCCAGTGTGCGCAAGTGGCGACCAATGTGGTGGAACAGAAGCACCAGGTGTCTCGCGCCAAGAGGAGTCGGGCTCTTGGCAGCCGCGCGTTCAGAGGCAGCACAGTATGGTTCACCGGCCTCAGCGGCGCTGGGAAGACCAGCATTGCATTCGCTCTTGAAGCTTATCTAGTTTCTAAAGGTAAGGAAGGACTCGTGGATAAATTATAAAATTGACCAAATATCTAAAAAAAAAATCAACGCGATATAAATATATGGGCAAATTAGATTTTCGATTAGGTAGGTAGGTACTTAAACAAAAAAAATTTTTTTTTCTCATCGCTGACCTGAAGAGCGCAGCAGTCATTTTATGAGTCTGACTATATCTGTCTACGAAGTTACTCTCACTATTTTCGCTAATGATTCGTGATCACACCTGTACCTGCATGTTAGGCCTACTGAGTGACTATTTGCTTGTTTACCACCTTAAAGAAATACTCATGAGATATTCAGTGAGATCATAAATTATGTTGGTTGACGAGTCTCTTTGTGGTAACTTGCGTAGGTTAGTTACTAGCACTCAAAACAATCTTGTAATATGTTTGGATTAGGTTACTGAAGTATTGTAGGAATAAGATAGTGTTATTGTTCGATTAACAACTCGAGTGCAATAAGTGCAATTATTATAAGATTACGGTCTTACCTAATAGAGCAAATATAATTCGTAATTTTCTTAGAACATGACTTATACGTCTCTTTTCCTGTGTAAAATATGCGAACTACCTTTTACATGGTAGGTATATTATGTAAGTCCGTATATAATAATCTACATAATAATATCGATGTTCTAATAACCCTAAGACACTTTCCCATTTTTAATGTCAATAGATGATGACGAGAAGCATGACTGTTGCATAAGCTTGTTTCTGAATTATCTCGACTAATTGACCTACTATACTATAACGTTAATAATATTTTAATACCGCCTTTAAAAAGCAGGACTTATTTGCATTTCTGCCCGAAAAAAGGGGAATTGTTGCTCTATTTAATTATTCTAAAAACGTTGAGGTCAACATTCTTAATATCTTATGATTAGACTTCCTTATAAATAATTTTCTAATCGTCAGACACAGAAAAAATAAATTATACAGCATTCTGAATGATACCGCCGGCTTCGGATGGTTGCTCTTGCCGAGAAGAATCCGAAAAGAAACTCAGAAGTTACCTACTCGATTCAAAAGGTCCCAACCACACCCTGCATTCCTGCAAATGCATGATCATTAAAATATAGTTTGATCTGACGTAAAACTACCGTTTATTGCATGATTGACTATAATACTGGCATCCTGCCGTTTACTGCAAAATGAATAGATTATGATATTAAGAATATGCATGCAATTTGATCCTATAAGTACTTAGTGTGATTATGCAGGTATATATTTATGTAGAGCTCTTTATTGTGGTGAACACGTGTTGTGTCATGTTTCAATGAGGTTTTGTTTTCAAACAATCAAAGCCTGCTATTGATAGAACTATGAGACAGGTTCCAATAGGTAGTCAGGTGACTTTAGCGAAGACCAAGTCAAGTCTGTCACACAAATATAATCAGGGGAAACCGTGACCCTGCATTTTACGACGTCATGATCTTCGAACCTAGGTGTCTAGTGCGAGTTTTTCACAAGTCACCGCGTCGACGTGTTATGTTCGTCTTGACGTTTTATCAAGCTGACTAGTTCCTAATACGCGCTGTCTGAACGATCATAGTTGGCCCTCAGTTGATTGAAACGTAATTTTTTATAGGTATCCCCGCGTACGGTCTCGACGGTGACAATGTGAGGACTGGCCTGAACAAGAATCTGGGCTTCACTAAGGAAGACCGCGAGGAGAACATCAGACGCGTCGCAGAAGTAGCCAAGCTGTTCGCCGACAGCGGAGTCGTGTGCTTGTGCAGTTTTGTCTCCCCCTTCGCTGAGGTAACTTTACATCTATACATATATAGTAGATAAATAAAATTGAAGTGTCTGTTATGAAAGTATACCAATTGTAATGTTGTATGTAAAATTCTTTTGATATTTTTCTCTGTCTGTCTGTCTGTCTGTTTGTTCCGGCTAATCTCCGAAACGGCTGGACTGATTTTAACGGGACTTCCACAGGCAAATAGCTACAAAAAAAACTATGGTTCTGCAGGCCACACATGAAATAAATCTATGCGGGTGAAACCGCAGGGCACAGCTAGTCTATAAAGAGGAAAGGTTTGTTTCTTTATTTGTATTGAATAAGCTCCGACACTATTAGACCGATCTTGAAAATTCTATCATCAACGCATAGCTACATCATCAGCGGCAACATAGGCTATATTTTATCCCCGTACTTCCACGGGAACGGGAACAACGCGGGTAAAACCGCGTGACGTCCGCTCGTTCTCAATAACTTAGCTGCCTAGAGTAGGTAGGCTCTGCTAAGTTTACTTAACTTGTCGTATTGTTTAGTTAGTAACACAATAGCTTGCCTGTAACATTTTATATTTTTAACATCAATTGTTTATTAGACAATAAGCATCTATGACAGTAATAAATCAACCCAGGTGAAATGGGCTGCCATGTGCAAATCTATACAGATAAATAAAATTGAAAGGTAGTGTTTGTTTGTAATTCCAAAAATAGCTTTTCACTAAAAACTCTGTTTGGTTGTCTGTTTGTTGCGACAAATATCTGAAAGGCAAGACCGATTTTAACGGGACTTTCATTGGCAGATAGCTGATGTTATGGGGATAACTGAGGCAGACTTTATTTTAAAAAAACAGGCCTTCGGGGGTGAAATCACAGGGTACAGCGCTAGTTATAATAATAAAAAAAATGTTTTCTGATTACAAACCAATTTATTTCGAGTTAAGGTGTATTTAAAAGGATAATGAATGAGTAGGTATATTATAATGTATGTAGATTGCCGTTCGTTGTCCTAGATATACATGAATGAGGAATGAAGTCAAGATCTCTAATATAACTACCTGTGTACTAAAATGTAGTAAACGTTGACTAGTTCACGGTCACTTCGCAAATTAATAGCTACATTAGATAAGTAGGTAGGTAGTAACAAATTTATCAATGGACCAACAACAAATTTATTAAACTGCAGTTACTGGAGTCACTAATTATGCGCGCTCAGCTAAAATAGTGGATAACTGCGCATTTTTTTATGCGCGTCGCGCCATACCGACGGGCAAAGGCAATCATTAATGCGAACTCAAGGTCAGCGCTCGTAACTCGTGACGCCACCTAACTAGTTAATAAAAAAAATTGCGGGGGATTTTATAAACTAACCTGTAGTACTGCATATTATATTTGTTCGGTTCACAATTACAGATTGCATCTTTAATGTTGAGAGCTAAAATAATGAATTTGCAATAAATATGAATACAATTCGTCAGAGAAATATTTATATTTGTTTGTATGTAAATGTGTATATAGCACCCCCGATAGTCACGAAATGAACTTAATTTTACGTACAAATATGTTGTAGCGTTATTTTGCTTAGCGAATTTCTGTTGAGACTGTCTCTTAGAGATTACGTGCAGTAAAATCGTGACTATATTATATATTTATGTAAGGGACTTGCCTTATCGTATCATACAATGCGAAGAAATGCAGATGTTTGTTTGCAATGAGTGTTTGCATTGACGCACATGTGTTCAATTGTTCTAGGATCGTGAGGTGGCTCGTCGTATCCACACGGACTCGGACCTGCCCTTCTTCGAAGTATTCATTGACACCCCATTGGAGGTTTGTGAACAAAGGGACACTAAGGGACTCTACAAGAAAGCCAGGGATGGACAAATTAAGGTAAAATTCTAGCTTTAAAATATCTGTACCTAAGGTATAAACGGCATATTTGAATAAAAAAAAATTATCTATCTGTCTCTGTCTGTCTGTTACATTTTCATTTTCAAAAGATTTTACTAAATTTTGTTATTGATATAACTTTGATACCAAGGACGGACTTTCAAAATGTATTACGCGTACCAAGTCACAGAAAAAACTAGAGATATTATAAAGAGATAAAGTTTGGAACATAATCACACAGCGCCATCTGTTACCAAACTAAGCAAAACTTTTACTATGTGTATTTACTGTAATGTAATAAAAAAATGTAATTACTTATTAAGTGCTAATATACTTTTTTTCTATTTTAGATATATATTAAGGTTAGGACAAAATTGTGTTGAATCCAGGTGATAATTACACAAGGTCTGACGAGATGCGTCGGCTCGGTATAAATCTGGGATACCCTACCATGTCCTCTTTTCGTTAGGACCCTAACTCATGTGAGCTATTTCAGGGTTTCACCGGCATCACCCAAGATTATGAGAGGCCAGAAGCACCAGAGCTTATCATTCAAACCGTGGGGCAGTCCATTGAGGAATCCACCATGGAGGTTCTCAACCTGCTCGAATCACAGGTAAATATAAATAGGATTAATTAAAGTTGCCATTTCCATATAAAATTATTTTATCTGGTTGGACAAATCTTTCTCCAAAACTACGTTATGGTACTAGATACGGATTGATACTGTTTTCACTAATATGTAGGAATTGAACTCAGATTTTTAGCTGAAAAATCTATAGTATAAAAAAATATGCTCACGCCATCCCAGAAGGGTCCCTGAAGGGGTAAGCAGAGGTGTTGTAACAACACCCACTTTTACTTCACCGAATATAATTTAGTGCCAACGTGATAGAGGGTGAGTCCATCGCCGTCTCAAGCACTCAGATATATGCAGGTTTCCTCACGATGTTTTCCTATACCGTAAAGTACGTGGGATGACATTACTGCACTTAAGTTTATAGAAAAACTCATTGGTGTAGGGATTCAAACTTGGGTCGCTTGCGTAGCGGGTCCACCACAGCTTTTTTTATATACGACCCCTGTTGTAGCAAACATGAATAGACAATCGCTTATCATCAAGCCGAAATCCTTGAAGTATTGTGACTGAATTCAGGCACCAACTTTTTATAGAGGCATAATAAAGTAAAAAACAAATCTTATTCCGGATTAACAGTTGTTACAGGTATTGTAAAAAGTATTTCCTTTCGCCCAGTAATTATTTCCTAGTGTGGCCTTGTTTGATGTTTATTTTTCCTTCACTTCACCTTGTGACTGTTCGAGGTTGAACAAAGTAGTCCTTCAAACATAACAACTGCACTTTGTAAAAGTATTATTACTTTATACTATTACAATAGTATAGTACCTACTACTATCTAGTCTTGTTACGGTTCATTTATATCACGTTTCTTGTACCTAAATATATAACAGTCTAAGCTTCCTTATGACTTATAACAAAGACAATAATAGTTGAGTTATATTCCTCAGAACCCGTAATGCTATAAAGATTATAGAGATAGACTTTAGAGATAATACTTTAACTTTCCTGCTTACTATTGTGGGGAGAGCGAGTCACGCTCATCCCCGGGATGATCTTTCAGCCAGGCAGATGTCATACCTGGGTAACACCGGCGAACATGTTCTAGTTGGAAACTTATATAGATATACTGCAATGTGCTTGAAAACTTTTTCTGGTTGGAAACTTGAATATGTATTGCAATGCGCTTGAAAACTCTTGCGCGATTTAGGTTCTCGTGTATTTGTACTCAAACTTCGCATTTGTTAGCGAATAGCGCCATCTATGAAGCGAGTGGAGAAACGCTGTTACACTATCATCATGCATTATCGAAAGGGGTGAAATAATGACATGTAACATAGACACTTACATTAATGTACCAGGTTTTTAAGATATAAGGTGAGGCCACGAAAAAATACTAACACAATTGAGGCCATGAGAACCATAGTGGCCTAACTATTTTTTTTACAATATTGAGTTTAAGGTTTTTTACAGTTCAAATTGATCATTTTGATAGAACCAGAGTGGCCTAAAAGTGATAAAGTTAATAGGTCAAATAAAACATAAAAGTAATAGAAAGTATGTATACTGAAGAGTGCTAGTTGATTTAAAAAATACTGTTTTAATTTTCTATGGTATTCAAAAAGATTGTCCATTTAATAAGGCCACTATGGTTCTCATGGCCTCAATTGAATTAGTGACACGCTGCCTGCGTGTTACTTAAAATTATTTTTAAATAAAAATAAAATAAAAGCAAAATTAGCTTTTGATGCAAGCATCAAATGAATTATAAATTACATGGATACTTTATATTTACTGCCTTATTTTTATTGCTATTTAAGTTTTTTATTTTTTGTCGTATGTATTTGAGTCTTGAGGCAATGACCTAATAAAAGTGAGCCGTAAAGGGTTATCAACTTAAAGGTCGGTCATAAAGGCGATCATTATATTTGAGTAAATTTGAGATGTTTCCCCATTCGGACGGATCCAATTATGGAAGGATCTCTTGTGTCCGGAGGTTGATATATCTATTGAATAGAACAGCCGCCTTATTCTCTAAGACTTCTCAGCGTTCGACTAGACGTCGAGTGTCGATTTCAATCATAGAAAATTTAAACATAATACATAGACGATAAAGTGCGACGCTGAGAAACCTTGCAGAAATCATTCATCAAACAAAATACGCAAAACTACATTAATAAAATAAATATATTTAATTCATACTTTGTCATAGGGTATCATCCCGCATTTCGACAGCAGGCTTACCGTTATCGAAGAGCTGTTCATATACGGTAACAGGCTCACGAGCGCTATCGAAGAAGCGACCAAGCTACCGCAGATTAAATTGACCACTTTGGACCTACAGTGGGTACAGGTAAGGAACATATTTGTCTGTGGCGGTTTAAAAACTCTTGTTAAGGCTATTAATATCGAAATTCCATATCAAATATTAAAATGATTAAAAAATGTTTGCAGGTGTTGTCTGAAGGTTGGGCCTACCCTCTGAAAGGATTTATGAAGGAACATGAATACTTACAAGTAAGTAATTCTCTTAATTATGTAATATAACTACGATACTGAGCAAATGAATATGTTCAAAGAAGCATAGATACATTTTAAATTGAAAGTGTATAGCCTAATGCCAATTCATCATCATCTTCCTGCCCTTATCCCATGTTATTTGGGGTCGGCGCAATGTGTCCTTCTCTTCCATTTCTCTCTATCAGCCGTCATATCTGTATTCACTCCCATTCTAGTCATATCATCTTTCACACAATCCATCCATCGTTTCTTAGGACTTCCTCTCCCCTTGTAACCATCCACATTCATAAACAAAACTTTTTTGGCAACATAAGCCTAATGCCAATTGTTACTATAAAAAGTTCCGAACCGGTAGTAAATTTTCGGAATTCATAACCTTACCATAATCATACCAATCATAACCATATCATAACTACGGTTGTAAGTGAATAAATATTTTTAATTTCAACTATCTATACGATTATTACTATAATATTACAATGTATGTAATCTAAAGATAGGAAGTAGTAGAGTGTTTCCATATACGCTACAGTCTATATAACTTAATTTAAATTGATCCACAGATACAAGATAAACACAACTATTCGAATTTTTTGTTGACCTACTCTATGTAATAGTTTGTAGCCTAAATAAAATAAATAAATTTAATTATACATTCAGGCACTGCACTCAAACTGCCTGACTCTGCCCGACGGCTCGTTGGTGAACCAATCAATCCCAGTGGTGTTGCCAGTTGAGACCGAAGTTAAAGAACGTATGACCGGCGCCGCGGCGGTAGCCCTTACGTACAATGGTAGGGCTGTCGCGGTCATCAGAGCACCTGAGTTCTACCCTCACAGGCAGGAGGAGAGGTGCTCCAGACAATTCGGCATTTATCATGCGGAGCATCCCTATATCAAGGTGAGTTTATATCACATACTTAATTCACTATATGTCACGAGCTATGAGCGCTGATGTTGAATACATAGTTCGAAATTCGGAGCTGCCGGACTGGGAATTGTACCTCACAGAAGAATATCTGTAATCTCAGCCAAATTATACTACCTTAGCCAGATTTATTTAGCATTGGAGTCGCTGTGCTAGCAAATATAGCAAATAATGGGACACTTTCATCATGTTATATGTCGGCACAGCGATTTCATTCCTTATAAGGTTATCCACGATCTTGGTCATGTTCATAGGCTGCACTAGTCGCTTACTATCAGCGGACTGTACGCTTGTTTGCCACCTTCTTAGTATAAAAAAACACAATTATAATATTTGGGTCTTGTATGGAGCTCGCGCCGGCAAATACATGGGCAAGTTACCCACACTATTTTCGCTGAGCACTCAAAACTCATGACGTCACCACAACGACGCAACACATGTACTCAAAGATATTTTTATCACTTGATTATTTCGTTAAAGCAAAATGCACCTTATTACAGATGATCAAAGAGTCCGGCGACTGGCTGGTGGGCGGTAACTTGGAAGTGTTTGAGCGTATCCGCTGGGACGACGGTCTGGACTCATACCGTCTAACGCCCAATGAACTGAGGCAGAAGTTCAAGGAACTCAATGCCGATGCTGTTTTTGCCTTCCAGGTACATTTATCTTTACGATATGTTTGCCAAAGTACTCGCGCATCAGGCGTCATGTCTGTTTTCAGCCCCTTTCATAGACATCTATCATACAATCCATCCATCGCTTCTGTTGGATATGATTTTCCATGATTGACTGATTGTATGTATTTATATTCTGTTCTCTCATAACTTAAAAACTACTTCTCATAATTAGACAAATGAGGTATTGTTGCATGCGTCTTGTTTGTCGACTGGTAAAAGGTATTATATAAGATCGCCTTCTAGAGGAGAAAAAATTGTGAACTAAAATATAGTTTTTGTTATTTCCATAGTTACGTAATCCAATCCACAATGGACACGCGCTCCTCATGCAAGATACTCAGCGCCAGTTGGTTGAGAGAGGGTTCAAGAATCCCGTTCTACTGCTGCATCCACTTGGTACGTTGTATTTGTTGTTACGATATTTCTTAACTGTACTGTAGGCCTAGACAAAGTAACATCCTCTCGCGCTTGCGCTAACGCTTACGATAAAAAATGTATGGAAATGACATAAATCAGTCATGTGACATATGTCATTCCCGTACATTTTGTATCATTCTTACTAGCGAAGCGTGAGGATACTGTTACTTTGTCTAAAGGCCCTGAAACGGCTACAACGATGCGTATGGCATAATATTAATACTGGGAAAAGTGACCTGTCAGGAAAAAAATGTCATGTAAATAATTTGTCAGTCTGTTCTTTTCCCAACTGAAAACAGTTGAAACACATTTGTTAATTGGAATAGGACGGACTAAGGTTACGGAAAAATCAAAACGTGGATGAAGTCGCTGGTAAAATCTAGCTAAATCTTAATTAAAAGCTAAAACAGTCAACACCCTTGTTGTTCCCATATTATTCCGAACCGCTCCATAACAATTTCGTCACCAATGTGTATTTTAAGGAATTTGTGATGATAAAATATTGTATGTGCGTATCGAATCTCGTTCGGAAATCGCTGATCCCGAATTCATTATCAAAGATTTAATAGCTCTTGTCAGTGAAGTAATCGCCAACCATATGTATACAATATTGTCAGAATTCATAGAGAATATGAATACATTTCAGCATAAGTATGATTTGCGATTCGTGTTACCTACATCCTGTAAAGTATCATCTTTACAGATAAATAAAATTGAAGATTTTTGGAATTACAAAATAACAGTTTTTCACTAAATGCATATGAAAGTATACACGGTACAGACATTAAAACACCAATTTAAAAAGTGTTTTTGTTCCGGGTAATCTCTGAAACGGCTGGACCGATTTTAACGGGATTTTCACTGGCAGGTAGCTGATGTTTCAAGGAGTACTTAGGCTACTTTTATTTATAAAAAATATTAGGGTTCTGCGACAATAAGGATGAAACTAAATCTACGCGGGTGAAACCGCGAGGCACAGCTAGTTCGCAAATAAATGTGTATTGTTCGGTCAGGTGGGTGGACCAAAGACGACGACGTGCCTCTGAACGTGAGAATCAACCAGCACCTCGCCGTGCTCAAGGAAAGAGTGCTCGACCCAAAGGCCACTGTCCTCGCCATATTCCCCTCGCCCATGATGTACGCTGGACCCACTGAGGTATTCACTTAATGTCTTTAATCGTATACGCAATAGATGGCGCTACTGTGTATTACATCTCGCTATTGTTACGTTTTCTTCTTCGTTAGGTTGTTATTTTGTTGAAGTGAAAAATTATACGTTCCTTTCGTTTAGTTAAGATACTATGTTTCTTAGGAAGAATTTGTGTTTTTGTATCGCTATCTGTCGTTTTGATTCCTAATCAAAATAAGCAATTAAAAATAACTTCTATATTCAGTGTTACTTTCTCTTGAGAAGGATCCTTTGTAGAATATTTAAGGTTCCTCCCCTCCATGTGGCATAGCCATGGGGACGCTCAATTTAATAGGTATTTCCCGTGCGATATCCACAAGCATATCTATCAGTTATCATATTCTGTCCTTTTCGACCTTTGAGAAACAATTTGAGAGGCTAATATCGTATACAATATAAATGTACAGGTGCAGTGGCATGCGAAGTGCCGAATGAACGCGGGCGCGAATCACTACATAGTGGGCCGTGATCCTGCTGGACTACCGCACCCCGCCGGTGGGGGGGACCTGTACGATCCCCGCCATGGAGCTATGCTGCTTAACATGGCACCCGGCCTCAACGAACTAGAGGTAAAAAATAATCTTTTGCCATCCTTTGAGTGGTCGACGACCCCTGTTTATCTCCCTGGCCTTACCCATACATTGTTGGGGTGTGCACTTTATTCATACCGATGTGGCTGATCATTAGATTTTTATGCAAAGCGACTGTCATCTGACATTCGTTACCCGTTTTTACGAGGAAAATCGGTGATCTAAGTTGTCAGACTCTCTTAGTCCTCCGACTGGCCTGTACCGATTGTCAAAGGTGTTAAATTAAAATTAACTCAATCCAGATCATTCCATTCCGTGTGGCGGCCTATGACACGTCAGTGGGCAAGATGGCGTTCTTCGACCCCACTCGCAAGGAGGACTTCGACTTCATCTCAGGCACTAGAATGAGAGGTGGGTACTTAACATTCTTATTAATATTAATGTGGGTGTCATTCTGTTTACGCATTCACTGCTAACGACGCACCTGCGCGTCCAGAGAATTTACGAAGAAGACGAAATTTCAGCAGTGAATGTGTTAAACTGCAGAACAATAATAGGCCTTTAACTTTAAGCCCCACATTAACGACGTTGCCTCGGCAGCTAGTGTTATAAATGTCGTAATCCCTCAATTCTAAGGCCATGATAGACTAGTATCTTGAATAAACGCCAGCTGCGTAAGTGAAGTTCAATAGCGTTTTGTTTTGAGTGTTCCTACAACCTTAAATAGGTAAAGGAAGGCATGGTGAGCATAACTGCATGTCTGAGAAATTCAAAGACGTAGGAATAGTGCCTGAGACGACGATGGATCTTTGGTTATTAGTGGGTGCCGAAACACCTTAACATTCACTTTTGAAGACCGTTCAAAGGAGTAAACTTACTATAAAATGTAAGCTTTTGAATGTCATAGACCATAGACCAAACATCACCTTCGATAATCCTAGATTTAAAAGTAGTTTCACCTCTTTTTGGGATACGGTGTTCAAAAAAGATGGACATAGTTTTAGTCCGAGTTTGGTCTAGTTTGAGTGGGTGTATCTCTACCATAATAAAATTCCAATGTCATAATACATATACCTTATAGTATGGAAAATTGTTCCCAGGTCTCGCTAAGTCGGGTAAGGAGCCACCGAATGGATTCATGGCCCCATCAGCTTGGAAAGTCCTCTCGGAATACTACCAGTCGTTGAAATCCAAGATGGAGATCAACTGAACGCAACAAGGCCTATCAAAATCGAACGAGTGAATAGAATCGAATGTTTTTAAAGTAAGCTCTTCAATACTAGACGTTATTAGAAAATATGTAGCTGTTTCTTCCGAAATCTGTAGGTATTTTACTGTACTTAATTACTTCTTAATACATGCAATTGTACGTGTCAAGTGTCAAAGTAATATTTGCTATATAATGACGTCATTGCGTACGTCACAAGTCTCGACCGCTATCGGTACTAAGCGCATATGCTTTGTTTGACACGTCCAGTAACTTGTGCAATACAATCGTAATATTTGACTACTTATCATATTACATTCCCTGTATTTTGTTTATATTACATTATTATACTAATATTCGCGTGTAATTATACACATTCCGACTTTGTTAAGTTTTTTCGACTGTACTATCATCGTGACCAAGATGTAGGTGATTAAATTGGTACTTGTTTTACCTAAACTATATTTATTTATGTTTCGGAAAAATTATAGTTCTGCGAAAAATTAAGGAATTGAAATCTAATTATTTTATGATTTTTGTATTCGTACAGCGCTTTTTTTTATTATTATTAAGATGACTTGTATTTTAACATTTTAGTAAATGACATATTTTATTATTTATGTATGACTATAAGTAAATTATATTGTAAATATTTTCAGAGCTGTGCTCTATTGTGGTATCGCAGACCAAAATAATAAGTATAGTCGGCGAGAGAGGTGTAGCAACTTTTTTACGTCAGCATACAGTCAGCCTCGAAAGTAGTATTATAGTTAGTTTGCCTTGTAATGAGTTATTATGTTAAAAAGTCAAAACTGTCGAGGCCCTGTAGACAAAGTAACATAATCCTCAAGCTTCGCTCGTAGAAACGATACAAAATGTATGGGAATGACATATGTCACGTGTCTGATTTATGTCATTTCCATACATTTTGTATCTAGGCCTACAGGATAATTAACTCTGCTGCCATTTTCGACATTTTTTTCCGTCGTAGCCATGTATGTTGAAATATTCTCATATTGCTTACCTATTAATTTCACTGCACCTTTTTAATCGCTCCGTCTAATATTATCTTAGTCTGTGATGTGTTATCAATTTCCTAGATTTTATTTTGAAATTCAGCTTAAATATTATGTGGTGGGGCAAACTGTTAATTTGTAAGAGATTTAATCAGTAAATTGTTGTAATTTTAGTAATATGGTGCTTCTAAAGCTAGTTTTATTGATATACATAATTAAATTATACAAATAAAATTATGTCTATTTTTTATAATATAGTCAACCTATTACATTATTAAGTACTTAATTGAAAAAAGTATTTAATTAATAATCGAACTTAATTTAAAAGTAGTAAAGCACATGAGTAAATTTTCAATCATAGACCATGTGCACACTCACACATTCGCTTTGACGGGTTTACGCACGCTCTGACAAACTTTGGGGCGTGCGTACGCGGGGAAGTTGCAGTGCGTATGTGTGAGTGCGCTTGTAGCGCGCCGCTTTTATGTTCCTTTGTTGTCTGGTGGAATATATAATCATGTACTAAAAAAACCGGCCAATTGCGAGTCAAACTTACCATACGCTCTTTTCGCCATCATAGTTCCACTGAGTGACAGTGACAGACTTATACACGTCATATACATCTGCCTCATAATAAGAGTTACACTATCATGGTACTTAGAGGTCATGATAGGGCCTCGGGTTCGATCCTCTCTGGGTCTCAGTAGATATTTGTTGTTGTGCGATCGACTTTCACGCGGTCAAACGAATTCATCGCACATATGTCTTGGATGTCCTATGTTAATGTGAAGTACTCGAGTGTGACCTACAATTATTTATCTTAATTATTTTTCAATAACTCATGTACGTATACATAATTATTACGTAAGGAATTAAAATAACCATCTGGTCTAGTCACTTTTCTTTAGGAGTTCACTCTACCTTTATACACATACATTTCACATTACACAAAACCTGCCTATCTGTACCTCTATCACGAGTTAGCCACCGTTTTACTAATCTACACACGCTAGCGTCTCCGTCGAATATATGTATGTGAAATTGTACAGCGCCTCCAAGCGGTGACGTGAAGAACTAAAATATGTCATACAAATATTGTCGGAGACGCTAGCGAGTGTAGATTAGGAAAACGGTGGCAAACTCGTGATAGGGGTACTGGTCTAGTGGTCGCGAAACGCTGCAGCGGAACATGAGGTCCTTAGCTTGATTCCCGGGTCAAGCAGAGTTATTGGGTATCTCCAATAGCAATTTCCCACTAACAATTCGGAATCTGAATGAATGCCTGGTTAATGCCAATAGGCTCTCCCTCTATTACATGGGACTTAAATACAAACTAAAACAGGCGAAATGTGGGTGTACAATAAGCACACCCTTATCTACGTCCTCGGGGAACACAGTCGTGAGCATATTGCGGGTGGTATGGATACTTTGGGCTAACGCTAACTTTAACCCGCGACTAGTCTTAGCGTGAGGGCTATCTAACATTGAATTAATTTTCAAATCGGAAGATTAGCGCGATCAAGCAAGCAAACAAACAAACTCTTCAGCTTCTGTATGAGTATAGAGTATAGATTTAGGTACCTATGTAATAATTTTACCAAAATATGTACATATTATTATCTTATCTGTTTTCGTCTTTCTAAAACAAATCACAACTAGTAACAATATCACAATTAAGCAGATTATAATAGAAATTAAATATACCATTATTCTGATAGCCATTATCAATATTTAATCATAGCTGCTCAAATACATGCGTCATGTTGACAGCAATAACGGTTCTTATTTCAAGAGTCGTAAGGTTCAAGGTGGATGGGATCAATTATGCAGATAGCAGTAGGTATTACAACATTTACCGTACATTGATGTCAGTGTGTATTTATTGCGTTAACGTGAGGACGTATCGTGTAAAATGGCTGTGAGATTGAGTAATGTTATAAAGGGTTGTATCAAAAGTAATGGGGTGAGGTCTATGTCGTATTATCCGATAGACGAACACGTGTTTGGATTGTCTAGTGAACAACAACAGGTAAATTTTGTTAATTGACTTTTCATAATGTTGTCGGGTCAAGAAATTCATTAATAAGTATTTTGTTTATACCAACTTAGGTAGGTATTTTATCTTTGTTTAACGGGTGCGTATTTAAATGAAGTGATGCTTCGGCGATTATAGTTAAGTAAGTACAGTACTTTACTTATCTCTCTTATACAACATTTTAAAAGAAAGAAAAGAGAGAGAGAGAGATAGAAGAGGTGGAGCATAGATATCTCTTTCGAAATTTGGAGTTCCTCGATTGGTGTCGTGAGAAAGATTGGGTGTGGGGGAAGAAGATTGTAGGCGCAGATCTAACTGTAAAGGACCCATTCGTATTTCACTGTGTTGGCACAGCGATTCCATTCTTGCTAAGGCAGGCAATTTTCGAGTTCCATAATGACAGGACTGTAGGTTCGCTTGTTTGTCAACTTATTATCAAAAAATAATAATTATAAAGTTATGTGGACTAAACAAGATATCACCTATTATGATATATACTAGGCATACGTTACGTTTGATTGCCGATAGGTAGGTGCCGCGTTCCAAGGTCGCACTTTTGTGTAACATACACATTACATTGTAGATTATTGTAACAACGGTATTATACTTGTGTACCTACCATCTACAAGTTCAGAACACAAGAATTAAATTTC
Source organism: Watsonalla cultraria (assembly GCA_964035505.1). Lineage (NCBI taxonomy): Eukaryota > Metazoa > Arthropoda > Insecta > Lepidoptera > Drepanidae > Watsonalla > Watsonalla cultraria. The sequence continues at coordinate 3,657,792 of OZ037715.1, forward strand.
TTTGTTCTGCGACTACAAGGGAAGTAAGAAATCAAGAGCGCGCAAAATACTCGACATGTTTTTATTCGCCTCGCGTCTTACTGAAAGACCGAGACAGACTACTAAAATAACTGCGTATTCAAAGTACACGCTCCTAATTTGTGATAGGATTCTTCACGTATAGCCGAATATTTTTTAAAACAATAAGTTAATTAATGTTTCAAACGATTAAGTATTGAAATTTGAAAGATAAGGTAAGGTTTTTTAATAATATCATTATTTTATGTTCATTTGCAGCTCCGGCAAGTGGTATTTGACTTCGCTCAGAAGGAACTGGCCCCAAAGGCAGGTGAAATAGATAAGGAAAACAATTTCAAAGAGCTTCGAGAATTCTGGAAGAAACTTGGACAGCTTGGTGTTCTAGGTAAGTTTAACAGGCTACTCCTTAAAACCTGAATCTGGAAATCGAATTCCGCGGTAAGGTGTCACTTCGCATCATAAGAAATTGAACCACAATTACCCCCTCTCTATAAAAGCGATTCCGTTTTCAAGACTGTAAAAAACACCAGTTGTAGGTTATCTATCACTCAGGTAGGTGACTGAGATGTTTCATTCTTCCGTCGCTAAGTCACCATGCGAGGTGGTGACCAGGGGCCTAACCATGAGCTCTTATTTCAATGATATTGCAGGTGTGTGACAGGGACGGATGTATACACGTCAAATACATCTGTCTCTTAGTAAGAGTAAAACTATCATGCCAATAAGAGTTCATAGTAAGGCCCCAGGAGCGGTATTTAATGACACTACTCTTCAGGTCAAGACCTTGCCCCAAGTAAAGGTTTTAACATGTTTTGACGTTGACCATAGGGATTGCGTATTCTCTTGTATGGCAGTTTAAAGGGCTTCTAAAAAAAAAAAAAATTAAAAATATTTATTCAGTTTAGGCCCTGGTAAGGCACTTATGAAAGTCGAGAATTTACCACCGGTTCGAAAACTAGCCTTCTGAGAAGAACCGGCAAGAAACTCAGCCAGGCATCATGTACATATCATCGAAACAATATAAATCATAATGAAATCATCATCCAAAATCAAATTTGATAATAGGTATAAATATTCCCATTCTAGCGACGATCGTAGGAAGTTTTAGATACGCTCCCATCATTATGCTAAAACCTATACCGACTTGGGGCGCTGATTATTGATTTATGCATGTGACTACTAACTTAGCCTAATTGGTAATTTTTTACCTTTGTAAATCTTTTTGTAATTCCAGGTATCACCGCCAGTCCAGACTATGGAGGTACCGGTGGTAAATACTCTGACCATTGTGTCATAATGGAGGAGCTGTCGAGGTTAGTTTAATTTTATATTATCAGGTTTTTAAGCAAGGTGCCTACCAAGACGAACGTAAGTCTATTTAAATGCTTGCAACATCAATAGTGTAAGGTAGGTGGAAAAAGTTTGATCTAATTCATGTCTTAATCAAAGTCCTGATCATTTCAGGGCAAGTGGCGGTATAGCACTATCGTATGGAGCTCACTCTAACTTGTGTGTGAACCAAATTAATAGAAATGGTACAGATGCACAGAAAAGCAAATATTTACCAAAGGTAAGTTTTGATGTCCCTATCACATTATTTTAAGTACTAGCTACATAATTATTCATCACTATCTTTTAGCCCTTAGTGTCGGCCGCGTGGTAATAAGATTTCATGTAGGTACACACTTTCAACCCCCATTTCACGGTTCAGGTATACCCCATACCTAACGGTGGAAACCGGTAAACTCTTTACTAGTGTCGATATACATACACCTCCCCAAGAATATAGCTACCAGATTTCATGGTCCATTGTTCAAGGTTTTTGTTTATCGTAGCCAAGAGACTTCGATCTCTCATCATGTTCGAGTTGCGGACCTTAATTAAACAGCCGGTGGTATTGCATTCGTGACTTATTTTGGGAGGTTGATAATAATATTATTATATACATAAAGAGTTTGTTTGTATGCTTTAACGCTAATCTCAGAAACTACTGGTCCGATTCGAAAACTTATTAAAGCGTTAGATAGCCCATTTATCGAGGAAGGATACCTAAAGGCTATCATCACGCTAAGACCAATCTTGAGTTAAAGTTAGCATTAGCCCAAAGTAACTATTCCACGCGGACGAAGATGCGGGCAGAGGCTAGTCAACCATAACATTATTACTACTTTTCAATTAGAGTAGCTTCACTGGTGGAGTCATTGTCTATTGGTACCTAAGTTTAGATTACATTGATGTGTAACTGTCATCTATTATCAAACAATTTATTTAAATAACCTTTCAGCTATGTTCTGGAGATCACATTGGAGCTCTTGCCATGTCGGAGCCCGGCTCGGGGAGTGACGTGGTGTCCATGAAACTACGGGCCGAGAAGAAAGGCGATTACTACCTACTTAATGGAAACAAATTTTGGATTACCAACGGGCCGGACGCTGATGTTTTGGTGGTAGGTATATTAAGCATATCTATATTTATGTTATCATATGAAAATTTAAA